>JASDDO010000026.1:407732029-409169427 GCA_030015575.1 Agapanthus africanus
CATCCAGGTCACCTTGGAAGCCTAGAATGATAACCGTCTCCTAAAGGAGGCTGCCGTTATCAAATCCCTAGAACACACATTTATGTTCTAAAGCTGCTTCCTAATGTTTCTCCTGGATTGGATTAATATCAACTTATTGCATCTACTGCAAAAACAACAACTGGTGTGGTACTTGACATCTCATGATTGACTCAATTGCCTAAGCATGTGATCTGCCAATCATGCACATCCCTCTCTATTTTAGTCTGTAAGACACCTTTTGAGTGGGTGACTCCATCACCTGCAGGTACACTACCGTGTTAGGAGTCGTCCATTCTAAATACTCATAGAATGCTATCTAAGTACCCAGATTGGGAAACTACCCAAATCTAGATCTAAAACCATAGATCCAGTAACCAGAATGTCTGATATAATATTCAAGCCTTATGTGGAGAAACCACTGTGTGACAACCAAAGTATAACCGATCGTAGTATAGGAATATCACTTCCTTCTCTGTGTATGTCATCCAAATACCAGGACATCACACCCTACCACCTTTTTAACTGATCCACCCCTTATTCTGATGAAGTCAAACCTATGACTGTCACATCAGAAATAGATGAGCTATCTCCGCTATATCTGTTTAAGTCTTATGAATAGATATAAGCCACTTGTCCACTATGCTTCCGCTGCTCCCACTGACTACGACAACCCTCTGGCAGAGTCATATACACGTACACTTCTAAAGCTAGTTCAGAACGACGCTATACTCATCCTCCTGCCTGGTCTCACAGTCTGGAACAACAACAATGGAAATGCTGGGTAAACAAGAACCTCCCTGTCACCGCCTTTGAGCATACTGGAGTACCTCTCGGGTGCCTGAGGTTACCCACCATATCTGCGGAGTGGCCAATGGAATGTCAAACCAAATTGAATCTATAGGTTCTTATCAAATTTTCCGTAATCGTTTGCGGTTCTGGAATCACTTCCAGTTCTACCATACTCCCACTACTGTTTTCTGAAAAAATCCATTTTTATTAAAACTGTGGCGAGTCAAGAACAATATCACTATTGATCTTCCAGATGGTAGAAAGTCAACCCTCGTCATAGCCTGGGTCAACCCACAAACAGCCACTACAGAAACGCGCCTTGAGTCATCCAGAGCCTGGTTTTAAGCATAAGCTGGACAACTCCCCGTATCTTAACAATGTCAAGATATGGACTGTTTTATATCCAATACAGAAACAGAGGCACTGATTTAATTGAACCAGATTCAAATCATGCACCTGTCTCCAGTGCATGTCAAGTAAATGGAGAGAGGCCGATCAGAGTTACTCAACTTAGGAGTGCTTCCAATTATGAGTAACCTGAAAGAGAAGCAAGTTCTCTTAATCATTACTATCAACTGAATACCATACACAAGTATTTACATCTTCGATCACCTTGAAGAATCCCGATACTTGCAACACCTGGTTCTCTACTTTATTCATATACCTATAACTTCTCAAAACTTAGACCTTGTGTTTCTACGAAACACTTGTCTAAGAACTAGAAAACTCATAAGTAAACAGAATATAGTACGAGAACCAACCCCTCTGTCCTAATGGACACTGGACAATATACAATCCTCTGTATAAGTCCTCTGAGTCTAATAACTCAAACCCTGTACGTCGTAGGTTGAAAACTATACTATGGTTATGAAGAATTACACTGCTGTTTAATGCTCCTTACCTAATCATCCACTGATATAGGTAAATGGCATAGACATAATTTCAAAAAGTTATATCTCACTCTATGAAAATAGACGTACAGATATATCAATTTGAAATTGGTGCATAACAACGGATATTCAAAACCAAACATTTGCCGTCCGGCAAACAGCCCAGGCGATTTCCTCAAATATCACCAATTACAATGAATTCCGATATAATGAGGATGATCACCTAATTCCCAATAACTTACTCTCACTCATCATCTGTAAAACCATACAGATGTGAGAATCAAACCTGGTAAATACATACCCTGGAGCAAATGTCTAATTGGAAAATCAGTTTTCTTTTAACAATACACAGTGAAACTGAAACATTGAAATGTTTCGATGGGGTATCCGGGTATTCCTAGTAATGCCTCTTCCATTATCCAGATTCACAACTGTAGCCGTATATTTCTTTGCCATCTCTCTAAATCCCTTTATATGTCTTTAGTCATTACCTTCTGTACACCCCTTTAGGCCAAATGGTTTTCTTCCTTCCCTACCGTTCGGCACCAGCCTATGGTTTGGAAGAAAACTATCCAATAAGCATAATGGGTGTACTGTCCTAATCCTAGGAGCACTCGCAATGCGAGAGAAGGTGAAGATAAAAAACAACCGAATAAACCTTATTCCTATTTCTCCTGAACCAGAATCCATCCCCGTACTGGAACAAGTTCCTTTCGAGTTCGTATATAACCATACGATGGAGTATCCAATATACTGTGGATCTTCGTAGTGATACGGAGTGTCCTGGAGAAATACAAAGGTAATTGGGAGTGGTAAAGAAATACTTGGTTTGGTCATGAATATCAGTCGCAATTTACTTTGCCCTCCTTCTAATCCCTTTATTTGTCTTTACTTAATACCTTCTGTACACCACACTTAGGATAATCGGCTTTCTCCATTCCCTACCGGTCGGCACCTGCCTATGGTTTGGAAGAAGACTATCCAATAGGTGTAACGGGTGTACTATCCCCTAATCCAAGGAGCACTCGCAACCTGAGAGAAAGTAAAAGGAAAAGACAACTGAATAGTCATATTCGTTTTCTCCTGAACCAGAAACCATCCTCGAATAAATTTCTTCGAGTTCGTATATAACCTTACGATGGTTTTGTCCAATGGAAGTGGACGTTCGTACTAATACGGGGTTTCCTTGAGAAAAAGGGTAAAAGTAGGAGTGGCAATGAGATATGCAACTCTGACAATCCAAAAGCCAGTCTTATAAGAAGGTTCGGTTAATCTTGGTCATTGAGTCATAGTCAAGGGTCGGGTCAAGGACGCTGCCAAACAGAGAGAGAAAAGAAACACTCAGCGTGCACTCTAACCTAGATCAGAATGGTTATCACTATATCTAATCAGGAAACCTCCCACCGTAACGTCAAATTCTCCTCCAAACCTGAAAGAAGAATTAGTCGGGATCACCCGAGAAGTAAACCAACTCATCAGTGGGAATCGGGATCCAACTATCATCGCATGATAACGTGACGGAATCCGCTCACGTTATCACACTCCAGAAGGTATGCGCATATCTGGCAAGTTTCAGTTTCTTTAGAAACTCCCGATGTGATTTTTGCCCCATGCTCTTATGACCTTGACGTAGGCCAACATATCATAAGTCACATGTCAAGTTCTACCCGTCATTATCCAAGGTTAATTTGAACCCACCCGTACATACCCTTGACGTACGCCAAAATAGTAGTACGACTGTCCCAAACTAACGCATCTATCTATGCAACAGATAAATATCCGGTAGCTACCAATCACTATGCCTTGGCGTAGGTCAAAATACATAGCTTGAATACTACCGAACATTTAACTGAAACGACGGAGGGCTACGAATGGTTTTTGGCGAAAAACCTTTAACGTAATGAACTTGATATCGTTGAAGGAACCGGATAGCTTTAAAAAAATATAGTGACGAAAACCTTTGTTAAAGAGGTCACTCCCGGTGAAGGGATCTCGGCTCTTTCCCTGTAGAATGAGGTGCAGGATATTCCAACTGAATACCACGATGCAAAGCAAAAGTAATCGGCTATAGTGAAGTTATTGCCCTGACGCAAACTTCTGTCCAAGGGGTCACTCTCGGTGAAGGGATCTCGGCCCTTGCCTCGTCGACTGAGGTGCTGGATATTCATAACCGAATACCACTGTGCAAAACAAAAGATAACGCCTTTGCAATAACAGCTTTTTGAAAAATATTCCAACAACATCAGAATAGGTTTGTTTAGCTCGCATTGATCCGAATCAACGCAGTCACATCAATTGATCACACCAATAAAGAACGAAAATAATGATGTACGTATATGCCATCCGCATTCGCCACTGGGTCCTGTCATCACCCGTTAGGTTACTTAACTAACGACAGAGCGGGGACTGGACTAGCGCGGATGCAAAACATATACAGCATCTACTAGTATATATATCAATATATAATATTCGCTCAAGGCATGATAAAATGCAACATCACAGAGAGTAATAAGTATCACAGAACAATACAGATATCTGGGATCCCCGGGTTTCATAGAGCCGCTACTGAAATCCGACGTTCCCCTGGTCGTGTGGATAGCCTGTGTAATGAAATCCTAGACCCCTACGGGCGCGACAAGTTACCCGCCAAAACCTGAAGCGAGACAGCCCCCTTCAGCAACGTGAATGGACCACCCAGCACTTCACGGAATCCGGTAACTTGGGCACCCCTCCTTGGGTCAACCTGTACCCACTACGAGTGCGGCGAATAGCCCGCCAATTCTAGAGTGAAGCCCCCTCCATCTCAATGCCATGAGATGCGGGTCCGTTTCCCTCTAGAACCTGGCTATCCGTGCACCCCACCTTGGGGTAATCCTAGTACAGAAAGTAAAATATACATACAACGGGTACATCGACCACAGCCCGGTCGTGCCCCAAAAGAATAATATACAAACAGGCAGTGACGACAGTCCACATGTCGGACGCTCGCCTCGCAATATCAAATGTACATATAAAACGAAACTGTACTACCATTGCTTCCAGGCTATCCACCACGACAATCCGCAACATCACAGCACAACACAGAACATCAACGTGAATGTCACGTTCGCAAATCCGTCTAAAAGGGCTATAGCAGTTAGACAGGATTTACCGATCAAGTGACATTCACAATCGCAGATATAATGTAAATACTGTGAACTAACATGTTTAAAATTTTCGATCGATCAAATTTACCGTAGTGTGCCCCAAGCACTACTGTAGCACTCAAAGAAAATCTGGACCCAAAAAGAATATGCCAAAACCCCCAATTTCAAGTCAGGAATTACTGCAGGAAAATGGGTGCAGAGATGTTACTGTTCCGCGGCGGAACCGCGGCCAAAGTGGGGTAACGGCCGCGGTTCCGCGGCGCTACAGTGCGCTCACGTGACCATTTTTCTACAGTGTTCACAAAAAACCCTGCTCGTATTTTTACAATATACCAAATAATTTTTAGAGCCAAAAAAAATTCGACAGAGAACTGAACCAGAAAATGCGGGTTTTCGGAAAATCCGTTCGATCGAACTTGTAAACACGTTAGAGCAAGCTAGACTAGATTAATGGCGTGGCTCTGATACCAGTGTAAGTGCACGGCGGTGCCTCGGCCGTCAATCCGACGCCGGAATGCGGAAACGAAACTTTTACAGAACTTGTAAACTGGCACCACCGCGCACAATAAACCCGGATCGGGCCATTAACCTAATCCGAGCAAACTAGAAAATGGGAAGGAAGCTATACCGAGCGATCTGTGTCCTTCGGTCTTCGGCCTCCACTCCGATCTCCTCGAGGAATCTCCGGTCTTCATCTGCTCGTCGGAACGGGCACCACATCGCTGGGTTCTTTTATGGGCTCCCACCTCTGGACCGAGGCAACTCGGGTACGAAGTTGGCGAGTCGACGTGTCCAAGAATACTGTAGATGAAGTGTAGGATGGTTTGTCTCTCGCGGGTATGAAGTTGCCATTTGATGGAGGTGGAATGATGAACTTTGGAGATAAGCTTTATGAACTTTGGTGTATGCTAAAAATGAGAAGAATAATTTTCCCACTTCCAAAATGAATCTCTCCCCAACCCTAGAAGTGGCCGGCCTCTCTCCATGGTGGAGGGAAAAAATGAATCAATAATGAGCAAGAGAAGAAAATTGGATGATAACAAGAATTAAAGATCACATCAAAGTCATGTTTAAATCTAATCAACTCTCATCACATTTAATGCTAGCCATGAGCACAAGAAAAGAATCTAATGATGCTAAGATTATCATAATCCCTCATTTACAAGAAACCCCCTCCACAATGCTAATTTGTAAATATGCAAATTAGCCCCTCCCATCACAAAAGTCCGGCCGGGAAGGAACAATGGAAAACTGGCCGAAACGGAATGCAAACTGGAAACTTCAGAAAACTGATCCCGTAATAAATTACAGGAAAACCCCGCGCTGTATATACATACCCACATTTTTATTCCCATTGATTACAAATGCAAAGAGACAAAATCTACATTGTATAATACTAGGATACGGCTTAAACCAAAGCTCGCTAGTATTGTCCGTCCGATCATGATCCGTGCAATACCGCACGTATCTGATCGAACCCTGCCATATCTCCATACGGTCTCTACAGCGTTTCGCCCGAAACTTGAGAAAACGGTCTGTGGGGGACTCTAAAGACTCGTCAATACTTTGGTTGTGGATTTAACCACTAGCACGTCAGAGGTATTAGCCATACGTAACGGGCTACCAGGTAATGACCAAAAGGAACGTCGATGAGCGAACTCATCCTGACACCCTACTGAGCCTGTCAGTGACAATATCCGTACAGTCCGGTCTGTTTGTCTATAAGTATCGCATGGCGGGCCTAGGAGGTTGGTAAAAGTCAGACCCCCAAAAGCGGTACAAGTCGTGTCGGAGTGTAGACCAGAACACCCTGAGATACTACTGGAATACTTACCAGTAAATCTCCTGCCTTGGCCAAGGACTTCGTGTGATGGCTCTCCTAGACACAGCGCGACCTCACCCCCAATACCGGGAGAGACGAACCCCTGAATATCCGCTCACTGCCTCCATGTGGCTCGGGACTGTACCCAACTAAAACCTGTTTGCACGACTCCTTTGAGCGTGGTAGGGTAGTAATCAAAGTACAGTGGGAACTCACACGAGACAAATGACGATCTCAAGTCGATGAACTAACCTATACACATGTCACCAGGGAACTGCTATCTGACGTCAGGCATATGACCAACGAGCATGTTCCCGGCGAGTCCTGTCCGGTGTACTCATAACCCAATGAGCACCTGTATACAACTTAGGTGAACCAACTGACACCAGTGGCTTGTGAGACCGGCCACCGCCTCTTATCGGGGTCTCGACTGTATACACTAGTCTACTCTGGAGAATCGATGCCCTGTCTCGAAACTCCCACGATTAGGGACCTTTTAAGGATGTGCTTATAGACCCCAGCTCCCACGTATATGATCGCCATCATACTGCTGGCTGTCAAGCAAGAATCCTAAGGGCTCTATCGACGCGCAATAGTGACCTGTAAGGTCACCTAAAGCAGTACATGATGATAAAGATAAACCAGATAGCATACTATCATCTTGAGTAAGACTGTCCTATCGGCATAGGTCATCTCTCAATCATTGCAATCATGTGCCTGTCATCCAATAATTGACTCTGAGGGCACTATCTCCAACACCCGCTTCATCCGAAGCAACTCGGGTACGAAGTGTGCTAGCCGACGTGTCCAAGGTGTTGTAGAGAATGTTTGTGATCACTTTGCCTCTTGCATCCATTGCTTTGGATGGAGGTTGAAGGTGTTGCCATGGGAGGAGACAAAGAGCTAGACGAAGAAGAAGAAGAAAATGTTTCTTTTTCTTCTTTTCTTTTCTTGTTGTGATAAAGATAATGAGAGTGAGAGAGTGTAAAGAATAATATGAGACTAAACACATATATGGCAGCCCCTCTCTCTCTCCTCTCATCATATCAACATAAAAAAATCACTAATGTGACATATTTTCACAAAAAGAGACCATGAGTCATGATACAAGTCCATGTCACATTAATGCATGCTTATGATGAATTCTAGCTCATTATTTCCACCATCCAAACATTAATCCAAATGTTTGGTCCAACAAAAAGATCCGGCAACATCTAAAGTAAACTCGTGACGGATCACAAGGATACCCATCACCTGTATATACATACCTGCATCCACATTCCGACTGAATGCGAATGCGACGAGACTAAAGTAATCCAACAAATCTAATACTAGGATCCAGCTTAAACTAAAGCCCACTAGTATGATCCGTCCGATCAAGATCCGTGCAATACCGCACGTATAAGATCGAATCCTGCCATATATCATACGTCCTCTGCAACATTTCGCCCGAAACTTGAGAAACTGTCTGTGGGGGACTCTAAAGACTCGTCAATACTTTGGCTGTGGATTTAACCACTAGCACGTCAGAGGTATTAGCCGTACGTAACGGGCTACCAAGTATTGACCAAAAGAGAGGTCGATGAGCGAACTCATCCTGACACCCTACTGAGCCTGTCAGTGACAATATCCGTACAGTCCGGTCCGTTCGTTTATGAGCATCGCATGGCGGGCCTAGCGGGTTGGTAAAATTCAGACCCCCAAAAGCGGTACAAGTCGTGTCCGAATGTAGCCTAGAACACCCTGAGATACTACTGGAATACCTACCAGTAAATCTCCTGCCTTGGCCAAGGATTTCGTGTAATGGCTCTCCTAGACACAGCGCGACCTCACCCCTAATACCGGGAGAGACGAACCCCTGCAGATCCGCTCACTGCCTCCATGTGGATCGGGACTATATCCAACTAAAACCTGTTTGCACGACTCCTTTGAATCATGGTAGGGTAGTAATCAAAGCACAGTGGGAACTCACACGAGACAAATGACGATCTCAGGTCGATGAACTAACCTGTACACATGTTACAAGGGAACTGCTATCTGACGTCAGGTATAATACCAACTAGCATGTTCCCGGCGAGTCCTGTCCGGTGTACTCATAACCCAATGAGCACCTGTATACATCTTAGGTGATCCAACTGACACCAGTGGCTTGTGAGACTGGCCACCTCCCCTTGTCGGGGTCTCGACTGTATACACTAGTATACTCTGGAGTATCGATGCCCTGTCTCGAAAACTCCCACGACTAGGGACCTTTTAAGGATGTGCTTATAGACCCCAGCTCCCACGTATATGATCGCCATCATACTGCTGGTAGTCAAGCAAGAATCCTAAGGGCTCTATCAACGCGCAATAGTGACCTGTAAGGTCACCTAAAGCTGTGCACGATGATAAAGATAAACCAGATAGCATACTATCATCTTGAGTAAGACTGTCCTACCGGCATAGGTCCTCCCTCAATCATTGCAATCACGTGCCTGTGATCCAATAATTGACTCTGAGGGCACTATATCCAACACTCACTACTCGGCCTGTTCAGTGAGATGCTCCGTCTTGGTTTGCAGCAAAGGTAAAGAATCTGGGCCATGCAAAACCCAGACGTCAGTGCGTCATAATATCAAGCAATAATATAAACAGGGGTAGCAATACATGCAGGTATGAGTATGAACGGTAAAACAGGTATAAAAGTAACATAAAATAAGGACAGTGAAGGGTAAGGCATATGTGATGTGCAGTGAGTAATCTATACTGGCCTACTGGGTTAACTACTCTCAAGTCTTGAAATCAATTTGATGAATCATCGATGTAACTCAATAGTATCTCGTGCATGCCCGGGAGCACGGTCAAGATTCTCGAGCTGAATCCGAGACGTGCCGCAAGGCAGTAAAAGGTAGTATGTAAAGATGAATGATGTCAGCAGTATCATCATGGGGCTGGCCTAGCCCGTAAGACTGATCAGTAAAGGTATCGAACTGTCGAGTTACAAGTCAGGTTTCATCATTGATTTCCCCATACCCCCAGGTTATGTGTTCAAGTCAGGTATTGATACATCTGGAGCTAATGCCAACACATGATCAAGCAGGTACAGGTTTGTCTGAATAGACAACAGAAAATGTCCGTAGGGACAACATGTCAAGGTTGTTGGCATTAGTAACAAGATCAGGTAACAAGTCAAGCTGTAGTATATCAGGTTAAGTCAGGTAGTGTATATAAATCCAATCATGTCAAGAAGTGCACGGTATCAAGTCGTATCAAGTAGTAGTGTATCAAGTCATGTCAGGGGGTGCACAAGTATCACGTGGGTGCTCATAATCAACTATAATAAGCATGGGTACACAAAAACAAGTATGGGGTACCAATGTAACAATAAAATGGAATAATGTGATGTGGTTTGCAAATAGGTATAGATTCAAACATATAGATGCACAATTATCGATTAGGGTTACGTTTATAGTTCCAATATTAATTAGGATGCACTTTATTAAACATGGAATGCTAATATCACAATATTATGTCTTAATGTGATCTATGGATGCAAGTATCTATATTCTAAATGAGATGGATGCAAATGGGTATCCGAAACATTATAAAAACTATCAAATGGTAATGTGGGGTATACAACTAAGCAATATGTGATATAAATATTGGTGTGGATGCATTATAATATAATTTACTATGTAACAAGATTAGTTTTCATGATCTAGATCTAAAATGATGTAAACGGGTGCAAACGGAACATCGAAATGTTATAAAATGAATCATGGGGTACTAGATTTAAACTACAGGTATGATATATATTTAAATAGGTATAAACTGAATTATATAGCATGTAGCAAGATTAACTTGCCTCGACGGATCAAGAAACGGATGTGTACGGAACGTCTCACGTCGGCGAAATGTCGCGACGCGTGCACGGTACACGGAACGGTTCTAAACAACGCCCAAGGGTGATCACGCTAGCAAGGCACGTCCGCTGGGTCGTCTGGATCGTCGACGTCACGTCCGACTCCGGCGAACTACTATAGACAGAAAACAGATAAAGAAAAGAAAGAAAAGAAAGAAAGAAGAAAAGGAGAGGAAGAAGGGATTGAGAAGAAGATTAAGCTAACTGGGTTATACAGAGGAGTCGTGAGGGTGTCGACGAGGTCGACGGAGCTCCGGCGAAGCGACCTACAGAGGACAGAGAATCACTTTTCTTTAAAGATAGTAAAAGAAAGAAAAGAAAGAAGGAGGAAAGAAGCGAAGAGAGAAGGAAGAGAAGGGCTCACTGTGGTGCACGGTGATCTGGGAGACGAGATGGTGGTGACGAGATCAAAGGCGGCGATCAACTCCGGCGGTGAAGTGGTGTGCAGGGGGCTCGGGTTTGGGTTTTAGGTGTGTGCAGGGCTCGGGAAAGAGAGAGGAGATGTGGAGGTTGTTAGTGTATATGCCCTAGAGGCCATTACTGTATCATACTGGTTTGTATATTACTTAATGGATGCTTGGGATATTCACCTTGTATATACAATCTTGCTCAAAATAGTAGTATGCTACTTGGTTTGTTTCTACTTCAATGTGTACATGTGTTTATTTTTGTATATCGCCTATACACATTAGTAGAGCCCTTAGGATCTTTGCTTGATTACCAGCGATGTGATGGCCGTCACACTAGTGGGGCTGGGTAATCTATAAGCACATCCTTATGCAGGTCCCTGGTCGCAGGACTATCGAGACAGGGCATCGATACTCCGGAGTAGACCAGTGCATGCGCTTCTCATCCCAGTGTGGGAGACGGTCTGTCCCACAGCCGTCAGTACGTCGTACTTGAGATAGTATGCGGGTGCTCGTTAGGTTACGGGTACACTGGACAGGACTCGTCGGGAACTGACTAGTTGGTATTATACCTATCGTCAGTTATCAGTTCCCAGGTGACATGAGTACAGCTTAGTCCGCTGACTTGACACTGTCACTTCGCCTCGGGTGTGTTCCCACTGTACTTTGATCACTACCCTACCACGGCTCAAAGGAGTCGTGCAAACAGGCGGTGGTTGGGTGCAGTCCCGAAGCACTTGGAGGCAGTGACGGTTAGACATGATTCGTCTCTCCCGGTATTGGGGGTTGACATCGCGCTGTGTCTAGGAGAGCCATTACACGAGTAGTCCCTGGCCAGGGCAAACGAGATATACTGGTAGGTTTCCAGTGTTATCTCAGGGTGTATTGGGCTTCACTCCGGCACGACTTGTACCGCTATTTGGGGACTGACGTTTACCGCCCCCTAGGCCCGCCATGCGATGTATCAGACGAACAGACCGGACTGTACGGAGAATGTCACACTCAGGCTCAGTAGGAGTTCAGATGGGTTTCGCCTCGTCGGTCTTCTTGTCGGCATTACCTGGGGACCGTTACGCACAGCTAGTGCCGCTTGCGGTCTGTGGTTAAACCCACTGCCAGCGTAGTGTCGAGTCTTTAGAGTCCCACACAGAAAGCTTTTCGCCTTTAGGCAAAAGAGTAGAGGTCGCATGGTATTGCGACAGGTCGCATGGTTTTGCGACAGGGTTCGGTCACATCCGTGCACTTGTGCACGTACAGTGTCCGGACAGTTTACACTAGCAGGCTTTGGTTTAAGCCAGATCCTAGTGTACCTTATGGGATTGGATTTATCCAGTTTGCATTCGTGTTCCTCGGAACGCGGATGCGGGTGTGTATGCACAGTTGACAGGGAGGCAGAGGCAGCGGATTCTCATTAGGGTTGTTGACAGTTGACCGTTGACTTTTTGACTTTATGCTCAACCCTAATGAGAATATGATATGTGATTAACTATTATATTAATTAAGTATTATGGTGATATGGTTGTTGACTTGTTGACTTTTGTTGACTTGTTGACTTTGGTGACTTGTTGACTTTTGTTGACTTGTTGACCGGTTGACTAGGGTTGACTAGTTGACCATCATGATAACCATGGTTATCATTTCATGCCAAAGACTTTTTCTTGCTTGTTCATTTGAGTAAAATGAGTGCATGACATGATAAGGTTATGGTTACTTCAACCATCACATAAGACTTTTGTTGATATGATGAGTTATCATTGCTTTGGATTATGAGAGGGTGAGAGACAAAATACTTGCTCATTCTTTCTTGCTCATTCTCTCTCTTGTTCTTGAGCTCTCCTCTTGCTCTCATCCTCAACCTCTTGCTCCCTCTCTTGATCTATGGTTCTCTTGTCTCATGAGTTGAGAATCAAGAACCATAGATAAAATCCCATTCTAAATCATCTCTACTCATTCTAGTTCACTAGGTTTAGCAAACCAAGTGAACTAGTTTCTTCAAAGAACGAAGAAGGAGCTAAAGGTTGGAGCTTTCAAGTGGATCTATCTTCGGCGTACGGAGACAACGAGAAGGAGCCATCGAACCACCATCGGAGCTTGAAGAGAAGGAGTTCAAGTTTAGGTATAACCATCTTCATCCGAGTAGCTAAATATCTTTAGCTTAGTTTGCTAGTTTTAGTTTAGACAACGATCCCGACCATAGTTTAGTCCATGTTGCCTCTTGCGATAAAAATTCGTTTTTTATACCGTTTCCGCCTCCCTGTAAGAACCGGGGGTCGCAACGTGGACTTACAGTGGTATCAGAGCCTAACTAAACTTAAACTAGCTTGGTAGTGAAGTGTAACGAAGTTCGGAACCGAAAAAAATCACAAAACCGGATAATCACAAAAACTGAGTTTCTGTTGAATTTTTTTCTGCTCAAAATGAAAAACTTTATACTCCAAAATTCGGCTCAGGGTTTTGTGTGAACACCCAAGAAAAACGATACAGTGATTCGCCTAAAGTGCCGCGCTTCCGCCGCGTGATCCTTCTTAGACGCCGCGGAACCGCCGCGACTTGGTGTCTTCTCTGCATCGTTTTTCGTGCAGTGTGTTTGTGTGTTGGTTTTGGGATTTTTAAAATATATTATATGTGCCCAGATTTTCCAGAAAAGAAATTTCCTTTTGGGGTCCTATAATTCCGTATTTTTTCCGAACTTCACTGCACTTTGACTATGATGGTTATATCTGTGATGCTTGCATGTATTGAACGTCGGCTAATCGCTATAAGTCGATTAGTCGGGGTTATACATGATCTGTAATGTGCTGGAATGTGTATATGAATGTGTTGGACTGTCGCGGGTGAATAGCCGGGGTGGATGTGAGATGAGCTTTTGTTTTTCTTTCATTCATTGTAAATGTAAATTGATGTAATAATATTATTTGTTTGGCCGCACAACCGGGTCGGGGTTGTAGCCGTCATTGTATAATTCTTTTTACTGTTTTTGCTCCTAGGATAGACCCATGGAGGGGTGCACAAACTACCGAGTACTTGGCGGGTAGTTTGCCGCACCCGTAGGGGTCTTGGGTGGGGTATTTGGCTATTCACCGCGACCGTGTTATCCGCTTGTTTCAGGCTCGAAAGGATTGCGGATTGCTAGTATATCCAATGCATTCATCTGTGATCTGTAATGTCTATCATTGCTTACTATTTAGGCGTTGCTTATGTTTTACAGACGCGCTAGCCCAGCCCCCGCTCTGTCGTTAGTTAAGTAACCTAACGGGTAATGACGGGGCCCAGTGGCGAATGCAAATGGCATAAGCGTACGTCATATTTTGGTTGTTTTCTGCAATGGTAGGGTTAAATGATGGGACGCATTAAAAGTACTAATGCAAGAATATCACGCATTAAAAGAACTAATGCAAGATAATAAACCAAGTTAAAGTCGTTGGAACACTTTCGAAAAACCACTCGGTTCTTTTCAAAACAACTTTTAAATACGGAGCTTGAGCCACTCCTTTTAAAAGCTATCTCGTTCCATCGACCAAATCAAGTTCACTACGTTCACGGTTTTGCCAAAACCATCCGTAGCCCTCCGTCGTTTCACATGAATAGTCAATAGTATTCAAGCTGTGTTTGTTGGCCAAAGTCAAGGCACAGTGATTGGTAGCTATTGGGTATTCATGTGCAGCATAGATAGATGCGTTGGTTTGGAACAGTCGTACTGCCTTGTTGGCCAAAGTCAAGGGTAGGTGCGGGTGGATTCAAACTAACCTGGAGAACGACGGGCAGAACTTGACATGTGACTTATGATTTGTTGGCCAAAGTCAAGGTCATAAGAGCATGGGGCAAAAATCCACATCGGGAGTTTCATAAGTACTGAAACTTGCTAGATTTGCATACCATTTGGAGTGTGATGATTCTGGTAGGATTCCTTCAGTTTCGTCACGCGATGATATTTGGATCCCGATCCTACTGTGAGTATATGCTACTCCTCGGGAAATTTCTCACTTAACGATCAATGCTATAAACCTAGTAGGTGCCTAGAAAGGTGTTAGCGGGGCTACGCCCCCAGGGAAAAGAGGTTCTCTAATTAAGGAACTTCGCGAAAGCGTTGGAAAACCTCCCTCGAAGTACCGACACCGGCCTGGCTGAACGGTTAAGCAAGTATTGTACGGTGGGATTGATCCTGACTAATTCTTCCTTTATGGTTTGAGGAGGGATTCGAGAAACAGTGGGAGCCATCCTGTTTAGACAAACTAAAAACCACTCTAAACTTGCAAGAGCATCATGCTGAGTGTGTCTTCTTCTCTCTCCTAATTGCAGCGACCAATCAACATGACTGGACTTAAGTTACTCCTAGATAAAAACAAACTGACAGGGCCAAACTACAAAGATTGGCTCAGGAATGTCACGATAGCAATCACTTATGACAAGCTGGGGTATCTTCTTACCACCAAAGCTCCCCCTGTCCCTGGTCCAACTTCCAGTGTCGCGGATAAGGAAATCCGCAAGACTTGGGAGATTGATAGCGCGAAGGCCAAGTGCCTCCTGCTTGCCTCGATGGACAACGAACATCAGAGGAGGCATGAGAATATGGACATGGAGTCCATATTGCTCCATACAAAAGAACTGTATGGAGAGCAATCACGTATCGCAAGATACGAAGCGTCGAAAAAGTTGTTTTCGACAAGAATGGCCGTCGGATCATCAGTAGCCGAGCATGTGCTAAAGATGATCGGCTTCATTGAGGAGCTCGCTGACCTAGGGATCACATTGGAGAGTGAGCTATATACGGATATAGTTCTCCAGTCCCTTCCTTCCACTTACGCCCAGTTTATACTGAACTTCAACCTACAAGAAAAAGAGGTTGAACTATCAGAGCTCCTCAACATGCTGAGGAGCGCAGAGGGCACCCTACAGAAAGGTAGGGAAACATCCACTTTGTTTGTAGGAGGATCATCTTCTTCTAGGTCCAAGGCGAAAGCCAAGGGAAAGAAGAAGAAGGCCCCCGCCAAACCAAGGGGCGGTGTTGGTAAAGTGGATACGAAGGGAAAAGGCAAAGCAACAAAGATAGCGGGGAAGCTTGTGGATAAGGAAGAATGCTTCTATTGTCATAAGAAAGGACACTGGAAGAATGATTGCAGGGCCTGGAAGGCCAGAACACAGGAATTGAAGCAGGTTGCAGCTTCAGCTTCAGGTGTGTATGTTATTGAAAACTGTCTTTCAATAAACTCTACTTCCTGGGTATTGGATACCGGATCAGGATCTCATATCTGTAATTCTTTGCAGGCGTTGAGAAACCGTAGTGTTTTGAAAGCAGGTGACATGACCCTCAGAGTTGCAAACGGAGCTAGCATGGATGCTAAAGCCGTGGGGGACTATCACCTGGGAATGTCAGATGGACATGTTTTGGTTTTGCGTAATTGCTTTTTTGTACCCAACGCAACTTGTAATATCATTTCTGTATCTTTAGTTTCTAAAGAAGGTTATGAATTTGCGTTTGTAAGTAATGTTGTAAACATTCACCTTAATCAAGTTTTGATTGGGTCAGGTACATTGAGTAATGGTATATACGTGTTAAACCAACCACAGATTTTCAACGTCCAGAATACACACAAAAGAAAGTCTCCAGAAATAAATCAGACTTTCTTATGGCATTGTAGATTGGGTCACATCAATGAGAGAAGGTTGACTAAGTTACATACAGAAGGATATTTGAATGCGTTCGAATATCAATCGTATGCCACTTGTCAATCTTGTCTCAAAGGAAAGATGACAAAGACTCCGTTTACTGGACAAGGAGTAAGAGCGAGCGAGCTCTTGGGACTCGTACACAGTGATGTGTGCGGTCCAATGTCTACACATGCCCGAAGCGGACATTCTTACTTCATTACTTTTACGGATGACTTCTCAAGGTACGGTTATGTCTTCTTAATGAAACATAAGTCCGAGGCCTTTGGAAAATTCCAGGAGTATAAGAATGAAGTAGAGAAACAGACCGGCAAAAGTATTAAGATTCTAAGATCGGATCGAGGTGGAGAATACTTAAGTGCCGAGTTCCTGGACTATTTAAAAGAGAACGGAATTCTCTCTCAGCTTACTCCTCCATACACCCCGCAACATAACGGTGTATCGGAGAGACGGAACCGCACCCTATTGGATATGGTGCGGTCCATGATGAGTAACGCTGAGTTACCGCGATCATTCTGGGGGTATGCGCTAGAATCAGCCGCATACCTTTTGAACCGAGTTCCCACTAAGACTGTGCCTACCACGCCATTTGAGATGTGGTGTGGGAAGAGACCCCATCTTAATCACATTAAGATATGGGGAAGTCCAGCTTTTGTCAAAAAGCAGCATACGGACAAGCTCGAGGCACGCTCAGTACTGTGCAAGTTTGTGGGATATCCAAAGAATTCCAAGGGTTATTTCTTCTACTGTGAAGAGGAACAAAAAGTTCTTGTTTCTCGACATGCCCACTTTCTAGAACACCAGTTCATAGAAAAAGAAATAAGTGGGAGCGCAGTAGAACTGGAAGAAATTCCAGAACCACAGACTGTTACTGAAAGCTTGATGGAACCAGAGGGTTCAACAGAACAGGACATTCCTACGCCGCTCCGCAGGAGTAGTAGGCAGTCTCATCCGCCCGAGAGATACTACGGTTTTCTCATAGACGGGGATAGAGAGGATTGCATCATAGATTATGATGAGCCTACTAGCTTCCAGCAGGCCGTTCAGAGCGTTGACTCAGTGAAATGGCTGGATGCAATGCGGACCGAAATGGAGTCCATGTACACCAACAAGGTATGGACGTTGGACATTGCTCCAGACGGGGTAAAACCCGTAGGATGCAAGTGGATCTTCAAAAGGAAGATTGGTGTAGATGGACAGGTTGAGACCTATAAAGCTAGGCTGGTAGCAAAGGGTTTTCGTCAAAGACCTGGCTTGGACTACGACGAAACCTTTTCTCCAGTAGCCATGCTGAAATCCATTCGGATCCTTCTTGCCATTGCTGCCTTCCACGATTATGAGATCTGGCAAATGGACGTAAAGACAGCTTTTCTAAATGGAAATTTAGAGGAGTGTGTCTATATGGACCAGCCAGAGGGTTTCATTCAGAGTGGGAGCAGCGGAAAGGTGTGCAAGTTGCTTAAGTCCATCTATGGACTAAAGCAGGCATCGCGGAGTTGGAACATCTGCTTTGATGAGACGGTCAAAGAATTTGGCTTTATCAAAAATCCAGATGAACCATGCATCTATAGTAGATTTGTAGCGAGAACTGTAGTATTCCTCGTTTTATACATGGATGACATTCTCTTAATAGGAAATGACATTCCTATGCTACAATCTGTCAAGGGGTTCTTGTCACACAGGTTCTCCATGAAAGACCTGGGTGATGCCTCATACATTCTGGGTATCCGGATCTACCGTGACAGATCCAAGAGGATATTAGGACTTTCACAGTCCAGGTACATCGACACCATACTGAAGAGATTCAGTATGGAAGATTCCAAGCGCGGTAACCTACCGGCTTGTCACGGGATCACCCTCTCTAAAGAGATGTCTCCCAAGACTGATTTGGAGAGGGATCGCATGTCTATTATACCCTACGCTTCTGCGGTAGGCTCTATAATGTATGCGATGTTGTGTACCAGGCCGGATGTAGCTTATGCACTGAGTGTGGTAAGCCGGTATCAGTCTAACCCTGGGGAGAAACACTGGATAGCGGTAAAGAACATTCTCAAGTACCTGAGAAGGACTAAGGAGATGTTCTTGGTGTATGGCGGAAAAGACCTCCAGATCGAGGCCTTTGCTGACTCCAGCTTCCAGAGTGACAAGGATGATTCCAAGTCCATGTCGGGTTTTGTCTTTACCCTCAATGGAGGGGCGGTGTGTTGGAAGAGTTCCAAACAGGAAACCGTTGCAGACTCGACGATGGAAGCGGAATACATCGCTGCATCTGATGCCGCAAAAGAAGCTGTCTGGATAAGGAAGTTCTTGAAAGAACTTCAGGTGGTTCCGTCCATTGTTGATCCAATACCTCTGTATTGCGACAACAACGGGGCTATAGCTTTAGCGAAGGAACCCAGGTCCCATCAGAGATCCAGGCACATCTTAAGGCGGTATCACTTGATCAGGGAGATCGTAGATCGCCAGGAGATCGAGGTTCGGAGAGTCGCTTCAGAAGATAACACTGCTGATCCATTCACCAAGGCCCTGCCCCAAACTCAGTTCGAGCGGCTGATCGAGATGATAGGTCTTCGATACGCCAGTACATGGCCTTAGTGCAAGTGGGAGATTGTTAGTGTATATGCCCTAGAGGCCATTACTGTATCATACTGGTTTGTATATTACTTAATGGATGCTTGGGATATTCACCTTGTATATACAATCTTGCTCAAAATAGTAGTATGCTACTTGGTTTGTTTCTACTTCAATGTGTACATGTGTTTATTTTTGTATATCGCCTATACACATTAGTAGAGCCCTTAGGATCTTTGCTTGATTACCAGCGATGTGATGGCCGTCACACTAGTGGGGCTGGGTAATCTATAAGCACATCCTTATGCAGGTCCCTGGTCGCAGGACTATCGAGACAGGGCATCGATACTCCGGAGTAGACCAGCGCATGCGCTTCTCATCCCAGTGTGGGAGACGGTCTGTCCCACAGCCGTCAGTACGTCGTACTTGAGATAGTATGCGGGTGCTCGTTAGGTTACGGGTACACTGGACAGGACTCGTCGGGAACTGACTAGTTGGTATTATACCTATCGTCAGTTATCAGTTCCCAGGTGACATGAGTACAGCTTAGTCCGCTGACTTGACACTGTCACTTCGCCTCGGGTGTGTTCCCACTGTACTTTGATCACTACCCTACCACGGCTCAAAGGAGTCGTGCAAACAGGCGGTGGTTGGGTGCAGTCCCGAAGCACTTGGAGGCAGTGACGGTTAGACAGGATTCGTCTCTCCCGGTATTGGGGGTTGACATCGCGCTGTGTCTAGGAGAGCCATTACACGAGTAGTCCCTGGCCAGGGCAAACGAGATATACTGGTAGGTTTCCAGTGTTATCTCAGGGTGTATTGGGCTTCACTCCGGCACGACTTGTACCGCTATTTGGGGACTGACGTTTACCGCCCCCTAGGCCCGCCATGCGATGTATCAGACGAACAGACCGGACTGTACGGAGAATGTCACACTCAGGCTCAGTAGGAGTTCAGATGGGTTTCGCCTCGTCGGTCTTCTTGTCGGCATTACCTGGGGACCGTTACGCACAGCTAGTGCCGCTTGCGGTCTGTGGTTAAACCCACTGCCAGCGTAGTGTCGAGTCTTTAGAGTCCCACACAGAAAGCTTTTCGCCTTTAGGCAAAAGAGTAGAGGTCGCATGGTATTGCGACAGGTCGCATGGTTTTGCGACAGGGTTCGGTCACATCCGTGCACTTGTGCACGTACAGTGTCCGGACAGTTTACACTAGCGGGCTTTGGTTTAAGCCAGATCCTAGTGTACCTTATGGGATTGGATTTATCCAGTTTGCATTCGTGTTCCTCGGAACGCGGATGCGGGTGTGTATGCACAGTTGACAGGGAGGCAGAGGCAGCGGATTCTCATTAGGGTTGTTGACAGTTGACCGTTGACTTTTTGACTTTATGCTCAACCCTAATGAGAATATGATATGTGATTAACTATTATATTAATTAAGTATTATGGTGATATGGTTGTTGACTTGTTGACTTTTGTTGACTTGTTGACTTTGGTGACTTGTTGACTTTTGTTGACTTGTTGACCGGTTGACTAGGCTTGACTAGTTGACCATCATGATAACCATGGTTATCATTTCATGCCAAAGACTTTTTCTTGCTTGTTCATTTGAGTAAAATGAGTGCATGACATGATAAGGTTATGGTTACTTCAACCATCACATAAGACTTTTGTTGATATGATGAGTTATCATTGCTTTGGATTATGAGAGGGTGAGAGACAAAATACTTGCTCATTCTTTCTTGCTCATTCTCTCTCTTGTTCTTGAGCTCTCCTCTTGCTCTCATCCTCAACCTCTTGCTCCCTCTCTTGATCTATGGTTCTCTTGTCTCATGAGTTGAGAATCAAGAACCATAGATAAAATCCCATTCTAAATCATCTCTACTCATTCTAGTTCACTAGGTTTAGCAAACCAAGTGAACTAGTTTCTTCAAAGAACGAAGAAGGAGCTAAAGGTTGGAGCTTTCAAGTGGATCTATCTTCGGCGTACGGAGACAACGAGAAGGAGCCATCGAACCACCATCGGAGCTTGAAGAGAAGGAGTTCAAGTTTAGGTATAACCATCTTCATCCGAGTAGCTAAATATCTTTAGCTTAGTTTGCTAGTTTTAGTTTAGACAACGATCCCGACCATAGTTTAGTCCATGTTGCCTCTTGCGATAAAAATTCGTTTTTTATACCGTTTCCGCCTCCCCGTAAGAACCGGGGGTCGCAACGTGGACTTACAGAGGTAAGGATGAGGGTGAGGAGGCGGCGACGAGACAGCGATGGCGATGACGACGAGGTAGGCGAGGGGGCGAGGCCGCGGCTAGGGTTCGTGCAGGATCTCGTGGGTTCAAAAGAAAATGAGGAGGGAGGAAGAAAATACATACATACATATATATATATATATATAGAGAGAGAGAGAGAGAAAGAGAAAGAAATAAAGCGAGAGGAGAGAGAGAGAGAGAGAATCGAGAGGAGAGAGGGGAGATCGAGAGGAGAGAGAGAGAGTGCGCTGAACAGTGAGGAGAAAGAGTTTTGGAGGTTTGTGGGAGAGAGAGAAAGAGATAGCGAGGAGAGAGAGAGGGAGGGAGAGAGAGATGGGGGCCACGAATCAGAGGAATTGAGCTGGGGTTGCGCTGGAAATGCAATTCGTTTTGATTTTAATTTTTAAAAATATTTAGTTGGCTGTAAAAAAATCTTAAGAACTGTTAAATAAATTTTTAAACGAATTTTAAAATTTTAAATAATTAGAATTTTGGCGGGATACAAAATAATCCAAAACGCGCCCGGGTCGGATCTAAAAATTCAGATTTAAAATATGAAAAATATATTCGATTTTCAAAATTCAAAACGAATGCTCAGTTAACGAAAATGCATACCCTAAGAACGGATGCACGCACGTGCGCGTAGCCATCCAAACACGTCCGTTTCGCTGAACGGGACGAGAACAAGATGCGCGGATGCTACCACGGGGTTAGAGGTATCATACAGGCTATGATATGCAATTTTAAATTATTTTCTGTGACCTAAAAAAATGTTATATGGTAAAATGTGCGATGTCAGATGAAATGCCAATATGCAGTATACATGAGATGCACGTGTCTATGTAACAAGTCAAGGTAATTTATAAATATGAATCAAACAGGTTCAAGCAAGCGGGTCGGGTCGAATGCAAAATAAAATGTAAAATACCATTCACACCCAAAAGACGATAAATCAAGAAAATACCACAGACAAGTAAATACGGGAACTGGAAATGGTATAAATGAACTAGGTTGTTACAACAAATATCCCACACCACAAACAAAAATTCATCATGCCACCATGAGTCACAACATGACCCACCACCATGAGTCACACCCATGTGGCATGCATGAACCAAAGCCATTAAATAATTCACACTTTCCACCAATAAACATTTAAAACCCTAAATGTTTAATAACAAAATGAAATGGTATCAACTAAAGTAATCTTGTAGCGAATTACAAGAATACCCCTCATCCGTATATATATACCCGTATCCGTATTCCGGCTGAATACGAATACAACGAGACGAAAATAATCCAACAATATAATACTGGGATCCAGCTTAAACCAAAGCCCACTAGTATTATCTGTCCGATCATGATCCGTGCACAAGTGCACGTATATGATCGAACCCTGCCATAAAACCATATGGCCTCTACAACGTTTCTCCCGAAGCAGGGAAAACCTCTGTGTGGGACTCTAAAGACTCGTCAATATGCTGGCAGTGGGTTTAACCATAAGCACGTCAGCGGCAGTAGCTGTACGTAACGGCTACCAGGTATTGAGCGAAAGGTAGGCCGACGAGCAAATTCATCCTGAAACCTTCTACTGAGACTGACAGTGACAATATCCGTACAGTCCGGTCCGTTCGTATATGAGTATCGTATATTGAGTCTAGGGTGTGGATAAAGTCAGACCCCTAATAACTTGACATTTAGTGTCGGCATGAAACCTATCACCACCTGAGAAACTATTGATCCTATATCAGTAATTCTCGACTATCTTGGCCAAGAATTTCTGGTGATGGCCACCCGTGCACTCCACGACATCAACCCCCAATACCGGAAGAGACGAATCCCTTGACGATCCACTAACTGCCTCCACGTGGCTCGGGACTGTTGTTCAGTTGAAAATATTGTACTTTGGTATGATTATTTTCCTTACATTTCTTAAATATTTAAAGGTGTTTATTATAAATATAGAACATATTTGGATTTATCTGCAAAATACTATTTACCATATGTTTATATATTATAATTAACATTATGAAGGAAAATATATGCATTTTATATTTATATAATATTTTGGTAATTGAAAATATGTATATTATATCAAATATTCTAATCACAATTCTTAAAGGATATAATATCATACAAATAGTTAGAATAATATTTCAAAATATATGCATAATATTTTAGTAATTAAAAGATGCATAGCATATCAAATATTCTTAATCATGTTTCTTAAAGATTTATTACCATATAAAATTAATAGCATATTAAATATTCTTAATCAGTTTCTTAAAGATTTATTGCCATATAAAGTAATTAAGATACTCCCTTTAATTTAATAAATATTATTAACATTATTCATGGAGATTTTGTGCAGATTTAGCTCAGGTCAAGAGATCAAGATATTCAAAATGACAAGATCAAAAATCTACCAATAAAATCATTGGATCTAAAAACTTGGAAAGTGGATCTTTATGGCAAGTCTAAACCTATGAGATTTAGGATATCTAATTTGAAGGCTATATAAAGGACCAATGGTTAAAATTAAAACTCATCACCTTTACCACAAAGCAAATCACCGTCAAAGAAAAAGTGATCCACGACAGGTCCACGATTCGACGTAATAGGGCGACGTGAAAATCGACGGAGAATCTACTTCCTACGGGGCAGAGATCGAGAGCAATTTCTTCTTCTTGTATTCTAAATTCAAAGGATTTGTACTTGTGAAGTTCATTAATAAATGTAAGTCGACGTTGCTCACCCCGGTCTTACAGGGAGGCGGAAACGGCGAAAAACAATAATTTTGGCGCAAGGCAACATGGACTAAAAGTCGGATCTTTGCTAAACTAGAAACTAGTAAACACTAAGAGGTTTAACTACTATGCTGTAGAAAGTATACCTCACGAAACCGGTCCTTCGGGTCTTCATTCCGCTGTCCCACTCGTCCATCCAAGCTCCAAGAGTCGATCCGGACCTTGGGCACATCCGCGGCCTTCTTGAGTCGAAGACGATCCACCCGAGAGATGTACACTAAGCTCCGCCTCAAGCCAAGGCAACTAGGGCAAAGTGATTGCTAGTCAAGAAGCCCTAGAATGTATAGAGGAGATGTATGGATGTGTTTGTCTTGTGGAATCCTTTTTCTCTCAACACATGAGATCAAAGGAAGAATCAAGAGGAGGAAGATGGAGGAGCAACCATGGAAATGTTTCTCATTTCTTTTCTATGAGAGAGAATGAGAAATCACAAATGAAAAGCTTAACCAAGAGAAAACACAACCATGGTTGCAATAATACTCATTTTCATCATTACTAATCCCATCATGAAAAAGTTGATGGCTACAAATGACATGACCATTATCGTAACAAAAAGAAAACCAAAGAATACTTTAGATCTTTCAAGAAGATCATAGTCAACTTTGGTCAAACGGTCAACAAAGTCAAGATGGTCAAATGGTCAATGCAATTAGCCACAACATCATTATCAATAAGAGGATTAGTAAATAATGTCCCCGGCTCATAATGGTTTTGACCGAACCAACTGTCAAAACCCTAATGAGGCACCACCTCCTTCATCGCTCCTCAAAACTGTGCATACACACCCGCATCCGCATTCCGTAGAATGCGAATGCACAGAAGACAAATCAAATCCATCTGTGCAACACTAGGATCTGGCTTAAACCAAAGCCCACTAGTATTGCCTGCCCGAACAGCATACGCACACAAGTGCACGTAAGTGATCGTAGCCCTGCCGTAAAACCATATGGCCTCTACACGTTTCGCTCAGTGCAGGGAAACTCTCTGTGTGGAACTCTAAAGACTCGACACTACGCTGGCAGTGGGTTTAACCACAGACCGCAAGCGGCACTAGATGTACGTAACGGTCCCCAGGTAGATGTCGATAAGAAGGCCGATGAGGTAAACCCATCCGAACTCCTACTGAGCCTGTATGTGACAATCTCCGTACAGTCCGGTCTGTTCGTCTGATACATCGCATGGCGGGCCTAGGGGGCGGTGAACGTCAGTCCCCTAATAGCGTACAAGTTGTGTCGGAGTGTAGCCCAGAACACCCTGAGATAACACTGGAAACCTAACAGTATATCTCGCTTGCCCTGGCCAAGGACTACTCGTATAATGGCTCTCCTAGACACAGCGCGATGTCAACCCCCAATACCGGGAGAGACGAATCTTGTCTAACCGTCACTGCCTCCAAGTGCTTCGGGACTGCACCCAACTACTACCTGTTTGCACGACTCCTTTGAGCCGTGGTAGGGTAGTAATCAAAGTACAGTGGGAACACACTCGAGGCGAAGTGACAGTGTGAAGTCAGCGGACTAAGCTGTACTCATGTCACCTGGGAACTGATAACTGACGATAGGTATAATACCAACCAACAGTTCCCGACGAGTCCTGTCCAGTGTACTCGTAACCTAACGAGCACCCGCATACTATCTCAAGTACGACGTACTGACGGCTGTGGGACAGACCGTCTCCCACGCTGGGATTAGAAGCGCATACGCTAGTCTACTCCGGAGTATCGATACCCTGTCTCGATAGTCCAACGACTAGGGACCTGTATAAGGATGTGCTTATGGATTACCCAGCCCCCACGAGTGTGAGCGCCATCACAACGCTGGTAATCAAGCAAAGATCCTGAGGGCTCTACTAATATGTATATAAGCGATATGCTAAAAGAAACACATGCACATATTGAAGTAGAGACAAACCAAGTAGCATACTACCATTTCGAGCAAGATTGTCTATACAACTGTGAATATCCCAAGCTTCCATCAAGTAATATACAAGCTAGTATGATACAGTAATGTCCTTTAGGGCATATACACTAACAATCTCCCACTTGCACTAAGGCCATGTACTGGCGTATCGAAGACCTATCATCTCGATCAGCCGCTCGAACTGAGTCTGGGGTAGGGCCTTCGTGAGTGAATCTGCAGTGTTGTTCTCCATATTTACTCTCTTCACCTCGATCTCCCGGCGATCTACGATCTCCCTGATCAGGTGGTACCGCCTCAAAATGTGCCTGGACTTCTGATGGAACCTGGGTTCCTTCGCTAAAGCTATAGCGCCGTTGTTGTCGCAATACAGCGGTGTTGGATCAACAATGGTAGGAACCACCTGAAGCTCCATGAGGAACTTCTTCATCCAGACAGCTTCCTTTGCGGCATCGCAAGCAGCTATGTACTCCGCTTCCATAGTTGAGTCTGCAACGGTCTCCTGCTTGGAACTCTTCCAGCAAACCGCCCCTCCATTGAGGGTAAAGACATAACCCGACATGGACTTGGAGTCATCCTTGTCACTCTGGAAGCTGGAGTCAGCAAAGGCCTCGAGCTGGAGGTCTTTTCCGCCATACACCAAGAACATCTCCTTAGTCCTTCTCAGGTACTTAAGAATGTTCTTTACCGCTATCCAGTATTTCTCCCCTGGGTTCGACTGATACCGGCTTACAACGCTCAATGCGTATGCTACATCTGGTCTGGTACACAACATCATATACATTATAGAGCCTACCGCAGAAGCGTAGGGTATAATAGACATGCGATCCCTTTCCAAATCAGTCTTGGGAGACATCTCTTTGGAGAGGGTGATCCCGTGACAAGCCGGTAAATTACCGCGCTTGGAATCTTCCATACTGAACCTTTTCAGTATGGTGTCGATGTACCTTGACTGTGAAAGTCCCAACATCCTCTTAGATCTATCACGATAGATCTGGATCCCCAGAATGTAGTTGGCATCGCCCAGGTCCTTCATGGAGAACCTCTGCGACAAGAATCCTTTGACTGACTGTAGCATAGGAATATCATTTCCTATTAGGAGAATGTCATCCACGTACAAGACGAGGAATACCACAGTTCTCCCTACAATCTTACTGTAAATACATGGTTCATCTGGGTTTTTGATAAAGTCGAATTCTTTGACAGTATCATCAAAGCAGATGTTCCAACTCCGCGATGCCTGCTTAAGTCCATAAATGGACTTTAGCAACTTGCACACTTTACCGCTGCTCCCACTCTGAATGAATCCTTCTGGCTGATCCATATAGACGCACTCTTCCAAATTTCCATTTAGGAAAGCCATCTTTACGTCCATCTCCCAGATTTCATAATCGTGGAAGGCAGCAATGGAAAGAAGGATCCGAATGGATTTCAGCATAGCCACTGGAGAAAAGGTCTCGTCATAGTCCAAACCAGGTCTTTGACGAAAACCCTTTGCAACAAGTCTAGCTTTATAGGTCTCAACCTGCCCATCTACACCAATCTTCTTTCTGAAGATCCATTTGCAGCCTACGGGTTTTACCCCTTCTGGAGGAAAGTCCAAAGTCCAAACTTTGTTGGTGTACATGGACTCCATCTCGGCCCGCATTGCATCCAGCCATTTTACCGAGTCGCCGCTCTGAATGGCTTGCTGGAAGCTAGTAGGCTCACCATAATCCATGGTGCAATCCTCTCTATCCCCGTCTATGAGAAAACCGTAGTATCTCTCGGGCGGATGAGACTGCCTACTACTTCTGTGGAGCGGCGTAGGAATGTCCTGATCTTTCGAACCCTCTGGTTCTACTAAGCTTTCAGTAATAGCTTGTGGTTCTGGAATTTCTTCCAGTTCTATTGCTCTCCCACTTATCTGATTTTCCAAAAACTCGGTTTCCAAGAAGCGGGCATGACGAGAAACAAAAACCTTTTGTTCCTCTGCGTAATAGAAAAGATACCCCTTGGAGTTCTTTGGGTATCCCACAAACTTACACTGTACTGAACGTACCTCGAGCTTGTCCGCATGCTGCTTTTTTACAAAAGCTGGACATCCCCATGTCTTAATGTGATTAAGATAGGGTTTCTTCCCACACCACATCTGATATGGTGTAGTAGGCACAGTCTTAGTTGGAACTCGGTTCAAAAGGTATGCAGCTGTTTCTAGTGCATAACTCCAGAAGGATCGCGGCAATTCAGCCCTACTCATCATGGAACGAACCATATCCAATAGGGTTCGATTCCTCCTTTCCGATACACCGTTGTGTTGTGGTGTGTATGGAGGAGTAAGCTGAGAGAGAATTCCATTCTCTTTTAAAAAGCCCAGAAACTCAGCGCTTAAGTATTCACCACCTCGATCAGATCTCAGTGTCTTGATACTTTTGCCTGTTTGTTTTTCAACTTCATTCTTGTATTCCTGAAATTTCTCAAAGGCCTCGGATTTGTGCTTCATCAAGAAGACATATCCATACCTAGAGAAATCGTCTGTGAAAGTAATGAAGTATGAATAATCACTTCGCGCATGTGTAGACATTGGACCACACACGTCACTGTGTATGAGTCCCAAGAGCTCGCTCGCTCTTTCTCCGTGTCCAGTGAACGGAGTCTTTGTCATCTTTCCCATGAGACAAGATTCACAAGTGGCATAAGACTGGTACTCGAACGGATCCAAGTATCCTTCTTTATGTAACTTTGTCAACCGTGTCTCATTAATGTGACCCAGTCTACAATGCCATAAGAAAGCCTGATTTAATTCCGGAGACTTTCTTTTAAGTGTGTTCTGGACACTGAAGACCTAAGCTTGATTCAAAACGTATATACCGTTTTTCAATGTACCTGACCCAATCAGTACTTGATTTAGGTGGATGTTTACTACATCGCTTACAAAAGTAAAATCATATCCTTCCTTAGAAAGTAAGGATACAGATATGATGTTACAAGTCGCACCTGGTACATAAAAACAGTCACGCAGAATCAATATCTGCCCAGTTGTCAGTCCTAGATGATATTCCCCTACGGATTCAGCATACATGCTCATTCCGTTAGCAACCCTGAGAGTCATATCACCTTTCCTGATAACCCTACGGTTTCTCAGAGCCTGTAACGAATTACAGATATGAGATCCTGATCCGGTATCCAATACCCAGGAAGTAGGGTTAACTGACATACTGTTCTCTATTACAAATACACCTGAAGCCGAAGCCACAACATGCTTCGAATTTTGGCTATTGGTTTTGCAAGCCCTGTAATCCTTCTGCCCATGTTCATTCCCGTAACAGTTGGAACATCCCTCTTTTACTACATCCATATCCAAAACTTCTGCCCTTCCCTTTCTTTTTACTTCCCTGGTTTTCTTCAGGGTAGTAGGTAGGGACTGATGAACTAAGTCAGCATTTGACCCGTTCTTCAACGTGGTCTTCAGGTTCGTGAGCTCGAAAGAGCTGGTCTCTGTAAGGACGTTGCCCCCTACAGATGACCCGATAGCCAACCTCGCTGGAAGCAATTCGTTCGAGGTCTCATATCTTGCGATACGAGATTGCTCTCCATATAAATCTTTGTTATGGAGG
The DNA here is from genome assembly GCA_030015575.1 of Agapanthus africanus. NCBI lineage: Eukaryota > Viridiplantae > Streptophyta > Magnoliopsida > Asparagales > Amaryllidaceae > Agapanthus > Agapanthus africanus. Next base: position 407,761,807 of record JASDDO010000026.1, read on the forward strand.
AAGATAGAAACTAAGTCCATCTTCTCGTGCTGCCTCTGGTATGCACCATCAACTGAGGCTAACACGAGGCACTTGGCTTTCGCATATTCCTTTTCCGATGTCTTGCGGATATGAATATCCGTGACAGAGGAAACTGGACCTGAGACGGCAGGGGTTGGATTAGTCAAGAGGTGTCCCAGCTTGTCATGGGCAATGGACATCTGGACAGACCTTTGCCAGTCATAACAGTCAGATTCAGTCATTTTATTATCTAGATGTAACCTAGGTGCGGTCACTGGGTCGCTGCAATTAAGAGAGAGAGAAGAAAACACTCAGCATGATACTCTTGCAAGTTTAGATTGGTTTTTAATTTATCTAAACAGGATGGCTCCCACTGTCTCTCGAATCCCTCCTCAAACCATAAAGGAAGAATTAGTCAGGATCAATCTCACCGTACAATACTTGCTTAACCGTTCAGCCAGGCCAGTGTCGGTACTTCGAGGGAGGTTTTCCAACGCTTTCGTGAAGTTCCTTAATTAAGTAACCTCTTTTTCCTGTGGGCGTAACCCCGCTAACACCTTTCTAGACACCTACTTAGTTTATAGCATTGATCGTTAAGTGAGAAAGTTCCCGAGGAGTAGCATATACTCACAGTGGGATCGGGATCCAAATATCATCGCGTGATAAAACCGAAGGAATCCTACCAGAATCATCACACTCCAAATGGTATGCAGCGCTAGCAAGTTTCAGTACTTATGAAACTCCCGATGTGAATTTTTGCCCCATGCTCTTATGACCTTGACTTTGGCCAACAAATCATAAGTCACATGTCAAGTTCTACCCGTCATTATCCAGGTTAATTTGAACCCACCCGCACATACCCTTGACTTTGGCCAACAAGGCAGTACGACTGTCCCAAACCAACGCATCTATCTATGCTACATATGAATACCCAAGAGCTACCAAACACTGTGCCTTGACTTTGGCCAACAAACACAGCTTGAATACTATTGATTATCCATACGAAATGACGGAGGGCTACGGATGGTTTTGGCAAAACCGTGAACGTAGTGAACTTGATATAATCGATGGAACGAGATAGCTTTTAAAAGGAGTGGTTCAAGCTCCGCGTTTAAAATGCTGGTTTTTGAAAAGAACCGAGTGGTTTTCAAAGTGTTCCAACGACTTTTACTTGGTTTATTTTCTTGCATTAGTTCTTTTAATGCGTCCCATCATTTAAATCCTACCATTGCAGAAAACAACCAAAATATGACGTACGCTTATGCCATTCGCATTCGCCACGGGGCCCCGTCATCACCCGTTAGGTTACTTAACTAACGACAGAGCGGGGGCTGGGCTAGCGCGGCTGAAAAACATAAGCAACGCCTAAATAGTTATCATATATAGATATATATAGCAATGATAGACATTACAGATCACAGATGAATACATTGGATATACTAGGAACCCGCAATCCGTTCGAGCCTGCAACGAAAAGCGGATTACACGGTCGCGGTGAATAGCCAGAACCCCACCCAAGACCCCTACGGGTGCGGCAAACTACCCGCCAAGTACTCGAAGCGAAGCAACCTCCCTTAACACCGTGAGTAAGCCACTCGGCACTTCGAGATACCCGGTAGTTTGTGCACCCCTCCATGGGTCTATCCTAGGAGCAAAAACAGTAAAAAGAATTATACAATGACGGCTACAACCCCGACCCGGTTGTGCGGCCATACAAATAATATTACATCAATTTACATATTACATAAATGAAAGAAAAAGAAACACTCATCTCACATCCACCTCGGCTATTCACCCGCGACAATCCAACGCATTCATATCCACAAACCATCAACATTACAGATCACAGATATGTATAACCCCCACTAATCGACTTATAGCGATTAGTAGACGTTCAATACATATATCACATCACAGATAATATCCATTAGCCAAAGTCTACGGAATATCGATCAAAATACGGATTTTTAACCACCCCAAAAGTCAATTTGCTCTCTGGAAAATCTGGGTGGAAAAAACATGCATTAAAAATCCCAAAACATCCAAACTAAAACACTGCACAAAACCCGATCCAGTGACGAGTCAAAACGGCGGTGGAACCGCGGCAATGAGCATGTCATTGCCGCAGAACCGCGGTCATTTGATCGAATCACTGGATCGTTTTTCTGCAGTGTTTTCACAAAACCATGAGACGATTTTTGAAGTATGATTTTTTATTTTTAGAGCAGAAAAAAAATCAACAGAAAGTTGTGGTTTTGCGGATGTGTTTTGCGACTTTTTCCGATTGATGTTCTAAACACTTTGCTAACTTACTAGTTTATGTTTAGCCAGGCTCTGATACCACTGTAAGTCCACGTTGCTCACCCCGGTTCTTACGGGGAGGCGGAAATGGCGAAAAACAATAATTTTGGCGCAAGGCAACATGGACTAAAAGTCGGATCTTTGCTAAACTAGAAACTAGTAAACATTAAGAGGTTTAACTATTATGCTGTAGAAAGTATACCTCACGAAACCGGTCCTTCGGGTCTTCATTTCGCTGTCCCGCTCGTCCATCCAAGCTCCAAGAGTCGATCCGGACCTTGGGCACCTCCCCGGCCTTCTTGAGTCGAAGACGATCCACCCGAGAGATGTACACTAAGCTCCGCCTCAAGCCAAGGCAACTAAGGCAAAGTGATTGCTAGTCAAGAAGCCCTAGAATGCATAGAGGAGATGTATGGATGTGTTTGTCTTGTGGAATCCTTTTTCTCTCAACACATGAGATCAAAGGAAGAATCAAGAGGAGGAAGAAGGAGGAGCAACCATGGAAATGTTTCTCATTTCTTTTCTATGAGAGAGAATGAGAAATCACAAATGAAAAGCTTAACCAAGAGAAAACACAACCATGGTTGCAATAATACTCATTTTCATCATTACTAATCCCATCATGAAAAAGTTGATGGCTACAAATGACATGACCATTATCATAACAAAAAGAAAACCAAAGAATACTTTAGATCTTTCAAGAAGATCTTAGTCAACTTTGGTTAAACGGTCAACAAAGTCAAGATGGTCAAATGGTCAATGCAATTAGCCACAACATAATTATCAATAAGAGGATTAGTAAATAATGTCCCCGGCTCATAATGGTTTTGACCGAACCAACTATCAAAACCCTAATGAGGCACAACCTCCTTCATCGCTCCTCAAAACTGTGCTTACACACCCGCATCCGCATTCCGTAGAATGCGAATGCACAGAAGACAAATCAAATCCATCTGTGCAACACTAGGATCTGGCTTAAACCAAAGCCCACTAGTATTGCCTGCCCGAACAGCATACGCACACAAGTGCACGTAAGTGATCGTAGCCCTGCCGTAAAACCATATGGCCTCTACACGTTTCGCTCAGTGCAGGGAAACTCTCTGTGTGGAACTCTAAAGACTCGACACTACGCTGGCAGTGGGTTTAACCACAGACCGCAAGCGGCACTAGATGTACGTAACGGTCCCCAGGTAGATGTCGATAAGAAGGCCGATGAGGTAAACCCATCCGAACTCCTACTGAGCCTGTATGTGACAATCTCCGTACAGTCCGGTCTGTTCGTCTGATACATCGCATGGCGGGCCTAGGGGGCGGTGAACGTCAGTCCCCTAATAGCGTACAAGTTGTGTCGGAGTGTAGCCCAGAACACCCTGAGATAACACTGGAAACCTAACAGTATATCTCGCTTGCCCTGGCCAAGGACTACTCGTATAATGGCTCTCCTAGACACAGCGCGATGTCAACCCCCAATACCGGGAGAGACGAATCTTGTCTAACCGTCACTGCCTCCAAGTGCTTCGGGACTGCACCCAACTACTACCTGTTTGCACGACTCCTTTGAGCCGTGGTAGGGTAGTAATCAAAGTACAGTGGGAACACACTCGAGACGACGTGACAGTGTCAAGTCAGCGGACTAAGCTGTACTCATGTCACCTGGGAACTGATAACTGACGATAGGTATAATACCAACCAACAGTTCCCGACGAGTCCTGTCCAGTGTACTCGTAACCTAACGAGCACCCGCATACTATCTCAAGTACGACGTACTGACGGCTGTGGGACAGACCGTCTCCCACGCTGGGATGAGAAGCGCATACGCTAGTCTACTCCGGAGTATCGATGCCCTGTGTCGATAGTCCAACGACTAGGGACCTGTATAAGGATGTGCTTATGGATTACCCAGCCCCCACGAGTGTGAGCGCCATCACAACGCTGGTAATCAAGCAAAGATCCTAAGGGCTATACTAATATGTATATAAGCGATATGCTAAAAGAAATACATGCACATATTGAAGTAGAGACAAACCAAGTAGCATACTACCATTTCGAGCAAGATTGTCTATACAACTGTAAATATCCCAAGTTTCCATCAAGTAATATACAAGCTAGTATGATACAGTAATGGCCTCTAGGGCATATACACTAACAATAAAAGTAGATCGTTTTGTTTAATTTTTTATTTTCTGTATTATTTCTGCATTATGATTTCTTTAATTATCCTTTCTTCTTCTATTCCCAACAAGCGCGGGTAATTCTCCGCTTGTTAGGGTTCGTAGGATTAGGCTAGATCAATGGATGATTAAAATCTTTTAACTCTTTTTATATCCTATAAAATTTATAAACCTTATCAAAAGAATTGTTAACATCCTAATCGGGCACGCTATCAATTCATTGGTAGTCACGACCTCGATTTGAGATTAGATTAACAATTGTTTTGGTAAAGATTAGACATGAATGGAGATCCATGTAAAGATAGGGGTTAAGAGTGGGAACCCTATTCTCTCCGAAAACCCTAAATCTACATGCATCACCGTCGATCTAGTTTTAAATATATTAAAGGATAAAAGGAGTAATCTTTAATTAATCATCCATGACTACTAAATCTTAACGAACCCTACAAGCCTTTTTGTTATATAATTTACATTCGTAATTAATTTAGATCTTAAATAAACTATTCTCCTTTCATCTTTTATTTTATTCAACTCGTCTAAAGTAAGATTAAAAGTTCCACGCATCCCTGCGGACGACCCGTACTCATCTCGGCTAGCTACAAGTGACACCGTTATTGATTGTGGTTATTCTACAAACACTTTTTCACATCAATCAAATGGCGCCGTTGCCGGGGATACGTGCGTAATTTTATTTTCTTACTATTCGTGTTGAAATTTGATCTAAATCATAAAATAAACAAAACTGCAAATTGTGTATTTAATGATTATTATGTGAATTTTGCAAGTAGATATGGAGTCACAGATTTGAGGAAACAGAGATTCAGAGACATTCATCAAGATCCAGAGGTACAAGGGAGGCCACATAGCAAAAATCTTTAAAAGATCCTTCAGATTGGCGGCGAAACGCGGCTGTAACGCTTTGAAATTTGTTTAGGTTATTTTCGCGTTAATTAGCGATAATGCGTGTTTTCACAAAACTTAGTTAATAGCTATTTCCACCTAGACTGGAATAAATTACTTTTAATTATGATAGTATGTAATTATATATATAATAGTGTTTTATTAATTATAAATTAGTTTAGTGTTCACTTAATTAGCAATTTTCTTAACTATTTTTTTCCTAAGCAAAATTAGTTAGCATGCACAACCCTAATCACCTAGGTTAAGTTATAACTTGTCTCCATTATAACTTGTCTCCATTTTCTTTTTCTCTCTTGCATGGTTCTATTATCCTCACAAAACAAAACAAAACAAATGAAAATAATAATAAGAAAAGAAATAGGAGGCATGGGGGGTATTAGGTGAGGAGTGGACCTTGACTTTTGACCACACTCTCTCTCTCCCATATCATTTTTCCTGCAGCACAGCAGACGCGGCAGCAGCAGTAGCAGCCACCATTCATCTTCTTCTTCTTCTTCTTCTTCTCCTTGCATCCAAACACCAATCCCTACACAAAAAAATTCACCTTTTCTTCATAAAACCTTTGCAAAACACCTCCTTTGTTGGTCTTGATGGCAAATCCTTATCTTTGAAGGCAAGTGCAGCAAGTTAGACTCCCCTAAGACCAATTTAAGATATTAAACTCACCCAAATCACTTTATTGCTAAACTTGTAGTTTTTATTAGCTAAAAGTCATGTTTTTGTGAGTTTTAGTGCTAATGAGATGGTTTAAGTGTAGATTAGGGTATGTTAGGGTTTATAGGGTTTGATTAACTTAATTAGGTGTTAATAATGTTGTTTAAACCAAGTCATTTCTTCAGTTTACACTAAAATATCATATTGTATTAATTTTAGTGTTGAATTAGTGTTTAGTTAAGATTTATTGCCGTTTTGGGATCTGCTGTTAACCCAAGACTTTTCTATGAGACCAAACGGTGTAGTAGTATGGACCTAGTCACCCTGAGTGTGTAGGTGGAGTTCAAGCCCAACCTGGACGGTTTTGGTCGGCGGCTAGGGGGAGGAATCCGGCGACCTCGGCCTGGGGTGGGGATAGGGGCTTGAACCTTCTAGGGTAGCTTCCTGCTATAGTTTTTGGGGCTTTGATACTGTTTTGGTTTTTGGTTTTTACAGTGGATTAGATCTGGGATAGTATAGCTAGTTTTTGTGTTTGGTGGGTCTTTGTGATCATGGGTGGTTTGGGTGGAGATTAAGTTAAGCTAGGGTTTGTATGGTTAGATTAACTATATTATGTGTTAATAGTGTCTGTTAATCAAAGCCTTTTCTTCTGTTTACTCAAACATACCTTAATGTACCATATTGGTGTTTTAAAAACGTTTTTAAACAAAATCATGGGATACGGAAAATCTGCTATATCTATGATGTTATTCTTGTTTTGCAAACATATACAGAATGATGTGTAGGCATTTTAGAGTTTTGTGTAGGAATTAGAGCCTGTTTCCCTACCCAAAATCCGGTGAGACCCCTCCAAAATCCGAGCACGCCGGCCTCCTAGGGAATTGGGGCTTGGTGCTGTGCCGGGGGGTGTCTGTGTGTGTTTTTATGTGTTTGGTATTGTTTATTTTCTTGGTTTTGTTCCAGGTAAGAATCTGGGACCATTTACCTATTGTTTGTATAGCGGGACTAGCGCGACACGTATGTTCCGAGATGAGTCTGGTGTCGCTGTGTGACACAGCGTGTCGCGGTGGTTTTTGGCGTATGCACAGATACACACGCGTGTTTAGTTGCGATGCTAGTTTCTTGTATAATCTTGATATCACGTTTTTGCAGGATTTTAGCCTTATGTGTGTTATTTGTGTAAATTCTAGGTTCGCAGGCGGGGACGTCGGACGCCGCGAAGAAGGGAAAGCAGGTGGTCGGGTACACTTAGCACCAGATCACGGTGAGTAGATTTGACATCTACAGGGAAATCGCCCGTATGGCGTTATGTGTCAGGGCTTGATAAGATATTGTAGCTGCATATTTGCATTCATATACATTGATTTCGCATGGATACTATTTGTTGCATACTGTATTCCCTGCTCTATATGGATTTAGAATTAATAGAACACCGCACTGTTACTAACGGTTCATGTTGCACGAGCACGAATCTGCATGTTACACACACACCGTTAGTAATTGCCATGACACTCACACTATAGAATTGCCATGAACAATATATTGTAGCTCACCTCATATATGATTCGACATGATACATCTTTACTTGTGCACATACACATTTGTATATCTATATTGGTGCACATACACATTGATACATCTCTACTAGTGCACATACACATTGATACATCTCTACTAGTGCACATACACATTTGGATACCCATATTGGTGCACATATACATTGATATATCCATACTTACACATATACACATTGTACCTACCTGGGTGAGCTGGTTTTTCTTTGGGAAAACTGGGGACCGCATGATATATTTTCTTTAAGACTGAAATTATTTAAAGAGCGGTTTTTCCTTTTTACTCATAGTACGACTTTATGATGCATACATCACATCGCATGGATTTACGCATTAAGTTTGGATTTCATGTGATTTCTGGATTTGAGAACCGTGGTATTATTTCAAGAAAGTATGCCTTATTTTGAAAACCTGGATTCTCTTGATATGATATTTCAGTGCGTCCACCATGAGTTTTCTCAGTTCTGAGAGCTTGTGTACATATACCTGATTCGAGGAGAGGTAGGCACCGTCTGTGGGTACATGGTGGACCCGGTATGGTACCCTGGGGCAAGAAGACTCATATAGTTAGACGGTGAGCCCAGCGGAGGGACTACAACCTGACGGTGACAATTTGGAGACCCGACGGATATCCGGAGGATACCGCCTGGGAGTTATGACATGAGATATATTGAGGGCCGATTTGGTATGCGGCGCCTGAGAGATGAGTATTTCCGTGTCGATGCTGGACACGAGTATTTCATGATGTTTTCGAGTGTCGATATTGGGCACTCCGTCTATTTTTGAGATTTACAGGACATGAGGGCCGGTTAGATTGACGGCGCCTGCGTTATATGGGATTTAGGGTGTTTTTGGTAGACACCGGGGTTTTTCCACGATGATGATTCGTGTTGCTGATTTATTTTCCCATGCTCAGCACTCATTTGCATACATTGCATCATGTACCTTTAGTGCCTGTTAGAGTACCTCGCATGATTATTGTATACCCAGATTACCATATTGATGTTATCTGTTGCACATCTTAGAGTATCGCAGTACGTGCATACCTGCGATTACCTTTATATGTTATTTACTATTCACGAGTTGGAAACTCACCCCCGTTGTGCCACAGTGCTTGCAGGTAGACCCTCAGAGTAGTCGTGGCAGGGCTACATCCTTGTATCTTTTTGTTGCGGATACCGCTATAGTTGGCGTGCGAGCCATTTTGCTATAGGTGGGTTGCGGTTATCTGTTTACATTTCATTGTACACCTCATTGTATCTAGTACTCTCCATCTATCAGTTATGTATTGACTTGGAGACCAGTTGTGAGGACGATGTTGTATATTATTTTGAGACTCTAGGTGTCTACTTCTTTTATTCTTTCATGTTCTTTACACTTATATTGTTCATTTTTTCGCTACGGCGTCGCTACTTTTATTGTGGTGGTTGTTTCCGCCGTTGGACGTGATTGCTGCCGTTTGGGGATTCTTTATTCTTATTGTATGTCATTTTACTTATATCATGTCTTGTACCCGATTTCAGGGCTAGTTTTTACAAAGGAGGTGCTGCCGAAATCTTTAAGAAAATAACTTAAACTTTAATGATTTTTACTCAAAGTTTTCTAAATGTTTTAAACTAATGTTTTCATCACTCACCAGTTTTAATGGTTTTGATTTTTGGGTTTCGGCTTACTTAGTCGTGTTACGCCTGTAGACGTTACGTGGTTAAGTGCTGGTCACGGGCCGAACTTGGGTCGTGACAGCGACACAAAGAGCAAATTGGCGGTGGATCCGCGGTTCATTTGGGGATCTAGGGCTGCAAACTTCTCTGGTATCTTTTCTATATCTTTCTCTCTCTTCTGAAAAATCCAATAATATATTTTTTGCAGGATTCTTCGCAAAATATAGCCGCTCAAAAATATTTTTGCAAGTTTTGTTTTGTGGTTTGTTTTTGCATATTTTAATACAGACTTTAAAGGGCAAGACCAAAATTCAGATTACGTGGGATTTAATCACCCTTCCTAAGCCCCACAAATTACAAAACGAGCATCCGCATAAATCCTACATTAATTAAAAAATATCTAGACAAGACTCTAAGGACCTCCGCGCTCAAATAGGACAGAGAAAGGTTGTTGGTAATCTATCGCTTATCCGCATTACTTTTGTGGTGTCTAGGCAAGTGTGTCTAAGGAAAGTGGTTACTTAATTAAGTCCGCTATTTTCGGTAATTCGTATAGCGGATACCTCCCATTTACCTGGCACTTACCTGGCCACAAGAGTAGTAAAGAGGTGGTAGAGAATTGATCCTGCGGCTTGTTCTTTGGAAGTCTAGGAGCGGTCTAGTGACTTGACCTAGGTGACCTTAGTTTTAGGGTTGATTATGCATTTTTGTACGATTTGTCTTAAGTCCGACACTTTTCAAAACAAACCAATTTTTAAATATCACACACGCTGCCACTTGCGCTAAACCCGCTTAGTGCATGTTTGGCTGGACACGGGATTCTAGTGCCCGTCTTGTTCGCGTTTCGGCTATCGACTCCGAAGTCGATACTTCTTCATCATCTTTTTCCCCTCCACCCACGACATCTCCTGAAATGGACGGATCTCCATCGAGATTGAACGATATTACTCTGCCACCACCCGCAGGTGTGCAGAACCCACCGCGCATCTCTCTCCAAGAGAGATGTTATCCTATACGTGGTTCCCTTTCTACTTGTCTATCCATTCCACCAGCCAACGGGGATAATTTTGAAATTAAACCCCACTTCATCAACCTGTTACCCAAATTTCATTGGCTCGAGTCTGAAGACGCGTACGTTTTTATCACCAAATTCGAAAACGTATGCGCAATAATGGGTACATCACAACTTTCTGTAGATACTATGCGCTTGCGTCTTCTCCCTTTCACCTTGTGCGACTTAGTAGAAAAATGGCTTTATAACACTGCTACACACTCTATTACCAATTGGGACGAATTTGTGATAATATTCCTTAAGAAATTTTACCCCAATCATAAAACCGCCCGTGTTCGGAGCGAAATCAACCAGTTTACCCAGCTTCCCAATGAACCATTTTAGAAATGCTTTGAACGGTTCAAGGATCTGCTTGTCCAATGTCCTCATCACGGAATAAAGAGATGGAATTTGTGCCGAATTATATATGAGGGCATTAATCCTGCGACAAAACAAATGCTTGAAACCATGTGTCAATGTCATTTCATGTCCAAAGACGATGGAGAAGCTTGGCGATACCTGGAAGATCTCGCTGAACACACTTTGCAGTTGGAAAGCGTTAGACCACAACCATCTAAAGGTGGTGTCCATCAGCTCGATGTTTCCATCACAGTAAAAGCCGAAATGGCAGCGATACAAAAGAAACTCGACGCCATAGAAAGAAAATTCTCATCAGTCTCCCTAAACCAGGTTACGCTTGCCAAAACCATATGTGATTGTTGTTCCGACCCATCACATTTGATGGAAGAATGTCCTATGAATGCACCGTTTCAAGGTCAAGAACACACCAATGTACTTTTCAGCAGCAACCTAGAAACGATCCTTATTCTTCCACATACAATCAGGGGTGGAGGAATCATCCTAACCTTGCTTGGAACCAAAACCAAAACCAAAATCAAAACCAGTTCCAAAGCAATTACCAAAGACCTCCTCCACAGCAACAGCAACCACCACAACAGAGTCAGCACCCATTTCAGTCACAAAATTTTAAAAATCCAGTCAACAATTCTATACCTTCAAATAATTCTTTCCAAATGACCAGTACCGATAACTCCTCTTCACTCGCACAAACTTTGGATTTGTTTATGAAATATTCCATCCAAATGTTAGCTGATATGAGGTCTTCTATTGATACCATAAAGAAAGTCACCACCTCCCACGGTGAGAGTATTAAATCAATAGAAGCCCAAATTGCACGATTACACGCCGAAATGAGTGCTAGAGAGAAAGGGAAACTTCCGTCTCAACCCCTACCGAATCCTGGCCACACACAAAGTTATAATGTGAGTGCCGTTACCACGTTGAGATCGGGAAGAGTGCTAGATAACTAAGTGGGTGAACATGTTGATGACGTTGGTGATATTATTGATACCCCGGCTTTTGCTTCTTCCCTTAATTTATCTAGTCTCCCACCTTCTTCCGAGCCTATTCTCCGTGTTCTCCAAAGATCGAACCCTCAGCCCACTTTCTCAAATCTATCTAAAACGATCCCTACTCCAATTTTAGGATCCATTCCATCCCCACAATCTTCTCCAATGTTAGACCCAACCCTTATTGATAAAGCACCTTATCCAAACAAGTTAAGGGGCAACAGACCAAGTCCATAAATGGAGAAGATTGTGGAAATTTTAAGCAAGTTGACATAAACATTCCTCTCCTAGATGCTATTTAACAAGTTCCGTCTTATGTGAAAATCCTAAAGGACTTATGCACTAGGAAGAGAAAAGTTCAAGTACCTAAAAAAGTTTTCCTTACGAGTAATGTGAGCACTACTTTTACACAACAACTACCCAAGAAACGAAAGGACCCTGGAAGTCCTACAATTTCTATTTCTATCGGGGGTAAAAATATCAATCGTGCTCAACTCGATTTAGGTGCTAGTGTTAACTTGCTTCCATATTCTGTTTATGAGCAATTAGGGATCGGAGAGTTAAAACCTGCGCATTGCACTGTTCAGATGGCCGATTGATCTATCACCCAATCTAGGGGTGAGCTAGAAGATGTGTTAATCAAAGTCGGGGAATTTATATTTCCTGTGGACTTTATCGTTATAGATAAACAACCTATAGCAAACCCACAAAACCAAATTCCGGTGATTTTAGGTCGACCTTTTCTTGCGACTTCCAACGCAATAATCAATTGTCAAAACGACTCTATGAACCTATCCTTTGGGAAGATGTTAATTGAGCTTAACATTTACAGGTTGGGAAGTGAACCCTCCGAACCCTGTGCTTATGTGTGTTCTTTCGAAACAATAGATTCCGACAGTAGCGAAATTGAAAAGCTTCACGATACTGATCTCGACTCCGCTATTACGTTGTTGTCCGGGTCAACAACTAACGCTAATTGTGAACCTTTTATGGAGTCCGAGTATCATCCCATTCTTTCCGATGAGATTATTATCCGGGATATCGATGAATGCTTTGAAGAAATCTTCGCCGAAGAACTCGCATTCTTAGAAGACATGGGCGTTGTGATGAATCAACCCCAACCCAAAGAAGTTTAACCGCCACATCTTCTTCTTATCAAGAATGAGAATGCGAGTAATCCATCATCATTGTTTCGTCTCTACAAATCGAGACGTAAACCTTTTCCATTACACCTCTTATCTCCTCCCCACTTCTTCACGTCAATAGGCGACATGTTCTTCCACCAACCTTGGTGCTTCATCGATAAATTTTTTGAATGGTTGGTGTTGACTTTTGGTCTTTGTAAGGCTTTACTTTGACTAATAACTTTAACCCCCCTCAATAATTTTAAATGCTTAATACTATTTTACTCAAGTTTGGGGGGGGGGATATTTTGGCTCTTGAAAATTTTTGCAAAATTACGAGCCAAAAAAAAAAAGTTTGGGGAAGAATTTCACTTTCATTATTTCTTGTCCCCTTTGATAACTTTTCCTTCCAAGATTACAAATTTTGAGATTTAAAAGATGACAACAATTAGGACAGTGCTGCAAATAGGTTTGGGGGAGGTTTGTGCTTATTTACGGGTTACTTTGCATTATACTATATAAGCACAAAAAAAATTGATAATGAAAGTTTGAAAGTGAAAATTTACATATGAAAGATAGAAATAGTTTGAGAAAAGCAAGAAAGTTAGATGTCTTCTAAAACGAAACTAGTAATAAGTAGTTATGAGCTGTTGTCCCAAGGGTTAGTAAGATGAAGGAAATCACTAAATCTGAGGATAAAAATAAGTCTGAAAATAGTCCCTATTGTTGAGGCCAAACATCTGAATGTTGATACCCTACTATAAGCACTTACACACATCTTGAAACTTGGGATAGTAGAGGATACCTTGAAATGCTCTTGTCTAAAAACATTAGTATGAAGAAAATTAAAAAAAAAAGTATAAGTGGTGAAGAAAGAAAAAAAATTAACACTGGTTTTGTAATTGCTTAAGGCAGCATAAAAAAATATAACGAGGGTGCTTTATCACTTAGTGCCTTAGACCGGCTGGTTTGGGAGCCACTGCTAAGCCTTAGGTGTTGCGAAACGAGGAATTGCGCCTAAATGCACGAGCACATTTTGTAATCGGTTGGTTAGTACCTCAAGAAATATTAACGGTCGCATGAAAAATGTGTGAGCAATTTTATCGAAAATATTCACCAGCTATAAAGTATTGTGGAAGATGGACAAGATTATGATAGCTTGAATTTAATTCTCTAAGTGTAGGATGTCCTTTACACACACGTAGGGATATATGATCGATATTTGGATAAAAGATAAGGAGGAAGAATAAAGGCGATGTTTTATTGAGGGATGATGTAATTTCTAACATCTTTTCACGACCATTAAGATAGGGCTCATGGCAACTGAAAAGCTAGTATAGTTGGAAACTCTTATTTTCAAGTTATTTTTTTATTAATTCATATATTTGTATGTAAATTTCACCATCTTCCTTTTATTATGGGATTTTGTGGGTGTAATCCGCTGAAAACCCTCAGGAGACAACAATCCTCCTACTAGGGACATCTAAAGGTTTAACGGTTTGTTGCACGTGCTCAGTGCAATCGTATTTGCTTACGAAAGTGTGCTACTTAGGTTTTTCTTTTTCTTTATTTCTTCTCTTGAATAACTAGGTTGCTCGGGACGATCAAAGTTAAGTTTAGGGGTATTTGTTCAGTTGAAAATATTGCACTTTGGTATGATTATTTTCCTTATATTTCTTAAATATTTAAAGGTGTTTATTATAAATATAGAACATATTTGGATTTATCTGCAAAATACTATTTACTATATGTTTATGTATTATAATTAACATTATGAAGGAAAATATATGCATTTTATATTTATATAATATTTTAGTAATTGAAAATATGCATATTATATCAAATATTCTAATCACAATTCTTAAAAGATATAATATCATACAAATAGTTAGAATAATATTTCAAAATATATGCATAATATTTTAGTAATTAAAAGATGCATAGCATATCAAATATTCTTAATCATGTTTCTTATAGATTTATTACCATATAAAGTAAATAGTATATTAAATATTCTTAATCAATTTCTTAAAGATTTATTACCATATAAAGTAATTAAGATACTCTCTTTAATTTAATAAATATTATTAACATTATTCATGAAGATTTTGAGCAGATTCAGCTCAGGTCAAGAGATCAAGATATTCAAAATGATAAGATCAAAAATCTGCCAATAAAATCATAGGATCTAAAACTTGGAAAGTGGATCTTTATGGCAAGTCTAAACCTATGAGTCTAGAATTTCTAATTTGAAGGCTATATAAAGCACCGATGGCTAAAATTAAAACTCATCACCTTTACCACAAAGCAAATCACCGTCAAAGAACAAGTGATCCACGATAGGTCCAAGATTCGACGTGATAGGGCGACGTGAAAATCGACGGAGCATATAGTTCCAACGGGGCAGAGATCGAGAGCAACTTCTTCCTCTTGTAATCTAAATTCGTAGGATTTGTACTTTTGAAGTTGATTAATAATGGTAGATCATTTTGTTTAATTATTTATTTTCTGTATTATTTCTGCATTATGATTTCTTTAATTATCCATTCTTCTTCTATTCCCAACATGCGCGAGTAATTCTCCGCTTGTTAGGGTTCATAGGATTAGGCTAGATCAATGGATGATTAAAATCTTTTAACTCTTTTTACGTCCTATAAAGTTTATAAATTTTATCAAAAGAATTGTTGACATCCTAATCGGGTGCGCTATCAATTCATTGGTAGTCACAACCGCGATTTGAGATTAGATTAACAATTGTTTTGGTAAAGGCTAGACATGAACGAAGATCCATGTAAAGATAAGGGTTAAGAGTGGGAACCCTATTCCCTCCGAAAACCCTAAATCTACATGCATCACCGTCGATCTAGTTTTAAATCTATTAAAAGATAAAAGGATTAATCTTTAATTAATCATCCATGACTACTAAATCTTAACGAACGCTACAAGCCTTTTTCTTATATAATTTAAATCCGTAATTAATTTAGATCATAAATAAACTATTCTCCTTTCTTCTTTTATTTTTATTCAACTCGTCTAAAGTAAGATTAAAAGTTCCACGCATCCCTGCGGACGATCCGTACTCATCTCGGCTAGCTACAAGCGACACCGTTATTGATTGCGGTTATTCTACAAACACATTTTCATATCAATAAACTGTACCCAACTAAAACCTGTTTGCACGACTCCTTTGAGCCGTGGTAGGGTAGTAATCAAAGCACAGTGGGAACTCACATGAGACAAATGAAGATCTCAGGTCGATAGACTAACCTGTACACATGTCACCTGGGAACTGCTATCTGATAATAGGTATAATACCAACTAGCGTGTTCCCGGCGAGTTCGTCCGGTGTACTCATAATCCAATGAGCACCTGTATACATCTTAGGTGAACAAACTAACACCAATGGCTTGTGAGACCGGCCACCACCCCTCATCGGGGTATCGATCAATATACACTAGTCTGCTCTTGGAGTATCGATGCCCAGTCTCAAAACTCCTACGACTAGGGACATTTTAAGGATGTGCTTATAGACCACCCAGCTCTCACGTATATGATCACCATCATACTGCGGGTAGTCAAGCAAGAATCCTATAGGCTCTATCAACATGTAATAGTGATCTGTAATGTCACCTAAAGTATGTACACGATAATAAAGACAAACCAGACAGCATACTATCATCTCGAGTAAGACTGTTCTACCGGTATAGTTTCTCCTTCAATCATTGCAATCACGTTCATGTGATCCATTAATTGACTTGAGGGCATAATAGCCAACAATCTTCCACTTGCACTTAAGGCCAATTATTACGGTGTCGCATACTCACAGCCCGTGTGATACCGAACACCCAATTTCTCTACTAATCTGTTTCACAAAACTCGTTTGTAAAAGTATCGCGTTCAACAAATAGCCTCAGTGAGTGGATTCTCTCCAATGTTTCTTTCTATTTCTCTCTTTATCTCAAGTTCGCGGAGAAAGCCATCTCCCGAATGGAGCAATACCTGTCTTAGAATATGTCTGGATATCTGTTGGGACCCAGTTTATAAATGAACTCCAAATCCAGCAAACTTCTTAGACTGTATCGTCAACTAAATTTAATCAGTATCCTGCGCCATGCCTCCCTCAGTATACGCTTGGACTACGAGTCCAAACAACCGCCCCTCGTTAAGAGGGAAAACTATAACTCTGACAGTCACTCTGTCATCCAGGTCATCTTGGAAGCCTGGAATGATAACCGTCTCCCGAAGGAGGCTGCCATTATCAAATCCCAAGAACATTTACTTATGTTCATAAACTGCTTCCGAACGTTTCTCTAGGATTGGATAAATATATAAACTTATTGCAGCTAGTGCAAAAACAGCATCTGGTGTGGTACTTGACATCTCATTATTAACTCAATTGCCTAAGCAAGTGATATGCCAATCATGCACATCCTGTTAGTTATATGTATGCTCTAGAGGCCATTACTGTACATGAGATGTACATTGTAGTGGATGCTTCGACATATATAGGGAGGACTTTCTTGCTCGACATGATAGTTTGCTATCTGGTTACTCTTTATCTTAACATGTACACTGATTGTCTCTCTGTTACATGTTGGTAAAGCCCTTAGGATGCGTACTTGACTACCTAGATTATGATGGAGATCTTACTAGTAGGAGAAAGGTAGTCTGTGAGTACATCCTTTAATGTCCCTAGTCGTGGGTGTATCGATACGGGGCATCGATATACCAGAGTAGACTAGCGTATACCTTCTCGACCCATGTAGATGGGCGATGGATGGTCCCATATCCATTGGTGTTTGACATCAGAGATGATATACGGGTGCTCAGTGGAGACTGGTTACACTGGACGGACTCGCCGAGAACTCTAAGATGGTATTATACCTCACGTCAGATGGCAATTCTCTGGTGACACTAGTACAGGTTAGTCTGTTGACCCGAGATCGTCATAGAGTCTTGTGTGATTCCCACTGTGCTTTGATTTCCACCTTACCACATTCATGAGAACGTGCAAAACGGTGGTTTTTGGGTACAGTCCCGAGTAACATTGAGGCAATGAGCGATAGGAGGGGACTCGTCTCTCCCGGTATTGGGGGTTGATGTTGCGCTGTGCTCGATTGGCTATAACAGGAAGTCCCTGGCTAGGGATGTTTCGGAGATTTACCGATAAGTGTTACCAGTAGTTTCTCGACCCGTTATGAGCCTCATATCGGCACGACTTATCGAGTTACCGGGGTCTGACGTTTACCACCTCTAGACGAGATATGCGACATATCCGACGAAGAGACCAGACTGTACGGTAGTGTTACTGATTGGGTTCGCAGGAGTATGAGCAGGCATGCTTGTTGATCTTCTGATCACTCAATACCCGGGTGGCCGTTATGTTTAGCAGACCGCTTGCGGTTTGTGGGTGTTTGATATGATCATCAACTACTGTCGGCGTATTGACGAGTCTTTAAAGTCCTAAACAGAGGTTTCCTGGTTCATGCGAAACGGAGTAGGAGCACATATGTGATATGTGCGGGACCGAGATTAATGCACGTATGTGATACCGCATTGTATTCTCGCGATTTGTGACATTGGTCGGTTATATGTGATATAGCTGGGTAATCGGATCAAGTGTTGATTCGATAGATTGTTACATTTGATATTAGTCGGTTGTATATGATATAGCCGGATTATTAAATTAAGTGTTGATTTGATAATTTAATGTATAATTATATATTTGATATATTAACTTACATTAACTAAAGTTTGCTCACTAAGTATTTCTTTTTCTCACTTATGTACACTCAGTATATATGTGATATATATTAATGTACATTATTTTGTATTAAGCTAGATGCCACATGCTACATGGGTGTATGAGACTCACACCATGCTTATAATAATGATATGGTTTTATTTATCTAAAGTTAATCAAAATTAATGGTATTAGTCACATGGTTGAAGCTTGTAGAAGTTTGTGGAACCATTGACCAAGTCCACTAATTTTGTTTTACTTGAAGATATTTATTAACCTAACCATTATTGTTAGCCATAGTTAAGTCTCTACATAGTATAGTGTATGATACTAACTCACCCATGGTTGCTATTCTCATTGTTAGTGTATATGTCATAGAGGCCATTACTGTATCATACTAGCTTGTATATTACTTAATGGAAGCTTGAGATATTCACAGTTGTATAGACAATCTTGCTCGAAATGGTAGTATGCTACTTGGTTTGTCTGTCCTTCAAATGTGTATGTATTTCTTTTAGCATATCGCTTATATACATATTATATACATATTAGTAGAGCCCTTAGGATCTTTGCTTGATTACCAGCGTTGTGATGGCACTCACACTCGTGGGGGCTGGGTAATCCATAAGCACATCCTTATACAGGTCCATAGTCGTAGGACTATCGAGACAGGGCATCGATACTCCGGAGTAGACTAGCGTATGCGCTTCTCATCCCAGCGTAGGAGACGGTCTGTCCCACAGCCGTCAGTACGTCGTACTTGAGATAGTATGCGGGTGCTCGTTAGGTTACGAGTACACTGGACAGGACTCATCGGGAACTGTTGGTTGGTATTATCCCTATCGTCAGTTATCAGTTCCTAGGTGACATGAGTACAGCTTAGTCCGCTGACTTGACACTGTCACTTCGCCTCGAGTGTGTTCCCACTGTATTTTGATTACTACCCTACCACGGCTCAAAGGAGTTGTGCAAACATGTAGTAGTTGGGTGCAGTCCCGAAGCACTTGGAGGCAGTGACGGTTAGACAGGATTCGTCTCTCCCCGTATTGGGGGTTGACATCGTGCTGTGTCCAGGAGAGCCATTACACAAGTAGTCCCTGGCCAGGGCAAGCGAGATATACTGGTAGGTTTCCAATGTTATCTCAGGGTGTTTTAGGCTACACTCCGACACGACTTGTACCGCTATTAGGGGACTGACGTTTACCGCCCCCTAGGCCCGCCATGCGATGTATCAGACGAACAGACCGGACTGTACGGAGACTGTCACATTCAGGCTCAGTAGGAGTTCGGATGAGTTCACTTCGTCAGTCTTCTTATCGGTATCTACCTGGGGACCGTTACGTACAGCTAGTGCCGCTTGCGGTCTGTGATTAAACCCACTGCCAGCATAGTGTCGAGTCTTTAGAGTCCCACACAGAGAGTTATTCGCCTTTAGGAAAAATGAGTAGAGGTCGCATGGTTTTGCGACAGGGTTCGTTCACATCCGCGCACTTGTGCACGTTTGCTGTCCGGACAGCTTATACTAGCGGGTTTGGTTTAAGCCAGATCCTAGTATATGATTTGGGATTGGTTTTATCTCATTGTATTCGTGTTCCTCGGATCACGGATACGAGTGCGTATGCACAGTTGACTGAGACAGTGGCAGAGGACTTTGATTAGGGTTAATGACCATTGTCATTTTCTTAACCCTAATGCTTATGTGTGTATTATGAATAATTGATATTAGTTAAATATAATTGTGCATGGTTAGGGTTGTTGACCTTTTGACCATACTTGACTTGTTGACCTAGGTTGACACCTTGACCATCATCATTCCATATAAAAGATGCTCTTTGATCCTTGCAATTTGCATTAAATATGAAATGATAATGGTCAAGTCTTGATTAACCATGACAATTATCTAGCTAATTATCTAATTTCATAATTCACCCATATTAGAGAGAATGGTTCATTATTTTCTCTCATTCTATCATATAGATTCTCTCTCCTCCTCTTCCTCTCTCTCAAGCTCTCCCCTCTCATGAGTTGAGAAACACATGAGCTTGAGATAAACCTCTCTAAAGTAATCTCTACTCCCATCTAAGGTTCTAGGATTAGCACTTCTAGCACCTTAGTTACTTCTAGCTTGAAGTTGAAGCCAAAGGTTGAGGCTCTCGGGTGGATCCTTCTTCGACTAGAGAAGGCGACAAGGTGAACACTTTCTTTCACTCCAAGGAGCAAGGAGAGAAGGACATAAAGCCCAAGGTATGACCTTTCTTCCATGTAGCTAAGACTAGTTAGCTTGTAGTTAGTTTTTGTTTCGCAAAGATCCTCCTTTAGTTAGTCCATGTTGCCTAGTTCGATAAAAATCCGATTTTTATTCCGTTTTCCGCATCCCCGCAAGCACCGGGGTGGGCAACGTGGACTTACAGTGGTATCAGAGCCTAACTAAACATAAACTAGCTAGTTAGTAAAGTGTATAGAAGTTCGATCGGTAAAAATCGCAAAACCAAAATTTCAAAACCCTAAGTTTCTGTTGATTTTTTTTCTGCTCAAAAAATAATAAATCATACTTCAAAAATCGGCTCAGGGTTTTTTCAAGAAGCACACCAAAAATGATCCAGTGAATCGCTCAAAGCGCCGCGCTTCCGCGGCAAGAACATGCCTTTTGCCGCGGAACCGCGTCCGTTTTGACTCGGTTCTGGACCGAGTTTGGTGCAGTATTCTTCTGCTGAAGTTTTGGGATTTTTAATATGGTTTCTTTCTACCCAGATTTTCCAGAAAAGAAATTTGTATTTTGGGTGCCTATAAATCCGTATTTTTGATCGAACTTCACTATACTTTGACTAATGGGTTATATCTGTGATGTTTATATGTATTGAACATCTGCTAATCACTATACGTCGATTAGTGGGGGTTATACATATCTGTGATCTGTGTTTGTTGATGGTATGTGTATATGAATGCGTTGGATTGTCGCGGGTGAATAGCCGGGGGGTTTTGTGAGACGAGAGTTTTCTTTTCTTTCAATTCATGTAACATGTAAATTGATGTAATATTATTTGTATGGCCGCACAACCGGGTCGGGGTTGTAGCCGTCATTGTATAATTCTTTTTACTGTTTTTGCTCCTAGGATAGACCCATGGAGGGGGTGCACAAACTACCGGGTATCTCGAAGTGCCGAGTGGCCTACTCATGGTGTTGAGGGAGGTTGCTTCGCTTCGGATACTTGGCGGGTAGTTTGCCGCACCCGTAGGGGTCTTGGGTGGGGTATTGGCTATTCACCGCGACCGTGTAATCCGCTTTTCGTTGCAGGCTCCAACGGATTGCGGATTCCTAGTATATCCAATGTATTCATCTGTGATCTGTAATGTCTATCATTGCTATATATCTATATACGATAACTATTTAGGCGTTGCTTATGTTTTACAGCCGCGCTAGCCCAGCCCCCGCTCTGTTGTTAGTTAAGTAACCTAACGGGTGATGACGGGGCCCCGTGGCGAATGCGAATAGCATAAGCGTACGTCATATTTTGGTTGTTTTCTGCAATGGTAGGATTAAATGATGGGACGCATTGGAATTAATGCAAGAAAATAAACCAAGTAAAAGTCATTGGAACACTTTCAAAACCACTCGGTTCTTTTCAAAAACCAGCTTTTAAACGCGGAGCTTGAACCACTCCTTTTAAAAAGCTATCTCGTTCCATCGATTATATCAAGTTCACTACGTTCACGGTTTCGCCAAAACCATTCATAGCCCTCCGTCGTTTCGTATGGATAGTCAATAGTATTCAAGCTGTGTTTGTTGGCCAAGTCAAGGCACAGTGTTTGGTAGCTATTGGGTATTCATATTTAGCATAGATAGATGTGTTGGTTTGGGACAGTCGTACTGCCTTGTTGGCCAAAGTCAAGGGTATGTGCGGGTGGGTTCAAATTAACCTGGATAATGACAGGTAGAACTTGACATGTGACTTATGATTTGTTGGCCAAAGTCAAGGTCATAAGAGCATGGGGCAAAAATCCACATCGGGAGTTTCAAAAGTACTGAAACTAGCTAGCGCTGCATACAATTTGGAGTGTGATGATTCTGGTAGGATTCCTTCAGTTTTGTCACGCGATGATATTTGGATCCCGATCCTACTGTGAGTATATGCTACTCCTCGGGAACTTTTTCACTTAACGATCAATGCTATAAACCAAGTAGGTGTCTAGAAAGGTGTTAGCGGGGCTACGCCCACAGGGAAAAGAGGTTACTTAATTAAGGAACTTCGCGAAAGCGTTGGAAAACCTCCTTCGAAGTACCGACACTGGCTTGGCTGAACGATTAAGCAAGTATTGTACGGTGAGATTGATCCTGACTAATTCTTCCTTTATGGTTTCAGGAGGAATTCGAGAGACAGTGGGAGCCATCCTGTTTAGATAAATTAAAAACCAATCTAAACTTGCAAGAGCATCATGCTAAGTGTTTTCTTCTCTCTCTCTTAATTGCAGCGACCCAATGACCGCACCTAGGTTACATCTAGATAATAAAATGACCGAATCTGACTGTTATGACTGGCAAAGGTCTGTCCAGATGTCCATTGCCCATGACAAGCTGGGACAGCCCTTAACTAATCCAACCCCTGCCGTCTTAGGTCCAGCTTCCCCTGTCACGGATATTCATATCCATAGGACATCGGATAAAGACTGTGCGAAAGCTAAGTGCCTCGTGTTAGCCTCAGTTGATGGTACATACCAGAGGCAGCACGAGAAGATGGCCTCAGTTTCTATCTTCCTCCATAACAAGGATTTATATGGAGAGCAATCTCGTATTGCAAGATATGAGATCTCGAACGAATTGCTTCCAGCGAGGTTGGCTATCGGGTCATCTGTAAGGGGAAACGTCCTTACAGAGACCAGCTCTTTTGAGCTCACGGACCTGAAGACCACGTTGAAGAACGGGTCAGATGCTGACTTAGTTCAATAGTCTCTACCTACTACCCTGAAGGAAACCAGGGAAGTAGAAAGAAAGGGAAGGGAAAAAGTTTCGGGAGTGGATTGATTAGTCGAAAATATTGCATATTTCAGCCGGCAATTTCCTCATCATTTGCATTCATTTAGAAGTGTACGGTATTCATATTTTACATATTAGCAAAACTGTCGCAAAATATCAGATTGCATGTGTTAGACTCTAAAACCGGCACTATAAAGGAAATTGACCACATTTCATGGCATCGCATCATCCCTATATTGCGCAACACTTGTTTTGAGATCTGTGCAGGAAAATCCAGAAGAAAGGCCAAAATGTACAGGGTACCGATTAAACATTACGCCAACTCAATGATTTCAATTCTGGTATCAATCCAAAGGGACAAATACAAATCAACACATCGGATAAAGCCCTAAATATCATCCCAAAACCACTGCAAAGAGCCCAAGCCCTAAGGAGCCTACTTGGCCGCGGAACCGCGGCCTAAGCCGCCTTGTGCCGCAGTTCCGCGGCGGATCTGCCACGTCAGCACCAAATCTTTCCACCATAACTCTTCATTCAGGGCCCACATTCAGCTCATATACTTCAAATTCCAGAAGACTCTAGATACTTCTGCCAGATCAGCAAGCTTTGGGACTAACACTAAACTAGCTTTGTATTCTAGAAACTTCTTCCTAAACCCTAGCTTAAACCCTAAGCTAAAGCCTAACAAACTCCTTCTAGAAGCCTCAACAAACTTTTGGAGGGAATTGTAAATTCAAACCTAGACCTAGGGTTTGGGAGATCTATAAATAAGACCCTAGGCTCACTTGTATCATAACTCTAATCTTGGAAAAATCCCTCCATTAGTTCATCTTTAGCCATTCACTCTCTTCATCTTCTTCCACAAGTCTAGTGAGAGGACTTGTGTGAAACCCTAACCCTAATTTCAATCAAAAGCCAGGATCCCGAGTACCCATCAAGCAAGAGTCCTTGCAACCTTTTATGAGCCGAGCCGATCTTCAACGGAGCAAGTGGTCCAAGCCGATCCGCGACTCAAGGAGCCGAGCGACGCCAATTCAACAATTTAGTTCTTCCTCTTGTAGTTCTTGAGCGACTGTAATCAAATTGTTGATATAAATAAAAGGTGATATTCTTTTATCTTGTTTTCTTTAAATTCTTGCATCATGATATCTTTTCAATTCTTGAATGTTTTCTGTGTGATGATGTTTGAGTAATACTCCGCTCGTCGAGGAGTTGAGAAGATCAATAGAATAATGATGTAATATATCTTAAATCGATTCTTGAATCCTACGAGTTTTGTAAACCCTAGCAAGTTCAAGAATTGACGACCCAATTCGTTGCGATGCTTTCTTGATTGATATCGCTCGAGATTGGGGAGTTACGATCGTTTCTTGAAATTGCTAGAGGCTAGAATGTGAATGATATCTACGAAAGAACAAGGGTTAAACGATGAAACCCAAGTTTCATCAAGAAAGCCCTAACTCTCGTCGATCATCATCGATCTAGTATCAATCCTTCGAAGGACAAGAACATGAAATCTTGAGATTACATCACGTCTATGGATCCAATCGATTCCTACGAGCCTCATTTAGATTCTTGTCATTTTGGTTGGAAATATCATCGAAACACCGATTCTTGATTTGTTTATCAGTTTCTTGATTCTTGATTAAACATCGTGACACCTGAATCAATCGATAAATTCTTGACTCATGTTTTCTTTTCTTTTCGATTAACTTTTCGATTCAGACAAATTAAACATAGAAACGAATCGCACAATCCCTGTGGACGATCCGCACTCGCTTACGATCTACAATCGACACCGTAATTGATTGCAGTTAAATATAATTCTTTGATTGTGAATTTTATTCAATATTACCTACACATTGAAATTCATTCGCTTATTTCGATTTACGCAAACAAGAAATCATTACAATCAAAGGAAACCGTTATCGGGAATCGTTTGAGTATTTGATTTGATAAGCAATCCGGAATTTTACATTCAATCAAAATGGCGCCGTTGCCGGGGATCGCGCGCTAATTCGTTTCATATTATAGTTAGAATTGAAAGAATTATTCCATTGTTATTTTGAGATCAAAATTCGTGCAAACCCTAAAAGATTTGTTGTGGTTCATTGCAAGGAAATCTGGAGCTGTTTGGCAATTGAAGAAAATTTTTGGGATATACCAGAGAGCAGAGGGAGTCTACAGAAGCTCCCTAAAAAAGTTTGGTGCAGTGTTCTCACTACCCTACCGCGGAAGCGCGGCCTAAGTGCCCATATGCGGCGGAACCGCGGCAAGATTGAGGGGTCTCTGTGCAATTTTTGCTTCAGGTGATTTCTTACCTTCTCCTCTCTCATCTTTTTAGCTCCAACTAACAATTTTCTGCAGATTTCTTTACAAATAATCGCAGCGCCGCAAAAGCAAAATTAAAATTGTGCGTGATTTTGTTTCTTGGTTGTTTGCATTATAATACGGAAATTAAGGGGCACGGCCAAATCCAAATTAGGTGGGGATTTCATTACCCTTCCTAGGCCCCGAAAACCACAAAACTTGCATCCGCATTGACCCACATTAACTAAAAGAAATCTAGAGAAGACTCTAAGGACTGTCGCGCTCAATTCGGACAAGAGAAGGCCGTGGGTAATTCATTGCTTATCCGCGTTTTCTTGTGGTGCCTAAGGCGAGTGTGTCTAAGGTTAGTGGTTTTTAATTAGGCCCACTACTTACGTAGTGGAGTACCTTCCCACTTACCTGGCACTTATCCGGCCACAGGGGGACAAAGAGGCAGTGGAGGATGCTATCCTGCGACTTGTCTTTTGGCAGTTAGGAGCGGTCTAGAGCCGGACCTAGGTGACCACTAGATTCTAGGGTTTGTGTGCTGCATTTGTTTTGTCGCATCATTTTTTCAAAAATCCGTCCCCTTTTCAAAAGCAAGCACCGCATTCATTCATTACCCCTAATTATAAGTCAACGCTGCCACTTGTACTAACCCTTTTTAGTGCAAGATAGGCTGGACACGGGATTCTAGTGCCCGTTTAGTCCGCGTACCCTTTATCGACTCCGAAGTTGATATTTCTCCATTTACCTTTCCTTTACCTACTATCACACCCACACCGATGGATCCGAATCCATCAAACTTCTTTAACCCTAATCTGCCGCCGTCCGTTGGTGCGCAGAATCCACCCCGCATCTCTCTCCAGGAGAGGTGCTACCCTATTCGAGGTCCTCTTTCGACCTGCTTATCCACACCACCAGCCAATGGGGATAACTTTGAGATTAAGCCCCAGTATATCAATCTTTTACCCAAATTCCACGGACTCGAGACTGAGGACGCTTACGTTTTCATTACCAAATTTGAAAACGTATGCGCAATGATGGGTACGTCACAACTTTCAGTGGATGCTATGCGTCTACGACTTCTTCCATTTACTTTGTGCGATATAGCCGAGAAGTGTCTATATAACACTACCGCACACTCTATTACGAATTGGGAAGAATTCGTCGCTGCATTCCTTAAGAAATTTTACCTAATACAAAAGACAGCTCGAATCCGTAGTGAACTGAATCAATTTGCCCAGCTCCCTACCGAACAATTATCTAAATGCTTTGAACGTTTCAAGAATCTTTTGGTTCAGTGTCCTCATCACGGCATCCCGAGATGGGAATTATGCCGAATCATTTATGAGGGCATTAACCCAAGCACTAAACAGAGCCTTGAAAACATGTGTCAAGGTACTTTTATGACCAAAGATGATGGGGAAGCTTGGAAGTATTTAGAAGAGTTCGCTGAAAAATCACTACAGTGGGAGAGTGGAACCCAACCATTGAATAGGGGTGGCGTACACCAAATAGATGTGTCCATAGGTGTTTGAGCTGAAATGGCAGTAATGCAAAAGAAGCTCGACGCTATGGAACACAAATTTGCAGCAGCCTCCCTAAACCCAGTGTCGCTCCCCAAAACTGTTTGTGGGTGCTGTTCTGATCCGTCTCATTTAACGGAAGAATGTCCATTAAACTCTGCGTTTCAAGGTCACGAGCATTCTAATGCCGCAGTTCAAAGACCTCGAAATGATCCATATTCTTCCACGTACAATCAGGGTTGGAGGAATCACCCGAATTTCGCTTAGAACCAAAACCAATCTCAAAACACGGTTCCAAACACGAATCAATTTCAAAGGGCTCTTCCTCCACCACAACAGCAATCCCTTCAACTCACTCAGCACCCCTATCAGTCACAAAATTTCCAAAACCAGGGCAACACTGCTGCACAGTCTAATCCTATGCAGTCCTGTTCTGACGAGTTCTCTCAATTCACTCAAACCATGAAATCACTTTTATCAAATTTCATAGAGGTTTCGACTGAGGTTAGATCTTCCGTCAGTGAGATAAAGAAAAACTCAGCGTCCCAAGCTGAGAGTATCAGATCGATGGAAGCTGAAATCGCACGCCTAAAAGCCGAAATGAGTGCGAGAGAAAAAGGGAAACTTCCCTCTCAACCCCTACAGAATCCTGGGCATTACAATGTAAATGCCGTCACAACGTTGAGATCGGGAAGAGTGCTGAACAATCATGTCGGGGAAGGTATTGATGATACTGAAAATCATATCAACACCCCGGCTGAGACCTTTCCACACATATATACTTCTCCTTCTGATCCTTCTTCTTCTACCACACCATCTTCTCGAGAGCCTATTCTCCATTTCCCACTAGGCTCGACACCTTCTCCCAACCCTTATAGTTCTCCACAGACGGTCCTCACACCTCTTTTGGTACCACGTCTACCCCCTCTTCCTTCTCCTATGATGGACCCTGCGCTTATTGCGAAAGCTCCTTACCCGAACCGGTTAAGGGCTAATAGAACGAGTCCTCATATGGAGAAAATTTTGGAAATGTTCAAACAGGTTAACATCAATATCCCTCTCCTAGATGCAATTCAACAAGTCCCCGCTTATGCGAAAATTCTTAAGGACTTGTGCATTAGGAAGAGGAAGACTCAAGTGCCGAAGAAGGTCTTCATGTCTAATAATATCAGCACTGCTTTTATTCCCCAGCTACCAAAGAAACGAAAGGACCCAGGATGTCCTAAAATATCGATTTCGATTGGGGGTAAAAACATAAATCGTGCTCTTTTAGACCTTGGCGCAAGTGTTAACCTGCTCCCTTATTCTGTCTATGAGCAATTAGGGATTAGAGAGCTGAAACCTGCTCACTGCACTCTCCAGATGGCAGACCGATCTATCACCAAACCAAGGGGTGAATTAGAGGATGTATTGATAAAGGTCGGGGAATTTTTTTTCCCTGTAGACTTCATTGTGCTCGACGCACATCCTGTAGCAAACCCCCGGGGCCAAATTCCGATGATTCTGGGTCGTCCTTTCCTTGCCACTTCCAACGCTGTTATAAACTGTAGAAATGGTTCAATGAACTTATCATTTGGAAATATGACCATTGAACTAAATATCTACAAAGTTGGAAGTCAGCCATCAGAACCCTCTGCTCATATTTTAGATGTGTGCTCTGTCCATGAGATCGCTCCCGATAGTTGTGGAGCTGAGGAACTTTGCTTTACTGATCTCGATGACATTACCACATCTTTGTTTGATTTCACACATGATCTTAGTGAGGACACTTTCTCTACACGTGAGTCCTGCACTCCTGACTTTTCTCCACCCGAGTCTGTATCTTTCACAGGCTCTGAGCTTCTTTGTAAATCCAAAAATCACTCAATGATCCCTCCTTCTATCATTTCTCCGCCTGAGTTAGATCTCAAAATTTTACCTTCTCACCTTAAATATGCATATCTAGGTGAGAATGAGTCTTTACCGGTTATCATATCCGCTTCTTTTGCATCAGAGCAAGAAAATGTACTTTTATCGGTATTGAGATCTAACAAAGAGGCGTTCGGTTGGAATATGGCGGACATCAAAAGGATTAGTCCCTTGATAGTTGAACATCATATACATGTGATGGATGATGCCAGACCAACCCGAGAACCACAGAGACGGTTAAATCCCGTCATGAAGGAAGCGGTGATGAAAGAGATCGTCAAATGCTTAGATAATGGTATTATATACCCCATCTCCGATAGCCAGTGGGTGAGTCCTATACATGTCGTTCCTAAGAAATCCGGCATCACTGTTATAACCAATGAGGCAAATGAGTTGATTCAGACACGCGCCCAAACTGGGTGGCGTGTATGTATTGATTATAGAAAACTCAATGCTGCCACGAGGAAAGACCACTTTTCTCTACCATTCATTGATCAGATGCTGGAACGCTTAGCGGGACGAGAGTGTTTTATGGACGGATACTCAGGCTATAATCAGGTCCCCATCGCCAAAAAGGATCAAGATAAAACCACTTTTACTTGTCCTTTTGGTACCTTTGCTTACAGTCGCATGCCCTTTGGGTTATGCAATGCTCCCGCTACCTTTCAGCGGTGTATGATGGGGATATTCTCTGATATGGTAGAGAATTTTCTGGAGATCTTTATGGACGATTTCTCAATTTTTGGAGACTCTTTTTCTGATTGCCTCGTGAAATCACATGCCCCAAGAAGTCTATGCTGTCTAGCCAGAAAGCACACTTGGAGAATTTGGCTGATGCTCCCTCAAGGTCTGCAGTGTAATCCGCAGGTGCTGCTCGTGCTCCTCACTACTCCTGGAATACATCAGAATATCGTCAATGAATACAAT
Organism: Agapanthus africanus; assembly: GCA_030015575.1. Classification (NCBI taxonomy): domain Eukaryota; kingdom Viridiplantae; phylum Streptophyta; class Magnoliopsida; order Asparagales; family Amaryllidaceae; genus Agapanthus; species Agapanthus africanus. The sequence goes on from JASDDO010000026.1 coordinate 407,792,020, forward strand.
GATGAACAGATCAAGATATGGCCGGAAAATACGATTCATCAAGTCCATGAATGCTGCTGGCGCATTGGTGAGTCCGAACGATATCACCAAAAACTCATAATAGCCGTAGCGCGTGCGGAAAGCTATCCTAGGAATGCCCTACTGTCTAACCCGCAGCTGATGATAGCCTGATCGCAAATCGATCCTCGAAAAGTATCCTGCCCCCTGAATCTGGTCGAACAAATCGTCGATACATGGCAAGGGATATCTGTTCTGCACTGTAACCCTGTTCAGCTGGCGGTAGTCGATACACAAACGTATACTGCCGTCCTTCTTCTTGACAAACAGGACCGGAGCACCCCAAGGAGAAACACTGGGTCGAATAAGTCCCTTCTCCAGCAAATCTTGCAACTGACCCTTCAATTCTCGAAGTTCCGCCGGGGCCATCTGATAAGGCGGTATGGAAATAGGCCCCGTGCCAGGAACCAAATCAATACAGAAAGAAATGTCGCGCTTGGGCGGTAGCCCAGGAAGCTCGTCAGGGAACACATCAGGAAACTCGCTAACAACCGGAACCCGATCCAACGGAACCTCTGTAGCGCTAGTTTCGCAAACATAGGCGAGAAATCCCTGACATCCCTTCCTCAAAAGCTGTCCAGCGCGAAAAGAAGAAATCACACTGTGAGGGGCGGCACCACGGTCCCCCAACACAACAAAAACCGACTCACTGGGAAAACAAAATCTAACTGTCTTCTCACGGTAGTCCACAGAAGCATACCACGTGGCTAACCAATCCATGCCCAAAAGAACGTCGAAGTCTAACATCTCAAGAAGGATCAAGTCGACAGGCAACTCTCTCTCGCCAATACAGACGATACAGGATCGGAAGACGTGCCTAGCGAAAAACGACTCCCCCACAGGAGTGGTCACAACAAGCGGCTGATCAAGCAAACCGGACTCTCTACCCAAACTCGGCACAAAGTGTGTGGATACGTACGAGTGCGTGGATCCGGGATCGAACAACACGTGTGCATCAACAGAACATACTGGAAGGATACCTGAGACCACCGCATTGGACGCCTGCGCGTCCTGATGCGTTAAAGTAAAAACCCGTGCCTGTCCTCCCCCTGTGACTGGCTGTCCTCTGCCTCGGTCATTCCGTCCTCTCTGAGCAACTCCTCCACGCCCACGACCTCTCTGTGTATGAGTCTGACGCGGAGCAACAGTAGGAACAACAGGCAACGTCCTCTGGGGTAGTGAAGGTGGTAAGGTGACGTGCGGTGCTGCTGTCTGCCTCCGGTGTATCTCAGGACAATCTCTGACGAGGTGAAGTGGACTGCCGCATCTATAGCAACCCCGCGACGACTGCTGACTCTCCCGTGGATACGAACTAAACATCTGGCCTCGTCCCGAATCTCTGCCACTACCCGTACCTGAACGATACCTATCGCGGCGTCTGAATGTCTGTCTCCATGCTGAGATACCAGTACGAACTCTCTTCGGCTCTGGAACTACCGAAGTCTCAGCAAGGCGCTCCTCGACTAATAGGGCTGTGTCTACCGCAGCTGAATATGTATCGTAATGCTGCGCGCTGATCGCAAGGAACAGTGGTGTAAGCAAGCCTTGGACAAATCTCTTGACTCGCAACTCCTCAGTAGCCACTAAATACGGGGCATAGATAGATAGCTCTGTGAACAGCACATCATACTCTGCCACTGACATCTCCGGAGTCTGGCGTAAGGACTCGAACCTGCGTGCTCTATCATCTCTGACGCTCAGTGGAAGAAAGCGGGCAAGGAATAGCGCCACGAACTCTGTCCAGGTCATAGGAGGAAGACCTGCTGCTCTACCCTTCTCGACTGATTCGCACCATTTCTGCGCAAGACCTTCCGGGCGAAAGCTCGCGAACTCAACCCATCTCGCATCTGCGTATATGAGGGAACGGCATATCTGAGCCATCCTATCAATGAAAGACTGTGGGTCCTCAGCTGCATCGGTGCCTGTGAAGACCGGAGGCTTCAGCCTCATAAACTCTGATAGCGATACTGAGATGGCCTCTGTAACTGTAGGGGCAACTTCCTGTGCTGTGGGTATCACCACAGTCTCTGTAACGGGTGGAACTACCTCTAGTCGCTGCGCTCGAAGTGTCTCAACTAGAGATCCCATCATCTACCGCATCTCCTGCATACTGGATCCCACCATCTGGCGCATCTCCTGCATACCAGCCCCTAACATGGCGATCTGATCTGTCACGGGAGGAATAGCCTGCTCAGGCACAACCTGTGTACTACCCGGATCAGTCCTCATCTCGGATGAGTCAACTCGAATCTCGGCCCTCGCGGCCGCTCTTTGCGCCCTCATAGTCTTTGGCGGCATAATGGCTGAAAGGAAAATAGGATTCGATAAGGATGCAGAAATCGAATCGCAAGAATGTATATACTCCAGAAGGAATTTAAATCAATAAGTCCTAAGGTCGCTTTGGCGGAGTACCGTGTCGTGAATATGCCGCGGAACATACGCACGCTACGCCACTCTGCTTTAGCTACCTACTCCATCATATCAGGGTCATCCAACACTCCGAAAGGAAAAACCTACGCTCTGATACCAACTTTGTCACGACCCGAATATTTCGACTCATGACCGGCACTTAACCACGCAACATCTACAGGCGTAACGCGACTAAGTAAGCCGAACCCAGAAATCAAAACCATTTAAAAGTAGTGAGTGTCGAAAACATTCAATTAAAACATTTAGAAAACCTTAAATAGTTCAATAAAGTTCTTTTTAAAGTTAAGTTATCCTTATAATAATTTTGGCAGTATTTCCTTTGTAAAAGTGACCCCGAAATCGGGTACAAAACAGGGTATAAGTGAAATGATATATAACGAAATAAATCATCCCCAAACGGGAGCAATCACGCCCAACAGCGGAAACCATCACCACAAGAGTAATATACGACGCCGTAGAGAAGAATGAGCAATAAGTAAGACATCACAGAATAATAAACTGCATATATACAGTCGGCTCCCATGAGCTCGACACCAGAATACAAATAATATACATCATCGTCCTCACACTGTCTCTAAGTCAAGTACATATATGGTAGATGGAGAATACTAGATACAAAAGTGTGTACAATAAAAATAACCAGATAGCACAACCCACCTAATAGCAATACAGCTCTCGCACCAACTGTAGTGGTATCTGTAGCCAAAAGATGTAAGAAGGTAGCCTGCCGCGACTACTCCGATGGGCAACCTGCAAATACTGTGGCACAACGAGGGTGAGTTGCCAACTCGTGAATAGAGATAATATATAACGGTAATCGCGAGCATGCACGTACTGCGCTACTCTATCATATGCCAGCAGGTAAAATCTATATGCGACAAGCAGCAGGTGCAAAAATCATGCAAGTGCTCTGTCAGGTTAAATAACTACAGGATGAGATGCATGAAAATAAATGCTGAGTATGGGATAAATAACATCTACACGGAATATCAACGTGGAAAAATAATCGGTGCCCAACACTGCACACAAATCCTAAATAACTCAGGCGTCGGCACTCTCCTCGGCCCTCAAATCCTGTAAATCTCTGAGAATCACGAGTGCCCATCATCGGCACTCAAAATATCATAAAATACTTGTGTCCAGCATCAACACACAAATCCTCATATATCGGGCTCCGTACGTCCGAATCAGCCCACGGGCTCCATCTGCGGTATCGGCCCTCGGCCCCGGCAGTACGGATCATCCCGCATCCATCTCTCGACTCTGGTCAGTATCCTCCGGATAACCGCCAGGTCCAACCAATCACCGGTAGGTACTCGCCCACCTCCAGGCTCAATCGGCAAAGTCCATCGATCATCTTACCGAGGGGAACAATACCGGGTCCACCACGAACCCGCAAACGGATCATCCAACTCCTCGAATCGGGTTTCAAGCACACGTCTCAGCACCGAGAAAACGCGTGGTGGACGCACCAAAATATCATATCACGAGGAACCGGGTTTTCAAATAGTGCATCTTTTCTTAAATAACCCCACGGTCCTCAAAACCAGAAATCACATGAAATCCAACACCAATGAGTAAATCAAATGCGAGTGCTATGTACATCAAGCCATAATATAGGAAAAATGGAGGAACCGCTTTTTAAAATAGTTTCAGTTTTTCAAAGACCTCATGTGGCTCAAAAATGTCTATGAAAGTCATATCGAATCATATGTGAAAGGAACTATAGTATAATGATCATGGCAATTCTACAGTGAGTGTGTCATGGCAATTACTAACGGTGTGTGTGTAACATGCAGATTAGTGCTCGTGCAACATGAACCGTTAGTAATAGTGCGGTGTTCTATCAATTCTAAGTTTACATACATATAGCAGGGAATGCGGTATACAACAACAGTATCCATGAACAGTCAATGTAGGTAAATGCAATATGTAGCTATAAGGCCCTATCAGCCCTGACGCATAACGCCATGCGGGAGATATCCCCATAGATGTTAAATCTACTCACCGAAGTCTCGCGCTAAGTGTAGCCGACGACTTGTTTCCCCTTCTTCGCAGCGTCCGTCGCACTCGCTTGCGAACCTAGAATTACACAATATATCACACATAAGCTCAAAACCATACAAACACGACATTTAAAGTCAACTAGAAACCCGCGTCGCAAACCAAGCGCGCGTGTGCGCGATACGCTAAAACGTGTGATTAAGCGTCTGAAACTACTTCGACACGTCGCGATACGCAGAACACCCCAAACCCACACACGTATCGCGTGTGTCGCGAAGATTTAAAATACGAGAAACAGGTATTTAGCTTCAGATTTTTATATAGAAATGATATTACAAAAATATATATACCATAAAACCCCATATATCAGCAGACACCAACCATCAAAACCCCAACCCACAGTTCTCCCATCTGGCCGCAAATTGCGGCCAGAATGTGTTTTTCGGCGGCCTGGGTAGGGGGGTGGGCTCCCGAGTTTGGTGTGTGCACTCCATACATACTGTGTATGCCCCAGTAATTACAATTTTAATTTAAGGCAGCTCGGGTAGCAGCAGATTCAACAGAACCCAAATTCAATTTAAAAATCACACTTTTGCACTAAAATGATACTTTAGGGTATTTTTCTGAAATCTAAAACAAACACAAGTCTAAAATCACACTAACAACTCATCACCAAGCTAATCAAGCCATAAAGATATCAATTTTAACATAACTTCACTAAATCCCCTTATATAGCACAAAACATGCATAAAAATGTGATATTTTGCTAAAATACAACAAGTTATGAAATGGGATGTTAAACATGAGTGTAATACCTTCAAAAGACCTTATAAAACACTAAAAGTTCCAGATCTAGCCTCAAGTATGCAGACTTGCCACCAAACACCTCAAATGAGCTATTAAACCAAGGTTTTGTGAAGGAAAAATGTTAGATTTGTGTAGGGTTTTGTGTAGAGATCAAAGAGGAGTGAAAAGAGAAGAGAAAAGATGAAGAAAGTGATATGTTTGCTGCTGCAATTCTGCAGTTTCCAGAAAAATGAGAGAAGAGAGAGAGAAGAGAGAAGGAGATAGCCAATAAAAGTCAAATTTTCCTTACCTAACACCATGCTCCATTTCTATTTGAATTTTAGAAAAAATAAAAAGGATTTGACTTAGCTAAAATGGGTGGGGGATAATTACAACCATATAAGGAAATGAAAAAGGGTTAACATGATACATTTTCTCATCTAAGTCTCAAAATGCTAAGTGTGCATGTGTGCACTTAACACAAAAATTCTCACTTAGGGTAACACGACTACAAATAATTAATAACCCTACAATTATATATAATTATATATATATATATAACACCTCACAACACAATTATCACTAATCAAGAAAGAAAAACAAGGTATTGGGGTTTTGTGAAAAACACGCATAAATTGCTAATTAACACGAAAACATCCTAAACGAATTTCAAGGCGTTACAGTATGGTAATGGAGATCTCCAAATTGAGGGCTTTACCGACTCCAGCTTCCAGAGCGACAAGGATGATAGTAAGTCCATCTCAGGGTTTGTATTTACCCTAAATGGAGGGACAGTAGTTGGAAGAGTTCCAAACAAGATACCGTCGCTGACTCCACGATGGAAGCTGAGTATATTGCTGCTAATGATGCCGCAAAAGAAGCAGTCTGGATAAGGAAGTTCATTTCCGAACTTCAAGTGGTTGCATCCATTGCTAATCCAATACCTCTGTATTGCGATAACAATGGAGCCATGGCTTTGGCAAAGGAACTGTGGTCCCATCAGAAATCCAGACATATCTTGAGGCGGTATCATCTCATCAGGGAGATAGTGGATCGCCAGGACATCGAGGTACAGAGAGTAGACACGAAAGACAACACAGCAGATCCATTCACCAAGGCCATCCCTCAAGTCCAGTTTGAGAAACTGTTCGAGCTGTTGGGTATGCGGTACGCCGACAACTGGTTCTAGTGCAGACAATGGGTACTCGTTGCATCAACTACAGGCCTTAGTGAAAGTGGGAGATTGTTAGATATGTATGCCCTAGAGGCCTGTATTGTATAGGATGCTAGGCATGTATATGTACAGAAACAATCTTTGCTCGAAATGATAGTATGCTATCTGGTTTATCTTCATCTTAACGTGTGATGTGTTATATTTCATATCTTTATATGCATGTTGATGAAGCCCTTAGGATTATGCTTGACTACCAGGATTATGATAAGATCATACAAGTGGGGCCTGGACAGTCTATAAGCATATCCTTTAACAGTTCCTAGTCGAGGGTATATCGAGACAGGTCATCGGTATTACCAGATTAGACTAGAGTGTACGTTTCCTGACCCTGGGGGCGATGGTTGATTCCACAACCATTGTTGTTTGACATCAAAGATTGTACACAGGAGCTTATTGGAGAATGGGTACACCGAACAGGACTCGCCGAGAACTCCTAGATGGTATATATACCTATTGTCAGATAGAAGTTCTCTGGCGACACTTGTACAGGTTAGTCTATAGATCGGAGATCGTCATAGTGTCTTGTGTGATTCCCACTGTGCTTTGATTTCCTCCCTACCACGGCTCTGCCGAGTCGTGCAAACAGATGGATTTTGGGTACAGTCCCGAATCGCATGGAGGTAGTGAGCGATAGGAGGGGTTTTGTCTCTCCCGATATAGGGAGTTGATGTCCGCTATGCTTGATCGGCCATAACATAAAATCTCTGGCCAGGGTTCTCGAGATTTACTGATAAGTATTATAAGTAGTTTCTCGAACCGTTATGGGCCGTAAATCAGCATGACTTATAAAGTTACTGGGGTCTGACATTTACCACCCCTAGAATTCATATGCGATGTATCAGAAGAAGAGACTAGACTGTACAGTAAGTGTTGCTTGCAGGCTCGTTGGGGTTGTGATGAGTTCGCTCGTCGGCCACCTTTTCGTCATGTACCTTGGTAGCCGTTACGCACAGCTAGTGCCGCTGACGTGCTTGTGGTTAAACCCACTGTCAGCGTACTGTCGAGTCTTTAGAGTCCCACACAGAGGGTTCTCTCGTTCAGGCAAAAGATGTAGAGGCCGTAAGTTGTTACGGCAGCCGTAAGGTGTTACGACAGGGTTTCGATTATGTTCGTGTAATTGTTACAGAAATAATAATCGGAAGGATAATACTGGTAGGCTTTGTTTTAAGCCGGATACCAGTATTATATTATTGGATTAATGGTATTAGTATTTTTCGGAATTCGGATACGGGTATACGGTATACAGAGGAGGGGTATTCTTGTAATTGTTACAAGAATACCTTCTAAAAGGTGCCACCTCATAATGACATTATTTATTTTATGAAAATAAATAAATGAGGTGGAAATAAGAAAGTCCAAGCATGGTTGCAAGAATGGGTTGTTTAATTTTATATTGTTTTGGAATTACTATTGAAGCATGGTGCTAATTTTATATTATATGCTTCAATTATTTCATTTGCAATATATCATTTTCTCATGCTTGAACTCTCTCATTATCACAAACACGTTCTCTTTCCTTCTTCTCTCCTCCTTCTTCTTCCTAGCTTTAACCCTCACATGTGATGTGAATCTAAAACTTAGGACCTTAAGTTAATCCAATACACTAATCTCTACATAATCCTAGTGACCTCTTCTAGCAAACTTGGTCTCTAAGTTAAACTCTTGTGAAGAGTTTCTAGCTTGTACGACAACTCTCGCGTGGATCATCTAGGTCTTGGGGTGGCCGGAGATCGTGCACATCGGAAACGTCCAAGGAGCCAAGGAGTTCATCAAAGAAGACCCGAAGGACCGGATCATCAAGGTATAACCCCTAACATAGTAGATAACATATCTAGTTAGGGCTCACTAGTTGTGGTTTAGACTATATCTTGGCTAAAGTGCGTGCTGTAGGCAAAGAAAATTCTCGTTTATCACTTCCGCTGCCTCACAAGAGTTGTGGGAGCATGCATCATGCACTAACACAGCTCTCACGTATATTGTAACGCCTTAGATTTCGGTTAGTGTTAGTTTAGACGTTAATGCGGGTTTACTGTAAAAGTTTGCCAATTTGGGTTCCTCACATTTTATAACATTTAATTAATAATTTATTATTATTTGTTATGGACATGCACACACGTGTGCAGGTTAATGTGAGGGTTTGTTTGTGTAATCTAGGTTAGCAACCATGACACTTAACCATTTATCTAATCTTTGCTTAATCCAATCCTTAACCCTAACCTCAAGATATTTGTGTGTGAGAGAAAGATATTTCTTTTGAGTGAGAAGAGAAGATATTTCTTTGGGTGTGTGAGGTGGTATGATGAGTGGTATGAATGCATTAATGGTGTTTTAATGCAAGGTGCTCTTACCCCTTAACCTCACCTCCCACTTTCTTTGTCATTCACTCTCTCTTATTTCTCTATCTCTTTTCATTTCCCTCATTTCTCTCTCCTTTACAAACTGAACACTTTCCTTTCTTTCACAAAACCATATCAAAAACTTCACAAATCTCACCAAAATCATATCTTTTACCACCTTTTGCCTCTTGGATGCCTTGGAGCTTGCAAAGCTTGGATCTTTGAGTTCTTTTGGTTAGGTAATGATCTCTAGCTGTTCTTTATGTTGTTTTAGTGTTGTGTAGTCTTGTAGTTTTAGTTTTGAATGTTTAAAGTTAAGTTTATGTGCAAATATCGTATTTTTAGTGTCGTTTATGACATCTGTGATCTGCTGTGACCCGGAGAGTTTACTAGAAAACCAAACAAAGCAGTTGTGTTGTACCTGAGACTATAGGATATCACCTGGAGCACGGACCCCTGGAGCTCGGACTCGGCCGGCGACTTGAAGGGAAATTCCAGCGACGTTGGTTTTTGAGTGGAGTTAGGGTTTGGGTTTTTGTGGGTAGGTGTCTGCTTTGGTTTAGGTGTGTTTGGTCTTGTTTGGTTGTTTAGTTTTCTCAGTATACAAAATCTGGGATCACCTAGGTGGTTTCTTGTGTTGCGACACGGATCGTGCGCTTTGTGTGGTTTTGCTCTTGGGTTGGTTTCATCGTGTCGCTACACACGTTAGCCACAATACGAATACTTGAGAGTATGTTTTGTGTTGTTGTGTCGGTCTAATGTAGTTTGTACATGTTTTGGGTCTATTGCTAATATACACTTGTTTTATTGTTTTTATGATTTAGGTTCGCAGGCGGGAACTTCGGACGCTGCGAAGAAGGGAAAACAGGTGGTAGGCTTCACTTAGTCAGGAGCGTTGGTGAGTAGATTTAACATCTACAGGGGAATCACTAGCATGACGTTATGCGTGTGGGCTAGAGATGTTATATTTTGTCGCATATTCTATTTCATATATAGAGTTGCGTTGTAATACCTCAGGTGGTGTTGGGGCTGAATACCACCTATCCCGTGAGAAGTGAGGCGTTATCCGATATCGAGGTGGGGATGTAACCGATAAGGATGCACACGGGGACCCACCAGAACAATGGGGAGTATCGAATTCCATTCTGAAAGAGGGCACGATCTGAACTATAAATGGAATGATACCACTCTTATAACACAGAGGCGCCTTTTGGATGAATTGGAACTCGTAGTTAAGGGTGCTTGAGCCAAAGAAATTCTGGGATGGGTGACCTACTGGGAAGTATCCCCGAGTTCATTCAAAGGGTCAAAACCGTGCGGTTTCGGCCAGAGCGGACAATACCATATGTGTTTGGGAGTGGGTCGTTGTTAGTTGTATGTATGCCCTAGAGGCCAGTATTGTACAGATGATGTATATTATATTGGATGCTTGGACATATATAGAGATGACTTTCTTGCTCGATATGATAGTATGCTATCTGGTTGCTCTTTATCTTAACATGTATACTAGTCTCTTTAAACTGTCTTATAGTTACATGTTGGTAAAGCCCTTAGGATGTGTACATGACTACCTGGACTATGATGCAGATCATACTAGTGGGGACATGGTAGTCTATAGGTACATCTTTCAAGGTCCCTAGTCATGGGTGTATCGAGACGGGGCATCGATATACCAGTGTAGACTAGCGTATACGCTTCTCGACCCATGAGATGGGCGATGGATGATCCCATATCCATTGATGTTTGACTTCAGAGATGGTATACGGGTGCTCAGTGGAGACTGGGTACACTGGACGGACTCGCCGAGAACTCCCAGATGGTATTATACCTCACGTCAGATGGCAGTTCTCAGGTGACACTTGTGCAGGTTAGTTTGTAGACCCGAGATCGTCATAGAGTCTTGTGTGATTCCCACTGTGCTTTGATCTCCACCTTACCTCGTCTATGAGGGCGTGCAAAACGGTAGTTTTTGGGCACAGTCCTGAGTCACATGGAGGCAATGAGCGATAGTAGGGGTTTCGTCTCTCCCGGTATTGGGGGTTGATGTTGCGCTGTGCTCGATAGGCCGTAACAGGGAAGTCCCTGGCCAGGGCTGATCAGAGATCTGCTGGTAAGAGTTACCAGTAGTTTCTCGACCCGTTATGAGCCTCACATCGGCACGACTTATCGGTTACTGGGGTCTGACGTTTACCACCCCTAGACTTGATATGCGACATATCAGACGAACAGACCGGACTGTACGGTAAGTGTTACTGGTTGGATTCACAGGAGTGTGAGCGGGCTAGCTCGTCGATCTTCTGATCGCTCAATATCCGGATGGCCGTTACGTTTAGCAGACCGCTTGCGGCTTGTGGGTGATTGATATGATCATCATCTGCTGCCGGCGTATTGACGAGTCTTTAGAGTCCTACACAGAGGATTCCTGGCTCAAGCGAAACGAAATAGGAGCGCATATGAGATATGTGCGGGACCGAGAATAATGCGTGTATGTGATACCGTATTTCATTCTCGCGATGAATGTTTTGATTGGTTGTATGCGATATAACCTAGTTATCGAATCGAAGATTGATTCGATAAGTCGATACATTGGATACTAGTTGGTTATGTGCGACATGACCGGATCACTGAATTAAGTGTTGATTTAATGATTTAATGTATAATTATATATTTGATATATTACTTTTCATTAACTAGTATTGGTTCATTTTAAAAGGATTTTCTCACTTGATGTGCACGTTGTATATGTGATATATTTTTGTGTACACTTGATTGTATCATGATTGATGATACATGTTTACTTGAGTATGTGTAAGGATTAAACCATGGTTATGTAATGGTTAGGGTTTTTCTTTTCCTTACTTATTTATTTATTTATTTATTTTGGAAAAGATAAAAGAGAAAATGGTGGCTTTCTTTGTTTGTTGTTGAAGCTTCATAAAGCTTTGACTAAAGTGACCATTTTGTCTTCATACTTAACCCTAACCATTCAAACTAACCATGGTCTTTTCTCTACACCTAACCAAGGTTAGGATACGATAAGTATTGATATTATTTTCATTTTAAAGTAACACTTATCATATTCTATCTTCTTCTTCTTCCTCTTGATGAAGAAGAAAGCTTAACTCCATTAATGGCATCTTGAGTAAAAGAGTGAGAAATCCAATTCTAAAGTAAACCCACCTCCTATTTCTTCATCCTCTATATCTTGCCAAGTAGTATAGGGTGTTTTCTTCACAAGTTTCACGACTTGGTGATGTTGGAGCTCGATCTAGAGTTGCCTCGACGTAGATCATCTTCGGCATCGAAGCCGACGACCTAGCCCGTCCATTTCTCCGATGAAGCCGATGCTAGAGTCCGGGATCTGATATGGACAGCGAGAGGATGTCTAAGTGGAGCTAAGGAAGTGGAGAACCGGATCTACAAAGGTTGTAGCCTCTTTCCATTAGTTAAAATGTTAACTAGTTTCACTTTTCGCCTAAACTCTAGTCAACGAATCCGTATTAGGGTTTCTCGGCACTAGTAAAATTTGAAATTGGCATGGTTGATGCCTTGTGAGACCTCATTAGAGTGCCTAGGAACCCTACAGTGGTATCAGAGCCTAGCTAGAGTCTTAGGCGAAGTCTAGACGACGTTTGAAATCCGAACGAACATCGAAACCCTAATTTTTCATGCTCTCTGGACTTTTTTCAAAAACTGGGTTTTTTCCAGATTAAAAATGCTTAAAAAATTCAGCAGGGAATTATAATAATTACGGTGCAAAAATTACCTCATGATATGTTTAAAGCGCGGCGGAACCGCGGCAGAAGCCTGGCTTCTGCGGCGGCTCCGCGGCCAAATGATGGGATCTGCTTCCAATATTTGCACAGTAATTCATGTTTTCAGGTGCTGAGTTTTATGGGAATTTTTAATATGCACTCAACAGTTGAGTATTCTGGGGTTGTATTGGGAATTGAAGATTCGATCGGATTATCAAACTTTGTCTATGTGTTTTTCCGGATAATTTTAGAATATGTTAAAAAGTTCGACCGGATGTAAATACCCAATCTTTCCCCTGCCGGGAAATTTCCAAGTGTTGGATTTTTCTGTGGTTTAAGGACGTTCTGAGTAGTGCAAGTAACGCGATGGTCCCTCTAGAAGACAACAAACCTTAACTCGATTATGTGACCGTCTTGAACTGCCCTTTGAACCTTCGGGTTTGGGGCAGTACGGCGTGCCACATGTGAGGCGTTGGCTTGACCCTTCTACGGCTGGACCGCTGGTGCTGAGGCATGAAGTGAATGTCTTTGAACCTATTTCATGTGTTGAACGTTTTCGGGAAAACTTGGGTGTTCGAATGTTCGATCGGAAAGTTTAATATTTTCTATTTATCCGGAATGGGATACAATAATTGGAATTCACAAACAGTTATGAGATAACTGAATGAATGTTATAAATCTAGCGGTTTAGTTTCACTTGATATTGAAAAGAGTTTTCGATAATGAGACTAAAATGCGGGGTTTATAATTGTTAGGCATGTGATGTCTAAGTATTTCATTTGATTAGGCATGCGATGTCTAAAGAGGTTGCGGATTCCAACTGTTGTAGTTTTACACTTTCTTTTCTGTGTCCGTAAGTGTAATATGTGATATCGCCGGTTTCATTGCTATATGTCAACGACAATTGGGATGCGCATATTTACTTACGTTGATGACATATGATGTTATGTGTTGCTGGATATGTTATATTGGATCGTCGTGTTCGAGTAGCCGGGGTTTTTTTTATGTGAGATGAGTGCTTTTCATTTTCATTCATGTAAAAAAAAACTTGTATGTAATATTCTTTTATTTGGGGCACTTCCAGGTTGCGGAAGTTGTCACCTTTTGTATATTATTACTTTTCCGCATTAGGATAGACCCAAGGAGGGGAGCACAAGTAACCGGGTTCTAGGGTCCAGTGGGAGACCATCTCGAGGAGTCGAGTCCGGGTCTCCTAACCCTAGAATTGGTAGGGTTGCTTGCCGCTCTCGTAGGGGTCTAGGGGTGTGGGATTGGCTATTCATCACGACCATGGAATCCGTGTTTTATACTGGCTCGTATTAAAAACACGGACGTCCTAGTATATCCAATATTTCATATGATATTTTCTGCTGCGATATCTGTGATGTGATCATTTGATATGTTCTGATGGATACAGTATATAGTATATATGATATATTATATAGACGTTACTTATGTTTTGCACCCGCACTAGCCCTGCCCTGCTCTGTCGTTAGTTACCTAACCTAACGGTGCACGAGGGGACATCGAGGCGAATGCGGATGGCATAAGTGTACGTCGTATTTATCTGTGATGTTTAGGTGACTTAAATGATGGGACTTCATTAATGTGATTAATGAAAGAAAAGAAACCTAAAAGATGTTGTAGAATCAAATTTTAAATAAAAAGGGGTAGCTACAGTTTTGCTTTGCATAGCGGTATATATGATATACCCTGCACCTTATTCGATGAGGAAAGGGCCGAGATCCCTTCACCGGGAGTGACCCCTTTAGCAATAACTGGCAGATGCTACACACTCGGTTTGCTTTTGATTGTTTTTGGAGTTTTGCTTTGCACAGTGATATATATGATATATCCTGCAACTCATTCGACGAGGAAAGGGCCGACGATCCCTTCACCGGGAGTGACCCCTTTAGCAAAACTAGAAAAGCCTCAAAACCACTCCATTTCAAAACTTCATTCGATTCTACAACGATATCGAGTTCATTACGTAATAGGTTTTCAGATAAACCTGTCGTAGCCCTCCGTCATTTCAGATAAATCCTACTTAGTATTCGTGCTACGTTTGTTGGCCTGCGTCAAGGCGTAGTGTGCGGTAGCTAACTAGTATTTATCTGTTAATGCATGTGATGCAGATTGGATTAGGGTAGTCGTGCGACTTTGTTGGCCTGCGTCAAGGGTCGTACGGGTGGGTTTAATTCAATCAAGAAATGACGGGTTGAACTTGACTAGCGCACTATGGTTTGTTGGCCTGCGTCAAGGTCATAGCACGCTAGGGGCAAAATATTATCGGGAATTTCAAGTGTTGAAATTTGCAATGAGATTGCATACTTTTTCTATGAGATAGTTGGATCCCGATACCCACTGTGAGTAAGTGTTACTCCTGGGAGAGTTTTACACATTACAATTAGCCGATCAAGTAGGTGTCTAGAAAGGTGTCAATGAGGTTACGCCTCTGGGAAAATGAGGTTTACTTTAATTAGGTCCGTGCGAAAGCACGGGGAACCTCCCTCAAAGTACCGACACTGGCCTGGCTGAAAGATCGACGAAGTTGTAAGGTGTAATTAATCCCGGCTAGTCTTTCCTTTTAAGGTTTGAAGGAAGATTTGATAAAAACCAGTGGGAGCCATCCTGATTAGATAAGATAATAACCAATATGATCTTGCAAGAGCATACGCTAAAGTGTTTTCTTCTCTCTCTCTCCAGGTAGCGACCATGTCATGCCCTAATAAAAATAATAATATGGATGTATTGACTGAACCCGCATGTTATACTGTGCTGGAGAACGTTGGTTCCGTTCTTTCTTATAAGAGTTATGGGAATGAACAGGACATAGGGGAATACCAGGATTCCCATGCCACCCGAATGAAGAAAGTACATGTTGATGCATTTTCTTCGGGTGTGTTCGTTACTGAGAACTGTTTCTCCATTTGCTCTACGTCCTGGGTATTAGATACCGGGTCAGGATCCCATATATGTAATCAGTTACATGGGCTAAGGAAAGATAGAGAACTTGGAGAAGGTGATAAAGACATAAGAGTTGGAAATGGTGCAATAGTTGCAGCTAAGACTGTCAGGGAATATCACCTTGCATTACCAACTGGTAATACATTGGTTCTGAACGAATGCTATTACATGCCGAACCTGATATGCAACATTATATCGGTTTCTTTGTTGAGTAAAGAGGGATATAATTTTGTGTTACAGGA
Source organism: Agapanthus africanus (assembly GCA_030015575.1). Taxonomy (NCBI): domain Eukaryota; kingdom Viridiplantae; phylum Streptophyta; class Magnoliopsida; order Asparagales; family Amaryllidaceae; genus Agapanthus; species Agapanthus africanus. Next base: position 407,807,831 of record JASDDO010000026.1, read on the forward strand.
TAATGTTATGAACATTTTCCGTAACCAAAAGTTGGTTGGATCAGGCACGTTGTGCAATGGCATTTATGTTCTAAATCAATCAACAGTTCTGAGCATAACAAACACACACAAGAGGAAGAGTTCTGAACTGAATGAATCCTTCTTGTGGCATTGTAGACTGGGTCACATCAATGCGACACGACTGGCTAAGTTATATAAGGATGGATATTTGAAACCATTCGAATTTTCATCTTATGACACTTGCCAGTCATGTCTCAAAGGCAAGATGACCAAAACTCCGTTTACGGGACACGGAGAAAGAGTTACTGAACTCTTAGGACTGATATATAGTGATGTATGCGGTCCTATGTCTACACATGCCAGGGATGGTTCTTCATACTTCATTACATTCACTGACGATCTCTATAGGTTCGGGTATGTGTTCCTGATGAAACACAAATCAGAAGCTTTTGAGAAATTTAGAGAATATAAACAAGAAGTTGAGAACCAAACCGGAAAAAGTATTAAAATCCTACGATCTGATCGAGGAGGTGAATACTTGAGCAATGAATTCCTGGACTTCCTAAAAGAGAATGGGATTCTCTCTCAGCTGACTCCTCCATATACACTACAGCACAACGGTGTATCAGAACGGAGGAACCGCACCCTATTAGATATGGTGCGCTCTATGATGAGCACAGCTGAGTTACCTATTTCCTTCTGGGGATATGCACTGGAAACAGCTGCAGACCTATTGAATATGGTTCCCACCAAAACCGTGCCAACCACTCCATATGAGATATGGAAAGGAAAGAGACCATGTCTTAATTATGTTAAGATATGGGGTTGTCCGGCATATGTAAAAACGCAAAATCCGGACAAACTCGCGGCAAGGTCCATTCTGTGTAAGTTTATTAGATATCCCAAACATTCGCGTGGGTATATCTTCTACCACACCGAGGAACAAAAGGTCTTTGTTTCTCGACATGCCACCTTTTTAGAAAAGGAATTTCTTGATAAAGAGATTAGTGGCAAGGAGGTAGAACTGGAAGAGGTTCCAGCAATACAGACTACGACAGAAGACTTGGTTGAACCGGAGGATTCAGTAGTTCCTGATGAACCTCAGCCTCTCCGTCGATCTAGTAGGGTTCCTCGCCAACCTGTGAGATACTACGGTTTTCTCATGGATGGTGGCAGCGAGGATTGCATCATGGAGGATGATGACCCAACTAGCTTCGAGCAGGCCATCACGAGTGGGGACTCAGTGAAATGGCTGGATGCTATGCGGTCCGAGATGGAATCCATGTACACCAACAAAGTATGGACTTTGGAAGTTGCTCCTGAAGGGGTAAAACCCATCGGGAGCAAGTGGATCATCAAGAAAAAACTTGGTGTAGATGGGAAAGTGGAGACTTTCAAAGCTAGACTTGTTGCAAAAGGTTTTCGTCAAAGACCAGGTGTGGACTATGACGAAACCTTTTCTCCAGTGGCTATGCTTAAATCCATCCGGATCATGCTTGTCATCGCTGCATATCATGACTACGAAATCTGGCAAATGGATGTTAAGACCGCCTTTCTAAATGGTGATTTAGAAGAGTGCGTATACATGACTCAGCCAGAGGGCTTCGTAGACAGTGGGAGCAGCGGGAAGGTGTGCAAGCTGCTTAAATCCATTTATGGATTAAAGCAAGCATCACGGAGTTGGAACATCTGCTTTGACGTCGTTATCAAAGAGTTTGATTTCGTCAAAAACCCAGATGAACCTTGTATCTACAAGAAGGTGGCAGAGAGTAAGGTTGTCTTCCTCGTATTATACATGGACGACATACTCTTGATAGGAAATGATATTCCTATGCTGCAATCGGTCAAGCTCTTCTTATCACAAACATTCTCAATGAAAGATCTTAGTGATGCCTCCTGCATATTGGGAATTAGGATATATAGGGATAGATCCAAACGGATATTGGGATTGTCCCAATCCAGGTACATTGACACCATACTAAAGAGGTTTAGTATGGAAGAATCCAAGCGTGGGAACTTGCCTACGATCTCTGGAGTCACTCTCTCCAAAGAGATGTCTCCCAAGACTGATTTGGAGAGAGCTCGCATGCAAGGGATACCCTATGCTTCGGCTGTAGGCTCTATCATGTACGCGATGCTATGTACCAGACCTGATGTAGCATACTCACTAAGTGTAGTGAGCAGGTATCAAGCTTTTCCTGGAGAGAGTCACTGGACAGCTGTGAAGAGCATTCTCAAGTACTTGCGAAGGACTAAAGAGATGCTCTTGGTGTATGGTAACGGAGAACTCCAAGTGGAGTCCTTTACCGATTCGAGCTTCCAGATTGATAAGGACGACTCTAAGTCGCAGTCGGGATTTGTCTTTACCCTTTACGGAGGGGCGGTTAGCTGGAAGAGTTCCAAGCAGGAAACCGTGGCAGACTCGACGATGGAGGCTGAATACATCGCTGCCAACGATGCTGCTAAAGAGGCTGTCTGGATCAAGAAGTTCATTACTGAACTTGGTGTGGTTCCATCCATTGAGCATCCAATACCTTTGTATTGCGATAACAATGGAGCGGTGGCTTTGGCCAAGGAACCCAGTGTAGGGTTCCTAGGCACCCTAATGAGGTCTCACAAGGCATCGATCATGCCAAATTAAAATTTTAACGGTGCCGAGAAACCCGACTACGGATCGTTTGCTAGATTTCTAGGCGAAAAAGCTAACTAGTTAACACTTAACTAATGGGATATCGGAAATACAACCTTTGTAGATCCGGTGCTCCACCTCCATAGCTCCGCAACGAAGTCCCTTCGCTGTCCAAGTGAACTCCCGGGCTCTAGCGTCGGCTTCGTCGAAGAATGAGCGAGCTAGGTCGTCGATGTCCATGCCGAAGATGATCTACGTCGAAGCATCGCAAGATCAAGCTCTCACTTCACCGAGTCATGAAACTTGTGAAGATAACACACTCTACTACTTGGCACGAGGTAGAGGATGAAGAAATAGGAAGTGGGTAGACTTTAGATTTGGATTTCTCACTCTTTTTCATCACTTGCCATTGATGGAGGCAAGCTTTCTTCACTTGAAGAAATGAAGAAGAAGAAGGAAATAGTTATGATAAGTTATTTAAAAATGAAAAGAAAATGAAAACTTATCATAATCCAAACCATGGTTATGTGTAGAGACTAAACTAGGGTTAGTGGGAATGGTTAGGGTTAAGGATAAGATAAGAATGGTTACAAAATCAAAGCTTCATGAAGCTTCAACTAAACTCCAAAACTAGCAACCATTCTTTTCTCATCTCTTCAAAATAAATAAATAAATAAATAAGTAAGAAAAGAAAACCCTAACCACTCTCACAACCATGGTTTAATCTTCACACAAATCCAAGTTAACATATATCATCAAACATGATATAATCAAGTGCACAAAAATATATCGCATATATAATGCGCACATCCGAGTGAGAAAATCCATATAAAGTGAACCAATACTAGTTAATGCAAAGTAATATATCAAATATATAATTATACATTAAATCATTAAATCAACACTTGATTTAACGATCCGGTCATATCGCATATAATCGACTAGTATCCAATGTATCAGCTGATCGAATCAATCCTTGATTCGATAACTAGGTTATATCACATATAACCATTCGATACATTCATCGCGAGAATGGAATACGGTATCACATACACGCATTATTCTCGGTCCCGCACATATCTCATATGCGCTCCTATTTCGTTTCGCTTGAGCCAGGAAACCTCTGTGTAGGACTCCAAAGACTCGTCAATACGCCGGCAGCAGATGATGATCATATCAAACATCCACAAGCCGCAAGCGGTCTGCTAAACGTAACGGCCACCCGGGTATTGAGCGATCAGAAGATCGACGAGCAAGCCCGCTAACACTCCTGCGAATCCGACCAGTAACACTACCGTACAGTCCGGTCTGATCGTCTGATATGTCGCATATCTTTCCTAGGGGTGGTAAATGTCAGACCCCAATAGCTCGATAAGTCGTGTCGATATGAGGTCTATAACTGTTCGAGAAACTACTGGTAACACTTACCAGTAAATCTCAGCAACCCTGGCCAGGGATTTCCTGTTATAGCCAATCGAACACAGCGCAACATCAACCCCCTATACCGGGAGAGACGAATCCCCTCCTATCGCTCATTGCCTCCATGTGACTCGGGACTGTACCCAAAAACCACCATTTTGCACGCCCTCTTGGACGTGGTAAGATGGAAATCAAAGCACAGTGGGAACCACACAAGACTCTATGACGATCTCGGGTCAACAGACTACTCTGTACCAGTGTCACCAGAGAACTGCCATCTGACGTGAGGTATAATACCATCTGGGAGTTTTCGGCGAGTCCGTCCAGTGTACCCAGTCTCTACTGAGCACCCGTATATCATCTCTGAGGTCAAACACCAATGGATATGGGATCATCCATCACCCATCTGTATGGGTCGAGATGGTATGCGCTAGTCTACACTGGTATATCGATGCCCCGTCTCGATACACCAACGACTAGAGACTTTGAAGGATGTACTTATGGACTACCATGTCCCCACTAGTATGATCCGCATCATAGTCCAGGTAGTCAAGCACACATCCTAAGGGCTTTACCAACATGTAACAGAGAGACAATCAGCATACACGTTAAGGTAAAGGGTAACCAGATAGCATACTATCATGTCGAGCAAGAAAGTCCTCCCTATATATGTCCCAGCATCCACTACAATATACATCCTATGTACAGTAATGGCCTCTAGGGCATACAAATAACTAACAATCTCCCACTTGCACTAGGGCCATCTGTAGCAGTGGTTGCAGTATCTCATACTCAACCATCCCATAAAAGTCTCTCTCTGGGAACAGGCCTTTGTGAGTGGATCTGCTGTGTTGTCCTCTGAGTCTACTCTCCAAACCTCGATCACCCTAGAGATCATCCATCTCCATGATCAAGTGATACTGCCTTAGAATATGTCTGGATCACTGATGGGACCGGCGTTCCTTGGCATAAGCCACAACTCCATTGTCACACAATGGGAGGAACATAGTTCATCTCATGAACCAATATACACCCAAACAGCCTCTTTGGTAGCATCTTAAGTAGCGATGTATCCTGCCTTTATCGTCTAGTATGTCACGGTATCTAACTTGGAACTCTTCCAACATACCGTCCCTTTGCTTAGGGTATAGACAATGCCTGTGACTGACATTCAGTCGTCTTTATCACCCTGGAACCCTTCCAGTGATTCTCCCCAGGATCGGTTGATACCATCTCACTACAACTAGTGAGAATCCTAACATCCAATTAGATCTATCTCATAGATCCAAAATACAGGATTTAGGAGGTATAACTTTGATCCTATATGGAGAATCATTGTGATAAGCGGAGATTGATCGAGCGTAGCATAGGAAACTCCTTCCCTATCAAGAGTATATCATCCACGTACTCTACGAGGATCGTCACCATACTCCCTACTACCTTTTTGTTTATACAAGGTTCATCTACCATTTTGATGATGTCAAACTCTTTGACTAATTCATCAAAAACAGATGTTCCAACTCCGCGATACCTGCTTTATCATATAAAACATCTTGCACACGTTTCCGCTGCTCCCACTGTCTACGAGGCTCTCTGGCTGTGTACTTATAGACGCTCTCTTCTAAATCATCATTTAGAAAAGCAGTCAAGACACCCAACCACCAGATATCGCAGTCATGGTATGTAGCCGTGGCAAGTAGGATCTGGATGGACTTAAGCATAGTCACTTGAAAAGGTTTCATCATGATCCACGCCTGGTCGATGACGAAAAACTTTAACAAGTCTAGCTTTGAAAGTCTCAACTTTTCCATCTACACCAAGTAATCTTCTGAAGATATACTTGCTCCTGATGGGGATTTAACCCTTCAGATATTGCAACCAAAGTCCATACTTTATTGGAGTACATGGATTCCATCTCAGATCGCTAAGCATCCAGCCATTCTTACAGAGTCTTACTCCTGATTGCCAGCTCGAACCTAGTTGGGTCATCATCTCATGATTCAATCCTCGCTCCCACTGTCATAGAGAAACCGAAGTAACTCTCAGGTGGGTGAGGAACCCTACTAGATCGGCGGAGAGGCTGAGGTTCGTTGGTATCTACTGAATCCTTTGGTTGTACCAAATCATCAGCTGTAGTTTGTATAGCTGGAACCTTTCCAGTTCTACATAACAGACTTTGCCTCGAGCTTGTCCAGATTTTGCTTTTAGACATAGGCCGGACAACCCCAAATCTTAACTAACTTAAGATTTGGGCGCTTCCCTTTCCATATCACATATGAAGTGGTAGACAACTGATTTGATTGGAACCCTATTCAATAGGTATGCAACTTCATAAGTGCATAACTCCCAAAAGGAAAAAGGTAACTCAGTATTACTCATCATAGAGCACACCTTATCTCATAGGGTGTAATTGCTCCACCCCGATATACCATCGTGCTATGGTGTATACGGAGGAGTAATGCTGAGAGAGAATCTCATTCTCCTTTAGAATAGTCCAGGAATTCCGTGCTCAAGTATTCTCCTCCCTGATCACATCATAGGACATAATACTTGTACCCTTATTGGTTCTCTACTTCTAACTTATATTCTGTGAATATCTCAAAAGGTTCAGACTTGTGTTTCAACAGGAACATACGTCTGAATCTTGAGAAATTATCAGAGAACGTAATGAAGTATAAAGAACCAGTCCTGGCATGTGTAGACTGGGGACCTACATACATCAACATGTATCATCCCAAGAGTTTACTAACTCTTTCTCTGTTTCCAGTGAACGGAGCTATGGTCATCTTATCTTTGTGACATGACTGGCGAGTTTCACAAGATGTAAATTCAAACTGATTTAAATATGCATCTATATGTAACTCTAGCTAGTCGGGTCACATTGATCTGACCTAATCTACAATACCTCAAGAAGAATTCGTTCATTTCTGAACTTTTCTTCTTCTGTGTGTTCTGTATACTAAGAACTGTGGTTTGATTTAGAACATCAATGCATTTAGATAACGTGCCTGAACCGATCAACTTTTGATATAGGAAATGTTCAAAACATTATCCAACAATACAAAATTTTATCATTTCTTTACTAATAAAGAGACTGATATGATTTTGTATATCAGGTTCGGTATCTAATAACATTCGTTCAGAATTAATGTATTGTAATACAGGGTGACAGTGACCAACAGACTTGGCTGCAACTCTTGCCCCGTTTTCTGCCTCATGAAACTTATCACCCGTTCTCAGTTCTCTACCTATCTGTAGCCCTATGCAACAGATTACATATCTGGGATCCTGATCTGGTATCACATACCCAGGACGTAGAGGATACAGAGAAACAGTTCTTTGTAATGAACACACCCGAAGATGATGCATCAGCATGAACTCTCTTCGTTTGGGCGGCACGGGAATTCTGGTAATCCCCTATTTCCTGCTCGATCTTATAACAATTATAAGTTGGAGCGGGACCAACGTTCCCCAGCTCAGTATAACAAGCGGGTTCAGTCAATATTCCGTATTATTATCTTGATTAAGGCGTGATATGGTCGCTACCTGGAGAGAGAGAGAAGAAAACACTCAGCGTGCGCTCTGTCAAGAATAGATTGGTTATTATTTTATCCATTCAGGATGGCTCCCACTGCTTTTTATCAAATCTTCCTTCAAACCCTAAAAGGAAAGACTAGCCGGGATTAATTACACACTACAAGTTCGCCAATCTTTCAGCCAGGCCAGTGTCGGTACTTTGAGGGAGGTCCCCCGTGCTTTCGTACGAACCTAATTAATGTAAACCTCGTTTTCCCAGAGGCGTAACCCCGTTGACACCTTTCTAGACACCTACTTGATCGGCTAATTGTAATGTATAAAACTCTCCCAGGAGTAACACTTACTCGCAGCGGGTATCGGGATCCAACTATCTCATAGAAGGTATGCAATCTCATTGCAAATCTCAACACTTGAAATTCCCGATAATATTTTGCCCCTAGCTCGCTATGACCTTGACGGAGGCCAAACAACCCATAGTCCGCTAGTCAAGTTCAACCCGTCATTTCCTGATTGAATTAAACCCACCCGCACGACCCTTGACGGAGGCCAAACAACGTCGTACGAATACCCTAATCCAATCGCATCATATGCTAGCAGATAAGCACTAGTTAGCTACCGTACACTACGCCTTGACGGAGGCCAAACAACCGCAGCACGAATACTAACTAGTACGTATCTGAAATGACGGAGGGCTACGACAGGTTTTTCTGAAAACCTATTGCGTAATGAACTTGATATCGTTGTAGGATCGAATGATTTTAAAATGGAGTGTTTTTGAGGCTTTTCCAGTTTTGCTAAAGGAGTCACTCCCGGTGAAGGGATCGTCGGTCCTTTCCTCGTCGAATGAGGTGCGGGATATATCATATATATCACTGTGCAAAGCAAAAACACTTAAAAGTAATCAAAAGACAAACCGAGTGTGTAGCATCTGCCAGTTATTGCTAAAGGAGTCACTCCCGGTGAAGGGATCTCGGTCCTTTCCTCATCGAATAAGGTGCAGGATATATCTCATATACCGCTGTGCAAAGCAAGAACTGTAGCTACCTGTTTTATTTTGAAATTCGATTCTACAACATCTTAGGTTTCTTTTTATTTCATTAATCACATTAATGAAGTCCCATCATTTAAGTACCTAAACATCACAGATAAATACGACGTACACTTATGCCATCCGCATTCGCCTCGATGTCCCCTCGTGCACCGTTAGGTTAGGTAACTAACGGCAGAGCAGGGCAGGGCTAGCGCGGGTGTAAAACATAAGTAACGCCTATATAATATATCATATATACTTTATACTGTATCTATCACAGAAAATCACATGATCACATCACAGATATCGCAGCAGAAGAATCATATGAAATATTGGATATACTAGGACGTCCGTGTTTTCAATACGAGCCAGTATAAAACACGGATTCCATGGTCGTGATGAATAGCCAAACCCACACCCCTAGACCCCTACGAGAGCGGCAAGCAACCCTACCAATTCTAGAGTTAGGAGACCTGGACTCGACTCCTCGAGTTGGTCTCCCACTGGACTCCAGAACCCGGTTACTTGTGCCCTCCTCCTTGGGTCTATCCTAGTGCGGAAAAGTAAATAATATACAAACGGTGACATCTTCCGCAACCTGGAAGTGCCCCAATAAAAGAATATTACATACAAGTTTTTACATGAATGAAAATGAAAAACACTCATCTCACATAAAAAACCCCCGGCTATTCAAACACGACGATCCAATATAACATATCCAGCAACACATAACATCACATGTCATAAACGTAAGTAAATATGTCCATCCCAATTGTCGTTGACATATAGCAACGAAACCGGAGATATCACATATTACACTTACGGTCACAGAAAAGAAAGTGTAAAACTACAACAGTTGGAATCCGCAACTACCTCAGACATCACATGCCTGACCAAATGAATTCCTTAGACATCACATGCCTAACAATTATAAACCCCGCATTTTAGTCTCATTATCGAAAACACTTTTCAATACCAAGTCGGGCAATTCAACAGGATTCCCGACATTTTGATCGAATGCTCGTCGCAAACTTAAGTAGACGGCCGCACCCCCGATACCGTCGACGAAGTGCACCAAGGCGGAACACCGCTACCGCGAGCACCCGAACGGATGCTTTCAGCGACGGGGTTCTCCTACAGTCACTTGGTCGGGGCTATGGAGTGAGGTTGTTTATTAAGTTTACCCGGCGACTATCCGCGTACGCTACGTGATTGCGACGGACTTTTGATCACATCAAAATTCCGTGGCAACCGATCAAGTGAGACTAAACTGCTACGTTTATAATATTCATTCAGTTATCTCATAACAATTTGTGAATTCCAATTATTGTACCACATTCCAGATAAACAGAAAATGTTAAAGTTTCTGATCGAACAATCGAACACCCAAGTTTTCCCGATACAATCCAACACATGAAATAAGTCTAACAACATTCAGTTCGTGCCTCAGTACCAACGGTCCAGCCGTAGAAGGGTCAAGCCAACGCCTCACATGTGGCACGCCGTACTGCCCCAAACCCAAAGGTTCAAAGGGCAGTTCAAGACGGTCACATAATCGAGTTAAGGTTTGTTGTCTTCTAGAGGGTCCATCGCGTTACTTGCACTACTTAGAACGTCGTTAAACTACGGAAAAATCCAACTCTTGGAAATTTCCCGACAGCGAAAAAATTGGGTATTTATATCCGGTCGAACTTTTTAACATATTCTAAAAATTATCCGGAAAGCCACACAGACAAAATTTGATACTCCGATCGAAACACCGAATCCCCAAAACAACTCCAGAAAATTCAACTCTTGAATAAATATTAAAAATTCCCAGAAAACTCAGCTCTTTGAACTAGGAATTACTGTGCAAAGGAACAGGGCTGACGTCATCAAGGGGCCGCTGATCCGCCGCGAAATTTACTGTTCATGAAATAATTTTTGCATCGTAAGTCTTAGATTTCCCTGCAGAATTTTTTAGTAATTTTTAATTTGGAAAAATCCCAGGTTTTAGAAAAAGGACAGAGAGCAATTTTGGGTTCGTGTTTTCGGTTCGATCGGACTTCAAATTCCGTCTGGACTTCGCCTAAGGCTCTAGCTAGGCTCTGATACCACTGTAGGGTTCCTAGGCACCCTAATGAGGTCTCACAAGGCATCGATCATGCCAAATTAAAATTTTAACGGTGCCGAGAAAACCGACTACGGATCGTTTGCTAGATTTCTAGGCGAAAAAGCTAACTAGTTAACACTTAACTAATGGGATATCGGAAATACAACCTTTGTAGATCCGGTGCTCCACCTCCATAGCTCCGTAACGAAGTCCCTTCGCTGTCCAAGTGAACTCCCGGGCTCTAGCGTCGGCTTCGTCGAAGAATGAGCGAGCTAGGTCGTCGATGTCCATGCCGAAGATGATCTACGTCGAAGCATCGCAAGATCAAGCTCTCACTTCACCGAGTCATGAAACTTGTGAAGATAACACACTCTACTACTTGGCAATAGGTAGAGGATGAATAAATAGGAAGTGGGTAGACTTTAGATTTGGATTTCTCACTCTTTTTCATCACTTGCCATTGATGGAGGCAAGCTTTCTTCACTTGAAGAAATGAAGAAGAAGAAGGAAATAGTTATGATAAGTTATTTAAAAATGAAAAGAAAATGAAAACTTATCATAATCTAAACCATGGTTATGTGTAGAGACTAAACTAGGGTTAGTGGGAATGGTTAGGGTTAAGGATAAGATAAGAATGGTTACAAAGTCAAAGCTTCATGAAGCTTCAACTAAACTCCAAAACTAGCAACCATTCTTTTCTCATCTCTTCAAAATAAATAAATAAATAAATAAGTAAGAAAAGAAAACCCTAACCACTCTCACAACCATGGTTTAATCTTCACACAAATCCAAGTTAACATATATCATCAAACATGATATAATCAAGTGCACAAAAATATATCGCATATATAATGCGCACATCCGAGTGAGAAAATCCATATAAAGTGAACCAATACTAGTTAATGCAAAGTAATATATCAAATATATAATTATACATTAAATCATTAAATCAACACTTGATTTAGCGATCCGGTCATATCGCATATAACCGACTAGTATCCAATGTATCAGCTGATCGAATCAATCCTTGATTCGATAACTAGGTTATATCACATATAACCATTCGATACATTCATCGCGAGAATGGAATACGGTATCGCATACACGCATTATTCTCGGTCCCGCACATATCTCATATGCACTCCTATTTCGTTTCGCTTGAGCCAGGAAACCTCTGTGTAGGACTCCAAAGACTCGTCAATACGCCGGCAGCAGATGATGATCATATCAAACATCCACAAGCCGCAAGCGGTCTGCTAAACGTAACGGCCACCCGGGTATTGAGCGATCAGAAGATCGACGAGCAAGCCCGCTAACACTCCTGCGAATCCGACCAGTAACACTACCGTACAGTCCGGTCTGATCGTCTGATATGTCGCATATCTTGCCTAGGGGTGGTAAACGTCAGACCCCAATAGCTCGATAAGTCGTGTCGATATGAGGTCTATAACTGTTCGAGAAACTACTGGTAACACTTACCAGTAAATCTCAGCAACCCTGGCCAGGGATTTCCTGTTATAGCCAATCGAACACAGCGCAACATCAACCCCCTATACCGGGAGAGACGAATCCCCTCCTATCGCTCATTGCCTCCATGTGACTCGGGACTGTACCCAAAAACCACCGTTTTGCACGCCCTCTTGGACGTGGTAAGATGGAAATCAAAGCACAGTAGGAACCATACAAGACTCTATGACGATCTCGGGTCAACAAACTACTCTGTACCAGTGTCACCAGAGGACTGCCATCTGACGTGAGGTATAATACCATCTGGGAGTTCTCGGCGAGTCCGTCCAGTGTACCCAGTCTCTACTGAGCACCCGTATATCATCTCTGATGTCAAACACCAATGGATATGGGATCATCCATCGCCCATCTGTATGGGTCGAGAAGGTATGCGCTAGTCTACACTGGTATATCGATGCCCCGTCTCGATACACCAACGACTAGGGACTTTGAAGGATGTACTTATGGACTACCATGTCCCCACTAGTATGATCCGCATCATAGTCCAGGTAGTCAAGCACACATCCTAAGGGCTTTACCAACATGTAACAGAGAGACAATCAGCATACACGTTAAGGTAAAGGGTAACCAGATAGCATACTATCATGTCGAGCAAGAAAGTCCTCCCTATATATGTCCCAGCATCCACTACAATATACATCCTATGTACAGTAATGGCCTCTAGGGCATACATATAACTAACACCCAGGTCCCATCAGCGATCCAGGCATATTCTGAGGCGGTATCACCTGATCCGGGAGATAGTTGATCGCCGGGAGATCGAGGTCAGGAGGGTTGACACGAAAAACAACACGGCGGATCCACTCACGAAGGCCATTCCCCAGATACAGTTTGAGAGACTCTTCGGAATGCTCGGTATGCGATACTACAGCAGCTGGCCCTAGTGCAAGGGGGAGATTGTTAGTTGTATGTATGCCCTAGAGGCCAGTATTGTACAGATGATGTATATTATATTGGATGCTTGGACATATATAGAGATGACTTTCTTGCTCGATATGATAGTATGCTATCTGGTTGCTCTTTATCTTAACATGTATACTAGTCTCTTTAAACTGTCTTATAGTTACATGTTGGTAAAGCCCTTAGGATGTGTACTTGACTACCTGGACTATGATGCAGATCATACTAGTGGGGACATGGTAGTCTATAGGTACATCCTTCAAGGTCCTTAGTCGTGGGTGTATCGAGACGGGGCATCGATATACCAGTGTAGACTAGCGTATACGCTTCTCGACCCATGAGATGGGCGATGGATGATCCCATATCCATTGATGTTTGACTTCAGAGATGGTATACGGGTGCTCAGTGGAGACTGGGTACACTGGACGGACTCGCCGAGAACTCCCAGATGGTATTATACCTCACGTCAGATGGCAGTTCTCAGGTGACACTTTTGCAGGTTAGTCTGTAGACCCGAGATCGTCATAGAGTCTTGTGTGATTCCCACTATGCTTTGATCTCCACCTTACCACATCCATGAGGGCGTGCAAAACGGTGGTTTTTGGGCACAGTCCCGAGTCACATGGAGGCAATGAGCGATAGGAGGGGTTTCGTCTCTCCCGGTATTGGGGGTTGATGTTGCGCTGTGCTCGATTGGCCGTAACAGGGAAGTCCCTGGCCAGGGCTGATCAGAGATCTGCTGGTAAGAGTTACCAGTAGTTTCTCGACCCGTTATGAGCCTCACATCGGCACGACTTATCGGTTACTGGGGTCTGACATTTACCACCCCTAGACTTGATATGCGACATATCAGACGAACAGACCGGACTGTACGGTAAGTGTTACTGGTTGGATTCACAGGAGTGTGAGCGGGCTAGCTCGTCGATCTTCTGATCGCTCAATACCCGGGTGGCCGTTACGTTTAGCAGACCGCTTGCGGCTTGTGGGTGATTGATATGATCATCATCTGCTGCCGGCGTATTGACGAGTCTTTAGAGTCCTACACAGAGGTTTCCTGGCTCAAGCGAAACGAAATAGGAGCGCATATGAGATATGTGCGGGACCGAAAATAATGCGTGTATGTGATACCGTATTTCATTCTCACGATGAATGTTTCGATTGGTTGTATGTGATATAACCTAGTTATCGAATCGAAGATTGATTCGATAAGTCGATACATTGGATACTAGTCGGTTATGTGTGACATGACCGGATCATTGAATCAAGTGTTGATCTAATGATTTAATGTATAATTATATATTTGATATATTAGTTTTCATTAACTAGTATTGGTTCATTTTAAAAGGATTTTCTCACTTGATGTGCACCTTGTATATGTGATATATTTTTGTGTACACTTGATTGTATCATGATTGATGATACATGTTTACTTGAGTATGTGTAAGGATTAAACCATGGTTATGTAATGGTTAGGGTTTTTCTTTTCCTTACTTATTTATTTATTTATTTATTTTGGAAAAGGTAAAAGAGAAAATGATGGCTTTCTTTGTTTGTTGTTGAAGCTTCATGAAGCTTTGACTAAAGTGACCATTTTGTCTTCATACTTAACCCTAACCATTCAAACTAACCATGGTCTTTTCTCTACACCTAACCAAGGTTAGGATATGATAAGTATTGATATTATTTTCATTTTAAAGTAACACTTATCATATTCTATCTTCTTCTTCTTCCTCTTGATGAAGAAGAAAGCTTAACTCCATTAATGGCATCTTGAGTAAATAAGTGAGAAATCCAATTCTAAAGTAAACCCACCTCCTATTTCTTCATCCTCTACCTCTTGCCAAGTAGTATAGGGTGTTTTCTTCACAAGTTTCACGACTTGGTGAAGTTGGAGCTCGATCTAGAGTTGCCTCGACGTAGATCATCTTCGGCATCGAAGCCGACGACCTAGCCCGCCCATTTCTCCAATGAAGCCGATGCTAGAGTCCGGGATCCGATATGGACAGTGAGAGGACGTCTACGTGGAGCTAAGGAAGTGGAGAACCGGATCTACAAAGGTTGTAGCCTCTTTCCTTTAGTTAAAATGTTAACTAGTTTCACTTTTCGCCTAAACTCTAGTCAACGAATCCGTATTAGGGTTTCTCGGCACTAGTAAAATTTGAAATTGGCATGGTTGATGCCTTGTGAGACCTCATTAGAGTGCCTAGGAACCCTACAGTCGTGACATATATGATCGCCATCATACTCCTGGTAGTCAAACAAGAATGCTATGGGCTTTATCAATATATAATAGTGATCTGTAATGTCACCTAAACTATGTACACGATGATAAAAACAAACCAGATAGCATACTATCATCTCGAATAAGTCTGTTATACTGGTATAGGTCCTCCCTCAATCATTGTAATCACGTGCCTGTGATCCAATAATTGACTTGAGGGCAATAAAGCCAATATATACTAGTTAAGAAATAATTCGACTCATTGGTAAGCACTAGTTCAGTTGGTATGGGCACTTGTCCCCTTGGGGAAAGTGTGGGGATGGAACCCAGGAACCCCCAAAAGGGAAGCGATCATAGATTAACGCTTAGAAGACAAATTCGTGGATCCCTGGTTGCGTGTTGTGTGCTTGTGTGTGGTGTGTAGTGTGGGCTTAGGTTAAGGGCTTTCAGATCAGTGCCAAAAAAATCGACTCGATTTTTTTCCTTCTGTTTCATGAATACACAAAAAGTCGAATGCCTATATTTACAAGATGAGCCCACTAACCAAAAAGAGTGTGCTTAGCGGCGACCTGATAGATATCATGCAGGAAATAGCTATCTTGCTATTGACGTAAAGATATACCCTAGATCAATTAGGAGCAAGTTTTTAAAAAAATATCAAAACCACTTCTTAAAAAAAAGCCTAAAATGCCTTCAAATAGTCAAATCTTAACAAGGAAAAAGTCCGAAAATGTCGTCAATTTGGAAAATAAAATAAAATAGCTAAACTTGTAAAACTACAAAATCTATATTATAAACTCCGGGGTCTCCATATACCTCTTCAAATGAACCCATAAGATTTCCTTCAAGGCTTTCAATGTCAGTTTCCAAAAATGTAAAGAAGTTGCAATTCAGACACATGGATTGAAAGTTACGGATTCCGGAAGTTAATCCTAAGATTATCACGTCTTAGCTATATATATGTTTGGACTTGTTTTGGCCCAAACGGCATAGATATTCTTCGGCAACTTGCTGGTCATGTTCGGCGTCAGAAAACTTTTGCCAGAAATATATTAAGCCATTGACACCTCTTTCAATGAGATGGAAAGTTCCATGAATGCTCTGAACCCATTAATCTCGACAAAACCATTGACACAAGATTTGAAGGCTCTCGCCGATAAGAACAGCAAAGAGGTATGATATACTAAACTAAACCTTGGATGCATAAACAATAGTAGCTAATAAGTTAACTATAAACCAATATTTTCTTTTGTTGATTGGTACACAGAAATCTAAAGGTCTAGCTTTTCAAGATAAACTGGATACCAAGAAGAGAAAGCTTTAAGATAATCAAGAGGAAAATAAAGGTAAAGCTATCTGCCTTTGCAATCAGGGTCGGATATACATGGGGTCCAGCGGTGGCAATTGCCCCCATTGAATTTTTGCTAAAAAAACAAGAGATTTATATCGGTAGTAAGAAAATAATATATTTTGGAATATATTTTATACATGCATATACTATAAAACATTTATATTTGATTCTAATTTAGATGGTAAGTTACACAATTGCCTAATTGACGATCATGGGATCAATTCCTAGTGTTTGCATTGTCTATTTTTAACTAGATTTTTTGCATCGAGCCTTGTGCAAAATAAATGCAAAGTACAAATTTATACAGGGAGAGGAAAGAGTTCTATTTTTGGATTTTCTTTAAAAAATGAGACAATGGCATGTGGGTTCTGGTTATAATAGTAAAGATTCTTCATGTTAGTGGCATGTGTTCAATGTCTTTATGGTATGGAAATTTCCAAATGCTTAAATTATTTAAAGATTATTTTTTATTTTTATATTGTGTAATGTTTTTTTTTATATATTATTTAGCAGGATTTTTCTATACAATACCATTATCTTTATTTTGCTCCCGCCGACCAAAATTTCTGCATCCGCTCTTGTTCGCAACGAACAATTACCTTCTATAATGTGATCTTTCAATGACGGAGTTAACTTTTTCGATTAAATAAGCAGTTAATAAGATGACGAATTGTTAATGTTCTTGACGTGAAAAACTCACCAAAATAATGAGTTTTCAAGCAGGGAAATACTAATGAGAACAATTCAAAGCAAAAGTGGTACTCTATTAAGGTCGCAACGAAAGTAATCGCCTCATCGCCAAGATGCAAGTATAGGAAAACCTTAAGTTTTAAAATTTTAGTTAAATTAGAAACATAGCTCTTTAGTGCTCTTATTCATTTGCAATGGTAAGGGAACTTTTTCTACCTTCAATGAATCGACATCAGTAATAAACAGATTTAATATGATCAAAGTGTTCTTAAGCAACTTCTACATAATAAGGAACAAAAGGAGGGCTTTGGTGATGTAGGGTGGGGGGACGCAAATGGTGTTTATTCGGTCATGGCTTTCTTAAATATTCTTAATTACAGGAGATTAGAGTCAGAATATGCAAAGATAGTGTGGAAGATCCAAGTCTCTTTAAAAATTAAAATATTCTTTTGATTGGCGCACGGGATGCAAAACAAAGGATAATTTGATTGAAAGGAAATGGACTGGCTCTCCACCTCTCGTTATGAGTGGGCTCGAAGATGAATCGGGTGTGTAGATCACATATTTCGTATCGTGTTTGATAATAAGTAGAGTCGGGATTCCATAGGTCTTACCATATCTTTTCACAAACCCTTGGGGGTCTTGGAGATTGAAGAACATAGGAAAGTGTATTTTACCATTCTAAAATATATATTAGCTTCCGCTGTATGATGGATCGTATGTTGGATTCTCTACAGGCAAAAATGAGATTATAGAAAATTTAATAACAATGGTAAATCCGTACACGGAATTATATATGCCGAACTGAAATGATGACTTTATTATGTCGGATAAGTAGAGCAACAGTCGGAGTGCAGAGGAGAGAAAGGCTGCATATCGAGGAGGCAATCAGAGATACGGAGCATAGATTTCAGCGCAATGCAGAGATGGAAGATCAGATTGGTAGTCAGATTCGTGAGGATTCATTAGAGTGCGCAGCGGACCATGGGAAGCCACTGGTATTTGCCCGATGGTTATGGATTTGGATATGTATTGGTTTTCAAGGATGATCCCTGATGAAGTTTGTATAAACCAGGTTTGTTCTTAAGTTTATAGACTTGTTTATTTTTCTTCTTATTTCAACTTCTATTAATTTTGTAGTTTTTTTAAATTATCTTTTAATAGAACACATGGATTTAAAATCCTCTTTTAATAAAATAAAGAGGAGTATTTGGGCACTCACGACGGATGGGACCCGCTGCCTCCACCCCTCTTTTTTCCTTGTTTAGAAAAGCGTTGTTTAAGGACATTTTCCTTATTTAATGTATATGAAATGAAGTATTTAGGAATGTCAAAGGTGATGCCGTATTTTCCGTAAAACTCAACTACAGTTATTTTTCAATATAGATTTAAATACGCCTATTTAAACTATATAATTACTAGTAAATGGTGTTTATTTAGTGACTTATAAATTATTAGTTTACTAAAATATTTTTATTAATTAATTAATTTTCAATATTTACATAAGCTTTTAATTATACATTAAATAGGAACAAATTATAAATTGTAATGGGCTAATTTGACAAATGTGAACCAAGACAAATTAGAATTAAGACAGTTACATTCTTTTCTCTTCTTTAATTGGTTTCAAATTCTAGAGAATTCTAGGATAAAAAAATGATTTAAGAAAAATAAATAAAATAACTAATAAATGAAAAGACATAAGTAATATGTTAATTAGTGAAACTTCTACACAATTCCACACTCTTTTTTCTCTCCCCTCACTCTCCCCTCCCCATGGCCGAACCCTAGGTTGCCTCCCTCTCCATTTTTCTCACCTCATTCTCACTCCAAAAATTCATCAAAATTCATTCAAAAATCCAAAATAAAACACCACTAATTCCTAATTAAATCTCCACCCTTCATTCTTTCTCTAAACAAGCAAGGATCTTGGAGCAAAGTTAGCATTTTGGAGATAAGTTTGTATGTTTCTCATGTTTATGGAGGTATAAATGCTAACCCCATATTTAATTTGTTGCTAATTACTTTAAACTAGTTCAATTTGGTGTTTAATTTTGTTTAATTTGTAGATTTAAAATTGAAGAAAGGGATTTAAAATTAAGTTAGGGTTTTTATAAGTTGATCAAGATTACAATATGTAGTTTAACAATTTATGATATGCTAAATTTAGTTTAGTTGTTAAGTTGCAAATTGTTGCTTCAAAATTGTTAAAATTTGATAATTTTGCATACTAGGTTTTTAATATTTATATAAATTGGTGAGATAAAATTCTAGTGATGATGTTTATCAATGATTCATGGTTTTAATGGGTAGACTAATATGTTAATTGAATGCAAAACCTAATTTGGTTACTAGTTGTTAATGGTTAGTTTAAAAATTGTGATAATTATGCTAATTTGCTAACTAAGTTTTTAGAAATTAATTTAATTGTGGGACTAAAATCTAGTTAGGATTTTTAGTGCATCATTAACGTTTCCATGAGTGGTTTAACAATTTAAAATATGCAAAATCTAGCTTAGTTGTTGAATTGTGAATTTTGCCTTAAAAAGTATTAAAATATGATATTTTTGCAAACTAGAATTTTCAATTCAATACAAATTGATGAGGATAAATTATAAGAATGGTTTATATATTCTAGTTATGATATTTAGTGAATATTATGGCCATTAGTTTCATTTAAACATCAAGTTTTGAAGTGAAACGGTTAATTGACGCTTTCTAGGTTTTCGGAAATAAACCGATTTGATTTATTTTGAGTTTTCGATGAGTTGCAATCTATTTTATATTATAATTAGCGAGTTTTGGAACCACGATTTGTACGTTTGTGTTTTATCTCGATCAATCGGCGTTTGTACGCCGATGTCGAGGGTTATTTGGTCATTTTGCATCAGCGGGTCATAGGTTTTAACCTATACACGTTTCGTGCGCTGTTTTGGTTTTGTCCGCGATTCAGTTTACGATATTATATATGTTTGCGTATAGGTACCCCTCACGTGGACTTCGGACGAGGAAGAAGAGGAGGGCAACATCGACTTTGGTAGACAAGGACCAAGTGAGTAGATGTATATCTACGGGGGAAGTCGGGTGGATGGCGTATAGCACCCATGCAAACGTAGAATAGGGATATTACTTAATGTTATTAGGAAGTCGAACATGACCTTAGATTCTTGGCGAGTAGGGTCCTATTAAAGACTTTAGGTTGGACTATACTGATTTAGAAAGACTTAAACAGAGGATGAATTCCTTGGAGGGAATTCGTAGGTTTCAGGTATACACACACACACGCACACACATAAACTTGACTTGGTGTATATGTTTGTGTGTATATATATATATAGGAATGTGTACACACACACACACACACACACACAACATATACATGTGATATAAGGATGTTATATGATACATGGGGTTGAGACGATATGACTGGGCTTGATGCCGTGATCTATTGGCTATACGATCGTGTTATGATATGAGATGTATTATGATACTAGCGGATCATTGGAAAATGAGAAATGTATATTTATATATAAACGATAATAGGTGATGATGACATTGAAATGTACGAGACTCTAGAATAGAACCTGGATTGTAATATGTGACTTAATCACGAGATGATATATGACATGATATTTTAGTGGATCATTTGACGATGGATAATTACACAGACGATGATATATGTTTGATGATATTGGGATGTATGCGATTATAATACAGTACCCTTGATCATGATATTGTTTGATGATGATACTATACGAACGATGATGTGTATATATGATAGTTGACCCGTACCCCGATTTTAGGATGCCGTACGATGGATTTTACCATACGAGACATAGATGTGATGATTGATCTGCACTCTTGACTCGAGAAAGTCGTACTATGTACGTGATGCTATTGAGGCTGGATCGCCGACTATTAGAGATATCGACTCAGACTTTAGGTGGATTCTTATATCCTATCGACTAATTTCTTTAGTTTAGTTCGTTAGTGGGTTAGGTAGATAGTAGTTTAGGCTCGAGTCATATAGTTTGTAGTTAGATATGTATATTCCAAATGAGAGGTTAATACACATTCAGCTTTATATTTAGATTGTAATCATCACATTGCATGTTCATACATATGTTTTTTTAGTTAATATGAAACTCTGCCTGTTAGGACACCAGCACCATTACCGATGATGCACATGATCCACGTATACTTATTTGCCGGCTTACACACATCATCATCGGTAATTGCTATGCCACGTACACTTTAGAACATATTATCTTTTTATTTATATATCAGCTAAATGCTAGTCCAATATAATATTGTGTGATTACCCTCATGTGGTAGTTTAGACATTACATTTATTACTTAGACACTTTATGCATTCACATATTCATATTATCATGCGGTATTCTGGGGCTTATGCCGATGCTTATTATTTACTTGCTCGTGATTTTGGGATTTTTTATTTCTATGAGATTTCTGGATTTTGGGGAAAACCGCAAGAATAAATAAAAACTTCTCTCTCTCTCTCCCTCTCATTTTAAAATACATGTTGTTGTTTTCTAGTGATGTATGTGTCATCCACCATGAGATTTCATGTTTTCTGTTGGATTTCGAGACCCGATTCGAGGAGTGTATGAACCGTCTCGGGTACATTGTGGGCCCGGTATGGTACCCCAGGGCAAGAAGATCGAGTTGTAGACGATGAGCCTGGCAGAGGAAGACTACCTACCGGTGATGTCTGGCGCGGCGGATATCCAGAGGATACCGACCGTTATCGTGAGATTTGATGATATGAGCCGATCTAGACTGATAGAGCCCGAGATATTGAGACTATGAGATATTGAGACTATGAGGTATTGAGACTTGAGATTTACATGTTTTGTGTCGATACTGGACACGAATTTCAATGGATTTCATTGATGATGTTTCAGATTACTATACAAATTATACTATGATAAAAATTAAAGATTTCTTATATAGATATATCCAGATTTCATGGTTGATTGTTTTACATTCATGGTGCATGCATACTCATACACATGACATGTTATTACTTGAGGCACTGACACGAGCACTGAGCATTGCACTTACGCATAGTTTATTACCTGCCACTACTTGATTACTAGTGATATATTAAGTATATTATTATGACCTAGGAGAGCGTCGTGCATGCGGTTTCTACTCGCAGATGTCTTCTACTCACGAGTTGGAAACTCACCCCCGTTGTGCCAAATTTTTCTTACAGGTTTCGATGTACAGGTTTCCTTGGCAGCTTGCTGGCACATCATTTCATTCAGGGTGATTTACTCGGTAGGTTGGTTCACTTGTATCAGGACCGCCGTTGTACTTTGTTATTTCGTTTGTATCTAGTAAGCTCCATCAACCAGACTTGTATTACTTGATAATTTAGTAGACCAGCTACTTATTATTTCGACCTTAGAGTCGCGCTTGTATTATTATGGTTTTCTGGTGGATTGGTTTTCTTTTGAGTTTTGAGCCTCGCCCTTCGGCATTGTATATCATAGTGCATTGTATGGTTGTTTCCGCCTTTTGGCGTAGAGCTAGCTCCCGCTTGGGGATGCCTTTATTATTGCTTTTGTATATATTCTTATTTATACCCGTCAGGGGCCAGTTTTTACAAAGGGGACTCTGCCGAAATTTTTAAGAAATTTGATGTTGCTTTTAAACATGTTTTCCTTTATTTCTTCCTTTAAATGGTTTAGATTTCTAGGCTTCGGCTTACTTAGATTACGTTGCGCCTCTAGACACTTCGTAATTTAAGTGCCGGATACGTTCCGTACCTTCGGGTCGTGACACAGCTGAAACGTTAACGTTTATACGTTAACAACAAAATTATATTGCCGTTTTTGGGTTAAGTATGCTGTAGCTTCTAACCTACGGGTGTTTAGCTTGTTGTTTTGGTTTTCGATATGATATTTACATCAATATGATTTAAATATGAATATAGGTACGATTTAAAGATTCCGAGACGGATTTGGCGATATAGCAGCATGGATTCAGCAAGCTTTTAAGTTGGTGAGTAGATTTATATCTACAGGGAAAGTTGGGTGGATAGTGTATAGCACTGTTCACACCAGAATATTGTATTATTATATTCTCCATTCTTATTCGTTTTATAAATAAACAGGTGCTTTTGACGTATTTCTGCTACATGTTACAGGTTACAGGTTCTTGGACAGAAAACAGTGAAAACGATGTAAAGACGATGAAAAAGTGGACTTTTGACCAACAAACAGAAGACTCTTGATCAAGCCTACATCGAAGGACAGTTCACAATTAACAAGGCAACGCAAGGTCCAAAATTACAAGCGAACGGTTAAAAATCCATTGCAAATTGTTCACTGGAGATCTGGAACCAACTTGGAAGCCCAATTGAGAAAAGAACCAAAGAATAACAAAGCCCAGAAAGCCCAAAAGAAGCACAGAAAAAATGAGGAAATAAACCCTCCAATGGGCCGCGGAACCGCAGCCCAAGCCCACCCATGCCGCGGTTCCGCGGCCGTTATATACCCGTATTGGTTGATTTTGATGGCGGTGCGTGTAGCGTTGAATAGGTCTTTTTATAGAGGGCTATTTTTGTAAATGCAGAGATGCGAATCAAATGTAACCTAGGCTTTCCTATTCTCTATAAATAGAAACTCTAAAGCTTGTATGCCTCCCTATGCCTCTTTCTATGAATAAAATTCAGATTTCTTTTGGAGAGCATCGATGCCTCTTTTCAATTCATGAATTCAGATCTGACAAGTCTTGTGTTGATGTTAGGAGAGAGCCATCTGTAAAGTAATTAATTAATTTCAATTCTTGCCCTAAGTAATTTTTCATTCTCTGCCCTAGTATAAATTTAATTTTTTGCCCTAATTAGATAGTTAGATCTTTAATTCAATTGCCCTAGATTAATTTAGTTTTTAGATTTAATTAATCCATTCACACCGTTCAGAATTAACTCGTTTGAGCGATTAGGAAATTCACAACATCCCTGTGGACCGACCCGTACTCACCGGCTAGCTACATGCGACGCCATTCTTGATTGCGGTTAATAGATAGTTTTTGAATAAATCAAATGGCGCCGTTGCCGGGGATGGCGTAAAATTTCCTTTTTGCAATTTCGAGTTAATCAAAATTAGAAAATCATAAAAATCTGAAAAATAAAAAATATATATAAAAATATATCATCTGTTATTTTTGGAAAGGGTATTTTTGTGAGAATTTTGCAGGATCTACAGACAACTTCGGATCTGGAAAAATCCAGAAAGCGAAACAAATAACAGAAAATCTTAAAAATAGAGGATTACAACAGAAAAGGTGCAGAAGAAATCTGAAGCCCCGAACCGACACCCCAACCGCGTTTCCGCCGCCCAAACCCCGATCTGACCGCGGAAACGCGGGGGGAAAGTGACGTCAGCCTCTGCAATTTTTTCTGGCGGCTTAATTCCCTCCGCAGACCGCGTTTCAGCGGCAATAACCCACTAATACCGCGGAAAAGCGGCTGTTTCGTCACATCATCTTGAGAAAATTGCACTGTAAGCTCCTCTATTCTTGCTCTGGAAATCTAGATATATCTTTTCTGAAAAATTCATGCAGGATTCTGTGCGCTTTAAAAATCTTCCCCCTTCCAAATAACAAATCTTGTGCAGGATTCTTTGCGCCGCGCTTAAAATAAAAAATTGATTGCAAGTGATTTTTTTTTCTGTTTTGCATATCTTTAAAACTGACTTTAAGGGGCTTTTGACCAATTCAGATTGGGTGGGGATTTCATCACCCTTCCCAGGACCCCAGAAATCACATAAGGCATTTGCATTTACCATATTCAATTAAAAAATACTAGACTCAGCCCTAAGGACGTCGTGCTCAATAGGACAGAGGACTAGTTATAGGCATCAGCCGTTTATCCTAACCTGACTTTGCGGTGTCTAGGCAAGTGTGTCTAAGGAAAGTGGTTACTTAATTAGGACCGCTACTTGTAGCGGGGAGCCTCCCACTTACCTGGCACTTACCTGGCCACAATTGGCGGTGAAGAGGCGGTTTGAGGTCCTATCTCTAGCCCTTTGGAACAGTTAGGAGCTGTCTAGCTGACCTAGGTGACCCTAGAGTTAGGCCTGATTGTGCATTTTTGGTTGATCGAAAGTTTGTCTATCAAAAATCTTTTCGCTAACAGTTCCAAATAAAAAAAGAGGGAAATTTTTTTATAAAAACTTGCAAAAATTTTGTCGCTAAGAAATCCTTGCACCCCACTTGCACCACCTACCTTCATTCTTTTTGGGTACCCCAAATCATAAATCACTTGCCAAGCAAAGCGACGCCGTTCTTGTCAAATGGCGCCGTTGCCGGCGATGGCGTAGAACTTTCCTTTTTGCAATTTCGGGTTAATAAAAATTAAAAAATCATAAAAATCAAAAAAAAAATCCAAATATTATAAAAATATATCCTATGTTATTTTTTTTGGAAAGGGTACTTTGTTGTGTAAATCTTGTAGGAACAAACTTGGATCTGGAAATTTACAGAGAGAGAAACAGAAAACAAAATATCAAAACAGAAGGGGACTGCGAAATCAGAGCAGCAGAATATTTCCAGAGACACGACTCCTCCATCGCACCGCGATTCCGCCGCTTAACCCCAACTTAAACCGCGGAAACGCGGTCCTCTTGCTGAATCAGAACGTCAAAATTTTTCTGGGGACCCACGCCCACTTCTTCACCACGGAACCGCGGCGGGAGACCCCTTTTGGCCGCGGTTCAGCTGCTCTAAGGTGGCATCATCTCGTGGAATTTCCTCTGTAAGTTCCTCTGTTCCTCCTCTGTAAGTTTTGAAATATCTTTTCTGAAAATTCCTGCAGGATTCCGTGTGCTTTAAAAAATATATTCCCTTCCATATAACAATCTTGTGCAGGATTTTTGTAGAGACGCTCAAATTAGATTGCAAGTAATCTTTGCTGTTGCATATCTTTTCTCGAAAATCTTTTTGCAACAAATTCTTCCAAAAAAAGAGAAAAAAGAATATAAAAAAGGGAAAATTTTTATTAGAAAACTTGCAAACTTTTGCCGCAAATAAATCCTTGCACCAACCAACTTTCTTTCTTTCACCCTTTCTTCTTACAACATGGGTACCCCACATAATAAATAACTAGCCGAACTTTGGTATCCCGAACCTAACTTTGCCTCGTACGTCAATTTGTTCGGTCAATTTAAAGACGATCCTACCTTGCCTAAAATATCTTTGAAAGATCAAATAGAGACGTCTAGGAGAAACAGTTCGACTTTTCAACCCACTTTGTGTCAACCAAGTCAACCTTACCACCTCTACATGTTGATACCACTTTTTCAAGTCCTTCTGTCATTCCTAAGCCGATGTCCATTGCTGAGCATATTGCTCAATCTCGCAGCCAATTTTTCACCCCTCTCCCCTCATCTAGTTCTAGGGATCCGCACGATTATTCACCTTTTTATCCACATGTTGATCCTAATCCTGTCCAACCATCCACTTCCTACCAGTCCTACCCGACCTTCCCACCTTCACTAGACACTGTTTCTACACAGCCTGTTGGGAGTTTTGCATATCCACACAATTTTGAATCTTTTACCGAAACCCCCCCACCACCCAAGTCTAGTTTGGAAGAGTCGTTGGAGGCGTATATCGCAGCAACAAACAAAATGGTTAGGAATGTGGAAACGTTCATGGCCGCCCTTATGCAACCTAGTGAACCGGTAGCTAGTTTCCCGCTAGCTCCAAATTTTTCAATGTATAAGGAGGCGGTTGGACAGAGCGAGAATGAGAGAGGATTTCCAAATCAAACCTACACATACCCAATTGAATCCAACAACTCCAATTTTCAAACATGTGTCCAAAATGATGAGTTGTGCAACTTTGTAGTGTTTGATTTGCCAAATTGTGAAGAACCCCTTTCGAGTGAAATCGCACATAATCCGTTTGACCTTTACACCTCCACTCTAGAACCTAAATCGATACATATCCATGCTTTTGATGAGGTGTCAGAAAAAAATTGATTTTCACTTGATTGAGGGTATAGACGCCGGGAATATTTCGGATGATGAACCTGTCGATTTGATTGAAATTTTATGTCCAATTCATCATCCCGAGTCACTAAATGTTTCTCCCGAACCTTATATGCGTCTTGATTTTGATGATAATGGCATGGATGAGTTAAATATTGAGGATAATATTAAGGAGAGTCTTGAGGATAATATTGAGGTTGAACCATTTTTCTTTGATGTGTCGGATTTTCCAATTCATCCTCCCGATCCTTTAACTGTTATATCACCCTCCCTCCTTTCCATCGTTCCGACCACGCTTGAAGAATGTGAACTTGAAAAATTTTCTTTTGAATCCGACACAGTTTTCACAGACGTTAACACCTACGAGTGTTTCATTTTTTCGGACGATGTTGATGACTCACCGCCCGAGTTTGAGTCCTTTACATTTTCAGATGAGTTAATTGAACCATCAGACTCGGTTGCTTACAGTAGTTTCAAACCATTAATGGAATCTTTTAAGTTCGAGACAGTTTACTACGGTGAGAATGAGACTATCCCTAATTCACTTCCTTTCGTCCTTCCTATTGTTCCGACCGTACAAGCGACTGTTACGTTTTCATCTCCTATACCAAGTTCGACGTACCCATGCTTTCTTGCGAATCTTGAGGGATTTGACCCCATTTCTCGACGAGTTGATAGGTTAGCGCAATCGCTTTTAACACATCGGTCATCACAAATTGCGCTAATTTATTCACTCGATTTACACCCTCAAGATCGCACGACCCTTCTTTCTCCTTTCCGCCATTCTTCTCCCCCACCGAGACCATATTCTACCATTCTTCTTTACGCACGATCTCGCGTGTTTCTCATTTCTTTCCTCTACACCCTATTATTTCACCAACTCGGCCATTACCACGATAAGATTTTTGAATGGTTGGTGCTAACCTTTGGCTTGTGTAAGGCCAAGCTTAAGTTTGGGGGGAGCCTTGTTGTATATATGTATATATATTTTTGTTTTCTTTTTCTATAAAAAAAAAATTCAAAACATTAAAAATATAAAAAATTTATAAATAAATAAACAGGGGAGTACCGGCATTTTTGACCCTCTTGGTTTTGCATGATAATGAGGACACTGTCAAGTTTAAGTTTGGGGGTATGCTCTGTACGTCTTCTTCCTTCGCATTCATTTGTACATATTTTTGCATTTGCATACTTATTTTAAAATCTATAAAAATTGAAAAATTTCAAAAATTATAAAAATTATTGTATTTAATTTTGGCCGTTTTTGACTTGAGTTTGACAAATAGGTTAACTAGCTAGGAACAACTAGATCTTAGACTTAGTAAATTAAAAACCCTAAAAATAACCTTCCTTAAAGTTTAACGGTAGAAAGTATATGCCTTTGTAGTTTATTTAGAAATAGGCAAATTTTGGGTTCACTTTTTGGGCTAAGTTGAAACAAGGGAAGAGTATTGATGTATTTATTAAAGTATAAGTTTGAAAAATAGTTCCTAGATTAAGTCTAGATTCTGAAAATGTATACCCTACAAATTGCACAATCACGCACCTTGAAACTTGGAATAGTAGAAGAGACCTTGAAATGCTATTTGTCTAAAGTCCTTAGTACAATGAAAATAAAAGAAAAAAAAGTGAATAAAGAAAAAAAAATGAACACTGGTTTTTGTGATTACTTAAGGCTGCAAAAATAGAAAAATATTTAGCGAGGGTGCTTCATCACCTAGTGCCTTAGACCAACTGGTTTGGGAGTCGCTGCTAAAAGCCTTGGGTGTTGCAAGACTAAGAATTACGCTTTAAAGTGCAAACATATCTTGTAATCGGTTGTTGGTACCTCAAGAAGTATTAACGGTCGCATGAAGGATGTGTAAGCAAAATTCAATTAAAAATTCACTTACTAATAAGTATTTTGGACAACGGACAAGAGTATGATTGCTTGATTTGAATTTCCAAGTGTAGGGGTGATTTATACACACACGTGGGGATATGTGATTGGAGTTTAGATGAGAGAAAGGAGTGAAGAATAGAACTTGTATCATTAGTAAAATTGATAAAAATTCCTAAGTGGAGATGGAACCCTAGAAGGAAAACTTAAGAAATGCCGAAAGCTAAGTAAGTCTATAGAACATATATAATCTTAAGTTAAATGATGAGGAAGTGTAAAGAATATGGGTGGATAATTTATGAGTCAAAGATAATAGAATTCTTTGTTAGAAAACATAATTGGAGAATAAAAGTCGATAAGCCAAATTGATAGGATTTTGTGGGTAGTATCCGCTGAAACCCTCAGGAGACAACACTCCTCCTACTAGGGACACCTAGAGGTTTAACAGCTTGTTGCACGAGCTCAGTGCAATCGCGTTTCCCTGCGAAAGTGCGGTTAGGTTTTGTAGAGAATAAAAAAATAAGTTTGCTCGAGGACGAGCAAAAGATAAGTTTGGGGGTATTTGTTCACACCATAATATTGTATTATTATATTCTCCATTCTTATTCGTTTTATAAATAAACAGTTTCTTTTGACGCATGTCTGCTACATGTTACAGGTTATAGGTTCTTGGACAGAAAACAGTGAAAACGATGTAAAGACGATGAAAAAGTGGTCTTTTGACCAACAAACAGAAGACTCTTGATCAAGCCTACATCGAAGGACAGTTTACAATTAACAAGGCAACGCAAGGTCCAAAATTACAAGCGAACGGTTAAAAATCCATTGCAAATTGTTCACTGGAGATCTGGAACCAACTTGGAAGCCCAATTGAGAAAAGAACCAAAGAATAACAAAGCCCAGAAAGCCCAAAAGAAGCACAGAAAAAATGAGGAAATAAACCCTCCAATGGGCCGCGGAACCGCAGCCCAAGTCCACCCATGCCGCGGTCCACGGCCGTTATATACCCGTATTGGTTGATTTTGATGGCGGTGCGTATAGCGTTGAATAGGTCTTTTTATAGAGGGCTATTTTTGTAAATGCAGAGATGCGAATCAAATGTAACCTAGGGTTTCCTATTCTCTATAAATAGGAACTCTAAAGCTTGTATGCCTTCCTATGCCTCTTTCTATGAATAAAATTCAGATTTCTTTTGGAGAGCATCGATGCCTCTTTTCAATTCATGAATTCAGATCTGACAAGTCTTGTGTTGATGTTTGGAGAGAGCCATCTGTAAAGTAAGTAATTAATTTCAATACTTGCCCTAGCTAATTTTTCATTCTCTGCCCTAGTATAAATTTAATTTCTTGCCCTAATTAGATAGTTAGATCTTTAATTCAATTGCCCTAGATTAATTTAGTTTTTAGATTTAATTAATCCATTCACACCGTTCGGAATTAACTCGTTTGAGCGATTAGGAAATTCACAACATCCCTGTGGACCGACCCGTACTTACCGGCTAGCTACATGCGACGCCGTTCTTGATTGCGGTTAATAGATGGTTTTTGAGATAAATCAAGCACCCCCACAACCTTATAAATATTATTATGATATCTCGTTAGTGTAGTATTTATGTAAGATATTGATATAGTGTTTCATTTAGTATGTTCTTCATTTGCTTAAAGTTCCATACGTAGTTTTAAATGAGATATGTACGTGATGTTAGATCCGTACGACATGGATATGGTTTGATGGATTTATACGAGGGATCATGCCGTACTTGAGATGATACAGATATAGCGATATGATGAGTTATTATACAAGAGTTTTTACGTATTGGAATTGATTAAACTCGTATGCCGAATAACGGCCAAATTATCCTTTGACTCGTAGAGTTAGATTATATTCCGTTTTAGGATGTAATACATGTGTGAGCTATATTCTTTTAAAAACCATGATTCGTTTATCTTTTAATAAAATACTAGGATGCAGTGCCAATTTCCAGAACGAATATCTATTTTAAATTTAGGGCAGCTTCCTTATTTCAAACGTTTCGTTTACTCCTAAAGATAATGGTATAGCTCATAGCAAGTAATTACAATATTTACGTTTAGATTACTTTACATGTTTGCATTATATTATCGACGTTATCTACGATACGAACACTCTGATAGAACACTGCACAAATACCAATGAATACTATGCTGCACAAGCACGTAAATATATGTTACACTACACCTCATTGGTACTGCCATGTCACTGTAGAACCGTTTTGCTGTATACTGCGTATATATACAGGTGTTAATATAAATATGTTGTTACACCATAGAACACTTGCACAAATGCTAATGATTGCCACGTTGCACGAGCACAGACGCGTATGCTACACTACACATCATTAGTATTGCCATGACACAGTAGAATTGAGATCATTATGCCTATATGATATAATTACGTAGTTTTTCTTTATTTCTGTTTTAAATTATGAATATTAGTACTATAGATGCTGTATTTAATTCTTACGGATTTTCTGGATATTTTACTCCTAATGATATATATCGGTGGTATGGGACACTGTTATATATGTATATATATAATATATCATCAATATAATCTATGCAAGTATTCTTATTCCTTACCTAATATTTTTGATATGATGAGTTAAACGTCCACCATGAGTTTTGTGTTTTCTGATTTTGATTTCGAACCGAGTTGGGGGTCATACGGTTATGGATTTACAAGTTATCCAGACTGAGTCGGGGGGCATACAGTTGGATACATGGTGGACCCGGTCAGGGACGAGGGTTAGGATAGCCGCATTATAGACGGGGAGCCTAACGAGGATACTCGATACCGGAGATAGAGACGAGCACGGCAGATATCCAGGGGATACTGGCCGGGGTTCGATTGGGCACGGTGGATATTCAGGGGATACCGACCGGGGCCAGAGATATCGGATGACGATCATCTGTTGAGATGGTGTCAACGGTATCTGCATTTACATGTCGATGCTGGACACGAGAGATTTCTGATTTCGATGTCGATACTGGACATCCATATTTATTGATATGATTGCTATCATGAGGTACACAGTCAGATTTCAGTTATTGTAGCCGACTAGGACTGATCCGGGGGAAAGTACCTATATATATATTCTACTTGGGGTTGCATAATAGTTAGAGTTGCATTATGATACATACGCATATCATATTATATTAGTATAGATTATGATAGTACTATACTTATGACCTTGGTATCGTCGTGCATTTCGATTTCTAGCTTTAGATGTACTTCTATTCACTGAGTTGGCAACTCATCCCCGTTGTGGAATAGTTTCTTGCAGGTTATACCGCTTGGATTATCAGCGGCTTGGGCACATACTCTTTTCGGTGATTGATTGGTAAGTGGGTTACTATTGTATCGTACTCACACTTGATTATTCATATATTCTTGTATCTAGTGAAAACTCTATCAACTTAGAAATGGTATATTGTGGACTTAGAAGCGAGATTTAGAAATTATGAGGCCGCAGTCTTTGGAGTCGACTTCTGATTTAGATTGTTGGTTGCTCCGTCATTTGGACGTGGAGACTAGCTCCCTTTGGGTTGCTATTTTATTATTATGTTGTATCGGGTTTTACATAAACGCAAAGGAGGTGATGTCAAGTTTCAAAACGTTATAGATATTTTTCAAACATACTTAGTTAAACTTAAAGGTTATTTAAACTGATTCCATCTGATGACTATTTTAAACTCACCTCTAATAATTTCAAAAGGGTTTAGATTCCGGGCTTCGGCTTACTTGAAGAGCGTCGACGTCTTTAGATGTCACGTGATTTAAGTGCCGGTCACGTGCCACATTTGGGTCGTGACAAAGTTGGTATCAGAGCGTTTGGTTTAACCTTTGTTCGAGTTTAGGTTTGGCTATATGGGGTCTAGGTATGCACTTTTATTGCCTGAATTTACCTTATAGGACTTAGACTTAACTTTGGGGGTCTTATACCCAAACTTTCGTTATATTGGATGACCTTTGTTGATGGAGTAGGTACTAAGTAGAGTGACGTACCATACATATGTTCCGCGGCATATTTACGATATGACACTCCACCTAAGTTACCTTAGGATTTATATCTTGAGATCTTCTTTCTATTCATTCCGTTGATCTATCCTCGTCAATGCATGATGACTGTTTTGGTCACCATGTTTATGGGAGCCGGGAGGGATGCAGTTAGAGATACGGTCAGAGCAGACTTGTCTGGGATAAGGACTGACCAGGATGACATTATGATGATATAAAGACACGTCATTTATTAATATTGATCGATTTATAATATTGAAGCGAGTTTCTTCGGGATCCGCACCAGATGGTAGATTCATTGATGAAGATTAACCGGACTTGAGGCATGATGTTTTCTCCTCTTCGAAGATCGTGGTGTCGCGTACTATTCAGACAGCAGTACCAATCACTGCTGAAGTTATCGAGATGTTGCTTCCAGAGTTCATGAAGTTAAAAGTTGAGGATGTTTACAAGTGTAGATGGATCAGAAAGAGTCATAGCCGTTCAAATGTGGGATGGTTAGGACTTTTAATCCATAGTGGCGCTCCGAGGTGAAGTCGAGGAAGTTAGTTAGCTTCTTCCCTTGGGTCTTGCTCAGACCAGATGTAAGTCGCTTGAGAAAGACATCGTGCAGTAAGTTTTCCTCCGACGAATTTGGGACGAGTCTTCGAAGGTGAGATTTGCTTGATTCTTCTACAGAGTATCAGAGATGACGGATTCGTGTTTCCGAGTTTGTAAGCCTCCGATTTTAGTCATAACCAAGTATGACTTGCAATTCGTGTAACTATGCAGATACGTTCCTTAAGTGGTTGATATTGAAGATTCGATCACGTGTACGACTACACTTTCAGGAGGAAATCAAAAAGGAATGATAGTTGTTACTAAAGAGAAATCGGGTTATGAAATGAGTGCTAGTTCCGGGCAGGCTGGATAAATGATTTTAGCAGAAGATTTAATGGATTCTCTTCCAGTAGTTTATAATAAATAAGATTGGACTAAGATTAGTTGTGAGCATACAAGCAGAGGACAGAGATTTCCGTTATCAACATGTTGCGTTACGAGAGACGGGACTACTGGCCAAAAAGATGTGATGGGATGTATCGGCAATAAGAAGAATGGTGTCGTTGCTCCTCACCGGACGATTGCATAGAGAAGCCATAGTATTAGGGATCCGCAAGAAGAACCAGAATTCAGAGACGGAGAACGATAGAAGGTGGCAGACGGCAAGTAGTAATCCTTGCTATGCCAATTCCGGTGGTATAAACACCATTTGGTATTGAAAAGAATATGCTTCGATGTCCTTTGAGTTCAATTTTCGTTTTTTAAAATCTAAAACATTCATTTTCAAACGTTGGAGAAAGGATAACTCGACGTCCGTGATTTTGATATATGTATTTTTGAGGATTTGAGGATCAATTTATGTTTTGTGCACACCAGGTGCACTTGATGAGATTTCTATGCACAGTAATTTCACTTTGACTTATGTTTTGTGCACACCAGGTGCACTTGTTGAGATTTTGTGCGAGTTGACTGCACTCGATTGAAGTGTTATGTACACCGGATGCACTACACTATTATTTCTGTGCACATCAGATGCACATGGTTAAAAGATTTTATATATATACCCTAGGTATATTTGGTTTTGATTTGTGCACCCCGATGCACTAGGTATACTTTTGTTCCGTGCACAGTAGATGCAGTGGATATCGCTTCGTGCACGCCTGTTGCACATAGCGCTGTTTTGTTTTCATTCACACCATGATGTGTGGTTTGAGATTTCACGCAAAACCACTAGGGTTGGTTTTGTTTTCGTGCTTTGTATTGTTGGGATAAGGCAGCGAGCCGGGCATCAATCCGACGCCAAATGGGGAACAAAAACTTTTTACAAAACTGGCGCTATCGTAACCAAATACCCGGATCGTTCTATTAACTGTAAACTAGTAAACTGTAAAAGAGTTTGGAAAGATTATACCGATCGATCCATTTCCTTCGGTCTTTAATCTCCGCACCAAACTCCCCGCTGCTGCGCTGACGAAGTTCGCTCCCCGATCTCGCTCGTCGAAGTGGCACCACGTCATCGAATCTTTATACAGGCTCCCGCTTCAAAACGAAGCAACTCGGACATGAAGTTTGCTAGTCGACATGTCCAAGATTGAAGTAGAGAGAGTGTAGAATACTTTGTCTCAAGACACCCAGCTGTTTGGATGGAGGTAAATTGAAGTTTCCATGGTGTGAGAATGTGAACACAATATTTTGCAAGTGAGGAAATCCATGAATGGGCTCGGCCATGATCAAAGAAAAGCTCTCTGTGGAATTGTGCTGGAAAAGAATATGGTGAGGGAATTAATCAAGTGAGTGTAAGCTTAAGAGTGATGATGTAAGTGAATAATTTAAGCAACAAAAGAAAAACCCCACTCAAGTCAACAGCCACCATCCCCAAGCCATCACTACAAATGCCACCTCACCCAAATAACCATGCTGCACATGCCATTACAATTTCCCAAGAAATTGTCATGCCACCTCATCAAAACAAAAAAAAGGAAACCATGCCCAAAAGAAAATCCACTGCCCATATCAAAAAGGAAACCATGCCTAAAAGAAAATCCACTACCCACATCAAAATTTTTGCCATGAAGGAAAAGTAAATGGCAATAAACAATACACAAACATAAACCTATAATTAAACATTAAAACTAATGTTCAATCGAGTGAAGAAAAACTGGCAACTTCAAAAATAATCCAGTAACGAATTACTGGATTACCCCACAACTGTATATACATACCCGCATTTGTATTCCGACCGAATACGAATGCAACGAGACAAAATTGTTCCTACACAATATAATACTAGGATCCGGCTTAAGCCAAAGCCCACTAGTATTGTCCGTCCGAAACATGACACGTGCACAAGTGCACGTGTATGTTCGAACCCTGCCATAAAACCATACATCCTCTACAACGTTTCGCCCGAACGTGGGAAACTGTATGTGGGGGACTCTAAAGACTCATCAATACGCTTGCAGTGGGTTTAACCACAAGCCGTCAGTGGCACTAGCTATGCATAACGGCTGCCTTGGTATTGAACGAAAGGGAAGCTGACGATCGAACTCATCCTGAAACCCTACTGAGCCTGTCAGTGACAATATCCGTACAGTCAGGTCTGTTCGTCTATGAGTATCTCATATAGGGACTAGGGGGCTGGTAAACGTCAGAGCCCCAATAGCGGTATAAGTTGTGTCGGAGAGTAGCCCAGAACACCATGAGAAACTACTGGAATACTTACCGGTAAATCTCGCTTATCCTGGGCAGGGATTTCGTGTAATGGCTCTCCTAAACACAGCGCGATCTCACCCCCAATACCGGGAGAGACGAATCCCCGACGATCCGCTCATTGCCTCCATGTGGCTCGGGACTGTACCCAAATAAAACCTGTTTGCACGACTCCTTTGAGCCGTGGTAGGGTAGTAATCAAAGCACAGTGGGAACTCACACGAGACAAATGATGATCTCAGGTCGACAGACTAACTTGTACACATGTCACCACTGCTATCTGACTATAGGTATAATACCAACTAGCAGGTTCCCGGAGAGTCTTGTCCGGTGTACCCATAACCGAATGAGCACCTGTATATATCTTAGGTGAACTAACTGACACCAGTGTCTTGTTAGACTGGCCACCGCCCCTCGTTGAGGTCTCGAACTGTATACACTAGTCTACTCTGGAGTATCGATGCCCAGTCTCGAAACTCCCACGACTAGGGACACATTAATGATGTGCTTATAGACCCCAGCTCCCACGTATATGATCGCCATTATACTGCTGGCTGTCAAGCAAGAATCCTATGGGCTCTATCAACCTATACATGATGATAAAGACAAACCAGATAGCATACTATCATCTCGAGTAAGACTGTCCTACCTGTATAGGTCCTCCTTCAATCATTGCAATCACGTACCCGCGATTTAATAATTGACTTCGATGGCACTATATCCAACATGTATTTGATAGGATAGGTTATAGATCTAATTTATACATTTTCGCTCGGTCGTGTGCACCGATATCGCACTACGGTTATGGCATTGATTGTGTACTTAGAATACACAACGGTTTTCGTATTTGACAATTTGTATCATAACTGGAGTAATTCTCATAGCGCCCGCTAGAGTTACAGTTATGTGAGTTTTATATATTTTGGGGTTTCACGCACACGGTTGCGTTATGCTGCGTTTTAGCTCATGTGGGACTTTGAAGTTCCATTATTTGCTTAGACATGTATGCTTTAAGTTCGACCCCGGAAAAATTGTTTTGAATTTGAACAAATTGAATTAAGGAAAATGTTTAAAGAAGGAGATTTAATTTAAATTCGGGGACCGAATTTTCTTAAGGGGGAATATTGTAACATTTCGAAAATTAGACAATAAATTAATTTAGTTAATTAAATAATAAAATGTTAATTTAAAAAGTTATTGAAACAAAATAGGATATTTCTAAGTGGTATGTGAAACTAATTAAATTGGAAGTTTAATTTGTAATATTAATGAATCACAAGGGTTTTAGTGAAAAGATTTTCTTCATGTGTAATATGATATAATATGGGGGGGTTATGTGAAAAGGTTAGTTTCATTATGCAAATTAGAATTTGTTAAGGGTTTTTATTCAAAAAGGGGTAGGAATTGGTTAAGGTTAAGTTAAACCCTTTGGTATATCATAACACCATGAAGACACCTCCTTGTTGCACATTTACACCTCATGCACACACCTCACCCTTGCATGAAAAGCCCACCAATTTTGTGCACACACCTCACCCTTGCATGAAACAATCACCTCCTTTTTGGAGACACCTCCTCCTACCAACCTCACTCATTTACCTTATATGGTTCAGATCATATATCTTGGGAATTTAGGAATCAACTGAATTAGAAAAGATAAAGGGGAAAAACATTAGAACACATAAGGAGAAAAGAAAAGAGAAGTGAAGAGAAGAGCTAAGTTCTAAGATTTTTCTCACTCTCAAGCTAGGAACTAGGAGCTTGTGCATCTTGGAGGAAGATCTTCCAGCAATCCTTTGTAGGTATAATCTTTAAACACTGTAGGATTTTAGTTCAGTAAATGTTTTAATTTAGAAATCGAATATCGGTAATATCCTATTTTAGGCAAAGTTTAGCTCTGTGAAAATCTGGTATAGTTTAGATGATAACTAAATTGATCAAACGGTACCTTAATCTTATAAACTAGACCTAGAATTAACCATAGGAAAATGAACTAGGGTGCTCGGATTTTGGCCGGCGACCATCACGAAAATTCCGAGCTCGCCGGATTTCTTGGTGAGTCAGGGTTTTTGGTTTTTAGGGTAGGTCTGTGTGTGTTGATTAATCTATTTGGTATTGTTTGTTTAAGTTGTTTTAGCAGTATAGGAAATCTGGAAGCTAATATCAGTTTTGGGGTTAAGATCCTTAGATACGACACGGATATATCATACCATGAGTTCTGTTTCTATATGGCATGACCAGGGAAGGGTTAGCTCAGATTAACTTAAGTTCAGTAACTCACGATATCATCACATAGCATGTTTAGTTGTGCAGTATCATAAACTAGGTTTTTGTGTTATCTAGTTCACTGTAAATGAATCTGGAACTAATAAGTATAATCACTAGAAAAACTAGCAAGACCAAAAGTATAATAAGCCAACTGGAAGACTACACCTAAAACCTGAGCCCCAAACTCCCCACAAAATCCGGCGAAGCAACCTTGAAATCCGGTGACGCCGGCCTTACCTAGGCATTTGGTGTTGATTCTTCTTCTGTTGCTTTGAGTTGGTATTTTACAAGTCTCTGTATTGTTTGTGCTGTCTAAATATTAACACAGTAAAATCTGGGAACGTTTTAGTAATGGTTTTATCAAATTTTAGATATTTACGATATGGAGTTTTCGTATTTTGATGTTGCAGCTGAAACGTTAACGTTTATACGTTAATAACAGAATTATATTGTCGTTTTTTGGTTAAGTATGCTGTAGATTCTAATCTACGGGTGTTTAGCTTGTTATTTTAGTTTTCAATATGATATTTACATCAATGCGATTTAAATACGAATATAAGTACGACTCAAGGATTTCGAGTCGGATTTGGCGATATAGCAGCGTGGATTCAGCAAGCTTTTAAGTTGGTGAGAAGATTTACATCTACAAAGAAAGTCGGGTGGATGGTGTAAAGCACCCCCGCAACCTTATAAATATTATTATGATATCTCGTTAGTGTAGTATTTATGTAAGATATTGATATAGTGTTTCATTTAGTATGTTCTTCATTTGCATAAAGTTCCATACGTAGTTTTAAATGTGATACGTACGTGATGTTAGATCCATACGACATGGATATGGTTTGATGGATTTGTACGAGGGATCATTCCGTAGTTGAGATGATACGGATATAACGATATGATGAGATATTATACAAGTGTTTTTACGTATTGGAATTGATGAAATTCGTATGTCGAATAACGACCAAATTATCCTTTGACTCGTGGAATTAGATTATATTTCGTTTTAGGATGTAATACATGTATGAGCTATATTCTTTTAAAAACCACGATTCTTTTATCTTTTAATAAAATACTAGGATGCAGTGCCAATTTCCAAAACGAATATCTATTTTAAATCTGGGGTAGCTTCCTTATTTCAAACGTTTCGTTTACTACTAAAGATAATGGTATAACTCATACCAAGTAATTACAATAGTTACGTTTAGATTACTTTACATGTTTGCATTATATTATCGACGTTATCTACGATACGAACACTCTGATAGAACACTGCACAAATACCAATGAATACTATGCTGCACAAGCACGTAAATATATGTTACACT
The DNA here is from genome assembly GCA_030015575.1 of Agapanthus africanus. Classification (NCBI taxonomy): domain Eukaryota; kingdom Viridiplantae; phylum Streptophyta; class Magnoliopsida; order Asparagales; family Amaryllidaceae; genus Agapanthus; species Agapanthus africanus. Next base: position 407,848,032 of record JASDDO010000026.1, read on the forward strand.
ACACCTCATTGGTACTGCCATGTCACTATAGAACCGTTCTGTTGTATAATGCGTATATATACAGGTGTTAATATAAATAGGTTGTTACACCGTAGAACACTTGCACAAATGTTAATGATTTCCATGTTGCACGAGCACAGACGCGTATGCTATACTACACATCATTAGTATTGCCATGACACAGTAGAATTGAGATCATTATGCCTATGTGATATAATTACGTAGTTTTTCTTTATTCCTGTTGTAAATTACAAATATTAGTACTATAAATGCTGTATTTAATTCTTATGGATTTTCTGGATATTTTACTCCTGATGATATATATCGGTGGTATGGGACACTATTATATATGTATATATATAATATATCATCAATATAATCTATGCAAGTATTCTTATTCCTTACTTGATATTTTTGATATGATGAGTTAAACGTCCACCATGAGTTTTGAGTTTTCTGATTTTGATTCCGAACCAACTTAGGGGTCATATGGTTACGGATTTATAAGTTATCCAGACTGAGTCGGGGGGCATACAGTTGGATACATGGTGGACCCGGTCTGGGTCGAGGGGCAGGATAGCCGCATTATAGGCGGGGAGCCTAACGAGGATACTCGATACCGGAGATAGAGACGAGCACGGCAGATATCCAGGGGATACTGGCCAAGGTTCGATTGGGCACGGCGGATATCCAGGGGATACCGATCGGGGCCAGAGATATCGGGTAACGATTATCTGTTGAGATGGTGTCGACGGTATCTGCATTTATGTGTTGATGCTGGACATGAGAGATTTCTGATTTCGATGTCGATGCTGGAAATCCATATTTATTGATATGATTTCTATCATGAGGTACACAGTTAGATTTCAGTTATTGTAGCCAACTAGGACTGATCCGGGGGACAGTATCTATATATATATTCTACTTGGGGTTGCATAATAGTTAGAGTTGCATTATGATACCTACACATATCATGTTATATTAGTACAGATTATGATAGTACTATACTTATGACCTAGGTATCGTCGTGCATTTCGATTTCTACCTTTAGATGTACTTCTATTCACTGAGTTAGCAACTCATCCCCGTTGTGCCACAGTTTCTTACAGGTTTTACCGCTTGGATTATCAGCGGCTTGGGCACATACTCTTTTCGGTGATTGATTGGTAAGTGGGTTACTATTGTATCGTACTCACACTTGATTATTCATATATTCTTGTATCTAGTGAAAACTCAATCAACTTAGAAATGGTATATTGTGGACTTAGAAGAGAGACTTAGAAATTGTGAGGTCGCACTCTTTGGAGTCTACTTCTGATTTAGATTGTTGGTTGCTCCGTCGTTTGGACGTGGAGACTAGCTCCCGTTGGGATACTATTTTATTATTATGTTGTATCGGGTTTTACAAAAATGCAAAGGAGGTGATGTCAAGTTTCAAAGCGTCATAGATGTTTTTCAAACATACTTAGTTAAAATTAAAGGTTATTTTAAACCGATTCCATCTGATGACTATTTTAAACTCACCTCCAGTAATTTCAAAAGGATTTAGATTCCGTGTTTCGGCTTACTTGAACAGCGTCGACGTCTTTAGATGTCACGTGATTTAAGTGCCGGTCACGTGCCACATTTGGGTCATGACAATCTATTTCATAGATCCAAAACCCAGGATTTAGGAGGTATCACCTTGATCCTATATGGAGAATCCTTGTGATAAGAGGAGATTGACCTAGTGTAGCATAGGAAACTCCTTTTCTATCAAGAGTATGTCATCCACGTACAATACGAGGATCACCACCATACTCTCTACTACCTTTTTGTATATACAAGGTTCGTCTACCATTTTAATGAAGTCAAACTTTTTGACTACCACATCAAAACAGATGTTCCAACTCCGCGATGCCTGTTTTATCCCATAAGCAACTTGCACACGTTTCCGCTGCTCCCACTGTCTACGAAGCCCTCTGGTTGTGTATTTATAGACGCTCTCTTCTAAATCACTATATAGAAAAGCAGTCATGACACCCAACCACCAGATATCGTAGTCATGGTATGTAGCAATGGCAAGTAGGATCTGGATGGACTTAACCATAGGGACTAGAAAAGGTTTCATCATTATCCACATCTGGTTGATGACGAGAACCTTTTGCCACAAGTCTTAGCTTTGAAAGTCTCAACTTTTCCATGTACACCAAGTAATCTTCTCAAGATATACTTCCACCTGATGGGGATTTAACCCTTCAGATATAGCAACCAAAGTCCATACTTTGTTGGTGTATATGGATTTCATCTCAGATCGCTTAGCATCCAACCATTCTCACAGAGTCCCTACTCTTGATGGCCTGCTCGAAACTAGTTGGGTCATCATCTCATGATGCCATCCTCGCTCCCACTGTCAGAGAGAAAACCGAAGTATCTTTCAGGCGGGTGAGGAACCCTACCAGATCGTTGGAGAGGCTGAGGTTCGTTAGGAACTATTGAATCTTGCAGTTCTACCAAATCATCAGCTGCAGTTTGTATAGCTGGAACTCTTTCCAGTTCTACCTCATGACCACTAATTTCTTCACAAGAAATTCCCTTTCCAAAAGGTGGCATGCTAAGAAATAAAACACATTTTGCTTCTCAGTGTGGTAGAAGATATTCCTTTGCGAATGCTTGGAATATCCAACAAACTTCCACAGAGCTAACCTTGCCTCGAGCTTGTCCGGATTTTTCTTTTAGACATAGGCCAGACAACCCCAAATCTTAACTTACTTAAGAGATGGGCTCTTCCCATACTATATCACATATAGAGTGGTAAGCACCCGATTTGATTGGAACCCAATTCAATAGGTATGCAGCTTCAAAAGTGCATAACCCCCAAAAGAAAATAGGCAACTCAGTAGTACTCATCATAGAGAACACCATATCACATAGGGTGTGATTGCTCCGTCCCGATATACCAACGTGCTGTGGTGTATACGGAGGAGTAATGCTGAGAGAGAATCTTATTCTCCTTTAGAATAGTCCAGGAATTCCGTGCTCAAGTATTCTCCTCCCTGATCTCATCAAAGGACATAATACTTATACCCGTTTTTGGTTGTCTGCTTCTAACTTATATTCTTTGAATATCTCAAAAGGTTCAGACTTGTGTTTCAACAGGAACATATGTCCGAATCTTGAGAGATGATCAGTGAATGTAATGAAGTACAAAGAACCAGCCCTGGCATGTGTAGACAGGGGACCTACATACATCATCATGTATCAATCCCAAAAGTTCACCTAACTCTTTCTCTGTTTCCAATAAATGGAGTTATGGCCATCTTATCTTTGTGACATGACTGGCAAGTTTCACAAGATGTAAATTCAAACTGATTTAAATATGCATCTTAATGTAACTTAGATAGTCGGGTCGCATTGATATGACTTAGTCTACAATGCCTCAAGAAGGATTCGTTCATTTCTGAACACTTCCTCTTGTGTGTGTCCTGTATGTTAAGAACTGAAGTTTGATTTAGAATGTATATGCCATCAGATAACGTGCCTGAACCGATCAACTTTTGATATAGGAAATGTTCATAACGTTATCCAACAATACAAAATTATATCTTTCTTTACTAAATAAAGAGACTGATATGATGTTGTATATCAGGTTCGGTATCTAATAACATTCGCTCAGAATCAATGTATTTGGTAATACAGGGTGATAACTGCCAACAAACTAGCCTGCAACACTTGCACCGTTTCCAACTCTTGAAACTTATCACCCATTTTCGGTTCTCTACCTATCTGTAGCCCATGTAACATATTACATATGTAGGATCCTGATCCGGTATCACATACCTAGGACGTAGAGGATACTGAAAAACAGTTCTCGGTAATGAACACACCCGAAGAAGATGCATCAGCATGCACTTTCTTCGTTTGGGCAGCACGGGAATCCTGGTATTACCTTATTTCCTGCTCGATCTTATAACAATTATAAGTTGGAGCAGGACCAACGTTCCCCAGCTCAGTATAATAAGCGAGTTCGGTCAATACATTATTATTATTATCTTGATTAAGGCCTGACATGGTCGCTACCTGGAGAGAGAGAGAAGAAAACACTCAGCGTATGCTTTTGGAAGATTAGGTTGGTTATTAATTTATCTAATCAGGATGGCTCCTACTGTTTTGTCAAATCTTCCTCCAAACCCTAAAAGGAAAGACTAGCCGGGATTAATTACAGCTTACAAGTTCGCCAATCTTTCGGCCAGGCCAGTGTCGGTACTTTAAGGGAGGTTCCCCGTGCTTTCGCACGGACCTAATTAAAATAAACCTCATTTTCCCAGAAGCATAACCCCATTAACACCATTCTAGACACCTACTTGATCGGCTAATTGTGATGTGTAAAACTCTCCCAGGAGTAACTTTTACTCGCAGTGGGTATCGGGATCCAACTATCTTATAAAAGGTATGCAATCTCATTGCAAATTTCAACACTTGAAATACCCGATAATGTTTTACCCCTAGTGACTTATGACCTTAATTATGGTCAACAAATCATAAGCACTAGTCAAGTTCTACCCGTTCATTTCGTGATTAATTAGACCCACCCACATGACCCTTAACTATGGTCAACAAAGTCACGTGACTGTCCTAATTAATCGCATCATATGCTATGTAGGAAGACATCACTTAGCTACCGCACACTGCGCCTTAACTAAGGTCAACAAACACAACACGAATACTAAATACTCTACTTCCTAAAATGACGGAGGGCTACGACAGGTTTTTAAGAAAACCTTTTGCGTATGAACTTGATATCGTCATAGAATCGAGTGATTTTGAAATGGAGTGTTTTTTAGGCTTTTACTAGTTTTGCTAAAGAGGTCACTCCCGGTGAAGGGATCTCGGCTCTTTCCTTATCGAATAAGGTGCAGGATATTTCACAAATACCGCTATGCAAAGCAAAAACTATAAAAGCAATCAAAAGACAAACCGAGTTTGTAGCATCTGCTAGTTTTTCTAAAGAGGTCACTCCCGGTGAAGGGATCTCGGATCTTTCCTTATCGAATAAGGTGCTGGATATTCTACAAGGAATACCTCTATGCAAAGCAAGAACTAGAGCTACCAGTTTTCGAGACAAGTTTCTACAACATCTTTAGGTTTCTTTTATTTCATTAATCTCATTAATGAAGTCCCATTTATTATGCTTCACAAGTATCACATATGAAACGAAAGCAGCAATATTAATTATATCTCATATATATAATATAGGCACTCGTCTCAGAATATAATCAATGATCACATCACAGAATATCACAGAAGAATAAAAACATATGAAATATTGGATATAGTAGGATTTCCGAGTTTTATTTTAAGCCTGTATAAAACACGGATTCCACGGTCGTGATGAATAAGCCAATTCCACACCCCTAAACCCCTACGAGAGCGGCAAGCAACCCTACCAATTCTAGAGTTAGGAGACCCGGTCTCGAGTCCTCGAGATGGTCTCCCACTGGACCCTAGAACCCGATTACTTGTGCTCCCCGCCTTGGGTCTTTCCTAATGCGGAAAAGTAAACAATATACAATGGTGACATCATCCTCATCCCGGAAGTGCCCCAATAAAAGAATATTACATACAATGAATTTTACATGAATGAAAATGAAAAACTCTCATCTCACATAAAACCCCGGGCTATTCAAAACACGACGATCCAATATAACATATTACAGCAACGCATAACATCACATGTCATCAACGTAAGTAAGTATGCGTATCCCAATTGTCGTTGATATATAGCACCGAAACCGGCGATACACCACATATTACACTTACGGTCGCAGAAAAGAAAGTGAAAAACTACAACAGTTGGAATCCGCAACCACCTTAGACATCACATGCTTAACCAAATGAATTCCTTAGACATCACATGCCTAACAATTATAAACCCCGCATTTTAGTCTCGATATTGAAAACACCTTTAAATATCTAGTCGGGCAATTCAACAAGATTCCCAACATCCTGATTGAATGCTCGTCAGAAACTTTAGTAGACGGCTGCACCCCCCGATACCGTTGACGAAGTGCACTAAGGTGGAACACCGCTGCCGCGAGCACCCGAACGGATGCTTTTGGCAATGTCACGCCCCGCTTCCCGGTATACGGCGAAGGGGACGCGACTGCTCCGCTACGTATTTACTGTGAAGTAAATACGCTAAGCGTATCTAAGCAATATAAAAGTAATCACAAGAGACAAGAGACATAAAAATAACAGCAACTTTATTTATTAACATTCTTTTGTACAATGCATGAAAAGGAAATACAACTAAAGTAAAAACGATGCCTAAACAATGGCATAACAGGAAATTAACGGTACTGAATGGAAATGTACAATGTCTAGAGTTCGGGGTCTTCGAGGAACTGATCCAAGTCTTCACTGGTGGGTGTCACGACCCGAAAGTACGGAACGTGACCGGCACTTAGATTACGAAGCGTCTAGAGGCGCAACGTAACCTAAGTAAGCCGAAGCCCAAAAATCTAAACCATAAAAAGAAGAAGTAAAGGAAAACATGTAGAAAACAAGTTTAAAAGCAACATCCAATTTTCTCAAAAATTTCGGCAGAGTCTCCTTTGTAAAAACTGGCCCCAAACGGGTACAAACAAGAATAATATATATATAAACAATAAAAATCATCCCCAAACGGGAGCTAGCTCTACGCCAAAAGGCGGAAACAACCACATCAATGCACAATAGTATACAATGCCAAAGGGCGAGGCTCAAAACTCAAAAGAAAACAAAACCACCAGATATCATAATAATAAAAGCGCGACTCTAAGGTCGAAATAAACAACTGATCCAGTAAACTATCAAGTTATACAAGTTTGGTTGATGGAGTTTTCTAGATACAAATGAAATAATAAAAGTACAATGGCGGTCCATATACAAGTGAACCAACCTACCGTGCAAATCACCCTGAATGAAAAGATGTGCCAGCAAGCTGCCAGGAAAACCTGTACATCGAACCTGTAATAGAATTTGGCACAACGGGGGTGAGTTGCCAACTCGTGAGTAGAAGATATCTGCGGAAAGAAATCGAATGCACGACGCTGTCCTAGGTCATAATAATATACTAATATACTACTAGTCATCAAGTAAAGACAGAATAATAAGCTACGTGTAAGTGCAAATGCCCCGTGCTCGTATCAGTGCCTCATATAGAACTATGTCATGTGAATGAGTATGCATGCACCATGAATGTGAAATAACCAATCCTAAAATCTAGATATATCTGTATAAGAAATCTTTAACTTTTATCATGATAAAATGTGTATAGAAATTTGAAATATCAACGATGAAATCCATGGAAATCCGTGTCAAGCATCGACACAAAATATGTAAATCTCAAGTCTCAATACCTCATAATCTCAATGTCTCATAGTCTCAATATCTCGGGCTCCGTCAGTCCGGATCGACCCATATCATCAAATCTCACGACAACGGTCGGTATCCTCCGGATATCCGCCGTGCCAGAAATCACCGGTAGGTAGTCCTCCCTTGCCAGGCTCATCGTCTACAACTCGATCTTCTTGCCCCGGGGTACCATACCGGGCCCACCATGTACCCGAGACGGTTCATCCACTTCTCGAATCGGGTCTCGAAATCCAACAGAAAACATGAAATCTCATGGTGGACGACACATACATCACGAGAAAACCGCATCTTATGTTTTAAAAAGAGAGGAGGAGAGAGAGAGAAGTTTTTATATATTCTTGCGGTTTTCCCCAAAAATCCAGAAATCTCATAGAAATCCAAAATCCCAAAATCATGAGTAAGTATATGATAAGTGTCGGCATATGCCCCATAATACTGCATGATAACATGAAAATGTGAATGCATGAAATGTCTAAGTAATAAATACCATATCTATACTAACACCAGAGAGATATCACAATATTATATCGATCTAGCTGTTAGCTGATTGTATCAATAAAAGATAATATGATCTAAAGTGTACGTGACAAAGCATTTACCGATGATGATGTGTGTGAGCCGGCAAATAAGTGTGCGTGGAATATGCGTATCATCGGTAATGGTGCTGGTGTCCTAACAGGCAAAGTTTTATTCTGATTATAGAAACATATAAATGAACATGCACCATTATGATTACGGTATGAATGTAAAGACGGATGTGTCATAACCACTCATCTGTGATATACAAGTATAACTACAACTATATGACTCGAGCCTAAACTACTGTCCATCTAACCTCCTAAGGAACTAAACCTAAGAATCTAGTCAATAAGAAATAAGAGTCCACCTAAGGTCTGAATCCATATCTCTAATAGTCGGCGATCCAGCCTCAATAGCGTCACGTACGTAGTACGGCTTCCTCGAATCAAGAGTGCGGATCAATCATCATATCTATGCCTCGTACGGTAAAATCCACCGTACGGCATCCCAATATTGGGGTACGGGTCAAGTATCACCTACGTGTCTCATCATTCGTATAATATCATCATCAACACATATCAAGATCAAGGTGCTATACTGTAATCGCATACATCAATCATATATTATTGTCAGCATAAATATACATCGTTAATTTATCCTCAGAAATATCATGTCATATGTATCATATTGTGATTAAGTCACACTTAGATCATATCGTAATCAAGTCACACCTATATGATATCGTAATCAAGTCACACATATATGATATCGAAATCAAGTCAAACCTATATGATGTTGTAATCAAGTCACACCTATATGATATCATATCAGAATTTCAGGCACAGGTTACGGTCCGGGTTCTATTTTAGAGTCCCATATACTTCAATATCATCTCCACCCTTTATTATTGTTCAAGTATACAAATCCATTATCTCATTTTCTAATGATCCGCTAACATCATAACACGACTGTATAGCCAAGAATCACGGCATCAGCCCAGTTATATTGTTTCATCCCCGTGTATCATATCACATCCTTGTATCACATATACGTATTGTGTGTATATATATATACCTACACCTAGTCCTATATCTATCTATCTATCTATCTATATATATATATATACATACACGTATACCCCACGTCGAGTCTCAGTGTGTGCGTGTGTGTGTATCTACCTGAAACCTACGAATCTCTTCCAAGGTATTCATCCTCTGGTATGGTCTTTCTAAATCAGTCTAGTCCAACCTAGGGTCATTACTAGGGTCCTACCCATCAAGAATCTAAGGTCACGTTTGGCTTCCTAATGACAATAAGTACTATCCCTATTCTACGTTTGCGGGGGTGCTAAACGCCATCCACCCGACTTCCCCCGGTAGATATACATCTACTCACCTGGTCCTTGTCTGCCAAAAATGATGTCGCCATCCTCTTCTTCATCGCCCGCAGTCCACGTGAGGGGTACCTATACGCAAACATATATATAGTATCGTAAACTGAATCACGGACAAAAGTCAAAACGACGCACGGATGGCGCATAGGTTAAAACCTATGTCCCGCTCAAGCAAAAGAACCAAATATCGCTCGATGTCGGCGTACAAACGTCGATTGATCAAGATAAACATCAGCAAACAACTTGTAGTTTAAAAACTCATTACTTATAATATAAAACATGATTTAATCCATCGAAACCCTAAAAATCGATCAAATCGTCCGATTCCGTAATACCTGAAAACACTAATTTACCGTTTTACTTCAAAACTTGATGTTTAAAAGAAACTAATGGTCATAATATTCATTAATTAGCATAACTAGACTATATAAACCATCACTATATTTTTAACACCCTAATTTATATTAGTTTGAAAATTCTAGTTTGCAAACTTGCCCGATTTCGATATTTTTAAGGAAAATTTCACAATATCACATCTAAACTGGATTTTTCATGAATTGATGCATTAAAATACAATTCATGATGATAATGATATAATGAAACCATAAATTATATTTTAAATTTCATTTATTTAAGAATTTCCAAAATCTAGTTAGCAAAATCGCATTTTCATTAGTATTTTTCAATTATCAATAGAAACTAGTAACCAATTTAAGTTTTTCATTCCACCAATAAGTTAATATCCTCATTAAAACCACAGTCTAGTGTTACAAACATTAATTGGAATTTTATCTCACCAATATATACAATATATAGAAATCTAGTTTGCAAAATGGATTAATTTAAACAATTTTGGATAAACAATTTACAATATATCATCCATACAAGATTTTCCACTTCTAAAAATATTAAACTAGTTATTATAACCCTACTTAATTAATAAAAATCATAACTTAATTTTATAAACCCTAACTTGAATTTTAAAACTTGTAGATAAAATTATTTATTAAATCTAATTATGCTTAAATGAAACATCTAATAATAATAAATCAAAAGAAGAAGATTTATACCTCCACAACATGAAATCCAAACATGAAAATAAGCCTCCAAAATGAATTCTTTCCATCTCCAAAATCCATGTAAAGATGAGCAAAGAATAGAGGGTAAGAATTTATTAGGATTTTGTGGATTTTTTATTGAATTTTTGATGAATTTTGATGATTTTTAATGCAAAAATGATGGGGGAAATTTTTTAGGGCTTCCCATGGAGGTGAGGCCGGCCATGAGGTGAGGAAAAGAGAGGAGAGTGAGAAAAGGTGAAGAAAAGTGAAGAATGTTTCATAAAAATATCACACAATTAAGTCTCTTCATGAATTTATTTAAAAATTCATTATTTTCTTCACTCCATTTGACCTAGAATGGTCTAGAACCATTGTAAAATTTTGAAAATAAATTTTGAATGAAACACACTTGATTCTAAGATGCAATGGTTCATTTTTGCAAATTTAACCCATTCAAATTTGTAATTTACACTAATTTTGTGTAAAAATAAAGCTTATGTTAATATTTACAATAATTAATTTAAGAAAAATATTTAATTAAACTAAAAATTTATAAGTGGCTAAATAAACACTATTTACTAGTAATAACATAATTAAAATAGGTATTTTTAAATTTATAGTGAAAAATAATTACGGTTTAGTTTTATGAAAACTACGTTTTACTTTACCGAAAATTATAAAATTCATTTAAACGATTTTATTTATTTAATTAATTATTTAATTATTTTTAAAATATTAAAATCTTCCCCCTTTTAAGAAATCCGGTCCCCGAATTTAAATTAAAACTCCCTCCATTTACTAAAACATTCAGCCAAAACACTAAAATCGTCGGGGCTCCGAAATTATCAATACATAATTAAAATCAACTCCGTCAAGCATAACACAATCATCGGAGTTATGGCGAAAATAAAATACCAAAACCCAATATGAAAACTAACATAATATACATCAAAACTACAACTTATATATTGTGCGCATCATAGTAAAATCGTCCAAACATCTGGATAAAGAAGCATGCAAGAACCCATTTTGAAAATCGCCGTGTGATGCACGTGCCACGGCATAAGTAGCCGATGTTTATTTTAAAAAAAAATAGTTATATATATATATATATCTTTTATTTAACATACACGTCCTGCCTGGTTACCAAATCAATAGTAGTGATTATAAAAACATACTGATCAAACTGAAATCAATCCCAATCACATCATAAAAATATCATGTGCGTCCGGTGCGCACTGAAATCGAAACCAAATACAGATGCCATGAATTCACACAGAAACAAAACTGAGTGCAACAGGTGTGCACCAAAAACATCTGTCAAGTGCAACGGGCGTGCACGACTCTAATATCAGGTGCATCTAATCTGCACAAAACCACGATTTAGTGCATTTGGTGTGCACAAATCGTATCAGGTGCACCGAATGTGCGCAAGAATCTCAATCAGGTGCATATGGTGCACGAAAACATACACCGAATATCAAAATCGAAATCACAGTACGAAAATGCATGAAAACTAGGTCGAAACATATGTCAAAATCATGTGTAACCCATATGCACGAAATCAAATCAAAATCTCAAAATGTATAAAACCAAATCGAGTGTACTGGGTATGTACAAAACAACATCAATAAAACTGATATATGAAGCACGAATAGAATGTAATGAATGTACACATAAGAAATACCAATCGTAGAACAAAATCCTCAAAATACCAAAAAAAAAAATCCAATCAACGGAAATATGAAATTCAAATCACCAAATTACAATCGTAAACACTATCGTCAATGTGCGCCTCTTTCCCACTTTCCTATGGTGTCGACTGCTTCGAACTTGACCCTTCATAGGTGTGCTGACTGCGCTACCAACGACAATACTCATATCTAAAGTTTCCCACGTAGTCGATCCCTTCACCTGATATCCGGACTACATTAAACTTTTCGATCGATCTATCAAAATCCCATAATTCCCCGAGAGCTCAACACTCAAGTATAGTTTAAAAATATCCGGTACATACCCCAGGATCGATGGTCCAGCCGTAGAAGGGCAAACCCAAGCCTTGTTAGTTGTATGTATGCCCTAGAGGCCAGTATTGTACAGATGATGTATATTATATTGGATGCTTGGACATATATAGAGATGACTTTCTTGCTCGATATGATAGTATGCTATCTGGTTACTCTTTATCTTAACATGTATACTTGTCTCTTTAAACTGTCTTATACTTACATGTTGGTAAAGCCCTTAGGATGTGTACTTGACTACCTGGACTATGATGCAGATCATACTAGTGGGGACATGGTAGTCCATAAGTACATCCTTCAAGGTCCCTAGTCGTGGGTGTATCGAGACGGGGCATCGATATACCAGAGTAGACTAGCGTATACGCCTCTCGACCCATGAGATGGGCGATGGATGATCCAATATCCATTGGTGTTTGACATCAGAGATGGTATACGGGTGCTCAGTGGAGACTGGGTACACTGGACGGACTCGCCGAGAACTCCCAGATGGTATTATACCTCACGTCAGATGGCAGTTCTCAGGTGACACTTGTACAGGTTAGTCTGTAGACCCGAGATCGTCATAGAGTCTTGTGTGATTCCCACTGTGCTTTGATCTCCACCTTACCACGTCCATGAGGGCGTGCAAAACGGTGGTCTTTGGGTACAGTCCCGAGTCACATGGAGGCAATGAGCGATAGGAGGGGTTTCGTCTCTCCCGGTATTGGGGGTTGATGTTGCGCTGTGCTCGATTGGCCGTAACAGGGAAGTCCCTGGCCAGGGCTGATCAGAGATTTGCTGGTAAGTGTTACCAGTAGTTTCTCGACCCGTTATGAGCCTCACATCGGCACGACTTATCGGTTATTGGGGTCTGACGTTTACCACCCCTAGACTTGATATGCGACATATCAGACGAACAGACCGGACTGTACGGTAAGTGTTACTGGTTGGATTCACAGGAGTGTGAGCGGGCTATCTCGTCGATCTTCTGATCGCTCAATACCCGGATGGCCGTTACGTTTAGCAGACCGCTTGCGGCTTGTGGGTGCTTGATATGATCATCATCTGCTACCGGCGTATTGACGAGTCTTTAGAGTCCTACACAGAGGTTTCATGGCTCAAGAGAAACGAAATAGGAGCGCATATGAGATATGTGCGGGAGCGAGAATAATGCGTGTATGTGATACCGCATTTCATTCTCGCGATAAATGTTTCGATTGGTTATATTCGATATGACCTAGTTAACGAATCATTGATTCGATAAATCGATACATTGAATACTAGTCGGTTATGTGCGACATGACCGGATCATTGAATCAAATGTTGATTTAATGATTTAATGTATAATTATATATTTGATATATTACTTTGCATTAACTAGTATTGGTTCACTTTATATGGATTTTCTCACTTGATGTGCAAGTTGTATATGTGATATACTTTTGTGCACATATATGTATCATGTTTGATGATACTTGATCATTTGGTTAAGTGTGAAGAATTAAACCATGGTTAAATGATAATTAGGGTTTTGCCTTATCATTTATTTATTCATTTCTTTATTTATTTCATTGGATAAATGAAAATAAAATGGTTTGTTTTTGTCATGAAGCTTGTTGAAGCTTCATGAAGCTTTGACCAAGGAGACCATTTTGTCTTCATGCTTAACCCTAACCCATCCACTTACCATGGTTTATTCTCTACACTTAACCCAAGTTAGATTATGATAGGTATGATTTTTCTTTTCATTTTAAATAACTTATCATAAAACTAGCTTCATCTTCATCTTCATCTTCAAGAAAGAAACCTTGATGCCATCAATGGCAACTTGAGTTCTAGTGAGAGAAATCCAATTCTAAAGTGAACCCACCTCCTATTTCTTCACCTTCTACCTCTTGCCAAGTTGTTTTGGGTGTTTTCTTCACAAGTTTCACAACTTTGTGAAGTCGGAGCTTGAGCTTGTGCAACCTCGACGTAGATCGTCTTTGACACGAAGCCGACGACCTAGCTCGCCCGTTTCTCCGATGAAGCCGACGATTGAGTTCGGGATTCATGATGGAAAGTGAGAGGACACCCACGTGGAGCTAAGGAAGTAGAGAACCGGATCTACAAAGGTTGTAGCATCTAACTTTTAGTTAAGTAGTTAACTAGATTAACTTTTCGCCTAGATTTCTAGTCAACGATCCGCATTAGGGTTTCTCGGCACCCATAATTTTTGAAATTGGCATGGTTGATGCCTTGTGAGACCTCTATAGTGTGCCTAGGAACCCTACAGTGGTATCAGAGCCTAGCTAGAGCCTTAGGCGAAGTCTAGACGGAGTTTGAAGTCCGAACGAACCCGAAACCCTAACCCGATAATGCTCTCTGGACTTTTTCCAAATTTGTGGTTTTTTGTCAATTAAAAATGCTTAAAAAATTCAGCAATGAAATCTAAGAATTACGGTGCAAAAAGTTTCCCATGAACAGTACTTTGTGCGGTGGAACCGCGGCAGAAGCCTAGCTTCTGCGGCGGTTCCGCAGCTATTTGGTGACGTCAGCCCTAAGTGTTTGCACAGTAATTCCTGATTAATTATTCTGAGTTTTCTGGGAATTTTTAAATTGGCTATTAAGTTGAGTGTTCTGGGGTTAAATTGGGAAACGATGTTTCGATCGGATTATCGAACCTTGTCTAAGTGTTTTTCCGGATATTTTAAGAATATGTTAGAAAAAGTTCGACCGGATATAAATACCCAACTTTTCCCCTGTCGGGAAATTTCCAAGTGTTGGATTTTTTCGTAGTTTAACGACGTTCTAAGTAGTGCAAGTAACGCGATGGACCCTCTAGAAGACAACAAACCTTAACTCGATTATGTGACCGTCTTGAACTGCCCTTTGAACCTTCGGGTTTGGGGCAGTACGGCGTGCCACATGTGAGGCGTTGGCTTGACCCTTCTACGGCTGGACCGTTGGTACTGAGGCACGAACTGAATGTTGTTAGACTTATTTCATGTGTTGAGTTGTATCGGGAAAACTTGGGTATTCGACTGTTCGATCGGAAAGTTTAACATTTTCTGTTTATCTGGAATGTGATACAATAATTGGAATTCACAAACAGTTATGTGATAACTGAATGAATGTTATAAATCTAGCAGTTTAGTCCCACATGATATTGAAAAGAGTTTTCGATATTGAGACTAAAATGCGGGATTTATATCTGTTAGGCATGTGATGTCTAAGTATTTCATTTGATTAGGCATGTGATGTCTAAAGAGGTTGCGGATTCCAACTGTTGTAGTTTTACACTTTCTTTTCTGTGACCGTAAGTGTAATATGTGATATCGCCGGTTTCGTTGCTATATGTCAACGACAATTGGGATGGACATATTTACTCACGTTGATGACATGTGATGTTATGTGTTGCTGGTTATGTTATATTGGATTGTCGTGTTTGAATAGCCGGGGTTTTTTATGTGAGATGAGTGTTTTTCATTTTCATTCATGTAAAAACTTGTATGTAATATTCTTTTATTGGGGCACTTCCAGGTTGCGGAAGTCGTCACCTTTTGTATATTATTTACTTTTCCGCATTAGGATAGACCCAAGAAGGGGAGCACAAGTAATCGGGTTCTGGGGTCCAGTGGGAGACCAACTCGAGGAGTCGAGTCCGGGTCTCCTAACCCTAGAATTGGCAGGGTTGCTTGCCGCTCTCGTAGGGGTCTAGGGGTGTGGGATTGGCTATTCATCACGACCGTGGAATCCGTGTTTTATACTGGCTCGTATTGAAAACACGGACGTCCTAGTATATCCAATGTTTCATATGTTTCTTCTGCTGCGATATCTGTGATATGATCATGTGATGTTCTGTGATGGATACAGTATATAGTATATATGATATATTATATAGACGTTACTTATGTTTTACACCCGTACTAGCCCTGCCCCGCTCTGTCGTTAGTTACCTAACCTAACGATGCACGAGGGGACATCGAGGCGAATGCGGATGGCATAAGTGTACGTCGTATTTATCTATGATGTTTAGGTACTTAAATGATGGGACTTCATTAATGTGATTAATGAAAGAAAATAATGAAAGAAAAGAAACCTAAGATGTTGTGGAATCAAATTTTAAATAAAACAGGTAGCTACAGTTCTTGCTTTGCATAGCGGTATATATGATATACCCTGCACCTTATTCGATGAGGAAAGGACCGAGATCCCTTCACCGGGAGTGACTCCTTTAGCAATAACTGGCAGATGCTACACAGTCAGTTTGGCTTTGATTGCTTTTAAGAGTTTTTTGCTTTGCACAGTGATATATATGATATATCCCGCACCTCATTCGACGAGGAAAGGGCCGACGATCCCTTCACCGGGAGTGACCCCTTTAGCAAAACTAGAAAAGCCTCAAAATCACTCCATTTCAAAACTTCATTTGATTCTACAACGATATCAAGTTCATTACGCTCATGGTTTTTATGAAAAACCTGCGTAGCCCTCCGTCATTTCAGATAAGTACTAGTTAGTATTCGTGCTGCGGTAGTTTGGCCTCCGTCAAGGCGCAGTGTACGGTAGCTAACTTGTGCTTATCTGCTAGCATATGATGTGATTGGATTAGGGTATTCGTACGGCGTTGTTTGGCCTCCGTCAAGGGTCGTGCGGGTGGGTTTGATTCAATCAGGAAATGACGGGTTGAACTTGACTAGCGGACTATGGGTTGTTTGGCCTCCGTCAAGGTCATAGGACGCTAGGGCCGAAAGCATTATCGGGAATTTCAAGTGTTGAAATTTGCAATGGGATTGCATACCTTCTATGAGATAGTTGGATCCCGATACCCACTGCGAGTAAGTGTTACTCCTGGGAGAGTTTTACACATTGCAATTAGCCGATCAAGTAGGTGTCTAGAAAGGTGTTAACGAGGTTACGCCTCTGGGAAAATGAGGTTTACATTAATTAGGTTCGTGCGAAAGCACGGGGGACCTCCCTCAAAGTACCGACACTGGCCTGGCTGAAAGATTGGCGAACTTGTAGTGTGTAATTAATCCCGGCTAGTATTTCCTTTTAGGGTTTGAAGGAAGATTTGATAAAAACAGTGGGAGCCATCCTGATTAGATAAGATAATAACCAATCTGATCTTGCACGAGCTTACGCTAAAGTGTTTTGTTCTCTCTCTCTCCAGGTAGCGACCATTTCATGCCCTAATGAAGATAATAATATGGATGTATTGACCGAACCCGCATGTTATACTGTGCAGGGGAACGTTGAACCCGTTCTATCTTATAAGTGTTATAAGAATGAACAGGAAACAGGAGAATATCTGGATTCTCACACCACCCAAAAGGAGAATATGCATGATGATGCATCATCTTCGGGTGTGTTTGTCATTGAGAACTGTTTCTCAGTTCACCCTACGTCCTGGGTATTAGATACCGGATCAGGATCCCACATATGTAAGATGTTACATGGGCTACGGAAAGGTAGAGAACTGGGAAAAGGTGATCATTCCGTTCAAGTAGGGAATGGTGCAAATGTTGCAGCCAAAGCAGTTGGCGAATATCACATAGTATTACCAAATGGTGATACAATGATTCTGAATGAGTGCTATTATATACCGAACATGATGTGCAACATTATATCAGTTTCTTTATTGAGTAAAGAAGGATATAATTTTGTAGTACAAGATAATGTTATGAACATATTCCTAGATCAAAAGTTGATTGCATCAGGCTCGTTACATAATGGTATATTCATTCTAAATCAAAATACAGTCCTCAATTTACAAAACACACACAAGAGGAAGAGTTCTGAACTGAACGAATCCTTCTTGTGGCATTGTAGACTGGGTCACATCAATGCGACACGACTAGCTAAGTTGCATAAGGATGGATATTTAAATCCGTTTGAATTTTCATCTTATGACACTTGCCAGTCATGTCTCAAAGGCAAGATGACCAAAACTCCGTTTACGGGACACGGAGAAAGAGTTACCGAACTCTTGGGACTAATACATAGTGATGTATGCGGTCCCATGTCTACACATGCCAGGGATGGTTCTTCATACTTCATTACATTCACTGACGATCTCTCTAGATTCGGATATGTGTTCCTGATGAAACACAAATCAGAAGCTTTTGAGAAATTTAGAGAATATAAACAAGAAGTAGAGAACCAAACGGGCAAAAGTATTAAGATCCTTCGATCTGATCGAGGAGGAGAATACTTAAGTAACGAATTCAGAGATTATCTAAAAGAGAATGGGATTCTCTCTCAGCTTACTCCTCCTTATACACCACAGCACAACGGTGTATCGGAGCGGAGAAATCGCACCCTATTAGATATGGTGCGCTCTATGATGAGTACAGCTGAGTTACCTATTTCCTTCTGGGGATATGCACTGGAGACTGCTGCATATCTATTGAATAGAGTTCCAACCAAATCTGTGCCTACCACTCCATATGAGATATGGAATGGTAAGAGACCATGTCTTAATTTTATTCAGATATGGGGTTGTCCGGCCTATGTTAAAACACAAAATCCGGACAAACTCGAGGCAAGGTCTGTTCTATGTAAGTTTGTTGGATATCCCAAACATTCGCGAGGGTATATCTTCTACCACTCCGAGGAACAAAAAGTGTTTGTTTCTCGACATGCCACTTTCTTAGAAAAGAGTTTTCTTATGAAACAGACAAGTAGCATTGAGGTAGAACTGGAAGAGGTTCCAGCAACACAAACTATAACAGAAGACTTGGTAGAACCAGAGGATTCAGTAGAACCCGACGAACCCCAGCCTCTCCGCCGATCTAGTTGGGTTTCTTGTCCACCTGAGAGATACTACGGTTTTCTCATTGACGGTGGAAGCGAGGATTGCATCATGGAGGATGATGACCCAACTAGCTTCGAGCAGGTCATCACAAGTAGGGACTCAGTGAAATGGCTGGATGCTATGCGGTCCGAGATGGAATCCATGTACACCAACAAAGTATGGACTTTGGAAGTTGCTCCTGAAGGGGTAAAACCCATTGGGAGCAAGTGGATCTTCAAGAAGAAACTTGGTGTAGATGGGAAAGTGGAGACTTTCAAAGCTAGACTTGTAGCAAAGGGTTTTCGTCAAAGACCAGGTGTGGACTATGACGAGACCTTTTCTCCAGTGGCTATGCTTAAATCCATCCGGATCATGCTTGCCATCGCTGCATATCATGACTACGAAATCTGGCAAATGGATGTTAAGACCGCCTTTCTAAATGGTGATTTAGAAGAGTGCGTGTACATGACTCAGCCAGAGGGCTTCGTAGACAGTGGGAGCAGCGGGAAGGTGTGCAAGCTGCTTAAATCCATTTATGGATTAAAGCAAGCATCGCGGAGTTGGAACATCTGCTTTGACGTCGTTATCAAAGAGTTTGATTTCGTCAAAAATCCAGATGAACCTTGTATCTACAAGAAGGTGGCAGAGAGTAAGGTTGTCTTCCTCGTATTGTACGTGGACGACATACTCTTGATAGGAAATGATATTCCTATGCTGCAATCGGTCAAGCTCTTCTTATCACAAAGATTCTCAATGAAAGATCTTGGTGATGCCTCCTGCATATTGGGAATCAGGATCTATAGAGATAGATCCAAACGGATATTGGGATTGTCCCAATCCAAGTACATTGACACCATACTAAAGTGGTTTAGTATGGAAGAATCCAAGCGTGGGAACTTACCCACGATCTCTGGAGTCACTCTCTCCAAAGAGATGTCTCCCAAGACTGATTTGGAGAGAGCTCGCATGCAAGGGATACCCTATGCTTCGGCTGTAGGCTCTATCATGTATGCGATGCTATGTACCAGACCCGATGTTGCATACTCACTAAGTGTAGTGAGCAGGTATCAAGCTGATCCTGGAGAGAGTCACTGGACAGCTGTGAAGAGCATTCTCAAGTACTTACGAAGGACTAAGGAGATGCTCTTGGTGTATGGTAGTGGAGAACTCCAAGTGGAGTCCTTTACCGATTCCAGCTTCCAGAGTGATAAGGACGACTCTAAGTCGCAGTCAGGTTTTGTCTTTACCCTTTACGGAGGGGCGGTTAGCTGGAAGAGTTCCAAGCAGGAAACCGTGGTAGACTCGACGATGGAGGCTGAATACATCGCTGCCAACGATGCTGCCAAAGAGGCTGTCTGGATCAAGAAGTTCATTACTGAACTAGGAGTGGTTCCATCGATTGAGCATCCAATACCTTTGTATTGCGATAACAATGGAGCGGTGGCTTTGGCCAAGGAACCCAGGTCCCATCAGCGGTCCAGGCATATTCTGAGGCGGTATCACCTGATCCGGGAGATATTTGATCGCCGGGAGATCGAGGTCAGGAGGGTTGACACGAAGAACAACACGGCGGATCCACTCACGAAGGCCATTCCCCAGATACAGTTTGAGAGACTCTTCGGGATGCTCGGTATGCGATACTACAGCAGCTGGCCCTAGTGCAAGTGGGAGATTGTTAGTTGTATGTATGCCCTAGAGGCCAGTATTGTACAGATGATGTATATTATATTGGATGCTTGGACATATATAGAGATGACTTTCTTGCTCGATATGATAGTATGCTATCTGGTTACACTTTATCTTAACATGTACACTTGTCTCTTTAAACTGTCTTATAGTTACATGTTGGTAAAGCCCTTAGGATGTGTACTTGACTACCTGGACTATGATGCAGATCATACTAGTAGGGACATGGTAGTCCATAAGTACATCCTTTAAGGTCCCTAGTCGTGGGTGTATCGAGACGGGGCATCGATATACCAGAGTAGACTAGCGTATACGCCTCTCGACCCATGAGATGGGCGATGGATGATCCCATATCCATTGGTGTTTGACATCAGAGATGGTATACGGGTGCTCAGTGGAGACTGGGTACACTGGACGGACTCGCCGAGAACTCCCAGATGGTATTATACCTCACGTAAGATGGCAGTTCTCAGGTGACACTTGTACAGGTTAGTCTGTAGACCCGAGATCGTCATAGAGTCTTGTGTGATTCCCACTGTGCTTTGATCTCCACCTTACCACGTCCATGAGGGCGTGCAAAACGGTGGTCTTTGAGTACAGTCCCGAGTCACATGGACGCAATAAGCGATAGGAGGGGTTTCGTCTCTCCCGGTATTGGGGGTTGATGTTGCGCTGTGCTCGATTGGCCGTAACAGGGAAGTCCCTGGCCAGGGCTGATCAGAGATTTGCTGGTAAGTGTTACCAGTAGTTTCTCGACCCGTTATGAGCCTCACATCGGCTCGACTTATCGGTTATTGGGGTCTGACGTTTACCACCCCTAGACTTGATATGCGACATATCAGACGAACAGACCGGACTGTACGGTAAGTGTTACTGGTTGGATTCACAGGAGTGTGAGCGGGCTATCTCGTCGATCTTCTGATCGCTCAATACCCGGATGGCCGTTACGTTTAGCAGACCGCTTGCGGCTTGTGGGTGCTTGATATGATCATCATCTGCTACCGGCGTATTGACGAGTCTTTAGAGTCCTACACAGAGGTTTCCTGGCTCAAGCGAAACGAAATAGGAGCGCATATGAGATATGTGCGGGAGCGAGAATAATGCGTGTATGTGATACCGCATTTCATTCTCGCGATAAATGTTTCGATTGGTTATATTCGATATGACCTAGTTATCGAATCATTGATTCGATAAATCGATACATTGAATACTAGTCGGTTATGTGCGACATGACCGGATCATTGAATCAAATATTGATTTAATGATTTAATGTATAATTATATATTTGATATATTACTTTGCATTAACTAGTATTGGTTCACTTTATATGGATTTTCTCACTTGATGTGCAAGTTGTATATGTGATATACTTTTGTGCACATATATGTATCATGTTTGATGATACTTGATCATTTGGTTAAGTGTGAAGAATTAAACCATGGTTAAATGATAATTAGGGTTTTGCCTTATCATTTATTTATTCATTTCTTTATTTATTTCATTGGATAAATGAAAATAAAATGGTTTGTTTTTGTCATGAAGCTTGTTGAAGCTTCATGAAGCTTTGACCAAGGAGACCATTTTGTCTTCATGCTTAACCCTAACCCATCCACTTACCATGGTTTATTCTCTACACTTAACCCAAGTTAGATTATGATAAGTATGATTTTTCTTTTCATTTTAAATAACTTATCATAAAACTTGCTTCATCTTCATCTTCATCTTCAAGAAAGAAACCTTGATGCCATCAATGGCAACTTGAGTTCTAGTGAGAGAAATCCAATTCTAAAGTGAACCCACCTCCTATTTCTTCACCCTCTACCTCTTGCCAAGTTGTTTTGGGTGTTTTCTTCACAAGTTTCACAACTTTGTGAAGTCGGAGCTTGAGCTTGTGCAACCTCGACGTAGATCGTCTTTGACACGAAGCCGACGACCTAGCTCGCCCGTTTCTCCGATGAAGCCGACGATTGAGTTCGGAATTCATGATGGACAGCAAGAGGACACCCACGTGGAGCTAAGGAAGTGGAGAACCGGATCTACAAAGGTTGTAGCATCTAACTTTTAGTTAAGTAGTTAACTAGATTAACTTTTCGCCTAGATTTCTAGTCAACGATCCACATTAGGGTTTCTCGGCACCCATAATTTTTGAAATTGGCATGGTTGATGCCCTGTGAGACCTCTATAGTGTGCCTAGGAACCCTACAAGCCTCACTAATGGCACCATGGAACTGCCGTAAACCCTAAGGTTCAAGGGCGTTCTCGTGGTCATTATGTCGAGTTAGGGTTTCATTCTTCTAGAGGGTCCATCGAAATACCTGCATGTTCTTCCGAATACTTTAAACTTGGGAAAATGGGTTTCTGACAATCGTTCGAATCCTTTAACTTCGTCTGGACGGAATGTGAATACCCTTCTCCCGCACGCTAAACAATGCTTCAATCCTCAAGAATAACCGATACCCTAATGGTTATCGCATTCGAGCTGCAGCTCCTTCTGCCCGTGCGCCCGTGGTAACAGAAACCACCCTCCGATATCGACAAAGATAGATCAAAGGAACGAATGAAATGCGGTGCAAACAAATGTACATCCTAAGGCTACTTAAGAAGAGTAGCGTATCGTAAGTATGCCGTGGATCATACCCACGGTACGTCACTCTACCTAAGTCGCCTACTCCATCAACCGAGGGTCACCCTAGACATATACAAGATTAAACCTAGCGCTCTGATACCAACATTGTCACGACCCGAAAGTACGGAACGTGACCGGCACTTAGATTACGAAGCGTCTAGAGGCACAACGTAACCTAAGTAAGCCGAAACCCAGAAATCTAAACCATAAAAAGAAGAAGTAAAGGAAAACATGTAGAAAACAAGTTTAAAAGCAACATCCAATTTTCTCAAAAATTTCGGCAGAGTCTCTTTTGTAAAAACTGGCCCCAAACGGGTACAAACAAGAATAATATATATACAAACAATAAAAAGCATCCCCAAACGGGAGCTAGCTCTACGCCAAAAGGCGGAAACAACCACATCAATGCACAATAGTATACAACGCCAAAGGGCAAGGCTCAAAACTCAAAAGAAAACAAAACCACCAGATATCATAATAATACAAGCGCGACTCTAAGGTCGAAATAAACAACAGATCCAGTAAACTATCAAGTAATACAAGTTTGGTTGATGGAGTTTTCTAGATACAAATGAAATAATAAAAAGTACAATGGCGGTCCAGATACAAGTGAACCAACCTACCGTGTAAATCACCCTGAATGAAAAGATGTGCCAGCAAGCTGCCAGGAAAACCTGTACATCGAACCTGTAATAGAATTTGGCACAACGGGGGTGAGTTTCCAACTCGTGAGTAGAAGATATCTGCAAAAAGAAATCGAATGCACGACGCCGTCCTAGATCATAATAATATACTAATATACTACTAGTCATCAAGTAAAGACAGAATAATAAGCTACGTGTAAGTGCAAATGCTCCGTGCTCGTATCAGTGCGTCATATAGAACTATGTCATGTGAATGAGTATGCATGCACCATGAATGTGAAATAACCAATCCTGAAATCTAGATATATCTGTATAAGAAATCTTTAACTTTTATCATGGTAAAATGTGTATAGAAATCTGAAATATCAACGATGAAATCCATGGAAATCCGTGTCAAGTATCGACACAAAACATGTAAATCTCAAGTCTCAATACCTCATAATCTCAATGTCTCATAGTCTCAATATCTCGAGCTCCGTCAGTCCGGATCGGCCCATATCATCAAATCTCACGACAACGGTCGGTATCCTCCGGAAATCCGCCGCGCCAGACATCACCGGTAGGTAGTCCTCCCCTGCCAGGCTCATCGTCTACAACTCGATCTTCTTGCTCCGGGGAACCATACTGGGCCCACCATGTACCCGAGACGGTTCATCCACTCCTCGAATCGGGTCTCGAAATCCAACAGAAAATATGAAATCTCATGGTGGACGATACATACATCACGAGAAAACCGCATCTTATGTTTTAAAAAGAGAGGAGGAGAGAGAGAGAAGTTTTTATATATTCTTGCGGTTTTCCCCAAAAATCCATAAATCTCATAGAAATCCAAAATCCCAAAATCATGAGTAAGTATATGATAAGTGTCGGCATATGCCCCATAATACAGCATGATAACATGAAAATGTGAATGCATGAAATATCTAAGTAATAAATACCATATCTATACTAACACCAAAGAGAAATCACAATATTATATCGATCTAGCTGTTAGCTGATTGTATCAATAAAACATAATATGATCTAAAGTGTACGTCACATAGCATTTACCGATGATGATGTGTGTGAGCCGGCAAATAAGTGTGCGTGGAATATGCGCATCATCGGTAATGGTGTTGGTGTCCTAACAGGCAAAGTTTTATTCTGATTATAGAAACATATGAATGAACATGCACCATTATGATTACGGTATGAATGTAAAGACGGATGTGTCATAACCACTCATATGTGATATATAAGTATAACTACAACTATATGACTCGAGCCTAAACTAGTGTCCATCTAACCTCCTAAGGAACTAAACCTAAGAAACTAATCAATAAGAAATAAGAGTCCACCTAAGTTCTGAATCCATATCTCTAATAGTCGGCGATCCAGCCTCAATAGCGTCACGTATGTAGTACGGCTTCCTCGAATCAAGAGTGCAGATCAATCATCATATCTATGCCTCGTACGGCAAAATCCATTGTACGGCATCCCAATATCGGGGTACGGGTCAAGTATCACCTACGTGTCTCATCATTCGTATAATATCATCATCAACACATGTCAAGATCAAGGTGCTATACTGTAATCGCATACATCAATCATATATCATTGTCAACTTAAATATACATCGTTAATTTATCCTCAGAAATATCATGTCATATGTATCATATTGTGATTAAGTCACACTTAGATCATATCGTAATCAAGTCACACCTATATGATATCGTAATTAAGTCACACATATATGATATCGAAATTAAGTCACACCTATATGATGTTGTAATCAAGTCACACTTATATGATATCATATCAGAATTTCAGGCATAGGTTACGGTTCGGGTTCTATTTAAGAGTCCCATATACTTCAATATCATCACCACCCTTTATTATTGTTCAAGTATACAAATCCATTATCTCATTTTCTAATGATCCGCTAACATCATAACACGACTGTATAGCCAAGAATCACGGCATCAGCCCAGTTATATTGTTTCATCCCCGTGTATCATATCACATCCTTGTATCACATATACGTATTGTGTATATATATATATATATACCTACACCTAGTCCTATATATATATATATATATATATATATATATATATATACATACACGTATACCCCACGTCGAGTCTCAGTGTGTGCATGTGTGTGTATCTATCTGAAACCTACGAATCTCTTCCAAGGTATTCATCCTCTGGTATGGTCTTTCTAAATCAGTCTAGTCCAACCTAGGGTCATTACTAGGGTCCTACTCATCAAGAATCTAAGGTCACGTCTGGCTTCCTAATGACAATAAGTACTATCCCTATTCTACGTTTGCGGGGGTGCTAAACGCCATCCACCCGACAAAAATTGTAGAATTTAGTCTTTTCATGAAGAAAAGTGTAGAAGGTTTCACAAAAATATCACACAATTAAGTCTTTTCATGAATTTATTTAAAAATTCATTATTTTCTTCACTCCATTTGACCTAGAATGGTCTAGAACCATTGTAAAATTTTGAAAATAAATTTTGCATGAAACACACTTGATTCTAAGATGCAATGGTTCATTTTTGCAAATTTAACCCATTCAAATTTGTAATTTACACTAATTTAGTGTAAAAATAAAGCTTATGTTAATATTTAAAATAATTAATTTAAGAAAAATATGTAATTAAACTAAAAATTTATAAGTGGCTAAATAAACATTATTTACTAGTAATAACATAATTAAAATAGGTATTTTTAAATTTATAGTGAAAAATAATTACGGTTTAGTTTTATGAAAACTACGTTTTACTTTACCGAAAATTATAAAATTCATTTAAACGATTTTATTTATTTAATTATTTTTAAAATATTACAGTGGGCTCGATCTCTGCTGTGTCCAGATCACCTGATGACATTCAAAGAAGAAAGAAATAGAATGTCGTCAGCGAACAGGTCGCTCGGTAAGTCCCAAAGTAAATGGAGAAATAGAAAAAGACAGAATAAGAATGTATCTTTTAAAGTTGTATAGTATTGTAGAATATTGTGTTAACGCTGTTGTTTGTTGCTTTGTACAGAAGGATGCCAGTGTATACGAGAGGGGTCTCTATATGCTAGAGACCAGGGCAAACTGAAAGTACAAGGAACCGTTATGCCACGGCACAACAGCAACAGGATTCTTGTTAGGTGTCTTAATCTTACTGTCTCGTGCCACTTTTAACACCTTCCGTACCAATCTACCCCTTAAACCCCTTAGTGTTTTGATTGTATTGTTATATTGTATTGTATAAGTTGTATAGTTGGATGACTGACCGAAAGCATGATATCAGTAATGGATGTAATGGATGTAAACTGGAATCATGTAAATGGAAAGTATATCCATGGTTTGGTTCAGTCAAGTTGAATAGATTGATAACTGGATTCATGGATTCTTGTGTTTATGTTGAATTGTAATATTGTAGATTTATATGGTACTTGAATCATATTCAAGTCGGATTATGATCAGATTCAAACCCGAGTCAGACAGTAGAGATGTAAATCGAAGTCCTATATTTACTAGGGTCCTTAGGGTAATTTATAAAACTTAAGGAGATTTTATGTAAAAATACTTTTGTATAGTTTTCAAGATGCACCCCAAGTATTTATTATTCGTCTCTAGAGTTGTAATGAATGTGGATTTTATATTGTGATATTTCTAGTGAAAATATCATAATTTCATAAATGAAGGTATTTATTTGTAATATTGAATTATGTGGAATTTATGGTATTTTAGTGTAAAATTTGTTCTTGTGATTTTTAGAAAAAGGTGGAATATTTTTATCATAACAAAATATATATTTTAATGATAAATATACATATATTTATACAAAATTAATTTTAATAAATATTTTATATTCTAAAAATCTCATTTTCTTAAAATGTTGTATTTTAAATCTTTCGAGACCGAATGCTCCTTGCGGAGGTCTGAATATCGCACTACTAAGCCCGAGGATGTGCGATAATCCGCACCATCCCGAACGGGTTCCCCAAAAATGGGTTGTAGCGGCGTTTTGCAAAGATTGTAAAATACTAAATCCTTTAGAAAACGGTTTTATAAAGTAAAAGGTATTTATTTGTAAAAATGTCAATTTTTCTGCATTCTATGTCCTAGTGACAAGTTCAAATCGCCTCTTCACCGCCAATTATGGTCAGGTAAGTACAAGTGAAGAAAGGAGGGATCCGCTCACGAATCACCGTGAGACGGGCCTTTTAAAGTTACCTTTCTCACTTGTCTAGCCTAGACACCACAAAGTCAGGTTTAGATAAACGACTGAAAGTTCACGACTTTCCTCATGAATGCGACAGTCCTTAATTGGATGAGTCTAGATATATTTTATTATTTCAAAAGTTATGTATTTATAAAAATGTATCAATACTAAAAGTTTTATTAAGTAAAAGGTATTTTAATGAAAAGGTTTGTTTTCTCGTATTCTAAATTTCCAAGATTATAGTACTATGTTTAGATGGGAGTGTGTGAGGAGGTAGGTCATTACCTCGTGCTCTACTTATAGTTAAAGCAAGTTTAATGGAGTTCAATGTGAAATTGGAACAATGTGGTATTTAAGTGAAAAAATACGATAAATGGAAAAGTTATCATTTCATGAATTGAAACTTGATCAATTTATTTGATTAGTGTTTAATAGTCAACATGAGAAAGTTTAATCATGATTGTATTAGTGAGAAGTGAAGTTTATAAGAAAACCGAATCGGAAATCGGTTTTGTTCCAATTCCGTCGGGTTTGTAAATTCGTATTTTAGAAAAAAGAGAGAGAGGGTTTAGAATGGGACTTACGTGTTTGGACAAACACGAGAGTGATAAGGAGGAAGAGGGTTCGCCGGTGCGTCGATTCATCGTCGAGAGTTCCTAGCACGATTACCGGAATTTCGCCGTCGATTTCGTCGGAGCTTCACCTTTCGCTCGTTTTCAAAGCACACAATATTTTCTTGAGATTTTGAGAGAGTGGGCTCAGAATTTTAAGATGAGAGGGTAGGAGGTAGATGTAGGGTTTTTAATTAAAAATGTAAAAACAATAGGAAAATTCATTAAAAATTATAGTAATAGGTGTTAATGGGCTCTCTGGAGGTGGTCTGAAGAATTAAAGTATGCAGGGGGGTATAAGGAGGTGAAGGGGCACAAATTTTCTTCAGGAGACTCGGCGGTCCGGCCGAGTCCGGCCGGCGGCGCTGGGCTGAGTCGGCCGGTCCGCCGGCCGACTCGGCCGACTCCGGCCATCGGAAGGGCCGCCGTCGTCCCACCATCTCACTGGTATATTTAAGTTTTAGGGTGTAGTGGGGTTTTTGTGAGAAAACACGTGTCGACTGTTGGGCTTCTAAAGAATTTAAAATAAAACAATATTAAAAATAATGTGGGGCATGGGATTTGAACGCTGGTGGCTTGGTTCAGCAATGCAAGGTATTACCAATGAGTTACAAGCTCCTTCTTGTAATTATGGTGTGAAATAAATACTTAAAGAGATATCAGCAACATTAAATTCTCCAAGTATACTTTGAATTTAAATTAATTCTGTATACATTAAAAATGGAGTTGTTACAGGCGACGGGGTTCTCTTACAGTCACTTGGTCGGGGCTATGGGGCATGGCTATCTAATAAGGTTACCCGGCGAGTATCCACGTATGCTACGTGATTGCGACGGACTTTTGATCTCATCAAAATCCCGTGGCAACCGATCAAATGAGACTAAATTGCTAGATTTATAACATTCAAATTAGTTATCTCATAACTACTTATGGATTTCAAATATTGTTTCCCATCACATAATATCCGGACGAACGTTAAACTTTTCGATCGATTCATCAAAGTCCCACAATTTCCCGACAGCTCAACACTTGAGCACCGTTCAATAATACCCAGAATATGCCACAGTACCTATGCACCAGCCGTAGAAGGGAAAATCCGAGCCTCACTCATGTCGCCATGGAACTACGGTAAACCCTAGGGTTTGACCGCGGTTCCGCGATCCAAAAAAGTCGAGTTAGAGTTTCATTCTTCTAGAGGGTTCATAGGATTACGTGCATGTTTTTCCGGATACGTTAAACTTGAAAAAAAATGGGTTTTTGATAATTGTTCGAACTTTTTAACTTCGCCTAGACAATATGTGAATTACCCGAAACAATGTTAAAACTACGAATACGAAACACTCCGAATTGCTTATAATGTAAGATTACATCACATGCAAAACTAGCAAAAACAAACAACACCTGAAACACCAAAACCCAGTATCTGGAACACACCCAAAAATTTAACCCATTCCCTCACTGGTCAACCGAGGTCGCCGGAATCCCTGGGCATGTCGCCGGCCATTTTCTGAGGAGGTGGGGTGAAATTTCTTGTGTGTTCATGATATATCTCATACATCACTTTATACTTGTTTAAAACTTTTTTTGAACAACTTTTAAAATCGACAGAAACTTGAATTTTCCATTTCAAGTTTCGGAGTATTTCGGATTCGTAATCTTAACAAAATCTGTTTAAATTTCAAGCATGGCTCTGATACCATTGCAGGGTTACCTAGCACGGCAACAAAATTTCAGGAGGCATCTTCCATGCCAAATTCAAAAATTTGCCGTTCTAGCTAACCTTAACTAAGAATCGTTAACTAGAAATCGACGGAAATAACATATGTAAACACTTTACATCCTAAGTGAGCAAGGAATACAAACTTTGCAGACCGGTCCTTCACTTCATTAGCTCCGTGTAGTAGTCCCTTCGCTGCGATCGTGAACTCCGGACTCTAGAGAGGCTCCCATGAAGAAGCGAACATGCTTGCTTCGATGTCCTCGAGGCCGAAGATGATCTACGTCGAGGAGACACTAACCCAAGCTATCTCTTCACTAATTACGGAATTAGTGAAGCAAACACCCTATACTAAATGGCAAGTAGTAGAGGATGATGAAGTAGGTGTAAGTCTATGTAACCCACTCCGGTACTTACGGGGAGACGGAAAGAGTAAAAATCAGATTTTTTATCACAAGGAAACATAGACTAACCATGAAGGATCTTTGCTAAATAAAAACTAACAAACTAACTACAAGTTCTAGCTACTAGGTCAGATGGTTATACCTAGTTCTTGAACTCCTTCTCTTCTTGTTGTGGTCCTCTTTGTTGCTAGCTCTTTGGAGTGGTGTAGTCGACTCCTCCTCCTCGTTTTCTCTTTGCCGAAGAAAGATCTACCCGAAGTCCTCTACCTTGAGCTCTTACCTCAACCAAGAAGTAACTAGAGTGCTTGGCTTGCTAGACAAAGAACCCTAGAATGAGTAGAGATGTGTTTTGATGGTTTAGTCTCAAAGCTTGGATTTTCAACACATGAAAAACTTAAGCTTTTGAGAGAGAAGAAGAGGGAGAGCAAACAATGAGAGAGAAAGCTCATGAGAGAATGAGAGTCTAGAACCAACCTTTCTCTCATATTAGAGATATATGCCAATAATAATAATGATTAGGAAAATTGTGATGGTTAGTTGGTTTGACCATTATCATTTCGCATTTAATGCTAAGCAAGCTTCAAGAAGCATCTTTTGCTTAACAAAAGAAAATATCAAGGTCAATAAAAGTCAACAAGTCAAATGGTCAACCCAACCCTAACCATGGTACAATTATCCTTAATTAATATTATTAATCATATTTCTCATTCTCATTAGGGTTTAGAAAAAGTCAACGGTCAAAAACCCTAATGAGGTTTCTCCCTTTCCGCCTCTGTCAACTGTACGTACGTACCTGCATTCGTGTTCCGAAGAAACACGAAAACAATGAGACAAGACCAATCCTAAAACAAATACTAGGATCTGGTTTAAACTAAAGCCCACTAGTAATAACTGCCCGGACACCAAACGTGCAGAAGTGCGCGTATGTGAACGAACCCCGTCGTAAAACCATACGACCTTTACTCTGTTTTGCCCAAAGAAGAACAACCCTCTGTATGGGACTCTAAAGACTCGACACTATACAGGCAGTGGGTTTAACCACAGGCCGCAAGCGGTACTAGCTGTACGTAACGGTCCCCAGGTACATGCCGATAAGAAGACCGATGAGGTGAACCCATCCGAACTCCTACTTAGCCTGAATGTGACAATCTCCGTACAGTTCGGTCTGTTCGTCTGAGAGTATCGTATGTCGGGCCTAGGGGCGGTAAATGTCGGTCCTCTAATAGCGGTACAAGTCGTGTCGGAGTGTAGCCCAGAACACCCTGAGAAACTACTGGAAACACTACCAGCAAATCTCGCTTGCCCTGGCCAGGGACTTTGTGTAATGGCTCTCCTAGACACAGTGCGATATCAACTCCCAATACCTGGAGAGACGAATCCTGTCTAATCGTCACTGCCTCCAAGTGCTTCGGGACTGCACCCAACTACTACCTATTTGCATGATTCATTTGAGCCGTGGTAGGGTAGTAATCTAAGAACAGTGGGAACAAACTCGAGGTGAAGTGATAGTGTCAAGTCAACGGACTAAGCTGTACTCATGTCACCTGGGAACTGATAACTGACGATAGGTATAATACCAACCAAAAGTTCCCAGCGAGTCCTGTCCAGTGTACTCGTAACCTAACGAGCACCTGCATACTATCACCAGTACGACGTACTGATGGCTGTGGGACAGACCATCTCCCCTCCTGGGATGAGAAGCATATACACTAGTTTACTCTGGAGTATCGTTGCCCTGTCTCGATAATCCAATGACCAGGGACCTGTATAAGGATGTGCTTATAGACTACCCAGCCCCCACTAGTGTGACTGCCATCACAACGCTGGTAGTCAAGCAAAAGATCCTAAGGGCTCTATCAATATGTATTAGCAACATGTCAAAAGAAACACATACACATATTAAGATAGATACAAACCAAGTAGCATACTACCATATTGAGCAAGAATGTCAATCCGTGTATATATCCCAAGCTTCCAAAATGTAATATACAAACTAGTACTATACAATAATGGCCTCTAGGGCATACCACACTAACAATCTCCCACTTGCACTAAGGCCATGCGTTGGCATATTGTAGACCTATCATCTCGAATAGCCTCTCGAACTGCGTCTGAGGAATGGCCTTTATGAATGGATCTGTAGTGTTATCTTCTGTAGCAACCCTCCGAACCTCGATCTCCCGGCGATCCACGATCTCCCTGATTTGGTGATACCGTCTCAAGATGTGTCTGGACTTCTGATGGGACCTGGGTTCCTTTGCTAAAGCTATAGCCCCATTGTTGTCACAATACAGAGGTATTGGATCAACAATGGATGGAACCACATGAAGTTCTGTCAAGAACTTCCTCATCCAGACGGCTTCTTTTGCGGCATCAGATGCTACGATATATTCTGCTTCCATTGTCGAGTCAGCAACGGTTTCCTGTTTGGAACTCTTCCAGCACGCCGCCCCTCCATTGAGAGTAATGATATAACCCGACATGGATTTGGCGTCATCCTTGTCACTCTGGAAGCTAGAGTCAGCAAAGGCCTCGATCTGGAGGTCTTTTCTGCCGTAAACCAAAAACATATCCTTAGTCCTTCTCAGGTACATCAGAATGTTCTTTATCGCTATCCAGTACTTCTCCCCAGGGTTTGACTGATACCGGCTTACTACACTCAGTGCATAAGCTACATCTGGTCTGGTACACAACATCGCATACATTATAGAGCCTACCTCAGAGGTGTAGGGTATAATAGACATGCGATCCCTTTCCAAATCAGTCTTGGGAGACATCTCTTTGGAGAGGGTGATCCCATGACAAGCCGGTAAATTACCGTGCTTGGAATCATCCATACTGAATATTTTCAGTAGGTGTTGATGTACCTGGACTGTGAAAGTCCTAATATCCTCTTGGACCTATTACGATAGATCCGGATCTCCAGAATGTAAGAGGCATCACCCAGGTCTTTCATAGAGAACCTGTGTGACAAGAACCCTTTGACAGATTGTAGCATAGGAATGTCATTTCCTATCAAGAGAATGTCATCCACGTATAAAACGAGGAATACGATAGTTCGTGCTACAATCTTACTATAAATACATAGTTCATCTGGATTTTGATAAAGCCAAATTTTTTGACCGTCTCATCAAAACAGATGTTCCAACTCCGGGATGCCTGCTTCAGTCCATAAATGGATTTAAGCAACTTGCACACCTTCCCGCTGCTCCCACTCTGAATGAAACCTTCTGGCTGGTCCATATAGACACACCCCTCTAAATTTCCAGTTAGAAAAGCGGTTTTTACGTCCATCTTCCAAATCTCATAATCGTGGAAGGCAGCAATGGCAAGAAGGATCTGAATGGATTTGAGCATAGCCTCTGGAGAAAAGGTTTCGTCATAGTCCAAACCAGGTCTTTGACGAAAACCCTTTGCAACAAGTCTAGCCTTATAGGTCTCAACATGTCCATCTACACCAATCTTCCTTTTAAGATCTATTTGCAGCCTACGGTTTTTACCCCTTCTGGAGCAACGTCCAAAGTCCATACTTTGTTGGTGTACATGGACTCCATCTCGGTCCGCATTGCATCCAGCCATTTTACCGAGTCAGTGCTCTGAATGGCCTGCTGGAAGCTAGTCGGCTCATCATTATCAATGATGGAATCCTCTCTATCCCCGTCTATGAGAAAGCCGTAGTATCTCTCGGGCGGATGAGACTGCCTACTACTCCTGCGGAGTGGCACAGGAATGTCCTGTCCTTTCGAACCTTCTGGTTCTACTAAGCTTTCAATAATAGCTTGTGGTTCTGGAATTTCTTCCAGTTCTATTGCGCTCCCACTTATCTGATTTTCTAAAAATTCAGTTTCCAAGAAGCAGGCATGACGAGAAACAAATACCTTTTGTTCCTCTGCGTAATAGAAGAAATATCCCTTGGAGTTCTTTGGATATCCCACAAACTTGCACTGTACTGAGCGTGCCTCGAGTTTGTCCGCATGCTGCTTTTTGATAAAAGCTGGACATCCCCATGTCTTAATGTGTTTAAGATAGGGTTTCTTCCCACTCCACATCTGATATGGTGTGGTAGGCACTGACTTAGTTGGAACTCATTTCAAAAGATATGCAGCTGATTCTAGTGCATATCCCCAGAAAGATCGCGGTAACTCAGCGTTACTCATCATGGAACGTACCATATCTAATAGGGTTCGGTTCCGTCTCTCCGATACACCATTGTGTTATGGTGTGTACAGAGTAGTAAGTTGAGAGAGAATTCCATTCTCTTTTAGGTAATCTAGAAACTCGGCACTCAAGTATTCACCACCTCGATCAGATCTCAGTGTCTTGATACTTTTGCCTGTTTGTTTTTCTACTTCATTCTTTTATTCCTGGAATTTTTCAAAGGCTTCAGATTTATGCTTCAGTAAGAAGACATATCCATACCTTGAGAAATCATCCGTAAAAATAATGAAGTAAGAATAACCACTTCACGCATGTGTAGACATTGGACCACATACATCGCTGTGTACGAGTCCCAAGAGCTCGCTCGCTCTTACTCCGTGTCCAGTGAACGGAGTCTTTGTCATCTTTCCTTTGAGACATGATTGACAAGTTGCATATGATTGATATTCGAACGGATCCAAATATCCTTCTTTATGCAACTTAGTCAACCTTGTCTCATTAATGTGACCCAGTCTACAATGCCATAAGAAAGCATGATTTATTTCTGAAGACTTTCTTTTGTGTGTATTCTGGATATTGAAAATCTACGGTTGGTTTAATACGTATATACTGTTGCTTAATGTACCTGACCCAATCAAAACATGCTTAAAGTGAATGTTTACAACATTGCTTACAAATGCAAAATCATAACCTTCTTTAGACATTAAAGATACATATATGATATTACAAGTCGAACTGGGTACAAAATAACAGTCGTGCAAAACCAAAACATGTCCATCTGTCAATCCCAAGTGATAGTCCCGCACGGACTCAGCATCCATGCTTGCTCCGTTTGCAACTCTGAGGGTCATATCACCTGCCTTCAAAACTCTATGCCTTCTTAGTGCCTGCAAAGAATTACAGATATGAGATCCCGATCCGGTATCCAATACCCAGGAAGTAGAGTTGATAGATAAACAGTTTTCAATAACATACACACCTGAAGCCGAAGCCACAACTTGCTTCTGGTCCTGGTTCTTGGCCTTCCAAGCCCTGAAATCTTTCTTCCAGTGTCCTTTCTTATGACAATAAAAGCACTCTTCCTTCCCCACAAGCTGTCCCGCTACCTTTGCTACCTTTGCCTTTCCCTTGGCTTCCACTTTACTAACACCGCCCCTTGGTTTGGTGGGGGCCTTCTTCTTTTTTCCTTTGGCTTTCGCTTTGGACCTAGAAGAAGAATCTCCTCCAACAGACAAAGCGGGTGTTTCCCTGACTTTCTGTAGGGTGCCTTCTGCACTCCTCAACATGTTGAGGAGTTTCGGAAGTTCAACTTCTTTTTCTTGCATGTTGAAGTTCAGGATAAACTGGACGTAAGTGGAAGGAAGGGACTGGAGAATCAAGTCAGTGTAGAGCTCGTTCTCTAACGTGGTCCCGAGGTCCGCGAGCTCCTCAATGTAGCCAATCATCTTAAGCACGTGTTTCGCTACAGATGATCCGACGGCCAACCTTGCTGAAAACAACTTTTTCGAGGTTTCGTATTTGGCGATACGGGATTTCTCTCCATATAGTTCCTTAGTATGGAGAAATATGGATTCAAGGTCCATATTCTCGTGCCTCCTCGGATGTTCATTGTCCATAGAGGCAAGCACGAGGTACTTGGCCTTCGCGCAGTCAATCTCCTAGGTCTTACGGATTTCCTTATCTGCGACGCTGGATTGTGGACCTGGGACGGCGGGGACTTTGGTGGTAAGGAGATACCCCAACTTGTCATAAGTGATTGCCATTTTGACATTCTTGAGCCAATCTTTGTAGTTTGGCTTTGTCAGTATATTTTTATCTAGTAGTAATTTAAGGTCGGTCATGATGTTTGGTCCCTGCAATTAGGAGAGAGAGAAGAAGCACTTTAGCATGATGCTCTTGCAAGTTTAGAGTGGTTTTTAGTTTGTCTAAACAGGATGGCTCCCATTGTTTCTCGAATCCTTCCTTAAACCATAAAAGAAGAATTAGTCGGGATCAATCTCACTGTACAATTCTTGCTTAACCGTTCAGCCAGTCCAGTGTCGGTACTTCGAGGGAGGTTTTATGACGCTTTCGTGAAGTTTCTTAATTAAATAACCTCTTTTCCCAGTGGGCGTAGCCCCGGTAACACCTTTCTAGACACCTACTTGGTTTATAGCATTGATCGTTAAGTGAGAAAGTTTTTCGAGGAGTAGCATACACTCACAGTAGGATCGGGATCCAAATATCATCGTGTGATAAAGCTGAAGGAATCCTACCAAAATCATCACACTCCAAATGGTATGCAACATTAGCAAGTTTCAGTTTCTTTAGAAACTCCCGATTTGGATTTTTGCCCCATGCTCTTATGACCTTGACTTTGGCCAACAAATCATAAGTCACATGTCAAGTTCTACCCTTCATTTTCCAGGTTAATTTGAACCCACCCGTACCTACCCTTGACTTTGGCCAACAAGGCAATACGACTGTCCCAAACCAACGCATCTATCTATGCTACATATGAATATCCAATAGCTACCAATCACTATGCCTTGACTTTGGCCAACAAACATAGCTTGAATACTATTGACTATCCATATGAAACGACGGAGGGCTACGAATGGTTTTGGAGAAACCATGAACGTAGTGAACTTGATATAATCAAAGGAACCTAATAGCTTTTAAAAGGAGTGGTTTAAGCTCCGCGTTTTTAAAAGTTTTCTGTTTTGGAAAAAACCGAGTGATTTTGAAATTGTTCCAACGATTTAACTTTGGTTTATTTTCTTTGCATTAATATAATGCGTCCCATCAATTAATCCTACCATTGCATAAAACAACGAAAATATGACGTACGCTTATGCCATCCGCATTCGCAACGGGGCCCCGTCATCACCCGTTAGGTTACTTAACTAACGACAGAGTGGGGGCTGGACTAGCGCGGATGCAAAACATAAGCAATGTCTACTAGATATCATATATAAATATATACATTCGTCAGACGCAATGATAGCCATTCCAGATCATAGATGAACACATTGGATATGCTAGGAATCCGCGTTTCGTTCGAGCCTGCAACGAAAGACGGATTCCACGGTCGCGATGAATAGCCAAACCCCACCCTAGACCCCTACGGGTGCGGCAAACTACCCGCCAAGTATCCGAAGTGAAGCAAGCTCCCTCAACAACGTGAGTAGGCTACTCGGCACTTCAAAGTACCTGTTAGTTTATGAACCCCTCCTTGGGTCTATCCTAGGAGCAAAAACAGTAAAAGAAATAATATATAATGGCGGCTACAACTTCAACCCGGATGTGCGGCCATAAAAATAATATTACATCAATTTACAATTTACATGAAATGAAAGATAAATAAACACTCATCTCACAACCCCGGCTATTCATCCGCGACAATCCAACAAGTTCATATACACAATCCAACATCATAGATCACAGATATGTACAACCCCCACTAATCAACGTATAGTGATTAGTTAACGTTCATTACATATATCACATTACAGATATAATCAATTAACAAAAATTTATAGAACTTCGATCAATATTCCAATTTGAAACTACCCCAAATACAACACTATTCTCTGAAGAATCTGGGCAGAAACAAAGCATCTGAAAAATCACAAAACATCAATCTAGACACACTGCAGGAAAAACGAGTTGACTCCGAGTCGACGCGGCCGCGGATCCGCGGCAAAACGCTTGGTTTCGCCGCGCTTCCGCGGCAGTCTGACCGAGTCATGAGTTCGTTTTTCTTGGGTGTTCCTCAAAAACCCTGCACGTATTTTTCAGGTCCCTGGAAATATTTGTAGTCCTGTTTTTAAAATCAGCAGAAAACACTAAATTTTGATGTTTTTTGCGATTTTTTTCGGGATCGAAGTTCTAAACACTTTGCTAACATGTTAGTTATTGTTTAGCTAGGCTCTGATACCACTGTAAGTCTATGTAACCCACCCCGGTACTTACGGGGAGGCGGAAAGAGTAAAAATCAGATTTTTTATCACAAGGAAATATAGACTAACCATGAAGGATCTTTGCTAAACAAAAACTAACAAACTAACTACAAGTTCTAGCTACTAGGTTAGATGGTTATACCTAGTTCTTGAACTCCTTCTCTTCTTGTTGTGGTCCTCTTTGTTGCTAACTCCTTGGAGTGGTGTAGACGGCTCCTCCTCGTCGTCTTCTCTTTGCCGAAAAAAGATCCACCCGAAGGCCTCTACCTTGAGCTCTTACCACAACCAAGAAGTAACTAGAGTACTTGGCTTGCTAGACAAAGAACCCTAGAATGAGTAGAGATGTGTTTTGATGGTTTAGTCTCAGAGCTTGGATTTTCAACATATGAAACACTTAAGCGTTTCAGAGAGAAGAAGTGGGAGAGCAAACCATGAGAGAGAAAGCTCATGAGAGAATGAGAGTCTAGAACCAACCTTTCTCTCATATTAGAGATATATGCCAATAATAATAATGATTAGGAAAATTGTGATGGTTAGTTGATTTGACCATTATCATTTCACATTTAATGCTAAGCAAGCTTCAAGAAGCATATTTTGCTTAACAAAAGAAAATATCAAGGTCAATAAAAGTCAACAAGTGAAATGGTCAACCCAACCGTAACCATGGCACAATTATCCTTAATTAATATTATTAATCATATTTCTCATTCTCATTAGGGTTTAGAAAAAGTCAACGGTCAAAAACCCTAATAAGGTTTCTCCCTTTCCGCCTCTGTCAACTGTACGTACGTACCCGCGTTCGTGTTCCGAAGAAACATGAATACAATGAGACAAGACCAATCCCAAAACAAATACTATGATCTGGCTTAAACCAAAGCCCACTAGTAATAACTGCCCGGACACCAAACGTGCAGAAGTGCGCGTATGTGAACGATCCCCGTCGTAAAACCATACGACCTCTACTCTGTTTTTCCCAAAGGCGAACAACCCTCTGTGTAGGAATCTAAAGACTCGACACTACGCTGGCAGTGGGTTTAACCATAGGCCGCAAGCGTGCAGATAAAATGCATCAAGTCAAAGACTTGAGATCTGGCAGCAAACAAGCAAGAATAATGAGATTCCAGACATCAGAAGATTCCCTAAAAGCCAAAACCAAGCAACTCAGAGAAAATGAGCCATCAAGGACACTAAATGGCCGCGGATCCATGGCTGAGTTGGCCGATCCGCCGCGGATCCGTGGTTTACTTGACACGTCATCAGCCCAAAATTCTCCAGAAGCCTTCATCATAATGGCCAGGCTTCTAGAAGACCCTCAAAGTCTACGTGGCTTCCTCCCGAAGGCTCTGCATAACAAACTCACTCTAGAATATTCCTTGTAACAACCTTCCTCTACAATATTCTGTCTAACAACCTCATTCTAGAAGGCTCTCTCTAACAACCTTGCTTTGGAGGGAAGATTCATTTGAAAATTATAAAAAAGGGGATCTAGATCTAGTGGTGGAGGTTGTTCGTTAATTAGGGTGAAACATTGAACCAAATTTGCACAAGTTGAGTGACACAACTTGATACCAAAACCCTAGCCCAAATCCAAATCAAAAGCCAAATCAAGATTATTTTGAGAAGTAAATCAAGAAAGCAACCATCGATCCTTTATTCGCAAAGCCAATCTTCATAAAGAGAGCGAGATCTACGATGATCCAAGTCTCATGGAGATCGAGCGGAGCGAAATTCGACGGATCTAGTTACCTCTTCAAAAGGAGCGATCGAGAGCAATATCTTGTAACCTCGAATTGAGGGAATGTGTAATTAGTCGTCGATTGAATAAAGGTGAAAATTGTAATTCTTGCTTTCTTTACATTCTTGCGTTATGAAATTTCTTGATTCTTGATTCATTAATTTTCATGATGTGTGATTGAAATCTTTGCTTGTGACGGAATCGAGAGATTTGGTAGATCTAGTGATGATAAAATCCTAATACAAATCTTAAGTCTTATGAGAATTGTAAACTCTAGGAAAAGGAATCGTCAATAGCCTAATTTGGAGCGAGATCAAAGTTCTTGATTATTTCGTTGCAAATTAGGGATCAAACAGTTGATGATTCTATTTGTTAGAGGCTAGATCCGAATGATGATCAATGAAAAGACAAGGGATAGAGAAGGAGAAACCCTAGTTTCTTCAATAGATCCCTAATCTTCATTCATCACCATCAATCTAGCTACAAATGATCAATAGATAAGATTAGTCATTACTAGAATCATCATTGCTACCAATTCGATCGATTCCTACAAGCTATTCTACAAATCTTGATATCTAAATTGATTGGGACATTTCTTGATTCTTGATTCTAGATCTTTAGTTTTGTTATGTTTCTTAAAATTAAAACTCACAAATTTTGAATTAATTATCTTGCATTTTCTTTTATCTTTTCATTTCGACTCATCTAAAACAAGATCGATCAAAACACACATCTCAGTGGACGATCTGTATTCATTAACGCGCTACATCGACACAGTTAATTAATTGCGGTATAAATTTCGTTGGTTGTGATTAAAACTTTTCCAAATACACACGATGATGATCAATCAAATGGCGCCGTTGCCAGGGATGTGTGTTATTTTGTTCGTTTTTCTTATTTAAGTTGAAAAATTATTATTCCATCAGAATTTTTTAGATCAAAATCGCATCAA
Organism: Agapanthus africanus; assembly: GCA_030015575.1. Taxonomy (NCBI): domain Eukaryota; kingdom Viridiplantae; phylum Streptophyta; class Magnoliopsida; order Asparagales; family Amaryllidaceae; genus Agapanthus; species Agapanthus africanus. Next base: position 407,889,864 of record JASDDO010000026.1, read on the forward strand.
GCGCTTAACGATTAGTTGTGAATTTTTGCGAGGGAATCTGGAATCATTGTAGTAGTGCGATCAGGATTCAGGGAAGTTTTACAAAGTCCAGAGAAGCATAGGAAGCTGAGGAAAAATTTTCAAACCCTAATCCCTCCCTGAAGCCATGGTTCCGCGGCCAATGAGGCATTTTTGCGGCGGAACCGCCGCCGTTTAGGGTTTTCAATGTGTGAAATTTCTCAGGATTACTCTCTGTTCTCTCCTCTCCTCTCTGATCTTGTCCAATAACCATTTTCTGCAGGATTCTTTGCAAAAATTCGCAGCGCCGCTAAAAGAAAAATTTGTTGCGTGTTTTGATCTTTGTTGTTTGCATATTTTAATACGGAAATTAAGGGGCAAAGACCAAATTCAGATTAGGTGGGGATTTCATTACCCTTCCTAAGCCCCAAAAAAAATCACATACTTGCATCCGCATCACCCTCATTAACTAAAAAAGATCTAGACAAGACTCTAAGGACCGTCGCGCTCACTTAGGACAGAAGGGGATTGTGGGTAATCTACTATTTATCTGCAATTCTTTTATGGTGTCTAAGGCAAGTGTGTCTAAGGCAAGTGGTTACTTAATTAGGCCTACTACTTACGTAGTGGAGAACCTCCCACTTACCTGGCATTTACCTGGCCACAGAAGGGGTAAAGAGGCAGTAGAGGATTTATCCCGCAATTTGTCTTCTGGAAGTCTAGGAGCGGTCTAGAGACTTAACCTAGGTGACTATTAGATCTAGGGTTGCTTCTGCATTTTTGTTTGTGATTTGATTTTTCAAAATCCGTATTTTTCAAAACAAACACCTACCAACTTTTCCTCTAATTATCACCAACGCTGCCACTTGTGCTACAACCATTTAGCACATGTTAGGCTGGACACGCGATTCTATTTTCCGTCCTGTCCGCGTTTCTTTTATCGACCCCAGAGTCGGTAATTCTTCGTCTTTTTTCCCACCACCCACCACGACCACGATGGGTGGATTTCTATCAAATTTTAACACCACTCTGCCACCGCCCGCAGGTGTAAGTCTACAGTAGAGCCCCGGCCGTCTTTCAGACGCCAAATGCGGAACAAAAACTTTTATAACTGGCGCTATCGCATACTATAACCCGGATCTGCCATTAACGCTAAACTAACAATCTACAAAGAGGGAAGAAAGGTTATACCGAACGATCCGAGTCCTTCGTTCTTTAACCATCATCCCACGCTCCGTTGCGGCTGCTCCGATCTCTTCGATCTCCGATCTCCTCGTCCAAGTGGCACCACGTCATCGGATTTTTAAACGGGCTCCCGCCTCTGACTTGAGGCAACTCGGTCATCAAGTTTGCTAGAAGAGATGACCAAGAATGATGTAGAGAAGGAGTAGAAGACTTTGTCTCGCTTCGTCCAAAGCCATGGACGAACGGTTAATGAAGTTGCCATAGGAATCAGGTGATGGAATGAAATGAGCTGTGAAATTCCATACACCGAAACTATCATAATCTTTTAACCAAAATGAAGTAAGAGTCTCTCAAGAGAAGAGGGGAGGGGCCGGCCATCATATAGAGGTGGGGGGTGATGGTAGGAGAGGGGGAGGTGACAATAAGAGAAAATATCTAGTGTGAACACAAAGTGTGAACACAATTAATGAAAATGATGAATCATTATCCAAGTCATCATCCATTAATGGAATCATTAAATGCAACCATGACTCACTAAACACCTCACCACTTCTAGAACCTTCTAGAAGCTTCCACACTCATCTCAAGAAAAGATAAATCCGTATTTAACCAAATGTTAAATACGGTTGATAGAAAACTAGAAACTGGCAACTTCCAAAAGTGATCCTGAAACGAATTTCAGGATAACCCCGTAACTGTATAAATATACCCGCATTTGTATTACGACCGAATACAAATGCAACTGAGACAAAGATATTATATCTACTCTGTATAATACACGGATCCGGCTTAAACCAAAGCCCACCAGTATTATCTGCCCGAAATATGACACGTGCGTAAACGCACGTGCATTTTTCGAACCCTGCCATAAAACCACACGGCCTCTACAACGTTTCGCCCGAACTTGGGAAACTATCTGTGGGGGACTCTAATGACTCGTCAGTACCCTGGCAGTGGGTTTAACCACAAGCCGTCAGCGGCACTAGCTGTGCGTAACGGCTGCCCATGGACTGACCTCAAGGGAGGCTGATGAGCGAACTCATCCAGAAACCGTACTGAGCCTAACAGTGACAATGTATATACAGTCCGGTCCGTTCGTCTATGAGTATCGCATATCCGGCCTAGGGGGCTAGTGACGTCAGACCCCCAATAGCTGTATAAGTCATGTCGGAGACAAGCCCTGAACACCCTGAGATATTACTGGAGTACCTACCAGCAAATCCCACCTGCCTTGGCTAAGGACTTGGTGTAATGGCTTTCCTAGACACAGCACGATCTCAACCCCCAATACCGGGAGAGACGAATCCCCTACCGATCCGCTCACGTGCCTCCATGTGGCTCGGGACTGTACCCAAAAACTACCTGTTTGCACGACTCCTTTGAGCCGTGGTAGGGTAGAAATCAAAGCACAGTGGGAACTCACACGAGACAAATGACGACCTCAAGTCGATGAACTAACCTGTACACATGTCACCAGGGAACTGCTATCTGACGATAGGTATAATACCAACTAGCAGATTCCCGGCGAGTCCTGTCCGGTGTACTCATAACCCAATGAGCACCTGTATACATCTTAGGTGGTCCAACTGACACCAGTGGCTTGTGAGACCGGCCACCGTCCCTCGTCGGGGTCTCGACTGTATACACTAGTCTACTCCAGAGTATCGATGCCCTGTCTCGAAACTCCCACGACTAGGGACCACTATTAAGGATGTGCTTATGGACTACCCAACTCTCACGTATATGATCGCCCTCATACTGTTGGTAGTCAAGCAAGATCCTAAGGGCTCTATCATCGTGTAATCGTGATCAGTCACCTGAACCTCTACACGACTGATAAAGGCAAACCAGATAGCATACTATCATCTCGAGTAAGACTGTCATACCGGCATAGGTCCTCCTCAATCATTGCAATCACGTACCTGCGATCCAATAATTGACTTTGAGGGCACTATATCCAACAATCTCCCACTTGCACTTAAGGATAATTATTGCGATGTCGCGTATTCACAGCCCGTGTGAAACCAACACCCAACTTCTCTACTAATCAGTTTCACAAAGCCCATTTGTAAAACTATTGTGTTCGAGAAATAGCCTCAGTGAGTGGATCCGCCCTAATGTTTCTTTCTATGTCTCTCTTAATCTCAAGTTCGCGGAGAAAGCCATCTCCCGAATTAAGTAATACCTGTCTTAGAATATGTCTGGATATCTGATGGGACCTAGTTCATAAATGAACACCAAATCCAAACTTCTTAGACAGTATCGATCACTGAACCTAATCAGTATCCTGTACCATGCCTCCCACAGTATCCTCATGGACCACCTGTCTATAATATTGTCCCTCGTCAGAGGGAAAACTATAACTCTGACAATCACTCTGTCATCCATGTCCCTATTGAAGCCTGGAATGATAACCGTCTCCAAAGGAGGCTGCCGTCATCAAATCCGTAGAACATGCACTTATGTTCTAAAACTGCTTCCTTATGTTTCTCCAGGATTGGATTAATACAAACTTATTGCATCTAGTGCAAAAACAACATTTGGTGTGGTACTTGACATCTCATGATTGACTCAATTGCCTAAGCAAGTGATCTGCCAATCATGTACATCCCTCTCCCCTTTAGTCTGTAAGACACCTTTAGAGAGGGTGACTCCATCACCTGCAGGTACACCACCATGCCAGGAGTCATTTATTCTAAAAACCATTAGAATACTGTCAAAGTACCCACATTGGGAAACTACCCAAATCCAGATCTAAAACCATAGATCTAGAAACCAGAATGTCAAATATTATATCCATATCCTGTCTGGAGAAACAACTGTGTGACGACCAAAGTACAACCGATCGTAGTATAGGAATTTTACTTCCTACTCTGTGTATGTCATCCAAATACCAGGACATCACACCCTACTACCTTCTTAACAGATCCATCCCCTATTCTGATGAAGTCAAACCTATGACTGTCACATCAAAATTAGATGATCAATCTCCGCTATAACCGCTCTAGTCTATAAATAGACATAAGCTACTTGCCCACTATGCTTCCGCTGCTCCCACTGACCATAACAACCCTCCTATCGGGTCTCATAGCCTGGAACAACAGTAGTGTCAAGTCTGGGTAGATAAGAACCTCCCTGTCACCGTCCTTGAGGCTACCGGAGTACCTCTCGGGTGTCTGAGGTTACCCACCATATCTGCGGAGTGGCTAATGGAATGTCAAACCTGATTGAATCTTTAGGTCCTATTAAATTTTCCGTAATCGTTTGCGGTTCTGGAATCACTTCCAGTTCTACCATACTCCCACTACTGTTTTCTGAAAAAATCCATTTTACTAAAACTGTGGCGAGTCAAGAACAATATCACTATTGATCTTCCAGATGGTAGAAAATCAACCCTCGTCATAGCCTGGGCCAACCCACAAACAGCCATTACAGAAACGTGCCCTGAGTTATCCAGAGTCTGGTTTTAAGCATAAGCCGGACAACTCCCCGTACCTTAACAACGTTACGATATGATCCATTCTATATCCAATATAGAAACTTTGGCACTTATTTAATTGGAACTAGATTCTAATCATGCAGCTGTCTCCAGTGCATATCAACTTTAATGGAGAGAGGCTAATCAGCATTACTCAACTTAGGAATCCATCCAATTATGAGTAACCCGAAAGAGAAACAAGTTTCTCAAAAACCCATTACTATCAACTGGATACCAATCACAAGTATCTACATCTTCGATCTCTTTGAAGAATCCCGATACATGCGACATCTGGTTCTCTACTTTATTCTTATACCCACAACTTCTCAAAACTTAGACCTTGTATTTCTACGAAACACTTGTCTAAAAACTAGAGAAGTCATAAGTAAACAGAACATAATACGAGGACCTACCCCTTTGTCCTGATGGACACTGGACAACATACAATACTCTGTATAAGTCCGCTGAGTTGAATAACTCAAAACCTGTGCGTCGTAGGTTGAAAACTGTACCCAGGCGATTTCCTTAAATATCACCAATTACAACGAATTCTGATATAATGAGGATGATCACCTAATTCCCAATAACTTCTCCCACTCATCATCTGTAAAACCATACAGATATGAGAATGAAACCTGGTGAATACACACCCTGGAATAAGTATCTAATCGGGAAAACAGTTTTCCTTTAACAATACACTGAAACATGAAAATGTTTCGTAGGGGTATCCTGGTATTCATAGTAATGCCTCTTCCATAATCCAATTCATGAATTTAACCGTATATTTCTTTGCTATCTCTCCAAATCCCTTTATTTGTCTTTAGTCATTACCTTCTGTACACCATCGTTAGGCTAAATGGTTTTCTTCCTTCCCTACCGTTCGGCACCAGCCTATGGTTTGGAAGAAGACTATCCAGTAAGCATAATAGGTGTACCCTCCAAAACCAAGGAGTACTCGTAACCTGAGAGAAGGTGATGATAAAAGTCAACTGAATAATACCTTATTCTTTTAAAAGTGAAATAGGAGTGGCGATGAAGTACGCGGTTTGGTCGTGAATGATAACAGTCGCAACTTACTTTGCCCTCTTTCTAATCCCTTTATTTTGTCTTTACATATTACCTTCTGTACACCCTACTTAGGCTAATTGGTTTTCTTCATTCCCTACCGTTCGGCACCTACCTATGGTTTGGAAGAAGACTATCCAATAAGCGTAATAGGTGTACTCTCCTAAACCAAGGAGCCCTCGCAACCTGAGAGAAGGTGATAATAAAAGACAACTGAATAAACCAATTCTATTTCTCATGAAACTTGATCCATCCTCGAAGAAGTCCCTTCGAGTTCGTATATAACCATACGATGGATCTATCCAATGATGTCCGTAGTAATACGGGGTGTTCTGAGAAATCCAAAGGGTAAAAGAAGGAGCGTCAATGACTTATGCAACTCAGACAATCCAAAAGCCAGTATTTTAAGAAGGTTCGGTCAACATGGTCACTGAGTCATAGTCTAGGGTCGGTCAAAGGTCGCTGCCAAAGAGAGAAAAGAAACACTCTGCGTGCACTCTAACTTAGATCAGAATGGTTATCACTTTATCTAATCCGGAAACCTCCCACTGTATTGTCAAATTCTCCTCCAAATCTGAAAGAAGAATCAATCAGGATCACCCGAAGAGTAAACCAACTCATCAGTGGGAATCGGGATCCAACTCTCATCGCATGATAACGTGACGGAATCCACTCACGTTATCACACTCCAGAAGGTATGCGCATGCCTGGCAAGTTTAAGTTTCTTTAGAAACTCCCGATATGATTTTTACCCCATGCTCTTATGATAGTGACTAAGGGCCAACCCATCATAAGTCACATGTCAAGTTCTTCCCATCATTATCTTGTTAATTTGAACCCACCCGTACTCGCCCTTGACTAAGGGCCAACAAGGCTGTACGACTGTCCCAAACCAACACATCTATCTATGCAATAAATGAATACCCTAGCAGCTACCAATCACTATGTCCTGGCTAAGGGCCAGACTAACATAGCTTGAATACTACTGACCATCCATATGAAATGACGGAGGGCTACAGCTGGTTTTTGGTGAAAAACCATTAACGTAATGAACTTGATCTCGTTGAAGGAACCTGATAGCTTTTTATAAAAATATAGTGGCGAAACCTTTTGCTAAAGAGGTCACTCCCGGTGAAGGGATCTCGGCTCTTTCCTCGTGGAATGAGGTGCAGGATATTCCATTGAATACCGCGATGCAAAGCAACTTGTAATCGACTATAGTGAAGTTATTACCCTGACGCAAACTTTTGCCCAAGGGGTTAGTCCTGGTGAAGGGATATCGGCCCTTGCCCCGTCGAATGAAGTGCAGGATATTCCAACCGAATATCACTGTGCAAAACAAAAGGAAACGTCTTTGTAATAACACTTTTTAAATTGTTCCAACAACATCCAAACAGGTTTGTTTTACTTTGCATTGATCAGAATCAACGCAGTCCCATCAATAATCACACCAGAAAAGAACGAAAATAAAATGTACGTATATGCCATCCGCATTAGTCACTGGGTCCCGTCATCACCCGTTAGGTTACTTAACTAACGACAGAGCGGGGACTGAACTAGCACGGGTGTAAAACATATACAACATCTAATAGTATATATACCAATATACAATAATCGCTCCAGGCGTGATAATATGAAATATTACAGAAAAGTAATAAGCATCACAGAACAATACAGATAATCTGGGATCCCCGAGTTTCACAGAGCCGCTGCTGAAACCCGACGTTCCCCTGTCGTGTGGATAGCCAGTGCAATGAAACCTAGACCCCTACGGGTGCGGCAAGTTACCCGCCAAAACCTGAAGCGAGGCAGCCCCCTACAGCATAGTGAATGGACCACCCAGCACTTCACGGAATCCGGTAATCTTGGGTGTTAGTTATATGTATGCCCTAGAGGCCATTACTGTACATAGGATGTATATTGTAGTGGATGCTGGGACATATATAGGGAGGACTTTGTTGCTCGACATGATAGTATGCTATCTGGTTGATCTTTACCTTAACGTGTACACTGATTGTCTCCCTGTTACATGTTGGTAAAGCCCTTAGGATCTGTACTTGACTACCTGGACTATGATGCGGATCATACTAGTGGGGACATGGTAGTCCATAAGTACATCCTTCAAAGTCCCTAGTCGTGGGTGTATCGAGACGAGGCATCGATATACCAGAGTAGACTAGCGTATACCTTCTCGACCCATACAGATGGGCGATGGATGATCCCGTATCCATTGGTGTTTGACATCAGAGATGATATACGGGTGCTCAGTAGAGACTGGGTACACTGGACGGACTCGCCGAGAACTCCCAGATGGTATTATACCTCACGTCAGATGGCAGTTCTCTGGTGACACTGGTACAGAGTAGTCTGTTGACCCGAGATCGTCATAGAGTCTCGTGTGGTTCCCACTGTGCTTTGATTTCCATCTTACCACGTCCAAGAGGGCGTGCAAAACGGTGGTTTTTGGGTACAGTCCCGAGTCACATGGAGGCAATGAGCGATAGGAGGGGATTCGTCTCTCCCGGTATAGGGGGTTGATGTTGCGCTGTGTTCGATTGGCTATAACAGGAAATCCCTGGCCAGGGTTGTTGAGATTTACTGGTAAGTGTTACCAGTAGTTTCTCGAATTGTTATAGACCTCATATCGACACGACTTATCGAGCTATTGGGGTCTGACGTTAACCACCCCTAGGCGAGATATGCGACATATCAGACGATCAGACCGGACTGTACGGTAGTGTTACTGGTTGGATTCACTGGAGTGTGAGCGGGCTTGCTCGTCGATCTTCAGATCTCTCAATACCCGGGTGGCCGTTACGTTTGGCAGACCGCTTGCGGCTTGTGGGTGTTTGATATGATCATCACCTGCTGCCGGCGTATTGACGAGTCTTTAGAGTCCTACACAGAGGTTTCCTGGCTCAAGTGAAACGAAATAGGAGCGCATATGAGATATGTGCGGGACCGAGAATAATGCGTGTATGTGATACCGTATTTCATTCTCGCGATGAATGTGTCGAATGGTTGTATGCGATATAACCTAGTTATCGAATCAAGGATTGATTCGATAAGCCGATACATTGTATACTAGTCGGTTGTGTGCGACATGACCGGATCATTGAATCAAGTGTTGATTTAATGATTTAATGCATAATTATATATTTGATATATTACTTTGCATTAACTAGTATTGGTTCACTTTAAACGGATCTTCTCACTTGGTTTGTGCACATTGTATATGTGATATACTTTTGTACACTTGATTGTATCATGTTTGATGATACATGTTTAACTATAGTTAAGTGTAATGAATTAAGCCATGGTTAAACTAATGATTAGGGTTTTCTTTTCTTACTTATTTATTTATTTATTTATTTTGAATAGATGAGAAAAGAATGGTTGCTAATTTTGGAGTTTAGTTGAAGCTTCATGAAGCTTTGACTTTGTAACCATTCTTCTCTTCATGCTTAACCCTAACCATTCTTTTAACCTTGGTCAATTCTCTACACATAACTATAGTTAATATTATGATAAGTATTGGATTTTCTATTCTATTTTTAATTAACTTATCATAACATTTCTTCTTCTTCTTCCTTGAACTCAAGAAGAAAACCTTAAGCTCCATCAATGGTGATTGATGGAAATGAGTGAGAAATCCAATTCTAAAGTTTACCCACTTCCTATTTCTTCATCCTCTACCTCTTGCCAAGTAGTAGAGTGTGTTTCCTTCACAAGTTATCTTGGCTTGGTGAAGGTGGAGCTTGATCTAGCGATGCCTCGACGTAGATCATCTTCGGCACGAAGCCGACGACCTTGCCCACTCGTTCTCCGATGAAGCCGACGCTAGAGCCCGGATTTGATTTGGACAGCGGAGAGGACCTCTTCTCAGAGCCGTGGAGGTGGAGGACCGGATCTACAAAGGTTGTATTTCCGTTCCTTATAGTTAAAGTAGTTAACTAGTTGCTTTTTCGCCTAGACATCTAGCCAACGATCCGTATTAGGGTCTCTCGGCACCGATAAAATTTTATATTGGCATGTCCGATGCCTTGTGAGACCTCATTAGGGTGTCTAGGAACCCTACAGTGGTATCAGAGCCTAGCTAGAGCCTTAGGCGAACTCTAGACGGAGTTTGAAGTCCGAACGACCCGAAAACCCAAACCCAAAATAGCTCTCTGTCCTTTTTTCAAAAACTGGGATTTTTCCAAATTAAAAATTGCTAAAAAATTCAGCAGGGAAAAATAAGAATTACGGTGCAAAAAGTTTCTGGTGAACAGTGATTTGTGCGGCGGAACCGCGGCAGAAGCCTGGCTTCTGCGGCAGTTCCACGGCCTTATGGTGACGTCAGCCCTTATGTTTTGCACAGTAATTCCTGATAAATTATGCTGAGTTTTCTGGGAATTTTTAAATTGATTCAAGAGTTGAATTTTTCTGCTGTGTTTTTGGGGATTCGGTGTTTCGATCGGAGTATCAAATTTTGTCTGTGTGGCTTTCCGGATAAATTTTAGAATATGTTAAAAAGTTCGACCGGATATAAATACCCACTTTTTCCCCTGCCGGAAAATTTCCAAGTGTTGGATTTTTCCGTGGTTTAAGGACGTTCTGAGTAGTGCAGGTAACGCGATGGTCCCTCTAGAAGACAACAAACCTTAACTCGATTATGTGACCGTCTTGAACTGCCCTTTGAACCTTAGGGTTTGGGGCAGTACGGCGTGCCACATGTGAGGCGTTGGCTTGACCCTTCTCCGGCTGGACCGTTGGTACTGAGGCATGAAGTGAATGTCTTTGAACTTATTTCATTCGGTTGATCGGGAAAACTTGGGTGTTCGATTGTTCTATCGAAAAGTTTAACATTTTCTATCTTATCCGGAATGTGATACAATAATTGGAATTCACAATAAGTTATGAGATAACTGAATGAATGTTATAAACATAGTACTTTAGTCTCACTTGATCGGTTGCCACGGAATTTTGATGTGATCAAAAGTCCGTTGCAATCACGTTGTGAACGCGGATACTCGCCGGTAAACTTAATAGACAGCCTCACTCCATAGCCCCGACCAAGTGACTGCAGGAGAACCCCATCGCCGAAAGCATCCGTTCGGGTGCTCGCGGCAGCGGTGTTCCGCCTTGGTGCACTTCGTCGACGGCATCGGGGGTGCGGCCGCCTACTAAAGTTTGCGATGAGCATTCGATCAGGATGTCGGGAATCTTGTTGAATTGCCCGACTTGATATTGAAAAGAGTTTTCGATAATGAGACTAAAATACGGGGTTTATAATTGTTAGGCATGCGATGTCTAAGTAATTCATTTGGTCAGGCATGCGATGTCTGAGGAGGTTGCGGATTCCAACTGTTGTAGTTTTACATTTTCTTTTCTGTGACCGTAAGTGTAATATGTGATATCGCCGGTTTCGTTGCTATATGTCAACGACAATTGGGATGCGCATATTTACTTACGTTGATGACATCTGATGTTATGTGTTGCTGGATATGTTATATTGGATCGTCGTGTTTGAATAGCCGGGGTTTTTATGTGAGATGAGTGTTTTTCATTTTCATTCATGTAAAAACTTGTATGTAATATTCTTTTATTGGGGCACTTCCAGGTTGCGGAAGTTGTCACCGTTGATGTATATTATTTACTTTTCTGCACTAGGATAGACCCAAGGAGGGGAGCACAAGTAATCGGGTTCTGGGGTCCAGTGGGAGACCAACTCGAGGAGTCGAGTCCGGGTCTCCTAACCCTAGAATTGGTAGGGTTACTTGCCGCTCTCGTAGGGGTCTAGGGGTGTGGGATTGGCTATTCATCACGACCGTGGAATCCGTGTTTTATACTGGCTCGTATTGAAAACACGGACGTCCTAGTATATCCAATATTTCATATGATTCTTTCTGCTGCATTATCTGTGATGTGATCATGCGATGTTCTGTGCTCTGTTCAGACAGATATAGTATATAGTATATATGATATATTATATAGACGTTGCTTATGTTTTACACCCGCGCTAGCCCTGCCTCGCTCTGGCGTTAGTTACCTAACCTAACGGTGCAGACGGGACATCGAGGCGAATGCGGATGGCATAAGCGTACGTTATATTTATCTGTGATGTTTAGGTGGAATTAAATGATGGGATATTCATTAATGAGATTAATGAAAGAAAATAAACCTAATTGATGTTGTGGAATCGAATTTCAAAATAAAACAGGTAGCTACAGTTCTTGCTTTGCATCGCGTTGTTCATTGTAGAACATCCTGCACCTTATTCGATGAGGAAATGACCGAGATCCCTTCACCGGGAGTGACTCCTTTAGCAATGACTGGCAGATGCTACACACTCGGTTTGTCTTTTGATTGCTTTTAAGTGTTTTTGCTTTGCACAGTGATATATATGATATATCCCGCACCTCATTCAACGAGGAAAGGACCGACGATCCCTTCACCGGGAGTGACTCCTTTAGCAAAACTAGAAAAGCTTCAAAAACACTCCATTTCAAAATTCATTCGATCCTACAACGATATCAAGTTCATTACGCAATAGGTTTTCAGAAAAACCTGTCGTAGCCCTCCGTCATTTCAGATAAGTTGTATATAGTATTCGTGCTGCATTTGTTGGCTTTCGTCAAGGTGCAGTGTGCGGTAGCTATATGCTGCTTATCTGCTAGCATACGATGCGATTGGATTAGGGTAGTCGTGCGGCTTTGTTGGCTTTCGTCAAGGGTCGTGCGGGTGGGTTTAATTCAATCAAGAAATGTACGGGTTGAACTTGACTAGCAGGCTATGGTTTGTTGGCTTTCGTCAAGGTCATAGCACGTTAGGGGCAAAATATTTATCGGGAATTTCAAGTGTTGAAATTTGCAATGAGATTGCATACCTTCTATGAGATAGTTGGATCCCGATACCCGCTGCGAGTAAGAGTTACTCCTGGGAGAGTTTTATACATTACAATTAGCCGATCAAGTAGGTGTCTAGAAAGGTGTCAACGGGGTTACGCCTCTGGGAAAACGAGGTTTACAGTAATTAGGTTCGTGTGAAAGCACGGGGGACCTCCCTCAAAGTACCGACACTGGCCTGGCTGAAAGATTGGCGAACTTGTAGTGTGTAATTAATCCCGGCTAGTCTTTCCTTTTAGGGTTTGAAGGAAGATTTGATAAAAAGCAGTGGGAGCCATCCTGATTAGATAAAATAATAACCAATCTATTCTTGAAAGAGCGCACGCTGAGTGTTTTCTTCTCTCTCTCTCCAGGTAGCGACCATATCACGCCTTAATCAAGATAATAATACGGAATATTGACCGAACCCGCTTGTTATACTGAGCTGGGAAACGTTGGTCCCGCTCCAACTTATAAATGTTATAAGACAGAGCAAGAAATTGGGGATTACCAGAATTCCCGTGCCGCCCAAACGAAGAGAGTGCATGCTGATGCATCATCTTCGGGTGTGTTCGTTACAAAGAATTGTTTCTCTGTATCCTCTACGTCCTGGGTATGTGATACCAGATCAGGATCCCAGATATGTAATCTGTTGCATAGGGCTACAGCTAGGTAGAGAACTGAGAACGGGTGATAAGTTTCATGAGGCAGAAAACGGGGCAAGTGTTGCAGCCAAGTCTGTTGGTCACTGTCACCCTGTATTACAATACATTGATTCTGAACGAATGTTGTTAGATACCGAACCTGATATACAAAATCATATCAGTCTCTTTATTATTAAAGAAAGGATATAATTTTGTATTGTTGGATAATGTTTTGAACATTTCCTATATCAAAAGTTGATCGGTTCAGGCACGTTATCTAAAAGCATTGATGTTCTAAATCAAACTACAGTTCTTAGTATATGGAACACACATAAGAGGAAGAGTTCAGAAATGAACGGATCCTTCTTAAGGCATTGCAGACTAGGTCATATCTATGCGACCCGACTGGCTGAAGTTACATGTAGATGCATATTTAAATCAGTTTGAATTTACATCTTGTGAAACTCGCCAGTCATGTCACAAAGATATAATGACACTAGCTCTGTTTATTGGAAACAGAGAAAGAGTTAGTGAACTCTTGGGATGATACATGTTGATGTATGCAGGTCCCCTGTCTACACATGCCAAGACCGGTTCTTTGTACTTCATTACATTCTCTGATAATCTCTCAAGATTCAGACATACGTTCCTGTTGAAACACAAGTCTGAACCTTTTGAGATATTCATAGAATATAAGTAAGAAGTAGAGAACCAATAAGGGTATAAGTATTATGTCCTTTGATGTGATCGAGGAGGAGAATACTTGAGCACGGAAATCCTGGACTTTTCTAAAGGAGAATGAGATTCTCTCTCAGCATTACTCCTCCGCATACACCATAACACGATGGTATATCGGGGTGGAGCAATTACACCCTATGTGATAAGGTGTGCTCTATGATGAGTAATACTGAGCTACCTATTTCCTTTTGGGTGTTATGCACTTGAGAAGCTGCATACCTATTGAAAAGGGTTCTAATCAAATCAGATGCCTACCGCTTCATATGTGATATGGAATGGGAAGAGCCCATTTCTTAAGTTAGTTAAGATTTGGGGTTGTCCGGCCTATGTCTGAAAAGCAAAATCCGGACAAGCTCGAGGCAAGGTCAGTCATGTAGAACTGGAAATGTTCCAGCTATACAAAACTGCAGCTGAACATTTGACAGAACCAAAGGATTCAACAATTACCAATGAACCTCAGCCTCTCCGCCGATCTAGTAGGGTTCCTCACCCACCTGAGAGATACTTCGGTTTCTCTATGACAGTGGGAGCGAGGATTGCATCATGAGATGATGACCCAACTAGTTTCGAGCTGGCCATCAGGAGTAAGACTCTGTAAGAATGGCTGGATGCTTAGCGATCTGAGATGGAATCCATGTACACCAACAAAGTAGAGACTTTGGTTGCTATATCTGAAGGGTTAAATCCCCATCAGGAGCAAGTATATCTTGAGAAGATTACTTGGTGTACATGGAAGAGTTGAGACTTTCAAAGCTAGACTTGTTAAAGGTCTACATCATTGACCAGGTATGGATGATGATGAAACCTTTTCTAAGTAGCTATGCTTAAGTCCATCCAGATCCTACTTGCCACGGCTACATACCATGACTACGATATCTGGTGGTTGGGTGTCATGACAGCTTTTCTAAATGATGTTTAGAAGAGAGTGTCTATAAGTACACAGCCAGAGGGCTTCGTAGACAGTGGGAGCAGCGGAAACGTGTGCAAGATGCTTTATAGGATAAAGCAGGCATCGCGGAGTTGGAACATCTGTTTTGATGAAGCGGTCAAAGAAGTTGACATCATCAAAATGGTAGATGAACCTTGTATAAACAAGAAGGTAGTAGGGATTATGATGATGATCCTCGTAGAGTACGTGGATGACATACTCTTGATAGGGAAGGTGTTTCCTATGCTACGCTCGATCAATCTCCGCTTAGGTTTTGGATCTATGAGATACCTACTAGGATCAAAGTGATACCTACTAAATCCTAGGTTTTGGATCTATGAGATAGATCTAATTGGATGTTAGGACTCTCACTAGTTGTAGTGAGACGGTATCAACCGATTCTGGGGAGAATCACTGGAAGGGTTCCAGGGTGATAATGACGACTGAGTGTCAGTCACAGGCATTGTCTTTACACTGAGTAAAAGGACGGTATGTTGGAAGAGTTCCAAGCTAGATACCGTGACATACTAGACGATAAAGTCAGGATACATCGCTACTTAAGATACTACCAAAGAGGCTGTTTGGATGTATAATGGTTCATGAGATGAACTATGTTCCTACCATTGTGAGACAATGGAGTTGTGGCTTATGCGCCGGTCCCATCAGTGATCCAGACATATTCTAAGGCAGTGTCACCTGATCATGGAGATGGATGATCTCCAGGGTGATCGAGGTTTGGAGAGTAGATTCAGAGGACAACACAGCGGATCCACTCACAAAGGCCTGTTCCCAGAGAGAGAGACTTTTATGGGATGGTTGAGTATGAGATACTTCAAACCACTGCTATCAGATGGCCCTAGTGCAAGTGGGAGATTGTTAGTTATATGTATGCCCTAGAGGCCATTACTGTACATAGGATGTATATTGTAGTGGATGCTGGGACGTATATAGGGAGGACTTTGTTGCTCGACATGATAGTATGCTATCTGGTTGATCTTTACCTTAACGTGTACACTGATTGTCTCCCTGTTACATGTTGGTAAAGCCCTTAGGATCTGTACTTGACTACCTGGACTATGATGCGGATCATACTAGTGGGGACATGGTAGTCCATAAGTACATCCTTCAAAGTCCCTAGTCGTGGGTGTATCGAGACGGGGCATCGATATACCAGAGTAGACTAGCGTATACCTTCTCGACCCATACAGATGGGCGATGGATGATCCCATATCCATTGGTGTTTGACATCAGAGATGATATACGGGTGCTCAGTAGAGACTGGGTACACTGGACGGACTCGCCGAGAACTCCCAGATGGTATTATACCTCACGTCAGATGGCAGTTCTCTGGTGACACTGGTACAGAGTAGTCTGTTGACCCGAGATCGTCATAGTGTCTCGTGTGGTTCCCACTGTGCTTTGATTTCCATCTTACCACGTCCAAGAGGGCGTGCAAAACGGTGGTTTTTGGGTACAGTCCCGAGTCACATGGAGGCAATGAGCGATAGGAGGGGATTCGTCTCTCCCGGTATAGGGGGTTGATGTTGCGCTGTGTTCGATTGGCTATAACAGGAAATCCCTGGCCAGGGTTGCTGAGATTTACTGGTAAGTGTTACCAGTAGTTTCTCGAATTGTTATAGACCTCATATCGACACGACTTATCGAGCTATTGGGGTCTGACGTTAACCACCCCTAGGCGAGATATGCGACATATCAGACGATCAGACCGGACTGTACGGTAGTGTTACTGGTTAGATTCACTGGAGTGTGAGTGGGCTTGCTCGTCGATCTTCAGATCGCTCAATACCCGGGTGGCCGTTACGTTTGGCAGACCGCTTGCGGCTTGTGGGTGTTTGATATGATCATCACCTGCTGCCGGCGTATTGACGAGTCTTTAGAGTCCTACACAGAGGTTTCCTGGCTCAAGCGAAACGAAATAGGAGCGCATATGAGATATGTGCGGGACCGAGAATAATGCGTGTATGTGATACCGTATTTCATTCTCGCGATGAATGTGTCGAATGGTTGTATGCGATATAACCTAGTTATCGAATCAAGGATTGATTCGATAAGCCGATACATTGTATACTAGTCGGTTGTGTGCGACATGACCGGATCATTGAATCAAGTGTTGATTTAATGATTTAATGCATAATTATATATTTGATATATTACTTTGCATTAACTAGTATTGGTTCACTTTAAACGGATCTTCTCACTTGGTTTGTGCACATTGTATATGTGATATACTTTTGTACACTTGATTGTATCATGTTTGATGATACATGTTTAACTATAGTTAAGTGTAATGAATTAAGCCATGGTTAAACTAATGATTAGGGTTTTCTTTTCTTACTTATTTATTTATTTATTTATTTTGAATAGATGAGAAAAGAATGGTTGCTAATTTTGGAGTTTAGTTGAAGCTTCATGAAGCTTTGACTTTGTAACCATTCTTCTCTTCATGCTTAACCCTAACCATTCCTTTAACCTTGGTCAATTCTCTACACATAACTATAGTTAATATTATGATAAGTATTGGATTTTCTATTCTATTTTTAATTAACTTATCATAACATTTCTTCTTCTTCTTCCTTGAACTCAAGAAGAAAACCTTAAGCTCCATCAATGGTGATTGATGGAAATGAGTGAGAAATCCAATTCTAAAGTTTACCCACTTCCTATTTCTTCATCCTCTACCTCTTGCCAAGTAGTAGAGTGTGTTTCCTTCACAAGTTATCGTGGCTTGGTGAAGGTGGAGCTTGATCTAGCGATGCCTCGACGTAGATCATCTTCGGCATGAAGCCGACGACCTTGCCCACTCGTTCTCCGATGAAGCCGACGCTAGAGCCCGGATTTGATTTGGACAGCGGAGAGGACCTCTTCTCGGAGCCGTGGAGGTGGAGGACCGGATCTACAAAGGTTGTATTTCCGTTCCTTATAGTTAAAGTAGTTAACTAGTTGCTTTTTCGCCTAGACATCTAGCCAACGATCCGTATTAGGGTCTCTCGGCACCGATAAAATTTTATATTGGCATGTCCGATGCCTTGTGAGACCTCATTAGGGTGCCTAGGAACCCTACATTGGGCACCCCTCCTTGGGTCAACCTGTACTCCCTACGAGTGCGGAGAATAGTCTGCCAATTCTAGAGTGAGGCCCCTCTGCCTCTCAAAGCCATGAGATGCGGACCCGTTGCCCTCCAGAACCCGGCTATCCGTCCATTCCGTCACGGGGTAAAACCTAGTACAGAAATGAAAAATATGTACAACGGGTACATCGACCTCAACCTGGTCGTGTATCAAAAGAATATTATACAAACAGGTAGTGACGGCAGTCCACATGTTGGACGCTCGCCCCGCAATATCAAATGTATAAATAAATCCAAACTGCACTACCATTACACACTGCTATCCACCATGATAAATCCGCAGCATCACAGCACAACATAGAACATCAACGCGAATGTCACGTTCGCAAACCCGTCTAAAAGAACTATAGCAATCAGACGCGGTTTACCGATCAAATGACATTCATGGTCCGAGATATAATGTAAGCACTGTAAACTGACACGTTTAAATTTCGATCGACTAAATTTCCCGAAGTGGGCCCCACGCAAATCTGCTGTACAGTAAAAAACACTGGGCCCAAATGAACAGTTCCAGAAACCACAATTTCCAAAATAGAATACACTGTAGAAAATTGACCAATTGATCTCACTTTCCGGCAGCGGATCCGCAGCCAAACCCTAGCTTGGGCCGCGGATCCGCGGCGGAACAGTGGAATCACTTCGTCGAATTTCTCCAGTATTTCTAAAAAACCCTACTTGATTTTCTGGTATGGTCAAAATGATTTTTAGACCAGTTTGAAAATTAACAGAAACTTTAATACTAGAAATTGCGATTTTTGAAAATCCGTTCGATCGATCTTTTAAACGCGTTAGCACAAGTTAGTAAAGCTTAATGGCGTGGCTCTGATACCATGTAAGTCCGGCCGTCTTTCAGACGCCAAATGCGGAACAAAAACTTTTATAACTGGCGCTATCGCATACTATAACCCGGATCTGCCATTAACGCTAAACTAACAATCTACAAAGAGGGAAGAAAGGTTATACCGAACGATCCGAGTCCTTCGTTCTTTAACCATCATCCCACGCTCCGTTGCGGCTGCTCCGATCTCTTCGATCTCCGATCTCCTCGTCCAAGTGGCACCACGTCATCGGATCTTTAAACGGGCTCCCGCCTCTGACTTGAGGCAACTCGGTCATCAAGTTTGCTAGAAGAGATGACCAAGAATGATGTAGAGAATGAGTAGAAGACTTTGTCTTGCTTCGTCCAAAGCCATGGACGAACGGTTAATGAAGTTGCCATAGGAATCGGGTGATGGAATGAAATGAGCTATGAAATTCCATATACCGAAACTATCATAATCTTTTAACCAAAATGAAGTAAGAGTCTCTCAAGAGAGGAGGGGAGGGGCCGGCCATCATATAGAGGTGGGGGGTGATGGTAGGAGAGGGGGAGGTGACAATAAGAGAAAATATCTAGTGTGAACACAAAGTGTGAACACAATTAATGAAAATGATGAATCATTAACCAAGTCATCAAGCATTAATGGAATCATTAAATGCAACCATGACTCACTAAACACCTCACAACTTCTAGAACCTTCTAGAAGCTTCCACACTCATCTCAAGAAAAGATAAATCCGTATTTAACCAAATGTTAAATGCGGTTGATAGAAAACTGGAAACTGGCAACTTCCAAAAGTGATCCTGAAACGAATTTCAGGATAACCCCGTAACTGTATAAATATACCCGCATTTGTATTACGACCGAATACAAATGCAACTGAGACAAAGATATTATATCTACTCTGTATAATACATGGATCCGGCTTAAACCAAAGCCCACCAGTATTATCTGCCCGAAATATGACACGTGCGTAAACGCACGTGCATTTTCCGATCCCTGCCATAAAACCATACGGCCTCTACAACGTTTCGCCCGAACTTGGGAAACTATCTGTGGGGGACTCTAATGACTCGTCAGTACCCTGGCAGTGGGTTTAACCACAAGCCGTCAGCGGCACTAGCTGTGCGTAACGGCTGCCCATGGACTGACCTCAAGGGAGGCTGATGAGTGAACTCATCCAAAAACCCTACTGAGCCTAACAGTGACAATGTATATACAGTCCGGTCCATTCGTCTATGAGTATCATATATCCGGCCTAGGGGCTAGTGACGTCAGACCCCCAATAGCTGTATAAGTCGTGTCGGAGACAAGCCCCGAACACCCTGAGATACTACTGGAGTACCTACCAGTAAATCCCACCTGCCTTGGCCAAGGACTTGGTGTAATAGCTTTCCTAGACACAGCACGATCTCAACCCCCAATACCGGAAGAGACGAATCCCCTGCCGATCCGCTCACGTGCCTCCATGTGGCTCGGGACTGTACCCAAAAACTACCTGTTTACACGACTCCTTTGAGCCGTGGTAAGGTAGAAATCAAAGCACAGTGGGAACTCACATGAGACAAATGACGACCTCAGGTCAATGAACTAACCTGTACACATGTCACCAGGGAACTGCTATCTGACGATAGGTATAATACCAACTAGCAGATTCTCGGCGAGTCCTATCCGGTGTACTCATAACCCAATGAGCACCTGTATACATCTTAGGTGATCCAACTGACACCAGTGGCTTGTGAGACCGGCTACCGCCCTTCATCGGGGTCTCGACTGTATACACTAGTCTACTCCGGAGTATCGATGCCCTGTCTCGAAACTCCCACGACTAGGGACCACTATTAAGGATGTGCTTATGGACTACCTAACTCTCACGTATATGATCGCCCTCATACTGTTGGTAGTCAAGCAAGATCCTAAGGGCTCTATCATCGTGTAATCGTGATCAGTCACCTGAACCTATACACGACTGATAAAGGCAAACCAGATAGCATACTATCATCTCGAGTAAGACTGTCATACCGGCATAGGTCCTCCTCAATCATTGCAATCACGTACCTGCGATCTAATAATTGACTTTGAGGGCACTATATCCAACAGCAGGTGCGCAGAACCCTCCACGCATTTCTCTCCAAGAGAGACGCTATCCTACACGTGTTCCCCTTCCCACCTGTCTTTCTAATCCGCCAGCCAATGGGGACAATTTCGAAATTAAACCCCAATTCATAAAACTTTTACCCAAATTTCACGGGCTTGAGTCTGAAGACGCATACGTTTTTATTACCAAATTCAAAAACGTATGTGCTTTGATGGGTAATTCACAACTGTCTGTGGTTGCTATGCGTTTACGTCTTCTCCCATTCACTTTGTGCGATTTAGCCGAGAAGTGGCTTTACAACACACCCGCACATTCTATTTCAACATGGGACGAATTCGTTGCAGCATTCCTTAAGAAATTTTTTCCCCATCATAAGACAGCCCGTATTCGGAGCGAAATCTTCAAATTTACCCAACTTCCCAATGAACCATTTTGGAAATGCTTTGAACGGTTCAACGATCTTCTTATCCAATGTCCTCATCACGGAATCCCTAGATGTGATCTGTTTCGAATTCTTTATCAGGGTATTGATCTCACGACAAAACAGATGCTTGAAACCATGTGTCATTATCAATTCCTGTCTAAAGATGATGGTGAAGCTTGGAGATATCTAGAAGATTTAGCTCAAAACACATTACAATGGGAAAGTGTTAGACCACCATCACTTGGGGAAGGTAACCATCAGCTCGATGTTTCCGTCACAATAAGAGCCGAAATGGCCGCAATACAAAGGAAACTCGACGCTATAGAAAACAAAATCTTTTCAGCCTCCCTAAACCAATACACACTTCCCAAAACTGTGTGTGGTTGCTGTTCCAACCCATCACATTTGACGGAAGAATGTCCTTTGAATGTACCGTTTCAAGGTCACACCAATGCTGCATTTCAGCAATAACCTGGAAGCAATCCTTCTTCTTCCACTTATAATCTAGGTTGGAGGAATCACCTTGATTTTGCTTGGAGCCAATACCAAACTCAAAATACGGTTCCAAACCAGAATGACTTTCAAATGGTCCCTCCACAACAGCAACCACCACAAATGAGTCAGCACCCCTTTCAACCACAAAATTTTCAAAACCTGGCCAACAACTTTGATCCATCTTCTGCCAGTATTGCTACACCCTCTGCACTCGACATGTTCATTACACAGTCCATGAAAACGAATGACATTTTAACATCTTCTATCCAGACGTTAGTGCAAAACACTGTCTCCTACGGTGAGAGTATCAAATTGATAGAAGCACAAATTACACAACTGACTGCAGCAATGAGTGCTAAAGAGAAAGGGAATCTTCCAGCTCAACCCCTACCTGATCCTGGACCTTCACATTATAATGATGTGAATGCACTTACCACGTTGAGATCTGGAAGAGTGCTAGACAATCATGTGGGTGAACAAATTGATAATGATGAATTGATCATTAACACCCCAGCTTCCACTTCCACTTCCACTGCTACTCCTTACCCTATTTCGTCTAGTTTACCTTCTTCTTCCGAGCCTATTCTCCGTTTTCCCCAAGGCTCGAAACCACCACCCACTTCATCCTTCCCACCCCCACAAACTTCTCCACAAATGTTGGACCCAACACTTATTGATAAAACTCCATTTCCAAACAGATTGAGGGCCAACAAACCCAATGCCCAAATGGAGAAGATTGCAAGTTAACATCAATATCCCTCTCCTAGATGCTATCCAACAAGTTCCGTCTTATGAGAAAATTCTTAAGAACTTGTGCACTAGGAAGGGAAAGACTCAAGTGCCGAAAAAAGGGTTCATGTCGAGTACTGTAGACACAGCTTTTCCCCAATAATTACCAAGGAAACGTAAGGACCCTGGCTGTCCTACTATTTCTATTTCTATTAGGGATAAACACATTAATCGTGCTTTACTTGACCTTGGCGCTAGTGTTAACTTGCTTCCATATTCAGTCTATGAGCAACTAGGTATCGGAGTGTTAAAGCCCTCGAACATAACTCTCCAGATGGCCGACCGATCAATTACCAAAACTAGAGGTGAACTTGAGGATGTGTTGATAAAAATCAGGGAATTTGTATTCCCTGTGGAATTTATTATTCTTGATACACAGCCTATAGCAAACCCACAGAACCAAATTCCATTGATTCTAGATCGTCCCTTTTTGGCTACTTACAAAGCTGTAATCAGCGGTAGAAACGGCTCTATGACCTATCTTTCGGGAATAGGTCAATTGAGCTCAACATTTACAAGTTGGGAAGTCAACCCTCCGATCCTCATGCTCGAGTGTGTTCTGTCGAATTAATGGATGTCGACAGCAGCGAACTTGAACAGCTTCACGATACTGATCCATATTTCCTTTGTACGTTGTTGTTTGACCCAAAGATGTATTATACACATGCGGACCCTTCTTTTGAGTTGTCCGGGTCAACATCTAATGCTTATTCTAAATTTTTCATGGAGTCTGAATATCATCTCATTCTTTCCAATGACATTATTCTTCGGGATATCGATGAAAGCTTCGCTGATGGACTCGTATTTTTAGAAAACACGGGTGTTGAGATGAATCAACTACAGAAAGAAATTGAACCTCCACCCCTTCTTCTTGACAGTCACAAGAATGCGAGTAATCCATCATCACAGTCACTGTGTCGTCTCTCCAAAACGAGACGCAAACCCTTTCTTTTACACCACTTATCTTTTCCCCACTTCTTCTTGGCTCTTTTCAACTTGTTCTTCCATCAACCGGTGCACTACACTGATAAAATCTTTGAATGGTTGGTGTTGACTTTCGGTCTTTGCAAAGCTTGGCATTGACCAGTAACTCTGACCCCCTCTTGTGATTTCAAAGATTAATATTGTTTAACTCAAGATTGGGGGGATATAATCTGGCTCTTGAAAATAAAAGTTGTCCTCAAAATTGTGAGCCAAAAATAAGTTTTGGGGAGGATTTTCACGATCTTATTTTTGTCCCCGCTAATAAATTTTCCTCCCAAGCTTACAGGTTTTTGTGATCTAGCAGAAGACAACAATGAGGAAACTGTTGAAAACAAGTTTGGGGGAGTTTTGTGCTTATTTACGCATCACTTTGCATCATACTTTGCATAAGCATAAAACATATAAGAAAAATTTGTACATAAATAAGATAATAAAAGATTAGATAGTTAAAAATTACATCCAAAAGATTGGAAAAATTTAAGAAAACAAGAAAGGTAGAAGTTTTCTTAAACGAAACTAGTAATAAATAGTTATGAGCCGTTGTCCTAAGGGTTAGTAAAATGAAAGAAGTCACTAATCTGAGGATAAAAATAAGTCTGAAAAATAGTTCCTATTCTGGAAGACAAACATTTGAATGTTGATACCCTGCTATACGCACTTACACACGTCTTGAAACTCGGGATAGTAGAGGATATCTTGAAATGCTCTTATCTAAAAGCCAAAGTATGAAGAAAATTTAAATGAAGAAAATATAAATGGTTAAGAAAAATGAACACTGGTTTTGTAATCATCAAGGCAGCATAAAAAAAATATAGCGAGGGTGCTTCATCACCTAGTGCCTTAGGCCAACTGGTTTGGGAGTCACTGCTAAGCCTTAGGTGTTGCAAGACGAGAAAAATACTAATACACCTAAACTTGTGAGCACATGAGTAATCGGTCGGTTAGTACCTCAAGAAGTATTAACGGTCGCGTGAAAAATGTGTGAGCAATTTCATCTAAATATTTATTAATTAAAAAAAGTACTGAGGTCAATGGAAAAGAGTATGGTAGCTTGAATTGAATTCTCTGAGTATAGGGATGTCTTTACACACACGTAGGGGTATATGATCAATGTTTGGAAGAAAGATAGGAATGAAGAATAAAGACGATGTTTTATTGAGGGATGATGTGATTTCTAACATCTTTTCATGACTATTAAGATAGGGCTCATGACAACTGAAAAGCTAGTGTAGTTGGAAACTCTAATCTTCAAGGTCTTTCTTTTACAATTCTTATCTTTATATGTAACTTTCACAGTCTTCCTTTTATTATTGGATTTTGTGGGTGCAATCCGCTGAAAACCCTCAGGAGACAACACTCCACCTACTAGGGACACCTATAGGTTTAAATGCTTGTTGGACGTGCTCAGTGCAATCGTGTTTGCCTATGAAAGTGTGCTAGTTAGTTTTTCTTTTTCGTATATTTTCTCCTTCACCTGAATAAAAGATGTTTGCTCGAGACGATCAAAATTAAGTTTGGGGGAATTTGATCACTCGAAAATATTGCATTTTTAACAGATCAATTTCCCTACTTTTTCTAATCATATAAAGGTGTTTGGTATAAATATACCACATATTAGCAATTTATCTGCAAAATATCAAATAACATGTGTTATACATTATAACCAGCATTATGAGGGAAATTGAGTGTTTATTACTACACGCATGATTTTGTATATTTCAATACTGTTTATCAAGATTGTGTGCAGAAATCCTTCAGGTCAAAGAGCCGGAATCACAAAAGTGCAGATAAAACACATCAAGTCAAAGACTTGAGATCTGGCAGCAAACAAGAAAAGAATAATGAGATTCCAGACATCAGAAGATTCCGTAAAAGCCAAAACCAAGCAATTTAGAGAAAATGAGCCATCAAGGACACTAAATGGCAACGGATCCGCGGCCGAGTTGGCCGATCCGCCGCGGATCCGCGGTTTACTTGACACGTCATCAGCACAAAATTCTCCAGAAGCCTTCATCGTAACGGCCAGGCTTCTAGAAGACCCTCAAAGACTACGTGGCTTCCTCCCGAAGGATCTGCATAACAAACTCACTCTAGAATATTCCTTGTAACAACCTTCCTCTAGAATATTCTCTTTAACAACCTCATTCTAGAAGGCTCTCTCTAACAACCTAGCTTTGGAGGGAAGATTCATTTGAAAATTATAAAAAGGGGATCTAGATCTAGTGGTGGAGGTTGTTCGTTAATTAGGGTGAAACATTGAACCAAATTTGCACAAGTTGAGTGACACAACTTGATACCAAAACCCCAGTCCAAATCCAAATCAAAAGCCAAATCAAGATTATTTTAAGAAGAAAATCAAGCAAGCAACCATCGATCCATTATTCGCGAAGCCAATCTTCATCAAGAGCGCGAGATCCACGATGATCCAAGTCTCACGGAGATCAAGCGGAGCGAAATTCGACGGATCTAGTTACCTCTTCAGAAGGAGTGATCGAGAGCAACATCTTGTAATCTCGAATTGAGGGAATGTGTAATTAGTCGTCGATTGAATAAAGGTGATAATTGTAATTCTTGCTTTCTTTACATTCTTGCATTATGAAATTTCTTGATTCTTGATTCATTATTTTTCATGATGTGTGAGTGAAGTCTCCGCTTGTGACGGAATCGAGAGATTTGGTAGATCTAGTGATGATAAAATCCTAATAAAAATCTTAAGTCTTATGAGAATTATAAACTCTAGGAGAAGGAATCGTCAATAGCCTAATTTGGAGCGAGATCAAAGTTCTTGATTATTTCGTTGCAAATTAGGGATCAAACAATTGATGATTCTCTTTGCTAGAAGCTAGATCCGAATGATGATCAATGAAAAGAAAAAGGGATAGAGGAGGAGAAACCCTAGTTTCTTCAATAGATCCATAATCTTCATTCATCACCATCAATCTAGCTACAAATGATCAATAGATAAGATTAGTCATTATTAGAATCATCATTGCTACCAATTCGATCGATTCCTACAAGCTATTCTACAAATCTTGATAACTAAATTGATCGGGACATTTCTTGATTCTTGATTCTAGATCTTTAGTTTCGTTATGTTTCTTGAAATTAAAACTCACAAATCTTGAAACAATTTTTTTACATTTTCTTTTATCTTTTCATTTCGACTCATCTAAAACAAGATCGATCAAAACTCACATCTCAGTGGACGATCTGTATTCATTAACGCGCTACATTGATACAGTTAATTGATTGCGGTTTAAATTTCTTTGGTTGTGATTAAAAATTTTCCAAATACACACGAAGATGATCAATCAATAGGTTAGAACCTATGGTCAACGCATGCTAAAACAACAAAAGACGTACAAACGTCAAACGACCGAGTCAAGACACAAATATTCAAAAACCAAGTTTCAAATATCGCAAAAACAACGCCAAAATCAAGTAAAACAACTCCATATTTTTCTTCAAGTGATCTGGGACTTTTTTGAATATTGGGTAGGGTTAGTTATCTAGTGAGTGATCTACAGAACAAACCCCAGAACCTAACTCCAAAATCGACCCGACATTTGCGGCCATAAGGAATTTATTTGCGGCAAGGTTAGGGAATTGGAGGCTCAAGTTTCTACGGTGGTCTTCTACTAGTCTACACATCTTACTGTATCCTCTATTTAATTTTCAGAGAACCCTAGTTATCCCAGATTCCATTTGATCATCAAAAGTTTAACAAAACCGACATTGGAAAATTCTAAACTCATGTTTGCATCTTCAAAACTCATTTGGACAGAGGATACTATCACTAAATCACTCTCACTTATCACTAATGGGCTTGTAATCACTCCCTAAATCTCAACTGCATCACCACTACAAGTTCTATCCTCAAAAGCTCACTTTTTAAAACTCAAGTTTAGAAAACTTAAACTTTTAGCTTTAAATTCTAGTTGTGAAGGCAAACTAATTTAAAACATGGTTTAAGAAGAGAGTTTTACCTCACATGGCAATTAGGGAAAATTACAAGATGGCATAAGGTCCTCAAAACGAAAACTTGATCTCATCATGATGCTTAGGATGGGGTTAGGAACATTTTTAGTGAAGGTTACATTGTGTTTTGAGGTGGTTTTTGGGATGATTTATGGTTGTAGATGATGAGGGAAGTGGTGGAGAAAGTGGAGGAGGGTGATGAACAAGAAGAGGACAAGTTGATGAAATGAATGAGATATTTCAAATGGTATAGCTACCATAACCCCCCTTTTTCTCACTCTCTCGCACACCCATGCCTCCTTGTCCCCCCTCTCATATCTTTTTCTCTTTTCTTTTCTAAATGTAAAACCTGTTGGGTTACGGCAGCGCCCCGGCCATCAAACCGTGGCAAAATGTGGAACAAAATTTTTCTAAACTGGCGCTACCACAACCTGATGCCCGGATCTACCCTAAACCCTATACAAGCAAGCAATATAAAGAATTGGGAATGGTTATACCGAGTTGATCCGTGTCCTTCGGTCTTCAACCTTCATCCTAAGCTCCTAGTGGTTGCGAATCGAGTTTGGTTGTCGGTCTTCCTCTATCTATGATGATCCACCGGAGGGAAACGACGCAAGCTCCAGCCTCGCCAAGCGAGACAACCAACACTCCAAGGTTGCTGGCAATGGAGAGTGGAGGTGTAGGAATGTGTCACTATAATTTTTCTCTCATCACAAATGCTCCATGAGCAACCATAGAAAATCAAGAGGAGGTGAGGAAACATGTGGCATGAGCAACTAAGAAAATGGCTAAGTCTCCATGTGAGAGTGAGTGATGAAGTGAAGTGAAGCAAGTGAAGAAAATCAAAGGCATGGCATGCGTAGAATTAGTGGCCGCCTCTCCTTCTCTCTCAGTCATGCACACAAATATCTCTTTTCATTTCTTTAATAAACAAATGCAAACCATACCTCTCTACATGCCATGTCCATGCTCATGCCAACTCAACCCTCTACCTCATTTCCAAAATGATTTTCTAAAAAGAAAATCAAATAATGAGGTGTCAAATCTTATAGAAGCTATTCCGTATAAATACGGAATACTTCCCGGTACACGTATCGAAATACATATACGCGTATTCGTATCAAAATATGAATAGTCAAGAGAGAAAATGAATAGTGAACAATAATACTAGAATACATATATATATATATACACACATATATATATAAATACATATATAAATTATTAAATCAAAACCTGATTTAATAATCCGGCTTAATCCTAAGCCGTTAGTATTATCAACCGTCCGATTAAAGTCTGTGCAGCATGTACACATATTTAATCGGACACCTGTATGTACAACCATACATCATCTACACTATATCGCCTGAACCGTGAAAACGCTCTATGTGGGACTCTAAAGACTCGTCAATATGCTGGCAGTTGTTTAACCACAAGCACGTCAGCGGCACTAGCTGTACGTAACGACTATCCAGGTATTGAGCGAAAGAAAGGCCGACGAACAAACTCATCCAAACCCCTACTGAGCCTGACAGTGACAATATTTGTACAGTCCGGTCTGTTTGTCTAACAGTATCGCATATCGAGTCTAGGGGTGGATAAAGTCAGACCCCTACTGACGCGATAATTCGTGTCGGTATGAAACCCATCACCACCTGAGAAACTATCGATCCTGGATCGGTAATTCTCGTCTACCTCGGCCGAGGATTTCTGGTGATGGACACCCGTGCACAACGCGACATCAACCCCCAATACCGGGAGAGGCGAATCCCCGACGATCCGCTCGCTGCCTCTATGTGGCTCGGGACTGTACCCAACTAAAACTTATTTGCACCACTCCTTTAAGCTATGGTAGGGTAGTAATCAAAGCACAGTGGGAACTCACACGAGACAAATGACGATCTCATGTCGACAGACTAACCTGTACACATGTCACCTAGGAACTGCTATCTGACAATAGGTATAATACCCTCTAGTAGGTTCCCGACAAGTCCGTCCAGTGTACTCATAACCCAATGAGCACCTGTATACTATCTTAGATGAACAAACTAACACCAATTGCTTGTGAGATCTTATCACCGCCCCTCGTCGGGGTCTCGATCAGTATACACTAGTCTACACTGGAGTATCGATGCCCAGTCTCGAAACTCCCACGATTAGGGACATTTAAGGATTTGCTTATAGACCCCCAGCCCCCACATATATGATCGCCATCATAATGCTGGTAGTCAAGCAAGAATCCTATGGGCTCTATCAATATGCAATAGTGATGATAAAGGTAAACCAGATAGCATACTATCTTCTCGAGTAAGGCTGTTCTACCGGTATAGGTCATCACTCAATCATCGCAATTGCGTGCCTGCGATTCAATAATTGACTTGAGGGCACTATAGCCAACAATCTCCTACTTGGACTTAAGGCTAATTATTGCGATGCTGCATACTCACAGCCCGTGTGATACCGAACACCCAACTTCTCTACTAATCAGTCTCACAAAGCCTGTTTGTGAAACTATTGTGTTTGAGAAATAGCCTCAGTGAGTGGATCCGCTCCAGTGTTTATTTCTGTATCTATCAATATCTCAACTTCGCGGAGAAAGCTATCTCCCGATATAAGCAATACCTGTCTTAGAATATGTCTGGATTTCTGATGGGACCCAATTCACAAATGAAATCCAAATCCAGCAAACTTCTTAGACTGTATTGTCTACTGAACTTAATCAGTATACTGCGCCATGCCTTCCTCAGTATCCGCTTGGACCACCTGTCCAACATACTGTCCCTCAGAAGAGGGAAAAACTATAACTCAGACAGCCACTCTGTCATCCAGGTCATCTTGGAAGCCTGAAATGATAACTATCTCCTGAAGGAGATTGCCGTTACCATATTCCTAGAACATCCATTTATGTTCATAAACTGCTTCCCTACATTTCTCCAGGATTGGATTAATATATGTTTATTGCAGCTAGTGCAAAAACAACATCTGGTGTGGTACATGACATTTCATGATTAACTCAATTGCTTAAGCAAGTGATATGCTAATCATGCAGATCCTCTCCCGTTTAGTCTATAAGACACCTTTAGAGAGTGTGACTCCATCAACTGCAGGTACACCACCATGTAAGGAGTCGTCCATTCTAAAACACTTTAGAATAGTGTCAAGTACCTAAATTGGGACACTTCCTAAATCTAGATCTAGAACCATAGATCTAGTTACCAGAAACTCTGATATTAGATCCATGTCCTATGTGGAGAAACAACTGTATGACAACAAAAGTATAACCGATTGTAGTATAGGAATTTCACTTCCTATAAAGTGCATGTCATCCAAATACCAGGACATCACACCCTACTACCTTCTTACCAGATCCATCTCCTATTCTGATGAAGTCAAAGCCTATGACTGTCACATCAAAAATAGATGATCTATTTCCGCTATACCTGCTTTAGTCTACGAATAGACATAAGCTACTTGCCCTCTATACTACCGCTGCTCCTACTGACTACAACAATCCTCTGGCAGAGTCATATAGACGTGCACTTCTAAAGCTAGTTTAGAACAACGCTATACTCATCCTCCTGCCGGGTCTTATAGTTAGGAACAGCAGCAATGGCAAGTCTGGGTAAACAAGAACCTCTCTTTCACCGTCTTTGAGAAGACCGAAGTACCTCTCGGGTGCCTGAGGTTACCCACCAAATCTGCGGAGTGGCTAATGGAATGTCAAATCCAATCGAATCCTCAGGTTATATTAAATCATCAGTGATCGTTTGTGGTTCTGGAATCACTTCCAGTTCTACCATACTCCTACTTCTGTTTACTGAAAAAATCCATTTTACTAAAACCGTGGCGAGTCAAGAACAATATCACTATTGATATTCCTGATGGTAGAAAGTTAGCCCTCGTCAAAGTCCGGGATAACCCACAAACTGCCATTATTGAAACGTGCCTCGAGTTTATCCGGATTCTGG
Source organism: Agapanthus africanus (assembly GCA_030015575.1). Taxonomy (NCBI): domain Eukaryota; kingdom Viridiplantae; phylum Streptophyta; class Magnoliopsida; order Asparagales; family Amaryllidaceae; genus Agapanthus; species Agapanthus africanus. The sequence continues at coordinate 407,921,469 of JASDDO010000026.1, forward strand.
TTTTAAGTATCAGCCGGACAACTCCCTATACCTTAACATCGTTAAGATATAAATTGATTCTATATATATCCAATATAGAAACTTAAGCACTAATTTAATTGGAACCAGATTCAAAACCATGCAGCTGCCTCCAGTGCATATGAACCAAATAGAATGAGGCATATCGGCATTACTCATCAAGGAGTGTATCCATATATGAGTAACCTGAAAGAGAAGCAAGTTCTCAAAAACCATTACTATCAACGAAATACCAAACACAAGTATCTACATCTTTGACTACCTCGAAGAATCCTGATACTTCCAACAAATGGTTCTCTATTTTATTCTTATACGTATAACTTCTCAATATCTGTACCTTGCATTTCAATGAAATACTTGTCTAGAACTGGAGAAGTCATGAGTAAACAGAATATAGTACGAGTACTAACTCTTTGTCCTAATGGACAATGGATAACATACAATACTTTGTACAAGTTCCCTGAGTTCAATAACTCAAACCTTGTGCGTCGTAGGTTGAAAACTGTACTATGGTTAAGAAGAATTACACCGCTGTTGAATGCACCTTACCTAACCATCAACTGATATAGGTAAATGTCATGGACATAATTTCAAAAAGTTATATCTCACTTTATAAAATAAACGTACAGATATATCAGTATGAAATTGGTATATAACAACGGATATTCAAAACTAAATATTTGCCATCCGGCTAAAACCAGATGATTTCCTTAAATATCACCAATTACAACGAATTCCGATATAATGAGGATCTAATCACCCAATTCCCAATATCTTACTCCCACTCACCATCTATAATACCATACAGATGTGAGAAACTGATCTGGTAAATACATACCATGGAGTTAGATTCCAATTGGGAAAACAGTTTTCAATTAACATCGCACAGTCGGACTGAAACATGAAAATGTTTCGAAGGTGTTAACCTAGTATTCCTAGTAACGTCTCTTCCACAATCCTGATTCATGTAACATTTCAGAAAATATAAAATATTATTTTCGGAATTTAATATTAAAATAATATATTTCGCGAAAACTACCCAATTTGCGAAAGTGGGGTTTTCGTAAAACGGTATAAATATATACCAATATTTATGAAATAATTGGAAATTAAAATGATTTATTCATTTAAAAATATATTTATCGGATTTTGCATTTTAAAAATTTATTATATGCAGTTTTGATAAAACCCGATTAGTGCACTACTAATCGCGATTAGGCCAAATCCGTGTTTCTACAGTTTTTCATGGCTAGTGCACCATGTCATGTTGCATTTTGTTGCATATTGTTGCAATTGTGTTATTTGGTTTTATTATTATGAGAAGAAAAGAGAAAAAGGTAAAAGAATGAATTAAGGGAGAGGGAAAGAATGAGAGTGAGGGTGAGAATAAGAGGAAGAGAGAGAGAGAGACGGCAGCAATATCCTTTTCCTCCCTATTATTTTTCATCTCCTCCTTCATCCTCAAGCTTCCCTCCACCTTCACCCCAAGAAATCATCTCAAGATCTTCATCCAAACACTATACTCCCTTCATTAAAGATGATCCCCACCTCATCCTCAACACAATGGACCAAGCAAAGTTGGATTTTGATAACATTGGGAAACTAGGGTTTTCTTGAGTTGCCTAAGTGAGGTATATCTCTTTTCATTTGGTTTAGTTTTGAGTTCCTAGCATTTTAGTTTAGTTTAGAATTTGTTTAGTGGTGGATTTGTGAACTTTGAAATCCCTAGAGAGGGTTTGGGTTATTATGTGGACTTGGGTTACTTAGTGGCTGTTCTAGGGCCTTAGAGATTGATTCCCTAACTTAGAAATGAGAATAGAAACAATAATACAAACTTAGGATTTGTTCCGTATCGGTTTTTTGACTTTTAGCATGCCTACAGGGACCTGGAGAGTTTTTGAGAAAAGAAAACAACTCTAGAGACCTAGTGGGACCAAGAGGAAGCCACCCTGCAAGTACAAACCAATTCTGAGCACAGATGGCCGAGGTGGCCGGATTTTTTGGCTATGTGGCCGGCCACTTTGAGGGGGTTTGGGTCTAGGTTGTTTCAGTAGCTCACACACTCTATATACAACACTCTATACTTGCTAGTTTTTCTCCATTTGACCTGAGTCAAAATCTGGGAGTACATTGGTATGATTTTTGGTTATGTTTTCCGTATTTTGAATGCTAGGTTTTGAGATTTGGATTTGTATTTGGTTGTTGGATGTTTGTACATCAACAACAAGGGTTGGTTGGGTTGTTTTGCATGCATAGGCTATAGTTTCTAACCTATGAGCGCAACGTGTGCTGTATTGGTTTTCCGTACTTGATTTTAATGCTATTGCGACTGTGTATGTATTGTAGGTACCTTCGCGTGGATTTCAAGATGACGGAGCATGGCGTTATCGACTTCGGCAAGTAAGGAGCAAGGTGAGTAGATCTATATCAACGGGGGAAGTCGGGTGGATGGCATATAGCACCCCCGCAAATTATTAAATGGAAACCGATTTATAAGATACAGTCGTAGAAACCTAGATTAGGAAACTAGGGATATGGTAAAAAGGATAGTTAGACATGATATGAGATGAAAGCTTAGGGTTATGAAAATGTGATGTGATTGACGACTTGATTGATATGTCGGTATACGGATGCGAGTCGATAAGAGAGGATTGATACCTTTGCCGGTCCCCTGAGATGAGATTGTTATGGATGTGATCCGGGGACATGGGCATACAGGGATATAAAATGTTGTGAATCTTGAGTGATAAGCCGTACGATACGTTAGGTCCGTACCCTCATTGTCTTATAGGTTGTTAGGATCCCAAATTGTTTAATGACGCTATACGATAATTTACCGTACATGATGAGTTTAATTGATGATTAATCCATACCCTTGACTAGAGGATGCCGATTGATAGATTCACCGACTCAGTCATGTTAGATATGCATACCTTATACCCTTAGATTCCGATTTACTTATGCTACGTTCATGCCATTCCCATTGCATTTCAAATACCTGTGCTAGTACACCTACACCATTATCGATGAAGCGTATGTCACACTTACACAGATTGGTCGGCTCACACACTTCATCATCGATAATTTCCATGTCACTACACAGTAGAATTGCTGCATCATGATATGACTCTTTGCATAATTTACTTGCTATAGTTACATATACACCTTTATACGATGTTGCATTTGACCTTGGAGGAATTTGGAACCGCAGAATATATTTTAAAACTGGATTCATCTTAAAGAGCGGTTTTCCCTAGGTATGTGCATATTAATGTTCCATTTTGCATGATTTACGGATATGCTTACATTCTGTTATATGTTGCATACATCTTGCTTTACGATTATACACATTGAGATATGCTGTTTTCATGAGATTTCTGGATTTGAAAACAGTGGTTATGCTTCAAAAGAAAGTATGTATTGTTTTAAAAACCCGAGTTCTCTTCATATGATATTTCAGTGCGTCCACCATGTGTTTTCTCGATTTTGAGAATGGCATGTGAAACCCGATTCGAGGAGGAAGAGGAACCGTCTGCGGGTGCATGGTGGACCCGGTGCGATACCCCGGGGAAAGATGGTCGCAGATGATGGCGTTGAGCCTGGCAGGGGAGCACTACCTACCAGTGATAGTATTTCGACTCAGCGGTTATTCGGAGGATACCGACCGGAGTAGTGAGATATATATGAGGGCCGATCTGAGGATGCGGCGCCTGAGATATGAGTATTTACATGTCGATGCTTGTCACGACCCGAAATGGCACGTGACTGGCACTTGAATCATATGAAGTTTATAGGACCCCATCTAATTCAAGTAAGCCAAAAAATCCCAGAAATCTAAACCATTTAAAAGAAGAAAGAAGGAAAATTTAAGTTTTAAAGCAAATTGTTTAACAACATAAGCCGAAGTATGCATTTTAAAACATCAAGTCTTTTCTGAAAATTTCAGCAGAGTTTCCTTTGGAAATACTGGCCCAAAAAGGGGTACAACATGCATAATATGAATAAAGGCATCCCCAAGCGGGAGCTAGCTCTTCGCCAATTGGCGGTCCTAACCACGCAAGCAATATAATATACAACACCGAAGGGCGAGTATCAAAACTCAAAAAGAAACTCAAAATCAGCAAGAAAACCCATAATAATACAACGCGACTCTAAGGTCGAAAGAATATACACAAGTCTTCAAAGGTTAATAAATAAATATACAAGTCTGGTTGATGGAGTTTACTAGATACAACTGAATATAAATAAAAGGTACAATGGAGGTCACGATGCAAGTGAACCCACCTACCAAAACAATCACCCGGAATGAAAGCAGTGTGCCAGCAAAGCCGAAACGAAACCTGTACGGCAAAACTTGCAAAAGTTGTGGCACAATGGTGGTGAGTTGCCAACTCGTGAGTAGAAAACATCACAGAGCAGAAATCGAATGTATGACTCAATCGTAGGTCATACGATCATATATCCTCAATATGATAAAATGTGAAGCATGATAATGTGGCAAGGGTAAACATCTATCCAAATGTGTAATACCAAGTGCTCGTGTCAGTGCCTCTGGTAGCAACATATCATAAATATGAGGTATGAATGTAATATGATGAAAACAGAATACATCATGAATGATAAGACTGTTTTCTTAATATAGTGAGATTTCTGTATAAACATTTAAGTATCATCAATGAAATTATCAGAAAATCAGTGTCAAGCATCGACACAAAATATATGTCTCAAATACCAATATCTCAATATCTCAGGCTCCGGCTATCCGTACTGGCCTGTATCATCAAATCTCAATATCTCAGGCTCTGGCTATCCGGACTGGCCTGTATCATAAATCTCAATAAAATCACCGGTCAGCAATGCTCCCCTGTCACAGGCTCAAACGCAATCCTCTGCGATCTTCTCGCCCCGGGGTACCGCACCGGGTCCACCATCCACCCACAGACGGTTCATCTCCTCCTCGAATCGGGTGTATAATATCGCTCAAGAACCGAGAAAATTCATGGTGGACATATCATAATCAAAACATGAGAAAACCACACTTTTATCTTTTAAAATGATAATTGAGTTTATTAAATCTTGCGGTTTCTTCAAATCCAGAAATCTCATGGAAAATCCGAAATCCAAAATGAAAAGTCAATAATAATGAATACTGGGCTCCGGCAATCCAGACTGGCCCTTATAATATTGCATGACTAATGAATATAAAAATATGCATGAAATATCAAGCAATGAATGCAATAATGAACTAGCATATCACACAATAACATATAGGAACTATCAGCTAGCAAGCTATGTCAATGAAATAATATTCTCTAAAGTGTACGTGACATGGCAATTATCGATGATGATGTGTGTGAGCCGGTAAGCAAGTGTATGTGGAGCATACGTATCATCGGTAATGGTGCTGGTGTCCTGACAGCATGGTTTCATAATCACTAAGGTACACTATAAACATGCAATGTGAGGATAACAACATAATAAAAGGAAAATGAATAGTAAATGCAACAATAATATCCGGAACATGAATAATAACGTAACAATAAAGAATCTACATTTCTATAAGTGTATCATACCGTTTTACCATTTGAAATAATACGAATCGAGGTATTTTTAAAATATGGGCTACGGTGTTTTTAAGAAAAGGTACATCCTTTGAAATATCGGTAGAATCCCTTGGCCTATCTTTAAAATACTCACGATTCAATAGTTTTGGAATAAGTATGACTCGAGTCTAGTCTAACATCTACAAGTAAACTACAGGACTAAACTAACAGGCTAATCGAAAAGGTAAGGAAACCTCCTAAATCTGAGTCGATATATATATATATATATATATATATATATATATATATATATATATATATAATAGTCGGTGATCCCGCCTCAATAGTATCACATACGATACTATATATAATATGATATCTTCGAGTCAAGAGTGCGGATCTATCACCAATATAAAGCTCGTACGGTAAACCCATCGTACGGCATCCTAAACTGGGTACGGGTCGAATATCATATTTATCACATCTTTTATCTGGTATCCTTATCATCATATCATGATCTGGGTATTTATCTACGTCTAGTACATACTGATTCCATCTACATATGTATGTGCGTGTGTATGACAACACATCACCTAAAGACCGCTATAACATCATGTCGTATCTCATATGACGAACCATATCACATCACCGATCTCGTGGCATCATGCCCAATCTCATCGACTCATCTCCAAATACCATATACTATCCTCATCATCCATGTATATATATATATATGTATGTATGTATATACATAGTCACATACCTATGTGTTTTTATAGATATATGTACATATCCCCATATACGCACAAGTAATAAAATGTATGCAAGTGTGTGTGTGCGCGTGTATGTAAACCTTATTCTAGGGTTCGCGACTACAACTAACTAACGACACTTATCAAATAATTACACTAAAACTTACTTGCTAGCTATCCATATTTCACATAACACATAAACACACACGCGCGCGCGCGCGCGTGCACACACACATATATATATCGTATATATAGTATACTACACTTCGAACTGTGGGGGTGCTATACGACATCCAGCCGATTTCCCCCATAGATATATATCTACTCATCTTGATCCTCGCTTGCTGGATTCGATGACGCCACGCTCATCCTCGTCGTCTCGAAGTCCACGTAGGGGTACCTACATATCACATATAGCATCGTAAACAGAAATCACGCACGAAAACCAAAACATCGCACGAGTCACACATAGGTCAAAACCTATAGTTTACGCATGCAAGAATAATCAAACAACTCCCGATACCGATGTACAAACGTCAAGTGACCGGGATAAAACTCAAATACCAAAACCCATTTCAGTAAAGCTGCAAAACGAATTCAGAAACACGTAAAACACTTCCAGATTTTAGCTTAGGTCAAATTGGTCAATTTTGCACATGTTAAGGGTCTAGTTTACTGCAATAAAAGCCATGGACCAAATACGAAGCGAACCAGAAGTACCCTGGCCACAAATTGCGGCCATAGGGAATAAATCTGTAGCCAGGAATGGTGGGTTTGGTCTTAGGTCTCTGTGGTAGCTTCCTGGATGCCTTCATGACTCACCGTGTTTGCTAAATAAATTTTAGAGTCCCCGGGTGTTAGCAGATATCAATTTCCCTTCACAAAATCCACAATTTCCTGATATTGAGGTTTCTAGGTTTATGAGTTGGGGGTTTACTCTCAGGTTTAGTCCAATAAACAATCATTACATGGGTTGCAAGGTCTCTACTAACCTCAATTACACTTCACAACTCAAGATTTCATCAAAACCCTAACTTGGAATTTTCAAAGTTCGCTAAACTACACAATATCGATTCTAAACTTAAATAGATGATAAAGAAAATGAAATACTAATATAATGGTGAAGGAAATACCTCACTTGGCAACTCAAGAATTTTCTTGAGTTGCCCCATATCTTCAAAATCCGATTTTTCTTGGTCCAAAGTGTTTGTGAGAAGTTTGTGCATGTTTTTAACGAGGTGGAGATGATGTTTTGGGGGTGTTTTTGATGATGTTTTGAGGTGTTTGAGGAGGGAGGAGGCAGCCATGGTTGAGGGAGGAGAGGGAAAAATGAAAGAAATAATAAAGGGGAGAATAACCAAGACCAAGGTTTGACCCCTCACCCCCTCTCTCTCTTGCCCATACCTCTTTCTTTATATTTTCTTTTTCTTTTCTTTTCTTTTTGTTTCCTTTTTCTTCTCATTTTAAAACCAAATCATGCATGAAGAAATAAAGAAAAAGACATGGTAGAGAAGTGTAACAATGTGTAATTTGACATGGTGCATGTCATGTGCATAAATCCAGCTTAATACACGATTAGTGATATCTAATCGCGATTAGCATTAAAATTCTATATAATTAATTATAAAAATCCATAATTTGCTTAAATTATCTAAAGCACCCTCATTTCAGTAATTTCTATAATTTTCCAAATATTTTCTGATTTATCGGTATTTAATTATACCGCACTAATAAAATATTCATGATATTTATTATTTAATTATAAAAATTCCCAAAAATAATATTTTATTTTTCTGAAATGTTACAGTCTTCCCCCCTTAAACAAATTCGGTCCCCGAATTTAAATTCAAACCCCTCAAATACTAAAACATTTTAGTAAAATGGCGATGTCGTCGGGGCTCCGAAATCATAATTAAATAAAACACATCGTAGCGTAATGCATGCGCATGAAAAATGAGCAGATAACTCAAAATCAAAACTCCGTCAAGCATCCCGCAATCATCGGAGTTTTGGCGAAGACACCAATGTCAAAACCCAAAACGAAAACCAACATGATATACATCAAAACTATAACACGTACATAGTACCCGTCGATGTAAACTCGTCAAAACATCTGAAAGAAACGCATGCCAAACTCTTTTCAAATCGCTGTGCGATGTACGTATCACTGCACAGTGGCGGACGTCTATTGTAAGAAAATAATTATATGTATGTATATATATCCTTTCTTTAACATACACGTCCTGCCGTTTTGGAAATAATTTAGAAGGGTTCCCTTATAAATTGTTTTGTGTCATCTCGGACACATAGGTAAATACTGAGACTATAGCTCTTTCTTAGAAATCCCTTCAATTACTATCAATGCATGCAAAAATATATTTAGGTACCGTCCTCTGACTAGTCCTGCTTAGCTACTAAACCAAATAGCAAATATCATAAAAACATACTTCTCAAAAATCAATCCCATCTGTATATAAGAATGCTACGTGCGTCTGGTGCGCTCGGAAACCGAAATCAATAAATGTGCCATACATGTGCACAGGAACAACTCTAAGTGCAACGGGTGTGCACGAAAACACCTGCCAAGGGAAACGTGTGTGCCGACAGTAATATTAGGTGAATCTGATATGCACGAAGAATCTCGATGTAGTGCATCAGGTGTGCACCAAATCGCATCAAGCGCCAAGTCTGCGCTAAAATCTAAATCAAGTGCACAAGGTGCACGAAAACAAATATTGAGTACCACAATCGAAAACGACGGTATACAACACATCTCAATCCAAATACCAATCAGGTATACCGTGGTATATAATCTCACAACCATGTGCATCAGTATGCACAAAATCGAATCAAAATATTAAAAGTGCAAGAAAACTATGCCGAAAGCAAAAGTCAAATCACATGCATACCATAGGTATGAAATCAAATCAACATCTCAAATGACATGAAATCGAAGTCAAGTGCAACTGTGGTGCACAAAATCTCAATCATGCAAATAAATCGCCCAAAATACCAAAATCAAAGATGACGGAAATAGTCCCGCTCTAGCACATCCTCTAAAGATCTCTGGCCAATTGTCATGGTCACTCGCAACATGTCTCATCGACGATGCCGAACTCTGGCCTACTGGGTGTGCGCAATATGACCGATCCTGGGTCCAAGTCTTCTTGTATTGTATTCCAGAAAGGTCTGTCGAAGTCTCTCCCAAATATCGTTTCTGCCGAACTGCCCGAAAGTTATCATCCTTTACTAAATCTGTTTCTTGTTCCGGAACGGCTGCATACTCATCACGACTCCTTCTGGAAGATATATCCATGTACAACGCCTCTGCATGCGTATCACATCTCTGATGTCAGCGGAGGGGAACGTCATCTTATCAAGATCTCGTACAAACCGATTACTCCACTTTTCTCTAATATCGACTGCTTCGGACTCGTCTCTTCGTGGCTGCATGGATTGCACTCCAACGGCTATACTCGTATCTAGAGTCTCCCATGCAATGTATCCCATCATATGATCTTCGGATGACGTCGAACCTTTCGATCGATTCGTCAAGTTCCATAATCCCCCAAGAGCTCAACATCTTGAGTACAGTTTAATAGTATCGAGTACATGCCACAGTACCTATGGACCAACCGTAGAAGGGCAAACCCAAGCCTTACTAATGGCACCGCGGAACTGCCGCCAACTCTAAGGTTCAAAAGCGTTTTCATGGTCATTATGTCGAGTTAGGGTTTCATTCTTCTAGAGGGTCCACGGAATTACTTGCATGTTTCTCCGAATACTTTAAATTTGGAAAAATGGGTTTCTGACATTCGATCGTCTTCTATCGACTCTCAATGTACCTGTATGAAGTCGTCTCTAACTGGAATCAATCAATCTGATGACTTCGCATCGGGGTAGGCAATGAATCACAAGTCCTAGTCATCCCTCCTCGGATGACTAGCGATCTTCTATCATATCTCGAAGTATAACTCATGCGGCATTTGCTTCAAACATCTGGGCGATTTCATTTCGTTCGCAGCAACAACTGGCTCATTTGTCCGCACGCTGAACAATGCCTCAATCATCAATTATAGTCGGTGCATTGACGGTCATCACAATCTGGCTGGCCTCTAGAGGTAGCCCAATCCTCTAGTGCTGATCTGCACGTCCGAGAAATCTAGTAAAAGAGATCCATCAAACGCTCATGGCATGGAAACACAAATAAACGATACATATATGAAATCGTATGTCCCTGGAATCACACCCTAGTCAGTCCTCGTCCGTGACGAGCTTGTGCTGACGCAACTCTAGTCGTTGCTCTCTCTGCCCGTGTAATCGTGGCAGCAAAACCATAAACTGATATCGATGAGGATAGATCATAAGAATGAATATAATGCTGTGTGTTCAGACCATAATATTGCATTTTAATACCGCTCATTCATTATCTATTTTTTTTGTATATATCGGTACTATTAAACGGTGTTTGCTCAGTAATACAGATTACAGGTATCCGTGACAAAACACTAGAAATACATCCAGAATCACGAATATATCATTTGTGAGCTAACACTGCAACCAGAATCGCAAACTGACCGATATCCCAAGAGTTATTTTGCAAACAAGTGTGTGCACAACATTTTGGTCCAACACATTACATATGAGTGCACACAACTCTTGGAACATGGACCATGGACCTATGGGGCAGCCATAGCATGATGGCTAGTGAAAGTGGCATGGTGTGATGTGCATTAATGGTGCAATAAATGCATAAAGTGTTGATGTGATGCAAAGCTACTACTTTCCTTCCAATTTCTGGTGCACCACAAGTTCAAAACAGAGTAATCAAACTGCACCAATGTGATGTTTGTGAGCAGACAAGACCACCACTGCAATACGGGACCCAGCCCTAGGAAAATGGCCGAGCACTTCCTTGCAAAATCCGGCCCGGCCGGCCCCAACTCCTCCTGTAGGCCCCATCTTCTCACAGTGTCTCCAATGCTGCCATTTGGTCTTTATTTTATTGTTTGCTTAATCCCTAATCTTTCCTATAAAAGCAGATCATGGCAGCAAGGGAGAGGGGTCCAATTTAGTCATTCTTTTTGCAACACTTCATTTTGTTTTCTCTTTCTCTTGTAAATAGCTTAGCTTTCCCTTGAGATCCTTGCCTTCTCTTGATCTTTCAACCTCTAAATTTAGCTTGAAGGTTTAAGGGTTGGTATTTGATCTCAAGGGTTGTATCATTCTTAAAGATGAATAAAGTCTCTTTTGTGCTTTACTTTGCCTTGGGTTTTTAGCTCTCTCTTGATCTTGCGACCTCTTAATTGAGCTTGCAAGTTTAAGCTTGGGTTATTAAACCCATGGGTGTAACTTGTTCCATGGTTCCTAGTTCTTTCTTTCTTGCTTATTTCTTTCTTGCTTTTTATTACTTGCTTTACATTCATGTCTTTTACATTCATGCCTTACATTCATGCCATTCTTTCTTGTAATGTTTTATTTTCTTTGTTATCTTTTCTTTGCTCTTTTTGGTTTGTGTTGTGAATGGTTTTTAATATAGTGTTGTTAGGAATAAATACGATATTGTAAGTTAAGGTTTCTTTGCTCATTTCCTTTTTCCGTATTTTTCATTGAACTTCGTCCAAACGTTACGCAAGCGCTTCATTAGGCATCCTACCCTACCAAGGTAACGGTGATTCCTAACCGCGACTGGTTGCGTTCGGTTTGGCCGGAGGCGATAACACATAGGGTAGACAAAGAACTTTCTGCCCTTTCGCATTAACTCGTCGTAACAAGAACGTAAAACGCTCCGTCTCCCTGTGGATCAACCCGTGCTCATCGCGGCTAGCTGCAAAGCGACACCGTCTTGATTGCGATTAACTTTTAAATTCTTTCAATCAAATAGCACCGTTGCCGGGGAAACGATAACGCTTTACTTCTTGTTATTTCGGGTTAATCATTGTACATTTCATCTATACAACTAACCCTATTTTCAAAACAACATAAAAATTTCAAAACCAAAACTAACTTTGCTAACCATTTTGTTCTCTGGAATTTGACCTGCTTGCACTCTGGCTCTGAACTAAAACACCAAACAATACCAGTGTGATACTATTAGAACAGTGTATTCACAGAAGAAATTTGGAGCACTATCTCCAAGGGAAAACCGGCGACATCCCCTACATTTCCGGCGACGCCAGCCGTACCACCTCATTTTTGCGCCAAATTTTTTTCCTGTACTCCATTTTTCTGGTTTTTTCCTATTTGTATTGTTTGCTTGTTTTAAATTTTAGTGTGCAGGTATTTGGGCATTCTTATCGCTTTTTCGCACTAATATCCATTTTTCCGACATTTCAGATATTTGCGGAATTGCGAACGGCGATTGTGGGGAGCAAAGTGTACATTCAAAGTTAAGGTGGTTACGAAGTACAGTGCCAAAGATCCGGGTAGTTTGACCCGCGCAAGCGAACTTTTCAAGCTTACCGGATTTGATTCAACGGGGGTTTCCTAACCCAAAATCTTAACGGTACGTACTTTACTAACACCTTCTTCTTATATCCGACGCATCCAGCATACTATTCTTTGCAGGATTCTTTGCAAATTAGCTTTCAAACACCAAAATTGACTAACCCGTATTTGTTGCAGTGCCGTGCTTAAACTAAAAAAAAGATTGTTTGATTCTTTAAATAATTTTTTGATTAATTTGCGCATTGCATCCATTAATACGGACTTAAGGGCAAGCGAACCCCTCAACATACGGTAAAGGATTTCATAACCTTTTCCGTGGCCCACAAATCACGAACTGTGCATAACGTTTACCCGCACAAATTTTAAAAGAACTAGACCTTAAGCCTTAAGGACTCCGCGCTGACTAGGAGAAGTTAACTGTATTTAGAACACCGCTTAATGGTATATTATTTATGGGGTGTCTAGGAAAGTGTTCACGGCCAAACCGCCAAAAGAGAAAGGGTTATTTAATTAAAGACCTTCGCGAAAGCGTCGGAAAACCTCCTCTTATCTCTGCACTTACCTGGCCTCGTGATCAGTGTATCTTGAGCCCGTTTCTCGACAAAGTTTTACTTCGACAATCAAGTTCTTGAGCAGGTCTAGTTGACCTAGGTGAACCCTAGACTGATTAGGTGCGTGGTATTTTTGTGTCGTGATTATTTTTGTCCAGATTCTTTTTGTGTCTATATTTCATTCTTTTGTTAATAACTAACTAAAAAACTAAAAAAAAACCCATTCTTTTTCCTCACTTCTTCTTCTCTTCATATCATGGGTACCCCACCTTGAAAAACTCTTGCCGAACTTTAGTACCCACAACCATACATAACTTCCTACGGTTCTTGCTTTAGTCGAATTTTGAACGACCCCTCCATGCCTAAAATTTCATTGAAAGATCGCATAGACGCGTCTAGGACAAACACTTATACTCCGCAGTCCATTTGTTATCAACCTTTTTAACCTCCCCACCCTCTTATGTTGATACCCTTTTTCGAGTCCTGTTGTAACTTCAAGACCCATGTCTATTGCTGAACATATTGAACAATCTCGTAGCTGATCTTTCACTCCTTTCACCACTTCAAATTCTTCGGATCAACAATTCCATTCACCTTCTTATCCAAATGTTGATCCTACTCCTGTCTAGCCATTCAATTCCTACCAATCCTACCCGACTTTTGCACCTTCCCTAGACATTGCTTCTGAACCACCTTTTCGGAGTTTTCAGTATCCAAACAATTTTGAATCTTTTACTGAAACCCCTTCACAACCCATGTTTAGTCTGGAACAGACGTTAGAAGACTTTAGGGTAGCGTCATGCCAACAAATAATTGATTTGAATGCGTCCATGGCCGCCCTCATACAACCTAGTGACCCGGTAGCTAGTTTTCAACTAGCTCCAAATTTTCCAATGTATGATGAGGCGGTAGGACAGGTTGAGAATTTGAGTGGTGAGAGTGAACTGTTCACCCTTCCAAATCAAACCTACCCATCCCAAATTGAATCACAAAACTCCAGTTTTGAATGTCTATCAAATGTCCCAAAGGATTTACCGATTGAAGATAGAATGTTTAATGAGTTGTGTAACTTTGTAGTGTTTGATTTACCAGATTGTGAAGGGTCCATGTCAAGTGAAACCACACCAAATCCTTTTGACCTCTACACCTCCACTCTAGAACCTGAATTAATTAATATCCATGCTTTTGATAAGGTGTCTGAGAATATTGATTTTCACTTGATTGGGGATATCTACGCTGGGGATATTTTGGATGATGAACCCGCGGATTTGGCTGAGTTTTTCTCTCCAATTCATCATCCCGAGTCATTAAATGTTTTTCCCGAACTTTATATGCGTCTTGATTTTGATGATAAATGCATGGATGAGCTTAACTTTGAGGAAAATTTTGAGGATATTCTTGTGGCTGAACCAGTTTTTCTTGATGAGTCGGATTTTCCAATTCATCCTATCCCTTTCATTGACTGTGTACATCCTACGGAACCTTTAACCGATAATCTTCCTCAACCACTTCCCTCCATCCTTTTCATCGTTCCGACCTTGCAAGACACCGTATCACTTTCACTTCTTATGTCTGGTTTACCAAGTTCGGCGTACCCATATTTTCTCACGAATCTTGAGGGATTTAACCCCATTTCTCGACGGGTTAATAGATTAGCACAAACTCTTCTTACACATCGGTCATCATAATTTGTTCTAGTCTATTCACTCCATTTCCACCGTCAAGTTTGTACTCCGTTTCTTTTTCCCTTCCACCATTCTTCTCATATACCGAGACCGTATACCACTTCTATCCCCATACGGTCCAGCGTATTCTCCATTTCTTTCCTCTCCGCATTCTTTCACCAACCAGCACATTATAGTGATAAATTTTTTGAATGGTTGGTGCTCACTTTTAGCCTGTATAAGACCTTGTATAGATTGATACTCTTCTTTTTTCTCCTAATCCTGAACTTCAACGCTTAACAGTGGAAATACTGTTTTACTTAAGTTTGGGGGGGACCTTTTTGTGTATATACTTTTGTTTTTTTGTTTTGTATAAAATTTTCTTTGGGGAGGCACCAACAATTTTGACCCTCTTGGTGTAGCCTGACAGTGAGGGCACTGTCAAGTTTAAGTTTGGGGTGTGCTCGGTAAGCTTTCTTTCCTTCGCATTCATTTGTATATTTTGCATTTGCATACCTATTTAAAACCCACAAAAATCAAAATTTTTTCCAAAAATATAAAAACTTTGTCGTCATGTTAGCTATTAGGGTAACTTAGATTTTTATTCCGAAAGTTTAGTTGATACGTTAGAAATAACTAAATCCTAGGCTTAAGAATTGAAAACCCTAAAAATAACCCTCCTTCTGTTTAATCTTGGTGATTATACGTCCTAACAGTTTTTTTTGAGAAATAGGTAATCTTGAGTTCAGTTCTTTAGTTAAGTCGAGATGAAGAGAGAGTATTGATGCTTTACTGAAGGATAAGTCTGAAAAATAGTTTCTATTCTTGAATTCAAATTTAGAAAGTATATACCCTACAAAATGCACATACACGCACCTTGAAACTTGGGATAGTAGAGGATACCTAGAAATACTCTTGCCTGAAAGCTTAGTATGAAAGAAAAAACGGTAATTAAAGCTAAACACCAAAAGAGCATCAGTGAAAAATATATCCGGTCTTGAAAAAGAAAAATAAATAAATAAAGTCAAGACCTGGAAACTACTATTTACGTTTTAAGCTCACACATTCAGTAATCGGCCGTTAATGCCTCAAGAAGCATTAATAGTCGCATGAAAGGTGTGTGAGCATCACCGTCCATCATTAATGAAAAGAAGTAGTATTAGGTATTAGGGTAAGAGTACTATAGCTTGAATTGAATTCTTGAGTGTAGGGGTGCAAATTTACACACACGTAGGGGTATACAATCGATATTTGGAGGAAAGATAGAAATAAAGAATAAAACTTATGTTTTCCGTAAAGTTGATAAAAATCACTGATTTGAGACCGCACTTTTAGAAGGAAAACTCAGGAGATACCAACATCTTTATAAACTTTTTTTGGAACGTATATGATCTGGGGTTATATAGATTAGTGGCATGAAACATAAGGGTTGGATATTTCTAACTTAGGATGATAGAATTTCTAACATAGATACTAAACTGTAGGAGTAGAATCGATATTAACTTATGAAACTAGCTTGACGGGATTTTATGGGTAGTATCCACTGAAAACCCTCACGAGACAACACTCCTCCCACTAGGGACACCTAAAGGTTTAAGGCTTGTTGCACGTGCTCAGTGCAATCGCGTTCCCTGCGAAAGTGAGGCTAGGATTTTGTTTTGCTCGGGACGAGCAAAAGATAAGTTTGGGGGTATTTGTTCAGACTAGAATATTGCATTTTAATACCGCTCATTCATTATTTATTTTTTGTAAATATCGGTACTATTAACCGGTGTTTGCTAGTAATACAGATTACAGGTATCCGTGACAAAACACTAGAAATACATCCAGAATCACAGATATATCATTTGTGAGCTGACACTCCAACCAGAACCGCAAACTGACCGATATCCCAAGAGTTATTTTGCAAACAAGTGTGTGCTCAACATTTTGGTCCAACAAAATACATATGTGTGCACACAACTCTTGGAACATGGACCATGGATCTAGGGGCAGCCATGGCATGATGGCTAGTGCAAGTGGCATGGTGTGATGTGCATTAATGGTGCAATAAATGCATAAAGTGTTGATATGATGCAAAGCTACTAGTTTCCTTCCAATTTCTGGTGCACCACAAGTTCAAAACAGAGTAATCAAACTGCACCAATGTGATGTTTGGGAGCAGACAAGACCACCACTGCATTACGCGACCCAGCCTTCAGAAAATGGCCGAGCAATTCCTTACAAATTCCGGCCTGGCCGGCCCCACCTCCTCCTATGGGCCCTATCTTCTCAAAGTGTCTCCAATGCTGCCATTTGGTCTTTATTTTATTGTTTGCTTAATCCCTTATCTTGCCTATAAAAGCATATCATGGCAGCAAAGGAGAGGGGTCCAATTTTGTCATTCTTTTTGCAACACTTCATTTTGTTTTCTCTTTCTCTTGTAAATAGCTTAGCTTCCCCTTGAGATCCTTGCCATC
This sequence comes from Agapanthus africanus, assembly GCA_030015575.1. NCBI lineage: Eukaryota > Viridiplantae > Streptophyta > Magnoliopsida > Asparagales > Amaryllidaceae > Agapanthus > Agapanthus africanus. The sequence continues at coordinate 407,938,903 of JASDDO010000026.1, forward strand.
TCTTGATCCTTAGACCTCTTCATTGAGCTTGAAGGTTTAAGGGTTGGTATTTGATCTCAAGGGTTGTATCATTCTTAAAGATGAATAAAGTCGCTTTTGTGCTTCATTTTGCCTTGGGTTTTTAGCTCTCTCTTGATCTTGCAATCTCTTAATTGAGCTTGCAAGTTTAAGTTTGGGTTATTAAACCCATGGTGTGTAACTTGTTCCTTGGTTCCTATTTCTTTCTTTCTTGCTTATTTCTTTCTTTCTTTTTATTAGCTTTATATTCATGTCTTTTACATTCATGCCTTACATTCATGCATTTCTTTCTTGTAATGTTTTCTTTTCTTTGTTATCTTTTCTTTGCTCTTTTTGGTTTGTGTTGTGAATGGTTGTTAATATAGTGTTGTTAGCAATAAATACGATATTGTAAGTTAAGGTTTATTTGCTCATTTCCTTTTCTCGTATTTTTCATTGAACTCTGTCCAAACGTTACGCAAGCGCTCCGTTAGGCACCCTACCCTACCAAGGTAACGGTGATTCCTAACTGCGTCCGGTTGCGTTCGGTTTGGCCGGAGGCGAAAGCAAGAGATAAGAATGGAAAGACAAGGGTCAATAAGCCGGATTCCACGAATACCGTGCTTAAGTATCCTAATCCACGTTGTTGCCGATTGCTCTAGCTTCAATCGTTAAGTTCGGATCAAAGGTTTTAGTGCGGATCTCCTTAGCTTACACTATTGTATATTTTCCTAACAATTTTATACTTGCATATAACACATAGGGTAGATAAAGAACTTTCCACCCTCTCGCATTAACTTGTCGTAACAAGAACGTAAAACGATCCGTCTCCCTGTGGATCGACCCGTGCTCATCGCGGCTAGCTGCAAAGCGACACCATCTTGATTGCGGTTAACTTTTAAATTCTTTCAATCACTGTGCAAGGAAATGTACATCCTAAGGCATCTTAAGCGGTGTAGCGTATCGGAAGTATGCCGCGGAACATACACACGGTACGTCACTCTCCTTAAGTCACCTACTCCATCAACCAAGGTCAACCTACGTGACGAAAGTTCGGGTCTAATACCCTTCGACCAAGTCTAAGTCCCGTAAGGTCAAGCCTAGGTTCCGAATATATATAAACGCCCTAGTCTCCGCATAGTCAAACATAGACTCAAACCAAGGTTAACCTAGCGCTCTGCTACCAATTTTGTCACGACCCGAAATGGCACATGACTGGCACTTGAATCATATGAAGTCTATAGGACCCCATCTAATTCAAGTAGGCCAAAAAATCCCAGAAATCTAAACCATTTAAAAGAAGACAGAAGGAAAAGTTTAGTTTTAAAGCAAATTGTTTAACAACATAAGCCGAAGTATGCAATTTAAAACATCAAGTCTTTTCTGAAAATTTCGGCAGAGTTTCCTTTGTAAATACTGGCCCCAAAAGGTGTACAACATGCATAATATGAATAAAGTCATTCCCAAGTGGAATCTAGCTCTTCGCCAATTGGCGGTCATAACCATGCAAGCAATATAATATACAACGCCGAAGGGTGAGAATCAAAACACAAAAGGAAACTCAAAATCAGCAAGAAAACCCATAATAATACAACGCGCGACTCTAAGGTCGAAAGAATATACACTAGTCTTCTAAGGTTAATAAATAAATATACAAGTCTGGTTGATGGAGTTTACTAGATACAATTGAATATAAATAAAAGGTACAATGGACGTCACGATGCAAGTGAAGCCACCTACCAAAGCAATCACCCGGAATGAAAGCAGTGTGCCAGCAAAGCCGCAACGAAACCTGTATGGCAAAACCTGCAAAACCTGTGGCACAACGGGGGTGAGTTGCGAACTTGTAAGTAGAAAACATCACAGAGCAGAAATCGAATGTATGACTCAATCCTAGGTCATACGATCAGTAATATATATCCTCAATATGATAAAGTCTGAAGCATGATAAGGTGGCAAGGGTAAACATCTATCCAAATGTGTAATACCAAGTGCTCGTGTCAGTGCCTCAGGTAGCAACATATCATAAATATGAGGTATGAATGTAATATGATGAAAACAGAATATATCATGAATGATAAGACTGTTTTCTTAATATAGTGAGATTTCTGTATAAACATTTAAGTATCATCAATGAAATCATCATAAAATCAGTGTCAAGCATCGACACAAAATATATGTCTCAAATCCTAATATCTCAATATCTCAGGCTCCGGCTATCCGGACTGACCTGTATCATCAAATCTCAATATTTCAGGCTCTGGTTATCCGGACTGGCCTGTATCATAAATCTCAATAAAATCACCGGTCAGCAATGCTCCCCTGTCACAGGCTTAAACGCCATTCTCTGCGATCTTCTCGCCCCGGGATACCGCACCGGGTCCACAATGCACCTACGGATGGTTCATCTCCTCCTCGAATCGGGTGTATGATATCGCTCAAGAGCCGAGAAAACTCATGGTGGACATATCACAATCATAACATGAGAAAACCGCACTTTTATCTTTTAAAATGATAATTGAGTTTATTAAATCTTGCGGTTTCTCAAAATCCATAAATCTCATGGAAAATCCAAAATCCAAAATGAAAAGTCAATAATAATGAATACTGGGCTCCGGCAATCCGGACTGGCCCTTATAATATTGCATGACTAATGAATATAAAAATATCCATGAAATATCAAGCAATGAATGCAATAATGAACTAACATATGACACAATAACATATAGGAACTATCAGCTATAAAGCTATGTCAATGAAATAATATTCTCTAAAGTGTACGTGACATGGCAATTATCGATGATGATGTGTGTGAGCCGGCAAGCAAGTGTATGTGGAGCATACGCATCATCGGTAATGGTGTTGGTGTCCTGACAGCATGGTTTCATAATCACTAAGGTACACTATAAACATGCAATGCGGGGATAACAACATAATAAAAGGCAAATGAATAGTAAATGCAACAATAATATGCGGAACATGAATAATAACGTAACAATAAAGAATCTACAGTTTTATAAATGTATCATACCGTTTTGCCATTTGAAATAATACGAATCGAGGTGTTTTCAAAATAAGGGCTATGGTGTTTTTAAGAAAAGATACATCCTTTGAAATATCGGTAGAATCCCTTGACCTATCTTTAAAATACTCACGATTCGTTAGTTTTAGAATAAGTATGACTCGAGTCTAGTCTAACATCTACAAGTAAACTACAGGACTAAACTAACAGGCTAATTGAAAAGGTAAGGAAACCAGCTAAATCTGAGTCGATATATATATATATATATATATATATATATATATATATATATATAACAGTCGGTGATCCTGCCTCAATACTCTCACATACGATACAATATATAATATGACATTCTCGAGTCAAGAGTGCGGATCTATCATCAATATAAAGCTCGTACGGTAAACCCATCGTACGGTATCCCAAACTGGGTACGGGTCGAATATCACATTTATCTCATCTTTTATCTGGTATCCTTATCATCATATCATGATCTGGGTACTGATCTACGTCTAGTACATACTGATTCCATCTACATATGTATGTGCGTGTGTATGACAACACATCGCCTAAGGACCCGCTATAAAATCATGTCGTATCTCATAATACGAACCATATCACATCACCGATCTCGTGGCATCATGCCCAATCTCATCGACTCATCTCCAAATACCATATACTATCCTCATCATCCATGTATATGTATACGTACACACACACACACACGCATAGTCCCATACCTATGTGTTTATATATATATATATATATATATACATATCCCCATATACGCACAAGTAATAAAATGTATGCAAGTGTGTATGCGCGCATGTATGTAAACATTATTCTAGGGTTCGCTACTACAACTAACTAATGACACTTATCAAATAATTACACTAAAACTTACTTGCGAGCTATCCATGTTTCATATAACACATAAACACACACACATATATATATATATATCGTATATATAGTATACTACACTTCGAACTGCGGGGGTGCTATACGCCAACCACCCGATTTCCCCCGTAGATATATATCTACCCACCTTGATCCTCGCTTGCTGGAGTCGATGATGCCATGCTCATTCTCGTCGTCTCGAAATCCACGTAGGGGTACCTATATATCACATATAGCATCGTAAACAGAAATCACGCACGAAAACCAAAACATCGCACGAGTCACACATAGGTCAAAACCTATAGTTTACGCATGCAAGAATAATCAAACAACTCCCGATACTGACTTACAAACGTCAAGTGACCGGGATAAAACTCAAATACCAAAACCCATTTCAGTAAAAGCCGCAAAACGAATTTAGAAACACGTAAAACACTTCCAGATTTTAGCTTAGGTCAAATTGGTCAATTTTGCAAATGGTAAGGGTCTAGTTTACTGCAATAAAAGCCATGGACCAAATACGAAGCGAAACAGAAGTACCCTAGCCGCAAATTGCGGCCATGGGGAATAAATTTGCGGCCAGGAATGGTGGGTTTGGTCTCAGGTCTCTGTGGTAGCTTCCTGGATGCCTGCATGACTCACAGTGTTTGCTAAATAAATTTTAGAGTCCCCGGGTGTTAGCAGATATCAATTTCCCTTCACAAAATCCATAATTTCCCGATATCGGGGTTTCTAGGTTTATGAGTTGGGGGTTTACTCTCATGTTTAGTCCAATAAACAATCACTACAGGGGTTGCAAGGCCTCTACTAAGCTCAATTACACTTCACAACTCAAGATTTCATCAAAACCCTAACTTGGAATTTTCAAAGTTCGCTAAACTACACAATATCGATTCTAAACTTAATTAGATGATAAAGGAAATGAAATACTAATCTAATGGTGAAGGAAATGCCTCATTTGGCAACTCAAGAATTTTCTTAAGTTGCACCAAGTCTTCAAAATCCGATTTTTCTTGGTCCAAAGTGTTTGTGAGAAGCTTGTGCATGTTTTTAATGAAGTGGAGATGATGTTTTGGGGGTGTTTTTTATGATATTTTGAGGTGTTTGAGGAGGGTGGAGTGAGGAGGCAGCCATTATTGAGGGAGGAGAGAGAAAAATGAAGGAAATAATGAAGGGGAGAATAACCAAGACCAAGGTTTGACCCATCACCCTCTCTCTCTCTCTCTTGCCCATACCTCTTTCTTTATATTTTCTTTTTCTTTTCTTTTCTTTTCTTTTCCTTTTTCTTCTCATTTTAAAACCAAATCAAGCATGAAGAAATAAAGAAAAAGACATGGTAGAAAAGTGTAACAATGTGTAATTTGACATGGTGCATCTCATGTGCACAAATCCGGCTTAATACACGATTAGTGATATCTAATCGCGATTAGCATTAAAATTGTATATAATTAATTATAAAAATTCATAATTTGCTTAAATTATCTAAAGCACCCTCATTTCAGTAATTTCTATAATTTTCCAAATATTTCCCGATTTATCGGTATTTAATTATACAGCACCAATAAAATATTCATGATATTTATTATTTAATTATAAAATTCCCAAAAATGATATTTTATTTTTCTGAAATGTTACAATGCGGGACACGGGTTTAATGATGTTTTCGAGTGTTGGTGTTGGACACCCAGGTTCCATGATTTGTTGTGTTATTGATGGACACACATTCTTTGATATCCTCATATATTTACATGCATATGTTTGTATGATCTTTCAAGTGGACGAGATCCATATGCATACAGGTATTTATTATATTGTTGGATGTTATCCACATGCATACAGGCTTTGATTATATTATTGTTGGCATATTTATATACGGTCACCCTAGATATCATAGTATTACCTTTATGATACAGTTGACCTAGGAGTCGTTGTTTATTCGATTTTTACCTGTTGATATTTTTCTACTCACGAGTAGGCAACTCACCCCCGTTGTGCCACAGTTCTTCCAGGTTGACTGCATGGATTAGTAGCGGTATCGTTGGCACACAGTTGCATTCGAGTGATTGCTTTGGTAGGTGGTACATATTGGATCGTACACCTCTTGTATTTATTATTCCTAATGTATCTAGTCAATTCCATCAATCAAAACTAGTATTTGTATAAGTAATAAGACTTAGCAAGGCTTGTAGTTGCGAGACATGAGCGATGGGTTATATGTTCGCTTGGTGGGTTTGATGTCTTTCTTTATTCTTTATTCTTTTGTGGTGATCTTCGCCGTTGGGCGTCGTATACTTATATTTATGGTTTTCTTCGTTGTGGATCCGCCGATTGGCAAAGAGCTAGCTCCCGCTTGGGGATGCCTTTATATTATCATGTATTTATGGTTTTGGATCAAAATATACAAATGTGGTGCTGCCCAAATTTTTAAAAGACGAAACATGTTTTTCAACTAATAAATTAAACTCGCATTTTCCATGTTCCCTTTTCTATGCATTTAGGAAGGCATTTGATTTCATTATACCTTTATTTCAAAACTTCACCTTTTTTATTTTCTTGAAAAGGTTTAGATTTCTTGGTTTTTGGCTTACTTGAACTACGTTACGCCTTTAGACGCTGCGTGATTTAAGTGCCGGTCACGAGCTAAATTCGGGTCGTAACAAAGTTGGTATTAGAGCGCTAGGTTTAACCTTTGTTCGAGTTTAGTTTTGACTATGTGGAGTTTGGGGTGTAAATATTACGAAACCTAGGCTTGACCTTACGGAACTTAGACTTGAACAGGGGGGTATTAGATCCGAACTTTCGTTTCTTAGGTTGATCCTGATTGATGGAGTAGGTAGCTTGAGTAGAGTGACGTACCGTACGTATGTTCCGCGGCATATTTACGATACGATACTCCACTTAAGAAATCTTAGGATGTACATATTTTGAGATCTGTGATTCTCTTCGTACCCATGGTTATACATCCATTTAAGATCCTTGACTCTGTTCGTTTCCATGATCATATTTTCATTGATGTTGTTTCTTCTTATGGTCATGTATCCATTCTGGATCTGTCGTTTCCTTTCATGCCCTTGATCTTGTTTCATCGATACGTTCTTGAGGTTCCTGTCACCATGGTTTAAACACAGATCGAGCTGCTGTTAATGTTGCGATCAGGGCGAGCTCGTCATAGACGAGGACTGACCATCGTGTTTTCTGGTGACACAAGAACGTCTCGATTTTTGTATTGGTGTTGTGAATTCTCGTTTGAGGCGAGTGTTTGGTTTTACACCGGATGATCGGGCCATTGTTAGAGCTGCCGGTTGTGAGAGGACTGTTGATGTACAACCTACCTCAGAGATTGTGATGTCGTCTACCGTGCAAACAAATGACCCAGCTGTTGTTGAGATTGATAGGATGACGCCTCTAGACTTTACAAGCTGAGATCGCTGGAGCTTCCAGGCAGAGATGTGAAAGATGATAGCTAGCCTATCTTGAGTTGAGAGACGAAGGAGATTCGTCAGATTGATGCGCCGACGCAGGCTCAGTTGAGTTGAAGATTTCTAGTGTGGAGAGTCTTACTCAGATCTAGAGTAGACCGATCCAGAGATGACCGTTGATGTATCTTCTTTCCTGGAGGATTGAGGCATTGTTTAGCATGCGGACGAAGGGTATTCGCATGTCGTCTAGGCGAAGATAAAAAGTTCGAATGAATGTCAGAAACCCATTTTTCCAAGTTTAAAGTATTCGGAGGAACATGCAAGTAATTCTTTGGAACCTCTAAAAGAATGAAACCCTAACTCGACATGATGACCATGGAACCGCTTTTTGAACCTTAGGGTTTGCGGCAGTTCAGCGGTGCCATTAGTGAGGCTTGGGTTTACCCTTCTACGGTTGGTCCATAGGTACTGTGGCGTGTACTAGATATTATTAAACTGTGCTCAGGTGTTGAGCTTTCGGGGAATTATGGGACTTTGATGAATCGATCGAAAAGTTTGACGTCGTCCGGATATCATGTGATAAGAGATCAGCAAGTTGACCAGATTTGGATAGAGGACCTCACCCAGATGCGTTGTGAGTCGATCAGGAACGGACGAGTATTGAGTCTTCCTGTATGGACGAGTTCCCGAGGACGTGTTCAGCTAGATATCTTCTACAGAATGATGAAGATACCGAGTTGTGATTTCGAGTCCGTATGAGAGATTCCGGATTGACTGTAGCCGAGACCAATTGCAGTACGCAGATAGCATGACGTGACGTCAAAGCGGATGATGATAAAGACGAGTGGAATAAGAGGTTCATGCGAGATGCTGACGAGCTATGGTTACTCCCCGTCGAGATTAGAGATCTAATATGTATACAGAGGCGTGAGATACGACCAATTCCCGAGGAAATGCTATGTTGAGAACGCAGATGTCCAGAAAACGAGAAAAGATTATGTAAGAGTACCAGCCTCCGTATGGTTCGGCATAGGCGAGATCAGAAGAGACCTTGAGCAGGTTCCTTCCAGGACACTGCTGCGATGAAAATTGCACCGAGGATCAGATGTGTCACGAGTATTCAGAGAGCCAGAGGCCGACGCCAGTGACGTGCTGCTTTATGAGTGGTCATACTAATTGGCCGAGAGATGACCAGAGAAGTACCAGAGCGGAATCGTTCCCGTTAGCACCCTGACTGGGCCGATGAGCCGATGGATTGCGAGATTGGTAATTCAAAAAGAAAATGAGGACCCAGAGACAGAGGACGCCAGACCGTGAGCAAAAGGCGAGCGGATGTTCTTGCTTTGCCAGTTTTGGACGCACCGACATTTTTCGACATTGAAGGAGGTGTACCTCAATGTCATTTATTGCGATTTGCGTTTGTGATCCGAGTATCACGCTTATATCGCTTGGATTTGCATTTTGATGATTGAGTTTCATGATATTGTTTTCGTGCACCATGGCTGCACCTACTGGGTGTTTACATTTTGTCCATAGTTATTGGACTTGATATATATTTTATACACCGTTGTGGTGGTTTGCGATTTCTGCATATTTATTGCACTTGAGATCGGTTTTGTGCCTTGGCTGCACGTGTATATGATTTCATGGATTTCATACAGTTGATTTGATGTTGTGCGTATAGTACGCACTCGATTTGATTTTTGCACTCGGTATAGCTCATATATGCTTGCAGTGCATTGATACGTGTTTTACGCACGCGGTTGCACACGTTTATGATTTTATACACCTTGGTACACTCGGTGTTACTTTTATGCACATTTGAGTTATTGATGAGTTTTCATGCATTTGTTGCACTAGATTGTTATTTCGTGCATTGTTGCACCAGCTTAGTATTTTGTGCATTGGTTGCACCGGATTTATACTCCGTACATTGGTTGCACTTGATTTATGTCTTTGAGCATTGTGTTATCCGATTTGCATTTTCGTGCGCGTGGCACTTGCCGTTCGTTTTCGTGCATGCTACTACACTAGATGTTTTATACGAACCTGACGCTCTTGGGTTGGATTTTGCACATATTAGGCGCTTGGTTTTGGATTTGTGCATATTGGATGCACTTGATTTAGATTTTCATTCGTGCATGTGGGATGCACTTGATTTCGATTTCATTCGTGCATGACGGATGCACTTGATTTGGGTTTTCGTACATGTTGGGCACATGATATGAGATGTGATTTTGTGCACACCAGATGCACTCGATTGGGATTTTCATTCGTGCATGTTAGTTGCACTGCGCTGAGATTTCCGTGCACTCTAGATGCACTGGATGTTGTTGTCGTGAACACCCGTTGCACTGGACAGATGTTTTCGTGCAGACCCGTTGCACTTAGTTTTGCTTTAGTGCATTTGTGGCACTTGTATTTGGATTTGATTTCCGTGCGCACCAGACGCACATGATGTTGGATATGCCTTTTTAAGCTGATTTTGCTTTTGAGCACCTTGTTTTCGTATTGGGCACTATATTACGTAGTAGCCAAACATGACTGATCAGAGGATAGTACCTGAGTTCTTTGCATGCATTAAAAGGTTTAACCAGAGGTTTTCAAAAAGGAGCTATAGTCTCGCTAATTCCTACGTGTCTGCCAGCGACACGAACGTTTACAAAGGAAAACCTTTTGGGATATTTCAAAACGGCGGAACGTATATTTGAGCAAAACATATATGAATGTATATTTACTACTTTAAAAATGAACGCCCGTCACTTGTGCCGTGAGTTACACATCACACGACGATTCAGAAAAGATTTTGCATTATTTTATTCGGTTCTTGACGATTGTTCAAGGATGCGTACTATATACATATTATAGCATTTGACTAGTGTATATTGGATTTCAGTAGTGGATTTCGAGATCCGTATCTCCATTGTAACTCCGAGGATATGCGTACAAATCCGAGGATTTGCGTGACGCTTGACGGAGTTCGGTTTTGAGCTTTAAACTCGTTTTCATGCGCAATTGATGCGCTGTGGTATTTCTATATCTTCCATGATTTTGGAGCCCCGTTGAATTGAGTTGATTATTGAAATGTTTGAGCATTTGGGGGTTTAAATTTAAATTCAGGGACCGAATTTATTTAAGGGGGAAGATTGTAACATTTCAGAAAATATAAAATATTATTTTTGGAATTTAATATTAAAATAATATATTTGGTGAAAACTACCCGATTTGCGAAATTGGGGTTTTCGTAAAACGGTATAAATATATACCAATATTTGTGAAATAATTGGAAATTAAAATGATTTATTTATTTAAAAATATATTTATCGGATTTGGCATTTTAAAAATTTATTATATGCAGTTTGGATAAAACCCGTTTAGTGCACTGCTAATCGCGATTAGGCCAAATCCGTATTTCTACAGTTTTCCATGGCTAGTGCACCATGTCATGTTGCAATTTGTTGCATATTGTTGCAATTGTGTTATTTGGTTTCAATATTGTGAGAAGAAAAGAGAAAAAGGGAAAAAGAATGAATTATGGGAGAGAGAAAGAGTGAGTGAGGGTGAGAATAAGAGGAAGAGAGAGAGAGAGGGGGGGCAGTCATATCCTTTTACTCCCCATTATTTTTCATCTCCTCCTTCATCCTCAAGCTTCCCTCCACCTTCACCCCAAAAATCATCTCAAAATGTTCATCCAAACACTATACTCCCTTCATTAAAGATGATCTTTACCTCATTCTCAACACAATGGACCAAGAAAAGTTGGATTTTGATGACATTGGGAAGCTAGGGTTTTCTTGAGTTGCCCAAGTGAGGTATATCTCTTTTCCTTCGGTTTAGTTTTGAGTTCCTAGCATTTTAGTTTAGTTTAGAATTTGTTTAGTTGTGGATTTGTGAACTTGGAAATCCCTAGATAGGGTTTGGATTATTGTGTGGACTTAGGTTACTTAGTGACTGTTCTAGGGCCTTAGAGATTGATTCCCAAACCTGAAATGAGAATAGAAACCATAATACGAACTTAGGATTTGTTCCGTATCGGTTTTGTCACTTTTAGCATACCTACAGGGAATCTGGGATGACCCGGAGAGTTTTTGAGAAAAGCAAACAACTCTAGATACCTAGTCGGACCAAGAGGAAGCCACCCTGCAAGTACAAACCAATTCTGAGCACAGATGGCCGAGGTGGCCGGATTTTTTGGCTATGTGGCCGGACACTTTGAGGGGATTTGGGTCTAGGTTGTTTTAGTAGCTCACACACTCTATATACAACACCCTATACTTGCTAGTTTTTCTCCATTTGACCTGAGTCAAAATCTGGGAGCACATTTGTGTGATTTTTGGTTATGTTTTCCGTATTTTGAATGCTAGGTTTTGAGATTTGGATTTTTATTTGGTTGTTGGATGTTTGTACATCAACAACAAGGGTTGGTATGGTTGTTTTGCATACGTGGGCTATAGGTTCTAACCTATGAGCGCAACGTATACCGTATTGGTTTTCCGTACTTGATTTTAATGCTATTGCGACTGTGTATGTATTGTAGGTACCTTCGCATGGATTTCGAGATGACGGAGCATGGCGTTATCGACTTCGGCAAGCAAGGAGCAAGGTGGGTAGATCTATATCTACGGGGGAAGTCAGATGGATGGCGTATAGCACCCCCGCAAATTATTAAATGGAAACCAATATATAAGATACAGTCGTAAAAACCTAGACTAGGAAACTAGGGATATGGTAAAAAGGATAGTTAGACATGATATGAGATGAAAGCTTAGGGTTATGAAAATGTGATGTGATTGACGACTTGATTGATATGTCGATATATGGATGCGAGTCGATAAGAGAGGATTGATACCTTTGCCGGTCCCCTGAGATGAGGTTGTTATGGATGTGACCCGGGACATGGGCATATAGGGATATAAAATGTTGTGATTCTTGAGTGATAAGCCGTACGAGACGTTAGGTCCGTACCCTCATTGTCTTATAGGTTGTTAGGATCCTAAATTGTTTAATGACACCGTACGAGGATTTACCGTACGCGATTAGTTTAATTGATGATTGATCCATACCCTTGACTAGAGGATGCCGATTGATAGATTCACCGACTTGGTCATGTTAGATACGTATACCTTATAGCTTTTAGCTGCCGATTTACTTATGCTACGTTCATGCCATTCCCATTGCATTTCATATACCTGTGCTAGTACACCTACACCATTATCGATGATGCGTATGTCACACTTACACAGATTGGCCGGCTCACACACTTCATCATCGATAATTGTCATGTCACTACACAGTATAATTGCTGCATCATAATATGACTCCTTGCATAATTTACTTGCTATAGTCACATATACACATTTATACGATGTTGCATTTGACCTTAGAGGAATTGGGAACCGCAGGATATATTTTAAAACTGGATTCATTTTAAAGAGCGGTTTTCCCTTGATATGTGCATATTAATGTTCCATGTTGCATGATTTACGGATATGCTTACATTCTGTCATATGTTGCATACATCATGCTTTACGATTATATGCATTGAGATATGTTGTTTTCATGATATTTCTGGATTTGAGAACCGTGGTTATGCTTCAAAAGAAAGTATGTATTGTTTTAAAAACCCGGGTTCTCTTGATATGATATTTCAGTGCGTCCACCATGTGTTTTCTCAGTTCTGAGAGTGGCATGTGAAACCCGATTCGAGGAGGAGGAGGAACTGTCTGCGGGTTCATGGTGGACCCGGTGCGGTACCCCGGGGCAAGATGGTCGCAGATGATGGCGTTGAGCCTGGAAGGGGAGCACTACTTACAGGTGATATTATTTGGACTTGGCGGTTATCCGGAGGATACCGACTGGAGTAGTGATATGGATATGAGGGCCGATCTGAGGATGCGGCGCTTGAGATATGAGGATTTACGTGTCGATGCGGCACACGGGTTTCATGATTTTTTCGAGTGTCGGTGTTGGACACTCAGGTTCCATGATTTGTTGTGTCATTGATGGACACACATTCTTTGATATCTTCATATATTTACATGCATATGTTTTTATGATGTTTCGAGTGAACGAGATCCACACGCATACATGCATTTATTATATTGTTGGATGTTATCCATAAGCATACAGGCTTTGATTATATTATTGTTAGCACATTTATATACGGTCACCCTGGATATCATAGTATTACCTTTATGATACAGTTGACCTAGGAGTCGTTGTTTATTCGATTTCTACCTGTTGATATTTTTCTACTCATAAGTTGGCAACTTACCCCCGTTGTGCCACAGTTCTTGCAGGTTGACCGCATGGATCAGTAGCGAAATCGCTGGCACACAGTTGCATTCGGGTGATTGCTTTGGTCGGTGGTATATATTGGATCGTACCCCTCTTGTATTTATTATTCATATTGTATCTAGTCAACTCCATCAATAAAAACTAGTATTTGTATAAGTAATGAGACTTAGCAAGGCTTATAGTTGCAAGACATGAGCGATGGGTTATATGTTCGCTTGGTGGGTTTGATGTCTTGATTTATTCTTTATTCTTTTATGGTGATCTTCGTCGTTGGGCGTCGTATACTTATATTTATGCTTTGCGTGGTTGTGGATCCGCCGATTGGCGAAGAGCTAGCTCCCGCTTGGGGATGCCTTTATATTATCATGTATTTATGGTTTTGGATCAAAATATACAAAGGAGGTGCTGCCCAAATTTTTAAAAGACGAAACATGTTTTTCAACTAGTAAATTAAACTTGCATTTTCCATGTTTCGTTTTCTATGCATTTGATTTCATCATACCTTTATTTCAAAACTTCACCTCTTTTATTTTCTTAAAAAGGTTTAGATTTCTGGGTTTTCAGCTTACTTGAATTACGTTACGCCTTTAGACGTTGCGTGATTTAAGTGCCGGTCACGTGCTAAATTCGGGTCGTGACAATTTATGACAGTAACCATATACTTACCTGCCCTCACTTCAATCCCTTTATTATGTCTTTACTTATTACCTTCTGTACACCTTATTTAGGCTAATTGGTTTTCTTTCTTCCCTACCCTTCGGCACCAGTCTAAGGTTTGGAAGAAGACTATCCCATATGTGTAATAGGTGTACACTCCTTATGCCAGGAGCCCTCACAGCCGGAGAGAAGGTAATGGGAAAAGACATCTGAATAATCTTATTCTATTTCTCCTGAACCGGAAACCATCCTCGAATCTGGAACGAATTCCTTCGAGTTCGTATGTAACTATATGATGGCATGTCCAAGCATTATGGACGTTCGTAGTGATACGAAGTATTCTGCAGAAATCCAAAGTGGATGTAGGAGTGGTAGTGGTATACGCGGTTTTGTCGTGAATGATGGCAGTTGCAATTTCCTTTGCTCTTATTCTAATCCCTTTATATGTCTTCACTTATTACTTTCCGTACATCATCTTTAGGCTAATTGGTTTTCTTCCTTCCCTACCGTTCGGCACCAGCCTAAGGTTTGGAAGAAGACTATCCAATAAGCGCAATAGGTATACCCTCTCCTAATCCTAGAAGCCCTCACAACCTGAGAGAAGGTAAAGGGAAAAGACAACCGAATAATCCTATTCAATTTCTCTTGAACCAGAATCCATCCTCGAATCTAGAACAAGTTCCTTCGAGTTCGTATGTAACTACACGATGGATTATCCAATAAATGCGGATCTTCGTAGTGATACGGGGTGTTCTGGAGAAACGCAAAGGTGATATAGAGGTGGCAATGATATATGCGACACCGTGACATTCCAAAAGCCAAAATGTTTTAAGAAGGTTCGGTTAACTTGATTCATGAGTTTTAGTCTAGTCGGGCCATAGTCGCTGCCAAAGAGAGAGAGAGAGAGAAAAGAAACACTCAGCGTGCACTCTAGCCTGGATCAAAATGGTTAATCACTTTATCTAATCAGGATGGCTCCCACTGTTTCCTCGAATTCTCCTCCAAGCCCAAAAGGAGAATTAGTTGGGATCATCTAAAAATCACCCGAGGAGTAATCCTACTCATCAGTGGGAATCGGGATCCAACTATCATCGCATGATAATTTGATGGAAGCCACTCAAGTCATCATACTCCAGAAGGTATACGCAAGCCTTGCAAGTTTCCTGCATGTTTGAAACCCTCGATGTGATTTTTAGCCCTAGGACCCAAGTGACCTTGACGAATAATCAACAAATAAAAAGGTCCTAGTCAAGTTCAACCCGTCATTACCTTGATTGCGTTAAACCCACCCGAACGACCCTTGGCGAATAATCAACAAAGTCGTACGACTGTCCTAACCAATCCATATGTCCATGCGACAGAAAAGCATTACAGAGCTACTGCACACTACGTCTCGGCGAATAGCAACGACATACGTAGCACGAATAGTAAGCAATACTAATCTGAAATGACGGAGCACTACGGCTGGTTTTTGGTGAAAAAACCATTAACGTAATGAATTTGATAACATTGAAGGAATCTAAGTGGTTTTAAAAATATATAGTGGCGCAAACTTTTGCTAAAGAGGTCACTCACGGTGAAGGGATCTCGGCTCTTTCCTCATCAAATGAGGTGCATGATATTCCAAACTGAATACCACGATGCAAAGCAAAAGAATTGACTATAGTAAAGTTATTACGTTGACGCAAACTTTTACCCAAGGGGTTACTCCCGGGATCTCGGCCCTTGCCTCGTCGAATGAGGTGCAGGATATTCCAAACTGAATACCACTGTGCAAAGCAAAAGAGAACGTCTGTAATGTCAGTTTTTAAAAAAATTGGTTCCAACAACCTCATATATAGGTTTGTTTTATCCTTGCATTGATCAAAATCAACACAGTCCCGTCAATTAATCACACCAGAAAAGAACGAAAATATATGATGTATGTATATGTCATCTGCATTCGCCACTTGGTCTCGTCATCACCCGTTAGGTTACTTAACTAACGACAGAGCGGGGACTGGACTAGTGCGGGTGCAAAACATATACAACATCTACTAGTATATATATAAATATATATAACAATCGTCCCAGGGATGATATAAGTAACATCACAGAAGCAACACAGAGTGGTCGATAATCCTGGAGCCTCGGGTTTCATTTGAGCCACAAATGAGACCCGACGTTCCCCTGTCATGTGGATAGCCTTTGCAATGAAAACCTAGACCCCTACGAGCGCGGAAAGTTACCCGCCAAAACCAGAAGTGAGGCAACCCCTTTCATCAAAGTGAATGGGCCACCCGGCACTTCACGGAATCCGGTAACTAGAGTGCCCCTCCTTGGGTCAATCTATACCCCGTACGAGTGCGGCGAATAGCCCGCCAATTCTAGAGTATGGTCCTCTCTGTCTCAACGCCGTGAGATGCAGACCCATTGCCCTTTAGAACCCGGCTATTCGTGCACTCCACCACGGGGTAATCCTAGTACAAAAAAGAAAATAATATGTACAAGGGTGACATCGACCTCAACCCGGTCGTGCCCTAAACAAATAATATACAAACGGGCAGTGACGGCAATCCACATGTCGGAGCTCTCCCCGCAATATCAAATGTACAAATGAGTCTAAACTTTATTACCATTGCACCAAAGCTATCCACCATGACAATCCAACCACAATCACAGCACAACACATAACATCAACGTGAATGTCACGTTCGCAAACCCGTCTAAAAGAACATATAGCAATTAGACGAGTTGTACCGCTCTAATGACATTCACGGTCGCAGATAGTAATGCATGTACTGTAAACATTTAAACAGTGTTAAATTATCGACTTCGAAACACCCCGAATTGCCCCTGAACAATAGATAACATAATATCCAAAATGGGCAAAACAAGCAATACCACTGAACTAATATTCCAGAGACCAGACCACACCCAAAATACGAAACCCAAACTCAAATTCATGGCCGGCCGGCTCGAAAATTTTGCAATAGTGGTCGGTCCAATACGGGTGAAACTGGCTCGTATTTGGGGTATAGTCTAGTGGTCACCTAAGGAGTCATCTGCAGTTGCTTAAAATTTTTTTTTAAGACTCTGAAATTTCGACAGAAACTGAAATGTGCAGTGCCCTGTTTTGGGGTTGTTTCGATTTCCATACTTTAACATTGTCTAAAACTTCTAGTAAGGGGTTTACGGGTTGGCTCTGATACCATATTGTGTTATGGCAGCGCCCCGGCAATCAAACCGTGGCCAAATACGGAACAATTTTTTTCTAAACTGGCGCTACCACAACCCGATGTCTGGATCTACCCTAAACCCTATACTAGCAAGCAATATAAAGAGTTGGAAATGGTTATACCGAGTTGATCCTTGCCCTTCGGTCTTCAACCTTCATCCCAAGCTCCTAGTGGTTGCGGATCGAGTTTGGTTTCCGGTCTTCCTCCATCTACGATGATCCACTGGAGGAAAATGGCGCAAGCTCCAGCCTCGCCAATCGAGGCAACCGACGCTCCAAGGTTGCTACTAATGGAGAATGGAGGTGTAGGAATGTGTCACAATAATTTTTCTCTCATCACAAATGCTCCATGAGCAACAATAGAAGATCAAGAGTAGGTGAGGAAACATGTGGCATGAGCAACTAAAGAAATGGCTAAGTCTCTATGTGAGAGTGAGTGATGAAGTGAAGTGAAGCAAGTGAAGAAAATCAAAGGCATGACATGTGTAGAATTAGTGGCTGGCTCTCTTTCTCTCTCAATCATGCACACAAATATCTCTTTTCATTTTTTTAATAAACAAATGCAAACTATACCTCTCTACATGTCATGTCCATGCTCATGCCAACTCACACCTCTACCTCATTTCCAAAATGATTTTCTAAAAAGAAAATCAAATAATGAGGTGTCAAATCTTTGAGAAGCTATTCCGTATAAATACAGAATACTTTCCGGTACACGTATCAAAATACATATACGCATATTCGTATCAAAATACGAATAGCCAAGAGAGAAAATGAACAGTGAACAATAATAATAGAATACATATATATATAAAAATACATATATAAATTATTAAATCAAAACCTGATTTAATAATCCGGCTTAATCCTAAACCGCTAGTATTATCAACCGTCCGATTAAAGTCTGTGCAGCCTGTATACATATTTAATCGGACACCTGTATGTACCAACATACATCATCTACACCATATCGCCTGAACCGTATAAACCCTCTGTGTGGGACTCTAAAGACTCGTCAATACCCTGGTAGTGGGTTTAACCGCAAACACGTCAGCGGCACTAGCTGTACGTAATGGTTACCCAGGTATTGAGCGAAAGAAAGGCCGACGAGCAAACTCATCTAAACCCCTACTGAGCATGACAGTGACAATATCCGTACAGTCCAGTCTATTCGTCTAAGAGTATCGCATATCGAGTCTAGAGAGGTGGATAAAGTTAGACCCCTACTGACACGATAATTCATGTCGGTATGAAACCCATCACCACCTGAGAAACTATCGATCCTGGATCGATAATTCTCGTCTACCCCGGCCGAGGATTTCTGTTGATGGACACCCGTGCGCAACACGACATCAACCCCCAATACTGGGAGAGGCGAATCCCCGACGATCCGCTTACTGCCTCCATGTGGCTCGGGACTGTACCCAACTAAAACCTGTTTACACGACTCCTTTGAGCCGTGGTAGGGTAGTAATCAAAGCACAGTGGGAACTCACACGAGAAAAATGAAGATCTCAGGTCGACAGACTAATCTGTACACATGTCACCTGGGGACTGCTATCTCACAATAGGTATAATACCCTCTAGCAGGTTCCCGGCGAGTCCGTCCAGTGTACTTATTGTAGGGTTCCTAGGCACACCTATGAGGTCTCACAAGGCATCATCCATGCCAATTTCAAATTTTACAAGTGCCGAGAGACCCTAATACGGATCGTTAACTAGAGTTTAGGCGATAACATGAAACTAGTTAACAACTTAACTAAGAGTAAATGGAAAATACAACCTTTGTAGATCCGGTCCTCCACCTCCATAGCTCCGTGATGAAGTCCCCTCGCTGCGATCATCGGATCCCGGGCTCTAGCGTCGGCTTCATCGGAGAAATGGACGGGCTAGGTCGTCGACTTCGATGCCGAAGATGATCTACGTCGAGGCAACACAAGATCAAGCTCCAACTTCACCAAGTCATGAAACTTGTGAAGAAAACACCCTATACTACTTGGCAAGTGGTAGAGGATGAAGAAATAGGAAGTGGGTTCACTTTGGATTTGGTTTTCTCACTTGGATTCATCACTTAAGAATTTTCAAGAAAGGGTTTTCTTTTTCTTCATGAAGAAGATGAAGAAGAAGAAATAAAAAGAATTATTTTACAAAATGAAAATTCAAGTGATGGTTATCATCATCCAACCATGGTTGAGTGTAGAGAATTAACTATGGTTTTGGTGAATGGTTAGGTTAAAGGAAATGAAGACAAAATGGTCACTTGGTCAAAGCTTCATGAAGCTTCAACAAGCTTCATGTTTGAAAGCAACCATTTTGCTTTTCTTTTATCTTTTAACCAAAAAGAATAGATAGATAAATAAATAAATAAGTAAATGAAGCAAAAGAAACCCTAACCATTGACCAACCATGGTTTAAACCAAACACACAAACATTCATGTATCATTAAACATGATACAATCAAGTGCATAAAAATATATCACATATACAATGTGCACATCAAGTGAGAAAATCCTTTTAAAGTGAACAAATACTAGTTAATGCAAAGTAATATATCAAATATATAATTATGCATTAAATCATTAAATCAACACTTGATTTAACGATCCGGTCATATCGCATATGACCGACTAATATTCAATGTATCGGCTTATCGAATCAATCCTTGATTCGATAACTAGGTTATATCGCATACAACCAATCGATACATTCATCGCGAGAATAGAATATGGTATCACATACACGCATTATTCTCGGTCCCGCACATATCTCATATGCGCTCCTATTTCGTTTCGCTTGAGTCAGGAAACCTCTGTGTAGGACTCTAAAGACTCGTCAATACGCCGGCAGCAGGTGATGATCATATCAAACACCCACAAGCCGCAAGCGGTCTGCTAAACGTAACGGCCACCCGGGTATTGAGCGATCAGAAGATTGACGAGCAAGCCCGCTCACACTCCTGTGAATCCAACCAGTAACACTTACCGTACAGTCCGGTCTGTTCGTCTTATACGTCGCATATTCGCCTAGGGGTGGTAAACGTCAGACCCCAATAGCTCGATAAGTCGTTTCGATATGAGGTCTATAACAGTTCGAGAAATTACAGGTAACACTTACCAGTAAATCTCAGCAACCCAGGCCAGGGATTTCCGGTTATAGCCAATCGAACACAGCGCAACATTAACTCCCTATACCGGGAGAGACGAATCCCCTCCTATCGCTTATTGCCTTCATGTGATTCGGGACTGTACCCAAAAACCACCGTTTTGCACGCCTTCTTGGACGTGGTAAGGTGGAAATCAAAGCACAGTGGGAATCACACAAGACTCTATGACGATCTCGGGTCAAGAGACTACTCTGTACCAGTGTCACCAGAGAACTGCCATCTGACGTAAGGTATAACACCAATGGGAGTTCTCGGCGAGTCCGTCCAGTGTACCCAGTCTCCACTGAGCACCCGTATATCATCTCTGATGTCAAACACCAATGGATATGGGATCATTTATCGCCCATCTGTATGGGTCGAGAAGGTATACGCTAGTCTACTTTGGTATATCGATGCCCCGTCTCGATACACCCACGACTAGGGACCTTGAAGGATGTACTTATGGACTACCATGTCCCCACTAGTATGATCCGCATCATAGTCCAGGTAGTCAAGTACACATTCTAAGGGCTTTACCAACATGTAACAGAGAGACAATCAGTGTACACGTTAAGGTAAAGAGTAACAGATAGCATACTATCATGTCGAGCAAGAAAGTCCTCCCTATATATGTCCCAGCATCCACTACAATATACATCCTATGTATAGTAATGGCCTCTAGGGCATACATATAACTAACAATCTCCCACTTGCACTAGGGCCATCTGTAGCAGTGGTTGTAGTATCTCATACTCAACCATCCCATAAAAGTCTCTCTCTGGGAATAGGCCTTCGTGAGTGGATCCGCCGTGTTATCCTCTGAGTCTGCTCTCCTAACCTCGATCACCCTGGAGATCAACTATCTCCATGATCAGGTGATGCTGCCTCAGAATATGTCTGGATCACTGATGGGATGGACGTTCCTTGGCATAAGCCACAACTCCATTGTCACACAATGAGAGGAACTGAGTTCATCTTATGAACTAGTGTACACCCAGACAGCCTCTTTGGTAGCATCTTAAGTAGCGATGTATCCAGCCTTTATCGTCTAGTATGCCACGGTATCAAGCTTGGAACTCTTCCAACATACCATCCTTCCACTGAGGGTAAAGACAATGCCTGTGACTGACATTCAGTCGTCCTTATCACCCTGGAACCTTTCCAGTGATTCTCCCCAGGATCGATTGATACCATCTCACTACAGCTAGTGAGTATCCTGACATCCAATTAGATCTATCTCATAGATCCAAAACCCAGGATTTAGGAGGTATCACTTTGATCCTATATGGAGAATCATTGTGATAAGCGGAGATAGACCGAGCGTAGCATACGAAACTCGTTTCTTATCAAGAGTATGTCATCCATGTACTCTACGAGGATCACTACCATACTCCCTACTACCTTTTTGTATATACAAGGTTCATCTATCATTTTGATGAAGTCAAACTCTTTGACTACCATATCAAAACAGATGTTCCAACTCCGCGATGCCTGCTTTATCCTATAAAGCATCTTGCACACGTTTCCGCTGCTCCCACTGTCTACGAAGCCCTCTGGCTGTGTACTTATAGACGCTCTCTTCCAAAACATCATTTAGAAAAGCAGTCATGACAACCAACCACCAGATATCGTAGCCATGGTATGTAGCCGTGGCAAGTAGGATCTGGATGGACTTAAGCATAGATCTTTAGAAAAAGTTTCATCATGATCCACACCTGGTCAATGATGCAAACCTTTAACAAGTCTAGCTTTGAAAGTCTCAACTTTTCCATGTACACCAAGTAATCTTCTCAAGATATACTTGATCCTGATGGGGATTTAACCCTTCAGATATAGCAACCAAAGTCAATACTTTGTTGGTGTATAAGGATTCCATCTCAGATCACAAAGCATCCAGCCATTCTTACAGAGTCCCACTCCTGATGGCCAGCTCGAAACTAGTTGGGTCATCATCTCATGATGTAATCCTCGCTCCCACTGTCATAGAGAAACCGAAGTATCTCTCAGGTGGGTGAGGAACCCTACTAGATCGGCGGAGAGGCTGAGGTTCGTTGGAATCTAGTGAATCCTTTGGTTCTACCAAATCATCTGCTGTTGTTTGTATAGCTGGAACCTTTCCAGTTGTACATAACAGACCTTGCCTCGAGCTTGTCCGGATTATGCTTTTAGACATAGCCCGGACAACCCCAAATCTTAACTAGCTTAAGACATGGGCTCTTCCCATACCATATCTCATATGGAGTGGTAGGCTGTGATCTGATTCGAACCTTATTCAATAGGTATGCAGCTTCTCAAGTGCATAACTCCCAAAAGGAAATAGGTAACTCAGTAGTACTCATCATAGAGCACACCTTATCATATAGGTTGTGATTGCTCCGCCCCGATATACCATCGTGCTATGGTGTATACGGAGGAGTAATGCTGAGAGAGAATCTCATTCTCCTTTAGAAAAGTCCAAGAATTCCGTGCTCAAGTATTCTCCTCCTTGATCTCATCAAAGGACATAATACTTATACCCGTATTGGTTCTCTACTTCTAACTTATATTCTGTGAATATCTCAAAAGGTTCGGACTTGTGTTTCAACAGGAACATATGTCTAAATCTAAAGAGATCATCAGAGAATGTAATGAAGTACAAAGAACTGGTCTTGGCATGTGTAGACAGGGGACCTTCATACATCAACTTGTATCATCCCAAGAGTTCACTAACTCTTTCTCTGTTTCCAGTAAACAGAGCTATGGTCATCTTATCTCTGTGACATGACTGGCAAGTTGTATAATATGTAAATTCAAATAGATTTAAATATGCATCTAAATGTAACTTCAGCTAGTCAGGTCGCATTGATATGACCTAGTCTACAATACCTTAAGAAAAATTCGTTCATTTCTGAACTCATCCTCTTGTGTGTGTTCTGTATACTAAGAACTGTAGTTTGATTTAGAACATCAGCTCTTTTAGATAACGTGCCTGAACCGATCAACTTTTGATATAGGAAATATTCAAAACATTATCCAACAATACAAAATTTTATCATTTCTTTACTAATAAAGAGACTGATATGATTTTGTATATCAGGTTCGGTATCTAATAGCATTTGTTCAGAATCAATGTATTGGTAATACAGGGTGACAGTGACCAACAGACTTGGCTGCAACACTTGCCCCGTATTCTGTCTCATGAAACTTATCACCCGTTCTCAGTTTTTCTACCTTTTTGCAGCCCAATGTAACAGATTACATATCTGGGATCCTGATCCGGTATCATATACCCAGGATGCAGAGGATACTGAGAAACAGTTCTTTGTAATGAACACACCCGAAGATGATGCATCAACATGCACTCTCTTCGTTTGGGCGGCACAGGAATTCTGGTAATCCCCAATTTCCTGCTCTGTCTTATAACAATTATAAGTTGGAGCGGGACCAACGTTCCCCAGCTCAGTATGACAAGCGGGTTCGGTCAATACATCCGTATTATTATCTTGATTAAGACGTGATATGGTCGCTACTAGGAGAGAGAGAGAAGAAAACACTCAGCGTGCGCTCTTTCAAGATCAGATTGGTTATTTATTTTGTCTAATCAGGATGGCTCCCACTGTTTTTATCAAATCTTCCTTCAAACCCTAAAAGGAAAGACTAGCCGGGATTAATTACACGCTACAAGTTCGCCAATCTTTCAGCCAGGCCAGTGTCGGTACTTTGAGGGAGGTCCCTCGTGCTTTCGCACGAACCTAATTAATGTAAACCTCGTTTTCCCAGAGGCGTAATCTCGTTAACACCTTTCTAGACACCTACTTGATCGGCTAATTGTAATGTGTAAAACTCTCCCAGGAGTAACTCTTACTCGCAGTGGGTATCGGGATCCAACTATCTCATAGAAGGTATGCAATCTCATTGCAAATTTCAACACTTGAAATTCCCGATAATTTTGCCCCTAGCGTCCTATGACCTTGACGGAGGCCAAACTACCTATAGTCCGCTAGTCAAGTTCAACCGGTCATTTCCTGATTGAATTAAACCCACCCGCACGACCCTTGACGGAGGCCAAACAACGCCGTACGAATACCCTAATCCAATCGCATCACATGCTAGCAGATAAGCACTAGTTAGTTACCGTACACTACGCCTTGACGGAGGCCAAACTACCGCAGCACGAATACTAACTAGTACTTATCTGAAATGACGGAGGGCTACGACAGGTTTTTGTGAAAACTTATTGCGTAATGAACTTGATATCGTTGTAGGATCGAATGAATTTTGAAATGGAGTGTCTTTGAGGTTTTTCTAGTTTTGCTAAAGGAGTCACTCCCGGTGAAGGGATCGTCGGTCCTTTCCTCGTCGAATGAGGTGCGGGATATATCATATATATCACTGTGCAAAGCAGAACTCTTAAAAGCAATCAAAAGACAAACCGAGTGTGTAGCATCTGCCAGTTTTTGCTAAAGGAGTCACTCCCGGTGAAGGGATCTCGGTCCTTTCCTTATCGAATAAGGTGCAGGATATATCATATATACCGCTGTGCAAAGCAAGAACTGTAGCTACCTGTTTTATTTTGAAATTCGATTCCACAACATCTTAGGTTTCTTTTTTCTTTCATTAATCATATTAATTAAGTCCCATCATTTAAGTACCTAAACATCACAAATAAATACGACGTACACTTATGCCATCCGCATTCGCCTCGATGTCCCTTCGTGCACCGTTAGGTTAGGTAACTAACAGCAGAGCGGGGCAGGGCTAGCGCGGGTGTAAAACATAAGTAATGCCTATATAATATATCATATATACTATATACAGTATCCATCACAGAACATATCACATGATCACATCACAGATATCGCAGCAGAAGAATCATATGAAACATTGGATATACTAGGACGTCCGTGTTTTCAATACGAGCCAGTATAAAACACGGATTCCACGGTCGTGATGAATAGCCAAACCCACACCCCTAGACCCCTATGAGAGCGGCAAGCAACCCTACCAATTCTAGAGTTAGGAGACCTGGACTCGACTCCTCGAGTTGGTCTCCCACTGGACTCCAGAACCCGGTTACTTGTGCCCTCCTCCTTGGGTCTATCCTAGTGCGGAAAAGTAAATAATATACAAAAGGTGAAAACAACCGCAACCTGGAAGTGCCCCAATAAAAGAATATTACATACAAGTATTTACATGAATGAAAATGAAAAACACTCATCTCACATAAAAAAACCTCGGCTATTCAAACACGACGATCCAATATAACATATCCAGCAACGCATAACATCACATATCATCAACGTAAGTAAACATGCGTATCCCAATTGTCGTTGACATATAGCAACGAAACCGGCGATATCACATATTACACTTACGGTCACAAAAAAGAAAGTGTAAAACTACAACAGTTGAAATCCGCATCCTCTTTAGACATCGCATGCCTAATCAAATGAATTCCTTAGATATCGCATGCCTAACAATTATAAACCCCGCATTTTAGTCTCATTATCGAAAACTCTTTTCAATATCAAGTCGGGTAATTCAACAAGATTCCCGACATCCTGATCGAATGCTCGTCGCAAACTTTAGTAGACGGCTGCACCCCCGATGCCGCCGACGAAGTGCACCAAGGCGGAACACCGCTGCCGCGAGCACCCGAACGGATGCTTTCGATGACGGGGTTCTCCTACAGTCACTTGGTCAGGGCTATGGAGTGAGGCTGTCTATTAAGTTTACCCGGCAAGTATCCGCGTACGCTACGTGATTGCGACGGACTTTTGATCACATCAAAATTCCGTGGCAACCGATCAAGTGAGACTAAAGTGCTATGTTTATAACATTCATACAGTTATCTCATAACAACTTGTGGATTCTAAATATTGTATCGCTTTCCGGATAAGTAGAAAATGTTAAACTTTCCGATCAAACAATCGAACACCCAAGTTTTCCCGATACAGCTCAACACATGATATAAGTTTAAGAACATTCAGTTCATGCCTCAGTACCAACGGTCCAGCCGTAGAAGGGTCAAGCCAACGCCTCACATGTGGCACGCCGTACTGCCCCAAACCCGAAGGTTCAAAGGGCAGTTCAAGACGGTCACATAATCGAGTTAAGGTTTGTTGTCTTCTAGAGGGACCATCGTGTTACTTGCACTACTTAGAACGTTATTAAACCACGGAAAGATCCAACACTTGGAAATTTCCCGACAGGGGAAAAGATGGGTATTTATATCCGGTCGAACTTTTTAACATATTCTAAAAATACCCGGAAAGTCACATAGACAAAGTCTGATAATCCGATCGAATCTACGAACTCCCAATACAACCCAGAAAACTCAACTCTTGAGTGCATATTAAAAATTCCCGGAAAATACAGCACCAAAATATAAGAATTACTGTGCAAAGATAAATGGGAGAAGAGACAAAATGGCCGCGGAACCGCCGCATTAGCCATGCTAATGCCGCGGTTCCGCCGCACTTTGATGGAATTACGACCTCGTTTTTCACAGTAATTCTTATAAATCCCTGCTTATTTTTCTGCATATTTTTAATATAGAAAAATCCACATTTTCAAAAATTGTCCAGAGAGCAATTTGAGTTAAGGTTTCGATGTTCGTTCGGAATTCAAACGTCGTCTACACTTCGCCTAAGGCTCTAGCTAGGCTCTGATACCACTGTAGGGTTCCTAGGCACACCTATGAGGTCTCACAAGGCATCATCCATGCCAATTTCAAATTTTACAAGTGCCGAGAGACCCTAATACGGATCGTTAACTAGAGTTTAGGCGATAACATGCAACTAGTTAACAACTTAACTAAGAGTAAACGGAAAATACAACCTTTGTAGATCCGGTCCTCCACCTCCGTAGCTCCATGATGAAGTCCCCTCGCTGCGATCATCGGATCCCGGGCTCTAGCGTCGGCTTCATCGGAGAAATGGGCGGGCTAGGTCGTCGACTTCGATGCCGAAGATGATCTACGTCGAGGCAACACAAGATCAAGCTCCAACTTCACCAAGTCATGAAACTTGTGAAGAAAACACCCTATACTACTTGGAAAGTGGTAGAGGATGAAGAAATAGGAAGTGGGTTCACTTTGGATTTGGTTTTCTCACTTGGATTCATCACTTAAGAATTTTCAAGAAAGGGTTTTCTTTTTCTTCATGAAGAAGATGAAGAAGAAGAAGGAAAAAGAATTATTTTACAAAATGAAAATTCAAGTGATGGTTATCATCATCCAACCATGGTTGAGTGTAGAGAATTAACTATGGTTTTGGTGAATGGTTAGGTTAAAGGAAATGAAGACAAAATGGTCACTTGGTCAAAGCTTCAACAAGCTTCAAAGCTTCAACAAGCTTCATGTTTGAAAGCAACCATTTTGCTTTTCTTTTATCTTTTAACCAAAAAGAATAGATAAATAAATAAATAAGTAAATGAAGCAAAAGAAACCCTAACCATTGACCAACCATGGTTTAAACCAAACACATAAACATTCATGTATCATCAAACATGATACAATCAAGTGCACAAAAATATATCACATATACAATGTGCACATCAAGTGAGAAAATCCTTTTAAAGTGAAAAAATACTAGTTAATGCAAAGTAATATGTCAAATATATAATTATGCATTAAATCATTAAATCAACACTTGATTTAACGATCCGGTCATATCGCATATGACCGACTAATATTCAATGTATCGGCTTATCGAATCAATCCTTGATTCGATAACTAGGTTATATCGCATACAACCAATTGATACATTCATCGCGAGAATAGAATACGGTATCACATACACGCAAATAACTCTCATTGGAAAGCCAAATTTATAGACGGCTTACCCAACCTATTTGCTGAAAGAGTTCGAACAAATCTTAGAACTCAAAATGATGGGGTCATACCCTACAATACCTTTACATATGGTCGCTTAATAAGCATCTGTGTTAAAGAAGGTTTATCTTTATGTAATGACATAAAGTTAAAAAACCAATTGAAAAGCCAGAGATTGACTGGTAAACACGAATTAGGAGAATTTTGTAGCCAATTCGCAATGGAAGATCATTATATGGATCGAAAAGATAAAAGAAAGACCAAAAGAATGGAGTCTAAACGGCCTCATTCTAAAAAGAGATATAAAAGGCCATATAAACCTTCTATACAAAAAGAAGAAGGAGATAAGAAGAGAAAACCTTATAGGTTTAAGAAGAAATCTACTTCTTCAGCCACTTGTTACAAGTGTGGAAAAGTTGGTCATTTTGCCAACAAGTGTTATACAAAAAAGAAGATTAATGAAATAGAAAATGAAGAATTAAGAAAATCATTATATAAAATAATGATTAATTCTTCAGAATCTTCTGAATCCTCAGAATCCGAATCAACAGATTTCTCATCAGATGATGAAAAAATTTGTAATAATAATTGTTCCAGTAAATGTTGTAATATCAACAATAAAGAAGATTACTGGAAATCTATAGTTGAGATGAACGGTCTCAGTATTAATGTCATAACTAAAGATGACAAAAAGACCATTCTCAAAATCATTCAAGATGAACACATTCAGCCAGAACTTAAATCTAAGTTGGTTGAAGTTCTTCTTAAAGAAGAAAAGGAGAAATCTCCTGTTATTGATAATGTTTATAGATTATCAGAAGTCTTTAAAAGACAACAATCAAGAGAAGGTAAGCCTGTAACAATTGCAGCCTTACAGAAAGAAGTTAATAACCTCAAAACAGAAATTATAGAACTGAAAGTTCAAAATAAAGATATTTTGCAAAGAATATCTATTATTGAAGGAAACACCATTATACAAGGTGAATCTTCAAATAATGAAGATGAATTTACTGAGGAAATTGTCCCAGATAAATTCCTACAAACTATTGATTTAGTATTAAATCAATAGTTAAATCAAACATAGGATACGGAGGCATCTTAAAACAAGTGGATCCTACTAATAATAAGGAAATTCTTGTAAGATTTACTTCTGGAAAATGGAATCCAGCCCAGTTGAATTATTCAACTATTAAGAAAGAAATTCTTTCTATTATCAAATGCATTTATAAATTCCAAGATGATTTATTAAACCAGAAATTCTTATTAAAAATTGATTGTAGTGCAGCCAAATCTGTGTTACAAAAAGACGTTAAAAATTTAACATCAAAGCAAATATTTGCTAGATGGCAAGCAGAATTATCTGTTTTTGATTTTGATATTGATTATATAAAAGGTACTAATAATTGTCTTCCTGATTTTTTGACCAGGGAATTTCTGCAGGATATTGCAGATGCAAACCCCGATGAGGGGACGAGGCCCAGACAGAGGGCGAGGAAGGGGAAGGAGACAAAGTACTGATGAACTAGGTGTATTCATTAGAATTTCTTTTTCAAGATTTCGATACCATTAACTTACAAGGAATAAATGTTCTTCTATTACATGCAATTCTGTATATTCTTCTTTTAGGTTGTTACTCAAGATTTCGATACAAACAATACAAATTTCTTTTTCAAGATTTCGATACCTTCTTTAACACAGATGCTTATTAAGCGACCATATGTAAAGGTATTGTAGGGTATGACCCCATCATTTTGAGTTCTAAGATTTGTTCGAACTCTTTCAGCAAATAGGTTGGGTAAGCCGTCTATAAATTTGGCTTTCCGATGAGAGTTATTTGCATCATCTAGTTGCATAACTCTGCTAAGAAAGGTATCTTTGTACCATCTAAAATGTGTTAAAGTAGGACATCTTAGATTTTGTAACAAAGTTCTAACTTTCTCAGCTTGATTACTTACATCCCCTGTGAAATGATCGAGGATTGTAAGTATTAGAGTATAAACAGCATCAGATACAGGAGTATTATTCTCCATTTTTGCAAAGACAACAATCAAGAGAAGGTAAGCCTGTAACAATTGCAGCCTTACAGTAGTACTACACCTTATAAAGTGTCTAATGCAAATATTTGTAATAACGAATTTTTTGGAAAGAATAGGAATATTTTTATTATTAAACTCAGAAATAATTGTCCATCTGCTTTTATGCCAGCTACCTTTTCTTCTTCAATAATCCCATTCCACCATTTAATAAGGAATTTTCTGGAAAGAATGGCAGTATGACCAACTTTTCCACACTTGTAACAAGTGGCTGAAGAAGTAGATTTCTTCTTAAACCTATAAGGTTTTCTCTTCTTATCTCCTTCTTCTTTTTGTATAGAAAGTTTATATGGCCTTTTATATCTCTTTTTATAATGAGGCCGTTTAGACTCCATTCTTTTGGTCTTTCTTTTATCTTTTCGATCCATATAATGATCTTCCATTGCGAATTGGCTACAAAATTCTCCTAATTCGTGTTTACCAGTCAATCTCTGGCTTTTCAATTGGTTTTTTAACTTTATGTCATTACATAAAGATAAACCTTCTTTAACACAGATGCTTATTAAGCGACCATATGTAAAGGTATTGTAGGGTATGACCCCATCATTTTGAGTTCTAAGATTTGTTCGAACTCTTTCAGCAAATAGGTTGGGTAAGCCGTCTATAAATTTGGCTTTCCAATGAGAGTTATTTGCATCATCTAGTTGCATAACTCTGCTAAGAAAGGTATCTTTGTACCATCTAAAATGTGTTAAAGTAGGACATCTTAGATTTTGTAACAAAGTTCTAACTTTCTCAGCAAGGAGCATCTGTGTGGAAAAGGCCACTTGAATTAGACCAATATGAAGGTATTTGTATTGTTTTTCAAACCTGTAAACATCCTTTTCTGCAAGGAGTTGAATAGTTTGTTCTGTGCTATCCACAGAGATGGTCTTTTCCATACTTTTGATGGAAAGTCTGGACGATAGATCAAAAGTCCCAATATTATAAATTTCTTTAGCTGGAACATTTGGAATTGTCCATTTGTTCAGCTGTTCTTCATCTGAAGGATACTCAAGTAAATTTGAGTTTTTAATGTGTTTACTCTTATTACGAGCAATCTTGGTGGATATTGCAGTTGATGAACTAGGTGTATTCATTCGAATTTCTTTTTCAAGATTTCGATACCATTAACTTACAAGGAATAAATGTTCTTCTATTACATGCAATTCTGTATATTCTTCTTTTAGGTTGTTACTCAAGAGATACCTGACTGCAATTTTAATTACACGACTGTGAACGATTTACGCGTTACCAACACGCCAATTCTCTAGCTTAACATGGGATCCCCTACGCGACTTTGGTGTCGTTCCATAATTAACTTTGTAGATAGATATTTCTAGAGTAGATCTAGAAGAAGAACTATACCTGATTGCTTGGCCTAAAAGGACATTTTTCCTATGTAGGTTCATGGATCTCCATCTTGAAGAAGAAAGAGAATTAGCCAATCATGGCTCTGATACCAACAATAGCAGGATCAATATTAACAACAAATTAATAAAAGAGCAAGAGAGGAAAAACTTACAAAGTTTTATTTATTTATAATCTTCCAACGAAACGAAGTACAGTAGCTATCAGAAAAGATAATATTACAAGAGAGAATGGAGAGATATCAGAGTACAAGAGGTAAAGAGAGGGATTTATTTTTCGATGCCCTCTGAAATGAGAAGGCTCTCCCTTATATAGAGGTAAAGCTGAGGTCTTGAGGACTATGAGTGCCTCTCTGATTGGGGTGTGAGCTGTCCTCCATGATTGAGATGCTCTATAATTGAGAGTGAGCTATCTGTCGTCTTCTGCCGACACCTTTTATGAAAAGGAATGAGCTGTCTTCGATAATTA
This sequence comes from Agapanthus africanus, assembly GCA_030015575.1. NCBI lineage: Eukaryota > Viridiplantae > Streptophyta > Magnoliopsida > Asparagales > Amaryllidaceae > Agapanthus > Agapanthus africanus. Next base: position 407,971,275 of record JASDDO010000026.1, read on the forward strand.
AGATGCTCTATCATTGCACTGGTGCACTTTACAGCTGTAAATGCTCAGTTGTCTTTTGTGCGCAATCGTCATTGCATGCGTCACTGGTTCTGGTTTTATGAAAACCATGGGCCAAAGATACCTTTTACCAAATACCGTGTGCTAGATTCTTCTGCAGTCGTTCGTTTTGATAAAAAGTCTTTTTCTTCTTTATCTTATTTCATGAGGCCCTTGCCTTTGTCCTGACTCAATCTTGAGCCCATGAGATCCTCCCAAAGCTGATCTGCTGTCTTTAAATCTTCCTCTGGATCTTGGCAGTGTCCTTGAAAACATTCTTTCATTTCTACCGATTTGGTAGTTTTCTCAGACGTAGAAGAATTGGTGTCTGAATTATCAAATGTTTGCTCAAACTGCCTTTTCATATGTTCTAGGCAGCGTTTCATTAATTCTTCTTCAGAGATATTAGGATATTTTCTCTGAAACGATAATTTTAATTTTAGCATTGGATTTTCCTTTGCTAATTCCTCATTAATCTTATTATCCAGAGCATTATTATTGCTCTTAATAGCTGCTTTTATGCCAGCTACCTTTTCTTCTTCAATAATCCTATTCCACCATTTAATAAGGAATTTTCTGGAAAGAATAGGAATATTTTTATTATTAAACTCAGAAATAATTGTCCATCTAAATATAAATGGCATCTCATTTTCTATAAAATAGTGGAGGGTGCTTTCTCCTTCTATAATGGAGTCATCACTGGTATCATGAAATCTTGGATGTGACTCTATCCAAGGAACAAATAGATCAAAAATTGATTTTGGCAGTATGGCTAACTCTGCCCCAATTTTTTGCCATAGTTGGATAAACCAAACTGGTATACCTGCTTTTATAACGTCAGGTTTTATAATTATAAACCAGGAATGTTTTTTCGCTGGATTTTCATAGTATAAAAACTTTTCAAAAGCTTGGATATAATCCCAATAATTGCTTTCTTGTCGTTCTTCTCCTAATTTGAACGACCTAGCCCTATTAGGGTGTAAGGCCCATTCATGAGGGCTAAAAATCTTTTTAATAATGGCTTTGGAGAAGTTTATAATTTCTCCACCTTCTTTCCCGTTTGGATAGTAGTGTTTTATTTCTACTGATCCAGAAACTATTAACAAGGCTTCATATACTTGCCTTGTTTTTCCTGCTGATGCAGCAAAAGAAATGGTCTCAATATATTTTTCTTTCAAGGACCATGGATCATTCATCTTAGGAATATCATTCCTTTCTAAACATATAATTTGTTCAGAGTTATCTTTTGAGATATAACTGTCATTAGCATCTTCAATTGCTTTTTTAAATGATTGTCCAGGAATATTTCCTGTTGAAGATGTCTCAGCCTCACTTTGAGGACAGTAAATACTTATATTAGAAATATTTTTATTTGCCTTTTTATGAGGCATTTTCCATTCTGATTGGGCGTATGACACCTCAGATTCCATGTCTATTTGCATGGATTTTGGCTTTTGCATTTTAAGCCAGTTCGCATAAGGGGAGTTGTTAGGAGTATTACTCATTCCCCTTCCTCGCCCTCTGTCTGGGCCTCGTCCCCTCATCGGGGTTTGCATCTGCAGTATCCTGCAGAAATTCCCTGGTCAAAAAATCAGGAAGACAATTATTAGTACCTTTTATATAATCAATATCAAAATCAACAACAGATAATTCTGCTTGCCATCTAGCAAATATTTGCTTTGATGTTAAATTTTTAACGTCTTTTTGTAACACAGATTTGGCTGCACTACAATCAATTTTTAATAAGAATTTCTGATTTAATAAATCATCTTGGAATTTATAAATGCATTTGATAATAGAAAGAATTTCTTTCTTAATAGTTGAATAATTCAACTGGGCTGGATTCCATTTTCCAGAAGTAAATCTTACAAGAATTTCCTTATTATTAGTAGGATCCACTTGTTTTAAGATGCCTCCGTATCCTATGTTTGAAGCATCGGTCTCAACAATTTTCTTCCAATTAGGATTGGCAATATGGAGACATGGTAAATTTTTTACTGTCTCTTTAATTTTTTGAACAGCTTTAGTATGGTCATCTGTCCAAGGTGATGGATTTTTTCTTAGCCTAGTATATAAAGTGGCTGCATCTGTAGCTAAATTTTTATAATAATCTGCTACATAATTTAAAGCACCCAAAAATCTTTGGAGCTGCTTAACATTAGGAATATAGTCAGGAAATTTAGAAGCAAATTCTATACTTCTTTCAATTGGAACAATAGTTCCATTATTAATATTATGTCCCAAAAAACGTATAGCTGTTTGGAACAACTTCATTTTTGGAGCAGATATGACTAGTCCATTTTTTATAATGAGATGTCTAAAAATATTTAAATGTTTAAAATGTTGATCAATGTTCTCAGAATAAATAAGCACATCATCTATATATGAAAGAATGAAGTTAGTATAAGGATTAAATATTGAATTCATAATATTTTGAAATTCAGATGGCGCATTTTTTAATCCGAACGGCATAACGTTCCATTCAAAATGCCCAAAAGGTACTGCAAAAGCAGTTTTATATTTATCAGATTCATGAATCTGAATTGGCCAATAGCCTGATTTTAAATCAAACTTAGAAAATATTTTGGCCTTGCTTATTCTATTAAGCAGATCCCTTTTATTAGGGAGAGGATATCTTATCCATTTCAGTACTTTGTTTAAAGGTTTATAATTTATAACAAGGCGTGGTACCCCCCGCTCTTGTTCAGCGGCATTATTTACATAAAATGCTGTACAACTCCATGGAGAAGTTGATTTTCTTATTAGCCTTTTGTCTATAAGACCGCTAATTTCTTTTTTACAAAGTTCAAGATATTCTTGATTCATTTGGCAAGGTCTTGCCTTCGTAGGAATATTTTCCTCTGAAAAACCCTCTATATAAGGAAGATTGACAATATGCTTTTTCTTTCCCAAAATGCATTAGGAAAGTTACTACAAGTTTGAGTTATAAACTCATTTTCTAAATTTTTAATTCTAGTTTTTATTATACTAGAATCAAGTTGTTTGTTTATTTGTAAAGAAGTTATTTCTTCTTTAATAAAATTTATTTGATTTTCTTTTAGGTAAATATTTTTTACCTCATTTATGATTTTCATCATAGGATCAGTAATAAACTGAAACATAACCTCTTTTCCTTTGTAAGAGCTATAAATGCCTTGTGAGTCTATTTTATTTATAGGCATTATCTTACTAAGGAAGGGTGTTCCGAGTATCACATGTTGTGATATTTCCTTTACTATAATCAAAGGAGAGGGAATACAAATGTCGTTATTACAAATATTTGCATTAGACACTTTATAAGGTGTAGTAAGAGTACTATTATCAGCTGTACTCAAGGTTTGTGTAGTTCTTTCACAATACCTTATAGGAATAATTCCTTCTTTTATGCAGTTTAAATCTGCACCACTATCAACTAGTGCAATAAGATCGGGTATAACCAAATCATTATTTATTATAAGGGTAATTCTAATATACCATTGATACATTCAAAAGTATGGAAAAGACCATCTCTGTGGATAGCACAGAACAAACTATTCAACTCCTTGCAGAAAAGGATGTTTACAGGTTTGAAAAACAATACAAATACCTTCATATTGGTCTAATTCAAGTGGCCTTTAAACCACTTACTCTCCAAGGTTTAAATGCCTCAATATTAACATCTTTAAGAGATGCAAGATGTTTAGACTGGATCCCTTCCCTAATGGGAATTATGCAAACAAGTCTTTGTCATGGACCAGTTTACTTTGATGTTTATCCTAATTTAACCTTATCTTTAACTGACCCCAATATACTTGAGGCAGTAACCTTGAATCTAAAAACTCATGGTTATAACTTCATGAAAGGATCTGAAACTATAGCTATAATTTATAGAATCCATTATAAAGTTTTATCTACAATGGCACCCAAGGTAAAAGTCAAAACTGAAAATGGTAAAACCACGATTATTGAAACCAATCTTTTAACCTCTGGTGTTGCTACAAATAGAATTATAAAATGGGAAGAAATCGACTTTCCAGAATCTTGGGTTATAACCTCAGCAGTTCCACTTGCACCAATTATAGATACAGACATCGATCAGAAAATACAGACTGATGATGGAAATATTGAAGTGAAATTTGGCTCTAATAATATAGCCAGAATTTCAGGGAAACCTTATATAGAAGGTGGTTCCAGTTCTTCTGTTTTAAGAAGATCTTTTTCCAGACCGAGCACCTCTTATAGAGATGTTAAAGGGATTAATATTTCTGACAATAATATTTCTCATCCTATCTATGAGAAGGAAAATAAAACTTCTCCTACCTCATCAGAGATGAGTTTTCACATATAAGCTTATGGATTTAAGACCAGATAGTAATCTGAGAAAATTCCTTAATAAGGAATTTATAAATAAAAAGCATACTGCTTTTAGAGAATGGTTTGGAAAAACCTTTTCTACAGATCAAATGTATCATTATAAAAATCAATATTATAAACATCTTGAAGAAAACCAATGTCTGAAATATTTTATAGACTGGTTTGTTGAATACTTTCTTAATGAACAAGAAAGAAAAATTAATATTCTAGAAGAACATTATAAACAGTGGACCACCCAAACTGGAAAAACTGTGAGATCAATTTATCCACCAACAGAACCTTTAAGGTTATCTGGTGTTTCTACCTCTAATTTAGAGGCAACCGCTTTTATAAAGCCTCTTATTGATGATAAAATGGAAAACACTTTGAAAGAACTTCAAAAGGTTTTCAAACAGAATAATTTTTCTAATATTTACATTCAAGTAATTGGTCAACAGTTAACCAGAGTAGAATCTACTTTGGAAAGCTTGAATAATAAATTACAGGCTATGGGAATAATTGAAACTCCTGTTGTTAAAGCTGTAAACGAGAAAAATTATATTCCAATAAAACCAGCTTTAGAAATTTCAGGATATAAATTATCCAAAGATAAAAATATATCTTCAGATATTATAAATGCTCTAGAGAAAAAGTTTAACAGTGCAAAATTAAATGTCATTGATGGAGAACCTTCTGAAATATCAGAAGAAGACTTAGAAATAAATGAGTCATCAGAAGATCAGATTAATATGTCTTACAATAATATCGTAAATACGATAAAATATCCTTTAAGGACGTTGGACAAGCATTATTATAAAAGGCCAACTCATTTAGATGTCCTGCATGAAGAAAGCGAAGCTCTTACAACAAATTCGTATTCGGGACGAGCCATTTATGAATGGAATATTGATGGATTATCTGATAAGCAAATCCATGATACATTACATCGTATGATGATGTATGCAACAGTATCAAAACAGCAAGGGAACTCAGATACTGATGTTGCAAGATTTATATCATGTGGATTTACTGGGATCCTGAAAGGCTGGTGGGATCATTGTTTATCCCCAGCACAAAAGGTTGAAATTTGGAACGCAGCAAAAATGGAGAATAATACTCCTGTATCTGATGCTGTTTATACTCTAATACTTACAATCCTCGATCATTTCACAGGGGATGTAAGTAATCAAGCTGAGAAAGTTAGAACTTTGTTACAAAATCTAAGATGTCCTACTTTAACACATTTTAGATGGTACAAAGATACCTTTCTTAGCAGAGTTATGCAACTAGATGATGCAAATAACTCTTATTGGAAAGCCAAATTTATAGACGGCTTACCCAACCTATTTGCTGAAAGAGTTCGAACAAATCTTAGAACTCAAAATGATGGGGTCATACCCTACAATACCTTTACATATGGTCGCTTAATAAGCATCTGTGTTAAAGAAGGTTTATCTTTATGTAATGACATAAAGTTAAAAAACCAATTGAAAAGCCAGAGATTGACTGGTAAACACGAATTAGGAGAATTTTGTAGCCAATTCGCAATGGAAGATCATTATATGGATCGAAAAGATAAAAGAAAGACCAAAAGAATGGAGTCTAAACGGCCTCATTCTAAAAAGAGATATAAAAGGCCATATAAACCTTCTATACAAAAAGAAGAAGGAGATAAGAAGAGAAAACCTTATAGGTTTAAGAAGAAATCTATTTCTTCAGCCACTTGTTACAAGTGTGGAAAAGTTGGTCATTTTGCCAACAAGTGTTATAACAAAACGAAGATTAATGAAATAGAAGATGAAGAATTAAGAAAATCATTATATAAAATAATGATTAATTCTTCAGAATCTTCTGAATCCTCAGAATCTGAATCAACAGATTCCTCATCAGATGATGAAAAAATTTGTAATAATAATTGTTCCAGTAAATGTTGTAATATCAACAATAAAGAAGATTACTGGAAATCTATAGTTGAGATGAACGGTCTCAGTATTAATGTCATAACTAAAGATGACAAAAAGACCATTCTCAAAATCATTCAAGATGAACACATTCAGCCAGAACTTAAATCTAAGTTGGTTGAAGTTCTTCTTAAAGAAGAAAAGGAGAAATCTCCTGTTATTGATAATGTTTATAGATTATCAGAAGTCTTTAAAAGACAACAATCAAGAGAAGGTAAGCCTGTAACAATTGCAGCCTTACAGAAAGAAGTTAATAACCTCAAAACAGAAATTATAGAACTGAAAGTTCAAAATAAAGATATTTTGCAAAGAATATCTATTATTGAAGGAAACACCATTATACAAGGTGAATCTTCAAATAATGAAGATGAATTTACTGAGGAAATTGTCCCAGATAAATTCCTACAAACTATTGATTTAGTATTAAATCAAAAATGGTATATTAGAATTACCCTTATAATAAATAATGATTTGGTTATACCCGATCTTATTGCACTAGTTGATAGTGGTGCAGATTTAAACTGCATAAAAGAAGGAATTATTCCTATAAGGTATTGTGAAAGAACTACACAAACCTTGAGTACAGCTGATAATAATACTCTTACTACACCTTATAAAGTGTCTAATGTAAATATTTGTAATAACGACATTTGTATTCCCTCTCCTTTGATTATAGTAAAGGAAATATCACAACATGTGATACTCGGAACACCCTTCCTTAGTAAGATAATGCCTATAAATAAAATAGACTCACAAGGCATTTATAGCTCTTACAAAGGAAAAAAGGTTATGTTTCAGTTTATAACTGATCCTATGATGAAAATCATAAATGAGGTAAAAAATATTTACCTTAAAGAAAATCAAATAAATTTTATTAAAGAAGAAATAACTTCTTTACAAATAAACAAACAACTTGATTCTAGTATAATAAAAACTAGAATTAAAAATTTAGAAAATGAGTTTATAACTCAAACTTGTAGTAACTTTCCTAATGCATTTTGGGAAAGAAAACAGCATATTGTCAATCTTCCTTATATAGAGGGTTTTTCAGAGGAAAATATTCCTACGAAGGCAAGACCTTGCCAAATGAATCAAGAATATCTTGAACTTTGTAAAAAAGAAATTAGCGGTCTTATAGACAAAAGGCTAATAAGAAAATCAACTTCTCCATGGAGTTGTACAGCATTTTATGTAAATAATGCTGCTGAACAAGAGCGGGGGGTACCACGCCTTGTTATAAATTATAAACCTTTAAACAAAGTACTGAAATGGATAAGATATCCTCTCCCTAATAAAAGGGATCTGCTTAATAGAATAAGCAAGGCCAAAATATTTTCTAAGTTTGATTTAAAATCAGGCTATTGGCAAATTCAGATTCATGAATCTGATAAATATAAAACTGCTTTTGCAGTACCTTTTGGGCATTTTGAATGGAACGTTATGCCGTTCGGATTAAAAAATGTGCCATCTGAATTTCAAAATATTATGAATTCAATATTTAATCCTTATACTAACTTCATTCTTTCATATATAGATGATGTGCTTATTTATTCTGAGAACATTGATCAACATTTTAAACATTTAAATGTTTTTAGACATCCTATTATAAAAAATGGACTAGTCATATCTGCTCCAAAAATGAAGTTGTTCCAAACAGCTATACGTTTTTGGGACATAATATTAATAATGGAACTATTGTTCCAATTGAAAGAAGTATAGAATTTGCTTCTAAATTTCCTGACTATATTCCTAATGTTAAGCAGCTCCAAAGATTTTTGGGTGCTTTAAATTATGTAGCAGATTATTATAAAAATTTAGCTACAGATGCAGCCATTTTATATACTAGGCTAAGAAAAAATCCATCACCTTGGACAGATGACCATACTAAAGCTGTTCAAAAAATTAAAGAGACAGTAGAGGAAGAGGCGGGCGACGATTGATGTGCCAGTGATGGACGCTTTGAGCTTTGTGCAGATCGGATCAGACGGTCGAAGAAGAGGGTTGCGATGGAGGATCGGTTTAAGGTTGATCTCGATCTTGGTGGAGATTCCTAATTGGTATTTTTTTATATATCATTTTCTTTTTTATGGCCATGATGGCACTAACTGCAGAATTTGCATTCTTTTAAAACCATGGTGGCTATGTTGATTTTTGTAGAGGATGGTGGAGATTGCATGGCTTTGCTCATTCATTGCTGATGGAGGAGGATGACGATTTGTAGGTTAGGTGATGATGCTTGGAAACCCTTGCAGTTCCGGCCCTCCTGGGAGTTTGGGAGCTTTCATACCGATGCTTTGTTTTTTAGGGGGAAGTTTCATATTGTGAGCCGTTTTGCTTTGTATGTTTTGAATGTTGAGGAGAAGCCAGTGGTTGAAAGGATTCCGGAGGCGAATCCGTCTTTTGATAGTTGGCCGAGGTTGCCGAAGATTGATGAGTGTTAATTGGTAGAGTCGCATGGTGATCTGTTGTTGGTTAATGCGTATTATAGTGCGCAAGGCTATGGTTTTGATAGAATTTATTGGTTTGAGGTTTATAAGGTTGATTGGGGATTGCACCGGGTAAAGTTGCTGAAGTTGAAAACTATTGGTGATCGGGCTTTGTTCTTGGGTCGAAACCAATCGTTCCCTCTAATTGTAAGTAAAGTTCCTGGATGCAAAGCAGATTGTATCTATTTGGCTAAGTATTATGAGGCATCAAAAGTTAGAGTAAGGCTTTATAATTTGGAGGATGGAAGCAATGATTTCATAATGAATTCGTCTTAAACCGACTTTGGTTGGCGACCATGCACGTGGGTTATGCCAAGTATGTTGTAACGAGAATCTGGATTTTTGAAGAAGTGATGCTCTGATAAGTAAAGCACCTTCACGTGGACTTCGGATAACAAGAAAGGGCGTGGCGTCATCGACTTCGACAAGCAAGGATCAAGATGAGTAGATGTATATCTACGGGGGAAGTCGGGTGGATGGCGTATAGAACCCCCGCAATTTCGTAGGTCTTGTTGTGTTATGATAGATATATCTATATATATGTGTGTGTGTGTGTGTGTGTGTGTGTGTGTGTGTGTGTGTGTGTGTGAGATGTGAATACTTAGCAAGAAAGGTTTTAGAAGACTTTGGGTTGGATGTAGTATAATTGGAAGAAAGCGTTTTTTGTTTAGTTCTTAGTCGCGAGACCCTAGAATAAAGGTTGGCACACACACACATATGCACACACGTGATATGTTTATGGGTGTATATGTTTATATGTATATGTGTGTGTGCGCGCGCAGCGCGCGTGTGTGGACGCGTTGGTGTTTGTGTGTGTGTGTGTGTGTGTGTGTAAACACGCACACACACACGGATGATAGGCCCAGTATTTGATATTTGGAGATGAGCCGATATGATCGGGCATGATTGTAGGGTGTTTTTCGTCACCCCATTGAGATGGGAATACGCGCGCGCTTGTCAGGCGCACTACAGATTCCCCCGGCCTAGGGTAGGCCGGGGTTTATTGATTGTGGGGATCCGAATCTCCGGCAGCCGCGGACTAAGCTGCCGTTAATTACCCCTCGCCTTTGGGGCGAGGGAACCTCCGATTAACGGGTTAAACTGGTCATGCGAACTCAATGTGCAGTGTACGTGTGTTGTGCTTTGAAAGGGGGGTTTTGGATATATCGGGAGCCACGCAGAGTTTTTACGGGGGTCCCGCTACCCGGATAGCGGGCTGGGGGTCAAGGGGGCTAGCAGCCCCCTTGCGGGGTGCGGGGCAGCGCCCCGTTAGAAATTTTTTTCTAACAGGGACAGTGTCGCGGAGTATGTGTATGTGTACATTTATATACATATGTATATATATACATGTAAATATAAGTAAAGGGGAAAAAGACATCCAAAGGATGCGTGGGGCCAGCGTCTAGAGCGCTGTGCGCTAAGGTGCTGTGCGCTCAGGCGCGCGCGCGCCACGTGTCGACACGTGGGCAACTTGCGCATGAGCGCTGCGCGCAGGTGCGCAAGCGCACGTGCCACGTGTCGGCATGTGGGAATTTTGCGCAAGAGCGCTGCGCGCAGGTGCGCAAGCGAGCGCGCGCCACGTGTCGGCACGCGGGCGCTTTGCGCACTTGCGCAAGCGCGCAGGTGCGCAAGTGCGCGCGCCACGTGTCGGCACGCGGGCGCTTTGCGCAAGAGCGCTGCGTGCAGGTGCGCAAGCGCGCGCGCGCCACGTGTCGGCACGCGGGCGCTTTGCGCACTTGCGCAAGCGCGCCACGTGTCGTCACGCGGGCGCTTTGCGCACATGCGCAAGCGCGCAGGTGCGCAAGTGCGCGCGCCACGTGTCGGCACGCGGGCGCTTTGCGCACATGCGCAAGCGCGCAGGTGCGCAAGCGCGCGCCACGTGTCGGCACGCGGGCGCTTTGCGCACGTGCGCTGCGCGCCGGAGAGGACAAGAGGCTTTTAGCCTAAAAAGATTTCTCTGAAGAGAGATCAAAGAGGAGTTGGACTCCTGAGTGTTTTTTTCTTCTTTCTTGAGGGTTTAGTGAAAGATGTTCTTCCTCTTCCTCCTCTGTTGGCTGGATCTTGATGATCAAGAGATGTGAGATCTAAAAATCTCTCCTTTCTGAGATCTAATGGTAGATCCAAGTTCCCCTTTGTGGGTTTTGTGGTGAAAGACTTCTTAGTTTTTGAAAAGAAAGAGTAAAACTCTTGATTTAATTCAAAAGAAATTAGAAGGTTTAGAACCTTGGAGAAGGAGGCACAAAGAACCCTAATTTTTGGGGGAATGAAAAGTTCTTTTTTTTTTATTCATCATCATGTTGCCTTTTATAGGCTTACACATTTACATATAGCCCCTTGGGCTTTGCAAAAATGGCATTTTAGCCCATCCCATGGTTCATGTGCCATTTCTTTTTGCACAGAAACCATGGGCTTACAAAATATTGGTTTTATGCCCATTTTGCATACATTCATGCATAAAAAATTACATAAAAATTATTTATTACATGATTTCATTTTTGGCATGGAGAGGGTCGGCCGCTTCATGTTTCGGACTCGACCTGGGCATGGGCCTACTTGACCTGGGCTTAGGCCCACCTGGCTTGGGGTTGACCTTGACTTTGACTCGGTCAACCGGGGTGTAAATTTTTACCCCAACAAAATGCCCCCCATCAATAAATGCACACCGCACATTTGAGTTGTGTGCATGAAATTGATGGATCTTGAAGCTGAACTTCGAGGTGGAACATCATTCCGGGGGATCGGAGCATCATTCCGAAGAGCGGAGCATAATTCCAGGATTCGGAGCATCGTTCCGAAGGGCGGAGCATGATTCCAGAGTTCGGAGCATCTTTCCGAAGAGCGGAGCATAGTTCCAGAGATATCGGAGCATCATTCCAAAGAGCGGAGCATAATTCCAGGATTCGGAGCATCATTCCGAAGAGCGGAGCATAATTCCAGGATTCGGAGCATCATTCCGAAGAGCGGAGCATGATTCCAGAGTTCGGAGCATCTTTCCGAAGAGCGGAGCATAGTTCCAGAGATCGGAGCATCGTTCCGATGGGCGGAGCATAATTCCAGGGATCGGAGCATTATTCCGATGAGCGGAGCATGATTCCAGGGTTCGGAGCATCATTCCGAAGAGCGGCAGACATTCTGACCGAAGCATGATTTCGATGCAGAGGTAAATTCCTAGGCGAAGTATAATTCCGACAAGGAAGGCAAATATTCCGAGGCGAAGCATTGATTTCGACACGGGATATATTCTGAGACGGAGCATGATTCCGGCGCAGAACTTGTTGGCTAACTTGATTCCGAGACGAAGCATAATTTCGACAGGGAAGGCAGGTACACCGAGGCGAAGCATCATTTCGACACGGGGTACATTCTGAGACTAAGCATAATTCCGATGCAGAGCTTGCTGGTTGACTTGATTCCGAGGCGGAGCATAATTCCGACGAGGAGGTCGTTGGTTGATTCCGAGCCGAAGCATAATTCCGACAGGGAGCTTGCTGGTTGACTTGATTCCGAGGCGGAGCATAATTCCGACGAGGAGGTCGTTGGTTGATTCCGAGCCGAAGCATAATTCCGACAGGGAAGGCAGGTATACCGAGGCGAAGCATGATTTCGACACGGGGTAAATTCTGGGACAGAGCATGATTCCGCCGTAGAGGTTGTTGGTTTGATTTGATTTGGGTTGACATCAGCATCGCTACACTGGAATATGGTACCAGGAGCGAATCATCATTTGTCATGAGAGGATTTGGGAATTGGGGTTTTTATTTGGCATCTGCATTGCTGCACTGGAATAATGCCAGGAGCAACTCATCATGTGCCCCGAGAGGATTTGGGAATTGTTGGCTTAGGAGACAGGTTTTAGATCCTTGTCACCTAAGGCTTTTCCATTTTGTGAGCCGTAAGGGTCTCACAAAGCATTTTCTCCCTACGGGTCGTAAGGATCCCGTAGGTGTATTTTCTCCTTAGGAGTCGTGAGGACCCCCAAGTGTGTTGCTCCTTTGTGAGTCGTAAGGATCTCACGCGGGAATTTTCTCCTCACAAAGTCGAGAGGACTTTGCGAGTGCATTTCATTTCTTTCTTTTTTTTATTCTTCTTTTTTTTTTTTTTTTTTACGAGTTTGCGCCCTTTCGGGTTTTCACAAACTCGCCGGCAGTCCTGCTGTTTTTACTCACGGAGCCCTTTCGGGTTTTCATCCGTGCCCGTTTTGCTTGTGGACATACCGTTCTTCTTCTTTTTTTCTTTCCCCTTTTTCTTTTTTTTTTTTTGGAGAGATCGGGATTGTTTTACGCCCGTGGATTGTATACGGTTTTGCAGGATGTATGATCCAGACCGTAGGGCCAGAAACATTTCAGGACTTTGTTGGCGTCTGTATCGCTGCACTGGAATATGGTACCAGGAGCGACTCATCATTCGCCGTTGGTATGAGATTTGGAATTTGGTTGGCGTCTGCATCGCTACACTGGAATATGGTACCAGGAGCGACTCATCATTCGCCACTTGGGGATTGGGGAGCGATGGCTTAGGAGACAGGTTTGGATCCCTATCACCTAAGACTTTTCAATTTTATGGGCCGTGAGGGTCCCATAAAAGCATTTTCTCCCTACGAGTCGTAAGGATCCCGCAGGTGTATTTTCTCCTTAAGAGTCGTGAGGACTCCTAAGTGTGTTTTTCCTTAGTGAGTCGTAAGGATCTCACGAAGGTTTGTTCTCCTCATGCATCGTGAGGACACATGAGTGGGTCTTTCCAATGAAGCATAATTCCAAAGGCGGAGACCAGCCGCGTAACTGGTGGTTGCGGTGGGGCATGGGTATGCTGAGAATTATTTGAGCCCGTGGATTGTATACGGTAGTCAATTTGGGGACTGGCCGTAGGGCTGAAAGAATTTTGGGAAATTGGATTTTTGTTTGGCGTCTGCATTGTTGCACTGGAATAATGCCAGGAGCAACTCATCATCCGCCCTTGTTTTTTTTTTTTTTTTTTTTTTTTATTTTACCGCGATTGCTCTATCATTTCAGCTTTTCTTATCGCGAAGGTCGCGATTGCCCTATCATTTCGGCTATTTATTCGCGGTTGCCCCATCATTTCGGCTTTATTTTCATTTTCATTTTTACTCGCTGATTTTTATTGCGAGTTGCCCCATCATTTCGGCTTTATTTTCATTTTCATTTTTACTCGCTGATTTTTATTGCGAGTTGCCCCATCATTTCAGCTTTTCTTTATTTTTCTTTTATTTACACATTTTTTTTATTTACATTTTTTTTACATTCCCAGTTTAACGACTTAGAGGTCGATTGTTCCCAGTTTAATGACGTGGTGGTCGATTGTTTTCAGAGAAAGGCAGATGCCTGAGAGAATCGGTTTCACGAAGAACTTCGGTCTCCGTTTGTATGAAATTGGCGGTTGCAGCTTGACTGTTTGTTAACACGCCTTTGGACAGTTCTATCTCTCCTGCCTTGTATTGCTTTTCGACCCAATCTTTGAAGACGAAGCAGTCCTCAATGGCATGGCCTATCACTTTGTGATAGGGGCAGTATTTGGGGTCGTCGGTCCTATTCGCTTCCTGCGGTGTTTTTGACTCTGGCAGTTGTAGACCGTTCTTCAGGGCGTCTTTGAATATTTTGCGGATTTTGTCCCTTCTGAAGGAATAGACCTTATCCAGCTTCTCTTTCAGTGGAGATTCTCCTCCCTCTCCGAACATTGGCTTCCGAGGCTGGTTGGCGCTAGGCCCGCTCATCCCTTGCTTATTTCGGTTAGCCGAAGTGTTAAAAGATTCAGTATCGTCAGAACCTCCGCCTTTGCGATTTTCGTCCTTTCGGTTTCTCCAGGACCTATTGTTATTTTGGGATTCAGAGGAGGACTCCTGCTTTGAGCGTTCCAACATCTGGACTTTTCTGGTTAGCTCTTGGAATGTTTTGAGACCCGCGGTACATAGAAACGGGGCCATCCAATTGTTGAGATTTCCGACGAGGAGACTGACAGATTGGTCTTGCTCTATCGGTGGTTCGCATTTGACGGAGAGATTGCGCCATCGGGTTATAAAATCCGTGCTGCTTTCATTGTTCTTGGGCTTGGTCCTTACGAGCTACGCAATGGTGATCTTATCGCTGACGCTCATGAACCTTTGTCGAAACAAAGATTCCATTTGGATGAAAGTAGTGACGGAGCCATCCGGTATGCTCGCGTACCAGTCGAAAGCAACATCGGTCAAGCTATTAACGAACTGGCGGAGGAGAAGCGCATCGTTGCCCCCAGTATTCCCGCATGAGGCTTTGAAGTGGGCGATGTGCTGATTCGCATTTCCCGTCCCATCGAATCTCCCGAATTTGGGGATGACATAGCCGCCAGGAAATTCTACCAGATCATACTGAGCAGGATATGGTCTCCCACTACTGCTAACATCTTTTTGCGCTTCGGCTTCGGCCACCAATGTTTTGACTTTGCTGGCAACCAAATCCATGATTTGATCTTGAGTTAGCGGGCTACTGTCATCGGTAGCCAAGACATTTGCTGAGATAGGATGCGGCTGATTTTCATGCGGTCCGCCCACTTTTGGATTTGAGGGAACGGGCGTCGGCTGTCTCGGGACACCGTTTCCCGGTTCATGAGCTGAGCCCTGTGCTTGATTGGGCGGCTGAGAAGCAAGTTGGACCGTAAGCCGTAAGACGACATTTGTCAAGTCGTCGATCTTTGAGTAGAGCTTGGCCATCTCCTTATCTTTGCTTCTGAGCTGTTTTCGGAGCTCTTGGAGAAGTTGCTGCTCTGCGGTCTTAGGATGGAAAGTTGGCTCATCTTCGCTTTCCGAGCCTGACTCCTCATGAATTGAGGGCTCTCTCTGCCTATCAGCCTCATCGAGAGGGTTTCCATCATCCAGCGGAGGCGGCTGTTCTTGGGAAGTGGCAACCACATTCAAGCCAGATTGGATTTGAGATGTGGTGGCCCCGTCCTTGCTCTTGCTGCGCGTGCCCACCACGTAGACAGTGTGGATAACACATTCAGCCATCCCCTCATCTTTGGCGGGGTAACCCTGTTCTTCGAACCTCATGAGGTTTAGCCTGGCAGTAGCCCTAGCCCTTTTGTTGGCTCTATATCTGAGCCTTTTCTCCCTCAGCTTCTCGATTTTGAAGGCTTGGCGGGCATCTGCTACCCGGGAAGCCATTGTGAGTTGATCAGCGGGGAGCTTAGAGAAGACACCCGATCGAGCATTTGTCAGGGGCGCCGCTGGAGCTCGCTCGGGACGCGTTGTAGCTTTGTTGGTGGCCTTGCCCCCAGCTGGGGCCATGGAGAGTCGTTCGGAAACGGATTTGCGCTTGGGCTGAGGTGCCCTCACGACCACCACATTTGGTCTCCTGCCTTTCGAGACCGGTTTGTCTGCCACCGGGGCTTGAGGAGCCGGGATGGTGCCAATTGGTATGAACATAATAGAGCCGAATGGTAGCAGCGGCTCCTCCCATTGTCGCCCGAGACTGGCCGGGAAGACCATCCTAGAGTCTATCCTCATCGTGTAGGAGACGGGAGATGAGTTCATCATCGAAGACATCGTCGGAAGGTGATTGCTTGAAAATCTGCATGAAAAAGCATTATTTTTATTATAAATACAAGTATGTATATTTATTGAGTTTGCATGACCGCTTAACCCGAAATATGGGAGGAGAGATTGGTCCCACCGGGCGTGCCAGAATCTGTAGGGTGTTTTTCGTCACCCCATTGAGATGGGAATACGCGCGCGCTTGTCAGGCGCACTACAGATTCCCCCGGCCTAGGGTAGGCCGGGGTTTATTGATTGTGGGGATCCGAATCTCCGGCAGCCGCGGACTAAGCTGCCGTTAATTACCCCTCTCCTTTGGGGCGAGGGAACCTCCGATTAACGGGTTAAACTGGTCATGCGAACTCAATGTGCAGTGTACGTGTGTTGTGCTTTGAAAGGGGGGTTTTGGATATATCGGGAGCCACGCAGAGTTTTTACGGGGGTCCCGCTACCCGGATAGCGGGCTGGGGGTCAAGGGGGCTAGCAGCCCCCTTGCGGGGTGCGGGGCAGCGCCCCGTTAGAAATTTTTTTCTAACAGGGACAGTGTCGCGGAGTATGTGTATGTGTACATTTATATACATATGTATATATATACATGTAAATATAAGTAAAGGGGAAAAAGACATCCAAAGGATGCGTGGGGCCAGCGTCTAGAGCGCTGTGCGCTAAGGTGCTGTGCGCTCAGGCGCGCGCGCGCCACGTGTCGACACGTGGGCAACTTGCGCATGAGCGCTGCGCGCAGGTGCGCAAGCGCACGTGCCACGTGTCGGCATGTGGGCATTTTGCGCAAGAGCGCTGCGCGCAGGTGCGCAAGCGAGCGCGCGCCACGTGTCGGCACGCGGGCGCTTTGCGCACTTGCGCAAGCGCGCAGGTGCGCAAGTGCGCGCGCCACGTGTCGGCACGCGGGCGCTTTGCGCAAGAGCGCTGCGTGCAGGTGCGCAAGCGCGCGCGCGCCACGTGTCGGCACGCGGGCGCTTTGCGCACTTGCGCAAGCGCGCCACGTGTCGTCTCGCGGGCGCTTTGCGCACATGCGCAAGCGCGCAGGTGCGCAAGTGCGCGCGCCACGTGTCGGCACGCGGGCGCTTTGCGCACATGCGCAAGCGCGCAGGTGCGCAAGCGCGCGCCACGTGTCGGCACGCGGGCGCTTTGCGCACGTGCGCTGCGCGCCGGAGAGGACAAGAGGCTTTTAGCCTAAAAAGATTTCTCTGAAGAGAGATCAAAGAGGAGTTGGACTCCTGAGTGTTTTTTTCTTCTTTCTTGAGGGTTTAGTGAAAGATGTTCTTCTTCTTCCTCCTCTGTTGGCTGGATCTTGATGATCAAGAGATGTGAGATCTAAAAATCTCTCCTTTCTGAGATCTAATGGTAGATCCAAGTTCCCCTTTGTGGGTTTTGTGGTGAAAGACTTCTTAGTTTTTGAAAAGAAAGAGTAAAACTCTTGATTTAATTCAAAAGAAATTAGAAGGTTTAGAACCTTGGAGAAGGAGGCACAAAGAACCCTAATTTTTGGGGGAATGAAAAGTTCTTTTTTTTTTATTCATCATCATGTTGCCTTTTATAGGCTTACACATTTACATATAGCCCCTTGGGCTTTGCAAAAATGGCATTTTAGCCCATCCCATGGTTCATGTGCCATTTCTTTTTGCACAGAAACCATGGGCTTACAAAATATTGGTTTTATGCCCATTTTGCATACATTCATGCATAAAAAATTACATAAAAATTATTTATTACATGATTTCATTTTTGGCATGGAGAGGGTCGGCCGCTTCATGTTTCGGACTCGACCTGGGCATGGGCCTACTTGACCTGGGCTTAGGCCCACCTGGCTTGGGGTTGACCTTGACTTTGACTCGGTCAACCGGGGTGTAAATTTTTACCCCAACAATGATGCCGTGAGATTGTGATATGTGATTGGGTCGTGATGTGATGCACGACATGATATTATAGTGGTTCGATCGGTGATGTGTTTTCATACACATGAGAATATATGTTTGATGATATTGGAATGTACAATACTTTAGAACAGTAACCCAGATCATGATATTGTTGATGATGACACCATATAAATGATGATGTATATATGATAGTTGACCCATACCCCGATTTTTGGGATGCCATACGATGGATTTTGCCGTACGAGGTATAGATATGATGATTGGTCCGCACTCTTGACTCGAGGATTTCGTACTATTTTTTATACAGTACGTGACGTTATGAGGCTGGATCGCCGACTACTAAGTGTATCGACTCGGAATTTAGGTGGATTTTCTAACCTTTTCGGCCAGTTCTTTAGTTTAGTCCCTTAGTTGATTTGGTAGATGTTAGATTAGGCTCGAGTCATACTTATTTTCAGAACTAACGAATCGTGCGTATTTTTAAAGACAGTCTTGGGATACTACGGATTTTTCAAAGGACGTATCTTTTCTTAAAAACCCCGTAGCCCCTACTTTTCTAAAAACCACGATTTGTGCCATTTCAAACAACAAACTATATGACTCGTATTTAGATATGTATATTCTAAAATGTTGCATTTACTACACATTCACCGTTATATTCATGTCACTCTCATCGCATTTCATGTTTATACATGTGTTTTCTTTAGAAATTATGAAACATGTCTGCTAGGACACCAGCACCATTACCGATGAAGCGCATATTTCACATACACTTGCTTGCTGGCTCACACACATCATCATCCGTAATTGCCATATCACGTACACTTTAGAAAACATTACTTTATTGGTATAACTTGCTAATTGGTAGTTTCAACATATAGTTAGTATGCTTGCCCTTATATGCTAGTTAGACATTGCATTCCTTACTTAGATACTTCACGCATTTTTATATTCATTCCTTTATGCTATATTGTGGGCTTTATGCCGATATTCACTGCTTTTTGACTTTTGATTTCTGGGATTTCAGATTTTCTATGAGATTTCTGTATTTGGGGGAAAACAACAAGACTTTATAAACCCATTATCTTTTAAAATGCAAGTTGCGGTTTTCTCGTGATGTATGTGTCGTCCACCATGAGTTTTCCTGATTGCTGTTGGTTTTCGAGACCCGATTCGAGAAGTGGAGGGACCGTTTCGGGTACATGGTGGGCCCGGTATGGTACACCGGGGCGAGATAGGTTTTCGTGGAGATGACGATGAGCCTGGCAGGGGCGGACTACCTACCGGTGATGTCTGGCGCGGTGGATAACCGGATGATACCGACTGTAGTCGTGAGATTGATGATGGGCCGATCCGGACTGACGGAGCCCGAGATATTGAGACATTGAGACTTTGAGATATTGTGTCGATACTTGACACGGATTTTCAGTAGATATTGAGACATTGAGATATTGAGATATTGTGTCGATACTTGACACGGATTTTCTATCGATTTCACTGATTATGTTTCAATTTTATTATATATGTTTTGTTAGATATATATATGCCCTAGAGGCCTTCATTGTATAGACAGTTAGGGATATGTATGTACATGACAATCTTGCTAATGATAGTACGCTATTTAGTTTGTCTTTATCTTAAATGTGTGATATATTTTACTTTGTATTTATAAACATGTTGATAAAGCCCATAGGTTTTTGCCTGACTACCGGCGTTGTGATGGCAGTTATACTTGTGGGAGCTGGATAGTCAATAGGCACATCCTTAAATGTCCCTGGTCGCAGGAGTATCGAGACTGGGCATCGATACTTCAGAGTAGACCAGTGTATACATATCTAGACCCTCACGAGGGGCGATGGATTGGTCCCGCAGCCATTGGTGATGTGCACCTAAGATTGTATACATATGCTCACTTCATGTGAGTACACCGGACAGGACTCCCCAAAAACTGACTGGATGGTATTATACCTAACGTCAGATAGCAGTTCTCAGGTGACATGTGTGTAGATAGTCTGTTGACTTAAAGTCGTCATTTGTCTCGTGTGAGTTTCCACTGTGCTTTGATTATTACCCTACCACGGCTCAAAAAAGTCGTGCAAACAGGTTTTAGTTGGGCACAGTCCCAAGCCACGTGGAGGCAGTGAGTGACGGTTAGGGATTCTTCTCTCCCGGTCTAGGGAGTTGATATCGCACTGTGATCGGTTGGTCATTACCATAAGTCCCTGGCCAGGGCTGATTGAGAATTACTGATGGACTGATCAGTAGATTCTCGGATGGTCTTGAGCCATGCCGGCACGACTTGTACGGTTATTAGGGGTCTGACGTTCACCACCCCCCTAGATCATACATGCGATACTCTTAGACGAACAGACCGGACTGCGCAGATATTGTCACGGACAGGCTCAGTAGGAGTTCGGATGGGTTTCCTCATCGGCCTTCTTATCGACATCTACCTGGGGACCGTTACGTACAGCTGGTGCCGCTTGCGGTATGTGGTTAAACCTACTGCCAGCGTAGTAGTCGAGTCTTTAGAGTCCCACACAGAGATTTCCCTACTCCAGGCGAAACGATATAGAGGTCGTACGGTTTACGACAAGGGTTCGGACGCATACGTGTGTTTACGTACGTACGACGTTCGGACAGTTTTTACTAGCCGGCTTTGGTTTAAGCCAGATTCTAGTATCAGGTTATTGGATTTATACAGTCTAAAGTTTTTCCGTGTTTTCATGGATAGGAGGGGCGTTCTCGTAATTTTACGGGAAGCTTCTAGAAGCTTGGTGACTTGAGGGTTTAGGTGGCATTATCATTAAATGCAATTGTGACTCATTTTGTGTGATTCATCATATCATTAATACATCATTAAATGCTTAATGACTTATATAGTGAATCACTCATATTGAATTAATGTAGCATGATGAATAATCACATATATTCATTTATTTGATTATACATTATGCTTCATATATATTCAAGTGAGAAGTAATTCCATTATCATTATCATGTTCACCTTCTCTCTCCTCAAGCTCACTCTCTCTTCAAACCCTAATCCTACCACTCATGAGTTGAGATCAAGGATTAGAATAGACTAATTAACCCATAACCTAACTCTATATCATCTAAGTTCTTTTGATTAGCAACTAGAGAAACTTAGTTACCTCAAGCATAGAGGTAAAGCTTGGATTAGGGTTCTCGGGTGGATCATCTATCACGGAAAGGAAGCCGAGGAGGACGTAGAGATCGAAAATACGAAGGACACGATTCTCTAGGTATAATCTCTTTTCATAGTAGCTAAGAACTTCTATGGTTGTTGTTAGTTATCGTTTAGTAAAGATCTTCGGTTAGTCAATGTTTGCATAAAGAACAAGATCGTTTTTCATATTTCCGCCTCCCCGCAACTCATGGGGTATTGTACATTAACTTACATGTTTTACTAAGATAAAAACACAGTTTTTCTTATATCTAGATTTCGGGATTGATTGTTTCATTCATGATGCATTCATACATCAGATACATGACTCAATGCTGTTTAGTGACACTGACACGAGCACTGAGTATTACACTTATGCATATATTATTACCCTGTCACTACTAGATGTCCAGTGTTATATTTGGGTACATTATTGTATGACCTAGGAGATCATCGTACATGCGATTTCTACCTGGTGATGTCTTCTACTCACGAGTTGGCAACTCACCCCCATTGTGCTACAGTTTCTTGCAGGTTTAGCCGTACAGGTTTCCATGGCGGCTTGTTGGCACACCACTTCATTCCGGGTGATTGCTCTGTTTGGTGGGTTCACTTGCATCGTGACCACCGTTGTACTTTTATTTATTTCTGTTGTATCTAGTAAGCTCCATCAACCAGACTTTGTATATTTGATAGACTTAGAAAACCAGTTGTATACTCTTTCGACTTTAGAGTCGCGTGTTTGTATTATTATGGTTTTTCTCTGGTTTTCTTGAGGATTTGGTTTCTTTCTGAGTTTTGATCCTCGGCCATCGGCGTTGTATATTGTATTGCTTGCGTGGTTGTTTCCGCCATTTGGCGAAGGTCTAGCTCCCGCTTGGGGATGCCTTTCTATTATTGCTTATATATATTTTAGTTTGTACCCATTTTGGGGCCAGTATTTACAAGAGAAATTTTGCCGAAATTTTCGGAAAAACTTGATGCTTTTAAAAATGTTTATAAAGATTTTCAAAGGGAGTTTATATGTTAACTTTTAAATAAGTCTTCCTTCACTCTATTTTCTTTATTTGGTTTAGATTTCTGGGCTTTGGCTTACTTTGATTACGTTACGTCTCTAAACATTTCGTAATTTAAGTGCCAGTCACGTTCCGTACCTTCGGGTCGTGACATATGCGTATCCCAATTGTCGTTGACGTTTAGCAACGAAACCGGCGATACACCACATAGTACACTTACGGTAGCAGAAAAGAAAGTGAAAAACTACAACAATTGGAATCCGCAACCACCATAGACATCATAAACCCAATGTATCACATACTTTGGATTTCATGCCTAACTAAATGAATTCTTTTGACATCGCATGCCTAACAATTATAAACCCCGCATTTTAGTCTCGTTATTGAAAACACTTTCCAATAACCTGTCGGGTAATTCAACAAGATTCCTGATAACCTGATTGAATGCTCGTCGGAAACTTTAGCAGACGGCCGCACCTCTGATGCCGTCGACATAGTGCACTAAGGCGGAACACCGCGGCCGCGGGCACCCGAACGGATGCTTTTTGCGATGGGGTTCTCCTACAGTCACTTGGTCGGGGCTATGGGGCGTAACTATCTAGTAAGGTTACCCGCCGAGTATCTGCATATGATATGTGATTGCGACGGACTTTTGATCCACATCAAAATTCTGTGGCAACCGATCAAATGAGACTAAACTGCTAGATTTATAAAATTCAAACTAGTTATCACATAACTAATTATATGGATTCCAAATATTGTATCACAATCACAGATAACTTGACGATATTAAACTTTTCAATCAAATAAACAAACACCCAAAATTTTCCAAAGAGCTCACCACTTGAGCGGAGTTTAAAAAGTACTCAGAACATGCCACATCACCTATGAACCATCCATAGAAGGGCCGACCCATGCCTCACTCATGTCGCCACGGAACTTCCGCAAACCTTAGGGTATGACCGCGGTTCCGCGATCCAAAAAGTTGAGTTTGGGTATCGTTCTTCTAGAGGGTCCACAGAATCGCTTGCATGGTTTTCTGAATATTTTAAACTTGGAAAAAATCCAACTCTTGGAAAGTTTCCAGCGAGGGAAAAATTGGGTTATTGATATCCGTTCGAACTTTTTAACGTCGTCTAAATAACCTGAATAGATGTTAGAATTACGTCTACAAAACACTCTGAATTGCCTTTGCATAAAGTTAACATCACATGCAATTTTAGAAAAAACAAGCAACACCTGAAATACTAAAACCCAGAAACTTGAACACCCTAAAAATTTGAAGCTAAAAACCCACCAAAAAACCGGTGAGCTCGAATTTTTCATGAATATGGCCGGCCATTTTTCCACTAATTTGCTTCAAATTTCTATGGTTTTCATGTTATATCACATACAACATTCTGCAGTTGCTTAAAAAACTTTTAGAGGCCATTTAAAATTCGACAGAAACTAAGATTGTATATCGGGTGTTTCGGAGATGTTTCGGTTTCGTAATTCTATACACATCGTCTAATTCTCTAGCTTGTCTCTGATACTGTTAGATATGTATGCCCTAAAGGCCATTATTGTATAGTACTAGTTTGTATAATACATTTTGGAGGTTTGGGATATATATACGGTTTTACGACAGTCTTGCTCGATATAGTAGTATGCTTCTTGGTTTGTTTCTATCTTAATATGTGAATATGTTTCTTTTAACATATCGCTAAAACATATTGATGGAGCCCTTAGGATCTTTGCTTGAATACCGGCGTTGTGATGGCGATCACACTAGTGGGAGCTGGGCAGTCTATAAGCACATCCTTATCTTGGTCCCTGGTCGTAGGATTATCGAAACAGGGTATCGATACTCCAGAGTAGACTGGTGCATACGCTTCTCTTCCCAGTAGGGGAGATGGTCTGTCCCACAGCAATCAGTACGTCGTACTGGAGATAGTATGCGGGTGCTCGTTGGGTTACGAGTACACTGGACAGGACTCGTCGGGAACTGTTGGTTGGTATTATACCTATCGTCAGTTAACAGTTTCCAGGTGACATGAGTACAGCTTAGTCTGCTGACTTGACACTGTCACTTCGCCTCGAGTGTGTTCCCACTGTTCTTTGATTACTACCCTACCACGGCTCTACTGAGTCGTGCAAGCAGGTAGTAGTTGGGTGCAGTCCCAAAGCACTTGGAGGCAGTGACGGTTAGATAGGATTCGTCTCTCCCGGTATTGGGAGTTGATATCATGCTGTGTCTAGGAGAGCCATTACACATAGTCGTCCCTGGCCACGGCAAGCGAGATATACTGGTGGGTTTCCAGTATTATCTCAGGGTGTTCTGGGCTACAATCCGACACGACTTGTACCGCTATTTGGGGACTGACGTTTACCACCCCCCTAGGCCCACCATGCGATATTATCAGATGAACAGACCGGACTGTACGGAGATTGTCACATACAGGCTCAGTAGGAGTTCGGATGGGTTTACCTCATCGACCTTCTTATCGACATCTACCTGGGGACCGTTACGTACAGCTAGTGCCGCTTGCGGTCTGTGGTTAAACCTACTGCCAGCGTAGTGTCGAGTCTTTAGAGTCCCACACAGAGAGTTTCCCTGCACTGAGCGAAACGTGTAGAGGCCGTATGGTTTTACGGCAGGGCTACGATCACTTACGTACACTTGTGTGCATATGCTGTTCGGGCAGGCAACACTAAGTAGGCTTTGGTTTAAGACGAATCCTAATATTGCACGGATGGATTTGTTTTGTCTTCTGTGCATTCGCATTCTACGGAATGCAGATGCGGGTGTGTATGCACAGTTTTGAGGAGAGAAGAAGGAGGAGGTGCCTCATTAGGGTTTTGACAGTTGATTCAGTCAAAACCATAATGAGGCAGGCTCATTAGGGTTTTGGCAGTTGGTTCGATCAAAACCATTATGAGCCGGGGACATAACTTACTAATCTTTTTAGTGATAATTATGTTATGGCTAATTGCTTTGACCATTTGACCATACTTGACTTTGTTGACCGTTTGACCAAAGTTGACTAGCATCTTCATATGAGGTCTAGATTCTTCTTTGGTTTTCTTTTTCTTTTTATGATATGAAAATGGTCAAGTCAAGCTACTTATCAACTTTATCTTGAAAAGATTAGTCATGATGATGTTGGTGTATTATTGTAACCATGGTGCTTTTCTTATGGTTAATAATTTCATTTCTCATTCTCTCTCTTGAAAAAGAAATAAGAAAGCTCCATGGTTGCTAGCACTTCTTCCTCCTCTTGATTCTTCCTTTGATCTCATGTGTTGAGAGAAAAAGGATCCAAATAGACAAACACATCCATCTACCTCATCTACACAACCTAGGACATCAAGCCTAGCGATCTTGTTGCCCTAGTTGCCTCGGCTCGAGGTGGAGCTCGGAGCACAACTCTCGGGTGGATCTTTCTTTGGCAAGAGAAGGCGACGAGGAGAACCATCCAACCCACTCCAAGGAGAAGAAGAGAAGGAGTTCAAGGCTAGGTATAACCCTCTTGCCGAGTAGGTAAAGCTTGTAGTTGTTGCTAGTGTGTTGTTTAGCAAAGATCCTTTTCTTGAGTCCATGTTACCTAAACCCTAAAAATCGTTTTTCACCATTTCCGCAACCCCGAAAGAACCGGGACCGGTAACGTGGACCTAACAGTGGTATCAGAGCATAGCTAAACAATACACTAGCATATTAGCAAAGTATCTAGAATTTCGATCGGAGAAAAAAACGCAAAACACCCCGAAAATGCTAACTTTCTGCCGATTTTTATTTCTGCTCAAAAAATAATAAATCATGCACTAAAAATCGGCTCAGGGTTTTGAAAGAACAACCAAGAAAAACGATCCAGTGAGTCAACCAACTCACCGCGGAACAGCGGCAGAGCTTGCTCCTGCCGCGAATCCGCGGCCGAGTTGACTCGGCCGTGGGTCGTTTCTCTTGCAGTGTTCTTGTAATGGGGTTTTGTGATTTTTAGGATGGTTTGTTTCTGCCCAGAAGTTCCAGAGAACAATTTTGTTTTTGGGGTGGTTACAAATCCGTATTTTGATCGATTTTCTGTAGACTTTGGCTAATGGGTTATTTCTGTGATGTTATATATGTATTGAACGTCTGCTAATCGCTATACGTCGATTAGTGGGGGTTATACATATCTGTGTTCTATAATGTTGATGGTTTGTGTATATGAATTCATTGGATTGTTGCGGATGAATAGCCGGGGGGTTGTGAGATGAGAGTTTTCTTTATCTTTCAATTCATGTAATATGTAAATTGATGTAATATTATTTGTATGGCCGCACATCCGGGATGAGGTTGTAGCCGCCATTGTATAATTTCTTTTTACTGTTTTTGCTCCTAGGATAGACCCAAGGAGGGGTGCACAAATTACCGGGTATCTCGAAGTGCCGAGTGGCCTACTCACGTTGCTGAGGGAGGTTGCTTCGCTTCGGGTACTTGGCGGGTAGTTTGCCGCACCCGTAAGGGTCTAAGGTGGGGTTTGGCTATTCATCGCGACCGTGTAATCCGTTTTTCATTGCAGGCTCGAACGAAACGCGGATTCCTAGCATATCCAATGTGTTCATCTGTGATCTAGAATGGCTATCATTGCATCTGACGAATGTGTATATATCTATATATGATATCTATTTAGGCGTTGCTTATGTTTTGCATCCGCGCTAGTCCAGCCCCCGCTCTTTCGTTAGTTAAGTAACCTAACGGGTGATGACGGGGCCCCGTGGCGAATGCGGATGGCATAAGCGTACGTCATATTTTCGTTGTTTTCTACAATGGTAGGATTAAATGATGGGACGCATTAAATTAATGCAAGAAAAGAAACCTATAAGATGTTGTTGTTGGAACAATTTTCAAAAAGCAGTTATTGTAAGGAGGTTCTCTTTTGTTTTGCATAGAGGTATTCGGTTATGAATGCCCAGCACCTCATTCGACGAGACAAGGGCCGAGATCCCTTCATCGGGAGTGACCCCTTGGACAAAAGTTTGCGTCAGGGTAATAACTTCACTATAGTCGATTATTCTTGCTTTGCATCGAGGTATTCAGTTTAGAATATCCTGCACCTCATTCGACGAGGAAAGAGCCGAGATCCCTTCACAGGGAGTGACCTCTTTACTAAAAGTTTTCGCCACTATATTTTCAAAAAGGCAATCATGTTCCTTCAACGATATCAAGTTCATTACGTTAACGGGTTTTTCGCCAAAAACCCAGCCGTAGCCCTCCGTCATTTCGGATTGGTATTATTTAGTATTCGTGCTGCGTTTGTTGACCTAGTCAAGGCGTAGTGAACGGTAGCTAGATAATATTTTTCTGTGCATTGCAAATGGGATTGGTTAGGACAGTCGTGCGGCCTTGTTGACCTAGTCAAAGGCACGTACGGGTGGGTCTAATGCAATCAGGATAATAACGGGTAGATCTTGACTAACGGTTTATGGTTTGTTGACCCAGTCAAGGTCATAAACCGTTAGGGGCAAAAACCACATCGGGAGTTTCTAAAGAAACTGAAACTTGCAGATTTAGCATACCTTCTGGAGTGTGATGACTAGAATGGATTCCATCTAGGTCATCACACAATGATAGTTGGATCCCGATCCCACTGATGAGTTGGATTACTCTCGGGAGATTATTTCACTTAACAATCAATACTATAAACCAAGTAGGTGTCTAGAACGGTGTTAGCGGGGCTACGCCTCCAGGGAAAAGAGGTTACTTAATTAAGGAACTTCGCGAAAGTGTTGGAAAACCTCCCTCGAAGTACCAACACTAGCCTAGCTGAAAGGTTAAGCAAGTATTGTGACGTGCAATTAATCCCGACTAGTTCTTCTTTTAAAGGTTTGAAGAAGAATTTGAGGAAACAGTGGGAGCCATCCTGGTTAGATAAACTAATAAACCAATCTAATCTTGCAAAAGCGCACGCTGAGTGTTTCTTTTCTCTCTCTCCAGGTAGCAACCATTTCACGCCCTAATCAAGATAATAAAATGTATCTCTTGACCGATCCGAATTCTTATTCGGGACTGGGGAACGTCGGTTCGGCTCTAACTTGTGACAACAGTCATAAGTTTGAGCAAGGGAAAGAGGATTGTATGGATTCCAAGGATACCCAGTTGAAGAAGAAGCATGGTTTTGCATCTACTTCAGGTGTTCTTGTAATTGAGAACTGCTTTATGGTCAGCCCTACCTCCTGGGTACTTGATACCGGATCAGGATCTCATATCTGTAATTTATTGCAGGGACTGAGAAAAAGTAGGAAAGTTGCACCTGGTGATATGTCGCTTAGAGTAGCGAATGGAGCACAAGTTAATGCTGCAGCCGTCGGTGAATATCACCTAGTGTTGCCAAATGGCAATACTATGATTTTAAACGATTGCTACTATATACCTTCCATGGTTTGCAACATCATATCAGTTTCTTTACTCGATAAAGATGGATATAACTTTGTTCTTGATAGAAATATCATGAACATTTACCTTCATAAGGTACTGGTTGCAGAAGGTACACTGTGTAATGGTATCTACGTTCTAAATCAGAATACAGTTCTCAATGTACAAAACACATGCAAGAGGAAGAATTCAGATATGAATGAATCCTATTTATGGCATTGTAGACTTGGTCATATCGGAGAGAAAATACTAAGTAAGTTGCATAAAGATGGATTCTTGAATTCGTTCGAGTTTTCATCTTATGAAACTTGTCAGTCTTGTCTTCAAGGGAAAATGACCAAATCTCCGTTCACCGGACATGGAGAAAGAGCAACAGAGCTCTTGGGACTCATACACAGTAATGTATGTGGTCCGATGTCTATACATGTAAGGGGTGGGTTCTCGTACTTCATCACATTCACTGACGATCTCTCTAGATTCGGTTATGTGTATCTTATGAAACACAAATCTGAAGCTTTTGAGAAATTCAAGGAATTCAGAAACGAAGTATAGAACTAGACTGGCAAGAGTATTAAGATCCTCCGGTCTGATAGAGGAGGGGAGTGCTTAAGCACGGAATTCCTAGATTACTTAAAAGATAATGGTATTCTCTCTCAGCTTACTCCTCCTTATACACCACAGCACAACGGTGTATCGCAGAGGAGGAATCATACCCTATTGGATATGGTTCGCTCCATGATGAGTAGTGCCGAGTTACCTCTTTCATTTTGGGGATATGCGCTTTTGATAGTGGCATATCTATTGAATGATGTTCCGTCTAAATCAGTGCCTAAGACTCCGTTCGAGATATGGAATGGAAAAATGCCATATCTTAAGAGATTTAAGATATGGGTTGTCCGGCTTATGTCAAAACGCATAAACCAGATAAACTAGAGGCACGGTCAGTTTTATGTAAGTTTGTGGGATATCCAAAGAATGGTTATGGATATCTATTCTACCACACCGAGGAACAGAAGGTGTTTGTTGCTCAGCATGCCGTTTTCTTAGAAACGGAGTTTCTTGCAAAAAAATTAGTGGGAGCACGGTAGAATTGGAAGAAATTCAGCGACCACAAACTGAAACTGAAGATTTGACAGAACCTTAGGATTCAATAACCCCAAACGAACCTCAGCCACTCCGCAGATCTGGTAGGATTTCTCATCCGCCCGAGAGATACTACGGTTTTCTCTTAGACGGGAATCGAGAGGATTGCATCTTGGAAGAAGATGACCCTACCAGTTTCAGGCAGGCCATTATCAGTAGGGACTCTGATAAGTGGCTGGAAATAATGCAATCCGAAATGGAGTCCATGTACACCAATAAAGTGTGGACCTTGGATATTGCTCCACCTGGGGTAAAACCCGTTGGACGTAAATGGATCTACAAAAGGAAACTTGGTGTAGATGGGCAGGTGGAAACCTATAAGGCTAGACTCGTTGCAAAAGGTTTTCGTCAAAGACCTGGTGTGGACTATTACGAAACTTTTTCTCCAGTGGCTATGCTCAAATCCATTCGGATCCTACTTGCCATTGCTGCCTTCCATGACTATGAAATCTGGCAGATGGACGTTAAAACGGCTTTTCTAAATGGCTGTTTGGAAGAGTGCATTTACATGGATCAGCCAGAAGGTTTCGTAGACAGTAGGAGCAGCGGGAAGGTGTGCAAGTTGCTTAAATCCATTTATGGATTAAAGCAGGCATCGCGGAGCTGGAACATCTGTTTTGATGAGGCAATCAAGGAATTTGATTTCATCAAGAACGAAGATGAACCTTGTGTCTATAAAATGATTGTAGGACGAATTGTCGTGTTCCTAGTCTTATACGTGGACGACATTCTTTTGATAGGAAATGACACTCCTATGCTACAATCGGTCAAGCTATTTTTGTCACAACGGTTCTCCATGAAGGACCTGGGTGATGCCTCGTACATTCTGGGGATCAAGATCTACAGAGATAGATCCAAGAGACTACTGGGACTTTCGCAGTCCAGGTACATAGAGACCGTACTAAAGAGATTTAGTATGGAGGATTCCAAGAGCGGTAACATACCCGCATTGCACGGAATTACCCTCTCCAAGAAGATGTCTCCTAAGACAGACGAGGAGAGGGTTCGCATGAGCACTATACCCTACGCTTCGGCGGTAGGATCTATAATGTATGCGATGCTATGTACAAGACCAGATGTAGCTTACCGCTGAGCGTAGTGAGCCGGTATCAGTCAGACCCAGGTAAGGACCACTGGACGGCAGTGAAGAACATTCTCAAGTACCTGAGAAGGACTAAGGAGATGTTCCTGGTTTATAGTAATCGAGACCTCAGGGTCGAGTCTTTTACCGATTCAAGCTTCCACAGTGACAAAGATGACAGCAAATCTGTCTCGGGTTTTGTGTTTACCCTCAACGGAGGGGCGATATGTTGGAGGAGTTCCAAACAGGATACCGTAGCAGACTCGACGATGGAGGCTGAATACATTGCTGCAAGTGATGCCGCAAAAGAGGCGGTATGGATGAAGAAGTTCATTAGTGAACTTCAGATGGTTCCGTCCATTGTTGACCCAATACGTTTGTATTGCGATAACAATGGGGCTATAGCTTTAGCGAAGGAACCAAGGCCCCATCAGAAATCCAGACACATCTTAAGGCGGTATCACCTGATCAGGGAGATCATTGATCGCCAGGAGATCGAGGTACGGAGAGTGGACACAAAAGACAACACGGCGGATCCATTCACAAAGGCCCTCCCTTAAATGCAGTTCGAGCGACTTTTTGAGCTATTGGGTATGCGGTACGCCAGCAGCTGGCCCTAGTGCAGACGTTGGGTATGCGGTACACCAATTACTGGCCTTTAGTGCAAGTGGGAGATTGTTAGATATGTATGCCCTAGAGGCCATTATTGTATAGTACTAGTTTGTATAATACATTTTGGAGGTTTGGGATATATATACGGTTTTACGACTGTCTTGCTCGATATAGTAGTATGCTACTTGGTTTGTTTCTATCTTAATATGTGTATATGTTTCTTTTAATATATCGCTAAAACATATTGATGGAGCCCTTAGGATCTTTGCTTGACTACCGGCATTGTGATAGAGATCACACTAGTGGGGGCTGGGTAGTCTATAAGCACATCCTTATCTTGGTCCCTAGTCGTAGGATTATCGAGACAGGGCATCGATACTCCAGAGTAGACTGGTGCATACGCTTCTCTTCCCAGTAGGGGAGATGGTCTATCCCACAGCCATCAGTACGTCGTACTGGAGATAGTATGCGGGTGCTCGTTGGGTTACGAGTACACTGGACATGACTCGTCGGGAAATGTTGGTTGGTATTATACCTATCGTCAGTTAACAGTTCCCAAGTGACATGAGTACAGCTTAGTCCGCTGACTTGACACTGTCACTTCGCCTCGAGTGTATTCCCACTGTTCTTTGATTACTACCCTACCACGGCTCTACTGAGTCGTGCAAACAGGTAGTAGTTGGGTGCAGTCCCGAAGCACTTGGAGGCAGTGACGATTAGACAGGATTCATCTCTCCCGGTATTGGGAGTTGATATCGCGCTGTGTCTAGGAGAGCCATTACACATAGTCGTCCCTGGCCAGGACAAGCAAGATATACTGGTGGGTTTCCAGTGTTATCTCAGGGTGTTCTGGGCTACACTCCGACACGACTTGTACCGCTATTAGGGAAATGACATTTACCACCCCCTAGGCCCGCCATGCGATATTATCAGACGAACAGACCGGACTGTACGGAGATTGTCACATACAGGCTCAGTAGGAGTTCGGATGGGTTTACCTCATCGACCTTCTTATCGACATCTACCTGGGGACCGTTACGTACAGCTAGTGCTGCTTGCGGTCTGTGGTTAAACCCACTGCCAGCATAGTGTCGAGTCTTTAGAGTCCCACACGGAGAGTTTCCCTGCACTGAGCGAAACGTGTAGAGGCCGTATGGTTTTACGGCAGGGCTACGATCACTTACGTACACTTGTGTGCATATGCTGTTCGGGCAGGCAATACTAAGTGGGCTTTGGTTTATGCCGGATCCTAGTATTGCACGGATGGATTTATTTTGTCTTCTGTGCATTCGCATTCTACGGAATGCGGATGCGGGTGTGTATGCACAGTTTTGAGGAGAGAAGAAGGAGGAGGTGCCTCATTAGGGTTTTGACAGTTGATTCGATCAAAACCATAATGAGACGGGCTCATTAGGGTTTTGGCAGTTGGTTCGATCAAAACCATTATGAGCCGGGGACAGTACGTACTAATCTTTTTAGTGATAATTATGTTATGGCTAATTGCTTTGACCATTTGACCATACTTGATTTTGTTGACCGTTTGACCAAAGTTGACTAGCATCTTCATATAAGGTCTAGATTCTTCTTTTGTTTTCCTTTTCTTTTTATGATATGAAAATGGTCAAGTCAAGCTAGCCATCAACTTTATCTTGAAAAGATTAGTCATGATGATGTTGGTGTATTATTGTAACCATGGTGCTTTTCTTATGGTTAATAATTTCGTTTCTCATTCTCTCTCTTGATAAAGAAATAAGAAAGCTCCATGGTTGCTAGCTCTTCTTCCTCCTTTTGATTCTTCCTTTGACCTCATGTGTTGAGAGAAAAAGGATTCAAATAGGCAAACACATCCATCTACCTCATCTACACAACCTAGGACATCAAGCATAGCGATCTTGTCGCCCTAGCTGCCTCGGCTCGAGGTGGAGCTCGGAGCACAACTCTCGGCTGGATCTTTCTTTGGCAAGAGAAGGCGACGAGGAGAACCATCCAACCCACTCCAAGGAGAAGAAAAGAAGGAGTTTAAGACTAGGTATAACCCTCTTACCGAGTAGGTAAAGCTTGTAGTTGTTGCTAGTGTGTTGTTTTGCAAAGATCCTTTTCTTGAGTTCATGTTACCTAAACCCTAAAAATCGTTTTTCCACATTTCCGCAACCCCGAAAGAACCGGGACTGGTAACGTGGACCTAACAGATACCACTATAGGGTTACCTAGTGCGGCAGCAAGGTTTTGGGAGGCATCGTCCATGCCGTTTTCAAATTTTTTCCGTACTAAAGAACCCTAACCTTCGAATCTTAACTAGAGATTTAGAAGAAATAGCAATGCAAACATCTTTACATCAAAGTGAATGAGGAATACAACCTTTGTAGATGGTCCTTCACTTCTAAAGCTCCGTGTAGTAGTCCCTTCACTCCAAGTAGCGAACACCTGAACTCTAGTAAGGGTTCACATGAAGAAGTGAACAAGTTTGCTCGATGTCTTCGAGGCCGAAAATGATCTATGTCGAGGAGACTCAAGCTCATGCTACCTCTTCACTAATGGTAGATTAGTGAAGAAAACACCCTAAACCAAATGTCTAATATAGTAGAGGATGATGAAGTAGGAAATGATCTCACTTTAGATTAATTTTTCTCACAATATTTCATCACCTTTTCAAAAGCTAGAAAGCTTTTCTATGAGGAAGAAGAAGATGAAGAGGAGATGAGAATGAACTCATGTGAGGTGAGAATAGCAACCATGGGTGAGTTAATGTCATACACTAACTCATGTAGATAATAAACCATGGCTAGTATAATGGTTAGGTTAATAAATATCTACAAGTGAAACAAAATTAGTGGACTTGGT
This sequence comes from Agapanthus africanus, assembly GCA_030015575.1. Taxonomy (NCBI): domain Eukaryota; kingdom Viridiplantae; phylum Streptophyta; class Magnoliopsida; order Asparagales; family Amaryllidaceae; genus Agapanthus; species Agapanthus africanus. Next base: position 408,005,778 of record JASDDO010000026.1, read on the forward strand.
CAACGGTTCCACAAGCTTCTACAAGCTTGTAGCCCTGACAAATTTCCAACCAATTTTGATTTACTTTGAAAAATAAAAACCCCTCATTATATCAAGCATGGTGTAGTCTCATACACCCATGTATCATGTGGTATAAAGCATGACACAAATAAAATGTACATTAATATATATCACATATATACTATATGCACACAAGTGAGAAAAAGAAATGTTTAGTGAGCTAATATTAGTTAATGTAAGTTAATATATCAAATATATAACTATACATTAAATTATCAAATCAACACTTGATTTAATAATCCTGCTATATCGCATACAACCGACTAATATCAAATATAACAACTTATCGAATCAACACTTGATCCGATAACCCGGCTATATCATATATAACCGACCGATATCACATATCACGAGAATAGAATGCGGTATCACATACGCATATTAATCTCGGTCCTGCACATATCACATATGTGCTCCTACTTCGTTTCGCATGAACCAGGAAATCTCTGTGCAGGACTCTAAAGACTCGTCAATACGCCGGCAGTAGGTGATGATCATATCAAACACCCACAAGCCGCAAGCGGTCTGCTAAACGTAACGGCCGCCCGGGTATTGAGCGATCAGAAGATCAACAAGCAAGCCTGCTCATACTCCTACGAATCCAATTAGTAACACTACCGTACAGTCCGGTCTCTTCGTCAGATATGTCGCATATCGCAGCCTGGGGGTGGTAAAACGTCAGACCCCAATAGCCTGATAAGTCATGCCGATGCAAGGTCTATAACGGTTCGAGAAACTACTGATAACACTTACCAGTAAATCTCAGCATCCCTGGCTAAGGATTTCCTGTTATGGCCAATCAAGCAAAGCGCAACATCAACCCCCAGTACCAGAAGAGACGGATCCCCTCCTATCGCTCATTGCCTCAACGTGACTCGGGACTGTGCCCACAAACCACCGTTTTGCACGATCTCTTGAACGTGGTAAGGTGGAAATCAAACACGGTGGGAATCACACAAGACTCTATGACGATCTCGGGTCGACAGACTAACCTGTACAAGTGTCACCAAAGAACTGCTATCTGACGATAGGTATAATACCATCTAGGAGTTCACGGCGAGTCCGTTCAGTATACCCAGTCTCCACCGAGCACCCGTATACCTTCTCTGATGTCAAACACCAATGGATATGGGATCATCCATCGCCCATCATATGGGCCAAGAAGCGCATACGCTAGTCTACTCTGGAGTATTGATGCCCTGTCTCGATACTCTCACGACCAGGAACAATTGAAGGATGTACTTATTGACTACCTCAGCCTCACTAGTATGATCTGCATCATAATCCTGGTAGTCAAGTACTCATCCTAAGGGCTTTATCAATATGTAATAGAGAGACAATAAGTGTACATGTTAAGATAAAGAGTAACCAGATAGCATACTATCATGTCGAGCAAGAAAGTCCTCCCTATATATGTCCAAGCATCCACTAAAATATACGTCACATGTACACTAATGGCCTCTAGGGCATACATATAACTGACATATTCTTCGTGTCAACTCACCTGATCTCGATCTCCCGGCGATCAACTATCTTCCGGATCAGGTGATACCGCCTCAGAATATGCCTGGATCGCTGATGGGACCTGGGTTCCTTGGCCAAAGCCATTGCTTGTAACATTTCAGAAAAATAAAATATTATTTTTAGGAATTTTTATAATTAACTAATAAATATTATGAATATTTTATTAATGTGGTATAATTAAATACCGATAAATTGTAAAATATTTGGAAAATTATAGAAATTACTGAAAACAGGGTGTTTTATTTGATTTAAGCAAATTATGAAACTTTATAATTAATTATATTCACTTTTAATGCTAATCGCGATTAAATATCGCTAATCGTGCATTAAGCTTGTTTGTGCATGTGACATGCACCATGTCACATTTTTATTACACTTGTTACATTTTGATCTCCATGATTTCTTTGTGCATGTTTTCTTTTTTCTTTTTGAAATGAAAAGAAAAGAAAAAAAAAGGAAAAGATAAAGAATAAATAAAGAAGCATGGGCAAGAGAGAGAGAGAGGATGAGGAGTCAACCTTGGGCATGGGGCAATTCCCTCATCACTTATTTCATTTTCATCTCTCCCTCCTTCATTCCCATGGCAGCCACTTTCTCCCTCCCCCCTCTACCTCCTCAAAACACCCACATCCCTACCTCAAAACATCATCCCCACTTCATTAAAAACATGTGCAAGTTTCTCACAAGCACTTTGGACCAAGAAAAATCGGATTTTGAGCACTTGGGATAACTCAAGAATTTTCTTGAGTTGCCAAATGAGGTAATTCTTGCACCATTAGCATAGTATTTCATTCACTTTAGTATCCATGCATGTTCAGAATTGTGTTGGTGTTATTTTGTGAACTATTAAAATCTCTAGAAGAGGTTAGGATTTGATTTGAATCTTAAAGTGTAATTGAGGTTTGTAGATACCACACAACCCCTGTAGTGATCGTATTTTGGATTAAAACCAGAGAATAGAACCCCAAACCCAAACTTAGAAACCCCGATATCGGGAAATTGTGGGATTTGTGATGAGAATTGGAGATCTGCTAACACCCGGAGCCTCTGAAAATTATTTTGCAAACACTGTGAGTCATGCAGGCACTCAGGAAGCTACCACAGAGACCCAAGCCCCAAACCTCTAGTTTAGGCCACAAATTTAATCATTCTGGCCGTAAATTGCGGCCAGGTTAGGGAAGTATGCCTCTAGGTTTTGTCCATGGCTCCATTTGCAGTAAACTAGACCCCCCACATATGCAAAATTGGCTAATTGTAACCCGAGGAAAATCTGGAAGTGTTTTACATAGTTTCTAAAATTATTTTGCGGTTTTTAATGATTTTGGATTTGATATTTGATATTGTGTTTCCGTCGTGTGGCGTTTGAACGTCTACGACTAGGGTTATTGGTCGTGTTTTGCATGCGAGGCTATAGGTTTTGACCTATGAGCGAAACGTGTGTCGTTTGGGTTTTCCGACTTGGTTTTAATAAGGTTTTGCGAATGTGATATGCAGGTACCCCCATGTAGACTTCGAGACGACGAAGATGAGCATGGCGTCATCGACTCCAGCAGGCGAAGATCAAGGTGAGTAGAAGTAACATAGTTTAGCTTCTTAGTCGCGAAACCCTAGATTTACTATTTTCATACACGCACACGCACACACACTCGTATACATTTTATTACATGTGCGTATATGGGGATATGTATATATATACACACATAGGTATGGGACTATGTATATATATATACGTATACATATACATGGATGATGAGGATAGTACATGGTATTTGGAGATGAGTCGATGAGATTGGGCATGGTGCCACGAGATCGGTGATATGGTTTGGTTCGTATTATGAGATACGATATGATTATTATAGCGGGTCCTTAGGCGATGTGTTTCATACACACGCATGTATATATATGTAGATGGTATCAGTATTGTACTAGACTTATATCAGTACCCCCTATTCACGATATGTGATGATAAGAATACCAGTTGTTTAATGAGATAAATGTGATATTGACCCGTACCCAGATTTGGGGATGCCGTACGATGGATTTACCATACGAGCTATATATTGATGATAGATGCGCACTCTTGACTCGAGGATGTCATATTATATATATTGTATTGTATGTGATACTATTGAGACGGGATCACCGACTATTATGTATATATATATATCGACTCAGACTTAGGTGGAGTTCCTTACCTTTTCGATTGGTCTGTTAGTTTAGTCCAGTAGTTTACTTGTAGCTATTAGACTAGACTCGGGTCATACCTATTTCAAAACCAACGAATCGTGAGTATTTTAAAGACAGGCCAAGGGATTCTACGGATATTTCAAAGGACGTACCTTTTCTTAGAACACCGTAGCCCTATTTTCTAAACACCACGATTCATGTTATTTCAAACGGCAAACTGTATGACCCATATATATTAATGTAGATTATTTATTGTTGTGTTTATTATTCAGCTCCCGCATATTCTTGCTGTTCGCATCACATTGCATGCTTATATTGTGTTTTCATATGCTATTATTGAAATCTTGCTATCAGGACACCAGCACCATTACCGATGATGCGTATGTTCCACGTACACCTGCTTGCCGGCTCACACACATCATCATCGGTAATTGCCATGTCACGTACTCTGTAGAGAATATTAATTCATTGATATCACTTGTTAGCTGATAGTTCTGATATACTATTATTGTGATAGCTTAGACATTGCATTTATTACTGTGATTGTCATGCATATTTATACGTTCATTTTCATGCATTATTATTAGGGCCAGTCCGGATTGCCGGAACCTAATATTTTAGAATTCATTGTTTATTTATACTTGAGATTGGGATTTCAGATTTCCATGAGATTTCTGGATTTGGAGAAACCGCAAGGATTTTATTAACTGATTATCATTTTAAAATGAAAGTTGCGGTTTTCTCTTGATATGATTTAAGATATGTCCACTATTGGTTTTCTTAGCACTTGAACGATATCATACACCCGATTCGAGGAGGAGGAGAAACCGTCTGTGGGTGCATGGTGGACCCGGTGCGGTACCCCACGACGAGAAGATCGCAGATGATGGCATTGAGCCTATGACAGGGGAGCACTACTGACCGGTGATTTTATTTGTGACTCGACGGATATCCGGAGGATACCGATTGGAGTATGGGCCAGCCTGGGTAGCCGGAGCCCTATGGTTTTGAGATTTGATGATATGGGTCAGTCCGGATAGCCGGAGCCCTAGATATTGAGATTCGAGGTTACAGGCCATTCCGGATTGCCGGAGCCTGAGATATTGAGATATTTGGATTTATGTTTTTTGTCAATACTTGACACTGATTTCATTGATGATATCTCGATTTATAAATCTACAGAAATCTCACTAAATAAAGAAAATAGTTTTCACATTCATGATGCGTTCTGTTTTCATTATATTGCATTCATACCTTATATTTATGATACGTTGCTACCTGAGGCACTGACACGAGCACTTGGTAGTACACTTATGTATAGATGTTTACCTTTTCCACCTTATCATGCTTCAGACCTTATCATTTTGAGGATATTTATTTTTTGATCGTATTGACCTAGGATTGAGCCATACATACGATTTCTTCTTTGTGATGTTTTCTACTCACGAGTTGGCAACTCACCACCGTTGTGCCACAATTTCTTGCAAGTTTTGCCGTACAGGTTCATTGCGGCTTTTTGGCATACTGCTTCCTTTTTAGGGTGATTGCTTTGGTAGGTGGATTCACTCGCATCGTGACCACCCTTGTACTTTATTTACATTGTTGTATCTAGTAAACTCCATCAACAAACTTGTACATTTATTTCAGACTTAGAAAACCAGTTGTATATTATTTCGACCATAGAGTCGCGCGTTTTATTATTATGGTTTTCGTGATGTTTTTGAGTTTCCTTTTGAGTTTTGATCCTCGCCCTTGGCATTGTATATTATACTGCTTGCGTGGTTGTGACCGTCAATTGACGAAGAGCTAGCTCCCTCTTGGGGATTTCTTTATTCATATTATTCATGTTGTACCTTTTTGGGGTCAGTATTTACAAAAGAAACCCTACCGAAATTTTCGGAAAAGACTTGAGATTTTTAAAAATGTATAATTCAGCTTATGTTATTAAAACCACTTGGTTTAAAAATAAGTTTTCTTCACTTCTTCTTTAAATTGATTTAGATTTCTAGGATTTTTGGCTTACTTGAATTAGATGGGGTCCTATAGACCTCATATGATTCAAGTGCCAGTCACGTGCCATTTCGGGTCGTGACAAAGTTGGTATCAGAGCGCTAGGTTAACCTTGGTTCAATTCTATATTTAACTATGCGGAGACTAGGACGTTTGTATATATACGGAATCTAGTCTTGACCTTACGGAATTTAGACTTAGTCGAGGGGGTATTAGACCCGAACTTTCGTCGCATAGGTTGACCTTGGTTGATGGAGTAGGTGACTTAAGGAGAGTGACGTACCGTGTGTATGTTCCGCGGCATACTTACGATATGCTACTCCGCTTAAAGAGTCTTAGGATATACATTTCCTTGCACAGCATTATATTCATTCCTATGATCTATTCTCATCGATATTGGTTTATGGTTTTTGCTGCCATGATTATATGGGCAGAGAGAGCTATGGCTAGAGTTGCGGTCAGCACGAGCTCTTCGTGGATGAGGACTGATCAGGGCGTGATTCCAGGGACACACGATTGCATAGATGTATCGTCTTATTGCGTTTTTGCGCCATGAGCGTTGATGGATCGCTTTTACAAGATTTCTCGGACGTGCAGATCAGCACTAGAGGATTGGGCTACCGCTAGAGGCCAGCCAGGATGTGATGACCGTCAATGCACCGATTATACTTGATGATTGAGGCACTGTTCACCGTATGGACGAATGATTCAGTTGCTGAGAATGACGAGATATCGCCCCAGATGTTTGAAGCTAATGCCGCACGAGTTAGACTTAGAGATATGATAGAAGATCGCTAGTCACCCAAGGAGGAATGACTAGGACATGTGATTCGTTGCCTACCCGATGCGAGGTCATCAGATTGATTGATTCCAGCTAGAGACGACTTCACGCAGGTACGTTGAGAGTCGATAAAAGACGATCGAATATCAGAAACCCATTTTTCCAAGTTTAAAGTATTCGAAGAAATATGCAAGTAATTCCGTGGACCCACTAGAAGAATGAAACCCTAACTCGACATAATGACCATGGGAACGCTTTTGAACCTTAGGGTCGGCAGCAGTTCCGCGGTGCCATTAGTGAGGCTTGGGTTTGCCCTTCTACGGTTGGTCCATAGGTACTGTGGCATGTACTTGAATACTATTAAACTGTACTCAAGATGTTGAGCTCTTGGGGGATTATGGAACTTTGGCGAATTGATCGAAAGGTTCGACGTCATTCGGATATCATATGATGGGATACATTGCTCGATAGACTCCAGATACGAGTATAGCCGTTGGAGTGCAGTCCATGCAGCCACGAAGAGATGAGTCCGCATCGGTCGACATTAGAGAAAAGTGGAGTAAGAGGTTCGTGTGAGATCTTGACGAGATGATGTTCCACTCCGCTGACATCAGAGATGTGATACGCATGCAGAGGCGTTGTTTATGGATATATCTTCCTGAAGGAGTCACGACGAGTATTCAGCCGTTCCGGAACAAGAAGCGGATTTAGTAAAAAGGTGATAATTTCCGGGCAGTTCGGCAGAAACGAGATTTGGGAGAGACTTCAACAGAACCTTTCTGGATTACTATACGAGAAGAATTAGACCCAGGATCGGTCAGGTTGTGCACACCCAGTAGGCCAGAGTTCGGTATCGTCAATGAGACATGTTATGAGTGACCACGATAGTTGGCCAGAGATTCTTAGAGGATGTGGTAAAGCGGGACTGTTTCCGCCACCTTTGATTTCGGTATTTTGGACGATTTATTTGCATGATTAAGATTTTGTGCTCCACAGTTGCACTTGACTTCGATTTGATGTCATTCGAGATGTTGATTTTGAGTTCATGCCTGATATTTTGGGCGATTTATTTGCATGATTGAGATTTTGTGCACCACAGTTGCACTTGACTTCGGTTTGATATCATTTGAGATATTGATTTTGATTTCATTCCTATGGTATGCATGCGATTTGACTTATACTTTCGGCATAGTTTTCATGCACTTTTAGTATTTTGATTTGATTTTGTGCACGCTGATGCACATGGTTGTGAGAGTATACACCATGGTATACCTGATTTGGATTTGGATTGAAATGTGTTGTATACCGTCGATTTCGATTGTGATACTCGATATTTGTTTTCGTGCATCTTGTGCACTTGATTTGGATTCTTGCGCATACTTGACACACTTGATGCGATTTTGGTGCACACCAGATGCACTAAATCGAGATTCTTCGTGCATATCAGATGCACCTGATATTGCTGTCAGGCACGCATGTTTCCATTGACAGGTATTTTCGTGCACACCCATTGCACATGGATTTTGTTTCTGTGCACATGTATGGAACGTTCATGGATTTCAATTTCCGTGCGCACCAGACGCACGTGGCATTCTTATATACATTTTGGGATTGATTTTGAGCAATATGTTTTCATGATATTTACTATTTGGTATAGTAGCTGAGCAGGACTAGTCCGAGGACAGTACCTGAACATATTTTTGCATGCATTGATAGTTATCGAAAGGATTTCCAAAAAGAAGCTATAGTCTCAGTATTTACCTACGTGTCAGAGATGACACGAAAAATGTTACAAGGGAATCCTTCTAAATTGTTTTCAAAACGGCGGGACGTATATGTTAAACAAAGGATATATATACATATAGTTATTTCTTACAATAGACGTCCGCCACTATGCAGTGATACTCACATCGCACAGCGACTTGAAAAGGTTTGGCATGTATTGCTTCTAGATGTTTTAATGATGTTTACATGTATAGTTCGATGTATATCATGTTGGTTTTCGTATTGGATTTTGATATTGTGTCTTCACCATCACTCTAATGATTGCGGGATGCTTGACGGAGTTTTGATTCTGGTTTATATACTCATTTTTTATGCGCATGCATTGCGCTACGATGCGTTTTACGTATTTATGATTTCGGAACCACGACGACTTGATCTTTTTACTGAAATGTTTTAGAAATTGGGGAAGTATAGATTTAAATTCAGGGACCAAATTTCTTTAAGGGGGAAGACTGTAACAATTCAGAAAAATAAAATATTATTTTTAGGAATTTTTATAATTAAATAATAAATATTATGAATATTTTATTAATGCGGTATAATTAAATACCGATAAATTGGAAAATATTTGGAAAATTATAGAAATTACTGAAAAGTTGGTGTTTTATTTGATTTAAGCAAATTAAAATTTTATAATTAATTATATTCACTTTTAATGCTAATCGCGATTAAATATCGCTAATCGTGCATTAAACTTGTTTGTGCATGTGACATGCACCATTTCACATTTTTATTACACTTGTTACATTTTGTTCTCCATGATTTCTTTGTGCATGGTTTCTTTTTTTTGAGAAAAGAAAAGAAAAAAAAGGAAAAGATAAAGAAAAGGAAAAGAATAAACAAAGAAGCATGGGCAAGAGAGAGAGAGAGAGGGTGAGGGGTCAACCTTGGTCATGGGGCAATTCCCTCTTCACTTATTTCATCTTCATCTCTCCCTCCTTCATTCCCATGGCAGCCACTCTCTCCCTCCCCCCTCTACCTCTTCAAAACACCCACATCCCTACCTCAAAACTTCATCCCGCTTCATTAAAAATATGCACAAGCTTCTCACAAGCACTTTGGACCAAGAAAAATCGGATTTTGAGCACTTGGGGCAACTCAAGAATTTTCTTGAGTTGCCAAATGAGGTAATTCTTGCACCATTAGCATAGTATTTCATTCACTTTAGTATCCATGCATGTTTAGAATTGTGTTGGTGTTATTTTGTGAACTTTGAAAATCTCTAGAAGAGGTTAGGGTTTGATTTGAATCTTAAAGTGCAATTGAGGTTTGTAGAGACCACACAACCCCTGTAGTGATCGTATTTTGGATTAAAACCAGAGAATAGAACCCCAAACCCTAACTTAGAAACCCCGATATTGGGAAATTGTGATATTTGTGATGGGAATTGGAGATCAGCTAAGACCCGGAGCCTCTGAAAATTATTTTGCAAACAATGTGAGTCATGCAAGCACTCAGGAAGCTACCACAGAGACCCGAGCCCCAAACCCCTAGTTTAGGCCATAAATTTAATCATCCTGGCCGCAAATTGCGGCCAGGTTAGGAAGTATGCCTTTAGGTTTGGTCCATAGCTCCATTTGCAGTAAACTAGACCCCCCCCCCCCACATATGCAAAATTGGCTAATTGTCACCTGAGGAAAATATGGAAGTGTTTTACATTGTTTCTAAAATTGTTTTGCGGCTTTTAATGAATTTGGATTTGGTATTTGATATTGTGTTTCCATCGTGTGGCGTTTGAACGTCAACGACTAGGGTTATTGGTCGTGTTTTGCATGCGAGGCTATAGGTTTTGACCTATGAGCGAAACGTGTGCCGTTTTGGTTTTCCGACTTGGTTTTAATTAGGTTTTGCGAATGTGATATGTAGGTAGCCCCACGTAGACTTTGAGACAACGAGGATGAGCGTGGCGTCATCGACTCCAGCAGGCGAAGATCAAGGTGAGTAGATATTTATCTACAGGGGAAGTCGGGTGGATGGCGTATAGGCCCTCCGCAGTTTCGTAGTGTGGTATACGAATATATATATATATATATATATATATATATATATATATATATATATATATAAGTTGTGTATCATGAGACTATGATTATCCAGATAGGTTTATATGTTCATGGGTTAGTTAGTGTAATTAGAAGTAACTTAGTTTAGCATCTTAATCGCGAAACCCTAGATTTACTATTTGCATACACGCACACGCAAACCGTCGCATACATTTTATTACTTGTGCGTATATGGGGATATGTATATATATATATATATACAGACATAGGTATGGGACTATATATATATATATATATATATATATATATACATACATACACGTATACATATACATGGATGATGAGGATAGTACATGGTATTTGGAGATGAGTCGATGAGATTGGGCATGGCCACGAGATCGGTGATATGATTTGGTTCGTATTATGAGATACGAAAATATTATTTTAGCGGGTCCTTAGGCGATGTGTTTCATACACACGCATGTATATATATGTAGATGGTATCAGTATTGTATTAGACTTAGATCTGTACCCCCTGTTCATGATATATGATGATAAGGATACCAGTTGTTTAATGAGATAAATGTGATATTAACCCGTACCCAGATTTGGGATGTCGTACGACGGATTTACCATACGAGCTATATATTGATGATAGATCCGTACTCTTGACTCGAGAATGTCATATTATATATATTGTATCGTATGTGATACTATTGAGGCGGGATCACCGACTATTATGTGTGTATATATATATATATCGACTCAGACTTAGATGGAGTTCCTTACCTTTTCGATTAGTCTGTTGGTTTAGACCAATAGTTTACTTGTAGATGTTAGACTAGACTCGGGTCATACCTATTTCAAAACTAACGAATCATGAGTAATTTAAAGACAGGCCAAGGGATTCTACGAATATTTCAAAGGACGTACCTTTTCTTAAAACAACGTAGCCCTATTTTCTAAACACCATGATTCATGTTATTTCAAACGGCAAACTGTATGACCTATATATATTAATGTAGATTATTTATTGTTGTGTTTATTATTCAGCTCCCGCATATTCTTGCTATTCGCATCGCATTGCATGCTTATATTGTGTTTTCATATGCTATTATTGAAATCATGCTGTCAGGACACCAGCACCATTACCGATGATGCGTATGTTCCATTTACACCTGCTTGCCGGCTCACACACATCATCATCGGTAATTGCCATGCCACGTACACTGTAGAGAATATTAATTCATTGATATCACTTGTTGGCTGATAGTTCCGATAAACTATTATTGTGATAGCTTAGACATTGCATTTATTACTGTGATTGTCATGCATATTTATACGTTCATTTTCATGCATTATTATTAGGGCCAGTCCGGATTGCCGGAGCCCAATATTTTAGAATTCGTTGTTTATTTATACTTGAGATTGCGATTTGGGATTTCCATAAGATTTCTGGATTTGGAGAAACCGCAACGATTTTATAAACTGATTATCATTTTAAAATGAATGTTGCGGTTATCTCATGATATGATTTGAGATTTGTCCACTATCACTTTTCTCGGCTCTTGAGCGATATCATACACCCGATTCGAGAAGGAGGAACCATCTGTGGGTGCATGGTGGACCCGGTGCGGTACCCCGGGGTGAGAAGGTCATAGATGATGGCATTGAGCCTGTGACAGGGGAGCATTACTGACCGGTGATTTTATTTGTGACTCGACGGATATCCGGAGGATACCGATCGGAGTATAGGCCAGCCTGGGTAGCCGGAGCCCTATGGTTTTGAGATTTGATGATATGGGTCAGTCCGAATAGCCGGAGCCCTAGATATTGATATTCGAGGTTACAGGCCAGTCCGGATTGCCGGAGCTTGAGATATTGAGATATTTTGATTTATATTTTGTGTCGATACTTGACACTGATTTCATTGATGATACATCGATTTATAAATATATAAAAATCTCACTAATTAAAGAAAACAGTTTTCACATTCATGATGCATTCTGTTTTCATTATATTGCATTCATACCTCATATTTATGATACGTTGCTACCTGAGGCACTGACACGAGCACTTGGTAGTACACTTATGTATAGATGTTTACCTTTACCACCTTATCATGCTTCAGACCTTATCATTTTAAGGATATTTATTTTATGATCGTATTGACCTAGGATTGAGTCTTATATACGATTTCTTCTCTGTGATGTTTTCTACTCACGAGTTGGCAACTCACCCCCGTTGTGCCACAGTTTCTTATAGGTTTTGCCGTACAGGTTCGTTGCGGCTTTCTGGCATACTGCTTCCTTTTTAGGGTGATTGCTTTGGTAGGTGGGTTCACTCGCATCGTGAACACCCTTGTATTTTATTTACATTGTTGTATCTAGTAAACTCTATCAACCAGACTCGTACATTTATTTCAGACTTAGAAAACCAGTTGTATATTATTTCGACCTTAGAGTCGCGCTTTGTATTATTATGGTTTCTTGATGTTTTTGAGTTTCCTTTTGAGTTTTGATCCTCGCCGTTAGCGTTGTATATTACATTACTTGCGTGGTTGTGACCGTCAAGTGACGAAGAGGTAGCTCCCGCTTGGGGATGCCTTTATTCATATTATTCATGTTGTACCCTTTTGGGGCCAGTATTTACAATGGAAACTCTACCGAAATTTTCGGATAAGACTTGAGATTTTTAAAAATGTATAATTCAGCTTATGTTATTAAAACCAATTACTTTAAAAATAAGTTTTCTTCACTTCTTCTTTAAAATGGTTTAGATTTCTGGGATTTTTGGCTTACTTGAATTAGATGGGGTCCTATAGACTTCATATGATTCAAGTGCCAGTCACGTGCCATTTCGGGTCGTGACACTGCTTTGTTGTTATTACAATACAAAGGTATTGGATGCTCGATGGATAGAACCACACCAAGTTCGGTTATGAACTTCTTCATCTAGACAGCCTCTTTGGCAGCATCGTTGGCAGCGATGTATTCAGCCTCCATCATCGAGTCTGCCACGGTTTCTTGCTTGGAACTCTTCCAACAAACCACCCCTCCATTGAGGGTGAAGACAAATCCCGAGACCGACTTAGAGTCATCCTTATCACTCTGGAAGCTTTAATCGGTAAAGGACTTTACTTGGATTTCACCGTTACCATACATCAAGAACATCTCTTTAGTCCTTCTCAAGTACTTGCGAATGTTCTTCACAGCTGTCCAGTGATTCTTTCCTGGATCTGCTTGATACTTACTCACTACACTTAGTGAGTATGCTATATCGAGTCTGGTACATAACATCACATACATGATAGAGCCTACTGCCGATACATAGGGTATCCCTTGCATGCGAGCTCTCTCCAAATTAGTCATAGGAGACGTCTCTTTGGAAACAGTGAATCCTGAGATCATGGGTAAATTCCCACGCTTGGAATTTTCCATACTAAATCTCTTTAGTATAGTGTCAATGTACCTGGATTGGGACAATCCAAGTATCCATTTAGATCTATCTCTATAGATCTTAATCCCCAAGATGTAGGAGGTATCACCTAGATCTTTCATTGAGAATCTTTGTGATAAGAAGAGTTTGACCGAGTGCAGTATAGGAACATCATTTCCTATCAAGAGTATGCCATCCGCGTACAATACGAGAAAGACAATCTTACTCTCTGCCACCTTCTTGTATATACAAGGCTCATCTACATTTTTGATGAAGTCAAACTCTTTGACTACCACATCAAAACAGATGTTCCAACTCCGTGATGTCTGCTTTAACCCATAGATGGATTTAAGCGGCTTGCACATCTTTCCACTGCTCCCACTGTCTACGAAGCTCTCTGGCTGAGTCATGTACACGCTCTCTTCTAAATCACCATTTAGAAAGGCGGTCTTAACATCCATTTGCCAGATTTCGTAGTCATGGTAAGCAGCGATGGCAAGTAGGATCCGGATGGACTTAAGCATAGCCACTGGAGAAAAGGTTTCATCATAATCCACACCTGGTCGTTGACGAAAACCTTTTGCAACAAGTCTAGCTTTGAAAGTCTCAACTTTTCCATCTACACCAAGTTTCTTCTTAAAGATCCATTTTCTCCCAATGGGTTTTACTCATTCGGGAGCAACTTCCAAACTCCATACTTTGTTGGTGTACATGGATTCCATCTCAGATCCATTGCATCCAGCCATTTCATAGAGTCCCCACTCGTGATGGCTTGCTCGAAGCTAGTTGAGTCGTCATCTTACATGATGCAATCCTCGCTCCAACCATCAATGAGAAAACTGTAGTATCTCTCAGGTGGATGAGGAACCCTACTAGATCGGCGGAGTGGCTGGGGTTCGTTGGACATTACTGAATCCTCTGGTTCCAATAAATCATCAGTTGTAGTTTGTGCCACTGGAACTTCTTCCAGCTCTACCTATTTCCCACTAATTTCTTATACAAGAAATTCCTTTTCTAAAAAGGCGGCGTCTAGAGAAACAAACACCTTTTGTTCCTCAGCGTGGTAGAAAATATATCCTTGTGAATTCTTTGGATATCACACAAACTTGCAAAGAACTGATCGTGCCTCGAGTTTGTTCGGATTTTGTCTTTTGATATAGGCCGGACAACCCCATCATAACTCGTTTAAGATATGGTCTCTTCCTACTCCATATCTCATATAGTGTGGTAGGTACAGATTTAGATGGAACATGATTCACTAGGTATGCTGCTGTCTCAAGCGCATATCCCCAAAAGAAAATAGGCAACTCAGCGGTGCTCATCATAGAGCGCACCATATCCAATAGGGTAGGATTCCTCTGCTCCGATACACCGTTGTGCTGTGGTGTATACGGAGGAGTAAGCTGAGAGAGAATCCCATTTTCTTTTAAATAGTCCAGGAACTCATTGCTCAAGTATTCTCCTCCCCGATTAGATCGAAGGATTTTAATACTTTTACCCGTATGGTTCTTGACTTCATGCTTATATTCTTTGAATTTCTCAAAACCTTCAGACTTGTGTTTCAACAGGAACACATGTCCCTATCTTGAGAGATCGTCAGTGAATGTAATGAAGTACGAGGAACCATTCCTGGTATGTATAGACATTTGACCGCATACTTCACTATGTATCAGTCCCAAGAGTTCCGTAACTCTTTCTCCGTGTCCAGTAAACAGAGTTTTGGTCATCTTTCCTTTGAGACATGACTGACAAGTTTTATAAGATGATAATTAGAACGGATTCAAATAACCATCCTTATGTAACTTACCTAGTCATGTCGCATTGATATGACCTAGTCTACAATACCACAAGAAGGGTTAGTTCATTTCTGAACTCTTCCTCTTGTATGTGTTTTGTACATTAAGAATTGTGGTTTGATTTAGAACGTATATACCATTATTTAACGAGCCTGATCCAATCAACTTTTGATTCAGAAAAATGTTCATAACATTATCCTGTACTACAAAATTATATCCTTCTTTACTTAATAAAGAAACTGATATAAGATTGCATATCAGGTTCGGTATGTAATAGTATTCGTTCAGAATCAATGTATTACCATTTGGTAATATAAGGTGATATTCACCAACTGCTTTGGCTGCAACATTTGCACCATTCCCTACTCTTACAGAATGATCACCCATTCCCATTTCTCTACCTTTCCTTAGCGCATGCAACATATTACATATGTGAGATCCCGATCCGGTATCTAATACCCAGGACGTAGAGTGTACTGAGAAACAGTTTTCGGTAACTAACACACTCGAAGAAGATGCATCAATATGCTCATTCTTCGTTTGGGTGGCGTGGGAATCCGGATATTCCCCTATTTTCTGCTCAGTCTTATAACAATTACAAGAAAGAATGGAACTAACGTTCCCCTGCTCGGTATAACAAGCGGGTTCGGTCAATACATTCATATTATTATCTTGATTAAGGCCTGACATGGTCTCTACCTGGAAAGAGAGAGAGAGAGAGAGAACTCAGCGTATGCTCTTGCAAGATTAGATTGGTTATTATCTTATCTAATCAGGATGGCTCCCACTATTTTTGTCTAATCTTCCTTCAAACCCTAAAAGCTAAGACTAGCCGGAATTAATTACACCTTACAAGTTCGCCAATTTTTCAGCCAGGCCAGTGTCGGTACTTTGATAGAGGTTCCCCGTGCTTTTGCATGGACCTAATTAAAATAAACCTCGTTTTCCCAGGGGCGCAACCCCGTTAACACCTTTCTAGACACCTACTTGATAGGCTAATTGTGATGTGTAAAACACTCCCAGGAGTAACTCTTACTCACAGTGGGTATCGGGATCCAGCTATCTCATAGAAGGTATGCAATCTCATTGCAAATTTCAACACTTGAAATTTCCAATAATATTTTGCCCATAGCAACTTATGACCTTAACATAGTCAACAAATCATAAGCGCTAGCCAAGTTCAACCCGTCATTTCCTGATTGAATTAAACCCACCCGTACGACCCTTAACATAGTCAACAAAGTCGTACGACTACCCTAATCCAATCGCATCTCATGCTTTAGCAGATAAGCACTAATTAGCTACAGCACACTATTCCTTAACATAGTCAACAAACGTAGCACGAATACTAAGTAGAACTTATCTGAAATGATGGGGGGCTACGATAGGTTTTGAAGAAAACCTTTTGCGTAATGAACTTGATATCGATGTAGAATCGAGTGATTTTTGAAAAGGAGTGTTTTTAGGCTTTTGCTAGTTTTGCTAAAGAGGTCACTCCCGGTGAAGAGATCTCGGCCCTTTCCTCATCGAATGAGGTGTTAGATATTCATGAATACCACTATGCAAAACAAGAACTAGAGAAGCAATCAAAAACAAAACCGATTGGGTTGTAGCATCTGCTAGCTCTTGCTAAAGAGGTCACTCCCGGTGAAGGGATCTCGGCTCTTTCCTCATCGAATGAGGTGCTGGATATTCTACAAGGAATACCGCTATTCAAAGCCAAAACTAGAGCTAACCTTTTTGAAAATTTGATTCTACAACATTTTTAGGTTTTTTCTTTTTCATTAATCTCATTAATGAAGTCACATCATTTATGCTTCCTAAGCATCATAGAAGAAACGAAAATACAACGTACGCTTATGCCATCAATATTCGTCATAGTGTCCCGTTATACACCGTTAGGTTACTTAACTAACGGCATAGCGGGACGGGACTAGCTTGGGTGCAAAACGTAAGCAATGTTTATTATATATCTTATATATAATAATAAAGCATTCGTCTCAGACATATAAAGTGATCACATCACAGAAAATCGGCAGCAGAAGTCCACATATAAAATATTGCATATACTAGGATGTCTGTGTTTTATATCAAGCCTGTAAAAAACACGGATTCCACGGTCGCGATGAATAGCCAAACCCATATCTCGAGACCCCTACGAGAGCGGCAACCAACCCTACCAATTCTAGAGTTAGGTGACCCGGTCTTGACTCCTCGAGATGATCTCCCATAGGACTCTAGAATCCGGTTACTTGTGCTCCCCGCCTTAGGTCTATCCTAATCCGAAAAAGTAAATAATATACATCAATGGTGACATCATCCTCAACCCAGAAGTGCACCAATAAAAGAATATTACATACAAATTTTACATGAATGAAAATTGAAAAACTCTTATCTCACATAAAAAAAAACCCGGCTATTCAAAACACGACGATCCAATATAACATATTCCAGCAACACATAACATCACATGTCATCAATGTAAGAAAATATGCGTGTCCCAATTGTCGTTGACATATAGCAACGAAACCGGCGATACATCACATATTACATTTACGGTCGCAGAAAAGAAAATGTCAAACTACAATATTTGGAATTGACACAGTCCTTAGACATCATAAACCCGGAATATCATATACTTCGGATTTCATGCCTAACATTGTAAACCTTACATTTGGGTCTTACTCATGAAAACACCTTTTCAAAAGAAATCGGGTAATTTAACAAGATTCCTGATTCCCACCGAGACCGAAATGTTAAATTTACAAGAAACTAATCAATTTTCATAAAAGTAATTAGTGTAGATTCCAAATATTGTATCACATTCCATAGATAGGTAGACGATGTTAAACATTTCGATCGAATCAACAAACACCCAAAATTTCCTAAAGAGCTCAACTCTTGAGCACAGTTTAAAAATACTCAGAACATGCCACAGTACCTATGAACCAACCGTAGAAAGGCCGACCCATGCCTCACTCATAGCGCCACGGAACAACCACAAACCCTAGGGTATGACCGCAGTTCCGCATCCAAAAAGTCAAGTTTGGGTATCGTTCGTCTAGAGGGTCCATAGAATTACTTGCATGATTTTTTAATGTTTTTAACTTGGAGAAAATCCAACTTTTGGAAAATTTCCAGCGAAGGAGACTATTGGGTATTTGATATTCGTTCGAACTTTTTAACGTTGTCTAAATTAACCCGAAACGATGATAGAATTACGACTACAAAACACTTCGAATTGCCTTTACAGAAAGATAACATCACATGCAATTTCAGTAAAAACAAGCAACACCTGAAACACCAAAAGCCAGAGCTTGAAGAACCAAACTAAAACGAACCCTAAAAGCAAAAGCCAAACCGGCCAGGCCGTTTTTCAGCGAATGTCGCCGGGTCAAATCCGGTGAAAGGGGGTCGTTTTCCTCTGGTGTTCATGTTACATCTCATGCAACATTCTGCAACTGCTTAAAAAAATTTTTGAAGACTTTTGAAATTCGATAAAAACTATATTTTTAATTTCGATGTTTCGGAGTTGTTTCGGTTTCGTAATTCAACAAATATCGTCTAATTCTCTAACTTGGCTTTGATACCACTGTAGGGTTTCACAGCTCCGCCACTGGGTTTCGGGAGGCATCGACCATGCCGTTTTCAAAAAAATTGGCGCGCTAAAGAACCCTAATCTAGAATCTTAACTAGAGAATTAGACAAATCAAGTATGTAAACTTCTTTATATCTAAGTGAACAGGGAATACAACCATTGTAGACCGGTCCTTCACTTCAATAGCTCCGTGTAGTAGTCCCTTCGCTCCAAGTAGTGAACTCCCGGACTCTAGAAAGGCTTCACAAGATGAAAGGAATAAGCTTGCTTGAAGTTTTCGACGCCGAGGATGATCTATGTCGAGGAGACACTAACTCAAGCTACCTCTTCACTAATTGTGAAGCAAACAACCTAAACTAAATGGCTAATCTAGTGTAGGTTGATAAAGTAAGAATTTTGCTCACTTTAGAAATATTTTTCTCACTTATTTTCTTCACCTCTCCAAAATCTAGAGAGCTCTCTCTTGATGAAGAAGAAGATGAAGAGGAAAAATAGAATGAGTGAGAATTGCAACCATGGGTGAGAAAATATCTCATATAACTCTTGCAGAGACTTAACCATGCTAATGATAATGGTTGGGTTAATAAATATCTAATGTAAGACAAAATTAGTGGACCAAGTCAATGGGTTCTACAAGCTTCCACTAAGCATCAACCATGACTAAATTCCATCTAATTTTGATTTACTTTAAATAAATAAACCTCAAATTATCATAAGCATGGTGTGAGTCTCATACACCCATGTTGCATGTAGCAACTAGCATGACACAATAATATATATCATATATATTAAGTGTACACATATTAGAAAAAGAAATGCTTAAGTGAGCTAATATTAGTTAATGTATGTTAGTATATCAAATATACAATTATACATTAAATTATTAAATCAACACTTAATTTAATAAACTGACTATATCACATATAACCGACTAATATCATATGTATCAACTTATCGAATCAACAGTTGATTCGATAACCTGGGTATATCACATATAACCGACCGATATCACATATTGTGAGAATAGAATACGATATCACATACACATATTAATCTCGGTGCCACACATATCACATATATGCTTGTTCTTCATTTCGCTTCAGCCAGGAAACCTCTGTGTAGTACTCTACAGACTCGTCAATACGCCAGCAGTAGGTGATGATCATATCAAGCACCCACAAGCCGTTAGTGGTACTAGCTGGACGTAATGGCTACCCGGGTATTAAGCGATCAATATATCAACAAGCAAGCCTGCTCATACTCCTGTAAAGCCTGTCAGTAACACTACCGTACAGTCCGGTCTCTTCGTCTGATATGTAGCATATCTAGTCTAGGGATGGTAAACGTCAGACCCCAGTAACCGATAAGTCATGCCGATGTGAGGCTCATAACGGATCGAGAAACTACTTATAACACTTACCAGTAGATCTCCGTATCAGCCCTGGCCAGGGACTTCTTGTTATGGCCAATCGAGCACAGCGCAACATCAACCCCCAATACCAGGAGAGACGAATCCCCTCCTATCGCTCATTGCCTCCTTGTGACTCGGGACTGTACCCAAAAACCACCGTTTTGCACGTTCTCTTGAATGTGGTAATGTGGAAATCAAAGCACAGTGGGAATCACACAAGACTCTATGATGATCTCGGATTTACAGACTAACCTGTACCAGTGTCACCAGAGAACTGCTATCTGACAATAGGTATAATACCAACTAGGAGTTCTCGGCGAGTCCGTTCAGTGTACCTAGTCTCCACTAAGCACCCATATACCATCTTTGATGTCAAACACCAATGGATGTGGGATCATTCATCGCCCATCATATGGGTCAAGAAGCGTATACGCTAGTCTACTCTGGAATAACGATGTCCTATCTAGATACACCCTCGACTAAGAACAATTAAAGGATGTACTTGTAGACTACCCTGACCCCACTAGTATGATCTCCATCATAGTCCGGGTAGTCAAGTACACATCCTAAGGGCTTTATCAACATGTGAGAGCAAGACAGTATCACAATACAAGTCTACATGTTAAGAAAAAGAGCAACCAGATAGCATACTATCTTGTCGAGCAAGAAAGTCCTCTCTATATATGTCCAAGCACCCACTATAATATACATCATATGTACAATAATGGCCTCTAAGTCATACATATAACTAACAATTTGTAACCAAAAAACGAATACAAGCAATAATATATAAGGCATCCCCAAGCGGGAGCTAGCTCTTCGCCAATTGGTGGAAACAACCACGCAAGATAATATGAATATAAAACGCTGAAGGGCGAGGATCGAAAACTCAGAATGAAGGTACGGAAAACATGCATCATCAAGAAAACCAAAAAAAACTGCAATAAATACACAAGCGCGACTCTAAGGACGAAAGAATATACAACTGGTTTTCTAAATCTATCAAATATACAAGTCTGGTTAATGGAGCTTACTAGATACAACTGAAATAAATAAAAGTACAACAGTGATCACGATGCAAGTGAACCCACCTACCAAAGCAATCACCCGGAATGAAGTGGTGTGCTAGCAAAGCCGCCATGGAACCTGTATGGCTAAACCTGCAAGAAACTGTGGCACAACGGGGGTGAGTTGCCAACTCGTCAGTAGAAAACATCGCCGAGTAGAAATCGCATGTATGACGTTTTCCTAGGTCATACAATAAAGTACTCAAACATAACATTGGACATCTAGTAGTGACAGGGTAATAATCTATGCATAAGGTAATTCTCAATACTCGTGTCAGTGTCACTAAGCAGCAACAAATCATATGTCTGATGTATGAATGCATCATGAATGAAACAATCAACCACGAAATCTGGATATATCTGGTATAAGAAAATCTGTGTTTTTACCTTAGTAAAACTTGTATAATAAAACTAGAACATCATCAGTGAAATCGACAGAAAATCCGTGTTAAGAATCGACACAATATATGTATATCTCAATATCTCAATATCTCGGGCTCCGTCGGTCCGGATTGGCCCATATCATCAAATCTCACGACTACGGTCGGTATCCTCCGGATATCCGCCGCGTCAACTATCACTGGTCGGTAGTGATCCCCTGCCGGGCTCAACGCCTTTCTATACAATCTTCTTGCCTGGGGGTACCGCACCGGGTCGACCATATACCCACAGACGGTGCATCCCCCTCCTCGAATCGGGTATATGATACAACTCAAGAACCGAGAAAACTCATGGTGGACGCCATACACATCATATCACGAGAAAACCACAACTTGCATTTTTAAAGTGATAATGAGTTTATAAAATTCTTGCGATTTTCCCCCAAATCCAGAAATCTTATGGAAAATCCAAAATCCCAAAATCAAGAGTCAATAAGAAGTGAACATCGGCATAAAGTCCACAATATTGCATACAGAATGAATATATAAATGCATGGGGTATCTATGTAAGGAATGTAATATCTAAACTAGCATAAGAGAGCAGGCATACTAATAATATGTGAAACTACAAGCTAGCAGGTTGTACCACTGAAAGAACATTTTCTAAAGTGTACGTGACATGTCAATTACCGATGATGATGTGTGTGAGCTGGCAAGCAAGTGTACGTGAAATATACGCATCATCGGTAATGGTGCTAGTGTCCTAACAGACGGGATTCATAATAGCTGAAGAAACACATGTAATAATTATGCAATGAAATGAGAACAACATAAATATAACAGAAAATGAGTAGTAAACGCAACATTGTAGAATATACATATCTATATGCGAGTCATAAAATTTTGGTATTTGAAATAGCACGAATCGTGGTTTTTTTAGAAAAATAGGGGCTACAGTGTTTTTAAGAAAACATATGTCCTTTGAAAATCCGTAACATCCCTCAGATTGTCTTTTGAAAATACTCACGATTCGTTAGTTTTTGAAAATAGGTATGACTCGAGCCTAGTCTAACATCTACTTAATCAACTAAAAGACTAAACTAAGAAACTAGCCGAAAGGGTAAGAAATCCACCTAAATTCCGAGTCGATATACCTAGTAGTCGGCGATCCAGCCTCATAGCGTCACGTACTGTATAATACATAGTACGACATCCTTGAGTCAAGAATGCGGATCAATCATCATATTTATACCTCGTACGGTAAAATCCATCGTACGACATCCCCAAAATCGAGGGTACGGGTCAAATATCATATACACATCATCATTCGTATGGTATCATAATCGCGCAATATCATGATCAGGAGTACAGTTCTAAAGTTCCATACATTTAATATCATCAACTCACTTATTATCGTATGTATGAAAACATATCGCCCAACGATCCACTGCAATATCATATCATATCTCATATCACAACTCAATCACATATCAGAATCTCACGGCATCATGCCCAGTCATATCGACTTATCTCCACATATCACATACTATCTTCATCACCCGTGTGTATACACACACACACAAACAAACACACATACGAACACACACACACACATGTATATATATGTAAGTCCATGCTACCTCTCCCGGTACTTACGGGCTTGCGGAATTCGATGAAAAACGATTTTCTAGAGGCGGTAACATGGACTCAAAACCGGATATTTGTTAAACATCTAACTAACAACCTAACTAGGAGTTGTTAACTACTCGGTTAGGGGGTTATACCTTTCTTACTTGAACTCCTTCATCTTCAGAACTCGATGGTGTACGGATCGGCTTCACCCCGTCGTCTCCTTGCGCCGAAGATCGATCCACCCGAAAGCTTCTACCTTTGGCTTCTTCTTCGAACTTTGAAGAAACTAGTTCACTCGGTTTGCTAAACCTTGTGAACTAGAGTGAGTAGAGGAGAGTGTGTTGGGATTTTTCTCTATGGTTCTTGCTTCTCAACACATGAGACAAGTGAACCATAAACTAGAGAAAGAGAGAGAGCAAAAGGAAGAGGATGAGAGCTCAAGCCAAGAGAGAGAATGGGAATGATAGAATGAGAAAGACTTTTCTCTCTTGGCTCTCATAATCCAAAGCCATCATAACAAATCATAGCAATCAAGTATTATGTGATGGTTTAAGCTACAATAGCCATATCATTTCATGCACTCATTTTTCACAAGAGAACAAGCAAGCAAAAAGACTTTGCCATGAAATGATAGCCATTGTCATCATGATGGTCAACTAGTCCAACCTAGTCAATCGGTCAACAAAGTCAACCCCTCAACAACCATGTCACCATAATACTTAATTAATATTATTGTTAATCATATATCATATTCTCATTAGGGTTTAGCAAGAAGTCAATGGTCAACAGTCAACAGTTAACAACCCTAATGAGAATCCTCTGCCTCTGTCTCTCCGTCAACTGTGCATACACACCCGCATCCGCGTTCCGAGGAACACGAATGCATACGAGATAAAATCAATCCCAAAACGTACACTATGATCTGGCTTAAACCAAAACCCGCTAGTGTTAACTGTCCGGACACTAAACGTGCACAAGTGCACGGATGTGACCGAACCCTGTCGCAAAACCATGAGACCTGTCGCAAAACCATGCGACCTCTACTCTTTTGCCTAAAGGAGAATAGTTTTCTATGTGGGACTCTAAAGACTCGAAACTACGCTGGCAGTGGGTTTAACCACAGACCGCAAGCGGCACTAGCTGTGCGTAACGGTCCCCAGGTAGATGCCGACAAGAAGACTGACGAGCTGAAACCCATCTGAACTCCTACTGAGCCTGAATATGACTGTCTCCGTACAGTCCGGTCTGTTCGTCTGATACATCGCATGGCGGGCCTAGGGGGGCGGTAAACGTCAGTCCCCTAATAGCGGTACAAGTCGTGTCGGAGTGAAGCCCAAAACACCCTGAGATAACACTGGAAGCCTACCAGTATATCTCGCTTGCCCTGGCCAGGGACTACTCGTGTAATGGCTCTCCTAGACACAGCGCGATGTCAACCCCCAATACCGGGAGAGACGAATCCTGTCTAACCGTCACTGCCTCCAAGTGCTTCGGGACTGCACCCAACTACTACCTGTTTGCACGACTCCTTTGAGCCGTGGTAGGGTAGTAATCAAAATACAGTGGGAACACACTCGAGGCGAAGTGACAGTGTCAAGTCAGCGGACTAAGCTGTACTCAAGTCACCTGGGAACTGATAACTGACGATAGGTATAATACCAACCGGTCAGTTCCCGACGAGTCCTGTCCAGTATACTCGTAACCCAACGAGCACCCGCATACTATCTTAAGTACGACGTACTGACGGCTGTGGGACAGACCGTCTCCCACACTGGGATGAGAAGCGCATACGCTAGTCTACTCCGGAGTATCGATGCCCTGTATCGATAGTCGTGCGACTAGGGACCTGCATAAGGATGTGCTTATAGATTACCCAGCCCCCACTAGTGTGACTGCCATCACAACACTGGTAATCAAGCAAAGATCGTAAGGGCTCCACTAATGTGTATAGGTGATATACTAAAATAAACACATGTACACATTGAAGTAGAAACAAACCAAGTAGCATACTACTATTTTGAGCAAGATTGTTTATACAAGGTGAATATCCCAAGCTTCCATTAAGTAATATACAAACTAGTATGATACAGTAATGGCCTCTAGGGCATATACACTAACAATATATATACAAATATACACACAAAATCAAGTGTGTGTGTGCGTGTGCGTGTGCGTGTGTGTGTCTATATATAACCTGCGATTCACCACCAAGGTAATCATCCTATGGATAGGTCTTCCTAGATCAACCTAATATAATCTAATGTCTTCTAAAAATCTTACTCGCTAAGTATCCAATATCACATCCAAACTCATAATAACATGGTAATAACCCTATTCTACAATTGCGGGGGTACTATACGCGATCTACTCGACTTCTCCCGTAATTATACATCTACTCACCTCGATCCTCACTTGCCAAAGTTGATGACGCCACGCTCTTTCTTGTTATCTGAAGTCCATGTGAAGGTGCCTACATATATAAACACATAGTATTATAAACAGAAATCGCGCACAAAAACCAAAACGGCACACGAATTACACAAATGTTAAAACATATGGTCTACGCATGCAAGAATAACCAAACAAATCCTCGATGTCTATGTACAAATGTCAAACTACCGAGTTAAAATCCAAATATCCAAAGTTCAAGTCATTAAAAGTCACAAAACCAAAACAACAACTCAAGAAAACACTTCCAAATTTTGTCCTAAATTGAATTAGCCAATTCTGCATATATAGGAGGTCTAATTAAAAGGTATAGGAGCTATGGACCAAGCACGAGGCCAAAGACTGATACCAAGGCCGCAATTTACGGCTAAACTAAAGGAATTGGAGGCCAGAATGTGGATTGGCGGTCCCAGGTTTCTACGATAGCTTCTTGGTTCCCTGCACGACTCTCTGTAATTGCTAAAAATTTTTAGGGTCCACGGGTTATAGCAGATCTCCAAAACACATCACAAATCCTCACAAAACCCAATATCGGCAAATTCAAAGTTCACATTTTAGGGTTTAGTCTCAAGTTTGGTCCAGAATTCTCACACTACAGGGGTTGTAGTCACCAATTACACCTCCATACACCTTCACACATCAACTATACCCTAAGCCTCATCTTGTAATTTTCAAAGATCACTAAACCTCAATTTAACAACTCAAAACTACTATAGGACACTAGGAAAACAATAAGCTTGACTAAAAGTGTGGAATTATCACTCATTGGCAACTCAAGAAAATTCTTGAGTTGCCCAAAGTCTTCAAAACCTTAACTTGATGGCTCCATAAGGTTTGTAGTGATGAGGAGAACATTTTTTGTGAAGGGATTATAAGGTTTTGTTTGAATTTAGGGGGTAGCTTGAGGTGGTAGAAGAGGTGGAGGGAGGTGAAGAATGGAGATGAAGGAGGATGAAGTGAAAAAGAGTTTGGGAAGCTCTAGAACTTTCTCACACACTCTCTCTCAACCATGCCCCATGGTCCCCACCCTCACATAATATCTTTTCCCTTTTCTTTTTATTTTAAACTTAAAGCAAATCATTCAAAAAAGAATCCATGGTGCATATAATTAAAATGTAGCAAGTATTTGTAACATGCTTAATGCATAATTTATATGTAACTCTTATTTTCAAGTGTAGTTAGAAACTCTTATTTTCAAGTTCTTTCTTTTATAGTTCTTATCTTTATATGTAACTTTCACTATCTTTTTTTTATTATTGGAGTTTGTGGATGTAATCCGCTGAAAACCCTCAGGAGACAACACTACTCCTACTAGGGACATGTAGAGGTTTAACGGCTTGTTACACTTGCTCAGTGCAATCGTGTTGCCTACGAAAGTGTGCTAGTTAGTTTTTCTTTTTTTCTGTTTTTCTTTTCTCCTTCTCTTGAATAAATAGTTTGCTCGGGACGATCAAAGTTAAGTTTGGGGTATTTGTTCAGTCGAAAATAGTGTACTTTTAAGATGACAATTTCCTTACTTTTCTTAATCATCTAAAGGTGTTTGTTATAAATATAACACATATTAGAAGTTCATATGCAAAATATCATTTACCATGTGTTTATATATTATAATCAACATTATGAAGGAATTGTATGTTTAATATTTTACGCATAATAAATTGTATCTTAAATATAACTAACATTGTTCATTGAAGATATTCTGTAAGATTAGCTCAGATCAGATATCAGGAATCAAGAATCTGCCGATAATGCAAAGAAAATCGAAGAATCAAATACTGGCAGAGACTCAAAAGAGATAAAAAGGTTTCAGACATCAAAGAAATACCCAAATACCAACAGAAGAAGAATCCAGAAGTTTGAAGCCAGGTACTCACCATTAGGCCGCGGAACCGCGGCCGAGTGAGGCCGAGTCGCTGCTGATCCACAGCCAATTCAAGGAGGCAGGGTTCGGGAATTCTCTGGAATCTTTGGTGCAACAAACTTTTGTTTGTTGGGGGTTTCGGTTACGGGTTTCGAGGCTATAAAAAGGACCGAGGGCTACATCTCACAAACATCTAATGATCTAAACAAATCTATCAAAAAGATCAAAATCCAATATCAAAAAACTTATCTAAGATCCAAGATCAAGAATTTTCGATCTTGAGATCCAAGATCAAGAAATCATCGAGAAATTCATCAAGCGACATCAATCAAGTCTCCTTTACACGAAGCCAATCATCGTCAATGAGTAAGCGATCCATGACAGGTCCAAGCCTCGAGGTGATCAAGCGACGCGAAGATCGACGGAACATTTACTTTTTCGAGGCAGAGATCGAGAGCAAATTCTTCTTCCTCTTGTAATCTAAACTCAAAGAAATGTATTGTGAAGTTGAGTAATAAATATAGATCATCGGTTTATCAATTCACTTTCTTTTAATTTCCGCACTATGAATTCTTTCTCTATTCTTTCTTTTATTTTCATGATGCATGAGTAATTCTCCGCTTGATAGGATTCTTAGGATTAGGGTAGATCAATGGGTGAGAAAATTCTATACTCTTTTTAAGTCTTATGAAGTTTATACACTTTAGCAAAACAATCGTCAACATCCTTATCGGGCGCGATATCAATTTCTTAATAATCTCGACAACGATTTGTGATAAGATTGACGATCTTTTTGTTAAGGGCTAGATATGAATG
The DNA here is from genome assembly GCA_030015575.1 of Agapanthus africanus. NCBI lineage: Eukaryota > Viridiplantae > Streptophyta > Magnoliopsida > Asparagales > Amaryllidaceae > Agapanthus > Agapanthus africanus. The sequence goes on from JASDDO010000026.1 coordinate 408,034,575, forward strand.
GAGATAAATGAAAGGACAAGGGTCAATAGAGGAGAAACCCTAGTTTCTTCCAAAGAACCCTAATTCTCATTCATCGCCATCAATCTAGTTTTAAATCTATCAATAGATAAGAGGAGTCATCTTTATTAGTCAACTAGGGCTATTAAATCCAATCGAATCCTACAAGCCTTCTTCATATAATTTTTTTTGATAATTCAATTATATCTTGAACTATTTTCTTGATAATTCAATTAGATCTTGAAAATATTTTCTTGATTTTCTTGAAACTATTTTCTTGATTTTATTGAAACTATCTTCTTGACGATTTGAGATAAGATTGACGATCTTTTTGTTAAAGGCTAGATATGAATGGAGATAAATGAAAGGATAAGGGTCAATAGAGAAGAAATCCTAGTTTCTTCCAAAGAACCCTAATCCTCATTCATCGCCATCAATCTAGTTTTAAATCTATCAATAGATAAGAGGAGTCATCTTTATTAGTCATCTAGGGCTACTAAATCCAATTGAATCCTACAAGCCTTCTTCATATAATTTTTTTTGATAATTCAATTATATCTTGAACTATTTTCTTGATAATTCAATTAGATCTTGAAACTATTTTCTTGATTTTCTTGAAACTATCTTCTTGATTTTCTCTTTTCTATTTCTTTCAACCGATCTAAATCAAGAATTATAAAATTCCACGAATCCCAGAGGATGACCCGTACCCACTAAAGGTTCGTTACACGCGACACCGTTATTGATTGCGGTTATTTTACTACTACTTTTTCTTTCACAAAATAATAGATCAATCAGGGGCTAATGCCTTCTCCAATAGCTCAGCTTGTTGCTACCTACTTTCTCACAGCTCTTGGTGATGGACGGCGGTATGTTGCATCATGGCACAAGAGACCTCATATCTTGTTGGTCTAACAGACCTTGCATCATGGCTGCTTGCTAAGTAGCGGCCTCATGGTTCCTATTTCCTCTCCTGTGGTGGTTATGGTTACGACCAGCCATTAACTGAGTAAGAAGGTGGGGTTAGCATACAAACATATTCAAGGAGGAGACAAGATAGTAACTTGCACGAAAGAATAACAATTAATGCAAGAGGTAAACTAAGAAAAGGAAAAAGCATGAGGCATAAGAGAATTTTGCTCGAAACTAAGATTTCATTAATAAAAGTTAAAAAGTGATACAACTAAAGATAAATGTGAACCTACTGCTATACATAGCTTTATTTGACCAACTAGTACAAACTAAAACTAATACTGATCGTCTCGATCACTGTCCAAACGGGTGGAACCGCTCAGCTCTAGCGTGTCGGTTGTTGACCCTCTTCGCAAAGCTATGGTAGAAGGGTGAGCCAGGTATGTCACGACGATAGAGGCATAGAGGAGTACGGCGATAGAGGCGTGGAGGAGTGCGGCGTACGCATCGATAAGCATACCCTCGAATATAGAGTGTCTCCCTAATAAACCACAGGTGAGGACCGTAAGCTTCCGGTTCCTCCGCCTCAACGGGAGCTTCCTCTTTAGCATGGGCCTCTACTTCAGCTGGGGCCTCATCAATAGGTTCCTCTTCTATCGGTTCTTTCTCGAGGGGTTCCTCTTCCTCCGGCTCTTCGAAGAAAGGTTCTTCCGAGTCACTGTCGGAGATATCTGTCGGTGGTCCTACGGCATCGTTGTCTGAATAACCCAGTATAGCCTCAAAAGTAATATCTGACCTGTTGTCCTCGTCGGGAAGGGGTACATCTCCTAGGTTGGCCATGACTTAGAAGGAAAAGACCATGGTCAGAATACGGAATGCAAAGGAAGATAGAAAGAATAATAGAAGATGTATGAAGATGGTGTAAGTGGATAAAATTCACAAACATAATAACGACAGTTAATGGTTTCATTTTAGTACATTGAGGTCTTACATAGGCCACCACTATAACCTGTTATGCCCCGCTTCCCAAAAGTACGGAAACAGTGACGTGTCACGGTCTACAACCTAATTGTATCGATGGTGGTCTTTCTCGTTACAATTACGTTAAGCGTGTGTGTGTGTGTCATGGAGGCAATGTACCAAAATCGGTAATAAAAACAGAAGCATTTATTTCCATTAACTAAAATTATTACATCTCAAGTACTGAAAGTAAACTAAATAATTTGATTATATCGATCAAAAGAAAGAAAGCACTAAACAGGTGGACAATAGAAGAGCTAATCCTAATACTCATGCGTCAGCTCCGCGAAGTCTTCATTAGTGGGCTCCACTTCATAGTCTCCATTTTCCTCAACCTCGTCCTCATCTAACGGACGTTCCAAGGATAGAGAAGGAAAAAGGAAGTCTTTCAGCGAGTTACACTCGGATAGAATTTTCTCAATAGAAGTAATGATAAAGGGAATAAGTGTGTGTAATATATGATATCATATGTGTGTACAGGTATGATGTATGTGTTTTAGGTATTTGGTAAATTATGGTATACTGCGTAAGGTAATGTTCATTTAGTTTGTTAGACAAGGGTAACGGGTTCTCAAGATTATTCCATTCTAACCACGGAACACAGTTGTGGAAGGTGAAATGTAATGTTCCACTTTCCCGAAACTGATTGAGTAATAGGAGAATCCGAGTCCGTATACTGCCTTATCTAATCAAACTACCCAGCCCCATTTTATTCAATGTAAAGGTTTTACGAATTAGAAATAGCGCGTATATCCTCCAAGTATGGAATTTTTAATAATAATGGGCGTCCGTATATCGGGCTGGTCACCCGGTTAAAGGAACTTTATGTATCGCCCGTATTCGGACAAGTCACTCGGTTAAGGGATCTTTATGTATCGCCCGTATTCGGATTGTTCACCTAGTTAAGTGATGTAACAATTCAGAAAAAAATAAAATATTATTTTTGGAATTTAAATAAATAAAATAATAAATTTTATGGATATTATAAAAGTATGGAGATTAGTTTAAATTACATGGTATGATATACACCTATAGTTTGGAAAATAATTGAAAAATTAATATGAATTATTGATTTTGAAAGAATTTATGTGATTTGGATAATTTATAAATTATCATACAATTATTTGTATTAAAGTTTAATGCTAAACTTGATTAATATTTCACTAATTAAGCATTAATCTTATATATTTATTATGTCATGCAACATGACATGTTGCAAGACTTGTTAAATTTTTATTGGACTATGGTTATAATTCTTTAGTTGCTTATTTGGTTTTGGTTTTTTATTAGAAAAATAAAAATAAAAGAGAAGGGAAGATATTTGTGAGTGGGGATAAGAGAGCATGAGGAGAAAGAGGGAGAGAGAGAGTGTGTGTGAGAAGGTTCTAGCCCATTTGAGCCATTTCCCTTCATATTTTCTCACCATCTCAATTCTCTTCTTCATTCTTCTTCTCCTCCTCCTTTATACTCCCTCCACCTCCACTACCACCCACAAACACCCCCAAATCTCCACTAAAACACCATCCCGCCTTCACAAAAATCATTCCTCACATCACTACAAACACCATGGCAGGATCAAGTTAAGGTTTTGAGCACTTTGGCCGTCTTAGAAGTTTCTTGAGTTACTTCCAAGAGGTAAATCTAACACTTTTAGTTAAGTAATTAGCTTTCCTACCCTCCTATAGTGTATTAGAGTTAAATAAGTGTAGATTAGTGATGTTGGAAAATTCCAAAATGAGGTTTAGGAGATATTTGGAGTTGTAAAGGTGTATTTGAGGTTTAGTAGTTGCCACAAAACCCTTCTAGTGCTAGAATTCTGGATTAGACTAAGTTTAGATGCCCAATCATGAACTTGGAAATCTCCGATATCGTGTTTTGTGGGAATTGTGTTGATATAATAGGATTTGCTTCAACCCGGAGACTCTGAAAATTATTTAGTAAACACAGTGAGACAAGCAAGCCTCTAGGAAGATACCCCTGAGACCCGAGACCCCAACTCCCAATGTTGGCCGCAAATAAACCCCATCTGACCGCAATTTGCGGCCTGGGTATGAGTTTTAAGCCTCGTTCTTCTTCCATAGCTTCTTTATCTGATAATTTAGCCTACCCTATATGCAAAATTGCCTAATTCAACCTAGGGTAAAATCTGGGAGTGTTTTCTTAAGTTGTTGTTTTCGTTTTACAACTTTTAATGACTTGAGTTTTGGTATTTGGGTTTTGACTCAGACTTTTAACATTTGTACGTCAACATAGAGGGTTGTTTGGCTATTCTTGCATGCGTAGACTATAGGTTCTAACCTATGTGTGTCTCGTGTGCCATATCGGTTTTTGTATTCGATTCTTGTTTACGATACGACATGCTTGAACTGTAGGTACCTTCGCGTGGACTTTGGGACGACAAAGGAGGGCAAGGCGTTCATCGACTTCGGCTAAAGTGAGGATAGTAGCTGAGTAGATGTGTATGTATGGGGGAAGTCGGGTGGATGACGTATAGCACCCCCGCAACCGTACACTAGGATACTTAAATACATTATATATATATATATATGTCAATGTGAGATATGGACACTTAGCAACTAGGGATTCTAGAAGACTACTGGTCAGAATATGCGTACATGTAGGAAGGTATACCCTTAGTATTATTTCCTCTACGTCTTGAGCCTTTAAGATATATGTTGTCACACACACGCGCGCATACACGCACACACACTTGGTATGATATGTGTGTATATGCATATATATATATATACATATGTATGTATGTGTATGTTCATATATGTATATATATAAGCATACACATGTAAGATGAGGATATGATATGTTAAATGGATATGAGTCGATATGATCGGACATGATGTCGCGAGGTTGTGATATATGATTTGATAATGAAACATCGTATAATAACATGATATATTAAAGGATCATTGGGCGATATACACATAACATGCGACAACATATGACTAAATGAGATAATAGAATGTACGTGACCTTAGATCCGCACCTTGATTATGATATCGTACGACGGAGTATACCGTACGAGATATGAAATATATGATGATTGACCCGTATTCTTGATTCGAGGATGTCGTATGACAGATTATACCATACGAGATATGATATATATATGATGATTGATCCGCACTCTTGACATGAGAACGCTCTACGAAGAATTATACCGTACGTGATATTATGAGGCCGGATCGTCGACTGATAGACGTATCGACTCGGAAATTTTGTAGATTTCTAATCACTTTCGACTCGGGATTAGTTTATCCTTTTAATCACTTAAGTATACATTAGAATATAATTAGAGCCATACCTATTTTCAAAACTAACGAATCATGTGCATTTTCAAAAGACAAACCCGAGGGACGCTACGGATTTTCAAAAGATATATCTTTTTTTCAAAAACACCATAGCCCCTATCTTTTTAAAAACAACGATTCTTGCTATTTTAAATACTATAACTATATGGCTCGTGTGTGTGTGTGTGTGTACTGTTCCGTTTATTGATGACTTTTCAGCTATACTCATATTATTCTCATTGCATTTTATATAATACATACTATTTCATTAGCTGTTATAACCTCGTCTACTAAGACACATGCACCCTTGCCGATGATGCGCATGTTGCACATACACTTATTTGCCGGCTCACGCATATCATTATCGGTAATTGCTATGCCGCGTACATATTAGAAACCGTTACTTCACTCGTACAACCTAATAACTGGTAGCTTAATAGTATTGCTTAGCATTCATGATCTCATATGCTGGTTTAGATATTGAATTTCTTACTTAGATGCCACATTCATTTAGATATACATTCTGGTTATGCACTGTAGATTGGCTCTGTGCCGGTATTCATTGCTCCATTATTGGCTCATGATTATGAGATTTCGGTTTTCATGAGATTTCTAGATTTGGAAAATTGCATGTGAATTCGAACACTTATGATCTTTTTAAAAGAAAATTACAGTTTTCCTTGATATGATGTGTGGCGTCCACCATGAATTTTCTCGGTTCTGGAGGTATATGTATACCCGATTCGAGGTGAGAAGAGGCACCGTCTGTGGGTACAAGTTGGACCCGGTGCGGTACCCCGTGGCAAGAAGATTGTATAGAGAGACATTGAGCCCGGCAGGGAAGCACTACCGACCGGTGATAGTTTGGCTCGGCGGATATCCGCAAGATACCGACCGGAGTCATGAGATCAGATGGATATGGGGCCGATCCGGACAGACGGAGCCTGAGATATGAGGATTATGTGTTGCTGTTGGACACGGTTTTCATGATGTTTTCGAGTGTCGATGCTGGGCACTCAGGTTTTATTATGATTTAGTGTGTCGTTGCTGGACACACGTTGGATGATGCATTTATACATGATACACTTGACATATTACCACTTTATAACACGGACATGAGTACATTGGTATTATACTTATGCTTATACTATTACCCTTGTACCACTTGACGTCATTAAATTATTATATTACTATATGACCTAGGAGATCGTCATACATTCGATTTCTATCTGGTGATGTCTTCTACTCACGAGTTGGCAACTCACCCCCGGTGTGCCACAGTTTTCTTGTACGTTTGACCGCATAGGTTCCGTAGTGGCTTTGCTGGCACACCGCTTTCTTCCGGCTGATTGCTTTGGTATTGGGGGTTACGCTTGCATCGTGACCACCATTGTACTTGTATATTCTTTAGTTGTATCTAGTTAAAAGCTCCATCAACCAGACTATATATATTTGGTAGACTTAGAAACTACAGTTGTATATTCTTTTGGAATTAGAGTCACGTTCATGTATTTATTCTTTATTTCTAGTTTTCTTGATCATGTTTTAGTTTTCCTTTCTATCTGTGTTTGATCTTCGCCTCAGGGCGTCGTATATATATCATTTGCATGGTTGTTTCCTCCAATTTGGCGAAGAGCTAGCTCCCGCTTGGGGATACCTATTATTACTATTGTTTGTATTGTTTTCGAGTTAAAATTTACAAAGGAGGTGCTGCCTAAATTTCAAATGACGAAAATGTTTTCAAGATAGATACAAAACATTACATTTTCATATGTTATCACTTATACTTTAGGAAAAGAACTTGATTTCACTATATTGTTATTTCAAAACTTCACCTCTACTATTTTCCCTAAAAGGTTTAGATTTATGGGCTTTTGGCTTACTTGGATTATGTAGGGTCCTATAGACCTCACGTGATTCAAGTGCCAGTCACCTGCCTTTTCCGGATAGTGAAAAAGTTGGTATCAGAGCGTTAAGTTTAACCTTGGTACGAGTCTAGGCTTGACTGTGCGAACTCTAGGGCGTATATATATTTCGGAACCTAGGCTTGACCTTACGAAACATAGACTTGACTGAGGGGGTATTAGACCTGAACCTTCGTCGTGTAGGTTGACCTTGGTTGATGGAGTAGGTGATTTAAGTAGAGTGACATACCGTATGTATGTTCCGCGGCATACTTATGATACGCTATTCCGCTTGAGTAGCATTAGGATGTACATTTCTTAGGCACCGTATTTCTATTCGTTCCTATGATCTATCCTTATCGATAATGGATTGTGGTTTTTGTTACCTTGGCTACACGAGTAGAGAGAGCTGTAGCTAGAGACGCAGTCAGACCAAACTCGTCAGGAATAAGGACTGACCATGATGTATTTCGGTGACACGCGAACACATTGATATATTGTTTTACTGGGATTTCTCGTTGGCACGAACGTTCGAAACCTGCATTAGACGACTAGGCCATTGCCAGAGGCCAGCCAGATTGTGAAGACTATTAATGTACCGACTACTTCAAGAGATTTATGTGTTGTCTACCGTGTGGACAGATGAGACAGCTGTTGCTGAGTTTGACAAGATATCGCCCCCAGACTTTTGAAAGCTATTGCAGCAGGAGTTTACAAGCGGGGATGTGATAGAAGATCGCTAGTCACCCTTAGATAAGTGACTAGGACATTTTATTCGTTCGGATGCTCCGATGTGAGGTCATCAAATTGACTGGTTTTAGTTAAAAGAGGACCTCACTTAGACGTTTGGTGAGTCAATTGAGAAAGGACGGGCAAAAGCTTATTCCTCCGATGACTTGGACGGGTTCCCGAGGACGCAATCAGCTAGATATCTTCCACAGAGTTATAAAGATACCAAAGTTCATAACTTCGAGTCCTTACAAGAGACTCTGGATATGATTTTAACCATGTTGGATTGCGGTCTATGTAGCTACCAAGGGATGATTCCAGATTGGTCGATATTCAAGGAAAGCGAAGTCAGAGGTCCGTGCGAGATCTTAGCGATTTGTTCTTCTCCGTTGAACCCGGAGAATTGATGCGTACGTAGAGGCGTTAGATATGGCCACATTTTCAGAGGAGAGTCGTGATAAGAATGCTGCTATCCCGGAATGAGAAACGGATTAAGTAAAGAGTACCAACTTACGGACAGTCCGGCAGAGATGAGATTGGGAAGAAACCCTGATAGGATCTTTCGGGAGTACTTCACGATGAAGAATTGGATCAGGATCGAGTGTATCACGCACTCAGTAGGCCAGAGATTGCCATCATTGATGTGATACATTACGAGTGGCTATGTAAATTGGCTAGGAGATCTTCAGAGAAGCACCAGAACGGGACTGTTTCCGTCATTACTTCGAATCGGGCTGTCGAGCTGAGGAGTCATGTAACTGGTAATCCTCAAAGAGAAACGAGGATCTAAGAGCAGAGTACGCCAGACCGTGGGCAGGAGGCAAGTAGATATTCTTGCTTTGCCAGCCTTCGATGCACCAGCACCTTTGACATTGAAGGAGGGGCACCTCGACGGCAGTTATTGTAAATTGCGCCTTGGTGATTCGGATATCACGTTTTCATCGTTTTGATTTCTCTATTTTGACAATTTGTTTTATGATTGATATTTCTTATGTGCACCATAGCTGCACTTGATTCGTATTTTCATATATCAGTTGTACTGATTTTCGTTTTTGTGCATACCCATTTGCACTCGATTTTGATTTTATGCACTCCGAGATACTTGATTTGATTTCGTGCATATAGTATGCACATGATTTTTGATTTATGCATTCAGTGTAGTTTACACACGCTTTCAATACTTGATATGGGTTTTGTGCACGCAGTTGCACACGCTTACGAGTTCATATATCGTGGTATACTTGATTTTGATTTGGTGTATGTCGTATACCGTTAATTTTGATTTTTGACACTCGATATTCGTTTTCGTGCACTATACTGCACTAGATTTTGTGTTATGCACCTTGTTCACTTGATGTAGATTTCTGCGCATACTTGGCGCATTGGTTGTGATTTTGTGCACACCCGATGCACTTAATCGAGATTCTTCATGCATATCAGATGCACTTGATATTGTTGTCAGGCATACCCGTTACACTTGACAGATGTTTTCGTGCACACCCGTTGCACTTGGTTTTTGTTTCTGTGCACATTCGTGGCACCTGTATTGATTTCGATTTCCGTGCGCACCAGACGCACGAGGAGTTTTTGTATACTCTATTTGAGATTGATTTCTTTCGAGCATCATGTTTTCATAACATAGTATATTATATAGTAATCGGACAGGACTGGTCTGAGGACAGTACCTGAGTAATTTTGCATACATCGATATTTACGAGGGGATTTCAAAGGAGCTATAGTCTCAATATTTTCCTACATGTCCATGATGACACGAAACCTTACGAAGAAAACCCTTCTAAATATTTTCAAAAGGCTGGACGTATATATTAAACAAAAGATATGTATATATATAGCTATTTTCTTTTTAATGCATGCCCGCTACTTGTATCGTGATATGCTCATCGAACGGCGATTTGAAAAGGATTTTGCTTGCACTTTTATTCAGTTGTTTCGATGATTTCACAACGATGCGTACTATATATATGTTATAGTCCTGACAATATTATACTTGATCTTGATAATGGATGTTGAAACTGGTATTTTCGCATTAACTCCCGTGATGGCGTGACGCTTGACGGAGTTTCGATTTTGAGTCTTACACTCGTTTTCATGCGCATGCGTTGCGCTATGATATATCTTATGTGTTTGATATTTCGGAGCCCCGTTAACTTGATCACTTTACTGAAATATTTTAGTAATTAGGGGGTTTAAATTTAAATTCAGAGACCAAATTTATTTAAGGGGGGAAGATTGTAATATTTCAGAAAAAAATAAAATATTATTTTTGGAATTTAAATAAATAAAATAATAAATTTTATGTATATTATAAAAATATGGAGATTAGTTTTAATGACATAGTATGATATATACCTATAGTTTCGAAAATAATATGAATTATTTATTTTGAAAGAATTTATGTGATTTGGACAATTTATAAATTATTACACAATTATTTGTATACAAGTTTAATGCTAAATTTAATTAATATTTTACTAATTATGCATTAATCTTGTTTATGTATTATGTCATGCAACATGACATGTTGCAAGACTTATTAAATTTTTATTGAACCATGGTTATAATTCTTTAGTTGCTTATTTGGTTTTGGTTTTTTTATTGGAAAAAGAAAAACAAAAGAGAAGGGAAGATATTTGTGAGTGGGGAAAAGAGAGCATGGGGAGAGAGAGGGAAAGAGAGAGTGTGTGAGAAGGTTCGAGCCCTTTTGAGCCATTTCCCTTCATATTTCCTCACCTCCTCAATTCTCTTCTTCATTCTTCTTCTCCTCCTCCTTCATCCTCCCTCCACCTCCACTACCACCCACAAACACCCCCAAATCTCCACCAAAACACCATGCCATCTTCATAAAAATCATTTCTCATATCACTACAAACACCATGGTAGGATCATGTTAAGGTTTTGAGCACTTTGACCACCTTAGAAGTTTCTTGAGTTGCTTCCAAGAAGTAAATCCAACACTTTTAATTAAGTAATTAGCTTTCTTACCCTCCTATAGTGTATTAGAGTTAAACAAGTGCAGATTAGTGATGTCGGAAAATTCCAAGATGAGATTTAGGAGATATCTGGAGTTGTAAAGGTTTAGTAATGGCCACAAAACCCTTCTAGTGCTAGAATTCTAGATTAGACTGAGTTTAGATGCCCCAATCATGAACTTGGAAATCTTCGATTGTAACATTTCAAAATAATAAAATATTATTTTTGCGGAATTTTTATAATTTAATAATAAAATATTGAATATTTTAAATAAGGCGGTATAATTAAATACCGATAAATTGGGAAATTTTTTGAAAATTATGGAAATTATTAATAGAGGGTGTTTTATGTGAATTATGCAATTTTTAAGTTTTTATGATTAATTATATGCTAATTTAGTGCTAATCACGATTAAAAATCGCTAATCGCACTTTAAGCGTATTTTGTGCAAACATGCACCATATCTTTTCTTTAACACTTGTTGCATTTTCCTACATGTTTTGGGTGCATGGCTTGTTATTTTGGGGTTACTATTGAGGTGAGAAGGAATTAGAAAAGAAAAGAAAAGAGTATAATATATAGGTATGGGTAAGAGAGAGAAAGAGTGGGTAAGGGGTCAATCTTTGGACTTGGCCATTCCTTCATCATTTCTCCCACTCATTTCTCTCCTCTCCTCATCCTCTTGCTGTTGCTGCTGCACCCTCCTCCTCCTCCCCTCTTCATCTCCCCAAAACTCCATGCTAAACACTTCAAAACCCAAACCCCATTTCACAATAAAGATGCACAAGCTCACTACCTACCCTATGGACCAAGAAAGAGAAGATTTTGAGGACTTTGAGCAACTCAAGAAAATTCTTGAGTTGCCAAAGAAGGTAATTCTGCACCATTAGTGTAGTGTTTCAATTCCTTATGCATCCATACATGTTTCATGTCGATATTGAGTGGTTATGTGGACTTAGAAAATTCTAGTTAGGGTTTGAGGGAACTTTGGGTTGTGATGGGTAATTAAGCTCAGTAAAGGCCACAAAAACCCCCTAGTGCTAGAATCCAGACCTAAACTAGAGACTAGAACCCCGGAGTACGAATTTAGAAAAGCCGATATCTGAAATTTAAGGATTCTGTGAGGGTTAAATGAAATCTGCTATCACCCCGAGACTCTGAAAATTATTTTGCAAGGAGAATGATACATGCAGGCACCTAGAAAGCTACCACCAAAACCCCAGCCCTTAATCCTTAACCATGGCCGCAGATTTATTCTATCTGGACGCAAATTGCGGCCAGATCAGTGAGGTTTGGGGTTGTGTTTGTTCTGTAGCTCCTACATCTATAAATTAGACCCTTGGTATATGCAAAATTGTCTAATTTGACCTACGGTGAAATCTGGGACCCTTTTTTATAGTTGTTGTTTTGATTCGTGTTTTCGTATTTCGTATTTTAAATTCTGGATTTGTATAATTGCGTTTTACCTCGATTACTTGGCGTTTGTACGACAATATCGAGGATTGTTTGATGGTTTTGAAAGCGTACCGATAGGTTCTAACCTATAAGCTTTTAAGCGTATCGTTTTGGTTTTCGCGTATCGTTTTGGTTTCGATTTGGTTTTAATGCGATGCGATACGTGTGACATGTAGGTACCCCCACGATGATTCAAGACGATGAAGAAGATGAAGGTGACATCGACACCGACACGCAGGATTCAAGGTGAGTAGATTATATCTACGGGGGAAGTCGGGTGGATGGCGTATAGCACCCCCGCAGTTCGATATTTAGTATAGCATATATATACTATATATGATAGCTTATTGTGTGTCGTGGATATTTGAGATGAGATTAAGTGTACTATGGTTGGATTAGGACGTAGAGGTAAACTAGTATAGTTCCTAGTTGCGAACCCTAGAATAGGTTTACACCCACACGCACACACCTGCTTATCCGTTATACTTATACCTAGATGATGAGGATAGTGGATGATATTTGGAGATGAGTCGATGATATTGGGCATGGTGCCATGAGATCGGTGATATATTGTGATTCGTATTTGGGATACGACATGAGATTGTAGCGGGCCTTTGGGCGTGTGTTGCACACATGCAATTATATTTATATAGATGGTATCGATTTGTACTAGACTTAGATCAGTACCCCAGATCATGTAATATGATGATAATGATACCTGATAATTGATGAGATGAATGTGATATTGACCCGCACCTAGCTATTGGGGATGTCGTACGATGATTTACCGTACGAGCTTATTTGATGATAGATCTGCACTCATGACTCGAGAATGTCATATGATATTGTATCGTACGCGGTACCTTTGAGGCGGGATCACCGACTATTATATTTTATTTATATATATATATCGACTCAGATTTAGGTGGTTTCCATACCTCTCCTGATTGACTTGTTAGTTAGAGCTGTAGTTTTGCTAGTATATGTTTGGCTAGGCCGATGTCATACCTATTTCAAAAACTAACGAATCGGGAATATTTTAAAGACAGATAATGGGATTCTACGGATATTTCAAACGACACATATTTTCTTAAAAACACCGCAGCCCTTATTTTTCTAAAAACCCCAATTCGTCTTCTTTCAAATGACAAAACAGTATGACATAAATATATTGATGTAGATTCTGTACTGTTGTGTTTATTATTCATTTGCCGCAGATTCTTACTGTTCGCATCGCATTGCATGTTAAATATGTTACTGCTATATTAAAACCATGCTATTAGGACACCAGCACCATTATCGATGTGCATATGTTCCACGTACACCTGCTTGCCGGCTCACACATTTCATCATCGATAATTGCCATGTCACTACACTGTAGTACTGTTGCATTCAGGATATGACCCTTGCATGGCATACTCGTGTACTTACATATTGTACACTCATACTTGTGCACACATCTATTGTACATTCATACTCGTGTACTTATATATTGTACACTCATACTTGTGCACACATATATTGTACATTCATACTCGTGTACTTACATATGGTAAACTCATACTTGTACACATACATATTTGCACATACATAGACGATTCTGGTTTGACTTGGAGATCTGGGAACCGCAAGATACTTTCTAAAACTGATTCATTTTAAAGAAGCGGTCTTCCCCAAATATGTGCATATTACTATTCCATGTTGCATGATACACTGGTATACTTACATTTCTTTTATATGTCGTATACATCATGCTTTTTGATTATACGCATTGAGATATGTTGTTTCCATGATATTTCTGGATTTGGGAACCGTGGGTATTTTAAAAGAAAGTATATATTGTTTGAAAAACCCGGTTACCCTTGATATGATATTTCAGTGCGTCCACCATATGTTTTCTCGGTTCTGAGAGTGGCATGTGAAACCCGATTCGAGGAGCCGTAGGCACCGTCTGCGGGTACATGGTGGACCCGGTGAGGTACCCCAGGGCAAGAAGACTCGTATATGTTAGACGGTGAGCCTGGCAAGGGTGTACTACCTACCGGTGATTGTGTTGAGCTCGGCGGATATCTGGGGGATATCGACCGGAGTTGAGAGATGAGATGGGCCGATCCGGACTGACAGAGCCCCATGTATATGAGGATTTACGTGCCGATGCTAGGCACAGATTTCATGATGTTTTCGAGTGTCGATGCTTGACACTCAGGTTCCATGATTTTGATTTGTCGCGAGCAACACATGTTGATTTACATCCTCATACTTCCATGCATATGTTTATGATATTTACATGCATGATGCTTATTGTCATTGGGTGACACGTGGACGATTTCCATCTACGTATATTGAAATTGATGATATTGATCACACAGTTGGATGATATCCACATATTCATAGACTTCATGATATAGTCGACATTGATCATACCTCATATTTATGATATGCTATTACCTGAGGCATTGGCACGAGCACTTGGCACTACACTCATATATAGATGTTACATTGCCACCTTATCTTGCTTCAGACTTATTCATTTGAGGTTTATATATATATCTGATCGTATTGACCTAGGATTGTGTCATACATACGATTTCTGCTCTGTGATGTTTTCTATTCACGAGTTGGCAACTCACCCCCGTTGTGCCACAGTTTCTTGCAGGTTTTGCCGTGCAGGTTTTGTGGCGGCTTTTCTGGCACACTGCTTTCCTTACGGGTGACTTGCTTTGGTTGGTGGATTCTTTTGCATCAGAACCATCATTGTATATGTATTATTCAGTTATATCTAGAAATTCCATCAACCAAACTTGTATATTGTTTCAGACTTAGAAAACCAGTTATGTATTATTTCGACCTTAGAGTCGCGCATTGTAGTATTATGGTTTTCATGCTGATTTTGAGTTTTCCTTTGAGTTTTGATACTCGCCCTTCGGCGTTGTATATTATACTGCTTGCGTGGTTGTGACCGTCAATTGACGAAGAGCTAGCTCCTGCTTGGGAATGCCTTTTATCATTGTATATATTATTATTCATGTTGTACCCCGTTCGGGGCCAGTATTTACAAAGGAAACTCTGCCGAAATTTTCAGAAAGGACATTGAAGATTTTAAAAATGCATATTCGGCTTACTTATTTAAAAACCCTTGTTTCTAAAACATGTTTTCTACACTTCTTTAAAACTAGTTTTCCTTATCTACACCTTAAAATGGTTTTAGATTTCTGGGCTTTTGGCTTACTTGAATTAGATGGGGTCCTATAGACTTCATATGATTCAAGGCCAGTCACGTGCTATTTCGGGTCGTGACATCGATATCGGGTTTTGTAGGAATTGTGACGATATAATGTTAGTTATATGTATGCCCTAGAGGCCATTACTGTACATAGGATGTATATTGTAGTGGATGCTGGGACATATATAGGGAGGACTTTCTTGCTCGACATGATAGCATGCTATCTGGTTGAACTTTACCTTAACGTGTATACTGTTTGTCTCTCTGTTACATGTTGGTAAAGCCCTTAGGATGTGTACTTGACTATCTGGACTATGATGCGGATCATACTAGTGGGAACAGGGTAGTCCATAAGTACATCCTTCAAAGTCCCTAGTCGAGGGTATATCGAGACGGGGCATCGATATACCAGAGTAGACTAGCGTATACCTTCTCGACCCATACAGATGGGCGATGGATGATCCCATATCCATTGGTGTTTGACATCAGAGATGATATACGGGTGCTCAGTAGAGACTGGGTACACTGGACGGACTCGCCGAGAACTCCCAGATGGTATTATACCTCACGTCAGATGGCAGTTCTCTGGTGACACTGGTACAGAGTAGTCTGTTGACCCGAGATCGTCATAGAGTCTTGTGTGGTTCCCACTGTGCTTTGATTTCCATCTTACCACGTCCAAGAGGGCGTGCAAAACGGTGGTTTTTGGGTACAGTCCCGAGTCACATGGAGGCAATGAGCGATAGGAGGGGATTCGTCTCTCCCGGTATAGGGGGTTGATGTTGCGCTGTGTTCGATTGGCTATAACAGGAAATCCCTGGCCAGGGTTGCTGAGATTTACTGGTAAGTGTTACCAGTAGTTTTTCGAACAGTTATAGACCTCATATCGACACGACTTATCGAGCTATTGGGGTCTGACGTTTACCACCCCTAGGCAAGATATGCGACATATCAGACGATCAGACCGGACTGTACGGTAGTGTTGCTGGTTGGATTCACTGGAGTGTGAGCGGGCTTGCTCGTCGATCTTCAGATCGCTCAATACCCGGGTGGCCGTTACGTTTAGCATACCGCTTGCAGCTTGTGGGTGTTTGATATGATCATCACCTGCTGCCGGCGTATTGACGAGTCTTTAGAGTCCTACACAGAGGTTTCCTGGCTCAATCGAAACGAAATAGGAGCGCATATGAGATATGTGCGGGACCGAGAATGATACAAGTATGTGATACTGTATTTGATTCTCACGAAATGTGACATCGATCGGTTATATGCGATATAGCCGGGTTATCGGATCAAGTGTTGATTCGATAAGTTGTTACTGTTGATATTAGTCGGTTATATGCGATATGACCGGATCGTTAAATCAAGTGTTGATTTAATGATTTAATGCATAATTATATATTTGATATATTACTTTGCATTAACTAGTATCGGTTCACTTTAAATGGATTTTCTCGCTCGGTTGTGCGCATTGCATATGCGATATGATTTTGTGCACTTGTTTGTATCATATTTGATGATACATGCAAATTAGGGTTTGTGTAAAGAATTAAACCTTGGTTAAAGAAATGGTTAGGGTTTTTATTTGATTATTCATTTATTCATTTGTTTTTATTTTTGGAAAATAAATTGCATAAAATAGAATGGTGGCTTTCTTTTGTTTTCTTTCATGAAGCTTCATGAATTTTTGACTTAGTCACCATTTTGTCTCATGCTTAACCCTAACCAATTCAATTAACTCAAGTTAATTCTCTACACCTAACCATGGTGAGAATTATGATAAGAATGGATTTTTATTTATTCTTTAAAACTTATCATAAACATTATCTTCATCTTCTTCTTCTTCCTCACAAGAAGAAAGCTCTCTTCATCAATGGTGATTGATGTTTTTCAGTGAGAAATCCAATTCTAAAGTGAACCCAACACCTATTTCTTCATCCTCTACCTCTTGCCAAGTAGTAGAGGGTGTTTACTTCACAAGTTTCTTGACTTGGTGAAGTCGGAGCTTGATTTAGCGATGCCTCGACGTAGATCATCTTCGGCATGGACATCGATGACCTAGCCCGTCCATTCTCCGATGAAGCCGACGCTAGAGCCCGGGACTTGTTATGGACAGCGAGGAGACTTCATTGCGGAGCTATGGAGGTGGAGAACCGGATCTACAAAGGTTGTATTTCCGTATCTCTTAGTTAAGTGTTAACTAGTTTGCATTTTCGCCTAGTTTTCTAGCCAACGATCCGTAGTCTAGGGTTTCTCGGCACCGTATTTTTGAAATTGGCATGGTTGATGCCTTGTGAGACCTCACTTGAGTGCCTAGGAACCCTACAGTGGTATCAGAGCCTAGCTAGAGCCTTAGGCGAAGTCTAGACGGAGTTTGAAGTCCGAACGACCCGAAAACCCAAACCCAAATTTGCTCTCTGTCCTTTTTTCAAAAACTGGGATTTTTCCAAATTAAAAATTGCTAAAAAAATCCGCAGGGAAAAATAAGAATTACGGTGCAAAAAGTTTCTGGTGAACAGTGATTTGTGCGGCGGAACCGCGGCAGAAGCCTGGCTTCTGCGGCGGTTCCGCGGCCTTATGGTGACGTCAGCCCTTATGTTTTGCACAGTAATTCCTGATAAATTATGCTGAGTTTTCTGGGAATTTTTAAATTGATTCAAGAGTTGAATTTTTCTGCTGTGTTTTTGGGGATTCGGTGTTAAGATCGGAGTATCAAATTTTGTCTGTGTGGCTTTCCGGATAAATTTTAGAATATGTTAAAAAGTTCGACCGGATATAAATACCCAATTTTTCCCCTGTCGGGAAATTTCCAAGTGTTGGATTTTTCCGTAGTTTAACGATGTTCTAAGTAGTGCAAGTAACGCGATGGTCCCTCTAGAAGACAACAAACCTTAACTCGATTATGTGACCGTCTTGAACTGCCCTTTGAACCTTCGGGTTTGGGGCAGTACGGCGTGCCGCATGTGAGGCGTTGGCTTGACCCTCTTACGGCTGGACCGTTGGTACTGAGGCACGAACGGAATGTTGTTAGACTTATTTCATGTGTTGAGCTGTATCGGGAAAACTTGGGTGTTCGATTGTTCGATCGAAAAGTTTAACATTTTCTGTTTATCTGGAATGGGATACAATAATTGGAATTCACAAAAGTTATGAGATAACTGAATGAATGTTATAAATCTAGCAATTTAGTCTCACTTGATCGGTTGCCACGGAATTTTGATGTGATCAAAAGTCCGTCACAATCACGTAGGGTACGCGGATACTCGCCGGGTAAACTTAATAGACAGCCTCACTCTATAGCCCCGACCAAGTGACTGTAGGAGAACCCCGTCGCCGAAAGCATCCGTTCGGGTGCTCGCGGTAGCGGTGTTCCGTCTTGGTGCACTTCGTCGACGGTATCTGGGGTGCGGCCGCCTGCTAAAGTTTGCGACGAGCAGTCGATCAGTTTTTCGGGAATCTTGTTGAATTGCCCGACTTAATATTGAAAAGTGTTTTCAATGATGAGACTAAAATGCGGGGTTTATAATTGTTAGGCATGCGATGTCTAAGTAATTCATTTGGTCAGGCATGCGATGTCTGAGGTGGTTGCGGATTCCAACTGTTGTAGTTTTACACTTTCTTTTCTGTGACCTTAACTGTAATATGTGATATCGCCGGTTTCGTTGCTATATGTCAACGACAATTGGGATGCGCATATTTACTTACGTTGATGACATGTGATGTTATGTATTGCTGGATATGTTATATTGGATCGTCGTGTTTGAATAGCCGGGGTTTTTTATGTGAGATGAGTGTTTTTCATTTTCATTCATGTAAAAACTTGTATGTAATATTCTTTTATTGGGGCACTTCCAGGTTGCGGAAGTTGTCACCTTTTGTATATTATTTACTTTTCCGCACTAGGATAGACCCAAGGAGGGGAGCACAAGTAACCGGGTTCTGGAGTCCAGTGGGAGACCAACTCGAGGAGTCGGGTTCGGGTCTCCTAACTCCAGAATTGGTAGGGTTGCTTGCCGCTCTCGTAGGGGTCTAGGGGTGTGGGTTTGGCTATTCATCGCGACCGTGGAATCCGTGTTTTATACTGGCTCGTATTGAAAACACGGACATCCTAGTATATCCAATATTTCATATGTTTCTTCTGCTGCGATATCTGTGATGTGATCATGTGATGTTCTGTGATAGATACAGTATATAGTATATATGATATATTATATAGACGTTACTTATGTTTTACAACCGCGCTAGCCCTGCCCTGCTCTGCCGTTAGTTACCTAACCTAACGGTGCACGAGGGGACATCGAGGCGAATGCGGATGGCATAAGTGTACGTCGTATTTATCTGTGATGTTTAGGTACTTTAATGATGGGACTTCATTAATGTGATTAATGAAATAAAAGAAACCTAAGATGTTGCAGAATCGAATTTCAAAATAAAACAGGTAGCTACAGTTCTTGCTTTGCACAGCGGTATATGTGATATATCCTGCACCTTATTCGATAAGGAAAGGACCGAGATCCCTTCACCGGGAGTGACTCCTTTAGCAATAACTGGTCGATGCTACACCCTCGGTTTGTCTTTTGATTGCTTTTAAGAGTTTTTGCTTTGCACAGTGATATATATGATATATCCCGCACCTCATTCGACGAGGAAAGGACCGACGATCCCTTCACCGGGAGTGACTCCTTTAGCAAAACTAGAAAAGCCTCAAAAGCACTCCATTTCAAAATTCATTCGATCCTACAACGATATCAAGTTCATTACGCAATAGGTTTTCAGAAAAACCTGTCGTAGCCCTCCGTCATTTCAGATAAGTTGTATATAGTATTCGTGCTGCATTTGTTGGCTTTCGTCAAGGTGCAGTGTGCGGTAGCTATATGCTGCTTATCTGCTGGCATACGATGCGATTGGATTAGGGTAGTTGTGCGGCTTTGTTGTCTTTCGTCAAGGGTCGTGCGGGTGGGTTTAATTCAATCAAGAAATGTACGGGTTGAACTTGACTAGCGGGCTATGGTTTGTTGGCTTTCGTCAAGGTCATAGCATGTTAGGGGCAAAATATTATCGGGAATTTCAAGTGTTGAAATTTGCAATGAGATTGCATACCTTCTATGAGATAGTTGGATCCCGATACCCGCTGCGAGTAATTGTTACTCCTGGGAGAGTTTTACACATTACAATTAGCCGATCAAGTAGGTGTCTAGAAAGGTGTCAACGGGGTTACGCCTCTGGGAAAACGAGGTTTACATTAATTAGGTTCGTGTGAAAGCACGGGGGACCTCCCTCAAAGTACCGACACTGGCCTGGCTGAAAGATTGGCGAACTTGTAGTGTGTAATTAATCCCGGCTAGTCTTTCCTTTTAGGGTTTGAAGGAAGATTTGATAAAAAGCAGTGGGAGCCATCCTGATTAGATAAAATAATAACCAATCTATTCTTGACAGAGCGCACGCTGAGTGTTTTCTTCTCTCTCTCTCCAGGTAGCGACCATATCACGCCTTAATCAAGATATTAATACGGAATATTGACCGAACCCGCTTGTTATACTGAGCTGGGGAACGTTGGTCCCGCTCCAACTTATAATTGTTATAAGACAGAGCAGGAAATTGGGGAATACCGGATTTCCCGTGCCGCCCAAACGAAGAGAGTGCATGCTGATGCATCATCTTCGGATGTGTTCATTACAGAGAACTGTTTCTCAGTATCCTTTACGTCCTGGGTATGTGATACCAGAACAGGATCCCAGATATGTAATCTGTTACATAGGGCTGCAGAAAGGTAGAGAACTGAGAACGGGTGATAAGTTTCATGAGGCAGAAAACGGGGCAAGAGTTGCAGCCAAGTCTGTTGGTCACTGTCACCCTGTATTACCAATACATTGATTCTGAACGAATGTTGTTAGATACCGAACCTGATATACAAAATCATATCAGTCTCTTTATTAGTAAAGAAATGATAAAATTTTGTATAGTTGGATAATGTTTTGAACATTTCCTATATCAAAAGTTGATCGGTTCAGGCACGTTATCTAAAAGCATTGACGTTCTAAATCAAACTACAGTTCTTTAGTATACAGAACACACACAAGAGGAAGAGTTCAGAAATGAACGAATCCTTCTTGAGGTATTGTAGACTAGGTCAAATCAATGCGAACCGACTGGCTGAGTTACATTTAGATGCATATTTAAATCAGTTTGAATTTACATCTTGTGAAACTCGCCAGTCATGTCACAAAGATAAGATGACCACAGCTCTGTTTATTGAAAACAGAGAAAGAGTTAGTGAACTCTTGGGATGATACATGTTGATGTATGTAGGTCCCCTGTCTACATATGCCAGGACTGGTTCTTTGTACTTCGTTATATTCTCTGATAATCTCTCAAGATTCAGACATATGTTCCTGTTGAAACACAAGTCCGAACCTTTTGAGATATTCACGGAGTATAAGTTAGAAGTAGAGAACCAAAACGGGTATAAGTATTATGTCCTTTGATGTGATCAAGGAGGAGAATACTTGGGCACGGAATTCCTGGATTATTCTAAAG
Source organism: Agapanthus africanus (assembly GCA_030015575.1). Classification (NCBI taxonomy): domain Eukaryota; kingdom Viridiplantae; phylum Streptophyta; class Magnoliopsida; order Asparagales; family Amaryllidaceae; genus Agapanthus; species Agapanthus africanus. The sequence goes on from JASDDO010000026.1 coordinate 408,056,648, forward strand.
GAGAATGAGATTCTCTCTCAGCATTACTCCTCCGTATACACCATAGCACGATGGTATATCGGGGTGGAGCAATTACACCCTATGTGATAAGGTGTGCTCTATGATGAGTAATACTGAGTTACCTTTTTCCTTTTGGGGAGTTATGCACTTGAGAAGATGCATACCTATTGAATAGGGTTCAAATCAAATCCGTTGCCTACCACTTCATATTTGATATGATAAGGGAAGAGCCCATCTCTTAAGTTGATTAAGATTTGGGGTTGTCCGGCCTGTGTCTAAAAGCAAAATCCGGACAAGCTCGAGGCAAGGTCTGTAATGTAGAACTGGAAAGGTTCCAGCTATACAAACTACAGCAGATGATTTGGTAAAACCAAATGATTCAATAGTTACCAACGAACCTCAGCCTCTCCGCCGATCTAGTAGGGTTCCTCACCCACCTGAGAGATACTTCGGTTTCTCTATGACAGTGGGAGCGAGGACTGCATCATGAGATGATGACCCAACTAGTTTCGAGCAGGCCATCGAGAGTGACGACTCTGTAAGAATGGCTGGATGCTTAGTGATCTGAGATGGAATCCTTATACACCAACAAAGTATGGACTTTGGTTGCTATATCTGAAGGGTTAAATCCCCATCAGGAGCAAGTATATCTTGAGAAGATTACTTGGTGTACAAGGAAAAGTTGAGACTTTCAAAGCTAGACTTGTTAAAGGTTTTCGTCATCGACCAGGCGTGGATGATGATGAAACCTTTTCCAATATCTATGCTTAAGTCCATCCAGATACTACTTGCCACGGCTACATACCATGACTACGATATCTGGCGGTTGGGTGTCTTGACTGCTTTTCTAAATGATGTTTTAGAAGAGTGCGTCTATAAGTACACAGCCAGAAGGCCTCGTAGACAGTGGGAGCAGCGGAAACGTGTGCAAGATGCTTTATTTGATAAAGCAGGCATCGCGGAGTTGGAACATCTGTTTTGATGAAATAGTCAAAGAGTTTGACATCATCAAAATGGTAGATGAACCTTGTATAAACAAAAAGGTAGTAGGGAGTATGGTGGTGATCCTCGTAGAGTACGTGGATGACATACTCTTGATAAGAAAGGAGTTTCTTATGCTACGCTCGATCAATCTCCGCTTATCACAATGATTCTCCATATAGGATCATGATGATACCTGCTAAATCCTGAGTTTTGGATCTATAAGATAGATCTAAATGGATGTTAGGATACTCACTAGCTGTAGTGAGATGGTATAAGTTGATCCTGGGGAGAATCACTGGAAGGGTTCCAGGGTGATAAAGACGACTGAATGTCAGTCGCAGGCATTGTCTTTACCCTCAGTAAAGGGACGGTATGTTGGAAGAGTTCCAAGCTAGATACCGTGACATACTAGACGATAAAGGCAGGATACATCGCTGCTTAAGATGCTACCAAAGAGGCAGTCTGGGTGTATATTGGTTCATGAGATGAACTTAGTTCCTCCCATTGTGTGACAATGGAGTTGTGGCTTATGCCAAGGAACGTCCGTCCCATCAGTGATCCAGACATATTCTAAGGCAGTATCACTTGATCATGGAGATGGTTGATCTCCAGGGAGATCGAGGTTAGGAGAGTAGACTCAGAGGACAACACAGCGGATCCACTCACAAAGGCCTGTTCCCAGAGAGAGACTTTTATGGGATGGTTGAGTATGAGATACTACAACCACTGCTACAGATGGCCCTAGTGCAAGTGGGAGATTGTTAGTTATATGTATGCCCTAGAGGCTATTACTGTACATAGGATGTATATTGTAGTGGATGCTGGGACATATATAGGGAGGACTTTCTTGCTCGACATGATAGTATGCTATCTGGTTGAACTTTACCTTAACGTGTATACTGTTTGTCTCTCTGTTACATGTTGGTAAAGCCCTTAGGATGTGTACTTGACTACTTGGACTATGATGCGGATCATACTAGTGGGAACAGGGTAGTCCATAAGTACATCCTTCAAAGTCCCTAGTCGAGGGTATATCGAGACGGGGCATCGATATACCAGAGTAGACTAGCGTATACCTTCTCGACCCATACAGATGGGCGATGGATGATCCCATATCCATTGGTGTTTGACATCAGAGATGATATACGGGTGCTCAGTAGAGACTGGGTACACTGGACGGACTCGCCGAGAACTCCCAGATGGTATTATACCTCACGTCAGATGGCAGTTCTCTGGTGACACTGGTACAGAGTAGTCTGTTGACCCGAGATCGTCATAGAGTCTTGTGTGGTTCCCACTGTGTTTTGATTTCCATCTTACCACGTCCAAGAGGGCGTGCAAAACGGTGGTTTTTGGGTACAGTCCCGAGTCACATGGAGGCAATGAGCGATAGGAGGGGATTCGTCTCTCCCGGTATAGGGGGTTGATATTGCGCTGTGTTCGATTGGCTATAACAGGAAATCCCTGGCCAGGGTTGCTGATATTTACTGGTAAGTGTTACCAGTAGTTTCTCGAACAGTTATAGACCTCATATCGACACGACTTATCGAGCTATTGGGGTCTGACGTTTACCACCCCTAGGCAAGATATGCGACATATCAGACGATCAGACCGGACTGTACGGTAGTGTTGCTGGTTGGATTCACTGGAGTGTGAGCGGGCTTGCTCGTCGATCTTCAGATCGCTCAATACCCGGGTGGCCGTTACGTTTAGCAGACCGCTTGCGGCTTGTGGGTGTTTGATATGATCATCACCTGCTGCCGGCGTATTGACGAGTCTTTAGAGTCCTACACAGAGGTTTCCTGGCTCAAGCGAAACGAAATAGGAGCGCATATGAGATATGTGCGGGACCGAGAATGATACCAGTATGTGATACTGTATTTGATTCTCGCGAAATGTGACATCGATCGGTTATATGCGATATAGCCGGGTTATCGGATCAAGTGTTGATTCGATAAGTTGTTACTGTTGATATTAGTCGGTTATATGCGATATGACCGGATCGTTAAATCAAGTGTTGATTTAATGATTTAATGCATAATTATATATTTGATATATTACTTTGCATTAACTAGTATCGGTTCACTTTAAATGGATTTTCTCGCTCGGTTGTGCACATTGCATATGCGATATGATTTTGTGCACTTGTTTGTATCATATTTGATGATACATGCAAATTAGGGTTTGTGTAAAGAATTAAACCTTGGTTAAAGAAATGGTTAGGGTTTTTATTTGATTATTCATTTATTCATTTGTTTTTATTTTTGGAAAATAAATTGCATAAAATAGAATGGTGGCTTTCTTTTGTTTTCTTTCATGAAGCTTCATGAACTTTTGACTTAGTCACCATTTTGTCTCATGCTTAACCCTAACCAATTCAATTAACTCAAGTTAATTCTCTACACCTAACCATGGTGAGAATTATGATAAGAATGGATTTTTATTTATTCTTTAAAACTTATCATAAACATTATCTTCATCTTCTTCTTCTTCCTCACAAGAAGAAAGCTCTCTTCATCAATGGTGATTGATGTTTTTGAGTGAGAAATCCAATTCTAAAGTGAACCCAACTCCTATTTCTTCATCCTCTACCTCTTGCCAAGTAGTAGAGTGTGTTTACTTCACAAGTTTCTTGACTTGGTGAAGTCGGAGCTTGATTTAGCGATGCCTCGACGTAGATCATCTTCGGCATGGACATCGATGACCTAGCCCGTCCATTCTCCGATGAAGCCGACGCTAGAGCCCGGGACTTGTTATGGACAGCGAGGAGACTTCATTGCGGAGCTATGGAGGTGGAGAACCGGATCTACAAAGGTTGTATTTCCGTATCTCTTAGTTAAGTGTTAACTAGTTTGCATTTTCGCCTAGTTTTCTAGCCAACGATCCGTAGTCTAGGGTTTCTCGGCGCCGTATTTTTGAAATTGGCATGGTTGATGCCTTGTGAGACCTCACTTGAGTGCCTAGGAACCCTACATATAATAGGATCTGTTTCGACCCTGAGACTCCGAAAATTATTTAGCAATCACAGTGAGACAAGAAGGCACATAGGAAGCTACCCCTGAGACCCAAGACCCCAACTCCCAATGTTGGCCACAAATAAACCCCATATGGCTGCAATTTGCGGCCTGGGTATGAGGTTTAGGCCTCGTTCTTGTTCCATAGCTTCTTTATTTGATAATTTGGCCTACCCTATATGCAAAATTGCCTAATTCAACCTAGGGTAAAATCTGGGAGTGTTTTCTTAAGTTGTTTTTGTTTTACGACTTTTAATGACTTGAGTTTTGGTATTTTGGTTTTGACTCGGTGGTTTGACGTTTGTATGTCAACGTCAAGGGTTGTTTGGCTATTCTTGCATGCGTAGACCATAAGTTCTAACCTATGTGTATCTCGTTTGCCCTATCGGTTTTCTTATTCGATTCTTGTTTACGATACGACGTGCTTGAACTGTAGGTACCTTCGCGTGGACTTTGGGACGACAAAGGAGGGCAAGGCGTTCATCGACTTCGGTTAAAGCGAGGATAGTAGGTGAGTAGATGTGTATCTACGAGAGAAGTCGGGTGGATGGCGTATAACACCCCCACAACCGTAGACTAGGATACTTATATACATTATATATATATGTATGTATATATATATATATATATATATATATATATATGTCAATGTGAGATATGAACACTTAGCAAATAGAGATTCTAAGAGACTAGTGGTCAGAATAAGCGTGCTCGTAGGAAGGTATACCCTTAGTATTATTTCCTCTTAGTCTTGAGCCTTTAAGATATATGTTGTCACACACACGCATACACACACACTTGGTATGATATGTGTGTATATATGTATGTGTATGTTCATATATGTATATATATAAGCATATACATGTAAGATGAGGATATGATATATTAAATGGATATGAGTCGATATGATCAGACATGATGTCACGAGGTTATGATATATGATTTGATATTGAAACATCATATAATAACATGATATATTAAAGGATCATTGGGCGATATACACATAACATGCGACAACATGTGACCAGATGAGATAATAGAATGTACATGACCTTAGATCCGTACCTTGATTATGATATCGTATGATGGAGTATACCATACGAGATATGATATATATGATGATTGACCCGTATTCTTGATTCGAGGATGTCGTACGACGGATTTTACCATGCGAGATATGATATATATATTATAATTGATCCACACTCTTGACTTGAGGACGCTGTATGAGGAACTATACCGTACGTGATATTATGAGGCTGGATCGCCGACAAATAGACGTATCGGCTCGGAAATGTTGTAGATTTCTAATCACTTTCGACTCGGGATTAGTTTAGCCTTTTAATCACTTAAGTAGACATTAGAATATAATTAGAGCCATACCTATTTTCAAAACTAAAAAATCGTATGCATTTTCAAAAGACAAACCCGATGGACTCTACGGATTTTCAAAAGATATCCCCTTTTCTCAAAAACACCGTAGCCCCTATCTTTTTAAAAACAACGATTCGTGCTATTTTAAATACTATAACTGTATGGCTCATATATATATATATATATTGTTGACTTTTATGCTATGCTCATATTATTCTCATTGCATTTTATATATATACATACTATTTCATTATCTATTATAATCTCGTCTGCTAGGATGCATGCACCTTTACCAATGATGCGCATGTTGTACGTAAACTTACTTGCCGGCTCACACACATCATCATTGGTAATTTCCATGCCATGTACATATTAGAAACCGTTACTTCACTCGTACAACCTGGTAACTGGTAGCTTAATAGTATTGCTTAGCATTCATGATCTCACATGCTAGTTTAGATATTACATTTCTTACTTAGATGCCACATTCATTTAGATATACATTCTGGTTATGCACTGTAAATTGGCTTTGTGCCGGTATTCATTGCTTCATTATTGGCTCATAATTATGAGATTTTGGTTTTCATGTGATTTCTGGATTTGGGAAACCTCATGTGAATTTTGAAAACTTATGATCTTTTTAAAAGAAAAATACGGTTTTCCTTGATATGTTGTGTGGCGTTCACCTTGAGTTTTCTCGGTTCTTGAGGTATATGTATACCCGATTCGAGGATAGAGGAGGCACCGTCTGCGGGTACATGGTGGACCCGGTGCGGTACCCCGGGGCAAGAAGATCGTATAGAGACACGTTGAGCCCGGGTGAGGAGCACTACCGACCGGTGATAGTTTATCTCGGCGGATATCCGGAGGATACCGACCGTAGTCGTGAGATCAGATGGATATGGGGCCGATCCGGACAAACGGAGCCCGAGATATGAGGATTATATGTCGATGTTGTACACGATTTTCATGATGTTTTCGAGTGTCGATACTGGGCACTCAGGTTTTATCATGATTTAGTGTGTTATTACTGGACACACATTGGATGATGCATTTATAAATGATACATATGACATGTTACCACTTTATGACACGGACACGAGTACATTGGTATTATACTTATGCTTATACTATTACCCTTGTACAACTCGACGTCATTATATTATTATATTACTGTATGACCTAGGAGATCGTCATACATTCGATTTCTACCCGGTGATGTGTTCTACTCACGAGTTGGCAACTCACCCCCGTTGTGCCACAGTTTTCTTGCAGGTTTGACCGTACAGGTTTCATAGCTATTTTGCTGGCACACCGCTTTCTTCCGTGTGATTGCTTTGGTTGGTGGGGTTACACTTTCATCGTGACCACCATTGTACTTGTATATTCTTTCAGTTGTATCTAGTTAAACGCTTTATCAACCAGACTATGTATATTTGGTAGACTTAGAAACCACAGTTGTATATTCTTTCGGACTTAGAGTCACGTTCATATATTTATTCTTTATTTTTAGTTTTCTTGATCATGTTTTGGTTTTCCATTCTTTCTGTGTTTGATCTTCGCCTCAGGGCGTCGTATATATATCATTTACGTCGTTGTTTCTGCCAATTTGGTGAAGAGCTAGGTCCCGCATGGGGATGCCTATTATTATTATTGTTTGTATTATTTTTGAGTTAAAATTTATAAAGGATGTGCTGCCCAAATTTCAAATGATGAAATTGTTTTCAAGTTAGATACAAAACATTACATTTTCATATGTTATCACTTATACTTTAGAAAAAGAACCGATTTCACTATACCGTTATTTCAGAACTTCACCTCCACTATTTTCCATAAAAGGTTTAGATTTCTGGACTTTTGGCTTACTTGGATTAGGTGGGGTTCTACAGACTTCATGTGATTCAAGTGCCAGTCACGTGCCTTTTCCGGGTCCTGACAAGTGATCTTTATGTATCACCCGTATTCAGACTGGTCACCCGGTTAAGTGATCTTCTAAAAATACTAGTCACCCATAATATCGGGATCTTCTAAATCAAGTCACCCATAATATCAGGATCTTCTTGAAGTATTCCATACATAGGTTCACGCATCTAGTCTTAACCGTACTTGATGTCATGTCTTGTGGCGTGTCTTGAGTTGTGTAAAGGATAGGGTCATGCTCATGTGATTGGATTTTCATAATCATTCATGGTAATTTTGTGCAAGTATAATTCCGGAAAGTTCATAGTATTTCAACAGAAATATTAAGTCTACCAAAGTTCATGGTGTTTTAGTAAAATTTATGGTTCAGAAAGGTTCGTGATATTTTAATAAAAATATCACTTAGAAAAGTTAGGGTATTTTAAGAAAAATACTATTTTTCCAAAATTCATGGTGTTATAATGAAAATATAAATTCTCAGGAGTTGATGGTATTTTTGGGAAATAGAGATTTTAGTGAAAATATGGTTTTCAAAGTTTACCATCGATTTTATATAAAAATAACCAATATATAAAAATATGCTATGATTTTTCCATGTTTTAATAATTAGGGAACTAATTATCGATAACCATTATTTAATGCCGTCGAATAAGTACATTTATTCCTGTAAAAGTTGTCTCGGTCATGACAGTCACTTTACGAATTAGTTCCATTTGTCCAAGCATGAATTGGGAGTTGTCCGTTACCCCATAATTTTATCGTGAAGGATAACTGGTAAAATTTCAATATTTTATTAGGATTTAATATCATTTTTAATCGTCATAAACCGTAAAATAGATAAACTACTTAAAACCATATAATTAGGGCCTGGAATGTTTTTCCCAAATATATATTATCATATTGAAGATAACAGAGGGTAAAGTGTTGAGAGATCTTAACTGAAAAGAGCTAGGAAAATGGAAGTCGTTAAGCATCGGGTTGTACAAGAACAGATATATCTTAAATCCGAGAATATTTTTGCCTCTTGGACTTGGTCTAAAGTATATAGGACTCAAAAAGAGAGATCTGGAAATATTTTGAAATTTTTTTGTTGAGCAAGTATTTTTCTAGGATTTTTAGAAGCTCAAGGTTATTTATAAGGATTTATGGGTCAAAAAAACCTTATTTTTTTTACCCCAGCAGCTACAGGAGCCGGCCCCACAAGCCAACAGATCCCCACTGTCCAACCCTACGATCCAACGACCCTCTTCTAGCTAGCTAGACCGGTGGCGTGGCCCCCGCGTGGCTCTGGCGCAGCTGATCTGGGCCGTTGGAATTTTGATCCAACTGTCCAGATCAAAGGCGCCTTTTTTATTTATTTATTTTCTTTTTTCTTTATAAAAACTGTCGGTCAGATTTGTACCGTTGGTTTCCAGATCCAACGGTCCAGATTCACTCCCGCTCTAAAAAATAATTAAAATTCGTTTTTAATATTTAAAAATTGTTTTTGGCTTCTAAAAATTATTTTAAAATAGTTAAACTATTATAAAAATCTGGGAAAATTATAGAAAATATATTTGATGTTTTCTATCATTTTCAATCAAATTTGGTCCAAAATAGCTCTCCTTTTCGGTTTTGAAACTTTTCCCTTCGATAAAAAATCCATTTAAATTCTTAAAAATTCCCAAAAATTCATATAAATTATTAAAAATCATATTAATTCATTTTAATCTTGGAAATATATTTTTAGAGTGTTTTCTACTGATAGAAGCAGTAAAATAATTGTTTTGACATCGGAAAAATTATAAAACATTTTTTTATAATGTATCTAGTGTACACGGTCGTTACAGTATACACACATCTACAACCACGAACCAACCGCCTTCTTGCCAATAGGTGTTTGATATGTATGCCCTAGAGGCCATTATTGTAAATGTATACAAGTGAATGCTTGGACATATGTATGTACAGGACAATCTTTCTCAATATGATAGTATACTATTTGGTTTGTTTTTATCTTAACAAGTGCGTACGTTTTACTTGTTATTACGTTTTGTTAATACATATTGATAAAGCCCATAGGATCATTACTTGACTACCAGTGTTATGATGGTTATTATACTTGTGTGAGTTAAGTAGTCGATAAGCACATCCTTAAATGTCCCTAGTCGTAGGGCATCGATACTCCAAAATAGACTGGTGTATACGTTTCCAGACCCCGACGAGGGGCGATGGTTGATCCCGCAGCCATTGGTCTTTGGTACCTATGATCATATACAGGCGCTCACAGGGGGTGAGTACACTGGAAGGGCTCGCCGAGAACTGGCTAGATTGTATTATACCAATCGTCAGATAGCAGTTCTCTGGTGATACGAGTACAGATAGTCTGTCAACCTGAGGTCGTCATTTTTCTCGTGTGAATTCCTACTGTGCTTTGATTACTACCCTACCATGGCTCTACTGAGTCGTGTAAACATATTTTAGTTGGGTACAGTCCCGAGCCACATGGAGGCAATGAACAATTGTCGAGGATTCGTCTCTCCCTGTATAGGGAGTCGATGTCGCGCTGTGCTCGATTGGCCAACACCATATGTCCCTGGCCAGGGTGGATTGAGAATTACTGATAGGTAGATCAGTAGATTCTTGGATGGTGTTGAGCCACATCGGTACGACTTGTCAGGTTGTTAGGAGTCTGACGTTTTCCACCACCTAGACCCGACATGCGATACTCTCAGATGAACAGACCGGACTGTACAGAGATTGTCACAGATAGGCTAAGTAGGAGTTTGGATGACTTTGCTCGTCGGCCTTTTCTCGACAGGTACCTGAGTAGCCGTTACGTACAACTAGTGTCGCTGACGGGTTTATGGTTAAACCCGCTGCCAGCGTACTGTCGAGTCTTTAGAGTCCCACATAGAGGGTTTCGCTGGTTCAAGCGAAACGATGTAGAGACCATATGGTTTTACGTGCAAGGTTTCGATCATATACGTATACTAGCTACACGGATTTTGTTCGGATGGATAATACTAGCGGGTTTAAGATTAAGCCGCATTCTAGTATTATACTATTGGATTATTTTATCTCTTGGTATTCATATTTTTTGTAATACGAATACAGATATGTATATACGGTGGGGGTATTCTAGTAATTTCACTGGAATGCTTCTAGAAGAAGACATCTCATTTTGTTTTAAATCTATTTATTTAAATAGATAATGAGGTAGAGGGATGAGGTGTATTAAAGTATGGTTGAAGCATGGCTACTTGATTTTATTTATTCATTTGTTTTAACTATTCAAGCATGGTTGCATTATTTCTATTAGAAATAATATACTTGATATTTTTGAAAGACTTAGCCATTCTTCAAGAGTTGCTTCATTCTACACTTAGCTTTCTCTTTCCTCCTTTACTCTCTTCTTCTTTCTCAAACCCTAACACTCTCATGTGTTGAGAAACCTAGGGTCATTGAGATAAATTAATTCATTTAACACTCTACATCTTCTAAGCTACCTAGATTAGCAAACTATGTACCTTAGTTACCTCAAGTTTGAGGTTGGAGCTTAGACTATAGACTCTCGGATAGATCGGCTTCGACATGAGGAGACCGACGACCAAGCTCGATCTTGATGAACAAGGAGCTCAAGAAGAGGAAAAGAAGACCCGAAGGACTTGGTTCATATAGGTATAATCACTTTCACAGTAGATTAATACCTTTGCAAGTTTTGTTATTTAGAGCTTACGGTAGATCTTGGGATTAGTGGGTGTTGCCATCTTAAAAACTTTTTTTAAAATTTCGCCTCTACGAACCCAGTAGAGTGTATGAAACCACCTAACATGATATCAGAGCCACCCCATAAGCCTTAGATAGCTCGTAACGACGTTAGAAATCTGTCGTTTTTGTCCTGCACGAACTACCGATAAAAACAGTCTCTAAAATTGATGTTTAGAGATGTTTGCACACCCCACGGACTTACGGTTTAAATTGAGAAGCCACAGGGTAAAGCATAGGCACCCTGGAGATACCTTGTAGGACCAAAGGTCTGGCCTACCCCCCTAGACCACCACAAGGCGGCCTTGAGGGGTGGTGACCCGAGAGCACCCCAAATGGGTGCTCTCAAGTCTGCCTACCCTATTGGGCCACTTCGTGGTGGACCCCGATGGTGGGTACCCTCCCAGGCCCTCGAGTCGAAAGTTAATTTTTCCCCCTTCGCCTCCGTGAAGATTCAGACGGGTTTCGAGTTCGTTTCGACTCCCGGATTGGCTTAAAACGCTTGTTTTTTCAGATTTTAGCTCACAGGATTTTCAAGCTTTGGAAAATTGGTTTCGTTTCCTAATTGTGTTGGATATATGTATGCTCTAGAGGCTATTATTAGATAGTGGATTTATCAGTACGTGTATATATATATATATATATATATATATATATATATATATATATATATATATATATATATATTCGGAGGACATTCTTGCTCGACATGATAGTATGCTATCTGGTTGTTCTTTATCTTAACATGTTCACTTGATCATGCATATTACTCATTTGGTACATGTTGATAAAACCCTTAGGATATTTGCTTGACTACTGGGACTATAATGCAGATCATACTAGTGGGACATGTGTAGTTTATAAGCATATCCTTGAAAAGTTCCTAGTCATGGGTGTATCGAGACAGGGCATCAATATTCCAGGGTAGACTAGCGTATACGGTTCTTGACCCATATGATGGGCGATGGATGATCCCATATCCATTGGTGTGGTGACACCAAAGATTGTATACGGGTGCTCAATGGAGACTGGGTACACTGAATGGACTCGCATAGAACTCCTATGTGGTATTATATCTATCGTCGGATAGCAATTCTTCGGTGTCACCGGTACAGGTTAGTCTGTAGACTTGAGATCGTCATAGAGTCTTGTGTGTCCTCCCACTGTACTTTGATTTCCACCCTACCACGGCTTTACTGAGTCGTGCAAACAGGTGGATTTGGGGTACAGTCCCGAGGCACATGGAGGCAATGAGCGATAGGAGGGGTTTCATCTCTCCCGGTATTGGGAGTTGATGTTGCACTATGTTCGATTGGCTATAACAGGAAGTCCCTGGACAGGGCTGTTAAGATTTACTGATAAGAGTTATCGGTAGTTTCTCGATCTGTTATAGGTCATATACCGACATAACTTATTGAGTTATTGGGGTCGACGATACCATCCCTAGGCTCGATATTCAGCATATCTGACGAAGAGACCGGACTGTATGGTAAGTTTTACCAGTTGGCTCGACGGGAGTTTTGACAGGTTCGCTTGTTTTTCTTCTGATCGCCCAATACCTGGGAGCCGTTACGTATAGCTAGTGCCGCTGACGGTTTGTGGTTATGTGATATGATCACTGCCTACTGCTAGCGTATTGACGAGTCTTAGAGTCCTACAGAAGAGTTTCCTAGCTCAGGAGAAATGATGTGGGGTGCATATGGGATGTGCGCGGGAGCTCGATTAAATGCGTGTATTTGATACCGTATTTTAATCGGGCGTTTTCTATTGGTCGGGTCGTATGTGATATGACCGGATTATTAAATCAAGTGTTGATTTAATATTATTGACATTTATCTCATTTATTTAAAATCTTTTCTTTATGATGTATGCATGAATGTATGTATTTATATATGTTGATATGAATGGACACATGCATGCATACATGTGTCATGGTTGATGATACAATGAAGATGGCTATGCAAGACTCACATGGTAAAATAATTATATATATTTTGTTTATTGGGAAAAAGGAAAATGGGAATAAATCATGGGTAAGTTTCTACACTCTTCTTTATTTGACCTAGGATTAACCATGATCTATTCTCTCTTTGTTCTTTAACTCAATATTAAAAATATCTAGATATTTTATAACCATAGTTGTGGGTGAGTGTGACTTTCTCATATTTATTTTCTTTTCTCATTTTATTATCATGAGAATTTTCAAAAGAGCTCAAGCTTAGCCATTCTCCTTTTTCTTCCTTATTCAAGCTCTCTAGCTTTTTTCAAGTGAGTGAAGAACATAAAAAGAAAGATTTTTTAAGTGAGATCCAAACCCACATCACCAATCTATATTAGTCTAGGCCACTAGTGTAGCTTTTTTGCTCCACTTCCATTTAGATCAAGTGAAGCTAAGAGTTTGAGCCAAGGGACTTCGTGGTGGATCGTCGTGGACTTCGAAGATTTCAAGTGAACCCGTTCAAACACCAAGTTGATCTAAGGAGTCACAAGAGGAGGTCTACAAAGGTTGTATTACTCATCTCTTAGTATTAGGCACTTGTTAGTATGTGATACTAATTCTTTGTTACCGTAATTTTCTAGTTCGATTCATGGTTGGTATTGTTTAGCACCCCTAAATTTTGTTATAGCATGGTTCCTCGGCGCCATTTGTGAGGCACGAGTCGGCCTTTCTACGGTTGGTCCATAGGCACTGTAGCTTGCTTCTGGGTATTTTTAATACTGCTCAGGTGTTGAGCTTCTCTGTGAATTTTTGGGTAATTGATTGATCAATCGAATGTTTTAACATCGCCTAGTTTATGTGAATGTGACACAATAATTGGAATCTACACGAATTAGTTTTGTGAAAAGTAATTAGTTGCGTGTAAATTTAACATTTCGGTCTAGGGCAGAATCGGGGATCTTGTTGAATTACCCGATTTCTTTTGAAAAGGTGTTTTCATAGATGAGACCTAAATGTTAGATTTGCATTGTTAGGCATGAAATCCAGAATATGTGATATTCCGGGTTTATGATGTCTAAAAGCATTGTCGATTCCAAATATTGTTGTTTGACATTCTATTTCTGCGACCGTAAGTGTAGTATGTGGTGTATCGCCGGTTTCGTTGCTATAGGTCAACGACGATTAGGATACGCATACTTACTTACGTTGATGACATGTGATGTTATATGTTGCTGAGATATGAAGTATACGATCACCGTGAATGGACGGGTTTTTTTTTATGTAAGATGAGAGTTTTTCTTTTCATTCATGTAAAATTCATTGTATGTAATATTCTTTTATTGGGGCACTTCCGGGTTGAGGATGATGTCACCATTGTTGTATATTATTTACTTTTCTGCATTAGGATAGACCCAAGGAGGGGAGCACAAGTGACCGGGTTTTAGGGTTCAGTCGGAAGCCATCTCGAGGAGTCAAGACCGGGTCTCCTAAACTCTAGACTTGGTAGGGTCACTTGCCGCTCTCGTTGGGGTCTAGGGATGTAGGCTTTGCTATTCATCGTGACCGTGGAATCCGTATTTTCTATTGTTGGATAAATACAAAATACAGACTTCCTAGTATATCCTATATTTTCACATATGTGCTTCTACTGTTGATATTCTGTGATGTGATCACTTTATTTGTTGAGACGAATGGTGTATTATATATAACATATAATAAACGTTGCTTTTGTTTTGCATCCGCGCTAGTCCCGCCCCGCTATGCCGTTAGTTAAGTAACCTAACAGGACATTGTGGCGAATGCGGATAGAATAAGTATTTTCGTTTTTTTTCTGCGATAACTTAAGGACTTAAATGATGTGACTACATTAATGAGATTAATGTAAAGAAAAAGGAACCTAAAAGATGTTGTAGAATCGGATTTGAAACCTACTAGGCTTTTTATGAAAAAGCAAGTTTTCAAAGTGCGGAGCTTAAGCCACTCCTTTTAAAAGCATTAGATTCTACAACGATATCAAGTTCAAAGCGTTAAAGGTTTTCTTAAAAACCATTCGCAGCCCTCCATCATTTTAGGAAGTAGAGTACTTAGTATTCGTGCTACGTATTTTGACTATAGTCAAGGCGTAGTGTACGGTAGCTAAGCGCTGTCTTCCTACACAGTATATGATGCGATTAATTAGGACAATTACATGATTATGTTGACCATAGCAAAGGGTCATGTGGGTGGGTCTAATTAATCATGAAATGACGGGTAGAACTTGACTAGAGCTTATGATATGTTGACTATAGCCAAGGTCATGAGTACTAGGGGTAAAAACCATATCGGGAGTTTCAAGAGTTAAAATTTGCAATGAGATTGCATACCTTTTATGAGATAGTAGGATCCCGATCCTACTGTGAGCAAGAGTTGCTCTAGGAGAGTTTTGCACTTTATAATTAACTAACCCATTAGGTGTCTAGAAAGGTGTCAACGGGGTTACGCCTTTGGGAAAATGAGATTTATTTTAATTAGGTCCATGCGAAAGCACGTGGAACCTCCCTCAATGTCACGACCCGAAATGGAACGTGACTGGCACTTGAATCATATGAAGTCTATAGGATCCCATCTAATTCAAGTAAGCCAAAAATCCCAGAAATCTAAACCATTTTAAAAGAAGAAGATGAAGAAAACTTATTTTAAAGCAAGTGGTTTTAATAACATAAGCCGAATATGTATTTTTAAAATCTCAAGTTTTTTCTGAAAATTTCGGTAGAGTTTCCTTTGTAAATACTGGCCCCAAAAGGAGTACAACATACATAATATGAATAAAGGCATCCCCAAGTGGGAGCTAGCTCTTCGTCAATTGACGGCCATACCACGCAAGCAATATAATATATAACGCCGAAGGACGAGGATCAAAAATCAAAAGGAAACTCAAAATCATCATGAAAACCATAATAATACAACGCGCGACTCTAAGGTCGAAAGAATATGCAACTGATCTTCTAAGTTAAATAAATATACAAGTCTGGTTGATGGAGTTTACTAGATACAAAGGAATAAATAAAAGCACAATGGTGGTCACGATACAAGTGAACCCACCTACCAAAGCAATCACCCGGAATGGAAGCAGTGTACCAGCAAAGCTGCAACGAACCTGTACGGCAAAACCTGCAAGAAACTGCGGCACAACGGGGGTGAGTTACCAGCTCGTGAGTAGAAAACATCACCGAGCAGAAATCGTATGTATGACTCAATCCTAGGTCAATACGACCAAAATTTATAACCTCAAAATGATAAAGTCTGAAGCATGATAAGATGGCAAGGGTAAATATCTATACATAAGTATAATACCAAGTGCTCGTGTCAGTGCCTCAGATAACAACATATCATAAATATGAGGTATTGATGCAATATAATGAAAACAGAATACATTATGCATGTGAAAACTCTTTTCTTAGTTTTGTGAGATTTCTTTGTGTATGAAACGAGGTATCATCAATGAAATCAACAGGGAAACAGTGTCTAGCATCGACACAAAAATATATATATATATATATCTAAATATATCAATATCTCAGGCTCCGGAAATCCGGACTGGCCTATATCCTCGAATCTCAATATCCAGGGCTCCGGCTATCCGGACTGGCCCATATCATCAAATCTCAAAACCTCAGGCTCCGTTTATCCGGACTGTCCTGTACTCCGATCGGTATCCTCCGGATATCCGATGAGTAACAATAAAATCACCAGTCATTAGTGCTCCCCTGTCACAGGCTCAACACCATTATCTGCGACTTTCTCACCCCGGGGTATCGCATCGGGTCCACCATGCACCCACAGACGGTTCCTCCTCCTCCTCGAATCGGGTGTATGATATCACTCAAGAGGCGAGAAAACTCATGGTGGACATATCTCAAATCATAATATGAGAAAACCGCACTTTTATCTTTTAAAAATGATAATGAGTTTATAATGTCTTGCGGTTTCTCCAAATCCAGAAATCTCATGGAAAATCTGAAATCCAAACTGAAAAGTCAATAATAATGAATACTGGGCTCCGGCAATCCGGACTGGCCCTTATAATATTGCATGACAATGAATATATAATATGCATGAAATATCAAGCAATAAATGCAATAATGAACTAGCATATGAAACAATAACATATTGGAACTATCAGCTAGCAAACGATATCAATAGAGTAATATTATCTAAAGTGTACGTGACATGGCAATTACCGATGATGATGTGTGTGAGCCGGCAAGCAGGTGTACGTGGAGCATACACATCATCGGTAATGGTGCTGGTGTCCTAACAGCATGATTTTAATAATAACTGATGAAAACACAATATAAGCATGCAATGCGATACGAGAAGCAAGAATATGCAGATCATGAATAACGACGCAACATGTATGAATTTACAGAAATGAATAGTAAATGCAATAATAAGGAATCTACATTTACATATATGGGTCATACAGTCTTGCCGTTTGAAATAACACGAATCGTGGTGTTTAGAAAAATAGGGCTACGGTGTCCTTAAGAAAAGGTGCGTCCTTTGAAATATTCATAGAATCCCTTGTCCTGCCTTTAAAATACTCACGATTCGTCAGTTTTGAAATAGGTATGACCCGATTCTAGTCTAACATCTATAAGTAAACTACTGGACTAAACTAACAGACTGATCGAAAGGGTAAGGAAAACCACCTAAGTTTGAGTCGATATATATATATATATATATATAATAGTCGATGATCCCGCCTCAATAGTATCACATACGATACAATATATATAAGATGACATCCTCGAGTCAAGAGTGCGGATCTATAATCAATATATAGCTCGTACGGTAAATCCGTCGTACGGCATCCCAAATCTGGGTACGGGTCAATATCACATTTATCTCATTAAACAACTAGTATCCTTATCATCACATATCGTGAACTGGGGTACTGATCTACGTCTAGTACAATACGGATACCATCTACATTTATATATATATATATATGCATGTGTATGAAACACATCGTCTAAAGACCCGCTATACTAATTGTAACATTTCAAAAAAATAAAATATTATTTTGGGAATTTTTATAATTTAATAATAAAATATTGAATATTTTAAATAAAGCGGTATAATTAAATACCGATAAATGGGGAAAAATTTAAAAAATTATAGAAATTACTAAAAGAGGGTGTTTTATGTGAATTATGCAAATTTTAAGTTTTTATGATTAATTATATGCTAATTTAGTGCTAATCGCAATTAAAAATCTCTAATCAGATTGTAAGCATATTTTGTGCAAAACATGTACCATATCATTTTACACTTGTTACATTTATTTCCATGGCTTGACTTCATGTTCTTTTTACCATGGTTGTTTTAAGTTAAGAGAGGGAAAATAGAAAAGAAAAGAATAAAGAAATAGGTATGGGTGAGAGAGAGAAAGGTGAGGATTTATGTTGACTTGGTCTTGAGCCATCCCCCATCATTATTGCACTCATTTTCATCTCCCTTCTCCTCTTCTTTCTGCTGCTGCTGCTGCCCCTCCTCTCCTCCTCCACAAAATCCCCAAAAACTCTATGAAAATCACCTTAAAACCCAAATCCCATTTCATAAAAAAGTTGCACAAGCTCAAGGGAAGCACATTGGACCAGAAAAATCAAATTTTGAGGACTTTGGGCAACTCAACAATTATCTTGAGTTGCCAAATGAGGTGTTTTCTGAACCTTTAGCTTAGAATTTCCTTTTCTTTTACCCCCATGTGAGATTAGAATTGATATCGTGTGGTTTGGGTGAACTTTGAAAACTCTAGTTAGGATTTAGGGAAATTTTGGGTAGTGATGTGCAATTGAGCTCAGTAGAGGCCACACAAACCCCCTGGTGCTATAATTCAGACCTAACCCAGAGACAAAAACCCCGGGATATGGATTTAGAAAAGCCGATATCGGAAAATTATGGATTCTGTGAGGGTTAATTGAAATCTTCTATCACTCGGAGACTCTGAAAATTATTTTGTAAACACAGAGAGACATGCAGGCACCTAGGAATCTACCACCAAAACCCCAGCCCCTATCTCCCAATTCTGGCCGCAGATTTAATCTGTATGGCCGCAAATTGCGGCCTGGGTCCCACCATTTTGATTCGTGTTGGTTCTGTAGCTTTATTTCATGTAAATTAGACCCTTGGCATATGCAAAATTGACCAATTTGACCTAGGGTGAAATCTGGGACCTTTTTCCTGAGTTGCTGTTTTGATTCGGGTTTCGTTTTGCGTATTTTAAATTCTGGATTTGCGTATTTGTGTTTTACCTCGATCACTTGACGTTTTCACGATGACATCGAGGGTTGTTGGATGGTTTTGAAAGCATAGTCCATAGGTTATAACCTATAGGCCTTAGTGCGTCGTTTGGTTTTCCTGATGTGATTTTGATGTGCATTTGCGATTGTGTTATCTTGTAGGTACCTTCTCGAGGGCTTCATACGGTGAAGAAGATGAAGGCAACATCGACACCGACACGCAGGTTGCAAGGTGAGTAGATTATCTATGGGGGAAGTCGAGTGGATGGCGTATAGCACCCCCGCAGTTCGATGTTTAGTATACTATATATAGACTATATATAAGTATGATAGCGTTAAGTGTGATATGGATATTCTAGATGTGTTTAGGTGTACTATGGATAGATTAGGGTTTAGAAGTAAACTAGTATAGTTCCATAGTTGCGAACCCTAGAATAGGTTTACACCCACACCCACACATATACTTGCTTGTTATACTTATACCTGGATGATGAGGATAGTGTATGATATTTGGAGATGAGTCGATGAGATTGGGCATAGCGCCATGAGATCAGTGATATGATGTGATTCGTATTTGGGATACGACATAAGATTTTTGCGGGCCTTTGGACATGTGTTTCACACACGTATTTGTATTTATATAGATGGTATCGATTTGTACTAGACTTAGATCAGTACCTCAGATCATGAGATATTATGATAAAGATACCAGATAATTGATGAGATGAATGTGATATTTACCCGTACCCAGCTTTTGGGATGTCATGCGATGATTTACCGTACGATCTTTTTATTGATGATAGATCCGCACTCATGACTCGAGGGTGTCATATGATATCGTATCGTACGCGGTACGTTTGAGGCGGGATCACCGACTATTATATATATATATATAAATACATATATATATATATATATATATATCGACTCAGATTTAGGTGGTTTCCATACCCCTCCTGATTGACTTGTTAGTTAGAACTGTAGTTTTGATAGTAGATGTTAGGCTAGGTCGATGTCATACCTATTTCAAAAACTAACGAATCGGGAGTAGTTAAAGACAGGCAAAGGGATTCTACGGATATTTTCAAAAGTCGCATCTTTTCTTAAAAACACCGTAGCCCTTATTTTCCTAAAAAACCCGATTTGTCCTCTTTAAATGGCAAAACAGTATGACATAGATACATTGATGTAGATTCTACACTGTTGTGTTTATTATTCATTTGCCGCATATTCTTACTGTTTGCATCGCATTGAATGTTAAATATGTTTATTGTTATATCAAAACCATGTTGTTAGGACACCAACACCATTATCGATGATGCATATGTTCCACGTACACCTGCTTGCCGGCTCACACACTTCATCATCGATAATTGCCATGTCACTACACTGTAGGACTGTTGCGTTCACGATATGACCCCTTGCATGGCATACTTGTTTACTTACATACTATACACCCATACTTGTGCACATACCAATTGTATAGTCATACTTGTGTACTTACATATTGTACACCCATACTTGTTAACGTACCTATTGTACATTCATACTTGTGTACTTACATATTGTACACCCATACTTGTGCACGTACCTATTGTACACTCATACTTGTGTACTTATATATTGTACACCCATACTTATGCACGTACCTATTGTACACTCATACTTGTGTACTTACATATTGTACACACATACTTGTGCACTTACCTATTGTACACTCATACTTGTGTACTTACATATTGTACACCCATACTTGTGCACGTACCTATTGTACATTCATACTTATGTACTTACATATTGTACACCCATATTTATGCACGTACCTATTGTACACTCATACTTGTGTACTTACATATTGTACACCCATACTTGTGCATATACCTATTGTACACTCATACTTGTGTACTTACATATTGTACACCCATACTTGTGCACCTACCTGTTGTGCACTCATACTTGTGTACTTACATATTGTACACTCATACTTGTGCACCTACCTGTTGAGCACTCATACTTGTGTACTTATATATTGTACACTCATACTTGTGCACATACCTCTTGTACACTCATACTTGTGTACATACGTAATTGCACATACATAGATGATTCTAGCTTGATTTGGAGATTTGGGAACCGCAAGATATTTTTTAAAACTGATTCATTTTAAAAGGGCGGTGATTGAATGTATTTCTCGGATTGGATGTTTGTAAAAGCAAGTATCGAATCAATTGTTTCCTGATAACGGTTTCATTTGATCGATAACAGTATCTTGTATCGGTATTTAGAAAATTGTATAAAGAAATCACAACCAAAGAATTATATTTGACCGCAATCAATTACGGTGTCAGTTGTAGATCGTAAGCGAGTGCGGATCGTCCACAGGGATTGTGCGATTCGTTTCTATGTTTAATTTGTTTGAATTGAAAAGTTAATCGAAAAGAAAAGAAAGCACGATTCAAGATTTATCAATTATTTCAAGTGTCACTATTCTATTCAAGAATCAAGAAAATGATAACCAATCAAGAATCGGGTTTCTATGATATTTCCAACCAAATGTCAAGAATCTAAATGAGGCTCGTAGGAATCGATCGGATCTATAGACGTGATGTAATCTCAAGATATCGTGTTCTTGTCCTTCGAAGAATTGATACTAGATCAATGATGATCGACGAGAGTTAGGGCTTTCTCGTGAAACAAGGGTTTCATCATTTAACCCTTGTTCTTTCGTCGATATCATTCACATTCTAGCCTCTAGCAATTTCAAGAAACGATCGTAACTCCCCAATTTCGAGCGATATCAATCAAGAAGCATCGCAACAAAATTGGGTCGTCGATTCTTGAACTTGCTAGGGTTTACAAAACTCGTAGGATTCAAGAATCGATTTAAGATATATTACATCATCATTCTATTGATCGTCTCGACTCCTCGACGAGCGTAGTATTACTCAAACATCACAATAAGAATTACAACTAGAAATTTAGATCGAATCATGATGTAAGAATTTAAAGAAAACAAGAGAAAAGAATATCACCTTTTATTTATATCAACAATTTGATTACAGTCGCTCAAGGACTACAAGAGGAAGAACTAAATTGTCGATCTGGCGTCGCTCGGCTCCGTGAGTCGCGGATCGGCTTGGACCACTTGCTCTGTTGAAGATCGGCTTCGCTCATAAAAAGTTGCAAGGCTTCTTGCTTGATGGGGTACTCGGGATCTTGGCTTTTGATTGGAATTAGGGTTAGGGTTTCACACAAGCCTTCTCACTAGACTTGTGGAAGAAAATGAAGAAAAAGAGTGAATGGATCAATCAATTTCAATGAATGAATATAGAATTTGAATCCCTTTTACAAGTGAGCCTAGGGTCCTATTTATAGATTTCCCAAACCCTAGGTCTAGGTTTGAAATTAAAATTCCCTCCAAAAGTTTGTTGAGGAGCTTCTAGAAAGAGTTTGTTAAGAGCTAGCTTAGGTTTTAAGCTAGGATTAATCAAGCTTAGAAAACCCTAGTTTGCTGATCTGGCAGAAGTCTCTGGAGTCTTCTAGAACTTGGAGTACATTTTTGAACTGTAGCCACTGAGAAACGAATTTTGATGCAAAGATGAGGTGCTAACTCCTTGGACCCACCGCGGATCCGCGGCGCAAGCAGGCTCCTGCCGCGGATCCGCGGCTCTTTATGGGGCTTGGGCTTTGGGCTTTCTGGTGTGGTCTTGGGATGATATTTGGGCCTTTCTCTGATGTGTTGATTTGTATTTTTCCTTTTGGATTGATACCAGAACTGAAATCATTGCGTTGGCGTATTTTTTAGCGGTGTAGATTTGAGCAAGCTTCTGATTTTTCCTGCACAGACTTCGAAACACGGGTTGCGATATATAGAAATGATGCCATGTTATGAAATGCAGTCAATTTCCCTAGAAATGCCGGTTTTAAGGTCTAACACATGTAATCTGATATTTTGCAACTGTTTTGCTAATATGTGCTATATGAATGCCGAACACTTCTATATGAATGCAGATGATGAGGAAATTGCCGGCTAAAAGATGCAATATTTTCGACTAATCTGGCGGTTTCCCTCAATATGTGCATATTACTATTTTATGTTGCATGATATACTAATATGCTTACATTTCTTTATTATGTCGCATATATCATGCCTTATGATTATACGCATTGAGATATGTTGTTTCCATGATATTTCTGGATTTAGGAACCGTGGGTATTTCAAAAGAAAGTATGTATTGTTTTAAAAACCCGGTTACTCTTGATATGATATTTCAGTGCATCCACCATGTGTTTTCTCGGTTCTGAGAGCGACATGTGAAACCCGATTCAAGGAGAGGTAGGCACCGTCTGCGGGTATATGGTGGACCCGGTAAGGTATCCCGGGTCAAGAAGAGTCGTATATGTTAGACGGTGAGCCTGGCAGGGGAGTACTACCTACCGGTGATGGTTTTTGAGCTCGGCGGATATCTGGGGGATACCAACCGGAGTTGAGAGAGGAGACGGGCCGATCCGGACTGACGGAGCCCTATGTATATGAGGATTTACGTGCCGATGCTAGGCACAGGTTTCATGATGTTTTCGAGTGTCGATGCTTGACACTCAGGTTCCATGATTTGATATGTCGCGAGCGACACATGTTGATTTACATTCTCATACTTCCATGCATATGCTTTATGACATTTACATGCATATGCTTATTGTCATTGGGTGACACGTGGACGATTTCCACATACATATAGTTGACATTGATGATATTGATCACGTAGTTGGATGATATCCACATATTCATAAACTTCATGATATAGTCGACATTGATCATACCTCATATTTATGATATGTTATTACCTGAGGCACTGCCACGAGCACATGGCACTACACTCATGTATAGATGTTACATTGCCACCTTATCATGCTTCAGACTTATTCATTTGAGCTTTATATATATATCTTATCATATTGACCTAGGATGGTGTCATACATATGATTTCTGCTCTGTGATGTTTTCTATTCATGAGTTGGCAACTCACCCCCGTTGTGCTACAGTTCTTGCAGGTTTTGCCATACAGGTTCCATTGCGGCTTCTAGCACACTGCTTTCCTTACGGGTGATTCGCTTTGGTAGGTGGGTTCTTTTGCATCAGAACCATTATTGTACATGTATTATTCAGTTGTATCTAGTAATTCCATCAACCAAACTTGTATATTGTTTCAGACTTAGAAAACCAGTTATGTATTATTTTGACCTTAGAGTCGCGCGATGTAGAATTATGTTTTTCTTGATATTTTGAGTTTCTTTTGAGTTTTGATCATCGCCCTTCGGCGTTGTATATTATACTGCTTGCGTGGTTGTGACCGTCGATTGACGAAGAGCTAGCTCCCGCTTAGGGATGCCTTTTATCATTATATATATGTTATTCTTGTTGTATCCCATTTGGGGCCAGTATTTACAAAGGAAACTCTACCGAAATTTTCAGAAAAGACTATAGATTTTAAAAATGCATATTCGGCTTACTTATTTAAAAACCTTGCTTTTAAAACATGTTTTCCTTACTTCTTAAAAACTAGTTTTCTTTATTTACTCCTTAAAATGGTTTTAGATTTCTGGGCTTTTGGCTTACTTGAATTAGATGGGGTCCTATAGACTTCATATGATTCAAGGGCCAGTCACGTGCTATTTCGGGTCATGACAAAGTTGGCATCAGAGCCCTAGGTTAACCTTGGTTCGAGTCTAAGTTTGACTATGCATGGCCTAGAGCGTTTATATATATACGGAACTTAGGCTTGACCTTACGGAACTTAGACTTAGTCGAGGGGGTATTATACCCGAACTTTCACCGCGTAGGATGACCCTTGGTTGATGGAGTAGGTAGCTTGAGTAGAGTGACGTACCGTATGTATGTTTCGCGGCATACTTATGGTATGCTACTCCGCTTAAGAAACCTTAGGATGTACATTTCCTTGCACAGTATTATATTCATTCCTATGATCTATCCTCATCGATATTGGTTATGATTTTGCTGCCATGATCACACGGGCAGAGAGAGCTACGGCTAGAGTTGCGTCAGCATGAGCTCATCATGGACGAGGACTGACCAAGGCGTGATTCCAGAGACGTACGATTGCATAGAGGCTTCGTTTTATTGTGTTTTCACGCCATGAGCGTTTGACAGATCACTTTTACGGGATTTCTCGGACGTGCAGATCAGCACCAGAGGATCAGGCTACTGCTAGAGGCCAGCCAGGATGTGATGAACATTGATATATCGCTTATTCATCATGATTGAGGAGCTGTTCAGCATACAGACGAATGAGCCAGTTGTTGCTGCAAATGACGAGATATTGCCCAGATGGTGGAGCTACTGCAGCATGAGTATATACTTAGAGATGTGATGGGAAGTCGCTAGTCACCCAAGGAGGAACGACCAGGACATGTGGTTCGTTCGCTTACCCCGATGCGAGGTCATCAGATAGATTGATTCCAGCTAGAAACGACTTCACGCAGATTCGTTGAGAGTCGATAGAGATAATCGAATGTCAGGAACCCATTTCCAAGTTTAAAGTATTCGAAAGACAATGCAAGTAATGCTATGGACCCTCTAGAAGAATGAAACCCTAACTCGACGTAATGACCATGGAACGCCTTCGAACCTTAAGGTTTGCGGCAGTTTAGCCGTGCCATTTGTGAGGCTTGGGTTTGCCCTTCTACGGTTGGTCCACAGGTGCTGTGGTATGTACTGGAATACTATTAAACTATACTCAAGATGTTGATCTCTTGGGGGATTATAAGATTTTGACAAATCGATCGGATGATTCGATATCATTCGGATATCATGTGATAGGATACATTGCTTGGGAGACACCAGATACGAGTATAGCCGTTGGAGCGCAGTCCATGCGACCACGAGAAGATGAGTCCGAATCATTCGACATTGGAACAGAGTGGAGTAAAGAGTTCGCACGAGATTTCGACGAGATGACGCTCCATTCCGCTGACATCAGAGATGTGATACGCATACAAAGGCGTTGTATATGGGTATACCTTCCATAAGGAGTCACGACGAGTATGCAGTCGTTCCGGAACAAGAGACAGGTAGAGTAAAGGATGGTAACTTCCGGGCAATTCGGTAGAAACGAGATTTGAGAGAGACCTCGATAGGACCTTTCTGGAATACTATACGAGAAGACTTGGACCCAGGAGTGGTCATATTGCGCACACCCAGCAGGCCAGAGTTCGGCATCGTCGCCGAGATAGTTGACTAGGTTCGGATAAAGGACCTCAACCAGATGCGTTGTGAATTGATCAAGAACGAACGGGTATAGAGTATATCTCCGCAGGTTGGGACGAGTTCCTGAGGACGTGTGCGGCTAAGTATTTTCCACAGAGTGATGAAGATACCGAGTTTGTGATTTCGAGTTCGTATGAGAGACTTCGGATTGACCGTAGCCGAAAACATTTGCAGTGCGCAGATAGAAACGTGACGTCGCAGTGGACGATGATACAGACAAAAGGTTCGTGCGAGACGCTGACGAGCTGTTGTTACTCCCCGTTAAGATTAAGGTCGGATATGTCTACAAAGGCGTTGAGATGCGACCAGTTTCCGAGAAAATGCTGTGTTGAGGACGCAGATGTCCGGAGGGCGAGAAAAGATTATGCAAGAGTACCAGCCTCCGTACAGTTCGGCATAGGCGAGATCGGAAGAGACCTTGAGCAGGATTCCTTTCAGGACACAGCTGCGATAAGATTTGCACCCAGGATCAGATGTGTGATGTGTATTTAGAGGACCAGAGGTCGGCGCTAGTGACGTGCTGCTTTACGAGTGGCCATGAGGATTGACCCAGAGACGACCAGAGAAGTGCCAGGACGGAATCGTCCCCGTTAGCACACCTGACAGGGCCGATGAGCCGATGGATCGCGAGATTTGTAATCCACAGAGAAGATAAGGGCCCAAAGACAGAGGACGCCAGACCTTGAGCAGGAGGCAAGTAGATATCTTGCTCTACTAGCATTGGATGCACCGACACCTTCCCGACTTTGAAGGAGGATATATCGACGACGGTATTTATGATTTGCGATTTGGTGATTCGATTATCACGTATCCGTCACCTTAGATTTCGGTATTTTGGGCGATCTATTCGCATGATTTAGTCTTGATGACCGAGTTCCATGATATTTGTTTTCATGCACCATGGTTGCACCTACAGGGTATTCATATTTGTGCACAGTTATTGCACCTGATATCGTTTTTGTGCCTTGGTTGCACATGCTTATGATTTCATGGATTTTATACCGTTGGGTTGATTTTGTGCACGTGGTATGCACACGATTTGGCTTTTGCACTCGATATAGCTTATATGTGCTTGTAGTGCATTGATATGTGTTTTGTGCACGCAATTGCACACGTTTATGATTTTTACACCTTGGTACACTCGGTGTTGCTATTTACGCATTGGAGTTATTGTTTAGGTTTTGTGCACGGGATGCACTGTATTTGTATTTCTTGCACAGGATGCACCAGTTTTATACTTCATGTATTTTTTGTACCGGATTTATATTTCGTTCTTTTGTTGCACCTGACTTCGATTTTGATATTGATGTCGATTTCATGCACTCTGTGCACTTCTTTTGGATTCTTGCGCATGATCGACGCTTGATATTGGATTTCATGATCTCGTGCATGTTGGATGCACATGATTTAGATTTTATTCGTGCATGATGGATGCACCAAATTTGGATTTTCGCGCGTGTTGAGCGCATGTTTGGAGATGCGACTTTGGGGCACACCAGATGCGCTAAATCGAGATTTTTCGTGCATGTCAGACGCATCTGGTTTTGCTGTCAGGCACACACGTTGCCTATGACAGATGTTTCGTGCACACCGTTGCACCTAGATGTTGTTTCCGTGCACATGTATGGCACATATATGAATTTTGATTTCCGTGCACACCAGACGCACAGGGTATTCTTATATACATTTTGGGATCTATTTCTTATGGAGCAGTACGTTTTTATGATATTTGCTATATATTTTCGTACTGAGCAGGACTAGTCAGAGGATAGTACCTAGATATATTTTGCATGCATTGATAGTTATCGAAGGGATTTCCAAAAAGCGAGCTATAGTCTTAATATTTATCTACGTGTCTGATATGACACGACACGTTAAAATGAGGAAACCCTTCTAAATTGTTTTCAAAACGGCGGGACGTACATATTAAACAAAAGATTTATACATATATAGCTATTTTCTTACAATAGACGTCCGCCACTGTGCCGCGATATGCGCATAGCACAGCAACATGAAAAGGTTTGGCATGCATTTCCTTAAGATATTTACATGTATAGTTCTGATTTATATCATATTGGTTTTATTTTGGATTTGACATTTGTGTCTTTACCATGACTCCGATGATTGCGGGATGTTTGACGGAATTTTGTTTTCGAGTTATCTGCTCATTGTTCATGCGCATGCATTGCGCTATGATGTGTTTTATGCATTGATGATTTCGGAGCCCAGACGACTTAGTCTTTTACTGAAATGTTTTAAAATTTGGGGGTTTAAAATTTAAATTCGGGGACCGAATTTTTTTAAGGGGGGAAGATTGTAACATTTCAAAAAAATAAAATATTATTTTGGGAATTTTTATAATTTAATAATAAAATATCGAATATTTTAAATAAGGCGGTATAATTAAATACCGATAAATGGGGAAAAATTTGAAAAATTATAGAAATTACTAAAAGATGGTGTTTTATGTGAATTATGCAAATTTTAAGTTTTTAAGATTAATTATATGCTAATTTAGTGCTAATCGCGATTAAAAATCGCTAATCGGATTTTAAGCATATTTTGTGCAAAACATGCACCATATCATTTTACACTTGTTACATTTATTTCCATGGCTTGACTTCATGTTCTTTTTACCATGGTTGTTGTTTTAAGTTAAGAGAGGGAAAATAGAAAAGAATAAAGAAATAGGTATGGGTGAGAGAGAGAAAAGTGAGGATTTATGTTGACTTGGTCTTGAGCCATCCCCCATCATTATTGCGCTCATTTTCCTCTCCCCTCTCCTCTTCTTTCTGCTGCTGCTGCTGCCCCTACTCTCCTCCTCCACAAAATCCCCCAAAACTCCATGAAAATCACCTCAAAACCCTAAATCCCATTTCATAAAAAAGTTGCACAAGCTCAAGAGAAGTACATTGGACCAAGAAAAATCAAATTTTGAGGACTTGGGGCAACTCAAGAATTTTCTTGAGTTGCCAAATGAGGTATTTTCTGAACCTTTAGCATAGAACTTCCTTTGCTTTTACCACCATGTGAGACTAGAATCGATATCGTGTGGTTTGGGTGAACTTTGAAAACTCTAGTTAGGGTTTAAGGAAATTTTGGGTAGTGATGTGCAATTGAGCTCAGTAGAGGCCACACAAACCCCCTAGTGCTAGAATTCAGACCTAACCCAGAGACTAGAACCCCGGGATACGGATTTAGAAAAGCCGATATCGGAAAACTGTGGATTCTGTGAGGGTTAATTGAAATCTGCTATCACTCGGAGACTCTGAAAATTATTTTGCAAACACAGAGAGACATGCAGGCACCTAGGAAGCTACCACCAACACCCCAGCCCCTATCTCCCAACTCTGGCTGCAGATTTAATCTGTATGGCCGCAAATTGCGGCCTGGGTCCCACCATTTTGATCCGTGTTGGTTCTGTAGCTTCATTTCATGTAAATTAGACCCTTGGCATATGCAAAATTGACCAATTTAACCTAGGGTGAAATCTGGGACCTTTTTCCTGAGTTGCTGTTTTGATTCGGGTTTCGTTTTGCGTATTTTAAATTCTGGATTTGTGTATTTGTGTTTTACCTCGATCACTTGACGTTTGCACGACGACATCGAGGGTTGTTGGATGGTTTTGAAAGCGTAGTCCATAGGTTCTAACCTATAGGCCTTAGCGCGTCGTTTAATTTTCCCGATGTGATTTTGATGTGCATTTGCGATTGTGTTATCTTGTAGGTACCTTCTCGAGGGCTTCATACGGTGAAGAAGATGAATGCGACATCGACACCGACACGCAGGATGCAAGGTGAGTAGATTATATCTACGGGGGAAGACGGGTGGATGGCGTATAGCACCCCCGCAGTTCGATATTTAGTATACTATATATAGACTATATATAAGTATGATAGCGTTAAGTGTGATATAGATATTCTAGATGTGTTTAGGTGTACTATGGATAGATTATGGTTTAGATGTAAACTAGTATAGTTCCCTAGTTGCGAACCCTAGAATAGGTTTACACGTACACACACATATGCTTGCTTGTTATACTTATACCGGGATGATGAGGACAGTGTATGATATTTGGAGATGAGTCGATGAGATTGGGCATAGCGCCATGAGATCGGTGATATGATGTGATTTGTATTTGGGATACGACATGAGATTTTAGCGGGCCTTTGGACGTGTGTTTCACACACGTATTTGTATTTATATAGATGGTATCGATTTGTACTAGACATAGATCAGTACCTCAGATCATGAGATATTATGATAAGGATACCAGATAATTGATGAGATGAATGTGATATTGACCCGTACCCAGCTTTTGGGATGCCGTACGATGATTTACTGTACGAGCTGTTTATTGATGATAGATCCGCACTCATGACTCGAGGATGTCATATGATATTGTATCGTACGCGGTACCTTTGAGGAGGGATCACCGACTATTATATATATATATATATATATATATATATATATATCGACTCAGATTTAGGTGGTTTTCATACCCCTCCTGATTGACTTGTTAGTTAGAGCTGTAGTTTTGCTAGTAGATGTTAGGCTAGGCCGATGTCATACCTATTTCAAAAAATAACGAATCGGGAGTAGTTAAAGACAGGCAAAGGGATTCTACGGATATTTTCAAAAGACGCATCTTTTCTTAAAAACACCATAGCCCTTATTTTCCGAAAAACCTCGATTTGTCCTCTTTAAATGGCAAAACAGTATGACATAGATACATTGATGTAGATTCTACACTATTGTGTTTATTATTCATTTGCCGCATATTCTTACTGTTTGCATCGCATTGCATGTTAAATATTTTTATTGTTATATCAAAACCATGTTGTTAGGACACCAGCACCATTATCGATGATGCATATGTTCCACGTACACCTGCTTGCCGGCTCACACACTTCATCATCGATAATTGCCATGTCACTACACTGTAGGACAGTTGCGTTCCGGATATGACCCCTTGCATGGCATACTTGTGTACTTACATACTTTACACCCATACTTGTGCACATACCTATTGTACATTCATACTTGTGTACTTACATATTGTACACCCATACTTGTGTACGTACCTATTATACATTCATACTTGTGTACTTACATATTGTACACCCATACTTGTGCACGTACCTATTGTACATTCATACTTTTGTACTTACATATTGTACACAAATTCCAAAATGTTAACGGCTGATCTGATCGGTGGAAAAAAGATTCTGACAACATACCTATTGTACACTCATACTTGTGTACTTACATATTGTACACCCATACTTGTGCACATACCTATTGTACATTCATACTTGTGCACTTACATATTGTACACCCATACTTGTGCACGTACCTATTGTACATTCATACTTGTGTACTTACATATTTTACACCCATACTTGCGCACATACGTATTGTACACTCATACTTGTGTACTTACATATTGTACACTCATACTTGCGTACCTACCTGTTGTACACTCATACTTGTGTACTTACATATTGTATACTCATACTTGTGCACATACCTATTGTACACTCATACTTGTGTACTTACATATTGTACACTCATACTTGTGCACCTACCTGTTGTACACTCATACTTGTATACATACGTAATTGCATATACATAGATGATTCTGGCTTGATTTGGAGATTTGGGAACCACAAGATACTTTTTAAAACTGATTCATTTTAAAAGGGCGGTTTCCCTCAATATGTGCATATTACTATTTTATGCTGCATGATATACTGATATGCTTACATTTCTTTATTATGTCGCATATATCATGCCTTATGATTATACGCATTGAGATATGTTGTTTCCATGATATTTTTGGATTTGGGAACCGTGGGTATTTCAAAAGAAAGTATGTATTGTTTTAAAAACCCGGTTACCCTTGATATGATATTTCAGTGCGTCCACCATGTGTTTTCTCGGTTCTGAGAGTGACATGTGAAACCCGATTCGAGGAGAGGTAGGCACCGTCTGCGGGTACATGGTGGACCCGGTGAGGTACCCCGGGGCAAGAAGACTCGTATATGTTAGACGGTGAGCCTGGCAGGGGAGCACTACCTACCGGTGATTGTTTTTGAGCTCAGTGGATATCTGGGGGATACCGACCGGAGTTGTAAGAGGAGACGGGCCGATCCGGACTGACAGAGCCCTATGTATATGAGGATTTACGTGCCGATGCGAGGCACAGGTTTCATGATGTTTTTGAGTGTCGATGCTTGACACTCAGGTTCCTTGATTTGGTATGTCGCGAGCGACACATATTGATTTACATCCTCATACTTCCATGTATATGCTTTATGACATTTACATGCATGGTGCTTATTGTCATTGGGTAACACGTGGACGATTTCCACAAACATATAGTTGGCATTGATGATATTGATCACATAATTGGATGATATCCACATATTCATAGACTTCATGATATAGTCGACATTGATCATACCTTATATTTATGATATGTTATTACCTGCGGCACTGGCATGAGCACTTGCCACTACACTCATGTATAGATGTTACATTGCCACTTTATCATGCTTCAGATTTATTCATTTGAGGTTTATATATATATATATCTGATCGTATTGATCTAGGATGGTATCATACATACGATTTCTGCTCTGTGATGTTTTCTATTCTCGAGTTGCCAACTCACCCCCGTTGTGCTACAGTTCTTGTAGGTTTTGCCGTACATGTTCCATTGCGGCTTCTGGCACACTGCTTTCCTTACGGGTGATTCGCTTTGGTAGGTGGGTTCTTTTGCATCAGAACCACCATTTTACATGTATTATTCAGTTGTATCTAGTAATTCCATCAACCAAACTTGTATATTGTTTCAGACTTAGAAAACCAGTTATGTATTATTTCGACCTTAGAGTCGCGCGATGTAGTATTATGGTTTTCTTGATATTTTGAGTTTCTTTTGAGTTTTGATACTCGCCCTTCGGCGTTGTATATTATACTGCTTGCATGGTTGTGATCGTCGATTGACGAAGAGCTAGCTCCCGCTTGGGGATGCCTATTATCATTGTATATATGTTATTCTTGTTGTACCCCGTTTTGGGCTAGTATTACAAAGTAAACTCTGCCGAAATTTTCAGAAAAGACTATAGATTTTAAAAATGCATATTCGGCTTACTTATTTAAAAACCTTGCTTTTAAAACATGTTTTCCTTACTTCTTAAAAACTAGTTTTCTTTATTTACTTCTTAAAATGGTTTTAGATTTCTGGACTTTTGGCTTACTTGAATTAGATGGGGTCCTATAGACTACATATGATTGAAGGGCCAGTCACGTGCTATTTCGGGTCGTGACACTAATCATGTCGTATCTCATAATACGAACCATGTCACATCACCGATCTCATGGCACCATACCCAATCTCATCGACTCATCTCCAAATATCGTATACTATCCTTATCATCCATCATCCATGTATATGTATACTTATATATATATGTAGTCCCATACCTATGCGTATATATATATACACACACACACACACACGCACAAATAATATAAAATGTATGCAAGTGTGTGTGTGTGTGTGCGTGTATGCAAATCTTAACTCTAGGGTTTCGCGACTAAGAAGCTAAACTAAGTTACTTCTACTTACACTAAACTAACCCAAAGTCACATAATCATTTCTTGCTAAGTATGCATAACTCATAACCACATAAGTATATGTGTGTGTGTGTGTGTATATATATATATATCATAACGCATTCGCGTTCTATCAACGAAACTGCGGGGGTGCTATATGCCATCAACCCGACTTCCGCCGTAGATATATATCTACTCACCTTGATCCTCGCTTGCTGGAGTCAATGACGCTGCACTCTCCTCATTGTCTCGAAATCCACGTGGGGGTACCTACATATCACACATATTATCGTAAACTGAAATCGCGAACGAAAACCAAAACAATACACGAAACGTACATAGGTTAAAACCTATGGACTAAGCATGCACGGATAACCAACAACTCTCGACGATTGATGTATAAACGTGAATCGACCGAGATAAAACACAAATACCAAATTCCAATTCATTCAAAGCCACAAAACGAAATCAGAAACTTGAAAACTTGCTCCAAATTTTACCCTACGTGAAATTAGCCAATTTTGCATATAGAAAGGGTCTGGTTTACTGAAATAAAAGCCCTGGACCAAACACGGAGGCATTCTTCCCTATCCTGGCCGCAATTTGCGGCCAAGAAGAATAAAATTGCGTCCTAGGTTGTGTATTTAGGGCTCTGGTCTCTGTGGTTGCTTCCTAGGTTCCTGCATGTATCACTGTGTTTGCTAAACAATTTTCAGGTCACCCGGGTCATAGCAGATGTCAATATACCATCCCAATTCTCATAATTTTCCGATATCGGGGTTTCTATGTTCGGGTTAAGGGGTTCCAGTCTCTGTTTTAGTCCGTAAAACTAACAATACAGGGGTTATATGGCCTCTACTAGCTTCAATTACACATTTGGATTCAAATCAAACCCTAACCTCTTCTAGAATTTTCCAAAGTTCACATAACTATACAATATCAATTCTAAACTTATATAAATGTTAAAGGAAATGAAATAAAATTCTAATGGTGAAGGAAATAGCTCATTTGGCAGCTCAAGAATTTTCTTGAGTTGCCCCAAGTGCTCAAATCCGACTTTTCTTGGTCCAAAGTGCTTGTAAGGAGCTTGTGCATGTTTTTTGTGAAGTGGAGATGGTGTTTTGATGGGTTTTTGATGATGAAGTGAGGAGGTAGAGGGGGGAGGGAGAGAGGGCAGCAGCCATGGGAGAGGGAGAGGGAGGAAATGGTGATGGAAATGAGGGGGAAAGCATTGGAGACTTAGTCAAATGAGACCCCTCACCTCTCACTCTCTTCTCTCTCTTGCCCATACCCATTTTTCTATTCTTTTCCATTTTCTTTTCTATTTGTTTTATTTTCTTCACTTATCTTTTGTTTTCCTTTTCATTTTAAATACAAATGAAAACCCCAATTAAAACCATGGTCACACAAAAGGAAAATAACAAGGTTTGTAACATGAAGTGGTGCATGTCATGCACGATTATTAATCAAGTTTAGAAATAAACTTGTGTATAACCAATTTCATAACTTTTATAAAATGTCTAAATCATAAAACATTCTTTCAAAATCAACAATTTACATATATTTCCAAATATTTCCCAATTATCAGTATTTAATTATACCGCAACATTAAAATATTCATAATATTTATTATTTAATTATAAAAATTCCCATAAATAATATTTTATTTTTCTGAAATGTTACAGTCTCACCCCTTAAAGAAATTCGGTCCCCGAATTTAAATTTAAATCCCTTAAATACAAAAACATTTCAGTAAAATGATCAAGTCGTCGATGCTCCGAAATCATAAATACATAAAACATATCGTAGCGCAATGCATGCGCATGAAAAACGAGTATATAAACCAGAATCAAAACTCCGTCAAGCATCCCGCAATCATCGGAGTTATGGTGAAGACACTAATGTCTAGATCCAATACGAAAACCAACATGATATACATCAAACTCTACATGTAAACATCTTTGTAACTCGTCAAAGTGTCTGAAAGAAATGCAAGCCAAAACCTTTCAAGTCGCTGTGCGATGCGCGTATCACTGCACAGTGGCGGACGTTTATTGTAAGAAAATAACTATATATGTATATATATCCTTTGTTTAACATACACATCCCGCCGTTTTGAAAAAAATAATTTAGAAGGGTTTCCTTTGTTAAATGTCTCGTGTCATCTCGGACACGTAGGTAAATACTAAGACTATAGCTCCTTTTTGGAATTCCCTTCGATAGCTATCAATGCATGCAAAAATATATTCAGGTACTGTTCTCGGACTAGTCCTGCTCAGCTACTATATCAAATATTAAATATCATAAAACATGCTGCTCAAGGGAAATCAATCCCAAAATGTATTTAAGAACGCCGCGTGCGTCTGGTGCGCAACGAAATCGAAATCTATGAATGTGCCATA
The DNA here is from genome assembly GCA_030015575.1 of Agapanthus africanus. Lineage (NCBI taxonomy): Eukaryota > Viridiplantae > Streptophyta > Magnoliopsida > Asparagales > Amaryllidaceae > Agapanthus > Agapanthus africanus. The sequence goes on from JASDDO010000026.1 coordinate 408,093,223, forward strand.
CATGTGCACAGGACAAAATCTAAGTGCAACGGGTGTGCACGAAACACCTGTCAAAGGCAACGGGTGTGCCTGACAGTAATATCAGGTGCATCTGATATACACGAAGAATCCCGATTTAGTGCATCTGGCATGCACCAAAATCGCATCAAGCGCCCAAGTATGCGCAAGAATCCAAGTCAGGTGCACAAAGTGCACGAAAACAAATATCGAATATCACAATCGAAATCGACAGTATACAACACATTTCAATCCAAATCCAAATCAGGTATACCGTGGTATATATAATCTCACAACCATGTGCATCAGCATGCACAAAATCGAATTCAAAATACTAAGAGTGCATGAAAACTATGCCGAAATCATAAGTCAACTCACATGCATACTATAGATATGAAATCAAAATCAACATCTCGAATGACATCAAATCGAAGTCAAGTGCAACTGTGGTGCACAAAATCTCAATCATGCAAATAAATCGCCCAAAATATCAGGCATGAAATCAAAATCAACATCTCGAATGACATCAACCGAAGTCAAGTGCAACCGTGGTGCACAAAATCTCAATCATGCAAATAAATCGTCCAAAATACCGAAATCAAAGATAGCGGAAATAGTCCCGCTCTAGCACATCCTCAAAAATCTCTGGCCAAATGTCATGGTCACTCATAACTGGTCTCGTCGACAATGCCGAACTCTAGCCTACTGGGTGTGCACAATATGACCGATCCTGGGTCCAAGTCTTCTTGTATAGTATTCAAGAAAGGTTCTGTCGAAGTCTTCCCCAAAACTCTTTTCTGTCGAACTTCCCGGAAGTTATCATCCTTTACTAAGCTTGTTTCTCGTTCCGGAACGGCTGCATACTCATCGCGACTCCTTCTGGGAGATATATCCATATACAACTCCTCTGCATGCGTATCATATTTCTAATGTCAGCGGAGTGGAACGTCATCTCATCAAGATCTCGTACGAACCTCTTACTCTACTTTTCTCTAATGTCGACTGCTTCGGACTCGTTTCTTTGTGGTTGCATGGACTGCGCTCCAATGGCTATACTCGTATCTGGAGTCTCCCAAGCAATGTATCCCATCACATGATATCCGAATGACGTCGAACCTTTCGATCGATTTGTCAAGGTTCCATAATCCCCCAAGAGCTCAACATCTTGAGTACAGTTTAATAGTATTCCAGTACATGTCACAGTACCTATGGACCAACAGTAAAAGGGCAAATCTAAGCCTCACTAATGGCACCGCGGAACTGCTGCCAACCCTAAGGTTCAAAAGCGTTCCTATGGTCAATATGTCGAGTTAGGGTTTCATTTTTCTAGAGGGTCTACGGAATTACTTGCATGTTTCTCCGAATACTTTAAACATGGAAAAATGGGTTTCTGACATTCGATCGTCTTCTATCAACTCTCAACGTACCTGCGTGAAGTCTTCTCTAACTGGAATCAATCAATCTGATGACCTCGCATCGGGATAGGTAATGAATCATAAGTCCTAGTCATCCCTCCTCGGGTGACTAGCGATCTTCTATCATATCTCTAAGTACAACTCATGCGGCGTTAGCTTCAAACATCTGGGCGACATCTCGTCAGTCGCAGCAATAACTGAATCATTCGCCTGCACGCTGAACAATGCCTCAATCATCAAAATAATCGGTGCATTGATGGTCATCACATTCTGACTAGCCTCTTGCAGTGGCCCAATCCTCTGGTGCTGATCTGCACGTCCGAGAAATCTCATAAAAGCGATCCATCAAACGCTCATGGCGCGAAAACACAAATAAATGATACATCTATGCAATCGTGTGTCCCTGGAATCACGCCGTGGTCAGTCCTCGTCCGTGACGAGCTCATACTGACGCAACTCTAGCCGTAGTATTCTCTGCCCGTGTAATCGTGGCAGCAAAACCATAACCCAATATCGATGAAGATAGATCATGAATTAATATAATACTGTGCAAGGAAATGTACATCCTAAGGCTTCTTAATTGGAGTAGCGTATCGTAAGTATGCCGCGGAACATACACACGGTACGTCACTCTCCTTAAGTCACCTACTCCATCAACCAAGGTCAACCTATGCGACGAAAGTTCGGGTCTAATACCCCCTCGACCAAGTCTAAGTTCCGTAAGGTCAAGCCTACGTTCCGAATATATACAAACGTCCTAGGCTCCGCATAGTCAAACATAGACTCGAACCAAGGTTAACCTAGCGCTCTGATACCAACTTTGTCATGACCCGAAATGGCATGTGACTGGCACTTGAATCATATGAAGTCAATAGGACCCCATCTAATTCAAGTAAGCCAAAAATCCCAGAAATCTAAACCATTTTAAAAGAAGAAGGTGAAAAAAACTTATTTTAAAGAAAGTGGTTTTAATAACATAAGCCGAATATGCATTTTTAAAATCTCAAGTCTTTTCTGAAAATTTCGGCAGAGTTTTCTTTGTAAATACTGGCCCCAAAAGGATACAACATGCATAATATGAATAAAGGCATCCCAAGGAGGGAGCTATCTTTTTATCAATTGACGGTCACAACCACGCAAGAAATATAATATACAACGCCGAAGGGCGATGATCAAAACTCTGAAAGAAACTCAAAATCATCATAAAAACCATAATAATACAACGCGCGATTCTAAGGTCGAAAAAATATACAACTGGTCTTCTAAGTCAAATAAATATATAAGTCTGCTTGATTGAGTTTACTAAATACAACTGAATAAATAAAAGTACAATGGTGGTCACGATACAAGTGAACCCACCTACCAAAGTAATCACCCGGAATGGAAGCAGCGTGCCAGCAAAGCCACAACGAACCTGTACGGCAAAACCTGCAAGAAACTGTGGCACAACGGGGGTGAGTTGCCAACTCATGAGTAGAAAACATCACCGGGCAGAAATCGTATGTATGACTCAATCCTAGGTCAATACGAACATAATATATAAGCTCAAAATGATAAAATCTGAAGCATGATAAGGTTGCAAGGGTAAAAATCTATACATAAGTATAATACCAAGTTCTCGTGTCAGTGCCTCAGATAACAACATATCATAAATATGAGGTATTGATGCAATATAATGAAAACAGAATACATTATGCATGTGAAAACTCTTTTCTTAGTTTTGTGAGATTTCTATGTGTATGAAACGAGGTATCATCAATGAAATCAACAGGGAAACAGTGTCTAGCATCGACACAAAAATATATATACAAATCCCAATATATCAATATCTCAGGCTCCGGCAATCCGGACTGGCCTGTATCCTCGAATCTCAATATCTAGGGCTCCGGCAATCCGGACTGGCTCATATCATCAAATCTCAAAACCTCAGGCTCCGGCTATCCGGACTGGCCTGTACTCCAATCGGTATCCTCCGGATATCCAACGAGTTACAATAAAATCACCGGTCAGTAGTGCTCCCCCGTCACAGGCTCAACGCCATCATCTGTGACCTTCTCATCCCGGGGTACCGCACCGGGTCCACCATGCACCCACAGACGGTTCCTCCTCCCCACCGAATCGGGTGTATGATATCGCTCAAGAGCCGAGAAAACTCATGGTGGACATATCTCAAATCATAATATGAGAAAACTGTACTTTTATCTTTTAAAAATGATAATGAGTTTATAAAGTCTTGCGGTTTCTCCAAATCCAGAAATCTCATGGAAAATCCGAAATCCAAACTGAAAAGTCAATAATAATGAATACTGGGCTCCGGCAATCCGGACTGGCCCTTATAATATTGCATGACAATGAATATATAATATGCATGAAATATCAAGCAATGAATGCAATAATGAACTAGCATATGAAATAATAACATATTGGAACTATCAGCTAGCAAACGATATCAATAGATTAATATTTTCTAAAGTGTACGTGACATGGCAAATACCGATGATGATGTGTGTGGGCCGGCAAGCAGGTGTACGTAGAGCATACACATCATCGGTAATGGTGCTGGTGTCCTAACAGCATGATTTTAATAATAACTGATGAAAACACAATATAAGCATGCAATGCGATAAGAGCAGCAGGAATATGCAGAACATGAATAACGACGCAACATGTACGAATGTACAGAAATGAATAGTAAATACAACAATAAGAAATCTACATTAACATATATGGGTCATACAGTTTTGCCGTTTGAAATAACACGATTCGTGGTGTTTAGAAAAATAGGGCTACGGTGTTCTTAAGAAAAGGTACGTCCTTTGAAATATTCGTAGAATCTTGGCCTGTCTTTAAAACACTCACGATTCGTCAGTTTTGAAATAGGTATGACCCGAGTCTAGTCTAACATCTATAAGTAAACTACTGAACTAAACTAACAGACTGATCGAAAGGGTAAGGAAAACCACCTAAGTCTTAGTCGATATATATATATATATATATATATATATATATAATAGTCGGTGATCCCGCCTCAATAGTATCACATACGATATAATATATATAATATGACATTCTCAAGTCAAGAGTGTGGATCTATCAACAATATAGCTCATACGGTAAATCCATCGTACGGTATTCCAAATCTGGATACGGGTCAATATCACATTTAGCTCATTAGACAACTGGTATCCTTATCATCACATATCATAAATTAGGGTACTGATCAACGTCTAGTACAATACTGATACCATATATATATGTGTGTGTGTGTGTGTGTGTGTGTGTGTGTCACGTCCCGAAAAGTACGGAATATGACCGGCACTTAAATTATGAAACGTTTCGAGGCGTACGTAATCTAAGTAAGCCAAAACCCAGAAATCAAAACCAAGTAAAGCAGTAGAGTGAAGGAAAACCAATTTAAATCAAGTAGTAGCAACATAGGCCAAAATATGCATTTTTAAAATCATAAGTCTTTTCTGAAAATTTCGGCAGGGTTTCCTTTGTAAATACTGGCCCTGAACGGGGTTCAACATGATAAATATATACATGAATGATAAAAGGCATCCCCAAGCAGGAGCTAGCCCTTCATCAATCGACGGCCACAACCACGCAAACAATATAATATACAACGCCGAAGGGCGAGGATCAAAACTGAAAGGAAAACTCTAAACAACATGAAATCCATAATAATACAACGCGCGAATCTAAGGTCGAAAGAATAAATATCACTGGTCTACTAAGTCAATAAGATATACATTTCTGGTTGATGGAGTTTACTAGATACAACTGAATAGCATATATACAATGGTGGTCCTGATGCAAAAGAACCCACCTAACAAAGCAATCACCCGGAAAGGAAGCAGTGTGCCAGCAAAGCCATAACGAAACCTGTACGGCAAAATCTGCAAGAACTGTGGCACAACGGGGGTGAGTTGCCAAATCGTGAGTAGAAAACATCTACGAGTAGAAATCGTATGTATGACACAATCCTAGGTCAAAACGATAAATAATAAATATAACCTCAAATGATAAGTCTGAAGCAAGAAAAGGTGGCAAGGGTAAACATCTATACATAAGTGTAATCATATATGCTCGTGTCAGTGCCTCAGGTAACAACATATCATATGAATGAGGTATGAATGCATGAAAACAGAATACATGTAAATGAAGAAACTGCTTTCATAACTTAGTGAGATTTCTGTATATTTAAAACGAGGTATCATCAATGAAATCAATATAATCAGTGTCTAGTATCGACACGAAACAAAAATCCCAATATCTCAATATCTCAGGCTCCGGCTATCCGGACTGGCCTGAATCATCAAATCTCAATACCTTAATATTTCAAAATCTCAGTGTCTCAAATCTCACTATCTAGGGCTCCGTCAGCCCAGATCGGCCTCTATCATCAATCACACGGCCACGAACGGTATCCTTCGGATATCCGACGCGCCAGGTAAAATCACCGGTAGGCAGTCTGCCCCTGCCGGGCTCATCGTCTACAACTCGATCTTCTTGCCCCCGGGTACCTTACCGGGTCCACCATGTACCCGTAGACGGTTCATCCAACTCCTCGAATGGGGTCTTGAAATCCATCTCATAACCTAGAAAACATCAAGGTGGACGACTCATAAATCACGAGAAAACCACACTTTTCATTTTAAAGAGAGAGAGAGAGAGAGAAAGAAGTTTATATATATTCTTGCGGTTTTCTCCCAAATCCAGGAATCTCATAAAAATCCGAAATCCAAGAATCGACAGTAAATAAATAGTGAATATCGGCATAAACTCCATAATACTATATAACAGTGAATAATAATATGCATGAAATTGCAAGTAATAAGTGAAATGTCTAACTTGACATATAAAGCAAGAACACTAATATCATGTCGAAACTATCAGCTAACAAGCTATGTCAATGAAATAATATTCTCTAAAGTGTACGTGACATGGCAATTACCGATGATGATGTGTGTGAGCCGGCAAGTAAGTGTATGTGGAACATACGCATCATCGGTAATGGAGCTGGTGTCCCGACCGCATGATTTCAATATTAACATATGAAAACACAATATAAGCATGCAATACGATGCGAGCAGCAAGAATATGCGGGAGCTGAGTAATAACACAATGATAACTAATCTGCATTAATATAAATATGAGTCATACAGTTTTGTCATTTGAAATAATACGAATCGTGGTGTTTTGAAAATAAGGGCTACGGTGTTTAAGAAAAGATACGTCCTTTGAAATATCCGTAGACTCCCTTGGTCTGTCTTTAAAATAATCACGATTCGTTAGTTTTGAAATAGGTATGAGTCGAGTCTAATCCAACATTTATAAGTAAACTACCGGGCTAAACTAACCGGTTGATCGAAAGGGTAGGGAAACCGCCTAACATCTGAGTCGATACATATTTATGTATAAATATAACAGTCGGTGATCCGACCTCAAAAGTATCCCATACGATGCAATATCTATAATATGGCATCCTCAAGTCAAGAGTGCGGATCTATCATTAATATATAGCTCGTACGGAAAATCCGTCGTACGGTCTCCCAAATCTGGGTACGGGTCAAATGTCACATCTATCACATTATTCATCTAGTATCCTCTTTATCAAATATCATGATCCGGGGTACTGATCTACGTTTAGTACAATACTGATACCACATATGTATATGCATGCATGTGTATGAAAACACCATGTCAAAATGACCTGCTAAAACATCACGTCGTATCTCAAATACGAACCATATCACATCACCGATCTCACGGCCTCAAGCCCAATCTCATCGACTCATCTCCAATCCCAAGTACTATCCTCATAATCCATGTATATGTATACGTATATATATATTTACATAGTCCCATACCCATTTGTGTGTGTTTGTGTGTGTGTGTGTATACACACATATCCCTATATACGCACAGGTAATAAAATGAATGCAGGTGTGTGCGTGTGGGTGTAAACCTATTCTAGGGTTCGCGACTAAGAAGCTATGCTAGTTCACCTCTAATAACCCCAAACCAACCATGAACACAAAATCATATCTTGAATATCCACGTATCATGAATCACATATATATATCCACATATATATCATAAATATATTACGAACTGCGGGTGTGCTATACGCCATCCACCGGACTTCTCCCGTAGTTATATATCTACTCACCTTGCTTCTTGTGTGCCGATGCCGATGTCGCCATCTTCATCTTCAACGTCTCGACATGACGTGGGGTACCTACACATATAATCCAATCGCAAATGTGTATTAAAATCACATCGGAAAACCAAAAACGGCACACGCTACGCTCATAGGTAAAAACCTATAACCTCGCATGCAAACACGACCAATAACCCTAGCCGTTGACGTTCAAACGCCACATGACGGAAACGAAATATCAAATACCAAAGTCCATGTTAAAACAAGTCGTAAAACAATGCGCCAACACAAGAAAATGGTCCCAGATTTTACTCTAGGTAAAATCTGACAATTTTGCATATGCCAAGGGTCTAGTTTACAGGAGATGGAGCCATGGAAGAAACACGAATCAAAATGGTGGGACCCAGGCCGCAAATTGCGGCCTTCTAGGTTAAATCTGCTTCCAGGTTGGGGAGGTAGGGCTAGGGTTTTGGGTGATGCTTCCTAGGTGCCTGCATGTATCACTGTCCTTGCTAAATAATTTTTAGGTCACCCAGGTGTTAGCAGATTTCTAAATACCATCAAAATTTCACAGTTTTTCCGATATCGGGTTTCTAAATTCGTATTCCGGTTTGTTCTATGGTTTCAGTCCACAATACAATCCCTACAGGGGTTTAATGTCACTATTAAGCCTCAATTGCACCTTTGGAATCAAATCAAAACCCTAAGCTTAACTTTAAATTTTCAAAGTTCACAATTCATCACTAAATCGGTTCTAAACAAATATGGGTGCTAGAGAAAATGAAATACAATATTATTTGTGAAAGGATTACCTCATTTGGCAACTCAATAATTTTCTTGAGTTGCCCAAGTGTCAAAAATGCAAGCTTTTTTAGTCCAATGTGTAGCTAGTGAGCTCATGCATCATTTTATTGAAATGGGGATGGGGTTCTGATGTGGGGTTGAGGGTGTTTTGCATGGTTGAAGAGGAGGTGGAGAAGGTGCTGCCATGGAGTTAAGGGAGAGAGAAAGAGATGAAGAAAATGAGGGGGAGACAAAAGGGTAAGGCTCTCTCTTGACCCCTCACACTCTCTCACTTGCCCATGCTTATTTCTTTATTCATTTCCATTTTCCTTTTTCTTTTCTTTGTTTCCTTCTCTCCTCAATAGTAAACCCAAAACAAACAACCATACACCAAAAAATCATGTAGGGAAAAATTGTAACAAGTGTTAAAATGACATGTGCATGTCATGTGCACAAAACACGCTTAAAGCCCGATTAGCGATTTTTAATCGCGATTAGCACAAAATTAGTGTATAATAAACCGTAAAATTTCATAATTTGCATAAATCACAAAAAAAAACCCTTTTTTTAGTAATTTCCAAAATTTTCCAAAATTTTCCCAATTTATCGGTATTTAATTATACCGCCTTAGTAAAATATTCAATATCTTATTATTAAATTATAAAAATTCCCAAAAATAATATTTTATTTTTTCTGAAATGTTACTGTCTTCCCCCTTCAAGGAAATTCGGTCCCCGAATTTAAATTTAAACTCCCCAATACTAAAACATTTCAGTAAAATGTCCAAGTCGTCGGAGCTCCGAAACCATCAATACATAAAACACGTCGTAGCGTAATGAGTGCACATGAACAATGAGTAGATAACTCAAAATCAAAACTCCGTCAAGCCTCCCGCAATCTTCGGAGTCATGGGGAAGACATCAATGTCTAAACCTAATACGAAAACCAATATAATATACATCAACACTACTCATAAAAACACCTGAAGGAAATGCATGCCAAACCCTGTTAAGTCGCTGTGCGATTCGCATAACACTGCACAGTGGCGGACGTATCTAGTAAGAAAATAGCTCTATATATATATCCTTTGTTTACATGCACGTACCGCTGTTATGAAAACAATTTAGAAGGGATCCTTATTTTAAACGTTTCGTGTTATATCAGACACGTAGGTAAATACTGAGACTATAGCTCTCTTTTTTGAAATCCCTTCGATAACTATCAATGCATGCAAAATATATCCAGGTACTATCCTCTGACTAGTCCTGCCCAGCTACTATATCAATAGTAAATATCATAAAAACGTACTGCTCCATAAGAAATCAATCCCAAAATGTGCATATGAATGCTACGTGCGTCCGGTGCGCACGGAAATCAAAATCCATGAATGTGCCATACATGTGCACAGAAACAATATCTAAGTGCAACGGGTGTGCACGAAACATCTGTCAAGGGCAACAGGTGTGCCTGACAGCAATATCAGGTGCATCTGATATGCACGAAGAATCCCGATTTAGTGCATCTGGTGTGCACCAAATCGCATCTCAAATCATGCGCCCAATATGCGCGAAAATCCAAATCAGGTGCATCAATCATGCACGAATAAAAATCTAAATCCTATGCGTCCAACATGCTCGAAATCACGAAATCCAATATCAAGCTCCGAACATGCGCAAAATCCAATCCAAGCGCGTCAAATATGCGCAAGAATCCAATCAGGTGCACAAGGTGCACAAAACAAATATCAAGTATCACAATCGAAATCGACGGTATACAACACATCTTAAATCCAAATCAGGTATACTGTAGTATCAAATCACATAACCATGTGCATCAGCATGCACAAAATCTAATCAAAACACTAAAAGTGCATGGAAACTATGCCGTAAGCATATGTCAAATCATATGCATGCCCTAGGCATGAAGTCAAAATCAATATCTCAAATAACATCAAATCGAAGCCCTGTGCAACTGTAGTGCACAAAATACGTATAACTGCACTATAAGCATATGTGAACTATACCGAGTGCAAAAATCAAATCGGGTGCGTACCATATGCACAAAATCTACCCAACTGTATGAAATCCATGAAATCATAAGCATGTGCAGCCAAGGCACCAAAAACAATATCAAGTGCAATAACTGTGCACAAATCATAAATCAACACAACGGTGTATAAAGCATATCTCAAGTGCAATAACTATTTACAAAATACAAATACCCAGTAGGTGCAACCATGGTGCACGAAAACAAATATCATGAAACTCGGTCATCAAAACTCAATCATGCGAATAAATCGCCCAAAATACCAAAATAAAGTATGGCAGAAAAGTCCCGCTCAAGCACATCCTCTAAGAATCTCTGGCCAACTGTCGTGGTCACTCATGACATGTCTCGTCGACGATTCCGAACTCTGGCCTGCTGGTGTGCGTAAAATGACCACTCCTGGGTCCAAGTCTTCTCGTAGTTTATTCCAGAAAGGTCCTGTCGAGGTCTCTCCCAAATCTCGTCTCTGCCGAATTGTCCGGAAGTTATCACCTTTCACTAAATCTGTTTCTTGTTCCGGAACGGCTGCATACTCATCGCGACTCTTTCTGGAAGATATATCCATATACAACGCCTCTGCATGCGTATCACATCTCTGGTGTCGGCGGAGTGGAACGTCATCTTATCAAGATCTCATACGAACCTCTTACTCCACTTTTATCTAATGTCGACTGCTCCGGGCTCGTCTCTTCATGGCTGCATGGACTGTGCTCCAACGGCTATATTCATATCTGGAGTCTCCCAAGAAATGCATCTCACTACATAGCATCCGAATGAAGTCGAACCATTCGATCGATTCGTCAAAACCTCATAATCCCCCAAGATCTCAACATCTTAGGTACAGTTTAATAGTATCGAGTACATACCACAGTATCGGTGGACCAGCCGTAGAAGGGCAAACCCAAGCCTCACTAATGGCACCGCGGAACTGCCGCAAACCCTAAGGTTCAAAGGCTTTCACACGGTCATTATGTCGAGTTAGGGTTTCATTCTTCTAGAGGATCCATAGAATCGCTTGCATGTCTTTCCGAATACTTTAAACTTGGAATATGGGTTTCTGACGTTCGATCGCCTCCATCAACTCTCAACAAACCTGCATGAAGTCGTCTCTAACTGGAATCAATCTATCCGATGACCTCGCATCGGGGTAAGCGAACGAACCACATGTCCTAGTCATTCATCCTCGGGTAACTAGCGACCTTCTATCATATCTCTAAGTACAACTCGTACTGCAATAGCTCCAACATCTGGGGCGATATCTCGTCGTTCGCAGCAACAACTGGCTCATTCATCTGCATGCTGAACAGTGCCTCAATCATGATGAATAAGCGATACATCAATGTTCATCACAATCTGGCTGGCCTCTATCAGTGGCTCAATCTTTTGGTGCAATTCTGCACGCCCGAGAAATCTCATAACAGCGATCCATCCAACGCTCATGGCGCGAAAACACAATAAAACGACGCCGCTCTATGCAATCGTATGTCCCTGGAATCACGCACTGGTCAGTCCTCATCCGTGACGAGCTCGTGTTGACCGCAACTCTAGCCATAGCTCTCTCTGCCGCGATCGTGGCAGCAAAACCATAAACTGGTACTGATGAGGATAGATCATAGGAATGAATATAATACTGTGCAAATAAATGTACATCCTAAGGCTTCTTAAGCGGAGTATCATATCGTAAATATGCCGCGGAACATACGTAGGTACGTCACTCTACTCAAGCTAACTACTCCATCAACCAAGGGTCATCCTACACTCCGAAGGTAAAACCTAACGCTCTGATATCAACTTTGTCACGACTCGAAAAGTATGGAACATGACCGGCACTTAAATTACGAAACGTCTCGAGGCGTACGTAATCTAAGTAAGCCAAAACCCAGAAATCAAAACCAAGTAAAGCAGTAGAGTGAAGGAAATCCAATTTAAATCAAGTAGTAGCAACATAAGCCGAAATATGCATTTTTAAAATCACAAGTCTTTTCTGAAAATTTCGGCATAGTTTCCTTTGTAAATACTGGCCCTGAACGGGGTTCAACATAATAAATATATACATGAATGATAAAAGGCATCCCCAAACGGGAGCTAGCTCTTCGTCAATCGACGGCCACAATCACGCAAGTAATATAATATACAACGCCGAAGGGCGAGGATCAAAACTGAAAGGAAAACTCTAAACAACATGAAATCCATAATAATACAATGCGCGACTCTAAGGTCGAAAGAATAAACATCACAGGTCTGCTAAGTCAATAAGATATACATGTCTGGTTGATGGAGTTTACTCAATACAACTGAATAACATATATACAATGGTGGTCCTGATGCAAAAGAACCCACCTACCAAAGCAATCACCCGGAAAGGAAGCAGTGTACCAGCAAAGCCGTAACGAAACCTGCACGGCAAAACCTGCAAGAACTATGGCACAACGGGGGTGAGTTGCCAACTCGTGAGTAGAAAATATCTATGAGTAGAAATCGTATGTATGACACAATCCTAGGTCAAAACGATCAATAATATATATAACCTCAAATGATAAGTCTGAAGCAAGAAAAGGTGGCAAAGGTAAACATCTATACATAAGTGTAATCCCATGTGCTCGTGTCAGTGCCTCAGGTAATAACATATCATATGAATGAGGTATGAATGCATGAAAACAGAATACATGTAAATGAAGAAACTACTTTCATAACTTAGTAAGATTTCTGTATATTTAAAATGAGGTATCATCAATGAAATCAACATAATCAGTGTCTAGTATCGACACAAAACATAAATCCCAATATCTCAATATCTCAGGCTCCGGCTATCCGGACTGGCCTATTGTAAGTCGATGTACAACACCCCACGAGTTGCGGGGAGGCGGAAATATGAAAAACGATCTTATTTTGTATGTAAACATCGACTAACTGAAGATCTTTACTAAACGATAATTAACAACAAGCATAGAGGTCTAAGCTACTATGTAAAGAGATTATACCAAATGATTCTAGTCCTTCGTCTTTATGATCTCTAAGCCCTCTTCGGCCTCCTATCTGTGATAGATGATCCACCCGAGAACCATAATCCAAGCTATAACCTCTAAACTTGAGGTTACTTAGTTTCTCTAGTTGCTAATCAAAGTAACTAAGATGATATAGAGTTAGGTTATGGAGTGTTTAGTCTATACTAATTCTTGGTCTCAACTCATGAGTGGTAGGATTAGGGTTTGAAGAGAGAGTGAGCTTGAGGAGAGAGAAGGTGGAGATGATAATGAAAATAGAAAAGTTTCTCACTTGAATATATAAAGCATAATGAATTATCATATAAATGAATTAAAATGATTATTCACCATGCTTCATTTATTCAACAAGAGTGATTCACCATATGAGTCATTAAGTAATTAATGATGCATTAATGATGCATTTAATGATATGATGAATCACACAAATGAGTCACAAAAGCAATTAATGAAAATGCCACCTTAACCCCTCATGTCACCATCCTTCTAGAAGCTTCTCGGAAAATTACGAGAACGCCCCTCGCATCCGGGAAAACACGGAAAAACTTTAGACTGTATAAATCTAATAACCTGATACTAAAATCTGGCTTAAACCAAAGCCGGCTAGTAAAAACTGTCCGAATGTCGTACGTGCGTTTAAACACGTATGCTTCCGAACATTTGTCGTAAAACCATACGACCTCTATATCTTTTCGCCTGGGTTTGGGAAATCTCAGTGTGGGACTCTAAAGACTCGACTACTACGCTGGCAGTGGGTTTAACCACAGACCGCAAGCGGCATTAGCTGTACGTAACGGTCCCCAGGTAGTTGTCGATAAGAAAGCCGATGAGGTAACCCATCCGAAATCCTACTGAGCCTGTCCGTGACAATATCCGTGCACTCCGTTCTGTTCGTCTAAGAGTATCGCATGTATGGTCTAGGGAGGTGTTGGACGTCAGACCCCTAATAACCGTACAAGTCGTGTCGGCATGGCTCAAGACCATCCGAGAATCTACTGATCAGTCCATCAGTAATTCTCAATCAGCCCTGGCCAGGGACTTATGGTAATGACCAACCGATCACCGTGCGATATCAACTCCCTATACCGGGAGAGACGAATCCCTAACAGTCGCTCACTGCCTCCACGTGGCTCGGGACTGTGCCCAACTAAAACCTGTTTGCACGACTCCTTTGAATCGTGGTAGGGTAGTAATCAAAGCACAGTGGGAACTCATACGAGACAAATAACGACCTTAAGTCAACGGACTATCTGCACACATGTCACCTGAGAACTGCTATCTGACGTTAGGTATAGTACCATCCAGTCAGTTCTCGACGAGTCCTGTCCGGTGTACTCACACCCAGTGAGCATCTGTATACAATCTTAGGTGCACTCCACCAATGGCTGCGGGACCAGTCCATCGCCCCTCCTCAGGGTCTAGATATGTATACACTAGTCTACTCCGGAGTATCGATGCCCAATCTCGATACTCCTGCGACCAGGGACATCTAAGGATGTGCCTATTGACTATCCAGCTCCCATAAGTATGACTGCCATCACAACGTCGGTAGTCAGGCAAACACCCTATGGGCTTTATCAACATATATATATAAATACCAAGTAAAATATACCATACGTTAAGACAAAGACAAACGAAATACCATACTATCATATCAAGCAAGACTGTCATGTACATACATATCCCTAGCATCCTATACAATGAAGGCCTATAGGGCATATATATCCAACAATCTCCCACTTGCACTAAGGCCTATAATTGGCGCAATGAGTACCCACTGTCTCTACCAGATCCAGTTGCTGGCGTACCGCATGCCCAACATCTCAAATAGCCTCTCGAACTGCACTTGAGGGATGGCCTTGGTGAATGGATCTGCCGTGTTGTCTTTTGTGTCCACTCTCAGTATCTCGATCTCCCGACGATCCACGATCTCCCTGATCAGGTGAAACCGCCTTAAGATATGCCTGGATTTCTGATGGGACCTTGGTTCCTTCGCTAATGCTACAGCCCTATTGTTATCACAATACAAAGGTATTGGATTGGCAATGGACAGAACCACCTGAAGTTCAGAGATGAACTTCCTCATCCAGACAGCCTTTTTTGCGGCTTCACTATCAGCTATATACTCAGCCTCCATAGTTGAGTCTGCGACGGTATCCTGTTTGGAACTCCTCCAACATACCGCCCTTCCATTGAGGGTAAACACAAAACCCGAAATGGATTTAGAATCATCTTTGTCACTTTGGAAGCCAGAGTCGGTAAAAGCCTCTACCTGGAGGTCCCTATTACCGTAAACTAAGAACATCTCCTTAGTCCTTCTCAGGTACTTGAGAATGTTCTTCACCACTATCCAATGTTTCTCACCTGGGTCAGACTGATACCTGCTTACCACACTAAGTGCGTAAGCTACATCCGGTCTTGTACATAACATCGCATACATTATAGATCCTACCGCCGAAGCGTAGGGTATAATGCCCATGCGAGCCCTCTCTTCATCAGTCTTTGGAGACATCTCTTTGGAGAGGGTAATTCCGTGACAAGCGGGCATATTACCACGCTTGGAATCTTCCATACTAAATCTCTTTAGTATAGTGTCAATATACCTGGACTGTAAAAGTCCCAACATTCTATTAGATTTATCACGATGGATCTTAATGCCCAGAATGTATGATGCATCTCCCAAGTCTTTCATAGAGAATTTCTATGACAAGAAAATCTTTACTGATTGTAGTATAGGGATATCATTCCCTATCAGTAGTATGTCGTCGACGTACAAAACGAGGAAGACTACTGCTCTTTCTACAATCTTCCTATAAATACATGGTTCATCTACATTTTTGATAAAGTCAAATTCTTTGACTGTCTCATAAAAGCAGATGTTCTAACTCCGCGATGCTTGCTTTAATTCATAAATGGATTTAAGCAACTTGCAGACTCTTCCGCTGCTCCCACTGTCTAAGAAACCTTCTGGTTGATCCATGTAAACACTCTCTTCTAAATGTCCATTTAGAAAAGCTGTTTTTACGTCCATCTGCCAGATTTCATAGTCATGGAAGGCAGCAATCGCAAGCAGGATCCGAATGGATTTAAGCATAGCTACAGGTGAAAAGGTTTCATCATAGTCCAATCCTGGTCTTTGACGAAAACCTTTTGCTACGAGTCTAGGTTTGTAGGTTTCCACTTGTCCAAATGCACCAATCTTCTTTTTGAAGATCCATTTGCATCCAACTGGTTTTACTCCAGGAGGAGCAACTTCTAAAGTCCATACTTTATTGGTGTACATGGATTCCATTTCGGATCTCATAGCATCCAGCCATTTCATCGAGTCACTACTCGTGATAGCCTGCTGAAAACTAGTAGGCTCATCATCATCGATGATGCAATCCTCTCGATCCCCATCTAGAAGAAAACCATAGCATCTTTCAGGAGGATGAGAAAGCCTGCTAGATTTGTGGAGTGGCGTTGGTTCATCATGTTCTATTGAAATCTGAGGTTCTACTAAGTCCTCGGTAGCAGTTTGAGGTTCTGGAATTTCTTCCAGTTCTACCGCGCTCCCACTAATTTCTTTAGCAAGAAATTCGCTTTCTAAGAAGACAATGTGGCGAGCGACAAACACCTTTTGTTCTTCAGTGTGGTAGACCATATACCCCCTTGAATGCTTCGGGTATCCTACAAACTTGCATAAAACCGATCGTGCCTCGAGCTTGTCCGGATTATGCATTTTAACATATGCCGGACACCCCCATATCTTGATATACTTGAGATATGGTCTCTTCCCGCTCCACATTTCATATGGAGTGGTAGGTACAGACTTAGTTGGAACTCTATTCAATGGGTATGCGGCTGATTCTAGAGCAAATCCCCAGAAGGAAAGTGGCAACTCAGCACTACTCATCATTGAACGCACCATATCTAATAGCGTGCGATTCCTCCTTTCTGATACACCATTATGCTGAGGTGTATAAGGCGGAGTAAGCTGAGAGAGAATTCCATTCTCTTTTAAGCATTCAAGAAAACGGGTACTTAAGTATTCTCCACCTCGATCAGATCGAAGTGACTTGATGCTTTTACCAGTTTGTTTCTCTACTTAATTTTTATACTCTTTAAACTTCTCAAAAGCCTCGGATTTATGCTTCATTAAGAACACATGTCCATACCTAGAGAAGTCATCAGTAAAAGTAATGAAGTAGGAGTGACCACTTCGTGCATGTGTAGACATCGAACCACATACATCACTGTGTACTAGTCCCAAGAGTTCAGTGGCTCTTTCTCCGTGTCCGGTGAACGGAGATTTGGTCATTTTTCCTTTGATACATGATTGACAAGTTGTATATGATGAATATTCAAACGGATCTAAATATCCATCTTTATGTAACTTAGTCAACCTTGATTCATTTATATGACCAAGTCTACAATGCCATAGGAAGGCTTGATTCGAATCTGGAGCCTTTCTTTTAAGCGTGTTTTGAATATTGAAAATTTGAGGTTGATTAAGTATGTATATGCCGTTTTCCAGTGTGCCAAACCCAACTTGATTTAGGTGAATGTTCATAACATTTCTTTCAAGCGCAAAACTATATCCTTCATTCTATAACAAAGATACTGATATAATATTACACAATATACTGAGAATACAAAAACAGCTGTACAACACCAAAATGTGCCCACTAGTCAACCCTAGGTGATATTCACCTATTGCAATTGCATCTACATGCATTCTATTGCCCATCCGGAGAGTCATATCACCTGTCCCCAGTGCTCTACTATTTCTCAGATCTTACAATGAATTACAGATGTGAGAACCAGAATCGGTATCAAGTACCCATGATGTAGAGTTAACTGAAAGACAATTTTCGATTACAAACACACCTGAAGTAGAAGCAACCGCTTGCTTCATGTCCTTGGCTTTGAAGGCCTGACAATCCTTCTTCCAGTGCCCTTGCTTGTGACAATAGAAGCACTCGTTCTTTTCTGTCTTCACCCTTCCTGCCTTGTTCGTTCCCTGCACCTTCTTGACCCCACCTTTCGGTTTGGTGGCTTTCATCTTCTTCTTCCCTTTAGCTTTCGCTTTAGATTTAAAAGAAGATGATTGGCCAACATACAGAACGGGGGTCTTCTCCTTTTTCAAGGAGGTCTCTGCTACCCTCAACATATTAAGGAGCTTTGGAAGATCCGCTTCCATTTCGTGCATGTTGAAGTTCAGCACGAACTGAGAGAAGGTGTGGGGAAGGGACTACAAAATCAAGTCGATATACAAATCGTTCTCTAGCACGCATCCCAGGTTTGCGAGTTCCTCAATGAGGCTGATCATTTTGAGGACGTGCTCTCCTACAGGCGATCCTGGAGCTAACCTCATCTGGAAGAGTTTCCTTGAGGTTTCGTACCTCGCGATACGTGAGTGGTCTCCATACAACTCTTTGACATGGAGAAAGATGGATACAATATCCATACTCTCGTGCTGTTTCTGGAGTTCATTGTTCATGGACGCCAGCACGATACACTTAGCTCGCTCACAATCTAGATCTCAGGTTTTGCGGACTTCCCTGTCCACAACTGAGGAATCTAGTCCTGGGATAAGGGGAGGAACAGCGCTGGTAACATATGCTACTTTGTCATAAGTCAGTGCAATATTGACGTTCCTTAGCTAAATTTTATAGTTCTGCCCGGTCAGTATATTTTTTTCAAGTAATAGTTTTAGTCCAATCATGGTAGCTGCCAGAGAGAGAGAGAAAAGAAAACACTCAGCATATGCTCTTGAAAGTTTAGATTGGTTTATTAATTTATCTAAACAGGATGGCTCCCACTGTTTCCTCAAATCCTTCTTCAAAACCTAAAAGAAGAACTAGTCAGGATTTAATCACACATCACAATACTTGCTTAACCTTTCAGCCAGGCCAGTGTTGGTACTTCGAGGGAGGCTTTCCAACGCTTTCGCGAAGTTCCTTAATTAAATAACCTCTTTTCCCCGGAGGCGTAGCCCCTCTAACACCTTTCTAGTCACCTACTTGGTTTATAGCATTGATTGTTAAGTGAGAAAAATTCCCGAGAGTAATCCTACTCATCAGTGGGATCAGGATCCAACTATCATCGTATGATGCCCTAGATGGTAGCCACTCTAGTCACCACACTCCAGAAGGTATGCTAAATCTGCAAGTTTCCTTTATGTTTGAAACTCCCGATATGATTTTTACCCCAAGCTCTTATGATCTTGACGTAGGCCAACAAATCATAAGACGCAAGTCAAGTTCTACCCGTCGTTGTCCTAATCAGTTTAGGTACATCGTACATGCCCTTAACGTAGGCCAACAAGGCTGTACGTCTGTCCTAAACTAATGCATCTATCTATGCAACAAATAGGCAAACACAATGCTACCATACACTATGCCTTGACGTAGGCCAACAAGCATAGCATGAATACAATGTGGTGTCTATCTGAAACGACGGAGGGTTACGGCTGGTTTTTGGCAAAAAACCGTTAACGTAATGAACTTGATATGATCGAAGGAACAGAGATAGCTTTTATTTAAAAGGAGTGGTTTAAGCTTCGCATTTAAAATTTGCTTTTTGAAGAAAACCGAGTGGTTTTAGAAATTGTTCCAACGATTCAGTTTAGGTTTTATTTTCTTTACGTTAATAATAATGCGTCCCATCATTAACCTATCATTACAGATAACAACGAAAATACAACGTCCTCTTATGCCATCCGCATTCGCCACTGGGTCCCGTCATCACCCGTTAGGTTACTTAACTAACGGCAGAGCGGGGGCTGGGCTAGCGCGGGTGTAAAACATAAGTGATGTCTAAATAGCTATCATATATAGATATTGTACATTCGTCAGACGCAATAATAGGCATTCCAGATCACAGATAAACAATATTGGATTTGCAAGCAATCCGCGTTTCAATTGAGCCTGCAATGAAAGACGGATTACACAGTTGTGATGAATAGCCATTACCCCGCCCCAGACCCCTACGGGTACGGCAAACTACCCGCCAAGTACCCGAAGTGAAGCGGTCTCCCTCAACAACGTGAGTAGGCCACTAAACACTTCGAAATACCCGGTAGTTTGTGCACCCCACCTTGGGTCTATCCTAGGAGCAAAAACAGTAAAAAGAAAAAATACAACAGTGGCTACAACCGCAACTTGGATGTGTCCCGCAAAATAATATTACAGCTTATTACATTTACATCGAATGAATTAATACAATAACCCATCACAAAACCCGGCTAATCATCACAACAGTCCAACACAGTTCATATCCACAAACAGTTAAAAAACATCACAGATATGTGCAACCCCCTGCCAACCGACATACTAGCAGTTAGGGGAGGTTTACGAACACATAATACAGTTCACAGATATAATCAAACAAGCAAACATCGTATAATTTCGATCGATAAAACACATTAGATTCTACACCAAATCTTCTCTGTAAATCTGAAACTTGAGCAAAAAATAAATCATAACAGAAAATACAAAATATCACAGAATATGCACAGGGAAAAACTGGGCTGAATCGGCCCCGACTCGGCCGCGGATCCGCGGCAGATCGGTTGGATCGGCCGCGGTTCCGCGGCTCAGTGGCCGATTCAGGAGCCCATTTTTTTCTCTGTGTTCTTATATTTTCATGTAGGTTAGTCTGCAGTCATCAGAAAAAACTTTGGACCTCATTTTAAAATCGACAGAAACTAAGTGATATCGGGGTATTTTCCGGTTTGTTTTTCGTTCGAAATTCATACGACTTTGCAAGTGAGTTAATTATTGTTTAGTGAGGCTCTGATACCACTGTAAGTCGATGTACAACACCCTACGAGTTGTGGGGAGGCGGAAATATGAAAAACGATCTTGTTTTGTATGTAAACATCGACTAACCGAATATCTTTACTAAACGATAATTAACAACAAGCATAGAGTTCTAAGCTACTATGTAAAGAGATTATACCAAATAATTCTAGTCCTTCGTCATTATGATCTCTAAGTCCTCCTCGGCCTCCTATCCGTGATAGATGATCCACCCGAGAACCCTAATCCAAGCTATAACCTCTAAACTTGAGGTTACTTAGTTTCTCTAGTTGCTAATCAAAGTAACTAAGATGATATAGAGTTAGGTTATGGAGTGTTTAGTCTATACTAATCGTTGGTCTCAACTCATGAGTGGTAGGATTAGGATTTGAAGAAAGAGTTAGCTTGAGGAGAGAGAAGGTGGAGATGATAATGAAAATAGAAAAGCTTCTCACTTGAATATATAAAGAATAATGAATTATCATATAAATGAATTAAAATGATTATTCACCATGCTTCATTTATTCAATAAGAGTGATTCACCATATGAGTCATTAAGTAATTAATGATGCATTAATGATGCATTTAATGATATGATGAATCACATAAATAAATCACAAAAGCAATTAATGAAAATGCCACCTTAACCCCTCATGTCACCATCCTTCTAGAAACTTCTCGGAAAATTACGAGAACGTCCCTCGCATCCGTGAAAACACGGAAAAATTTTAGACTGTATAAATCCAATAACCTGATACTAGAATCTGGCTTAAACCAAAGCCGGCTAGTAAAAACTGTCCGAATGTCGTACGTGCGTTTAAACACATATGCGTCCGAACCTTTGTCGTAAAACCATACGACCTCTATATCTTTTCGCCTGGGTTTGGGAAATCTCTGTGTGGGACTCCAAAGACTCGACTACTACGCTGGCAGTGGATTTAACCACAGACCGCAAGCGGCACTAGCTGTACGTAACGGTCCCCAGGTAGTTGTCGATAAGAAAGCCGATGAGGTAACACATCTGAAATCCTACTGAGCCTGTCCGTGACAATATCCGCGCAGTCCGGTCTGTTCGTCTAAGAGTATCGCATGTGTGGTCTAGGGAGGTGGTGGACGACCCCTAATAACCGTACAAGTCGTGTCGGCATAGCTCAAGACCATCTGAGAATCTACTGATCAGTCCATCAGTAATTCTCAATCAGCCCTGGCCAGGGACTTATGGTAATGACCAACCGATCATCGTGCGTTATCAACTCCCTATACCGGGAGAGAAGAATCCCTAACAGTCGCTCACTGCCTCCACGTGGCTCGGGACTGTGCCCAACTAAAACCTGTTTGCACGACTCCTTTGAATCGTGGTAGGGTAGTAATCAAAGCACAGTGGGAACTCACATGAGACAAATGACGACCTTAAGTCAACGGACTATCTGCACACATGTCACCTGAGAACTGCTATCTGACGTTAGGTATAGTACCATCCAGTCAGTTCTCGGCAAGTCCTGTCCGGTGTACTCACACCCAGTGAACATCTGTATACAATCTTAGGTGCACTCCACCAATGGCTGCGGGACCAGTCCATCGCCCCTCCTCAGGGTCTAGATATGTATACACTAGTCTACTCCGGAGTATCGATGCCCAATCTCGATACTCCTGCGACTAGGGACATCTAAGGATGTGCCTATTGACTATCCAGCTCCCACAAGTATGACTGCCATCACAACGCCGGTAGTCAGGCAAACACCCTATGGGCTTTATCAACATATATAAATAAATATCAAGTAAAATATATCATACGTTAAGACAAAGACAAACCAAATAGCGTACTATCATATCAAGCAAGACTGTCATGTACATACTGTTAGTTATATGTATGCCCTAGAGGCCATTACTATACATAGGATGTATATTGTAGTGGATGCTGGGACATATATAGGGAGGACTTTCTTGCTCGACATGATAGTATGCTATCTGGTTACAATTTACCTTAACGTGTATGCTGATTGTCTCTCTGTTACATGTTGGTAAAGCCCTTAGGATCTGTACTTGACTACCTGGACTATGATGCGGATCATACTAGTGGGGACATGGTAGTCCATAAGTACATCCTTCAAAGTCCCTAGTCGTGGGTGTATCGAGACGGGGCGTCGATATACCAGAATAGACTAGCGTGTACCTTCTCGACCCATACAGATGGGCGATGGATGATCCCATATCCATCGGTGTTTGACATCAGAGGAGATATAAGGGTGCTCAGTAGAGACTGGGTACACTGGACGGACTCGCCGAGAACTCCCAGATGGTATTATACCTCACGTCAGATGGCAGTTCTCTGGTGACACTGGTACAGAGTAGTCTGTTGACCCGAGATCGTCATAGAGTCTTGTGTGGTTCCCACTGTGCTTTGATTTCCATCTTACCACGTCCAAGAGGGCGTGCAAAACGGTGGTTTTTGGGTACAGTCCCGAGTCACATGGAGGCAATGAGCGATAGGAGGGGATTCGTCTCTCCCGGTATAGGGGGTTGATGTTGCGCTGTGTTCGATTGGCTATAACAGGAAATCCCTGGCCAGGGTTGCTGAGATTTACTGGTAAGTGTTACCAGTAGTTTCTCGAACAGTTATAGACCTCATATCGACACGACTTATTGAGCTATTGGGGTCTGACGTATACCACCCCTAGGCGAGATATGCGACAGATCAGACGATTAGACCGGACTGTACGGTAGTGTTACTGGTCGGATTCACTGGAGTGTGAGCGGGCTTGCTCGTCGATCTTCAGATCGCTCAATACCCGGGTGGCCGTTACGTTTAGCAGACCGCTTGCGGCTTGTGGGTGTTTGATATGATCATCATCTGCTGCCGGCGTATTGGCGAGTCTTTAGAGTCCTATACAGAGGTTTCCTGGCTCAAGCGAAACGAAATAGGAGCGCATATGAGATATGTGCGGGACCGAGAATGATGCGTGTATGTGATACCGCATTCCATTCTTGCGATGAATGTATCGGAAAGGTTGTATGCGATATAACCTAGTTATCGATTCAAGCGTTGATTCAATAAGCCGATACATTGAATACTAGTCGGTTGTGTGCGACATGACCGGATCATTGAATCAAGTGATGATTTAATGATTTAATGCATAATTATATATTTGATATGTTACTTTGCACTAACTAGTATTGGTTCACTTTAAACGGATTTTCTCACTTGGTTTGTGCACATTGTATATGTGATATACTTTTGTACACTTGATTGTATCATGTTTGATGATACATGTTTAACTATAGTTAAGTGTAATGAATTAAGCCATGGTTAATCTAATGATTAGGGTTTTCTTTTTATTACTTATTTATTTATTTGTTTATTTTGATTAGATAAGAAAAGAATGGTTGCTAATTTTGGAGTTTAGTTGAAACTTCATGAAGCTTTGACTTTGTAACCATTCTTGTCTTCATCTTAAAACCTAACCATTAAACTAACCTTAGTTAATTCTCTACACTTGACCATGGTTCTAATATGATAAGTATTCATATTCTTTTCATTTTCTAAAAAAACTAATCTTATCATCTTTCTTCTTCTTCTTCCTTGAACTTGAAGAAGAAAGCTTACCTCATCAATGGTGATTGATGAATTAAAGTGAGAAATCCAATTCTAAAGTTAACCCAACTCCTATTTCTTCATCCTCTACCTCTTGCCAAGTAGTAGAGTGTGTTTACTTCACAAGTTTCATGACTTGATGAAGTTGTGAGCTTGATCTAGCGATGCTTCGACGTAGATCATCTTCGGCATGGACATCGACGACCTAGCTTGCCCATTCTCCGACGAAGCCGATCCTAGAGCCCGGATTTGATTTGGACAGCGGAGAGGACCTCGTTGCGGAGCCATGGAGGTGGAGCACCGGATCTACAAAGGTTGTATTTCCGTATCTTTTAGTCAAGTGTTAACTAGTTAGCTTGTTCGCCTAGACATCTAGCAAACGATCCGTACTTTAGGGTTTGTAGGCACCATAATTTTTGAAATTGCCATGGTTGATGGCTTGGGAGACCTCACTAGCGTGCCTAGGAACCCTACAGTGGTATCAGAGCCTAGCTAGAGCCTTAGGCGAAGTCCAGACGGAAATTGAAGTCCGAACGAACCCGGAACTCCAAATCAAATATGCTCTCTGTACTTTTCTCAAAACAGTTCATTTTTCCACATTAAAAATATTCAGAAAAACATGCAGGAAAATCTAAGATTAACTGTGCAACCCGTAGCCCTAACTCCATTAAAGCGCCGCGCTTCCGCGGCACGAGCATGGCTCGTGCGGCGGAAGGGCGGCCGTTTTGTCGTCTTCTGTGGTTACGTTTGCACAGTAACTCCTATTTAACTGTTCTGAGTTCTCTGTATATTTTTAAAATTTTATTCAAGTGTTGAATAATCTGGAATGTTTTGGAGCTTCGATGATTCGATCGGGTTTATCAAATTTTGTCTGTGTGGCTTTCCGGATAAATTTTAGAATATGTTAAAAAGTTCGACCGGATATAAATACCCAATTTTTCCCCTGTCGGGAAATTTCCAAGTGTTGGATTTTTCCGTAGTTTAACGACGTTCTAAGTAGTGCAAGTAACGCGATGGTCCCTCTAGAAGACACAAACCTTAACTCGATTATGTGACCGTCTTGAACTGCCCTTTGAACCTTCGGGTTTGGGGCAGTACGGCGTGCCACATGTGAGGCGTTGGCTTGACCCTTCTACGGCTGGACCGTTGGTACTGAGGTACGAACTGAATGTTGTTAGACATATTTCATGTGTTGATCAGTATCGGGAAAACTTGGGTGTTCGATTGTTCGATCGTAAAGTTTAACATTTTCTGTTTATCTGGAATGGGATACAATAATTGGAATTCACAAAAGTTATGTGATAACTGAATGAATGTTATAAACGTAGCAGTTTAGTCTCACTTGATCGGTTGCCACGGAATTTTGATGTGATCAAAAGTCCGTCGCAATCACGTAGCGTACGCGGATACTCGCCGGGTAAACTTAATAGACAGCTTCACTCCATAGCCCCGACCAAGTGACTGTAGGAGAACCCCGTCGCCGAAAGCATCCGTTCGGGTGCTCGCGGTAGCGGTGTTCCGCCTTGGTGCACTTCGTCGACGGTATCGGGGGTGCGGCCGCCTACTGAAGTTTGCGACGAGCATTCGATCAAAATGTCGGGAATCTTGTTGAATTGCCCGACTTGATATTGAAAAGTGTTTTCGATTTTGAGACTAAAATGCGGGGTTTATAATTGTTAGGCATGCGATGTCTAAGTAATTCATTTGATTAGGCATGCGATGTCTATGCAGATTGCGGATTCCAACTGTTGTAGTTTTACACTTTCTTTTCTGTGACCGTAAGTGTAATATGTGATATCGCCGGTTTCGTTGCTATATGTCAACGACAATTGGGATGCGCATATTTACTTACGTTGATGACATGTGATGTTATGTGTTGCTGGATATGTTATATTGGATCGTCGTGTTTGAATAGCCGGGGGTTTTTATGTGAGATGAGTGTTTTTCATTTTCATTCATGTAAAAACTTGTATGTAATATTCTTTTATTGGGGCGCTTCCAGGTTGCGGGAGTTGTCACCTGTTGTATATTATTTACTTTTCTGCACTAGGATAGACCCAAGGAGGGGAGCACAAGTAACCGGGTTCTGGGGTCCAGTGGGAGACCAACTCGAGGAGTCGAGTCCGGGTCTCCTAACCCTAGAATTGGTAGGGTTGCTTGCCGCTCTCGTAGGGGTCTAGGGGTGTGGGATTGGCTATTCATCACGACCGTGGAATCCGTGTTTTATACTGGCTCGTATTGAAAACACGGACGTCCTAGTATATCCAATATTTCATATGTTTCTTCTGCTGCGATATCTGTGATGTGATCATGTGATGTTCTCTGATAGATACAGTATATAGTATATATGATATATTGTATAGACGTTACTTATGTTTTACACCCGCGCTAGCCCTGCCCCACTCTGCCGTTAGTTACCTAACCTAACGGTGCACGAGGGGACATCGAGGCGAATGCGGATGGCATAAGTGTACGTCGTATTTATCTGTGATGTTTAGGTACTTAATTGATGGGACTTCATTAATGTGATTAATGAAATAAAAGAAACCTAAGATGTTGTAGAATCGAATTTCAAAATAAAACAGGTAGCTACAGTTCTTGCTTTGCACAGAGGTATATGTGATATATCCTGCACCTTATTCGATAAGGAAAGGACCGAGATCCCTTCACCGGGAGTGACTCCTTTAGCAATAACTGGCAGATGCTACACACTCGGTTTGTCTTTTGATTGCTTTTAAGAGTTCTGCTTTGCACAGTGATATATATGATATATCCCGCACCTCATTCGACGAGGAAAGGACCGACGATCCCTTCACCGGGAGTGACTCCTTTAGCAAAACTAGAAAAGCCTCAAAAGCACTCCATTTCAAAATTCATTCGATCCTACAACGATATCAAGTTCATTACGCAATAGGTTTTCAGAAAAACCTGTCGTAGCCCTCCGTCATTACAGATAAGTACTAGTTAGTATTCGTGCTACGGTAGTTTGGCATTCGTCAAGGCGTAGTGTGCGGTAGCTAACTAGTATTTATCTGCTTATGCATATGATGCAGATTTGATTAGGGTATTCGTACGGCGTTGTTTGGCATTCGTCAAGGGTCGTGCGGGTGGGTTTAATTCGATCAAGTAATGTACGGGTTGAACTTGACTAGTGGACTATGGGTTGTTTGGCATTCGTCAAGGTCATAGCGAGCTAGGGGCAAAATATTATCGGGAATTTCAAGTGTTGAGATTTGCAATGAGATTGCATACCTTCTATGAGATAGTTGGATCCCGATACCCGCTGCGAGTAAGTGTTACTCCTGGGAGAGTTTTATACATTACAATTAGCCGATCAAGTAGGTATCTAGAAAGGTGTCAACGGGGTTACGCCTCTGGGAAAACGAGGTTTACAGTAATTAGGTTCGTGCGAAAGCACGGGGGACCTCCCTCAAAGTACCGACACTGGCCTGGCTGAAAGATTGGCGAACTTGTAGTGTGTAATTAATCCCGGCTAGTCTTTCCTTTTAGGGTTTGAAGGAAGATTTGATAAAAAGCAGTGGGAGCCATCCTGATTAGATAAAATAATAACCAATCTATTCTTGACAGAGCGCACGCTGAGTGTTTTCTTCTCTCTCTCTCCAGGTAGCGACCATATCACGCCTTAATCAAGATAATAAAACGGATTATTGACCGAACCCGCTTGTTATACTGAGCTGGGGAACGTTGGTCCCGCTCCAACTTATAATTGTTATAAGACAGAGCAGGAAATTGGGGAATACCAGATTTCCCGTGCCGCCCAAACGAAGAGAGTGCATGCCGATGCATCATCTTCGGGTGTGTTCGTTATACAGAACTGTTTCTCAGTATCCTCCGCGTCCTGGGTATGTGATACCAGATCAGGATCCCAGATATGTAATCTGTTACATAGGGCTACAGAAAGGTAGAGAACTGAGAACGGGTGATAAGTTTCATGAGGCAGAAAACGGGGCAAATGTTGCAGCCAAGTCTGTTGGTCACTGTCACCCTGTATTACCGATACATTGATTCTGAACGAATGTTGTTAGATACCGAACCTGATATACAAAATCATATCAGTCTCTTTATTAGTAAAGAAAGGATATAATTTTGTATTGTTGGATAATGTTTTGAACATTTCCTATATCAAAAGTTGATCGGTTCAGGCACGTTATCTAAAAGCGTTGATGTTCTAAATCAAACTACAGTTCTTACTATATGGAACACACACAAGAGGAAGAGTTCAGAAATGAACAAATCCTTCTTGAGGTATTGTAGACTAGGTCAGATCAATGCGACCCGACTGGCTAGAGTTACATAAAGATGTATATTTAAATCAGTTTGAATTTACATCTTGTGAAACTCGCCAGTCATGTCACAAAGATAAGATGACCATAGCTCTGTTTATTGGAAACAGAGAAAGAGTTAGTGAACTCTTGGGATGATACGTGTTGATGTATAAAGGTCCCCTGTCTACATATGCCAAGACCGGTTCTTTGTACTTCGTTACATTCTCTGATAATCTCTCAAGATTCAGACCTATGTTCCTGTTGAAACACAAGTCCGAACCTTTTGAGGTATTCACAGAATATATGTTAGAAGTAGAGAACCAATACGGGTATAAGTATTATGTCCTATGATGAGATCAAGGAGGAGAATACTTGAGCACGGAATTCCTGGACTATTCTAAAGGAGAATGAGATTCTCTCTCGGCATTACTCCTCCGTATACACCATAGCACGATGGTATATCGGGGCGGAGCAATCACACCCTATGTGATAAGGTGTGCTCTATGATGAGTACTACTGAGTTACCTATTTCCTCTTTGGGAGTTATGCACTTGAGAAGATGCATACCTATTGAATAGGGTTCCAATCAAATCAATTGCCTACCGTGTCATATGTGATATGGAACGGGAAGAGCCCATGTCTTAAGTTAGTTAAGATTTGGGGTTGTCCGGCCTATGTTTAAAAGCAAAATCCGGACGAGCTCGAGGCAACGTCTGTTATGTAGAACTGGAAGAGTTCCAGCTATACGAACTACAGCAGATGATTTGATAGAACCAAGGGATTCAGTAGATACCAACGAACCTCAGCCTCTCCACCGATCTAGTAGGGTTCCTCACCCACCTGAGAGATACTTCGGCTTCTCTATGACAGTGGGAGCAAGGATTGCATCATGAGATGATGACCCAACTAGCTTCGAGCTGGCCATCAGGAGTAAGACTCTGTAAGAATGGCTGGATGTTTAGCGATCTGAGATGGAATCCATGTACACCAACAAAGTATGGACTTTGGTTGCTATATCTGAAGGGTTAAATCCCCATCAGGAGCAAGTATATCTTGAGAAGATTACTTGGTGTAGATGGAAAAGTTGAGACTTTCAAAGCTAGACTTGTTAAAAGTGTGCATCATTGACCAGGTATGGATAATGATGAAACCTTTTTCAAGTACCTATGCTTAAGTCCATCCAGATCCTACTTGCCACGGCTACATACCATAACTACGATATCTGGCGTTTGGGTGCCATGACTGCTTTTCTAAATGATGATTTAGAAGAGTGCGTCTGTAAGTACACAGCCAGAGGGCTTCGTAGACAGTGGGAGCAGCGGAAACGTGTGCAAGATGCTTTATAGGATAAAGCAAGCATCGCGGAGTTGGAACGTCTGTTTTGATGAAGCAGTCAAAGAGTTTGACATCATCAAAATGGTAGATGAACCTTGTATATACAAAAAGGTAGTAGGGAGTATGGTGACGATCCTCGTAGAGTACGTGGATGACATACTCTTGATAAGAAAGGAGTTTCCTATGCTACGCTCGATCAATCTCCGCTTATCACTATGATTCTCCATATAGGATCAAAATGATACCTACTAAATCCTGGGTTTTGGATCTATGAGATAGATCTAAATGGATGTTAGGATACTCACTAGATGTAGTGAGATGGTGTCAATCGATCCTGAGGAGAATCACTGGAAGTGTTCCAGGGTGATAAAGACGACTGAGTGTCAGTCGCAGGCATTGTCTTTACCCTCAGTAAAGGGACGGTATGTTGGAAGAGTTCCAAGCTAGATACCGTGACATACTAGACGATAAAGGCTGGATACATCGCTACTTAAGATGCTACCAAAGAGGCTGTTTGGGTGTATATTGGTTCATGAGATGAACTATGTTCCTCCCATTGTGTGACAATGGAGTTGTGGCTCATGCCAAGGAACGCCCGTCCCATCAGTGATCCAGACATATTCTAAGGCAGTATCACTTGATCATGGAGATGGTTGATCTCCAGGGTGATCGAGGTTAGGAGAGTAGGCTTTGAGGACAACACAGCGGATCCACTCACAAAGGCCTGTTCCCAGAGAGAGACTTTTATGGGATGGTTGAGTATGAGATACTGCAACCACTGCTACAGATGGCCCTAGTGCAAGTGGGAGATTGTTAGTTATATGTATGCCCTAGAGGCCATTACTATACATAGGATGTATATTGTAGTGGATGCTGGGACATATATAGGGAGGACTTTCTTGCTCGACATGATAGTATGCTATCTGGTTACAATTTACCTTAACGTGTATGCTGATTGTCTCTCTGTTACATGTTGGTAAAGCCCTTAGGATCTGTACTTGACTACCTGGACTATGATGCGGATCATACTAGTGGGGACATGGTAGTCCATAAGTACATCCTTCAAAGTCCCTAGTCGTGGGTGTATCGAGACGGGGCATCGATATACCAGAGTAGACTAGCGTGTACCTTCTCGACCCATACAGATGGGCGATGGATGATCCCATATCCATCGGTGTTTGACATCAGAGGAGATATACGGGTGCTCAGTAGAGACTGGGTACACTGGACGGACTCGCCGAGAACTCCCAGATGGTATTATACCTCACGTCAGATGGCAGTTCTCTGGTGACACTGGTACAGAGTAGTCTGTTGACCCGAGATCGTCATAGAGTCTTGTGTGGTTCCCACTGTGCTTTGATTTCCATCTTACCACGTCCAAGAGGGCATGCAAAACGGTGGTTTTTGGGTACAGTCCCGAGTCACATGGAGGCAATGAGCGATAGGAGGGGATTCGTCTCTCCCGGTATAGGGGGTTGATGTTGCGCTGTGTTCGATTGGCTATAACAGGAAATCCCTGGCCAGGGTTGCTGAGATTTACTGGTAAGTGTTACCAGTAGTTTCTCGAACAGTTATAGACCTCATATCGACACGACTTATTGAGCTATTGGGGTCTGACGTATACCACCCCTAGGCGAGATATGCGACAGATCAGACGATTAGACCGGACTGTACGGTAGTGTTACTGGTCGGATTCACTGGAGTGTGAGCGGGCTTGCTCGTCGATCTTCAGATCGCTCAATACCCGGGTGGCCGTTACGTTTAGCAGACCGCTTGCGGCTTGTGGGTGTTTGATATGATCATCATCTGCTGCCGGCGTATTGACGAGTCTTTAGAGTCCTACACAGAGGTTTCCTGGCTCAAGCGAAACGAAATAGGAGCGCATATGAGATATGTGCGGGACCGAGAATGATGCGTGTATGTGATACCGCATTCCATTCTTGCGATGAATGTATCGGAAAGGTTGTATGCGATATAACCTAGTTATCGATTCAAGCGTTGATTCGATAAGCCGATACATTGAATACTAGTCGGTTGTGTGCGACATGACCGGATCATTGAATCAAGTGATGATTTAATGATTTAATGCATAATTATATATTTGATATGTTACTTTGCACTAACTAGTATTGGTTCACTTTAAACGGATTTTCTCACTTGGTTTGTGCACATTGTATATGTGATATACTTTTGTACACTTGATTGTATCATGTTTGATGATACATGTTTAACTATAGTTAAGTGTAATGAATTAAGCCATGGTTAATCTAATGATTAGGGTTTTCTTTTTATTACTTATTTATTTATTTGTTTATTTTGATTAGATAAGAAAAGAATGGTTGCTAATTTTGGAGTTTAGTTGAAACTTCATGAAGCTTTGACTTTGTAACCATTCTTGTCTTCATCTTAAACCCTAACCATTAAACTAACCTTAGTTAATTCTCTACACTTGACCATGGTTCTAATATGATAAGTATTCATATTCTTTTCATTTTCTAAAAAAACTAATCTTATCATCTTTCTTCTTCTTCTTCCTTGAACTTGAAGAAGAAAGCTTACCTCATCAATGGTGATTGATGAATTAGAGTGAGAAATCCAATTCTAAAGTTAACCCAACTCCTATTTCTTCATCCTCTACCTCTTGCCAAGTAGTAGAGTGTGTTTACTTCACAAGTTTCATGACTTGGTGAAGTTGTGAGCTTGATCTAGCGATGCTTCGACGTAGATCATCTTCGGCATGGACATCGACGACCTAGCTTGCCCATTCTCCGACGAAGCCGATCCTAGAGCCCGGATTTGATTTGGACAGCGGAGAGGACCTCGTTGCGGAGCCGTGGAGGTGGAGCACCGGATCTACAAAGGTTGTATTTCCGTATCTTTTAGTCAAGTGTTAACTAGTTAGCTTGTTCGCCTAGACATCTAGCAAAAGATCCGTACTTTAGGGTTTGTAGGCACCATAATTTTTGAAATTGCCATGGTTGATGGCTTGGGAGACCTCACTAGCGTGCCTAGGAACCCTACACATACATATCCCTAGCATCCTATACAATGAAGGCCTCTAGGGCATATATATCCAACATCTGTATCATCAAATCTCAATACCTCAATATCTTAAAATCTCAGTGTCTCAAATCTCACTATCTAGGGCTCCGTCAGTCCTGATCGGCCCCTATCATCAATCACACGACCACGAACGGTATCTTCCGGATATCCGACGCGCCAGGTAAAATCACCGGTAGGCAGTCTGCCCCTGCCGGGCTCATCGTCTACACCTCGATCTTCTTTCCCCGGGGTACCTTACCGGGTCCACCATGTACCCGTAGACGGTTCATCCAACTCCTCGAATCGGGTCTCGAAATCCATCTCATAACCGAGAAAATATCATGGTGGACGATTCATACATCACGAGAAAACCGCACTTTTCATTTTAAAAGGAGAGAGAGAGAGAGAAGTTTATATATATTCTTTCGGTTTTCTCCCAAATCTAGGAATCTCATAAAAATCCGAAATCTAAGAATCGACAGTAAATAAACAGTGAATATCGGCATAAAACTCCATAATACTGCATAACAGTGAATATTAATATGCATGAAATTACAAGTAATAAGTGATATGTCTATCCTGACATATAAAGCAAGTACACTAATATCATGTCGAAACTATCAGCTAACACGCTATGTCAATGAAATAATATTCTCTAAAGTGTACGTGACATGGCAATTACCAATGATGATGTGTGTGAGCCGGCAAGTAAGTGTATGTGGTACATACGCATCATCGGTAATGGTGCTGGTGTCCTGACTGCATGATTTCAATATTAATATATGAAAACACAATATAAGCATGCAATGCGATGCGAGCAGCAAGAATATGCGAGAGCTGAGTAATAACACAATGATAACTAATCTGTATTTATATAAATATGAGTCATACAGTTTTGCCATTTGAAATAACACGAATCGTGGTATTTTGAAAATAAGGGCTACGGTGTTTAAGAAAAGATACGTCCTTTGAAATATCCGTAGACTCCCTTGGTCTGTCTTTAAAATAACCACGATTCGTTAGTTTTGAAATAGGTATGAGTCGAGTCTAATCCAACATTTACAAGTAAACTACCAGGCTAATCTAACCGGCTGATCGAAAGGGTAGGGAAACCGCCTAACATCTGAGTCGATACATATATATGTATAAATATAACAGTCGGTGATCCCGCCTCAAAAGTATCCCATACGATACAATATCTATAATATGACATTCTCAAGTCAAGAGTGTGGATCTATCATCAATATATAGCTCGTACGGTAAATCCGTCGTACGGACTCCCAAATCTGGTATGGGTCAAATGTCACATCTATCCCATTATTCATCTGGTATCCTCTTTATCAAATACCATGATCCGGGGTACTGATCTACGTCTAGTACAATACTGATACCACATATGTATATGCATGCAAGTGTATGAAAACACCACGTCAAAATGACCTGCTAAAAAATCACGTCGTATCTCAAATACGAACCATATCACATCCCCGATCTCACGGCCTCAAGCCCAATCTCATCAACTCATCTCTAATCCCAAGTTCTATCCTCATAATCCGTGTGTGTGTGTGTGTGTGTGTGTGTATATATACATACACACACACACACACATAGTCCCATACCCATGTGTGTGTGTGTGTATATATACATATCCCCATATACGCACAGGTAATAAAATGAATGCAGGCGTGTGCGTGTGGGTGTAAACCTATTCTAGGGTTCGCGACTAAGAAGCTATGCTAGTTCACCTCTAATAACCCCAAACCAACCATGAACACATAATCATATCTTGAATATCCACGTATCATGAATCACATATATATATATATCCACATATATATCATAAATATACTACGAACTGCGGGGGTGCTATACGCCATCCACCCGACTTCTCCCGTAGATATATATCTACTCACATTGCTTCTTGTGTGCCGATGCCGATGTCGCCATCTTCATCTTCAACGTCTCAACATGATGTGGGGTACCTACACATATAATCCAATCGCAAATGCGTATTAAAATCACATCGGAAAACCAAAATGGCACACGCTACGCTCATAGGTAAAAACCTATAGCCTCGCATGCAAACACGACCAATAACCCTAGCCGTTGATGTTCAAACGCCACAAAACGGAAACGAAATATCAAATACCAAAATCCATGTTAAAACAAATCGTAAAACATTGCGCCAACATAAGAAAATGATCCCAGATTTTACCCTAGGTAAAATCATACAATTTTGCATATGCCAAGGGTCTAGTTTACAGGAGATGGAGCCATGGAAGAAACACGAATCAAAATGGTGGGACCCAGGCCAGAAATTGCGGCCTTCTAGGTTAAATCTGTGGCCAGGTTCGGGAGGTAGGGGCTAGGGTTTTGGGTGATGCTTCCTAGGTGCCTGCATGTATCACTGTCCTTGCTAAATAATTTTCAGGTCACCCGGGTGTTAGCAGATTTCCAAATACCATCAAAATTTCACAGTTTTTCCGATATCGGGTTTCTAAATTCGTATTCCGGTTTATTCTATGGTTTCAGTCCACAGTACAATCCCGACAGGGGTTTAATGTCACTATTAAGCCTCAATTGCACCTTTGGAATCAAATCAAAACCCTAAGCTTAACTTTAAATTTTCAAAGTTCACAATTCATCACTAAATTGGTTCTAAACAAATATGGGTGCTAAAGTAAATGAAATACGATATTATTTTTGAAAGGATTACTTCATTTGGCAACTCAAGGATTTTCTTGAGTTGCCCAAGTGTCCAAAATGCAAGCTTTCTTGGTCTAATGTTTAGCTAGTGAGCCCATGCATCTTTTTATTGAAATGGGGATGGGGTTTTGATGTAGGGTTGAGGGTGTTTTGCATGGTCGAAGAGGAGGTGAAGGAGGTGCTGCCATGGACTTAAGGGAGAGAGAAAGAGATGAAGAAAATGAGGGGGAGACAAAAGGGTAAGGCTCTCTCTTGACCCCTCACACTCTCACACTTGCCCATGCTTATTTCTTTATTCATTTCCATTTTCCATTTTCTTTTCTTTGTTTCCTTCTCTCCTCAATAGTATACCCAAAACAAACAACCATACACCCAAAAACCATATAGGGAAAAAATGTAACAAGTGTTAAAATGACATGTGCATGTCATGTACACAAAACACGCTTAAAACCCGATTAGCGATTTTTAATCGCGATTAGCACAAAATTAGTGTATAATAAACCGTAAAATTTCATAATTTGCATAAATCATAAAAAAACACCCTCTCTTTAGTAATTTCCGTAATTTTCCAAATTTTTCCCAATTTATCGGTATTTAATTATACCGCCTTAGTAAAATATTAAATATTTTATTATTAAATTATAAAAATTCCCAAAAATAATATTTTATTTTTTCTGAAATGTTACAGTATATATATATATATGCGTGTGTATGAAACACATCTCCTAAACACCCGCTATACTAATCATGTCGTATCTCATAATACGAACCATGTCACATCACCGATCTCATGGCACCATGCCCAATCTCATCGACTCATCTCCAAATATCGTATACTATCCTCATCATCCATGTATATGTATATGTAGTCCCATACCTATGCGTATATATATACATATCCCTATATACGCATAAATAATATAAAAAGTATGCAAGTGTGTGCGTGCGTGAATGCAGATCTTAACTCTAGGGTTTCGCAACTAAGAAGCTAAACTGTGTTACTTCTACTTACACTAAACTAACCCAAAGTCACATAATCATTTCTTGCTAAGTATGCATATCTCATAACCATATAAGTGTGTGTATATATATATATATATATATATATATATATATCATAACGCATCCGCGTTCTATACTACGAAACTGCGGGGGTGCTATACGCCATCCACCCGACTTCCCCCATAGATATATATCTCCTCACCTTGATCCTCACTTGCTGGAGTCGATGACGCTACGCTCTCTTCGTCGTCTCGAAATCCACGTGGGGTTACCTACATATCACATATTGTATCGTAAACTGAAATCGCGAACGAAAACCAAAACGATATACGAAACGTATATAGGTTAAAACCTATGGTTTAAGCATGCACGAATAACCAACAACTCTCGACGATTGACATATAAAAATGAATCGACCGAGATAAAACACAAATACTAAATTCCAATTCATTCAAAACCGCAAAACGAAATCAGAAACTTGAAAACTTGCTCCAGATTTTATCGTAAGTGAAATTAGCCAATTTTTCATATAGGAAGGGTCTAGTTTACTGAAATAAAAGCCCTGGACCAAACACGAAGGCATTCTTCCCTAGCCTGGAAGCAATTTGCTGCCAGGAAGAATAAAATTGCGGCCTGGGTTGGGTATTTGGGGCTCTGGTCTCTGTGGTGGCTTCTTAGGTTCCTGCATGCATTACTGTGTTTGCTAAACAATTTTCAGGTCACCCGGGTCATAGCAAATGTCAATATACCATCACAATTCTCACAATTTTCCGATATCGGGGTTTATAAGTTCGGGTCAAGGGGTTCCAGTCTCTGTTTTAGTCCGTAAAACTAACACTACAGGGGTTATATGGCCTCTACTAGCCTCAATTACACATTTGGATTCAATTCAAACCCTAACCTCTTCTAGAATTTTCCAAAGTTCACATAACTATACAATATCGATTCTAAACTTATATAAATGTTAAAGGAAATGAAATAAAATTCTAACGGTGAAGGAAATAGCTCATTTGGCAACTCAAGAATTTTCTTGAGTTACCCAAAGTGCTCAAAATCCGATTTTTCTTGGTCCAAAGTGCTTGTAAGGAGCTTGTGCATGTTTTTTGTGAAGTGGAGATGGTGTTTTGATGGGCTTTTGATGATGAAGTGAGGAGGTAAAGGGGGGAGGGAGAGAGGGCAGCAGCCATGGGAGAGGGAGAAGGAGGAAATGGTGAAGGAAATGAGGGAGAAAGCAATGGAGACTTGGTCAAATGAGACCCCTCACCTCTCACTCTCTTCTCTCTCTTGCCCATACCCATTTTTCTATTCTTTTCCTTTTTCTTTTCTATTTGTTTTCTTTTCTTCACTTATATTTTATTTTCCTTTTCATTTTAAATACAAATGAAAACCCGAATTAAAACCATGGTCACACAAAAGGAAAATAACAAGGTTTGTAACATGAAGTGGTGCATGTCATGCACAAAACCGGATTATTGCATAATTAGCGATTATTAATCAAGTTTATTAATAAACTTGTGTATAACCAATTTCATAACTTTTATAAATTGTCTAAATCATAAAACATTCTTTCAAAATCAACAATTTTCATATATTTCCAAATATTTCCCAATTATCAGTATTTAATTATACCGCAATATTAAAATATTCATAATATTTATTATTTAATTATAAAAATTCCTTAAAATAATATTTTATTTTTCTGAAATGTTACACTCAAAGTACCGGCACTGGCCTGGCCGAACGGTTAGAGAAATTGAGGAATGTAATTAATCCTGACTAATTTTCCTTTTAAGATTTGAAGGAAAATTTAATAAAAGCAGTGGGCGACATCGATTAGATAAGATAATAACCAATCTGATCTTTGCAAGAGCTTTCGCTGAGTGTATTCTTTTCTCTCTCCTAATGGCAGATTACCATGACTAGACTTAAGCTTTTGTTAGAGAAAAATAAGCTAACCGGGCCGGACTATAAAGACTGGCTGAGGAACATTAACATTGCTCTCATATATGATAAGGTATCAAATGTTCTAACTGCCTCAGCCCCACCCAGCCCAGGCCCTGAATCATCTGTTGCGGATAGGGAGATCCGCAAAATGTGGGGTATTGACTGTTCTACTGCCAAATGCCTCGCGCTTGCATCGATGGACAATACAAATCAAAAGCAGCATGAGCGGATGGATGTTCGATCCATCTTTCTCCATACAAAAGAGTTGTATGGAGAGCAATCTCGGACCCTGAGATACGAAGCATCTCGAAAGTTGTTTCAGATGCAGATGGCTCCTGGCACACCAGTAGGCAATCACGTTTTGAAGATGATATCTCTTATTGAAGAGCTTGAGGGCCTCGGATGGACAATGGAAAACGAACAATATGTTGATATTGTTCTACAGTCTCTTCCCTCTGCCTTTGCTCTATTCATAGTGAACTTCAACATGCATAACATGGAGAAGTCACTACCCGAACTTCTCAATATGTTGAGAAGTGCAGAGAGCACGTTTAAAGCGAAGTCTCCCTCTATGATTGTTGGACAATCTTCCTCTTCCGTCCTAAAAGCCAAGACCAAGGGAAGGAATAAGAAGAAACCCACCAAACCGAGATATGGAATCAAGAAGGCACAAGGAAGAGACATATCTAAGGTTGAGAAATCGGGAAAAGGAGAATGTTTTCACTGCAAGAAGACGGGGCACTTGTACTGAATACTTTGATCTCAAGAAAAAGAAGCATGGTGATGCTTCTGCTTCAGGTGTGTTCGTGACTAAAAACTGTTTTTCTATAAACTCTGCTTCCTGGGTATTGGATACTGGTTCGGGTTCTCATATCTGTAATTCTGTGCAAGGCTTGAGAAATGGAAGAGTTTTGAAGACCGGTGATCACACTCTCCGAGTTGGAAATGGTTCCAATGTATATACAGTTTCAGTGGGAGAGTATCGCCTAGGGTTGCCGTCGGGTTGTATATTGGTTTTGAACCCATGTTATTTTGTACCTAGCTTGCTTTGTAATATAATATCCATTTCTTTGTTAGACAATGAAGGATATCATTTTGTATTGCAGCATAATATTATGAACATTAAACTGAATCAAGAGTTGATTGGTTTTGGTACACTTAATAACAAGATATTCGTCCTAATTCAACACACAGTTTTCAACATACAACACAAAAATAAAAGAAAATTTTCAGATATAAATGATGCTTTTTTTTGGCATTGTAGACTTGGTCATATTAACGAAATAAGACTAAATAAGCTTCATAAAGATGGATATTTAAATCCTTTTGAATATAAATCTTATGCGACTTGTCAGTCTTGTATCAAAGGAAAAATGACCAAATCTCCGTTTACTGGACACGGAGAAATAGCTACAGAGCTCTTGGGCCTCATACATAGTGATGTATGTGGGCCAATGTCTACACATGCGAGAGGCTGTTTTTCTTACTTCATAACTTTTACTGATGATTTCTCTAGATTCGGTCATGTGTTTTTATTAAAGCATAAGTCTGAAGCTTTCGAGAAATTCAAGGAGTACAAACTTGAAGTAGAAAAACAAACAGGAATGAGCATCAAGATACTTCAATCAGATCGAGGTGGAGAGTATCTTAGTACAGAGTTTTTGAACTTTCTAAAAGAGAATGAGATTCTCTCTCAGCTCACTCCCCTTACACACCACAACACAACGGTGTGTCAGAGCGGCGGAATCGTACCCTATTAGATATGGTACGATCCATGATGAGTGATGCTGAGTTACCTCTCTCCTTTTGGGGGCATGCATTAGAGACTGCAGCTTTTCTGTTGAACAAAGTTCCAACCAAGGCCGTGTCTACCTCTCCATATGAGATATGGTATGGGAAGAGACCATCTCTTAAACGAGTTAAGATTTGGGGTTGTCCGGCTTTTGTCAAAAAGTAGAAACCAGACAAACTCGAGACACGGTCGGTTAAATGTATATTTGTAGGATATCTAAAATATTCATTTGGATATCTTTTCTACCACAAGGAGGAACAAAAGGTGTTTGTTTCTCAACATGCTGCATTTTTAGAAAATGAGATTTTTCCAAATGATACTGATGGCAATGTGGTAGATCTAGAAGAGGTTGTCGAGTCACAAGTTACAAATGACGGCTTGGTTGAACCTGATGTTGCAACAGAATCTTATGAACCTCAGCCACTCCGTAGATCTGGTAGGACTTTTCGCCCATCGGAGAGATACTACGGTTTTCTCATTGATGGTGATAGAGAAGATTGCATCGTGGATGATGATGACCCTACCAGTTTCAGCAAGCTATCATGACTGGTGACTCTGTGAAGTGGCTGGATGCCATAAGATCCGAAATGGAGTCTATGTACACCAACAAAGTATGGACTTTGGAAGTTGTACCCTCTGGGGTAAAACACGTAGGGTGCAAATGGATCTTGAAGAAAAAGATCAGTGTAGACAGGCAGGTGGAGACCTATAAGGCAAGACTTGTAGCGAAAGGATTCCGTCAAAGACCAGGACTAGACTATGACGAAACCTTTTCTCCTGTAGCCATGCTTAAATCCATTCGGATCGTACTTACTATTGTTGCTCACTACGACTATGAAATCTGGCAGATGGACGTTAAAACTGCTTTTCTAAATGGTGATTTAGAAGAATGCGTTTATATGGATCAGCCAGAGGGCTTCATTGATGGTGGAAGTAGCGGGAAAGCATGTAGTTTGCTTAAATCCATTTATGGATTGAAGCAGGCATCACGGAGTTGGAACATCTGTTTTGATGATGTCATCAAAGAGTTTGATTTCATCAAAAATCCAGATGAACCTTGTGTTTATAAGAAGATTGTAGGGAGTACTGTCATATTCCTCGTATTGCACGTGGATGACATTCTTCTGATAGGAAACGATGTTCCTATTCTACAATCGATCAAACTGTTCTTATCACAAAGGTTCTCCATGAAGGACCTAGGTGATGCCTCGTACATATTGGGCATGAAGATCTATAGAGATAGATCTAAAAGGTTGTTGGGATTGTCCTAAACCAGGTACATTAACACCATCCTAAAGAGGTTTAATATGGATGACTCCAAGCGGGACACCTTACCCGCTTGTCATGGAGTCACTCTCTCCAAGGACTTTTGCCCAAAGACTGATGAAGAGAGAGCTCCCATGAGCATTATATACACTTCAGCGGTAGGGTCTATAACGTATGTGATGTTATATACATGCCCTGATGAAGCTTATGCACTAGGTGTAGTAAGCAGGTATCAATCCAACCCAGGGGAGAATCACTGGACAGCTGTGAAGAACATTCTTAAGTACTTACGAAGGACTGAAGAAATGTTCTTGGTGTATGGTAACGGGGATCTCCAAATGGAGGCCTTTACCGATTCGAGCTTCCAGAGTGATAAGGATGATAGAAAATCTATCTCAGGGTTTGTATTTACCCTCAATGGAGGGGCGGTATGGTCGAAGAGTTCCAAACAGGATATCGTTGCAGACTCCGCGATGGAAACTGAGTATATTGCTGCAAATGATGCTGCCAAGGAAGCCGTCTGGATGAAGAAGTTCGTCTCGGAGGTAGGAGTAGTTCCAACCATTATTGATCTAATACCATTGTATTATGATAATAATAGGGCTATGGCATTGGCCAAGGAGCCCAGGTCCCATCAGCGATCCAGACACATCCTGAGGCGATATCATCTGATCCGGGAGATAGTTGATCGCCGCGAGATCGTGATTCGGAGAGTAGATACAAAAAATAACACCTCGGATCCACCCAACAAGGCCCTCCCTCAGCCGCAGCATGAGCGACTTTTTGAGATGTTGGGTATGAGATACACCAATAATTGGCCTTAGTGCAAGTGGGAGATTGTTGGATATATGTATGACCTAGAGGCCATTATTTGATAGTGGATGTATCGGTATGTGTATATATATATATTCAGAGGACATTCTTGCTCGACATGATAGTATGCTATCTGGTTGTTCTTTATCTTAACATGTTCACTTGATCATGCATATTACTCATTTTGTACATGTTGATAAAGCCCTTAGGATATTTACTTGACTACTGGGACTATGATGCAGAGACATGCGTAGTTTATAAGCATATCCTTGAAAAGTTCGTAGTCATGGGTGTATCGAGACGGGTTATCGATATTCCAGGGTAGACTAGCGTATACGGTTCTTGACCCATATGATGGACGATGGATGATCCTGTTGGGTTCCCTTGGGTGACAGCAGAAGCAGTTGTTTCAAATCCTGCAGGCATTAC
Organism: Agapanthus africanus; assembly: GCA_030015575.1. Taxonomy (NCBI): domain Eukaryota; kingdom Viridiplantae; phylum Streptophyta; class Magnoliopsida; order Asparagales; family Amaryllidaceae; genus Agapanthus; species Agapanthus africanus. Next base: position 408,136,623 of record JASDDO010000026.1, read on the forward strand.
TACCTTGCTAGGAGCTACTCCGTACGGCTGCCAATTTCAAATTTTTACCATACTAAAGAACCCTAACCTAGAATCTTGACTAGAGATTTAGACGAAACAACAATGTAAACAATTTTACATCTAAGTGAATGAGGAATACAATCTTTGTAGAGCGGTCCTTCACTTCTAAAGCTCCGTGTAGTAGTCCCTTCTCTCCAAGTAGTGAACACCCGAACTCTAGTAAGGGTTCATATAAAGAAATGAACAAACTTACTCGAAATCTTCGAGGCCGAAGATGATCTACGTCGAGGAGACTCAAGCCCATGCTACCTCTTCACTAATGGTGGATTAGTGAAGCAAACACCCTAAACTAAATGGCTAATATAGTAGAGGATGATGAAGTAGGAATTTTGCTCACTTTAGATTCATTTTTCTCACAATATTTCTTCACTTTGAGAAAAGCTAGCTAGCTTTCTCATAAGGAAGAAGAAGATGAAGTGGAGATGAGAATGAAACTCATGAGGTGAGAATAGAAACCATGGGTGAGTTAGTGTCATACACTAACTCATGTAGAGATTAAACCATGGCTAACAATAATGGTTATGCTAATAAATATCTACAAGTAAAACAAAATTAGTGGACTTGGTCAATGGTTCCATAAGCTTCTACATGCTTCAACCATGTGACTTATTTCCATCTAATTTTGATTAACTTTAAATAAATAAAACCATTCATTATATCAAGCAATGTGTGAGTCTCATACACCCATGAAGCATGTGGCATCAAGCATGACACAAATAAAATGTACATTAATATATATCACATATATACTATATGCACACAAGTGAGAAAAAGAAATGTTTAAGTGAGCTAATATTAGTTAATATAATTCAATATATCAAATATATAATTATACATTAAATTATTAAATCAACACTTGATTCAATAATCCGGCTATATCATATACAACCGGCTAATATCAAATGTAACAATTTATCGAATCAATACTTGATCCGATAACCCGGCTATATCACATATTGCGAGAATAGAATGCGGTATCATATACGCGCATTAATCTCGATCCCGCACATATCACATATGTGCTCCTACTTCGTTTTGTATGAACCAGGAAACTTCTGTGTAGGACTTTAAAGACACGTCAATAAGCCGGAAGTAGGTGATGATTATATCAAACACCCATAAGCCGTAAGAGGTCTGCTAAACGTAACGGCCACCCGGGTATTGAGCGATCAGAAGATCAACAAGCAATCCTGCTCATACTCCTGCTAATCCAATCAGTAACACTACCATGCAGTCCGGTCTCTTCGTCTGATATGTCGCATATCACAGCCTGGGGGTAGTATAACGTCAGACACCAATAGCCTGATAAGTCATGCCGATGCAAGGTCCATAACGGTTTGAGAAACTACTGATAACACTTACCAGTAGATCTCAGCAACCCTGGCCACGGATTTCCTGTTATGGCCAATCGAGCATAGCGCAACATCAACCCCCAATACCGGGAGAGATGAATCCCCTCCTATCGCGCATTGCCTCCATGTGACTCGGGACTATACCCAAAAACCACCTTTTTGCACGATCACTTGAACATGGTGGTGGAAATCAAAGCACAGTGGGAATCACATAAGACTCTATGACGATCTCGGGTCGACAGACTAACCTGTACTAGTGTCCCTAGAGAACTGCTATCTGACGATAGATATAATACCATCTACGATTTCTCGGTGAGTCCATCCAGTGTACCCAGTCTCCACTGAGCACCCATATACCATCTCTGATGTCAGACACCAATGGATATAGGATCATCCATCCCCCATCATATAGGTCGAGAAGCGTATACGCTAGTCTACTCTAGAATATCGATACTCTGTCTCAATTCTCCCACGATTAGGAACAATCTAAGGATGTACTTACCGACTACCTCTGCCCCACCAGTATGATCTGCATCATAATCCTGGTAGTCAAGTACTCATCCTAAGGGCTTTATCAACATGTAATAGAGAGACTATAAGTGTACATGTTAAGATAAAGAGCTACCAGATAGCATACTATCATGTCGAGCAAGAAAGACCTCCCTATATATGTACAAGAATCCACTACAATATACATCACATGTACAGTAATGGCCTCTAGGGCATACATATAACTAACAATCTTCATACTCTACTTGCACTAAGGTCGTTTGTTGCAATATCTCATACTCATCGTCCTTTAGAAGTCTCTCTAGGGAAAGGCCTTTGTGAGTGGATCCGCCGTGTTATCCTTCGCGTCAACTCTCCTAACCTCGATCCCTTAGAGATCAACCATCTCCGTGATCAGGTGATACTTGACTCAGAATATGTATGGATCGCTGATGGGATCGGTGTTCCTAGGCCAAAGCCACAACTCCATTGTTGTCACAATAACACTTATTGGACGCTCAATGGTAGGAACGATGTTCATCTCATGAACAAGAAATGTCCAGACAGCCACTAAGACAGCATCGTTGGTAGCGATGTATTCAGCCTTTATCGTCTAGTTTGCCATGGTATATCGCTTGGAACTCTTCCAACATACCGTCCCTCCACTGAGGGTAAAGACAATGCCTGTGACTGAATTTCAGTCGACCTTATCACTCTGGAAGCTCGAACCAAGAACATTCTTTTAGTGCTTCTCAAGTACTTAAGAATGTCCGCCACAGCTGTCCAGTGATTCTCCTAAGATCCGATTGATTCCTGATCACTATACCTAGTGAGTTAGCTACATCTGGTCTAGTATATAACATCGCACACATGATAGAGCCAACTGCCGAAGCATAGGGTATCCCTTGCACGCGAGCTCTCTCCAAATTAGTCTTGGGAGATATCTTTTTGGAGAGAGTGATCCATGAGTAAGTGGGCGAACCACCATGTTTAGAATCTTCTATATTAAATCCTTTTACTATGGTGCTAATGTACCTAGATTTAGGACACTCCCAACATCCACTTAGATCTATCACCATAGATCATAATCCACAAGATGTAGTAGGTATCATCCAGATCTTCCATGGAGAACCCTCATGATAAGAGGAGCTTGACCGAGTGTAGCATAGGAAACCATTTCCTATCAAGAGTATGTCATCTACGTACAATACGTGGAAGACAACCTTACTCTCTACAACCTTCTTGTATATACAAGGTTCATCTATCTTTTTGATGAAGTCAAACTCTTGGACTGCCATATAAAAACAGATGTTCCAACTCCGCGATGCGCGCATTGATCCTGATGGACTTAAGCATGGATTTGAAAGCCTCAAATTTTCCATCTACACCAAGAATCTTCTCAATATCCATTTGCTCCCAATGGGTTTTACCCCTTCAGGTGCAACATGCAAAGTCATACTTTGTTGGTGTATATGGATTCCATCCTTGATTGCATAGCATCCAGCCAATTCACAGAGTCCCCACTCGTGATGGCCTGTTTGAACCTAGTTGGGCCTTCATCTATCATGATGCAATCCTCGCTCCCACTGTCACCGAGAAGACCGTAGTATCTCTCAAGTGGATGAGGAACCCTACCAGACTCGGAGAGAGGCTGAGGTTCGTTGGAGACTATTGAATCCTTTGGTTTCACCAAATCATCAGCTGTTAGTTTGTCTAGCTGGAACTCCTTCTAGTTCTACCTCATGACCACTAATTTCTTCATAAGAAATTCCTTTTCTAAAAAGGTGGCATGCTGAGAAACAAAACACCTTTTGCTCCTCAGTGTGGTAGAAAATATACCCTCACCAATGTTTGGGATATCCTAACAAAATTATACAGAACTGATCTTGCCTCGAGCTTGTCCGGATTCTTCCTTTCAACATAGGCCAGATAACCCCATATCTTAACTCGTTTAAGACATGGTCTCTTCCCATACCATATCTCATATGGAGTGGTAGGCACTGATTTGGTGGGAACCCCATTCAATAGGTATGCAGCTTCTCAAGTGCATAACGCCAAAAGGAAATAGGTAACTCAGCAGTACTCATCATAGAGCGTGCCATATCTTATAGGGTGCGATACCTCCGTCCCGATACACCGTTGTGCTGTAGTGTATACGAAGGAATAAGCTGAGAGAGAATCCCATTCTCCTTTTAGAAACTCCGGGAACTCCATGCGCAAGTAATCTCCTCCTCGATCACATCGAAGGACTTAATACTTCTACCCGTCTGGTTCTTAACTTCAAGCTTATATTCCTTGAATTTCTCAAAAGTTTCAGACTTGTGTTTCAACAGGAACATATGTCTGAATCTTGAGAGATCGTCGATGAATTGTCACGTCCCGAAAGTACGGAATGTGACCGGCACTTAAACTACGAACGTCTCGAGGCGTACATAATCTAAGTAAGCCGAAAACCTAGAAATTCAAACCAAGAAAAGTAGTAGAGTGAAGGAAAACCAATTTAAATAAGTAGTTTTAATAGCATAAGTCGAATTATGCGGTTTAAAAAAAAACATCAATATTTCCCGAAAATTTCGGCAAAGTCTCCTTTGTAAATACTGGCTCCCAAACGGGATACAACATGAATAGTATACGAAATCAATAAAAGGCATCCCCAAGCGGGAGCTAGCTCTTCGTCAATCGACGGTCACAACCACACAAGCAATATAATATACAACGCCAACGGCGAGGATCAAAAACTCAAAAGGAAACTCAAAACTACAAGAAATAAAACGCGCGACTCTAAGGTCGAAAGAATAACATCACTGGTCTCTATCTCAAAGAATAAATACATGTTTGGTTGATGGAACTTCTAGATACAACTGAATAATAATATACAATGTATAATGATGGGTACGATACAAATAAACCCACCTGCTAGCAAGTCACCCGAACGAAACTGTACCCGCAAAGCCGTAAAGAAACCTGTACGGCAAGCCTGCAAGAAACTGGGGCACAACGGGGGTGAGTTGCCAACTCGTGAATAGAAAAACATCTACGCACAGAAATCGCATAAATAACGCAACCTAGGTCAATGATCATAATATAACCTCAATTATATGTATAACATGCAGCCTATAATAATGGCTAGGGTAATATCTAACTCGAGTGTAATCTCATGTGCCCATGTCAGTGCCTCAGGTAGCAATATATCATATGAATGAGGTATGAATGCATGAAAACAGAATATATGTAAATGAAGAAACTGTTTTCATAATTTAGTGAGATTTCCTTTGTATTTTTAAAATGAGGTATCATAATGAAATCAGCATCAACAGTGTCTATCATCGACACAAAACATAAATCTCAATGTCTTAAAATCTCAGGCTCCGGCTATCCGGACTGGCCTGTATCATCAAATCTCAGTACCTCAATATCTCGAAATCTTAATGTCTCAATCTCAATATCTAGGGCGCCGTCAGTCCAGACCGGCCCCTACCATCCATCTCAAGACCACGACGGTATCCTCTGGATATCCGACGTGTCGGGTAATATCACCGGTAGGTAGTCTCCCCCTGCCAGGCTCATCGTCATCACCACGAGCTTCTTGCCCCGGGGTACCTTACCGGGTCCACCATATACCCGAAACGGTTCATCCAACTCCTCGAATCGGGTCCCGAAATCCATCAGCAAACTCATGGTGGACGACTCATACATCATGGGAAAAACCGCGTTTTTTATTTTAAAAGAGAAAGAAGAAGTTTGTATATGTTTTGCGGTTTTTCCCCAAATCCAGAAAATCTCATGGAAATCCGAATCCAAAACCTCAATAGCACGTAAAAAGTGAATATATGCATGAGAATCCATGAATGCGGCATAACAATAAATAACAGTATGCATGAAGTAGCAGGTAATAACTACAATGTCTAAACTAACATATAAGGAAAGTACACTAATATCATGTCTAAACTATTAGCTAACAGGCTATGTCAAGCAATAATATTTTCTAAAGTGTACGTGACATGGCAATTACCGATGAAGAGGTGTGTGAGCCGGCAAGCAAGTGTACGTGGTACATACGCATCATCGGTAATGGTGCTGGTGTCCTAACAGTATGATACCAACAATGCAATAAGAAATTATAATATAAGTATGCGATGCGGAGCGAACAGTAATAATGAGCGGGAGCTAAATACTAAACACAACGATAACTAATCTGCATTACCCTAATATAAATCCTACAAATGGTGCCTATTGAAATAACACGAATCATGGGGTTTTGAAAATAGGGGCTACGGTGTTTTTATGAAAAGATACGTCTTTTGAAATATCCGTAGGATCCTTTGGGCTGTCTTTTAAAATACCCACGATTCGTTAGTTTTTGAAATAGGTAAGAATCGAATCTAATCTAACAACTAATCTAAACTAAAGGGCAAAGCTAACAAGCTGGACTACAGGTAAGGAAACCGCCTAACATCTGAGTCGATACATATACATACCTGTATATATATTAGTCGGTGATCCCGCCTCATTAATATCATATCCGATACCATATCTATAATCAGACATCCCAAGTCAAGAGTGCGGATCAATCATCAAAATATAGCTCGTACGTAAATCCGTCGTACGGCATCCCCAAATCTGGTTACGGGTTAATATCACAATCATCATACTATTCACCTGGTATCCTCTTTATCAAATATCATGATCGGGGTACTGATCTACGTCTAGTACAATACTGATACCGCCTAAGCATGCATGCACGTGTGTGAAACACTACGTCAAGGACCCGCTACAACGTCATGTCGTATCTCAAATACGAACCCTGCTATATCACCGATCTCACGGCCTCAAATCAAATCTCATCGACTCATCATAAATCCCAAGTACTATCATCATTATCCATGCATGCGTATATGAATGTACATATGCATAGTCCCGTACCCACGCATATATACATGTATACACATCCCAATCAGCGCACAAGAAAGTAAAGTATGCAAGTCTGTGTGTGCGTATGTAGGTATAACAGCTACTCTAGGATTTCGCAACTAACCCAAAGCTAATCCATGAACACATAATCATAACATGAATAAACATTCTCGTATCATAAAACACCTATATAAACATATATATATATAAGCTACACTACGGACTGCGGGGGTGCTATACGCCATCCACCCGACTTCTCCCCGTAGATATAAATCTACTCACCTGGTCCTCGCTCGCCGGTGCCGACGTCGCCACGCGCTTTCTTATCATCTCGAAGTCCATATGGGGGTACCTACATATCACAACGCATCGTATTACATTAAAATCCGACTCATGACCAAAATGTAACACGAATCCCACATAAGTCAAAACCTATGGTTGCTTTCACAAACCAACCCAAAAACCCTCGACGTCGGCGTGCAAACGCCCGACCATGGAGAAAAAAACCCAAGTACACTCATTTGAACATTCACGAATACTAATTTAAATATAGAATAGGTTAAAATTCACAAAAACCCCAAATTCACTTTAGAAGCCATTTTTCCGAAAATCTAGCAAGCAAAAATTACCCGTTTTAGTACAAAACTCGACATTTAAATGAATATAGCGGCCAATATACTTATTAAATATCTTAAATAAGTCATATAAACAATTCCCATAATTTAATCTCATTAATTTCCATAAACGCTAAAATTCTAGTTTACAAAATACCTAAATTTTAACAATTTTATAGCAAAAATGCACAAACTACAATCTACCTTGGATTTTCATGAACTAAAAGCATTAAACCACTCAATATAATCTTTATAATGACATGAAACCTAAATTTGAATTTTATCTCATAAGAATATAATTATTTAAAAAACTTAGTTTACCAATTATATAATTATCACTTTTAAATCAACAAATATGCAAACTAGCAACTTAAATTGGATTTAGCATAACATTAATATGTCAATTATATCACATAAACTAAATCTCACAACACAAAATACCAATTTGAAATCAAACCCCTCTCTTGAATTTTAAATCATGCACCTAGAACTAATTAAAAACCTAATTAAACAATTAATTAAGCTAACCTAAGCAATTAACAACACATTAAGCAAAAAGGTTAAAATTTATATCCAAATAATTTGAAGATCCCACAAGCACACTTAGCCTCCCAAATTGAAATCTAAATCCCTAGATCTATGCTATGGTAGCCAAGGGAAAATGGGTAGGAGGTGGATTTTGATTTGGATTTTTGCTTGATTTTTTGTGGATTTTTCAAGCATTTTTGATGAACTTTTTTAAAGAGAAGGAGATGAAGAATGAAGGGGCTGTTGTGGGTTCAGATTTTGGCCAGAATTGGTGGGGATTGGGTGTGGGAGGAGAGAGAGTGAGGTGGGGAAAGTCCACTCTAGTCAAAGTCCACTCTAATTCTATCATTTTCTACTCTTTTCCTTTTCTTTTCTTTTGAAAAAAGAAGTGATTGGAGAGAGGGAGAGGGGGAGGGCTGTCATGGTGGGGCCGGCCACATGGGGAGAGGGTGAGGTGTGGGTGTGTGGGTTAGGAAAAAGATAAATGCTAAACCCCAATTCCCATTAACACTAATTTCACCGAAAAATGCCTTTTTCTTCGATATTTTCTAAACCGTTTTGGCAAACGATTTCGTTTCAAAAACCACATGATAAAATTTTATTTAATGTTTTATGATGCACAAAATTTGTTTCAACTCATTCCAATTTGTAATTTTCCCTAATTAAATGTATTAGTGACGGCTTAAAATAATATTAAAATAATTAATTTCGGAAAAATTTTCAGAAAATTTGAAATTTCACCAGTGGCTCAATAAACACCAAATACTAGCAATTACATAGCTAGAATATGTATATTTAATTTTATAATAAATATACTTGCATTTTGACTTTTTACAGAAAACCCCTTTATTTTATCGTTTTTTCGAAATTTCACCGAAACGATTTTCAAAACGTTACAATCTTCCCTCCTTAAAGAAATTCGGTCCCCAAATTTAAATTAAAACTCCCCCTAAATACTAAAATATTTCAGCCAAAACCATCAAATCGCCGGGGCTCCGAAATCATAAATACATAAACGCATCATAGCGCAATGCATGCGCATGAGCAATGAGCATATAACTCAAATCAAAACTCCGTCAAGCATCCCGCAATCATCGGAGTCATGGTAAAGACACAAATGTAAAATCCAATACAAAACCAATATGATATAACTCGAAACTATACACGTAAATATCAAATCTATATATGTAAATATCTGAAGGAAATGAATGCCAAATATATTCAGGTACTGTCCTTTGACTAGTCCTGCCCAGTACGAAAACACATAGTAAATATCATAAAAATGTATTGCTCTGTAGGAAAAATCAATCCCAAAATACGCGTATGAGTACTACGTGCGTCTGGTGCACACGGAAATCAAAATCCATATATGTGCCATACATGCGCACAGAAACAACATCTAAGTGCATCGGGTGTGCACAAAGCATCTATCGTAGGCAACGTGGGTGCCTGACAGCAAAATCAGGTGTATCTGACATGCACGAAGAATCTTGATTTAGTGCATCTGGTGTGTACCGAAATCGCTTCTCAGAACATGCGCTCAACATGCACGAAAAATCAAAACCAGGTGCATTCATTATGCACGAAATCATGAAATCCAATATCAAGCGTCGAACATGCGCAAAATCCAATCAGGTGCACAAGGTGCACAAAACAAATATCGAACATCACAATCGAAATCGAAGTCCAGTGCGTCTAAATGCACAACATACATAACACTGCACTGCAAGCATATATGAACTATACCGAGTGCAAAAACCAAATCGTGTGCGTACATACGCACAAAATCAACTCAACTGTATGAAATCCATATAATCACAAACATGAGAAACTAAGGCACGAAAACTATCTCAAGTGCAACGACTGTGCAAAAATCGTAAATACTCAGTAAGTGCAACTATGGTCCATGAAAACAAATATCATGAAACTCAATCATCAAAATCAATCATGCGAATAGATCGCCCAAAATACGCAAAATCAAGTATGGCGGAATAGTCCCGCTCAAGCACATCCTCTAAGAATCTCGGGCCAACTGTCGCGGTCACTAGTGGGACGTCTCGTCGATGATCATGAACTCTGGCCTGCTGGTGTGCATAACAATGACCAGTCCTGGGTCAAGGTCTTCACTGTGAATTACCAATCTTTCGGTCCATCGGCTCATCGGCCCTGTCAGGTGTGCTAACGGGGATGATCCCGTTCTGGCACGTCTCTTGTCATCTCCCGGTCAATCATCGCGACCACTCGTAAGACAGCATATCACTGGCGTCGGCCTCTGGCTCTCTGAATGTACGTGATACATCTGATACTGGGTGCAAGTATCATTGCAGCAGTGTCCTGGAAGGAATCCTGCTCACGGTCTCTTCCATGTCTCGTCTCGGCCAACTGTCCGGAAGTCATTGTCCTTTCCTATATCTGCATCTTGCTCTGGAATGGCTGCATACCCATCGCGACTCCTTCTGGAAGGTATATCCAGTACTCTGCCTTAGCATGCGCATCGCATCTCTGATGTCGGCGGAGTGGAACGTCATCATATCCAGATCTTGTACAAACCTCTTACTCCATTTTTCTCTAATGTCGACTGCTTCGGACTCGTCTCGTCGTGGCTGCATGGACTGAGCTCCAACGGCTATCCTCGTATCGGGAGTCTCCCAAGAAATGCATCTCACCACCTAGCATCCGAATTAAGTCGAACCATCCAATCGATTGTCAAAACCTCATAATCCCCCAAGGGCTCAACATCTTGGGCACAGTTTAATAGTATCGAGTACATACCACAGCATCGGTGGTCCAGCCGTAGAAGGGCAGTCCCAAGTCTCACTAATGGCGTCGTGGAACTGCCGCAAACCCGATGGTTCAAAGGCTTTCACACGGTCATTATGTCGAGTTAGGATTTTATTCTTCTAGAGGGACCATAGAATTGCCTGCATGTCTTTCCGACTACTTTAAACTTGGAATAATAGGTTTCTGACATTCGATCGTCTCTGTCGACTCTCAACGTCTCCGCATGAAGTCGTCACTAGCTGGAATCAATCTATCTGATGACCTCGCATCGGGGTAGCGAACGAACCACATGTCCTAGTCATTCATCCTCGGTCACTAGCGACCTTATATCATCTCTTAGTACAACTCGTACTGAAATAAATCCAACATCTGGGGCGATATCTCGTCGTTCGCAGCAATAGCTGGCTCGCTCGTCTGCATGCTGAACAGTGCCTCGACCATCATGAATAAGCAATACACCAACGGTCATCAAAATCTGGCTGGCCTCTATCATTGGCTCAATCCTCTAGTGTCGATCAGCACATCCGAGTAACCTCATAAAGGCGATCCGCCAAACGCTCGTGGCGCGGAAACACAGTAAAAAGACACATCTCCGCAATCGTGTGTCGCCGGAATTTCGCCCTGGTCAGTCCTCGTTCGTGACGAGCTCGTGCTGACCGCAACTCTAGCCGTAGCTCTTCCTGCCCGTAATCGTGGCAGCAAAACCATAACTGGTACCGATGAGGCTAGATCAGGAATGAATATAATACTGAACAAAGAAATGTACATCCTAAGGCTTTTTAAGTGGAGTGGCGTATCGTAAGTATGCCGCGGAACATACCCACGGTATGTCACTTTACTTTAGTCACCTATTCCATCAACCAAGGGTCATCCTACGCTCCGAAGGTAAAACCTAACGCTCTGATACCAACTTTGTCACGTCCCGAAAGTACGGAATGTGACCGGCACTTAAACTACGAACGTCTCGAGGCGTACATAATCTAAGTAAGCCGAAAACCCAGAAATGCAAACCAAGAAAAGTAGTAGAGTGAAGGAAAACCAATTTAAACAAGTAGTTTTAATAGCATAAGCCGAATTATGCGGTTTAAAAAAAACATCAATATTTCCCGAAAATTTCGGCAGAGTCTCCTTTGTAAATACTGGCTCCCAAACGGGATACAACATGAATAGTATACGAAATCAATAAAAGGCATCCCCAAGCGGGAGCTAGCTCTTCATCAATCGACGGTCACAACCACACAAGTAATATAATATACAACGCCAACGTCGAGGATCAAAAACTCAAAAGGAAACTCAAAACTACAAGAAATAAAACACGCGACTCTAAGATCGAAAGAATAACATCACTGGTCTCTATCTCAAAGAATAAATACATGTTTGGTTGATGGAACTTCTTGATACAACTGAATAATAATATACAATGTATAATGATGGGTACGATACAAATAAACCCACCTACTAGCAAGTCACCCGAATGAAACTGTACCCGTAAAGCCGTAAAGAAACCTGTACGGCAAACCTGTAAGAAACTGGGGCACAACGGGGGTGAGTTGCCAACTCGTGAATAGAAAAACATCTACGCACGGAAATCGCATAAATAACGCAACCTAAGTCAATGATCATAATATAACCTCAATTATATGTATAACATGCAGCCTATAATAATGGCTAGGGTAATATCTAACCCGAGTGTAATCTCATGTGCCCGTGTCAGTGCCTCAGGTAGCAATATATCATATGAATGAGGTATGAATACATGAAAACAGAATATATGTAAATGAAGAAACTGTTTTCATAATTTAGTGAGATTTCCATTGTATTTTCAAAATGAGGTATCATAATGAAATCAGCATCAACAGTGTCTATCATCGACACAAAACATAAATCTCAATGTCTTAAAATCTCAGGCTCCGGCTATCCGGACTGGCCTGTATCATCAAATCTCAGTACCTCAATATCTCGAAATCTCAATGTCTCAATCTCAATATCTAGGGCGCCGTCAGTCCAGACCGGCCCCTACCATCCATCTCAAGACCACGACGGTATCCTCCGGATATCCGACGCGTCAGGTAATATCACCGGTAGGTAGTCTCCCCCTGCCAGGCTCATCGTCATCACCACGAGCTTCTTGCCCCGGGGTACCTTACCGGGTCCACCATGTACCCGAAACGGTTCATCCAACTCCTCGAATCGGGTCCCGAAATCCATCAGCAAACTCATGGTGGACGACTCATACATCATGGGAAAACCCGCGCTTTTTATTTTAAAAGAGAAAGAAGAAGTTTGTATATGTTTTGCGGTTTTTCCCCAAATCCAGAAAATCTCATGGAAATCCGAATCCAAAACCTCAATAGCACGTAAAAAGTGAATATATGCATGAGAATCCATGAATGCGGCATAACAATAAATAACAGTATGCATGAAGTAGCAGGTAATAACTACAATGTCTAAACTAACATATAAGGCAAGTACACTAATATCATGTCTAAACTAGTAGCTAACAGGCTATGTCAAGCAATAATATTTTCTAAGGTGTACGTGACATGGCAATTACCGATGAAGAGGTGTGTGAGCCGGCAAGCAAGTGTACGTGGTACATACGCATCATCGGTAATGGTGCTGGTGTCCTAACAGTATGATACCAACAATGCAATAAGAAATTATAATATAAGTATGCGATGCGGAGCGAACAGTAATAATGAGCGGGAGCTAAATACTAAACACAACGATAACTAATCTGCATTACCCTAATATAAATCCTACAAATGGTGCCTTTTGAAATAACACGAATCATGGGGTTTTGAAAATAGGGGCTACGGTGTTTTTATGAAAAGATACGTCTTTTGAAATATCCGTAGGATCCTTTGGGCTGTCTTTTAAAATACCCACGATTCGTTAGTTTTTGAAATAGGTAAGAATCGAATCTAATCTAACAACTAAACTAAACTAAAGGGCTAAGCTAACAAGCTGGACTACAGGTAAGGAAACCGCCTAACATCTGAGTTGATACATATACATACCTGTATATATATTAGTCGGTGATCCCGCCTCATTAATATCATATCCGATACCATATCTATAATCAGACATCCCAAGTCAAGAGTGCGGATCAATCATCAAAATATAGCTCGTACGTAAATCCGTCGTACGGCATCCCCAAATCTGGTTACGGGTTAATATCACATTCATCATACTATTCACCTGGTATCCTCTTTATCAAATATCATGATCGGGGTACTGATCTACGTCTAGTACAATACTGATACCGCCTAAGCATGCATGCACGTGTGTGAAACACTACGTCAAGGACACGCTACAACGTCATGTCGTATCTCAAATACGAACCCTGCTATATCACCGATCTCACGGCCTCAAATCAAATCTCATCGACTCATCATAAATCCCAAGTACTATCATCATTATCCATGCATGCGTATATGAATGTACATATGCATATTCCCATACCCACGCATATATACATGTATACAAATCCCAATCTGCGCACAAGAAAGTAAAGTATGCAAGTCTGTGTGTGCGTATGTGGGTATAACAGCTACTCTAGGGTTTCGCAACTAACCCAAAGCTAATCCATGAACACATAATCATAACATGAATAAACATTCTCATATCATAAAACACCTATATAAACATATATATATAAGCTACACTACGGACTGCGGGGGTGCTATACGCCATCCACCCGACTTCTCCCCGTAGATATAAATCTACTCACCTGGTCCTCGCTCGCCGGTGCCGACGTCGTCACGCGCTTGCTTGTCATCTCGAAGTCCATATGGGGGTACCTACATATCACAACGCATCGTATCGCATTAAAATCCGACTCATGACCAAAACGTAACACGAATCCCATATAAGTCAAAACCTATAGTTGCTTTCACAAACCAACCCAAAAACCCTCGACGTCGGCGTGCAAACGCCTGACCATCGAGAAAAAAACCCAAGTACACTCATTTGAACATTCACGAATACTAATTTAAATATAGAATAGGTTAAAATTCACAAAAACCCCAAATTCACTTTAGAAGCCATTTTTCTGAAAATCTAGCAAGCAAAAATTACCCGTTTTAGTACAAAACTCGACGTTTAAATGAATATAGCGGCCAATATACTTATTAAATATCTTAAATAAGTCATATAAACAATTCCCATAATTTAATCTCATTAATTTCCATAAACGCTAAAATTCTAGTTTACAAAATACCTAAATTTTAACAATTTTATAGCAAAAATGCACAAACTACAATCTACCTTGGATTTTCATGAACTAAAAGCATTAAACCACTCAATATAATCTTTATAATGACATGAAACCAAAATTTGAATTTTATCTCATAAGAATATAATTATTTAAAAAACCTAGTTTACCAATTATATAATTATCACTTTTAAATCAACAAATATGCAAACTAGCAACTTAAATTGGATTTAGCATAACATTAATATGTCAATTATATCACATAAACTAAATCTCAAAACACAAAATACCAATTTGAAATCAAACCCCTCTCTTGAATTTTAAATCATGCACCTAGAACTAATTAAAAACCTAATTAAACAATTAATCCAGCTAACCTAAGCAATTAACAACACATTAAGCAAAAAGGTTAAAATTTATACCCAAATAATTTGAAGATCCCACAAGCACACTTAGCCTCCCAAATTGAAATCTAAATCCCTAGATCCATGCTATGGTAGCCAAGGGAAAATGGGTAGGAGGTGGATTTTGATTTGGATTTTTGCTTGATTTTTTGTGGATTTTTCAAGCATTTTTGATGAACTTTTTTAAAGAGAAGGAGATGAAGAATGAAGGGGCTGTTGTGGGTTCAGATTTTGGCCAGAATTGGTGGGGATTGGGTGTGGGAGGAGAGAGAGTGAGGTGGGGAAAGTCCACTCTAGTCAAAGTCCACTCTAATTCTATCATTTTCTACTCTTTTCCTTTTCTTTTCTTTTGAAAAAAGAAGTGATTGGAGAGAGGGAGAGGGGGAGGGCTGTCATGGTGGGGCCGCCCATATGGGGAGAGGGTGAGGTGTGGGTGTGTGGGTTAGGAAAAAGATAAATGCTAAACCCCAATTCCCATTAACACTAATTTCACCGAAAAAAGCCTTTTTCTTCGATATTTTCTAAACCGTTTTGGCAAACGATTTCGTTTCAAAAACCACATGTTAAAATTTTATTTAATGTTTTATGATGCACAAAATTTGTTTCAACTCATTCCAATTTGTAATTTTCCCTAATTAAATGTATTAGTGACGGCTTAAAATAATATTAAAATAATTAATTTCGGAAATTTTTTCAGAAAACTTAAAATTTCACCAGTGGCTCAATAAACACCAAATACTAGTAATTACATAGCTAGAATATGTATATTTAATTTTATAATAAAGATATTTGCATTTTGACTTTTTACAGAAAACCCCTTTATTTTATCGTTTTTTTGAAATTTCACCGAAACGATTTTCAAAACGTTACATGAATGTAATGAAGTACAAAGAACCAGCCCTGGCATTTGTAGACATAGGACCGAATACATCATCATGTATCCGTCCCAAGAGTTCAGTAACTCTTTCTCTGTTTCCAGTAAACGGAGTATTGGTCATTTTACCTTTGAGACAAGACTGGCAAGTATCATAAGATGAAAATTTGAACAGATTCTCATATTCATCCTTATGTAACTTAGCTGGTCGTGTCGCATTGATATGACCTAGTCTACAATGCCACAAGAAGGATTCGTTCATTTCTGAACTATTCCTTTTGTGTGTGTTCTAGATACTTTGAACTGTGGTTTGATTTAGAACATATATGTCATTTCATAACGTGCCTGATCCAATCAACTCTTGATTAAGGAAAATGTTCACAACATTATCCTTCAATATAGAATTATATCCTTCTTTAACTTAAGAAAGAATCTGATGTAATGTTGTATATCAGGTTCGGTATGTAATAACATTCGTTCAGAATCAATATATTTACCATTTGGTAATACAAGGTGATATCTGCCAGCTGACATGGCTGCAACAATTGCACAATTCTCTAACACTTAGGGACATATCACCCAATTTCAGTTCTCTACCTTACTGTAGCCCATGTAACATATTACATATGTGGGATCCTGATGCGATATCTCATACCTAGGACGTAGAGGATACTGAGAAACAGTTCTTGGTAATGAACACACCCGAAGAATATGCATCAACATGATTATTCCTCGAATGGGTGGCATAGGAATCTTGATATTCCCTGCTCGGACTTATAACAGTTATAAGATAGAGTGGAACCAACGTTCACCAGCTCAGTATAATAAGCAGGTTCGGTCAAAGCATCCATATTATTATCTTGATTAAGGCATTTTACGGTCGCTACCAGGAGTGAGAGAGAGAAGAAAACACACTGCATATGCTCTTGCAAGATCATATTGGTTATTATTTTATCTAATCAGTATGGCTCCCACTGTTTTTATCAAATCTTCCTTCAAACCCTAAAAGGTAAGAATAGCCGGGATTAATTATACCCTACAAGTTCGCCAATCTTTCGGCCAAGCTAGTGTCGGTACTTTGAGAGAGGTTCCCCGTGCTTTCGCACAGACTTAATTAAAATAAACCTCGTTTTTCCAGGGGCGTAATCCCGTTAACACCTTTTTAGACACCTACTTGATCGGCTAGTTTTAATGTACAAAACTCTCCCAGGAGTAACTTTTACTCGCAGTGGGTATCGGGATCCAACTATCTCATAGAAGGTATGCAATCTTATTGCAAATTTCAACACTTGAAATTCCAAATAATATTCTGCTCCTAGCGTCCTATGACCTTGACGCAGGCCAACAAACCATAGTCCGCTAGTCAAGTTCAATCCGTACATTTCATGATTGAATTAAACCCACCCGCACGACACTTGATGCATGCCAATAAAGTCGCACGACTACCCTAATCCAATCGCATCGTATGCAGCAGATAAGCACTAGTTAGCTACCGCACACTACGCCTTGACGCAGGCCAACAAACGTAGCATGAATACTAAGTAGTACTTATCTGAAATGACGGAGGGCTACGACAAGGTTTTAAGAAAACCTTTTGCGTAATGAACTTGATATCGTTGTAGAATCAAGTGATTTTTAAAAGGAGTGTTTTTTAGGCTTTTACTAGTTTAGCTAAAGAGGTCACTCCCGGTAAAAGGATCTCGGCTCTTTCCTCATCGAATGGGGTGCTGGATATTTCACAAATACCACTATGCAAAGCATGAACTGAAAAAGCAATCAAAAGAAAAACCGAGTGGGTTGTAGCATCTGCCAGTTTTGCTAAAGAGATCACTCCCGGTGAAGGGATCTCGGCTCTTTCCTTATCGAATAAGATGCTAGATATTTTACAAGGAATACTGCTATGCAAAGCAAGAACTAAAGCTACCAGTTTTTAAACAAGTTTCTACAACATCTTTAGGTTTCTTTTCTTTCAATAGTCTTATTAATGAAGTCCGATCAATTATGCTTCCCAAGCATCACAGAAGAAACGAAAGCAGCAATAGTTATTATATATCATATATATAATATAGGCATTCGTCTCAGAACATATCAAGTGATCACATCACAAAATATCAGCTGCAGAAGAACACATATGAAATATTGGATATACTAGGAATTCCGTGTTTTAATTAAGACAATAAAAAACGCGGAATCCACGGTCGTGATGAATAGCCAAACCCACATTCCTAGACCCCTACGAGAGCGTCAAGCAACCCTACCAGTTCTAGAGTTAGGAGACCCGGTCTTGACTCCTCGAGATGGTCTCCCACTGAACTCTAGAACCCGGTTACTTATGCTCTCCTCCTTGGGTCTATCCTATTGCGGAAAAATAAATAATATACATCAATGGCGGTATCATCCTCAACCCGGAAGTGCCCCGATAAAAGAATATTATATACAAGCTTTTACATGAATGAAAATGAAAAACTCTCATCTCACATAAAAATCCCCGGCTATTCAAAACACAATGATCCAATATAACATATTACAGCAACACATAACATCACATGTCATCAATGTAAGTAAATATGCGTATCCCAATTGTCATTGACATATAGCAATGAAACCGGCGATACACAACATATTACACTTATGGTCGCGGAAAAGAAAGTGAAAAACTATAACAATTGGAATCCGCAACCACCTTAGACATCAAAAACCCAATGTATCACATACTTTGGATTTCATGCCTTACCAAATGAATTCCTTAGACATCACATGCCTAACAATTATAAACCCCGCATTTTAGTCTCGATATTGAAAACACTTTTCAATAACCACTCCGGTAATTCAACAAGATTCCCGATAAACTGATCGAATGCTCGTCGGAAACTTTAGTAGACGGCTGCACCCCCAATGCCGTCGACGAAGTGTACTAAGGCGGAACACTGCGGCCGCGAGCACCCAAACGGATGCTTTTGGCGACGGGGTTCTCCTACAGTCACTTGGTCGGGGCTATAGGGCATGGCTATCTAGTAAGGCTACCCGGCGAGTATCCGCGTGCACTACGTAATTGCGACGGACTTTTGATTCTCATCAAAATTCCGTGGCAACCGATCAAATGAGACTAACTTGTTAGATTTATAAAATTCAAACTAGTTATCACATAACTAAATTTGTGGATTCCAAATATTGTATCACAATTACAGATAGCTAGACGATGTTGAACTTTTCGATCAAATAAACAAACACCCAAAATTTCCCAAAGAGCTCAACACTTGAGCGGAGTTCAAAAAGTACCCAGAACATGCCACAGCATCTATGAACCATCCGTTGAAGGGCCGACCCATGCCTTACTCATTTCGCCGCGGAACTGTGGCAAACCCTAGGGTATGACCGCGGTTCCGTGATCCAAAAAGTCGAGTTTGGGCATCGTTCTTCTAGAGGGTCCACAGAATCGCTTGCATGATTTTCTGAAAATTTTAAACACGGAAATAATCCAACTCTTGGAAAATTTCAAGCGAGGGAAAAATTGGGTTATTGACATCCGTTCGAACTTTCTAACGTCGTCTAAATAACCCGAATAGATGTTAGAATTACGATTACGAAACACTCCGAATTGCCTTTGCAGAAAGATAACATCACATGCAATTTTAGCAAAAACAAGTAACACATGAAATACCAAAACTCAGAGACTGGAACACAGAAAAAATTTGACGCCCAAATTCCCCAAAGGAACAGGTGAGCTCGGAAATAATATGCTTATGGGCAGCCAAAATCAGGTTGGAAGGTGTCAAATCTGTACAATAGTCATGTCACATCTCATATAACATTCTGCGGTTACTTAAAATTTTTTTTAACACTTTAAAAAATTCGACAGAAACTAGATCTTTATATCGGGTGTTTCGGAGTTGTTTCGGTTTCGTAATCCTACAAATATCGTCTAATTCTTTAGCATGGCTCTTATACCACTGTTGGGTTCCCTAAGGTGGCAGCAAGGTTTCGGGAGGTATCGTCCATGACAATTTCAAATTTTTGCCGTACTAAAGAACCCTAACCTAGAATCTTGATTAGAGATTTAGACGAAACAACAATGCAAACAACTTTACATCTAAGTGAATGAGGAATACAACCTTTGTAGACTGGTCCTTCACTTCTAAAGCTCCGTGTAGTAATCCCTTCGCTCCAAGTAGTGAACACCCAAACTCTAGTAATGGTTCACATTGAAGAAATGAACAAGCTTGCTCGAAGTCTTCGAGGCCGAAGATGATCTACGTCGAGGAGACTCAAGCCCATGCTACCTCTTCACTAATGGTGGATTAGTGAAGCAAACACCCTAAACTGAATGGCTAATATAGTAGAAGATGATGAAGTAGAAATTTTGCTCACTTTAGATTTATTTTTCTCACAATATTTCTTCACTTTGAGAAAAGCTAGCAAGCTTTCTCATGAGGAAGAAGAAGATGAAGTGGAGATGAGAATGAAACTCATGAGGTGAGAATAGTAACCATGGGTGAGTTAGTGTCATACACTAACTCATATAGAGATTAAACCATGGCTAACAATAATGGTTAGGTTAATAAATACCTACAAGTAAAACAAAATTAGTGGACTTGGTCAATGGTCCCGTAAGCTTCTACAAGCTTCAACCAAGTAACTTAATTCCATCTAATTTTGATTAATTTTAAATAAATAAAACCATTCATTATATCAAGCATGGTGTGAGTCTCATACACCCATGAAGCATGTGGCATCAAGCATGACATAAATAAAATGTACATTAATATATATCACATATATACTATATGCACATAAGTGATCAAAAGAAATGTTTAAGTGAGCTAATATTAGTTAATGTAATTCAATATATCAAATATATAATTATACATTAAATTATTAAATCAACATTTGATTCAATAATCCGGCTATATCACATACAACCGGCTAATATCAAATGTAACAATTTATCAAATCAACACTTGATCCGATAACCCTGCTATATCATATATAACCGACCGATATCACATATCACGAGAATAGAATGCGGTATCACATACATGCATTAATCTCGGTTCCGCACATATCACATATGTGCTCCTACTTCGTTTCACATGAACCAGGAAATCTCTGTGTAGGACTCTAAAGACTCGTCAATACGCCGGCAGTAGGTGATGATCATATCAAACACCCACAAGCCACAAGCGGTCTGCTAAACATAACAGTCACCCGGGTATTGAGCGATCAGAAGATCAACAAGCAAGCCTACTCATACTCCTGCGAATCCAATCAGCAACACTACCATAAAGTCCGGTCTCTTCGTTAGATATGTCGCATAACACATCCTGGGGGTGGTATAACGTCAGACCCTAATAGCCTAATAAGTCATGCCGATGCAAGGTCCATAACGGTTCGAGAAACTACAAATAACACTTACCAGTAGATCTCAGCAACCCTGGCCAAGGATTTCCTGTTATGGACAATCGAGCATAGCGCAACATCAACCCCCAATACCGGGAGAGACGAATCCCCTTCTATCGCTCGTTGCCTCCATGTGACTCGAGACTGTACCCAAAAATCACCCTTTTGCACGATCTCTTGAACATGATATGGTAGAATTAAAAGCACAGTGGGAATCACACAAGACTCTATGACGATCTCGGATTGACAGACTAACCTGTACTAGTGTCACCAGAGAACTGCTATCTGACTATAGGTATAATACCATCTAGGAGTTCTCGGCGAGTCCGTCCAGTGTACCCAGTCTCCACTGAGCACCCGTATACCATCTATGATGTCAAACACCAATGGATATGAGATCATCCATCGCCCATCATATAGGTCGAGAAGCGTATACGCTCGTCTACTCTAGAATATCGATGCCCTGTCTCGATACTCCCACTACTAGGAACAATCTAAGGATGTACTTACCGACTACCTCTGTCCCACTAGTATGATCTGCATCATAATCTTGGTAGTCAAGTACTCATCCTAAGGGATTTATCAATATGTAATAGAGAGACTATAAGTGTACATGTTAAGATAAAGAGCAACCAGATAGCATACTATCTGTTGGAGATAGTGCCTTTAGAGTCAATTATTGAATCACAGGAACGTGATTGCAATGATCGAGGGAGGACCTATACCGGTAGGACAGTCTTACTCAAGATGATGGTAAGTTATCTGGTTTATCTTTATCATCGTGTACTGCTTTAGGTGACCTTACAGGTCGCTATTGCATATTGATAGAGCCCCTAGGATTCTAGCTTGACTGGTATGAGGGCGATCATATACGTGGGAGCTAGGGTCTATAAGCACATCCTTAAATGGTCCCTAGTCATGGGAGTTTCGAGACAGGGCATCGATACTCCAGAGTACAGTCGAGACCCCGACAAGGGGCGGTGGCCGGTCTCACAAGCCACTGGTGTCAGTTGGTTCACCTAAGATGTATACAGGTGCTCATTGGGTTATGAGTACACCGGACAGGACTCGCCGGGAACATGCTAGTTGGTCTTATACCCGACGTCAGATTGCAGTTCCCTGGTGACATGTGTACAGGTTAGTTCATCGACCTGAGATCGTCATTTGTCTCATGTGAGTTCCCACTGTACTTTGATTACTACCCTACCACTCTCAAAGGAGACGTGCAAACAGGTTTTAGTTGGGTACAGTCCGGAGCCACATGGAGGCAGTGAGCGGATCTGCAGGGGTTCATCTCTCCCGGTATTGGGGGTGAGGTCGCGCTGTGTCTAGGAGAGCCATTACACGAAGTTCTTGGCTAAGGCAGGAGATTTACTGGTAGGTATTCCAGTAGTATCTCAGGGTGTTCTGGGCTACACTCCGACACGACTTGTACCGCTTTTGGGGGTCTGACTTTTACCAATCCCCTAGGCCCGCCATGCGATGCTCATAGACAAACAGACTGGACTGTACGGATATTGTCATTGACAGGCTCAGTAGGTGCAGGGTTCCTAGGCACTCTAGTGAGGTCTCCCAAGCCATCAACCATGGCAATTTCAAAAATTATGGTGCCTACAAACCCTAAAGTACGGATCGATAACTAGATGTCTAGGCGAACAAGAACTAGTTAACAATTAACTACTGAGAATACGGAAATACAACCTTTGTAGATCCGGTCCTCCACCTCCACGGCTCCGCAACGGGGTCGTCTCCGCTGTCCATATCAAATCTGGGCTCTAAGATCGGCTTCGTCTGAGAATGGGCAAGCTAGGTCGTCGATGTCCATGCCGAAGATGATCTACGTCGAGGCATCGATGAATCAAGCTCCACCTTCACCAAACCCTAAAATCTTGTGAAGGAAACACACTCTACTACTTGGCAAGAGGTAGAGGATGAAGAAATAGGAAGTGGGTTAACTTTAGAATTGGATTTCTCACTCATATCCAACAATCACCATTGATGGACTTTGCTTTTCTTCACTTGAAGAATGAAGAAGAAGAAGAAAGATGATATGATAAGTTAAAAGAATTAAGAAAAGAAAATCAATTCTTATCATAATATAACCATGGTTATGTGTAGAGATTTAACTAGGGTTAATTCAAATGGTTAGGTTAAGCATGAGATAAGAATGGTGGACAAAGTCAAAGCTTCATGAAACTTCAACTTAAAACAAAAATAGCCACCATTCTTTTCTCTTGCCTTTTATTTTCCAAAAATCAATAAATAAATAAATAAATAAATAGATAAATAAAGGAAAAGAAACCCTAACCATTCTTTTAACCATGGTTTAAATCTTTGCACTTAACCAAGTAAACATGTATCATCAAACATGATACAATCAAATGCACAAAATCATATCGCATATGTAATGCGCATATCCGAGTGAGAAAATCCATCTTAAGTAAACCGATACTAGTTGATGCAAAGTAATATATCATATATATAAATATGCATTAAATCATTAAATCAACACTTGATTCAATGATCCGGTCATGTCGCATATAACCGGCTAGTATACAATGTATCGGCTTATCGAATCAACGCTTGAATCGATAACTAGGTTATATCGCATACAACCATTCGATATATTTATCGCGAGAATAGAATACGGTATCACATACTCGCATTATTCTCGGTCCCGCACATATCTCATATGCGCTCCTATTTCGTTTCGCTTGAACCAGGAAACCTCTGTGTAGGACTCTAAAGACTCGTCAATACGCCGGCAGCGGATGATGATCATATCAAACATCCACAAGCCGCAAGCGGTCTGCTAAACGTAACGGCCACCCGGGTATTGAGCGATCTGAAGATCGACGAGCAAGCCCGCTCACACTCCAGTGAATCCGACCAGTAACACTACCGTACAGTCCGGTCTGATCGTCTGATATGTCGCATATCTTTCCTAGGGGTGGTAAACGTCAGACCCCAATAGCTCAATAAGTCGTGTCGATATGAGGTCTATAACAATTCGAGAAACTACTGGTAACACTTACCAGTAAATCTCAGCAACCCTGGCCAGGGATTTCCTGTTATAGCCAATCGAACACAGCGCAACATCAACCCCCTATACCGGGAGAGACGAATCCCCTCCTATCGCTCATTGCCTCCATGTGACTCGGGACTGTACCCAAAAACCACCGTTTTGCACGCCCTCTTGGACGTGGTAAGATGGAAATCAAAGCACAGTGGGAACCACACAAGACTCTATGACGATCTCGGGTCAACAGACTACTCTGTACCAGTGTCACCAGAGAACTGCCATCTGACGTGAGGTATAATACCATCTGGGAGTTCTCGGCGAGTCCGTCCAGTGTACCCAGTCTCTACTGAGCACCCGTATATCATCTCTGATGTCAAACACCAATGGATATGGGATCATCCATCGCCCATCTGTATGGGTCGAGAAGGTACACGCTAGTCTACTCTGGTATATCGATGCCCCGTCTCGATACACCCACGACTAGGGACTTTGAAGGATGTACTTATGGACTACCATGTCCCCACTAGTATGATCCGCATCATAGTCCAGGTAGTCAAGTACAGATCCTAAGGGCTTTACCAACATGTAACAGAGAGACAATCAGTATACACGTTAAGGTAAAGATCAACCAGATAGCATACTATCATGTCGAGCAAGAAAGTCCTCCCTATATATGTCCCAGCATCCACTACAATATACATCCTATGTATAGTAATGGCCTCTAGGGCATACATATAACTAACAGTAGGGTGTCAGGATGAGTTCGCTCATCGACGTCCCTTTTGGTCAATACCTGGTAGCCCGTTACGTATGGCTAATACTTCTGACGTGCTAGTGGTTAAATCCACAACCAAAGTATTAACGAGTCTTTAGAGTCCCCCACAGACCGTTTTCTCAAGTTTCGGGCGAAACGCTGCAGAGGCCGTGTGGAGATATAGCAGGGTTCGATCAGATACGTGCGGTATTGCACGGATCATGATCGGACAGATAATACTAGCGGGCTTTGGTTTAAGACGGATCCTAGTATTGTACAGTGTAGATTTTGTCTCTTTGCATTTGTATTCGGTCGAAATACAAATGCAGGTATGTATATACAGCCGTGGGGTTTTCCTGTGATTTATTACGGGATCGTTTTTTTGAAGTTGCCAGTTTGCTTTTCGTTTCGGCCATTTTCCTTTGTATCTTTCATTGGCTGAAATTTTGTGTAGGGGGTTATTTGCAATTGTGCATTTAACAAAGGAGAAGACTTTTGCATCATGATTGTTTTATGATGGTGCACTTTCACTTGACTTTCTTTTGTTCATGATGGATTGACCTTTGGAGTCATGATGGTTGTTGGAGTGTTGGACTTGTTTTGTGATCATGCTTCATGATAACCCTTTTCTCTCTCCTCTCATTCCCTCTTGGTTGCATGGCCGGACACAAGTCTTGGGGGCTGCCAAAATTTCATGAGGGGATTTTAGTTCTTTTCATGCTTGCAAAATCCCCAAGTTCATCTACAAAAGGTTCTCTTCATTACCTCCACCAAAAGGCAACTTCTAGTAACCCCAAATGAGACAAAGCATTCAACAGTTAACCTACGGCATCCTTGGGCACGTCGGCTCGCCAACTTCGTGCCCGAGTTGCCTCAGTTCAGAGGTGGGAGCCCGTAAAAGAACCCGGCAATGTAGTGCCCTTCCGGCGAGGAGGTGAAGATCGGAGATTCTGCTGGGAGATCGGGACGACGATGAGAAGACCGAAGGACACGGATCGCTCGGTATATCTCTCTACCCCTTCTCTAGTTAGCTAGGATTAGATTAATGGCCCGATCCGGAATTTTCGTGCGCGGTGATGCCGGTTCTAGTTTATAGAAAAGTTTTATATTCCGCATTTTGGCCTCGTTCAGACGGCCGGGACGCCGCCGTGCACTTACACTGGTATTAGAGCCACGCCATTAACCTAGTCTAGATTGCTCTAATATGTTTACAAGTTCGATCGATCGGATTTTCCAAAAACCGTATTTTCTATTGCATCAGTTTCTGTTGAATTTTTTTTAGCTCAAAAAAATTTTCAGTACATTGCAGAAAGTCGTGCAGGAAATTCTAAGACTGCTGTAGAAATTTGGTCGCATGACGTCATAGTTCCACCGTGGAACCGCGGCCAAACCCATGCATTGGCCGTGGTTCCGCCGCCACTTTGACCCCTCTCTGCACCAAATTTCTACAGTGGTTTTATAACATGGAAATGGGGTTTTTTGGAATATTCTTTTTGGGCCCAGACTTTCTTTGAGTGCTACAGTAGTGCTTGGGGCCCACTTCGGTAAATTTGATCGATCAAAAATCTTAAACACGTTAGTTCACAGTATTTACATTATATCTGCGACCGTGAATGTCACTTGATCGGTAAATCCTGTCTAACTGCTATAGCCCTTTTAGACGGATTTGCAAACGTGACATTCACGTTGATGTTCTGTGTATTGCTGTGATGTTGCGGATTGGTCGTGGGGGATAGCCTGGATGCAATGTTAGTACAGTTTTGTTTTATATGTACATTTGATATTGCGGGGCGAGCGTCCGACATGTGGACTGCCGTCACTGCCTGTTTGTATATTATTCTTTTGGGGCACGACCGGGCTGAGGTCGATGCACCCGTTGTATGTATATTTTACTTTCTATACTAGGATTACCACGCGGAGGGGTGCACGCATAGCCGGGTTCTAGAGGGCAACGAGCCCGCATCTCATGGCGTTGAGACGGAGGGGGCTTTACTCTAGAATTGGCGGGCTATTCGCCGCACTCGTAGGGGGTACAGGTTGACCCATGGAAGGGTGCCCAAGTTATCGGATTCCATGAAGTGCTGGGTGGTCCATTCACGTTGTTAAAGGGGGCTGCCTCGGTTCAGGTTTTGGCGGGTAACTTGCCGCGCCCGTAGGGGTCTAGGATTTCATTGCACAGGCTACCCACACGACCAGGGGAACGTCGGGTTTCAGTAGCGGCTCTATGAAACCCGGGGATCCCAGATATCTGTATTGTTCTGTGATGCTGATTACATTTCTGTGATGTTGCATTTTATCATGCCTTGAGCGAATGTTATATATTGATATATATACTAGTAGATGTTGTATATGTTTTGCATCCGCGCTAGTCCAGTCCCCGCTCTGTCATTAGTTAACTAACCTAACGGGTAATGACGGGACCCAGTGGCGAATGCTGATGGCATATACGTACATCATTATTTTCGTTCTTTATTGGTGTGATCAATTGATGGGACTGCATTGATTCGGATCAATGCTAGCTAAACAAACCTATTCTGATGTTGTTGAAACAACTTTTCAAAAAGCTGTTATTGCAAGGACGTTCACTTTTGTTTTGCACAGTGGTATTCGGTTATGAATATCCAGCACCTCAGTCGACGAGGCAAGGGCCGAGATCCCTTCACCGGGAGTGACCCCTTAGACAGAAGTTTGCGTCAGGGCAATAACTTCACTATAGCCGATTACTTTTGCTTTGCATCGTGGTATTCAGTTGGAATATCCTGCACCTCATTCTACGGGGAAAGAGCCGAGATCCCTTCACCGGGAGTGACCTCTTTAGCAAAGGTTTTCGTTACTATATTTTTATAAAAGCTATCTGGTTCCTTCAACGATATCAAGTTCATTACGTTAAAAGTTTTTCGCCAAAAACCATTCGTAGCCCTCCGTCATTTCAGACGGGTAGCACGTAGTATTCATGCTATGTTTGTTGACCTTCGTCAAGGCATAGTGAATGGTAGCTGCTTGTTACCTTTCTGCTGCATAGATAGATGCGTTGGTTTGGGACAGTCGTATAGCCTTGTTGACCTTCGTCAAGGGCTTGTACAGGTGGGTTCAAATTAACCTGGACAATGACGGGTAGAACTTGACATCTGACTTATGATTTGTTGACCTTCGTCAAGGTCATAAGAGCATGCGGCAAAAATCACATAGGGAGTTTCTAAAGAAACAGAAACTTGCCAGATATGCGCATACCTTCTGGAGTGTGATAACGTGAGCGGATTCCGGAAACGTTATCATGCGATGATAGTTGGATCCCGATTCCCACTGATGAGTTGGTTTACTCCTCGGGTGATCCCGACTAATTCTTCTTTCAGGTTTGGAGGAGAATTTGACGTTACAGTGGGAGGTTTCCTGATTAGATAAATTGGTAACCATTCTGATCTAGGTTAGAGTGCACGCTGAGTGTTTCTTTTCTCTCTCTCTTTGGCAGCGACCATTGACCCGACCTTAGACTATGACTCAGTGACCAAGTTGACCGAACCTTCTTATAAGACTGGCTTTTGGATTGTCAGAGTTGCATACCTCATTGCCTCTCCTACTTTTACCCTTTTCTCCAGAACACCCCGTATTACTACGAACGTCCACTT
This sequence comes from Agapanthus africanus, assembly GCA_030015575.1. Lineage (NCBI taxonomy): Eukaryota > Viridiplantae > Streptophyta > Magnoliopsida > Asparagales > Amaryllidaceae > Agapanthus > Agapanthus africanus. The sequence goes on from JASDDO010000026.1 coordinate 408,165,651, forward strand.
CCATTGGATAAAATCATCGTATGGTTATATACGAACTCGAAGGAATTAATTCGATGATGGTTTCCGGTTCTGGAGAAAACGAATAGGACTATTCAGTTGTCTTTTCCTTTTACCTTCTCTCAGGTTGCGAGTGCTCCTTGGATTAGGGGATAGTACACCTATTACGCAAATTGGATAGTCTTCTTCCAACCCATAGGCAGGTGCCGACCGGTAGGGAATGAAGAAAACCAATTAGCCTAACGATGGTGTACAGAAGGTATTATGTAAAGACAAATAAAGGGATTAGAAGGAGGGCAAAGTAAATTGCGACTGATATTCATGACCAAACCAAGTATTTCATTACCACTCCCACTTCACCTTTGTGTTTCTCCAGGACACTCCGTATCACTACGAAGATCCACAGTTTATTTGATATTCCATCGTATGGTTATATACGAACTCGAAAGGAACTTGTTCCAGTTCGGGGATGGATTCTGGTTCAGGAGAAATAGGAATAAGGTTTATTCAGGTGTCTTTTATCTTCACCTTCTCTCGCATTGCGAGTGTTCCTAGGATTAAGACAGTACACCCATTATGCTTATTGGATAGTCTTCTTCCAAACCATAGGCTGGTGCCGAACGGTAGGGAAGGAAGATAACCATTTGGTCTAAAGGGGTGTACAGAAGGTAATGACTAAAGACATATAAAGGGATTTGGAGAGATGGCAAAGAAATATACGGTTACAGTTGTGAATCTGGATAATGGAAGAGGCATTACTAGGATTACCAGGATACCCCTACGAAACATTTCAATATTTCAGTTTCACCGTGTACTGTTAATAGAAAACTGATTTTCCAATTAGACACTTGATCCAGGGTATGTATTTACCAGGTATGATTCTCACATCTGTATGGTTTTACAGATGATGAGTGGGAGTAAGTTATTGGGAATTGGGTGATCTTCCTCATTATATTGGGATTCGTTGTAATTGGTGATATTTGAGGAAATCGCCTGGGTAGTTTGCCGGATGGCAAATGTTTGGTTTTGAATATCCGTTGTTATGCACCAATTTCAAATTAATATATCTGTACGTCTATTTCTTATAGAGTGAGATATACCTTTTTGAAATTATGTCTATGACATTTACCTATATCAGTTGATGGTTAGGTAAGGAGCATTGAACAGTGGTGTAATTCTTCTTAACCATAAGTACAGTTTTCAACCTACGACACACAGGGTTTGAGTTATTAAACTCAGGGGACTTATACAGAGTATTGTATATTGTCCAGTGTCCATTAGGACAGAGGGGTTGGTCCTCATACTATATTCTGTTTACTCATGACTTCTCTAGTTCTTAGACAAGTGTTTCGTAGAAACACAAGGTCTGAGTTTTGAGAAGTTATAGGTATAAGAATAGAGTAGAGAACCAGGTGTTGCAAGTATCGGAATTCTTCAAGGTGATCGAAGATGTAGATACTTTTGTATGGTATTCAGTTAATAGTAATGTTTAAGAGAACTTGCTTCTCTTTCAGGTTACTCATAATTGGAAGTACTCCTAAGTTGAGTAATGCTGATCGGCATCTCTCCATTTTGTTGACATGCACTGGAGACAGCTGCATGATTTGAATCTGGTTCAATTAAATCAGTGCCTCTGTTTCTATATTGGATATAGAACGGTTCATATCTTAACGATGTTAAGGTACGGGGAGTTGTCCGGCTTTTGCTTAAAACCAGACTCTGGATAACTCTGTAGGGTTCCTAGGCACTCTAATGGAGTCTCACAAGTGATCAAACATGGCCAATTGAAATTTTACAAGTGCCTATTAACCCTAATACGGATCGTTAACTAGATAAATAGGCGAAGCAAGCATGTAATCGAATTAAATGCTAAGGGAAAGTGACTACAACCTTTGTAGATCCGGTCCACCACCTCCTAGGCTCCATGAAGAAGTCCTCTCCGCTGTACAAATCCGATCTTGGACCCTCGCGTTAGCTTCATCGGAGAATGGGCGGGCTTGATCGTCGGTTCGATGCCGAAGATGATCTACGTCGAGGCATCACAAGAACAAGCTCCAACTTCACCAAGCTTTGAAAACTTGTGAAGTAAACACCCTATACAACTTGGCAAGAGGTAGAGGATGAAGAAATAGGAAGTGGGTAGACTTTAGATTTGGATTTCTCACACTTTTTCATCAAACACCATTGATGTAGCAAGCTTTTTCTTTTGTTGAAGAAGAAGAAGATAATGAAAAAGAATATGATAAGTCTTTTGTAAATGATAAATAAATCAATACTTATCATTTACTAACCCTTGGTTAGTAGTAGAGAATGGACCATGGTTAACTATAATGGTTAGGGTTAAGGATGAGACAAGAATGGTGACTAAGTCAAAGTTTCAAGAAACTTCAACTACAAACAAAACTAGCAACCATTCTTTTTCTCTTTACCTATTTCTTTTTCCAAAATAAACAAAAGAATAAATAAATGAATAAGTAAATAAAAAGAAAACCCTAATCATAAACCTAACCATGGTCTAATTCTTTACACTAACCCTAGCTTGCATGTATCATCAAACATGATACAAACATGTGCACAAAATATATCACATATACAATGTGCACAACAAGTGAGTAAATCCATTTAAAGTGAACCAATACTAGTTAATGCAAAGTAATATATCAAATATATAATTATACATTAAATCATTAAATCAACACTTGATTCAATGATCCGGTCATATCGCATATAACCGGCTAGTATCCAATGTATCGGTTTATCGAATCAATCCTTGATTCGATAACTAGGTTATATCGCATACAACCATTCGACACACATTCATCGCGAGAATGAAATACAGTATCACATACATGCATTATTCTCGGTCCCGCACATATCTCATATGCGCTCCTATTTCGTTTCGCTTGAGCCAGGAAAGCTCTGTGTAGGACTCTAAAGACTCGTCAATACGCCGGCAGCAGATGATGATCATATCAAACACCCACAAGCCGCAAGCGGTCTGCTAAACGTAACGGCCACCCGGGTATTCAGCGATCAGAAGATCGACGAGCAAGCCCGCTCATACTCCTGTGAATCCAACCAGTAACACTTACCGTACAGTCCGGACTGTTCGTCTGATATGTCGCATATCTCGCCTAGGGGTGGTAAACGTCAGACCCCAATAGCTCGATAAGTCATGCCGACTTGAGGTCCATAACATTCGTGAAACTACTGATAACTCTTACCAGTATATCACTGCAACCCTGGCCAGGGATTTCCTGTTATGGCCAGTCGAGCATAGCACAACATCAACCCCTAATACCGGGAGAGACGAATCCCCTCCTATCGCTCATTGCCTCCATGTGAATCGGGACTGTACCCAAAAACCACCTGTTTGCACAACTCAGTAGAGACGTGGTAGGGTGGAAATCAAAGCACAGTGGGAGACACACAAGACTCTATGAAGATCTCGGGTCAACAGACTAAGCTGTACCAGTGTCACCAGAGAACTGCCATCTGACGTGAGGTATAATACCATCTGGGAGTTCTCGGCGAGTCCGTTCAGTGTACCCAGTCTCCACTGAGCACCCGCATACCATCTTCGATGTCAAACACCAATGGATATGGGATCATCCAGCGCCCATCGCATGGGTCGAGAAGATATGCGCTAGTCTACTCTGGAATATCGATGCCCCGTCTCGATATTCCCTCGACTAGGAACATTTCAAGGATGTACCCATGGACTACCCAAGCCCCACTAGTATGATCTACATCATAGTCCTGGAAGTCGAGTACACATCCTAAGGGCTTTATCAATATGTAATCAGAGAGACAGAAAGTATGCATGTTAAGATAAAGTGCAACCAGATAGCGTACTATCATGTCGAGCAAGAAAGTCCTACCTATATATGTCCCAGCATCCACTACAATATACATCCAATGTACAGTAATGGCCTCTAGGGCATACATATAACTAACAAACTCAAGGCACGTTTCTGTAATGGTTGTTTATGGGTTGACCCAGGCTATGATGAGGGTTGACTTTCTACCATCTGGAAGATCAATAGTGATATTGTTCTTGACTCGCCACATTTTTAAAAGAAATGGATTTTTTCAGAAAACAGTAGTGGGAGTATGGTAGAACTGGAGGTGATTCCAGAACCGCAAACGATTACTGAAGATTTGATAAGAACCTAAAGATTCAATCTGGTTTGACATTCCATTGGCCACTCCGCAGATATGGTGGGTAACCTCGAGAACCCGAGAGATACTTCGGTATGCTCAAAGACGGTGATAGGGAGGTTCTTGTTTACCCAGACTTGCCATTGCTGTTGTTCCAGACTGTGAGACCCGGCAGGAGGATGAGTATAGCGTCGTTCTAAACAAGCTTTAGAAGTGCACGTGTATATGATTCTGCCAGAGGGTTATCGTAGTCAGTGGGAGCAGCGGAAGCATTGGTGGACAAGTGGCTTATGTCTATTTATAGACTAAAGCAGATATAGCGGAGATAAATCATCTATTTCTGATGTGACAGTCATAGGTTTGACTTCATCAAAATAGGGGATGGATCTGTTAAGAAGGTAGTAGGGTGTGATGTCCTGGTATTTGGATGACATACACAGAGTAGGAAGTGAAATTCCTATACTACGATCGGTTATTCTTTGGTTGTCACACAGTGGTTTCTCCACATAGGAATTGGGTATTATATCAGACATTCTGGTTACTAGATCTATAGTTTTAGATCTAGATTTGGGTAGTTTCCCAATCTGGGTACTTAGACAGCATTCTAAAGATGTTTTAGAATGGACGACTCCTGGCACGTTAGTGTACCTGCAAGTGATGGAGTCACCCTCTGTAAAGGTGTCTTATAGACTAAAGCGGAGAGGGATGTGCATGATTGGCAGATCACTTGTTTAGGCAATTGAGTCAATAATGAGATGTCAAGTACCACACCAGATGTTGTTTTTGCGGTAGATGCAATAAGTTGATATTAATCCAATCCTGGAGAAACATTAGGAAGCAGTTTTAGAACATAAGTGGATGTTCTAGGGAGATGATAACGTCAGCCTCATTCAGGAGACAGTTATCATTCCAAGCTTCCAAGGTGACCTGGACGACAGGGTGGCCGTCAGAGTTATAGTTTTCCCTCTGACGAGGGGCAGTGTTTTGGACAGATGATCCAGGCGAATACTGAGGGAGGCATGGCGCAGCATACTGATTAAGTTCAGTTGACGATACAGTCTAAGAAGTTTGGATTTGGAGTTCATTTATGAACTAGGTCCCATCAGACATCCAGACACATTCTAAGACAGGTATTGCTCATTTCGGGAGATGACTTTCTCCGCGAACTTGAGATATAGAGAAACATAGAAAGAAACATCAAGGCGGATCCACTCACTAAGGCTATTCCTCGAACGCAATAGTTTCGCAAACGAGTTTTGTGAGACTGACTAGTAGAGGAGTTGGGTGTTCGGTATCACACGGGTTGTGAGTATGCGACATCGCAATAATTAGCCTTGAGTGCAAGTGGGAGATTGTTGGAGATAGTGCCCTCAGAGTCAATTATTGAATCACAGGCACGTGATTGCAATGATCGAGGGAGGACCTATACCGGTAGGACAGTCTTACTCAAGATGATAATATGCTATCTGGCTTATCTTTATCATCGTGTACTGCTTTAGGTGACCTTACAGGTCGCTATTGCACGTTGATAGAGCCCCTAGGATTCTAGCTTGACTGCCTGCAGTATGAGGGCGATCATATACGTGGGAGCTGGGGTCTATAAGCACATCCTTAAATGGTCCCTAGTCGTGGGAGTTTCGAGACAGGGCATCGATAATCCAGAGTAGACTAGTGTATACAGTCGAGACCCTGACGAGGGGCGGTGGCCGGTCTCACAAGCCATGGTGTCAGTTGGTTCACCTAAGATGTATACAGGTGCTCATTGGGTTATGAGTACACCGGACAGGACTCGCCAGGAACATGCTAGTTGGTCTTATACCTGACGTCAAATAGCAGTTCCCTGGTGACATGTGTACAGGTTAGTTCATCGACCTGAGATCGTCATTTGTCTCGTGTGAGTTCCCACTGTACTTTGATTAATACCCTACCACGCTCAAAGGAGACGTGCAAACAGGTTTTAGTTGGGTACAGTCCCGAGCCATATGGAGGCAGTGAGCGGATCTACAGGGGTTCGTCTCTCCCGGTATTGGGGGTTTGGTCGCGCTGTGTCTAGGAGAGCCATTACACGAAGTCCTTGGCCAAGGCAGGAGATTTACTGGTAGGTATTCCAGTAGTATCTCAGGGTGTTCTGGGCTACACTTCGACACGACTTGTACCGCTTTTGGGGGTCTGACTTTTACCAACCCCTTAGGCCCGCCATGCGATACTCATAGACGAACGGACTGGACTGTACGGATATTGTCACTGACAGGCTCAGTAGGGTGTCAGGATGAGTTCGCTCATCGACGTCCCTTTTGGTCAATACCTGGTAGCCCGTTACGTATGGCTAATACCTCTGACGTGCTAGTGGTTAAATCCACAACCAAAGTATTGACGAGTCTTTAGAGTCCCCCACAGACCGTTTTCTCAAGTTTCGGGCGAAACGCTGCAGAGGCCGTGTGGAGATATGGCAGGGTTCGATCAGATACGTGTGGTATTGCACGGATCATCATCGGACGGATAATACTAGCGAGCTTTGGTTTAAGCCGGATCCTAGTATTGTACAGTGTAGATTTTGTCTCTTTGCATTTGTATTCGGTCGAAATACAAATGCAGGTATGTATATACAGTCGCGGGGTTTTCCTGTGATTTATTACGGGATCGATTTTTTGGAGTTGCCACTTTGCTTTCCGTTTCGGCCATTTTTCTTTGTATCTTTCATTGGCTGAAATTTTGTGGAGGGGGTTATTTGCAATTGTGCATTTAACAAAGGAGAAGACTTTTGCATCATGATTGTTTCATGATGGTGCACTTTCACTTGACTTTCTTTTGTTCATGATGGCTTGACCTTTGGAGTCATGATGGTTGTTGGAGTGTTGGACTTGTTTTGTGATCATGCTTCATGATAACCCTTTTCTCTCTCCTCTCATTCCCTCTTGGTTGCATGGCCGGCCACAAGTCTTGGGGGCTGCCAAAATTTCATGAGGGGATTTTGGTTCTTTTCATGCTTGCAAAATCCCAAAGTTCATCTACAAAAGGTTCACTTCATTACCTCCATCAAAAGGCAACTTCTAGTAACCCCAAATGAGACAAAGCATTCTACAGTTAACCTACGGCATCCTTGGGCACGTCGGCTCGCCAACTTCGTGCCGAGTTGCCTCGGTTCAGAGGTGGGAGCCCGTAAAAGAACCCGGCGATGTGGTGCCTTTCCGGCAAAGAGGTGAAGACTGGAGATTCCGCGAGGAGATCGAGACGACGATGAGAAGACTGAAGGACATGGATCGCTCGTGTAACATTTTAAAATAAATAAATAAATAAAATTCTTTAAGTGAATTTCCTGATTTTCGGTAAAGCAAAACGTAATTTTCGTAAAACTAAACCATAATTATTTTTCATTATAAATTTAAAAATATCTATTTTACATTATAAATTTAAAAATATCTATTTTAATTATGTAATTACTAGTAAATAGTGTTTATTTAGTCACTTATAAATTTTTAGTTTAATTAAATATTTTGCCTAAACTAATTATTTTAAATATTAACATAACCTTTATTTATACACTAAATTGGTGTAAATTACAAATTTGAATGGGTTTAATTAGAAAAAGTGAAACATTACATATTGGAACCAAGTGTGTTTCATGCAAAATTTATTTTCAAAATTTTCCATGGTTCTAGACCATTCTAGGTTAAATGGAGTTAGGAAAATAAAGAATTTTTTTATTAAATTCATGAAAAGATTTAATTGTGTGATATTTTTGTGAAACCTTTTACACTTTTCTTCACCTTTTCTCACTCTCCTCTCTTTTCCTCACCTCATGGCCGGCCACACCTCCATGGGCAGCCCCAAAATTTTTTCCCCATCATTTTTGCATTAAAAATCATCAAAATTCATCAAAAATTCCAAAAAATAAACCTCAAAAATCAAAATTCAACCTCTACCATTTTCCTTTGACCTATTTAGCATGGAATTTGGAGTTGGAAACCATTATTTTGGAAGCATATTTTCATGTTTGGATCTCATGCTTTGAAGGTATAATTTTTATTCTTATGATTAATTGTTGTTAAATGCTTTTATTTAGCATATTTAGATTTTCTTAATTAACTCTATTTTCAAGTTTAAAATTCAAGATAGGGTTTCTAAAATCAAGTTAGGGTTTTTATTAATTAAGTGGGGTTATAATAAGTAGCTTAACATTTTTAGAAGGGAAAAATCTAGCATGGTTGATGTATTATAATTTGTGCATTCAAAATTGTTTAAATTAAGTAATTTTGCTAACTAGATTTTTATAAATTATATATATTGGTGTGTTAAAATTCTAATTAAGGTTTTTATCATTATATTGTGGTTTTAATGAGAATATTAACAAGTTAAATGAATAAAAGACCTAATCTAATTATTAGTTTCAAATTGTTAGTTAATATAATGTGATAAATATGCTATTTCGGTAAACTAGGTTTTAGAAATTAATTTAAAATGTAGTATTAAAAATCTAATTAGGGCTTTAGCTCATTCTTAAGGTTTCATGGAGTGGTTTAACACTTTAATATATGCAAAATCAAGTTTAGTTGTGATATTGTGAAATTTTGCTTGAAAGTATCGAAATTGGGCAAGTTTGCAAACTAGAATTTCCAAACTAATACAAATTAGGGTGTTAAAAATATAGTAGTGGTTTATATAATCTAGTTATGCTATTTAATGAGTATTACGACCATTAGTTTCTTTTAAACATCAAGTTTTGAAGTAAAACGGTAAATTGGCGTTTTCGGGTTTTACGAAATCAGACGATTTGATCGATTTCAGGATTTCAATGAATTAAATCATGTTTTATATTATAAGTATTGAGTTTTGAAACTACAAGTTGTTTATTGGTGTTTATCTCGATCAATCGGCATTTGTACGCCGATATCGAGCGATATTGGTTCTTTTGCATGAGCGGGTCATAGGATTTAACCTATCACTAGTAAAATAGGGGTTTGTCCCTACGGATGAAAATATCCGTTGGGGCAGATTTTACTTGGCCCTACGGATTAATCCGTAGGGCTAAAAGGTTGCCCCTACGGGCACAGACGTCCAAGAATAAAAATATTAATTCTTAATTTGGTGTTTGCCCCTACGGAGCCGCAAACAAAGGACCTACGGGTATATCCGCAGGGGCAAGTAAATATCTATTTAACAAAACCCCAGATCGATCGCCTACGCTCACTTTCTCTCTCTCTCAATCGCGCGCGAGAAAAAACCCCAAATTGCCTCCGCCGTCGCCACCGTCGCCTCCGTCGTCGCCACCGCCGTCGCCACCGCCTGTTTCGTCGCCACCGTCGTCGCCATCGCTGGTTTCGTCGCCAAGTCGCCACCGTCGTCGCTCCAGCCCACCAGCAGCCGTTCAGGTATAAATCTCGAGGTAAATTAAAGCATTTTTGGATTATTTTGGGCTTAGGGTTCATGGCTGGGTCTGGGTTGCGCGCGCGAGAATTGGGGTTGGGCAGGGGTCGCGGTGGCGGTCGGGGTCGGGGTAGGGTTAGGGTTAGGGTTCGGCTGCTGCTGGGGTGGGGCTGGGGTTAGGGTTACGGTGGGGCTGGGGTTAGGGTTACGGTAGTGGGGCTGGGGTTAGGGTTACGATGGGGCTGGTTGAATGGCTATTCTGATTAGTTGACAAATACAATGTTAATCATAATTTACTCGACATAGATGGTAGAAAATCAGAAAAAGATCAAGAAAAAAATAATCGATTTTGATTTTAACATGCAGGGTGTTGATGCAAGATGTAATATCTAGTAGCAGATGCTAGGTATATAGACTAAAGAATAGTTGTAAATGAACCGCTAGCAAGAAAATCCTATAATTATACGTACACATCGCTTGACTCATGAAGCCTGAAGCTCTTTCTTTTGGGGGATAAAACTAGTTATATTCCTGCATTGCCTAGAAATAGCAGTGAGTTGGTTAAAACTTTTCAAACACAACCCCCCACCCCCCAAAAAAAAGAAAGAAAGAAAGGACAAGGAAAAAAAAAGAATAGCAACAAGCAATACAAGCTAGCAACCGTAAATAACTGCTGAGATTATGTCTACCTTGGCAATTTGAACAATGATGGTCTTGTCTGGATTGTTAAGATCTACTTTATGGGGGTGAGGAACAAATTTTGCAACTGTATTTATGATTTTCATTCTGTCAAGTGTTGAAATAAAAATCAACACTTGACAATCAATCCAAGATGCTCAATAACTTGCTTCAAAACCATAATCTAATCTTGATGATGCTCAATATTAGCGATTTCCATGATCACGACACGTGGCAGATGACGTGTCTCATAACGCTTTATGATATCAGTATCCTATATTTGTAGTTTTAATTGTTGATTGTTATAGATGTATACCATTGCAATAATAGTTTTTGGTTGATGAATGCTATTGCAATGTAGGATGATCAGTTCTATAAATCTTGATCTCAATGATTTAAAATCATGTTACACATACAACACGAATGCACAACAAACGCATAATTAGAGAGCGACTCGAGATATTCAGGTTAAAACCAATATATGATACTCGATGATAATATGAAACCTTCATATTCCCATCGATACCCATATATGAAACTAAAAGCGCCACTTAGTCCCCGTCTATCGGTTAACATACGTGCGATGCTCGTCGTGACCTAGAACTATACGAAGGTTGTTAAATATCGGACAGTATAGCTCGATACTAACAACCGTCGTATAGTCTACGCGACGAGAAAATTCAATCGTATGGTAACCCATAGATTTGTCCCGTGTGGACAAGTTAAGAATGTATAAAGCAAACGCCTTCATTCACTTGTGTTTTCATCCGTTTCGAGATATTTCGTCGGTATCTTTCCGCTGGTTCTCCGTGTACAAAGATAGATTAGATGTTCATTTCAACGTTGTTTCACAGCTTTGAAATGATTATCTATTCTATTACAGTGTACTCGGAGAACAGCGGGGAGGTGCTGCCGAAATTTACTCGAAACGGTTGAAAGCACAAGTGATGGGCGTTCGCTCTATACATTCTTAATGGGATAGAAGCCTACCCCCGACAGCCGGAACACATACATACAAACGCATAATTAGAGAGCGATTCGAGATGTTCGGGTTAAAACCAATATATGATACTCGATGATAATATGAAACCTTCATATTCCCATCGATACCCATATATGAAACTAAAAGCGCCACTTAGTCCCCGTCTATCGGTTAACATACGTGCGATGCTCGTCGTGACCTAGAACTATATGAAGGTTGTTAAATATCGGACAGTATAGCTCGATACTAACAACCGTCGTATAGTCTACGCGAAGAGAAAATTCAATCGTATGGTAACCCATAGATTTGTCCCGTGTGGACAAGTTAAGAATGTATAAAGCAAACGCCTTCATTCACTTGTGTTTTCATCCGTTTCGAGATATTTCGTCGGTATCTTTCCGCTGGTTCTCCGTGTACAAAGATAGATTAGATGTTCATTTCAACGTTGTTTCACAGCTTTGAAATGATTATCTATTCTATTACAGTGTACTCGGAGAACAGCGGAGAGGTGCTGCCGAAATTTACTCGAAACGGTTGAAAGCACAAGTGATGGGCGTTCGCTCTATACATTCTTAATGGGATAGAAGCCTACCCCCGACAGCCGGAACACATACATACAAACGCATAATCAGAGAGCGATTCGAGATGTTCGGGTTAAAACCAATATATGATAATATGAAACCTTCATATTCCCATCGATACCCATATATGAAACTAAAAGCGCCACTTAGTCCCCGTCTATCGGTCAACATAACGTGCGATAATTTATTCTTTTCAACGACAAACGCACACACAAAGCATATACACGGATTTTCTCCTTTGTCAGTAACTATCCCGTTCTTATATTTCTCAATATAGTCAGCATAACCTATAATTTATATGTTATTCAGTCTAACATGGCCCATGAGTACGTCAGAGTTAAGGACTGGATGTATGTGGATTGGAAACAACGTATGCAACCTAAGTTTGTAGCAGGAGTTGCTGCTTTCCTTGAATTTGCACGAGCACATAATAAGATCATAATAGAGAAGATTCTCTGTCCGTGCGATAGATGTGGCAATAAGTACTGGCAGAAGGTAGAATTGGCAGAGCTTCATATTGTAAAACATGGGTTTACTAGACTTTATTCAACTTGGAAATGTCACGGGGAAGGAGAAGAATGCAGTACTGCGGTAGAAGAAGAAGGAGAACACGATAATGCGGCAGGAGAAGAAGAAGATTTCGGTAATACGGCAGGATACGGAAATTTATTTCCATCAGAAGAAATGGAGGATATGGTAGAAGCTGCCCTAGGTGAATCTATTCGTACCGAAGATGACATTCCTTCCGGTCAAGGACCGCGTGCGGATAAATATGAAAATTTCATGAATGATGCTAAGAAACCAATTTATGAGAATGCGAAGTATTCCACCCTCTCATGGTTCGTCCAACTTTTCCAAATTAAGTGCCTAAATGGATGGAGCAACAAGTCATTCACAATGCTTCTTTCGTTCTTGAAAGATTCTATGCCTACGGGAAATAATGTGCCCGAAAGCTGGTACGAAGCCCAGAAAATGATGTCTGATTTGGGTCTAAAGTGCGAGAAGATTCAAGCATGTCCTAAAAATTGCGTGTTGTACCGGAAAGAGAATTCAGATTTGAAAGAGTGTCCAACATGCGGAGAGGCCAGGTATAAGCCGAAAGATTCTGATAAGAAGCCTGATATACCTGTGAAGATAGCACGATATTTTCCCATAACACAGAGGCTACAGAGGCTATTCAGGTGCAAGAAAACAGCCGAGGCAATGATTTGGCATCACCGTGCTCCTCCAAGCGAAAATGGAAAAATGAGCCATCCAAGAGATTCACCGGCATGGAAGGATTTCGATAGGAGGCACGCAATATTCAGTAGCGATCCTCGCAATGTCCGGCTCAGACTGGCTGCCGATGGCTTCTGCCCATTCAACTATATGGCTGGAAGTCACAGTACATGGCCCGTTGTAATGATAATTTATAATCTGTCGCCTTGGTTGGCTATGGACCAATCATACTTTATGATGCCTCTTCTTATCGACGGACCAAACTCACCGGGGAACAATATCGACGTCTATCTCCGACCTCTGATCGAGGAGCTGAAAACTTTGTTCATTAATGGTGTAGAGACATATGATTCAAACACAAATACAACCTTCATACTGCGTGCGGCTTTAATGTGGACAATTAATGATTTTCCTGCGTATGGAATGCTATCAGGTTGGTCCGTACATGGTCACAAAGCATGTCCTCATTGCCATGAACACACAACATCAAAATTTTTGAATTTTATTAGGAAGGTTTGTTATTGCGGCCATCGACGTTTTCTGCCTCCAGACCACCCCTATAGGTTAGACACGGTTCACTTTGATGGTCATCAGGAGCTTCTTGGGCCTCCATCCCCATTGTCCGGAGAGGACGTGACTGCTAAATGGGATGGTTACAATAACGTGACATTCGGGATGGATCCGACGAGACAGGTCAAACCACAATATTGGAACAAGTTAAGCATTTTCTTCGAGCTTCCGTACTGGTCTACAAATTCAGTGCGTCATTGTCTGGACGTCATGCATATAGAGAAGGGAGTATCAGAGCACATACTTAACTTGCTTCTGTGTAAAGACGGGAAATCGAAAGACAACATGAATGCCCGGATGGATCTACAAGAGTGGGGAATAAGAAGTGAACTGCACCCTAAACCGGTAGCGGGTAAACCGGGCAAGTTTGTACTTCCCAATGCCGCTTATCATATGTCACAACCGGAGAAGAAAAGATTCCTGCAGGTGTTGCATGATTTGAAAGTCCCCACAGGTTTCTCAGGATCATTCAGGAAGAAAATAAAAATTGTGAAGGGCAAGATCGATGGGCTGAAAAGTCATGATCACCATGTTATCGTGGAGCACCTTCTTCTATTAGCCCTCAGGACTTCTCTCCCCGACTCGGTTGGTCTAGTAATCAACGACCTATGTTGTTTTTTCCGGGAGTTGTGTGCTAAAACACTGGAGGTTGCGACGCTGGATAAACTAGAAAATTCTATTGCGTTGATACTTTGCAAGTTTGAGCGTATTTTCCCACCGTCATTCTTCGATATCATAATACACTTGACGGTCCATCTTGCAACTGAGGCGAAGTTAGCCGGACCCGTACAATATCGATGGATGTATCCCGTCGAGAGGTACGTGTAATTTTTCGTTTCGCGCAATTTATAATTTTATTTTTGTCCTGTATGCCCATGTTTATTTATTCAACATATTCTCATTAGGTACCTTTACACTCTTAAGAAGTATATACGCAATAAAAATCGACCAGAGGGTTCTATCATGCAAGGTTATCTTCTTGATGAAGCAACCACATTTTGTTCCCGCTATCTGGACGAGAACATTGAGACAAGGCTTAACCGACCACGAAGAATTCAAGACAGGCCATATGGTAAAGCCGAGTATAAGAGGGTAGACACTATGTTTATCAACAAGATATACCGGTTTATCTTACTTAATTGCGCATGTCTTAAACAAATTAGAGAGTAAGTTCTTTTGGATTAATTGTTATATCTGTGTTTGTGTGTGTATGAAATGACATAATATTAATGTCACAATTATTTGTCGTAAACAGAACTCATTTTAACGAGGTACGTGAGGGGCATCCTGATTGGAATGAAGAGCGTTTGGAAAAATACCATCAGGATAATTTTTGTGATTGGGTCACAGAGCATGTAAGTTATTTGAATTACATTTTATTGCTATCAGTTTTAATCTAAACTTGTATCGTTATGTATTTATCGTAAAATTTGTTTTGTTAGATCCACGATCCGAACTTGTCTGCATCATTTGAGAGTGATTCAAGATGTTTAGCTCAATTTCCTAGTATGGAGGTTGCATATTACAAAGGATTTGGTGTCCTTGGATACAAATTCGAAGTTAAGGACATAGAAACATCTAGAATCACTCAGAATAGTGGGATTGCGACGGTAGGATCGGACGGTGTGATTTACTATGGGTACTTAAATTGTATACTCGGCATCCACTATCCCGGACGATCAGAACCCTTTTATATATTCCACTGTACTTGGTACGATCCGCGAACCGATACAGACAGGTGGAGAAGCAGTCTTGGGACTTGGAAAGATGAATATGGATTGACCAGTGTGAACACACTTCGATTTTACGGTCAGGACGATCCGTTTATCTTTCCGAACCAAGCGTTCCAAGTATACTACTCACAGTGTTTGAAGCATCCGGGGTGGAGTGTTGTATACCGATGGAAACCTAGAGATGTCTACGATGTCCCAGAATACGAGGACAGCGATGAGGACGAAGAAGAGAGAAGGCTTAAAGTGCTCCGACCGTCTGTTTCGAAGGACGGGTTGTCTTCGACCGATCATGAAGTTACGTGGGTTAGAAATGACATCGACGATGAAATCCAAGTAGATATGTATGATGCGCCCACGAAACGAAAAAGGTTATCAGTAATGTTATATTATTACTTCACATTTTACGCTCTAGATCATATATAGTCAATACTTAAAATGATTGTCTAATGCGTCCACGAACCATTTATCTAGATTTGATGACGATGTCGGGAGCAGCGAGGGGCGGCAGGAGCTCCAGCCGCGGCAGAGGCAGAGGCAGAGCGGTTCTGCCGCCCGGAGAGCTCCATGGGGAGCTTCAGAGGGCCGGTCTTGCACCCAGATCGGAGACCCCTTCGGATGCCTCCTTCCGTGTGGATTTTGCCACACCTCCAGGTATACTGCACGCATATCCACTTTCAATGTAATATTACAGATATTCATGCATGTTTATGTCAAAATTACTTATATTGTCAATGTTTGATTGTCTAGTTGTTGGTCCTGCGTCCACATCTGGGACAGAGGCCACCCCCGCTCCTCCAGGTATGTTTATATATCATATAGTGTATGTATATTGATTTAGAATGCTATATCATAAATATACACATTCCTTTTGCTCTTACTTAGCAATTTTTATTATTGTCTAGCTGTAGGTGGTGACACCACCGCACCTGCGGGTATGTTTATATGTCCTATAGTGCATGCATATTGATTTAGAACGTTATATTATTGATCTACACATTCTTTTTGCAATTACTTATAAAATCTAGTTTTAATTGTTTAGTTGTTGGTCCTGCGTCCACATCTGGGACAGAGGCCACCCCCGCTCCTCCAGGTATGTTTATATATCATATAGTGTATGTATATTGATTTAGAATGCTATATCATAAATATACACATTCCTTTTGCTCTTACTTAGCAATTTTTATTATTGTCTAGCTGTAGGTGGTGACACCACCGCACCTGCGGGTATGTTTATATGTCCTATAGTGCATGCATATTGATTTAGAACGTTATATTATTGATCTACACATTCTTTTTGCAATTACTTATAAAATCTATTTTTAATTGTCTAATTATAGGTGGTGCGTCCACACCTTCCACAGGGGCCACTCCTGCCGCTTCCATACCCTCCGCATCGTCTGCAGGTTAGTATGAATAAATTTAAAATATTTATTTATTTTACATATGCTCTATAGAATAAATATGAACTTCATGGAGATTTAGCGTCGATGTTTATTTTATAGTTGGAGGGGATGCGTCCGGGTCCGGGACCCCGGTTGTTCCTCACCGGAGGAACTATCGTCCCGCTCGTGCTGCTGCTCGGGCCCAGGCTCGTGCGCTATTCACCGGAGGTATATATCACACTTGAATTTTTGTTTAACCTTGATTTCTTAATACAACTTTGTCTTATTATTGATTGTCTTGATATTTCGTGCAGACGCAGGGCCTCTCCATCCCCAGAGGGGGACTCGAGGCCCGAATCAGTCCCATAGGCTGAGGCCTGATAGAGCTAGGGGGGAGGCAGCATTCCCCCTATTTTTTACCCTTGACTATCGCTATACCGGTCCTCATGCCGAGAGGTTCGGCCGGTATTTGGGGGACGAGAGCCGGATCGTGAAGAACTATCCACTTCACGTTGAGTGGGGCGAGCAGCACCAGCGCTCATTCGCCCTCTTCTTTGATCAGGCTCGGGTATGTATTAATATATATTTTCATTTGATCTATCCAATATATTTATTATTAACACTTGAAATCTAATAACAAAGTTTTTTTTTTGTATTTTCAGTTGGATTACGATTTTCAACCTGTAGCCGACCCTGATCACCCGGGGAGGGTGCTCGACCTTCATGCTCTGTACAATGGCCTGATGAAGAACATGCAGGCCAAGGTCCGATACAACAGGAATGAGCTGAAGGCCGACTGCTACTCCCTGTGGATAGCGACCCCCGAGGCAGAGAGAGCGGCCCTCCTATCTACTCCGGCGTTTGCGAGAGTCGACGTAGAGACATGGCCTCTATTGTGCGCTTATTTCGACTCCGAACGCAAACAAGTATGTATTTTAAATTTAATTCATTATTTATGATATAATTTATTTCTTTGTGTTTCTTAATTAGAAAACAAAATGTTAATGCGTTGTGCAGAAACAGGCCGCTCAGAATACGGAGAACAGGAAGTCGGCGAAGAGGGGTCGCCCCACTTACACAGGTGGCTCGAGGAACATTACTCGAGCCATGGAGTTATCGGTAAATTAAGAGTTATTCTCTAATATTCTGCAATATTAAGAGTTATTCTCTAATATTTCTAATATTAAGAGTTACTTTCTAATATTGCAGACATCTCGGACCGTGGCGTCAGGTGGTACACCGAGCGTGCTGTCCGCATATCTTGCCGTCCACGGCACCTCGACAGATCTCGCCACGGGCGAGCTTCGATGTCCCGACGTCGCTACCCAGGAGTACTGCGTAAGTGTTAATATTTTTTCTACCCAAATTTGAAATTTTAGTTTTGGAAGGTTCAAGTTTAAATTTTATACTTATACTTTACTGCTTAATGTGGGTGTAGGAGCGGGTGGTTGAGCAGGCCCAGGCCTCGGGGATCGATTTTACCGGACAGAACGATCCGAGGCTGCTGACCCCAGTTCTGGACGCCGCACACGGAGGGCACCACGGAGGTTGGGAGAGAGGCCGGGGATTGGGCCCTAGCAGGGCCCATATGAGGTTGGACTCCACCCCGGCGGTTACTTCCTCCGTCTCCAGTGACCGGCATGTCCATCAGGAACTGGATAGCTTGAGGGCCACCGTTCAGGAGTTGAAGGAGATGCTGGTATGTATACTACTTTATAGTAAAATATCATTTCATATTATATACATATCAACATATCCATAATTAGTACGCAGCTTGAGCTTATTTGGTTTTAGACTTAAGTTTGATTAATCATACATACATATGTAATTAAAATAAACAACGCTTTTCCAAACTAGATATCCAAACAGGGTTTCGAAATAACTTAATAATGAAACGAATTCGAATAAGACACAGTTCTTACACGCTTCTTACACACGTTATGTCCAGACGCGACAGGGTAGATCGGCCGAGCCTCCACATGCATCTCCTTCGGCTGCGGCTCCGCAAGCCACTACATCGGCTGCGGTTCCGCAGACAGCTCCTGTAGCTCCACCGCCCACTCAGACTCCCGCAGCCGCGGCTCCGCAAGCGACTACCTCGACGGCGGCTGCGCAGACCACATCGCCAGCTCCACATGCCGCTCAGACTCCCTTATATGTAGCATTGCAGAGTGTATTGACCGAGGAGCAGGCGCGCGTTATTCTAACGTTATTTGGAGGTGGTGCTGGACCGAACTAGGGTAGCTTTTTGGTTCTTATTTTTTGAAACATGTATTTATATCACATTGTACTACATTTTGAAACGATATTGATATTGGTTTGTATTTATATCATATTCAGTTTTTGGGTTTCTTTTGTATATTATATATATGCGTGAGATGTGATTATGAATACTGCAATATATGATTTGATTGATGTATATAGTATTGTGCACAGGGCGGGAAAAATCTAGCAGCCTATTTTTAAAAAAAAAATACAGACAACCTGTACCTACGGATTAAGCCGTAGGTATATATGTTGCCCCTACGGTCATATCCGTAGGGGCAAAATATCAGGAAACCTGATATTTTCCCACCTGATATCAGTGCAGGGTGTTGGGAGTGCCCCTACGGATATGTCCGTAGGGGCAACCTTCTATCCCCTACGAATTTATCCGTAGGGGCACAATATCAGGTTTCCTGATATTTTCCCCCCTGATCTCAGTGCAGGGTGTTGTGAGTGCCCCTACGGACTGATCCGTAGGGGCAACCTTCTATCCCCTACGGAGTTATCCGTAGCGGTAGAATAAGGACCTACGGATTTATCCGTAGGTATATACAATATATTCAAAAAAAAAAAAATACATATATGATTTGATTACCCCTACGGAGTACTCCGTAGGGGCTATAACACCTACAGATATATCCGTAGGGGCTCTAATTTGCCCGTAGGGGCAAGTTCAGGACCTCAACTTGCACCTGCGGCCTTTGCACCTACGGGGTCTTTTTTCGCCCCTACGTAGATATCCGTAGGGGCAGTGGGTTGCCCCTACCGATAAATCCGTAGGGGCAACCCTTATTTGTAGTAGTGTTATGCGCGTTTCGTGCGTCGTTTTTGTTTTTGTCCGTGATTCAGTTTACAATATTATATATGTTTGCGTATAGGTACCCCACACGTGGACTTCGGATGAGGAAGAAGAGGAGGGCGACATCATTTTCGACAGACAAGGACCAGGTGAGTAGATGTATATCTTCGGGGGAAATCGGGTGGATGGCGTTTAGCACCCCCGCAAACGTAGAATAGGAATAGTACTTATTGTCATTAGGAAGTCAGACGTGACTTTAGAATCTTGGTGAGTAGGACCCTAGTAGTGACCTTAGGTTAGACTAGATTGATTTAGAAAGATCTTACCAGAGGATGAATTTCTTGGGGGAGATTCGTAGGTTTCAGGTAGATACACACACACGCACACATAGAAACTCGACGTGGCGTATACGTGTATGTATATCTATATAGGATTAGGTGTAGGTATATATATACACAACACGTATATGTGATACAAGGATGTGATATGATACGTGGGAATGAAACAATATATCTAGGCTTGATGCCGTGATTCTTGGCTCTACAGTCGTGTTATGATGTTAGCGGATCATTAGAAAATGAGATAATGGATATGTATACATAGACAATAATAGGTGGTGATGATTTTGAGGTACATGAGACTCTAGAATAGAACCCGGACTGTAAACTGTGACTTGATTACGATATGAGATATGTGTAACTTGATTACAATATGATATATACATATATGTGACTTAATAACGACTTGAGATATGTGACTTGATCAAGATATGATATATGTGACATGATATTTCTGAGGACTAATTACAATGTATATTTATGCAGACATGAGATATGATTGATGATATTGGGATGCATACGATTACAGTACAGTACCATTGATCCTGACATTATTTGATGATGATATTATACGAATGATGATGTACGTAGGTGATACTTGACCCGTACCCCGATATTGGGATGCCGTGCGATGGATTTTACCGTACGAGGCATAGATGTGATGATTTATCCGCACTCTTGATTCGAGGAAGCCGTACTACGTACGTGACGCTATTGAGGCTGGATCGCCGACTATTAGAGATATGGACTCAGACCTTAGGTGGACTCTTATTTCTTATCGACTAGTTTCTTAGGTTTAGTTCCTTAGGGGGTTAGATAGACACTAGTTTAGGCTCGAGTCATATAGTTGTAGTTATACTTGTATATTACAAATGAGTGGTTAATACACATCCGTCTTTACATTCAGACCGTAATCATCATGTTGCATGTTCATCCATATGTTTCTATAATCAGTATGAAATTCTGCCTGTTAGGACACCAACACCATTACCGATGATGCGCATATTCTACGCACACTTATTGCCGGCTCATACACATCATCATCGGTAATTGCTATGTCACGTACACTTTAGAACATATTATCTTTTATTGATAGAATCAGCTAGAGGCTAGATCAATATAATATTGTGATTACTCTCAGGTGTTAGTCTAGACATTGCGTTTATTATTTAGACATTTTATGCATTCACATTTTCATGTTATCATGCAGTATTGTGGGGCATATGCCGACACTTATCATAAACTTACTCATGATTTTGGGATTTTGGATTTCTATGAGATTTCTGGATTTTTGGGGAAAACCGCAAGAATATATATATATAAACTTCTTTCTCTCCTCCTCTCTTTCAAAATATAAGTTGCGGTTTTCTCGTGATGTATGTATCGTCCACCATAAGATCTCATGTTTTCTTTTGGATTTCGAGACCCGATTCGAGGAGTGGAAGAACCGTCTCGGGTACATGGTGGGCTCGGTATGGTACCACGGGGCAAGAAGATCGAGTTGTAGACGATGAGCCTGGCAGGGGAGGACTACGTACCAGTGATGTCTGGCGCGGTGGATATCCGGAGGATACCGACCGTTGTCGTGAGATTTGATGATATGGGCTGATCCGGACTGACGGAGCCCGAGATATTGAGACTATGAGGTATTGAGACTTGAGATTTACATGTTTTGTGTCGATGCTTGACACGGATTTCCATGAATTTCATCGTTGATATTTCAGATTTCTATACAAATTTTACCATGATAAAAGCTAAAGATTTCTTATACAGATATATCCAGATTTCAGGATTGGTTATTTTACATTCATGGTGCATGCATACTCATTCACATGACATATTACTCTTGAGGTACTGACACGAGCACGGAGTTTTTGCACTTACACGTAGTTTATTACCCTGCACTACTAGATGATTAGTAATATATTAGTATTTTATTATGACCTAGGATAGCGTCGTGCATTCATTTTCTTTTCGCAGATATCTTCTACTCACGAGTTGGCAACTCATCCCCATTGTGCCAAATTTATTACAGGTTCGATGTACAGGTTTCCCTAGCAGCTTGCTGGCACATCTTTCTATTCAGGGTGATTTGTACGGTAGGTTGGTTCACTTGTATCTGAACGCCGTTGTACTTTTATTATTTAATTTGTATCTAGTAAGCTCCATCAACCATACTTGTATTACTTGATAAGTTTACTGGACCAGTTATTTATTTCGACCTTAGAGTCGTGCTTGTATTATTATGGTATCTGGTGGATTTGTTTTCTTTTGAGTTTTGAGCCTTGCCCTTTGGCGTTGTATATTATTGTGCTTGGTGTGGTTGTTTCCGCCTGTTGGCGTAGAGCTAGCTCCCGCTTGGGGATGCCTTGTTATTGTTTGTATATTATTCTTGTTTGTACCCGTTTGGGGCCAGTTTTTACAAAGGAGACTCTGCTCAAATTTTTGAGAAAATTTGATTTTGCTTTTAAACTTGTTTTTTTCTACATGTTTTCCTCTGCTTCTTCTTTTTATGGTTTAGATTTCTGGGTTTCGGCTTACTTAGATTACGTTGTGCCTCTAGACGCTTCGTAATCTAAGTGCCGGTCACGTTCCGTACTTTCGGGTCGTGACAAAGTTGGTATCAGAGCGCTAGGTTTAACCTTTGTATATGTCTAGGGTGACCCTTCGTTGATGGAGTAGGCGACTTAGGTAGAGTGACGTACCGTGGGTATGATCTGCGGCATACATACGATACGCTACTCTTCTTAAGTAGCCTTAGGATGTACATTTCTTTGCACCGCATTTCATTCGTTCGTTTGATCTATCTTAGTCGATATCGGATGGTGGTATCTGTCATCACGGTCGCACGGGCAGAGGGAGCTGCGACTCGAATGCGATGACCATTGGTGTATCGTTTATTCTTGAGGATTGAAGCATTGTTTAGCATGCGGACGAAGGGTATTCACATGCCGTCCAGACGAAGTTAAAGGATTCGAACGATTGTCAGAAACCCATTTTCCCAAGTTTAAGGTATTCGGAAGAACATGAAGGTATTTCTATGGACGCTCTAGAAGAATGAAACCCTAACTCGACATAATGACCATGAGAACGCCCTTGAACCTTAGGGTTTACGGCAGTTCCGCGGTGCCATTAGTGAGGCTTGGGTTTGCCCTTCTATGGCTGGACCATCGATGCTGGGGTATGTACTGGATATTTTTAAACTGTACTTGAGTGTTGAGCTCTCGGGGAATTAGTGGATTTTGATGAATCGATCGAAAAGTTTAATGTAGTCCGGACATCAGGTGAAGGGATAGATTACGTGGGAACTCTAGATATGAGTATTGCCGTTGGTAGCGCAGTCGGCATACCTACAAAGAGACGAGTTCGAAGCAATCGACATCAGAGGAAAGAGGCGCACATTGACGATAGTGTTTACGATTGTGATTTGGTGATTTGAATTTCATATTTCCGTTGGTTGGATTTTGGTATTTTGAGAATTTTGTTCTATGATTGGTATTTCTTATGTGTACATTCATAATATTCTCTGCGTGTTTCATATATTGGTTGTATTGATGTTGTTTTGTACATACCCAGTACACTCGATTTGGTTTTATACATTTTGAGATTTTGATTTGATTTCGTGCATATGAGTTACACATGATTTTGATATATGCTTCGACCTAGTTTTCATGCATTTTCGTACTGTGATTTCGATTTTGATATTCGGTGTATGTTTTCGTGCACCATGTGCACCTGATTGAGATTCTTGCACACACTTGGCGCACTTGATGCGATTTTGTGCACACCAGATGCACTAAATCGGGGTTTTGTGCAGATTAGATGCACCTGATATTAGAGTCGTGCACGCCCGTTGCACTTGACAGATGTTTTTGGTGCACACCTGTTGCACTCGGTTTTGTTTTGTGCGTATTCGTGGCATCTGTATTTGGTTTCGATTTCAGCGTGCACTGGACGCACATGATATTTTTATGATGTGATTGGGATTGATTTCAGTTTGAGCAGTATGTTTTTATAATCATTACTATTTGATTTGGTAACCAGGCGGGACGTGTATGTTAAATAAAAGATATATATATATATAGCTATTTTTTTTTAAAATAAACGTCCGCTACTTATGCCGTGACACATGCATCACACGGCGATTTTCAAAAGGGGTTCTTGCATGCTTCTTTATCCAGATGTTTAGCCGATTCTACTACGATGCGTACTATATCTAAGTTATAGTTTTGAGATATATTATGTTGGTTTTCGTATTGGGTTTTGATATTTTATTTTCACCTTAACTCCGATAATTGCGTTATGCTTGACGGAGTTGATTTTAGTAATGTATTGATGATTTCGGAGCCCCGACGATTTGAGTGTTTTGGCTGAATGTTTTAGTAATTGGGGGGGTTTAATTTAAATTCGGGGACCGAATTTCTTAAAGGGGGGAAGATTTTAATGTTTTAAAATAAATAAATAAATAAATAAAATTCTTTAAGTGAATTTCCTGATTTTCGGTAAATTAAAACGTATTTTTCGTAAAACTAAACCGTAATTATTTTTCATTATAAATTTAAAAATATCTATTTTAATTATATAATTACTAGTAAATGGTGTTTATTTAGTCACTTATAAATTTTTAGTTTAATTAAATATTTTGCCTAAATTAATTATTTTAAATATTAACTTAAGCTTTATTTATACACTAAATTGGTGTAAATTACAAAGTTGAATTGGTTTAATTAGAAAAAGTGAACCATTACATATTGGAACCAAGTGTGTTTCATGCAAAATTTATTTTCAAAATTTTCCATGGTTCCAGACCATTCTAGGTTAAATGGAGTTAGGAAAATAAAGAATTTTTTATTAAATTCATGAAAAGACTTAATTGTGTGATATTTTTGTGAAACTTTCTACACTTTTCTTCACCTTTTCTCACTCTCCTCTCTTTTCCTCACCTCATGGCCAGCCTCACCTCCATGGGCAGCCCCAAAATTTTCCCCCATCATTTTTGCATTAAAAATCATCAAAATTCATCAAAAATTCCAAAAATAAACCTCAAAAATCAACATTCAACCTCTACCATTTTCCTTTGACCTATTTAGCATGGAATTTGGAGTTGAAAACCATTATTTTGGAAGCATATTTTCATGTTTGGATCTCATGCTTTGAAGGTATAATTTTTATTCTTATGATTAATTTTTGTAAAACGCTTTTATTTAGCATATTTAGATTTTCTTAATTAATTCTATTTGCAAGTTTAAAATTTAAGATAGGGTTTCTAAAATCAAGTTAGGGTTTTTATTAATTAAGTGGGGTTATAATAAGTAGCATAACATTTTTAGAAGGGAAAAATCTAGCATGGTTGATGTATTATAATTTGTGCATTCAAAATATTTTTAATTAAGCAATTTTGCTAACTAGATTTTTATAAATTATATATATTGGTGTATTAAAATTCTAATTAAGGTTTTTATCATTATATTGTGATTTTAATGAGAATATTAACATTTTAAATGAATAAAAGACCAAATCTAATTATTAGTTTCAAATTGTTAGCTAATATAATGTGATAAATATGCTATTTCGATAAACTAGGTTTTAGAAATTAATTTAAAATGTAGTATTAAAAATATAATTAGGGCTTTAGCTCATTCTTAAGGTTTCATGGAGTGGTTTAACACTTTAATATATGCAAAATCAAGTTTAGTTATGATATTGTGAAATTTTGCTTGAAAGTATCGAAATCGGGCAAGTTTGCAAATTAGAATTTCCAAACTAATACAAATTAGGGTGTTAAAAATATAGTAGTGGTTTATATAATCTAGTTATGCTATTTAATAAGTATTACGACCATTAGTTTCTTTTAAACATCAAGTTTTGAAGTAAAACGGTAAATTGGCGTTTTCGGGTTTTACGAAATCGGACGATTTGATCGATTTCAGGATTTCGGTGAATTAAATCATGTTTTATATTATAAGTATTGGTTTTGAAACTACAAGTTGTTTATAGGTGTTTATCTCGATCAATCGGCATTTGTATGCCGATATCGAGCGATATTGGTTCTTTTGCATGAGCGGGTCATAGGTTTTAACCTATGCGCGTTTCGCGCATCGTTTTTGTTTTTGTCCGTGATTCAGTTTACGATATTATATATGTTTTTGTATAGGTACCCCACACGTAGAATTCGGACGAGGAAGTAGAGGAGGGCGACATCGTTTTCGGCAGATAAGGACCAGGTGAGTAGATGTATATCTACGGGGTAAATCGGGTGGATGGCGTTTAGCACCCCCGCAAACGTAGAATAGGAATAGTGCTTATTGTCATTAGGAAGTCAGAAGTGACCTTAGAATCTTGGTGAGTAGGACCCTAGTAGTGACCTTAGGTTGGACTAGATTGATTTAGAAAGACCTTACCAGAGGATGAATTTCTTGGAGGAGATTCGTAGGTTTCAGGTAGATACACACACACGCACACATAGAAACTCGACGTGGCGTATACGTGTATGTATATCTATATAGGACTAGGTGTAGGTATATATATACACAACACGTATATGTGATACAAGGATGTGATATGATACGTGGGGTTGAAACAATATATCTGGGCTTGATGCCGTGATTCTTGGCTATACAGTCGTGTTATGATGTTAGCGGATCATTAGAAAATGAGATAATGGATATGTATACATAGACAATAATAGGTGGTGATGATTTTGAGGTACATGAGACTCTAGAATAGAACCCGGACTGTAAACTGTGACTTGATTACGATATGAGATATGTGTAATTTGATTACGATATGATATATACATATATGTGACTTAATCACGACTTGATATATGTGACTTGATCAAGATATGATATATGTGACATGATATTTCTGAGGACCAATTACAATGTATATTTACGCAGACATGAGATATGATTGATGATATTGGGATGCATACGATTACAGTACAGTACCATTGATCCTGACATTATTTGATGATGATATTATACGAATGATGATGTATGTAGGTGATACTTGACCCGTACCCCGATATTGGGATGCCGTGCGATGGATTTTACCGTACGAGGCATAGATATGATGATTGATCCGCACTCTTAATTCGAGGAAGCCGTACTACGTACGTGACGCTATTGAGGCTGGATCGCCGACTATTAGAGATATGGACTCAGACCTTAGGTGGACTCTTATTTCTTATCGACTAGTTTCTTAGGTTTAGTTCCTTAGGGGGTTAGATAGACACTAGTTTAGGCTCGAGTCATATAGTTGTAGTTATACTTGTATATTACAAATGAGTGGTTAATACACATCCTTCTTTACATTCAGACCGTAATCATCATGTTGCATGTTCATCCATATGTTTCTATAATCAGTATGAAACTCTGCCTGTTAGGAAACCAGCACCATTACCGATGATGCGCATATTCCACGCACACTTGTTGCCGGCTCACACACATCATCATCGGTAATTGCTATGTCACGTACACTTTAGAACATATTATCTTTTATTGATAGAATCAGCTAGAGGTTAGATCAATATAATATTGTGATTACTCTCAGGTGTTAGTCTAGACATTGCATTTATTACTTAGACATTTCATGTTATCATGCAGTATTATGGGGCATATGCCGACACTTATCATATACTTATTCATGATTTTGGGATTTTGGATTTCTATGAGATTTCTGGATTTTTGGGGAAAACCGTAAGAATATATATATATAAACTTCTCTCTCTCCTCGTCTCTTTCAAAATATAAGTTGCGGTTTTCTCGTGATGTATGTGTCGACCACCATAAGATTTCATGTTTTCTATTGGATTTCGAGACCCGATTCGAGGAGTGGATGAACCGTCTCGGGTACATGGTGGGCCCGGTATGGTACCCCGGTACAAGAAGATCGAGTTGTAGATGATGAGCCTGGCAGGGGAGGACTACCTACCGGTGATGTCTGGCGCGGCGGATATCCGGAGGATACCGACCGTTGTCGTGAGATTTGATGATATGGGCTGATCCGGAATGACGGAGCCCGAGATATTGAGACTATGAGGTATTGAGACTTGAGATTTACATGTTTTGTGTCGATGCTTGACATGGATTTCTATGGATTTCATCGTTGATATTTCAGATTTCTATACAAATTTTACCATGATAAAAGCTAAAGATTTCTTATACAGATATATCCAGATTTCAGGATTGGTTATTTTACATTCATGGTGCATGCATACTCATTCACATGACATATTACTCTTGAGGTACTGACACGAGCACGGAGTTTTTGCACTTACACGTAGTTTATTACCCTGCACTACTAGATGATTAGTAATATATTAGTATTTTATTATGACCTAGGATAGCGTCGTGCATTCGATTTCTTTTCATGGATATCTTCTACTCATGAGTTGGCAACTCACCCCCGTTGTGCTAAATTTTATTACAGGTTCGATGTACAGGTTTCCCTAGCAGCTTGCTGGCACATCTTTTCATTCAGGGTGATTTGCACGGTAGGTTGGTTCACTTGTATCTGAACCGCCGTTGTACTTATATTATTTAATTTGTATCTAGTAAGCTCCATCAACCATACTTGTATTACTTGATAAGTTTACTGGACCAGTTATTTATTTCGACCTTAGAGTCGCGCTTGTATTATTATGGTATCTAGTGGATTTGTTTTCTTTTGAGTTTTGTGCCCCGCCCTTTGGCGTTGTATATTATTGTGCTTGGTGTGGTTGTTTCCGCCTGTTGGCGTAGAGCTAGCTCCCGCTTGGGGATGCCTTGTTATTGTTTGTATCTTATTCTTGTTTGTACCCGTTTGGGGCCAGTTTTTACAAAGGAGACTCTGCTCAAATTTTTGAGAAAATTTGATGTTGCTTTTAAACTTGTTTTTTTCTACATGTTTTCCTCTGCTTCTTCTTTTTATGGTTTAGATTTCTGGGCTTCGTCTTACTTAGATTACGTTGCGCCTCTAGACGCTTCGTAATCTAAGCGCCGGTCACGTTCCGTATTTTCGGGTCGTGACAGCTCGGTATATCTCTCTACCCCTTCTCTAGTTAGCTAGGATTAGATTAATGGCTCAATCCGGGATTTTCGTGCGCGGTGGTGCCGGTTCTAGTTTATAGAAAAGTTTTATATTCCGCATTTTGGCCTCATTCAGACGGCCGGGGCACCGCCGTGCACTTACACTATCATGTCAAGCAAGAAAGTCCTACCTATATATGTCCAAGTATCCACTACAATATACATCATATGTACAGTAATGGCCTCTAGGGCATACATATAACTAACAGACCCCATATCCATTTGTGTGGTGACACCAAAGATTGTATACGGGTGCTCACTGGAGACTTGGTACACTGAACGGACTCGCCGAGAACTCTTATGTGGTATTATATCTATCGTCGGATAGCAGTTCTCAGGTGACACTGGTACTGGTTAGTCTGTAGACCCGAGATCGTCATAGAGTCTTGTGTGTCCTCCTGCTGTAAAATGACATATCTATGCAATCGTGTAATACCGGAATTATGCCCTGGTCAGTCCTCGTCCAAGACGAGCTCGTGCTGACCGCAACTCTAGCCGCAGCTTTCTCTGCCCATGCAACCGTGGTAACAGAAACCACAAACCGATATCGATGAGGATAGCTCATAGGAATGAAATAGAAATACAATGCATAAGAAATGTACATCCTAAGGCTTCATAAGCGGAGTAGAGTATCGTAAGTATGCAGCGGAACATACACACAGTACGTCACTCTACTTAAGTCACCTACTCTATCAACCATGGTCAACCTATGCGACGAAAGTTCGGGTCTAATACCCCCTCGACCAAGTCTAAGTTCCGTAAGGTCAAACCTAGGTTCCGAATATAAATATACGCCCTAGACTCCGCATAGTCAAACCTAGACTCGAATCAAGGTTAAACCTAGCGCTCTGATACCAACATTGTCACGACCCGAAATGGTACGTGACTGACACCTGAATCATGTGACGTCTATCGGACCCCACCTAATTCAAGTAAGCCAAAAGCCCAGAAATCTACACCGTTTAAAAGGAGAAGTGAAGGAAAGCTTGTTTTTAAAGTAAGTGGTCTTAACAAAATAAGTGGCATTAAACATTGGATATGACATTTTCCTTACTATTTTTAAATAATAAAAGGTGTTTATTATAAATATGACACATATGAGGGTTTATCTGTAAAAATACTATTTTCATATGTTTATATATTATAATTAACATTATGAAGGAAAATGTAATCATATAATATATATATAATATTTAATCCATTTAAAATCAAATATCTTTAACCAATTTTCTTAAACTATAATATCATATCAAATGGTTAGGATAATATCTTAATAATCCTAAATATTACTAACATTATTCATTGAGATATTGTGCAAGCTTTGGCTCAGGTCAAGAGATCGAGATGTTGAGATGTCGAAAACCAAAAATCTGCCGAAATATTAAAGTAAATCAAAGAAATCAATTCTGCCAGAGACTTAGAGAAGATTTCCAAAAATCCAGACATTTAAAAGATCACCACATGTCAACTCGATGAAGCTCCAGAATTTTGATCCAAAGATCACACCAAGATGCCGCCCAACCACGGCCAAATGCCCATTATTGCGGCGGATCCACGGTCTCTATGGGGAGTTGGGATTTAAGATTTGGTGGCTACGATCCTAATAACTAATTACCCTATTAGGAAACTAAGGATTCTGGGTTTGAGGCTTTTTAAAGGACAGAGAGCCTCCTGGAAAAATCATCAAACCGACGAGATCACGAAGTCCAAGATGGCTCAAGATCCAGGTTGATCATCAGCTGTTCATCTACCTCCTTAAGAAGAGATCGAGAAGAAAACTAGGGTTTTGTAATCATTTGCTAAAGGAACAAAGTGTAATTGATCAAGTTGATTAATAAAGGTAGTTGTTTAATTCTTATTACATTTTATTTTCATCATGATCTCTATCCGTTCTTTTATCTCCATCATGCACGAGTAATTCTCCGCTTGTTAGGGTTCGTAGGATTAGGGTAGATCAATGGATGATTATAAATCCTTTAACTCCTTTTACGTCCTATAAAGTTTATAAACTTTATCAAAAGAATAGTTAACATCCTAATCGAGCATGCTATCAATTCATTGATATTCACGACCATGATTAGAGATTAGAATAACAATTGTTTTGGTAAAGGCTAGATATGAACGGAAATCCATGTCAAGATAGGGGTTAAGAGTGGGAACCCTTTTTTCTCCAGAAACCCTAATCTATATGCATCACTGTCGATCTAATTTTAAATCTATTGAAGGATAAAAGGAGTAATTTTTAATTAATCATCCATGACTACTAAATCCGATAAACCCTACAAGCCCCCTACTAATATAAAACCTCCATCCGTAGTTAATCTAGATCTATATTCTACATCCGTGTTTGACGTAGATCTAGAATCTATAACTATTCTTCACTATTCATTATTCTTCCTCTTCCTAATCAACACGCCTAAAGTAAGATTAAAAGATTCAACGTTTCCCTGAGGACGACCCGTACTCATCTCGGTCTAGCTATACGCGACACCGTTATTGATTACGGTTACTACTTCACAAAAATCAAACCAATCAAATGGCGCCGTTGCCGGGCATACATGCGTAATTTTTTTTATTCTTACTATTCGTGTTGAATTCTTATTCGATCCATTTCATAAATAAACAAAATAGCAAATTATGTATTTAACGATTATTGTGTGAATTTTGCAAGGGGTCTGGATTCACAGATTTGAGGAAACAGAGATTCGGAGACATTCATCAAGACCCAAAGGAGCAAGGGAGGACACTGCAACAAAATTTTTTGATCAAGCTCTCATTCCCGCCGCCAAACCGCGGCCAAATCACCATAATTGCGGCTGAACCGCAGTGGAAGTGGGGGATCTTGCTTCCCAACTTCTTTGGTAACTTTCCTATCTCCTTCTCTCTCCTCTGAAATCCAATAAAATATCTTTTCTGCAGGATTCTTTGTAAAATATCGCTGCTCAAAAATCTTTTTGCGAGTTTTGTTTTGCGGTTTGTTTTTGCATATTTTAATACGGACATTAAGGGGCAAAGACCAAATTCAGATTAGGTAGGGATTTCATCGCCCTTCCTAGGCCCCACAAATCACAAAACAAGCATCCGCATCACCCTATATTAATTAAAAAAATATCTAGACCAAAGACTTTAAGGACTGTCGCGCTCAATAAGGACAGAGGAAGGTCGTGGGTAATCTATCGCTTATCCGCATTTCTTTTGTGGTGCCTAGGCAAGTGTTTCTAGGTAAGTGGTTACTTAATTAGACCCGCTATTTTCTGTGATTCGTATAGCGAATACCTCCTACTTACCTGGCCATAAGAGTGATAAAGTGGTGATAGAGGATTTTTCCTGCGGCTTGTCCTTTGGAAGTCTAGGAGCGGTCTATAAACTTGACCTAGGTAACTTTAGTTCTAGGGTTGATTGTGCATTTTTGTGTAATTTGTCTCACGTCCGACACTTTTTAAAACAAACCAATTTTAAATCACACACACGCTGCCACTTGCACTAAACCCGCTTAGTGCATACTTGGCTGGACACGGGATTCAAGTGCCCGTCTTGTCCGCGTTCCTGCTATCGAGTACGAAGTCGGTACTTCTTCATTTTCTTTTTCCCCTCCTCCCACCACATCGACCGAGATGGACAGTTCTCCATCAGATTATAACACCACGCTGCTGCCACCCGCAGGTGCGCAGAATCCACCGCGCATTTCTCTCCAAGAGAGATGCTATCCTATACGCGGTTCCCTTCCTACATGTTTATCTATTCCATCAGCCAATGGAGATAATTTTGAAATTAAACCCCACTTCATCAACATGTTGCCCGAATTTCATGGGCTTGAGTCTGAAGATGCATTTGTTTTTATCACTAAATTTGAAAACGTATGCGCAATGATGGGTACATCACAACTATCTGTGGATGCTTTGCGCTTACGTCTTCTCCCTTTCACTTTGTGCGATTTAGCCGAAAAATGGCTTTATAACACTGCCGCACACTCCATTACCAATTTGGATGAATTCGTGATAGCATTCCTTAAGAAATTTTACCCCAATCATAAGACCGCCCGTGTTCAGAGTGAAATCAACCAGTTTACCCAGCTTCCCAATGAACCATTTTGGAAGTGCTTTGAACGGTTTAAGGATCTGCTTGTCCAATATCCTCATCATGGAATACATAGATGGGATCTATGCCGAGTTATATATGAAGGCATTAATCCAGCAACAAAGCAGATGTTTGAAACCATGTGTCAATGCAATTTCATGTCCAAAGACGATGGTGAAGCCTGGAAATATCTGGAAGATCTTGCTGAAAACACTTTGCAGTGGGAAAGCGTTAGACCACCTTTATCTAGGGGAGGCATCCATCAGCTCGATGTTTCCATCGCAGTAAAAGCCGAAATGGCAGCGATGCAAAAGAAACTCAATGCTAAAGAGAACAAATTCTCATCAGTCTCCCTAAACCAGGTAACGCTCCCCAAGACCATGTGTGGTTGCTGTTCCGATCCATCACATTTGACGGAAGAATGTCCTATGAATGCACCGTTTCAATGTCAAGAACACACTAATGCTACTTTTCATCAGTGACCTAGAAACGATCCTTATTCTTCCACGTACAATCAGGGATGGAGGAATCATCCTAATTTTGCTTGGAACCAAAACCAAACCCAAATTCAAAACCAGTTCCAAAGCAATTATCAAAGAGCTCCTCCACAGCAGCAGCAACCACCACCACAGAACCAGCACCCCTTTCAATCGCAACCTTTTCAAAATCTGGCCAACAATTCTACACCTTATAACAATTCTTTCCAAACGGCCGGGACTGAAAACTCATCTGCACTTGAACGAAGCATGAATATGTTTATTAAGCATTCCATGCAATCAACAGATGAAATAAAGTCTTCTATCCGAACTTTAACACAGACCACCAACTCCCACGGTGAGAGTATAAAATCGATAGAAGCACAAATTGCACAAATAAATACCGTGATGAGTGCGAGAGAAAAAGGGAAACTTCCATCTCAACCCCTACAAAATCCTGGCCATTCACAAAATCATAATGTGAGTGACGTTACCACGTTGAGATCAGGAAGAGTGTTGAACAATCAAATGGGTGAACAGAATGCTGATGAGGAATCAATTGAAACCCCGGCTTCCACTTCTTGCCCTATTTCGTCTAGTCTCCCACCTTCTTCCGAGGCTATTCTCCGTTTTCCCAATGGCTCGAACACTTCGCTCACTTCCTCGAATCTACCTAAAACGATCCACACTCCAATTCTGGGATTGATTCCATCCCCACAAACTTCTCCACAAATGTTGGACCCAAAACTTATTGATAAAGCTCTATTTCCAAACAGGTTGAGGGCCAACAAACCTAACGCACAAATGGAGAAGGTTGTGAAAATGTTTAAGCAAGTTAACATAAATATCCCTCTCCTAGATGCTATTCAACAAGTTCCGTCTTATGCGAAAATCCTTAAGGACTTGTGCACTAGGAAGAGAAAAACTCAAGTGCCGAAAAAGGTATTCATGACAAGTAACGTGAGCACAGCTTTTACCCAACAATTGCCTAAGAAACGTAAGGACCCTGGTTGTCCTACAATATGAATAACTATTGGGGGAAAAAGCATCAATCGTGCTCTACTTGACCTCGACGCTAGTGTTAACTTGCTTCCATATTCCGTCTATGAGCAGCTAGGTATAGGAGAGTTGAAACCTGCCCACTGCACTCTATAGATGGCAGACCGATCTATCGCCAAACATAGGGGTGAACTAGAGGATATGTTAATCAAAATCGGGGAATTCATATTCCCTGTAAACTTTATTGTTTTAGATACACAGCCTGTGGCGAACCCACGTAACCAAATCCCAGTGATATTCGGTCGACCTTTCCTAGCAACTTCCAATGTTGTCATTAATTATCGTAACGGTTCTATGAACTTATCCTTCGGGAAGATGACAATTGAGCTTAATATTTACAACCTAGGAAGTCAACCATCTGAGCTTTCTGCTCATTTAATCGATGTCTGTTCCATCAACAAGATAGCTTCCGACAGCTGCGAAGCTGAAGTACTTAGCTATGATGATCTTGACAACACTAGTGCGACATTGTTTGATCTGGCAAATTATTATAGTGAAGATATCTTCGATGAGTCCATCCCCGAGTTTGAATCTTTTGACTCATCGCAAAAGTCAGTAGCACTTTCCGAGTCAATATCATACGCAAGTTATGAACCTCTTAGGTAGTCCGAGTATCATTCCCTTACCCCACCTTCTATTGTCCCTCCGCCAATACTAGATCTCAAACCGCTACCTTCTCATCTTAAATATGCATATTTAGGTGGGAATGAGTCTTTTCCCGTGATCATATCCGCTTCTCTAGCTTTAGAGCAAGAAAACACACTTTTAGCGGTATTGAGATCAAATCGGCAAGCATTTGGTTGGACAATGGCTGACATCAAAGGGATTATTCCCTTAATTGTTGAACATTATATACATCTGATGGATGAAGCCAAACCAACCCGAGACCCACAAAGACGGTTAAATCCCGTTATGAAGGAGGCGGTAAAGAAAGAAATTGTCAAGTGTCTAGATAGTGGTATAATTTACCCAATATCTGATAGCAAATGGGTAAGTCCTATTCATGTGGTCCCTAAAAAGTCTGGCATCACGGTCATAACTAATGAGGCTAATGAATTGATCCAAACACGCACCCAAACTGGATGGCGCGTATGTATTGATTACAGAAAACTCAATGCCGCAATGAGGAAAGATCACTTCCCTCTACCTTTCATTGACCAGATGTTAGAACGATTAGCTGGACATGAGTACTATTATTTCTTGGATGGATACTCTGGCTATAACCAGGTCCCCATCGCCGAAAATGATCAAGATAAAACAACATTTACTTTTCCTTTCGGTACATTTGCTTATAAACGCATGCCCTTTGGGTTATGCAACGCTCCCGCTACATTTCAGCGGTTTATGATGGGGATAATCTCAGAAATTGTTGAGAATTTTCTGAAGATATTTATGGATGATTTCTCCATATTTGGGGACTCTTTTGAGGAATGCCTACGTCATCTTGACGCGGTTGTTACCCGCTTTAATGATAAGAACTTAACTTTGAATTGGGAAAAATGTCATTTCATGGTCCAAGAAGGTATTGTCCTTGGACATATCATTTCACAAAAAGGTATTGAGGTTGACAGAGCTAAAATTGATGTCATCCATAACCTTCCTCCTCCTAAATGCGTCAAAGATATACGATCTTTCCTTGGTCATGCAGGATTTTATAGGAGATTCAATAAGGAATTTAGAAAAATTGCTAGACCCTTAACTCTTCTCTTGGCCAAGGATACAACATTTCACTTCGATTCGGATTATGAGGCTGCTTTGAATCGCTTAAAATATCTCTCACTACAGCCCCCGTTCTGTCATCTCCGGATTGGAACCACCCGTTCGAGCTTATGTGTGATGCATCAGGTTTTGCTATTGGTGCAGTCTTAGGACAGCACATTGATAAGATACTACATGTAATTTACTACGCAAGTAGGACCTTGAACGATGCACAAATTAATTACACAACTACCGAGAAAGAACTCTTGGCAGTTGTATTTGCATTAGAAAAATTGAGGCCCTACTTGATTGGATCGCCAATAGTGGTTTACACTGATCACTCCGCCCTACGACACCTTTT
Organism: Agapanthus africanus; assembly: GCA_030015575.1. Lineage (NCBI taxonomy): Eukaryota > Viridiplantae > Streptophyta > Magnoliopsida > Asparagales > Amaryllidaceae > Agapanthus > Agapanthus africanus. Next base: position 408,202,461 of record JASDDO010000026.1, read on the forward strand.
ATCGAAGAAGGATGCTAAGGCCAGGCTAATACGATGATACTATTGTTACATGAATTTGATCTTGTCATACGAGACAAGAGTGGATGTGAAAACATTGTAGCCGACCATCTTTCACGCATCAATTCTTCACCAATGTTGACCGTACCAATAAACGATTCCTTCCTTGACGAGCAACTCTTGACCGCATCCTGCGAAACTTGGTGCGTGGATATTGTGAATTATCTAGCAATGGGACCTATTCCTAGCAATTGGTCGAAACAAGACAAACTTCGATTTCTATCCTAAGTAAAACACTTTTACTGGGACGGACCTTATTTGTTTAAGTATTGTTCCGATCAAATCATTCACAGATGTGTCCCTAACGATGAATTCAAGAGTGTATTGTCTTTTTGTCATGATCAGGCATGTGGCGGTCATTTTGTTCCACAAAAAACGGCGGAGAAAGTTTTGCAATATGGTTTTTATTGGCCAACATTATTTAAATATGCTTATGATCATTGCAAAACTTGTCATCGTTGTCAACACTTGGGTCGGATTTCACGAAGAAATGAGATGTCGCTCCAACCTATCTTGGTTGTGGAGATATTCGATATTTGAGGTATTGATTTTATGGGCCCTTTTCCCAACTCTTATGGGAATTTATATATCTTGTTAGCGGTTGATTATGTCTCAAAATGGGTGGAAGCAATACCGTGTCGCACTAATGACAACAAGGTTGTTATTAAGTTCCTTAAAGAAAAAATCTTTTCGCGATTCGGGCACCCTCGCGCTATAATTAGCGACAACGGGACGCATTTCTGTAATCGGTCTTTCGAGGGTTTGATGCAGAAATATTCAATCAACCACAAAACTTTCTACGCCCTATCATCCCCAAACGAGCGGGCAAGCTGAGATTTCCAATAGGCAGATAAAACAAATTTTGGAGAAGACGGTTTCTAAAAACAGTAAAAATTGGTCAACCAAATTGACGGATGCTCTTTGGGCATTTCGTACCGCTTATAAAACCGATGTTGGTATGTCTCCATACCGCCTAGTATTTGGAAATGCTTGCCACCTTCCTGTCGAGATCAAGCATAAAGCAATGTGGGCTATTAAAGTGCTTAACTTCGATTTCGATCAAGCTTGCAGCTATCGGAAGCTGTAATTAAACGAGCTAAGCGAACTCTGCGATGAAGCTTACGATAATGCGGTTATATTAAAGAACCGTACTAAAGTGTTCCACAATAAAAACCTTTATAGAAAAACTTTCACACCGGGACATCAAGTCCTTCTTTATGATTCCCGTCTCCATCTTCATCCGGGTAAGCTAAAATCTCATTGGAAAGGACCTTTTGTGGTGCAGTATATATACCCGTACGGGGCAGTGGAAGTTGAAAATATTAAAAACGGTTCAATTTTTAAAGTAAACGGGCATGGATTGAAACCGTATTTTTCTGCTGACCCAGCGGAGGAGCTCCTGTTTTTACAGGAGCCGCTTTATCATAACTAAATTGTTAGTTATATGTATGCCCTAGAGGCCATTACTGTACATTAGATGTATATTGTAGTGGATGCTGGGACATATATAGGGAAGACTTTCTTGCTCGACATGATAGTATGCTATCTGGTTACTCTTTACCTTAACGTGTATACTGATTGTCTCTCTGTTACATGTTGGTAAAGCCCTTAGGATGTGTACTTGACTACCTGGACTATGATGCGGATCATACTAGTGGAGACATGGTAGTCTATAAGTACATCCTTCAAAGTCCCTAGTCGTGGGTGTATCGAGACGGGGCATCGATATACCAGAGTAGACTAGCGTATACCTTCTCGACCCATACAGATGGGCGATGGATGATCCCATATCCATTGGTGTTTGACATCAGAGATGATATATGGGTGCTCAGTAGAGACTGGGTACACTGGACGGACTCGCCGAGAACTCCCAGATGGTATTATACCTCACGTCAGATGGCAGTTCTCTGGTGACACTGGTACAGAGTAGTCTGTTGACCCGAGATCGTCATAGAGTCTTGTGTGGTTCCCACTGTGCTTTGATTTCCATCTTACCACGTCCAAGAGGGCGTGCAAAACGGTGGTTTTTGGGTACAGTCCCGAGTCACATGGAGGCAGTGAGCGATAGGAGGGGATTCGTCTCTCCCGGTATAGGGGGTTGATGTTGCGCTGTGTTCGATTGGCTATAACAGGAAATCCCTGGCCAGGGTTGCTGAGATTTACCGGTAAGTGTTACCAGTAGTTTCTCGAATTGTTATAGGCCTCATATCGACACGACTTATCGAGCTATTGGGGTCTGACGTTTACCACCCCTAGGTGAGATATGCGACATATCAGACGATCAGACCGGACTGTACGGTAGTGTTACTGGTTGGATTCACTGGAGTGTGAGCGGGCTTGCTCGTCGATCTTCTGATCGCTCAATACCCGGGTGGCCGTTACGTTTAGCAGACCGCTTGCGGCTTGTGGGTGTTTGATATGATCATCATCTGCTGCCGGCGTATTGACGAGTCTTTAGAGTCCTACACAGAGGTTTCCTGGCTCAAGCGAAACGAAATAGGAGCGCATATGAGATATGTGCGGGACCGAGAATAATGCGTGTATGTGATACCGTATTTCATTCTCGCGATGAATGTGTCGAATGGTTTTATGCGATATAACCTAGTTATCGAATCAAGGATTGATTCGATAAGCCGATACATTGTATACTAGTCGGTTGTGTGCGACATGACCGGATCATTGAATCAAGTGTTGATTTAATGATTTAATGCATAATTATATATTTGATATATTACTTTGCATTAACTAGTATTGGTTCACTTTAAATGGATTTTCTCACTTTTTGTGCACATTGTATATGTGATATACTTTTGTACACAAGATTGTATCATGTTTGATGATACATGCTAGTTTGGGTTTGTGTAAAGAATTAAACCATGGTTACTTAAGTGGTTAGGGTTTCATTTCCTTTTCTCATTTATTTATTTCATTTATTCATTTTGAAATAAATAAGAATAAAGAGAAAGAATGGTGGCTTTATTTGTAGTTTAGTTGAAGCTTCATGAAGCTTTGACCAAATTCCACCATTCTTATCTCATTCTTAACCCTAACCATTCAACTAACTTTGGTTAATTCTCTACACATTACCATGGTTAGATTATGATAAACATTCCATTTATTTTCCATTTTTGGAATAACTTATCATAAGACTTTCTTCTTCTTCTTCATCTTCTTCCATGAAGAAAGCAAGCTCCATCAATGGTGATTGATGGAAATGAGTGAGAAATCCAATTCTAAAGTCTACCCACTTCCTATTTCTTCATCCTCTACCTCTTGCCAAGTAGTAGAGTGTGTTTTCTTCACAAGTTTCTTCACTTGGTGAAGTCGGAGCTTGATTTAGCGATACCTCGACGTAGATCATCTTCGGCATGGACATCGATGACCTAGCCCGTCCATTCTCCGATGAAGCCGACGCTAGAGCCCGGGACTTGTTATGGACAGCGAGGAGACTTCATTGCAGAGCTATGGAGGTAGAGAACCGGATCTACAAAGGTTGTATTTCCGTATCTCTTAGTTAAGTGTTAACTAGTTTATTGTTTCGCCTAGATTTCTAGCCAACGATCCGTAGTCGGGTTTCTCGGCACCTAGGAATTCGAAATTGGCATGGTTGATGCCTTGTGAGACCTCATTAGGATGCCTAGGAACCCTACAGTGGTATCAGAGCCTAGCTAGAGCCTTAGGCGAAGTCTAGACGGAATTTGAAACCCGATCGAACCGAAAAACCAACCCGGAAAATGCTCTCTGTACTTTTTCTAAAATCGTGGATTTTTCCAAATTAAAAATTCGTAAAAAATTCAGCAGGAAGATATAAGAGTTATGGTGAAATACTACATCACAATTCATCTAAATAGCCGCGGTTCCGCGGCATGAGCATGGCTCATGCGGCGGATCCGCGGCCGTACGGTCGTATCTCACTGTAATTTTTGTACAGTAATTCATGATTTCTGGTACTGGATTTTATGGGAATTTTTAATATTTTTTATAGAGTTGAATTTTCTGGGATTGATTTGGGGATTCGGTGTTTCGATCGGAGTATCAAATTTTGTCTGTGTGGCTTTCCGGATAATTTTTAGAATATGTTAAAAAGTTCGACCGGATATAAATACCCAATTTTTCCCCTGTCGGGAAATTTCCAAGTGTTGGATTTTTCCGTAGTCTAAAGACGTTCTAAGTAGTGCAAGTAACGCGATGGAACCTCTAGAAGACAACAAACCTTAACTCGATTATGTGACCGTCTTGAACTGCCCTTTGAACCTTTGGGTTTGGGGTAGTACGGCGTGCCACATGTGAGGCGTTGGCTTGACCCTTCTACGGCTGGACCGTTGGTACTGAGGCACGAACTGAATGTCTTTAGACTTGTTTCATGTGTTGATCTGTATCGGGAAAACTTGGGTGTTCGATTGTTCGATCGGAAAGTTTAACATTTTCTAATTATCTGGAATGGGATACAATACTTGGAATTCGCAAATTGTTATGAGATAACTGAATGAATGATATAAACATAGCAGTTTAGTCTCACTTGATCGGTTGCTACGGAATTTTGATGTGATCAAAAGTCCGTCGCAATCACGTAGCGTACGTGGATACTCGCCGGGTAAACTTAATAGACAGCCTCACTCCATAGCCCCGACCAAGTGACTGTAGGAGAACCCTATCGCCGAAAGCATCCGTTCGGGTGCTCGCGGCAGCGGTGTTCCGCCTTGGTGCACTTGGTCGACGGCGTCGGAGGTGCGGCCGCCTACTGAAGTTTGCGACGAGCATTCGATCAGGATGTCGGGAATCTTGTTGAATTACCCGACTTGATATTGAAAAGTATTTTCGATTTTGAGACTAAAATGCGGGGTTTATAATTGTTAGGCATGTGATGTCTAAGGTATTCATTTGATTAGGCATGCGATGTTTATGCAGATTGCGGATTCCAACTGTTGTAGTTTTACACTTTCTTTTCTGTGACCGTAAGTGTAATATGTGATATCGCCGGTTTCGTTGCTATATGTCAACGACAATTGGGATGCGCATATTTACTTACGTTGATGACATGTGATGTTATGTGTTGCTGGATATGTTATATTGGATCGTCGTCTTTGAATAGCCGGGGGTTTTTATGTGAGATGAGTGTTTTTCATTTTCATTCATGTAAAAACTTGTATGTAATATTCTTTTATTGGGGCGCTTCCAGGTTGCGGAAGTAGTCACCGTTTGTATATTATTTACTTTTCCGCACTAGGATAGACCCAAGGAGGAGGGCACAAGTAACCGGGTTCTGGAGTCCAGTAGGAGACCAACTCGAGGAGTCGAGTCCGGGTCTCCTAACTCTAGAATTGGTAGGGTTGCTTGCCGCTCTCGTAGGGGTCTAGGGGTGTGGGTTTGGCTATTCATCACGACCGTGGAATCCGTGTTTTATACTGGCTCGTATTGAAAACACGGACGTCCTAGTATATCCAATATTTCATATATTTCTTCTGCTGCGATATCTGTGATGTGATCATGTGATGTTCTGTGATAGATACAGTATATAGTATATATGATATATTATATAGACGTTACTTATGTTTTACACCCGTGCTAGCCCTGCCCCGCTCTGCCGTTAGTTACCTAACCTAACGGTGCACGAGGGGACATCGAGGCGAATGCGGATGGCATAAGTGTACGTCGTATTTATCTGTGATGTTTAGGTACTTAAATGATGGGACTTCATTAATGTGATTAATGAAATAAAAGAAACCTAAGATGTTGTAGAATCGAATTTCAAAATAAAACAGGTAGCTACAGTTCTTGCTTTGCACAGCGGTATATACGATATATCCTGCACCTTATTCGATAAGGAAAGGACCGAGATCCCTTCACCGGGAGTGACTCCTTTAGCAATAACTGGCAGATGCTACACACTCGGTTTGTCTTTTGATTGCTTTTAAGAGTTCTGCTTTGCACAGTGATATATATGATATATCCCGCACTTCATTCGACGAGGAAAGGACCGACGATCCCTTCACCGGGAATGACTCCTTTAGCAAAACTAGAAAAGCCTCAAAAGCACTCCATTTTTTAAAATCATTTGATTCTACAACGATATCAAGTTCATTACGAAATAGGTTTTCAGAAAAACCTGTCGTAGCCCTCCGTCATTTCAGATAAGTAGTAGTTAGTATTCGTGCTACGTTTGTTGGCCTGCGTCAAGGCGTAGTGTGCGGTAGCTAACTGGTGCTTATCTGCATATGCATATGATGCAGATTGGATTAGGGTAGTCGTGCAACTTTGTTGGCCTGCGTCAAGGGTCGTGCGGGTAGGTTTAATTCAATCAGGAAATGACGGGTTGAACTTGACTAGCGGACTATGGTTTGTTGGCCTGCGTCAAGGTCATAGGACACTAGGGGCAAAATATTATCGGGAATTTCAAGTGTTGAGATTTGCAATGAGATTGCATACCTTCTATGAGATAGTTGGATCCCGATACCCGCTGCGAGTAAGAGTTACTCCTGGGAGAGTTTTATACATTACAATTAGCCGATCAAGTAGGTGTCTAGAAAGGTGTCAACGGGGTTACGCCTCTGGCAAACGAGGTTTACATTAATTAGGTTCGTACGAAAGCACGGGGACCTCCCTCAAAGTACCGACACTGGCCTGGCTGAAAGATTGGCGAACTTGTAGTGTGTAATTAATCCCGGCTAGTCTTTCCTTTTAGGGTTTGAAGGAAGATTTGATAAAAAGCAGTGGGAGCCATCCTGATTAGATAAAATAATAACCAATCTATTCTTGCAAGAGCGCACGCTAAGTGTTTTCTTCTCTCTCTCTTCAGGTAGCGACCATATCACGCCTTAATCCAGATAATAAAACGGATTATTGACCGAACCCGCTTGTTATACTGAGCTGGGGAACGTTGGTCCCGCTCCAACTTATAATTGTTATAAGACAGAGCAGGAAATTGGGGATTGCCAGAATTCCCGTGCCACCCAAACGAAGAAAGTGCATATGATGCATCATCTTCGGGTGTGTTCATTACAAAGAACTGTTTCTCTGTATCCTCTACGTCCTGGGTATGTGATACCAGATCAGGATCCCAGATATGTAATCTGTTACATAGGGCTGCAGAAAGGTAGAGAACTGAGAACGGGTGATAAGTTTCATGAGGCAGAAAACGGGGCAAGAGTTGCAGCCAGGTCTGTTGGTCACTGTCACCCTGTATTACCAATACATTGATTCTGAACGAATGTTATTAGATACCGAACCTGATATACAAAATCATATCTGTCTCTTTATTAGTAAAGAAACGATAAAATTTTGTATTGTTGGATAATGTTTTGAACATTTCCTATATCAAAAGTTGATCGGTTCAGGCACGTTATCTAAAAGCATTAATGTTCTAAATTAAACTACAGTTCTTTGTATACGGAACACACAAAAGAGGAAGAGTTCAGATATGATCGAATCCTTCTTGAGGCATTGTAGACTAGGTCATATCAATGCGACCCAACTGGCTGAAGTTACATTTTAGATGCATATTTAAATCAGTTTGAATTTACATCTTATGAAACTCGCCAGTCATGTCACAGAGATAAGATGACCATAGCTCTATTTATTGGAAACAGAGAAAGAGTTAGTGAACTCTTGGGACTGATACATGATGATGTATGTAAGGTCCCCTGTCTACACATGCCAAGATCGGTTCTTTGTGCTTCATTACATTCTCTGATGATCTCTTTCGAGTTTCAGACCTATGTTCCTGTTGAAACACAAGTCCGAACCTTTTGAGATATTCACAGAATATAAGTTAGAAGTAGAGAACCAAAATACGGGTATAAGTATTATGTCCTTTGATGTGATCGAGGAGGAGAATACTTGGGCACGGAATTCTTGGACTATTCTAAAGGAGAATGAGATTCTCTCTCAGCATTACTCCTCCGAATACACCATAGCACGATGGTATATCGGGGCGGAGCAATGACACCCTATATGATAAGGTGTGCTCTATGATGAGTACTACTGAGTTACCTTTTTCCTTCTGGGAGTTATGCGCTTGAGAAGTTGCATACCTATTGAATACGGTTCCAATCAAATCAGTTGCCTACCATTTCATATGTGATATGGAAAGGGAAGAGCCCATGTCTTAAGCTAGTTAAGATTTGGGGTTGTCCGGCCTATGTCTAAAAGCAAAATCCGGACAAGCTCGAGGCAAGGTCTGTAATGTAGAACTGGAAATGTTCCAGCCATACAAAATGCAGCTGATGATTTGGTAGAACCAAAGGATTCAGTAGATTCCAACGAACCTCAGCCTCTCCGCCGATCTAGTAGGGTTCCTCACCCACCTGAGAGTTACTTCGGTTTCTCTATGACGGTGGGAGCGAGGAATGCATCATGAGATGATGACCCAACTTGTTTCGAGCTGGCCATCAAGAGTGAGACTCTGTAAGAATGGCTGGATGTTTATCGATCTGAGATGGAATCCTTATACACCAACAAAGTATGGACTTTGGTTGCTATATCTGAAGGGTTAAATCCCCATCAGGGGCAAGTATATCTTGAGAAGATTACTTGGTGTACATGGAAAAGTTGAGACTTTCAAAGCTAGACTTGTTAAAGGTTTTCGTCATTGACCAGGCGTGGATAATGATGAAACCTTTTCAAGTAGCTATGCTTAAGTCCATCCAGATCCTACTTGTCACGACTACATACCATGACTACGATATCTGGTGGTTGGGTGTCATGACTGCTTTTCTAAATGATGTTTTAGAAGAGTGCGTCTATAAGTACACAGCCAGAGGACTTCGTAGACAGTGGGAGCAGCGGAAACGTGTGCAAGATGCTTTATAGGATAAAGCAGGCATCGCGGAGTTGGAACATCTGTTTTGATAGATAAGTCAAAGAGTTTGACATCATCAAAATGGTAGATGAACCTTGTATAAACAAAAAGATAGTAGGGAGTATGGTGGTGATCCTCGTAGAGTACGTGGATAACATACTCTTGATAGGGAAGGAGTTTCCTATGCTATGCTCGATCGATCTCCGCTTATCACAATGATTCTCCATATAGGATCAAAGTGATACCTCCTAAATCCTGGGTTTTGGATCTATGAGATAGATCTAAATGGATGTTAGGATTCTCACCAGTTGTAGTGAGATGGTATCAATCGATCCTGGGGAGAATCACTGGAAAGGTTCCAGAGTGATAAAGACGACTGAATGTCAGTCGCAGGCATTGTTTTTACCCTTAGTAAAGGGACGGTATGTTGGAAGAGTTCCAAGCTAGATACCGTGGCATACTAGACGATAAAGGCAGGATACATCGCTACTTAAGATACTACCAAAGAGGCTGTTTGGATGTATAATGGTTCATGAGATGAACTATGTTCCTACCATTGTGAGACAATGGAGTTATGGCTTATGCCAAGGAACGCCGGTCCCATCAGTGATCCAGACATATTCTAAGGCAGTGTCACCTGATCATGGAGATGGATGATCTCCAGGGTGATCGAGGTTTGGAGAGTAGATTCAGAGGACAACACAGCGGATCCACTCATAAAGGCCTGTTCCCAGAGAGAGACTTTTATGGGATGGTTGAGTATGAGATACTATAACCACTGCTACAGATGGCCCTAGTGCAAGTGGGAGATTGTTAGTTATATGTATGCCCTAGAGGCCATTACTGTACATTAGATGTATATTGTAGTGGATGCTGGGACATATATAGGGAAGACTTTCTTGCTCGACATGATAGTATGCTATCTGGTTACTCTTTACCTTAACGTGTATACTGATTGTCTCTCTGTTACATGTTAGTAAAGCCCTTAGGATGTGTACTTGACTACCTGGACTATGATGCGGATCATACTAGTGGGGACATGGTAGTCTATAAGTACATCCTTCAAAGTCCCTAGTCATGGGTGTATCGAGACGGGGCATCGATATACCAGAGTAGACTAGCGTATACCTTCTCGACCCATACAGATGGGCGATGGATGATCCCATATCCATTGGTGTTTGACATCAGAGATGATATATGGGTGCTCAGTAGAGACTGGGTACACTGGACGGACTCGCCGAGAACTCCCAGATGGTATTATACCTCACGTCAGATGGCAGTTCTCTGGTGACACTGGTACAGAGTAGTCTGTTGACCCGAGATCGTCATAGAGTCTTGTGTGGTTCCCACTGTGCTTTGATTTCCATCTTACCACGTCCAAGAGGGCGTGCAAAACGGTGGTTTTTGGGTACAGTCCCGAGTCACATGGAGGCAGTGAGCGATAGGAGGGGATTCGTCTCTCCCGGTATAGGGGGTTGATGTTGCGCTGTGTTCGATTGGCTATAACAGGAAATCCCTGGCCAGGCTTGCTGAGATTTACTGGTAAGTGTTACCAGTAGTTTCTCGAATTGTTATAGACCTCATATCGACACGACTTATCGAGCTATTGGGGTCTGACGTTTACCACCCCTAGGTGAGATATGCGACATATCAGACGATCAGACCGGACTGTACGGTAGTGTTACTGGTTGGATTCACTGGAGTGTGAGCGGGCTTGCTCGTCGATCTTCTGATCGCTCAATACCCGGGTGGCCGTTACGTTTAGCAGACCGCTTGCGGCTTGTGGGTGTTTGATATGATCATCATCTGCTGCCGGCGTATTGACGAGTCTTTAGAGTCCTACACAGAGGTTTTCTGGCTCAAGCGAAACGAAATAGGAGCGCATATGAGATATGTGCGGGACCGAGAATAATGCGTGTATGTGATACCGTATTTCATTCTCGCGATGAATGTGTCGAATGGTTGTATGCGATATAACCTAGTTATCGAATCAAGGATTGATTCGATAAGCCGATACATTATATACTAGTCGGTTGTGTGCGACATGACCGGATCATTGAATCAAGTGTTGATTTAATGATTTAATGCATAATTATATATTTGATATATTACTTTGCATTAACTAGTATTGGTTCACTTTAAATGGATTTTCTCACTTTTTGTGCACATTGTATATGTGATATACTTTTGTACACAAGATTGTATCATGTTTGATGATACATGCTAGTTTGGGTTTGTGTAAAGAATTAAACCATGGTTACTTAAGTGGTTAGGGTTTCATTTCCTTTTCTCATTTATTTATTTCATTTATTCATTTTGAAATAAATAAGAATAAAGAGAAAGAATGGTGGCTTTATTTGTAGTTTAGTTGAAGCTTCATGAAGCTTTGACCAAAGTCCACCATTCTTATCTCATTCTTAACCCTAACTATTCAACTAACTTTGGTTAATTCTCTACACATTACCATGGTTAGATTATGATAAACATTCCATTTATTTTCCATTTTTGGAATAACTTATCATAAGACTTTCTTCTTCTTCTTCATCTTCTTCCATGAAGAAAGCAAGCTCCATCAATGGTGATTGATGGACATGAGTGAGAAATCCAATTCTAAAGTCTACCCACTTCCTATTTCTTCATCCTCTACCTCTTGCCAAGTAGTAGAGTGTGTTTTCTTCACAAGTTTCTTCACTTGGTGAAGTCGGAGCTTGATTTAGCGATGCCTCGACGTAGATCATCTTCGGCATGGACATCGATGACCTAGCCCGTCCATTCTCCGATAAAGCCGACGCTAGAGCCCGGGACTTGTTATGGACAGTGAGGAGACTTCATTGCGGAGCTATGGAGATGGAGAACCGGATCTACAAAGGTTGTATTTCCGTATCTCTTAGTTAAGTGTTAACTAGTTTATTGTTTCGCCTAGATTTCTAGCCAACGATCCGTAGTCGGGTTTCTCGGCACCTAGGAATTTGAAATTGGCATGGTTGATGCCTTGTGAGACCTTATTAGGATGCCTAGGAACCCTACATAAATTTCCTCCGCCTCACCTCCATGTTTCGGTAACATTTTCTCATTTTAAAAATGGAGGTGAGTGAAAAAGGACTTAACTGAATATCTGTATGTGCCAAAGTACAAGTTTGGGGGTAGTTTTCATTTGACTATTATTTTACCCCTCTTAATTTCTCTCCCGAAGTCTACAGGTCTATACATTCAAAAATGACATCAGTGAGGACACTGTTGAAAACAGGTTTGGGGGGAAAGTTTGTATTCACTAAATTATCTTTTGGCACTTGGCACTATATAAATGTCACGACCCGAAAAGTACAGAACATGACCGGCACTTAAACTACACAACGTCTCGAGGCGTACGTAATCTAAGTAAGCCAAAACCCAGAAATCCAAACCAAGTAAAGCAGTAGAGTGAAGGAAAAACCAAATTTTTAAGCAAGTAGTTTAAATCAACATAGGCCGAAGTATGCATTTTTAAAATCTCAAGTATTTTCTGAAAATTTCGGCAGAGTCTCCTTTGTAAATACTGGCCCCCAAACGGGATACAACATGAATAGTATACGAAATGATAAACGGCATCCCCAAGCGGGAGCTAGCTCTTCGTCAATCGACGGTCACAACCACGCAAGCAATATAATATACAACGCCGAAGGGCAAGGATCAAACTCAAAAGAAAACCCAAAATCAGCATGAAAACCATAATAATACAACGCGCGACTCTAAGGTCGAAATAATAACAAGTCTGGTTTTCTATCTCTATCAAATATACAAACTGGTTGATGGAGTTTTACTAGATACAAATGTATATAAATATACAATGGTGGTCCTGATACAAAAGAACCCACCTACCAAAGCAATCACCCGGAAAGAACAGTATGCCAACAAAGCCGCAACGAAATCTGTACGGCAAGACCTGCAAGGAACTATGGCACAATGGGGGTGGGTTGCCAACTCGTGAGTACAAAACATCTACGAGTAGAAATCGCATGTATAACGCAATCCTAGGTCATACGATCGGTAATATCCTCAAATAATAATAATATGGCCTAAAGCATAATATAATGGTAAAGGTAAACATCTATCCATATTAGGTAATACCAAGAGCTCGTGTCAGTGCCTCAGGTAACAACATGTCCTAATATGATGTACAAATGTCAGGTAGCAATATATCACTAAAATGATGTGCAGATGCATATAATGAGAACAAAGTACATCATGAATCAAAGAACTGTTTTTCTTTATTTAATGAGATTTTTGTATGTATATAAATCGACATATCATTAATGAAATCAACATAAAATCCGTGTCAAGCATCGACACAAAACATAAATCTCTATATCTCAGGCTCCGGCTACACGGACAGGCTTGTATCATCAAATCTCAATATCTCAGTGTCTCAAATCTCAATACATCGCGCTCCGTCAATCCGGATCGGCCCATATCATCAATCACAAGACAACGAACGCTATCCTCCGGATATCCGCCGCGCCAGGTAAAATCACCGGTAGGCAGTCTGCCCGTGCCGGGCTCATCGTCTACACCTCGATCTTCTTGCCCCGGGGTACCTTACCGGGTCCACCATGTACCCGCAGACGGTTCATCCAACTCCTCGAATCGGGTCTCAAAATCCATCTCATAACCGAGAAAACATCATGGTGGACGACTCATACATCATGAGAAAACCGCACTTTTCATTTTAAAAACAGAGAGAGAGAAGTTTATATATATTCTTGCGGTTTCATCCCAAATCCAGGAAATCTCAAGAAAATCCGAAATCCAATAATCAATAGCACGTAAACAGTGAATATAGGCATAAAACTCCATAATACTGCATAACAATGAATAATAATATGCATGCAGTGGCAAGTAATAACTGCAATGTCTAAACTAGCATTTAAAGACGAGTACGCTAATACCATGTCGAACTATCAGTTAACAAGCTATGTCAATGAGTAATATTCTCTAAAGTGTTCGTGACATGGCAATTACCGATGATGATGTGTGTGAGCCGGCAAGTAAGTGTATGTGGAACATACGCATCATCAGTAATGGTGCTGGTGTCCTGACAGCATGATCTCAATAATGGCATATGAAAACATAATATATGCATGCGGTGCGATGCGAACAGCAAGAATATGCGGGAGCTGAATAATAAACACAATGATAACTAATCTGCATTTATATAAATATGAGTCATACGGGTTTGTCATTTGAAATAATACGAATCGTGGTGTTTTGAAAATAAGGGCTACGGTGTTTTTAAGAAAAGATACATCCTTTGAAATATTCGTAGAACCCCTTGGCCTGTCCTTAAGATACTCACGATTCGTTAGTTTTGAAATAGGTATGACTCGAGTCTAATCTATCAAGTACATGTAAACTACCGGACTAAAATAAACCGGCTGATCGAAAGGTAAGAAAACCGCCTAACATCTGAGTCGATACATATATATATAATAGTCGGTGATCCCGCCTCAATATTATCCCATACGATACCCTAATACAATATGACATCCTCAAGTTAAGAGTGCGGATCTATCATCAATATAGCTCGTACGGTAAATCCGTCGTACGGCATCCTAAATCCGGGTACGGGTCAATGTCACATCAATCACACTATCCATCTGGTATCCTCTTTATCAATTATCATGATCGGGGGTACTGATCCACGTCTAGTACAATGCTGATACCATATATGTATATGCATGCGTGTGTCTGAAAACACCACGTCGAAAGGACCCGCTAAAACATCACGTCGTATCTCAAATACGAACTATATCACATCACCAATCTCACGGCCTCAAGCCCAATCTCATCGACTCATCTCCAATCCCAAGTACTATCCTCATAATCCGTGTATATGTATATGTGTATATATATATATATACATAGTCCCATACCCATGGTTGTATATATATACATATCCCCATATATGCACAGGTAATAAAGTGAAAGCAGGTGTGTGCGTGTGGGTGTAAACCTATTCTAGGTTTCGCGACTAAGAGGCTATGCTAGTTCCTTTCTAATAACACCAAACTAACCATAAACACATAATCATAACTTGATAATCATCCACGGATCATAAACCACATATATATCCAATTATATATCATAAATATACTATGAACTGCGGGGTGCTATACGCCGTCCACCCGACTTCTCCCCGTAGATATAAATCTACTCACGTGATCTTCGCTCGCCGGTGCCGACGTCGCCACGCGCTTGCTTGTCGTCTCGAAGTCCACATGGGGGTACCTACATGTCATAAAGTATCGTATCGCATAAAAACCCAATTCTAAATCGAAACGGCATACGAAAACCAAATCGACACGTGTATCATGCATATGTCAAAACCTATCGCCTACGCATGCAAGAATAGCCAAACCAACCCTCAATGTCGATGTCAAAACGTCAAACCATCGAGAAAAACACAAAACGTACCAATCAGGGTTTTACAACTCACTAAAAATATATGAAATAGGATGTAAATCATCAAAACCAATAAATTGATCAAATCGGTTTATTTCCAAAAAGTCTAGTAAAGGGGGTCGTTAACCGTTTTACTACAAGTCTTGTTGCTTTAGCAAACTAGTGGTTACAATACTCACTAATTATCTTAATTAGGCCACATAAGCATTAATAGATTTTTAATCTTGCTAAATTACATTAAACCAAAACCTAGTTAGCACAAATTCCCATTTCGGTTCAAAACTTGATGTTTTAAACAATCTAAACATTTTAACGATTCTAATGGCCAAAATGCTCACTTAATATCATAATTAGGTCACACAAATATTCACTACTAATTTATCTCACCAAAATATATACATTTTAAAAACTTAGTTTGCAATTTATACAATTATTACAATTTTAAATTAATAATTTGCAAACTAGCAATTAGATTAGTTTTAGCAAGCATTAACATGTTAATCTACTCATTGTAACCTTAAGCAAGTGACAACCACTCTAATTGAATCCAAACCCTAACTAAATTCAAACCATATTCTTGAATTTTCCAAACTTGCAATAAAACCTAATTAAACACCTATTTAGCTTAGATCAAAGCAATAAGCAACAATTTAACTACATGGTTAAGATTATACCTCCACAATTTTTGTAGATCTAACATGAATCTAGCCTCACAAACTTGCTTTTGGTCCATGATCCATACTAGTATAGGTAAAGGAAAAATAGGTAAGAGTTGGATTTGAGTTTTAGCTTGATTTTAGATGGAATTTTGGAGATTTTTGAAACCAAAATAAAGTGGGATTTGGGGGGGGATCTGCAGTTTTCGGCCAGAGGAAGGAGAGGGGGGGAATGAGTGAGGTGGGGAAAAGTCCAAGTCAACAACATACCCCCATACCTACCAAATTACACCCATGCCCTCACTCATTACTCTTTCCATTTCTTTTATTTTTCCCTATTTCCCTTAACTTGAGGTGTGAGGTGTGAGTGTGGGGGGGGGGGGGCAGCATAGGGCTCGGCCAGCCAAGGGTGGGGTTGTGTGGGTGTGTGTGTAGGAAGAGGGAAAATGATAAATATTATACCCCAATTTCCACTTAATTTAATTTCACCATTTAAGCCTTTTTTCTTCAATATTTTCTAAAACCATTTGACAATTTCATTACATTTCAGAAACAATATTTTACATGTTAGTTTAATGTGCCATGATGCACAAAATTTGTATCAACCCATTCCAATTTGTAATTATCCCTAATTAAATATATTAGTGACGGCTTAAAATAATATTAAAATAATTAATTTCGGAAAATTTTTCAGTAAACTAGAAATTTTACAAGTGGCTCAATAAACACCAAATACTAGCAACTACATTAGTAGAATATGGATATTTAATTTTATATTAAAAGATATTTATATCCTGATTTTTACGGAAAACACCCGTTATTTTACCGATTAACCGAAATTTCACCTGAACGATTTTCAAAACGTTACAATCTTCCCCCCTTAAAGAAATTCGGTCCCCGAATTTAAATTAAAACTCCCCCAAAATACTAAAACATTTAAGCAAAACTATCAAGTCGTCGGGGCTCCGAAATCATAAATATATAAAACACATCGTAGCGCAATGCATGCGCATGAAAGAGTGTATAACTCAAAATTCAAAACTCCGTCAAGCATCCCGCAATCATCGGAGTTATGGAGAAGACATCAATGTCTAAATCCAAAACGGAAATCAATATGATATACATCATTAAAATAACTGGAAGCAATGCATGCCAAATATTTTTCAAATCGTTGTGCGATGCTCGCAACACTGCACAGTGGCGAACGTCTATTGTAAGAAAATAACTATATATATATATATATATATATATATATATATACACTTTGTTTAACATACATGTCCCGCCGTTTTGAAATTAATTTAGAAGGGTTTCCCTTATAAAAAACTTCGTGTCATCATGGACACGTAGGTAAATACTAAGACTATAGCTCCTCTTTGGAAATCCCTTCGATAACTATCAATGCATGCCAAAATATACTCAGGTACTGTCCTCTGACTAGTCCTGCTTATTACTAAACCAAATAGCAAGTATCATAAAATATATTGCTCCAAGAGAAATCAAACACAAATATATATGAATGCCACATGCGTCTGGTGCGCACGGAAATCGAAATCCATGAATGTGCCATACATGTGCACATAAACAAAATCTGAGCGCAACGGGTGTGCACGAAAACACCTGTCAATGGCAACGTGTGTGCCTGACAGCAAAACCAGGTGCATCTGATATGCATGAAGAATCTCGATTTAGTGCATCTGGTGTGCACCAAAATCGCATCAAGCGCGTCAAATATGCACAAAATCCAAGTCAAGTGCACAAGGTGCACGAAAACAAATACCGAATATCACAATCAAAATCGACGGTATACAACATATCTCAATCCAAATCCAAATCAGTTATACCGTGGTATATAATCTCACAACTATGTGCATCAGCGTGCACAAAATCGAATCGAAATACTAAAAGTGCATGAAAACTATACCGAAAGCATAAGTCAAATCATATGCATGCCCTAGGTATGAAATCAAATATCATGAAACTCGGTCATCAAAACTCAATCATGATATAAATCACCCAAAAATACTGAAATCCAATGTGACGGATACGTGATAGTCAATCACAAAATCACCAATCATAAATGTTGTAGTCGATATGTCCGTCCTTCCAAGTCAAGAAGGTGTCGGTGCATCCAATACTAGCAGAGCAAGATATCTGCTTGCCTTCTGATCATGGCCTGTCGCCTAGTGCCCTTAGGCTCTCGTCTCTCACTGCAGATTGCTAAGTACGTAGCTCCTCGGCTCAACGGTCCAATATAGAAACGATAACGGAGCAGTCCGCTCTGACACATCCTCTAAAGATCTCTGGCCAACTATCATGGTTACTCATAACATGTCTCGTCGACGATGCCGAACTCTGGCCTACTGGGTGTGCGTCATATGACCGCTCCTGGGTCCAGGTCTTCTCGTTCAGTATTTCCAGAAAGGTCATATCGAAGTCTCTCCCAAGTCTCGTTTCTGCCGAACTGACCGAAAGTTATTATCTCTTACTAAATCTGTATCTTGTTCCGGAACGGCTGCATACTCATCGTGACTCCTTCTGGAAGATATATCTATATACAACGCCTCTGCATGCGTATCACATCTCTGATGTCGGCGGAGTGGAATGCCATCTCATCAAGATCTCGTATGAACCTTTTACTCCACTTTTCTCAAATGTCGACTGCTTCGGACTCGTCTCCTCGTGGCTGCATGGACTGTGCTCCAACGGCTATACTCGTATCTGGAGCCTCCCAAGCAATGCATCCCATCGCATGATATCCGAAATGATGTTGAACCATCCAATCGACTTGTCAAAACCTCATAATCCCCCGAGAGCTCAACATCTTGGGTACAGTTTAATAGTATCGAATATATGCCACAGCATCTATGGACCAACCATAGAAGGGCAGACCCAAGCCTCACTAATGGCCTCGCTGAACTGTCGCAAACCATAAGGATCACTGGCGTTCCATGGCCATTAAGTCGAGTTAGGGTTTCATTCTTCTAGAGGGTCCGTAGAATTGCTTGTATTGTTTTCCGAATACTTTAAACTTGGAAAATGGGTTCCTGACATTCGATCGACTCTATCAACTCTCAACTTATCGGCGTGAAGTCGTCTCTAGCTGGAATCAATCTATCTGATGACCTCGCATCGGGGTAGGCAATGAATCACGTGTCCTAGTCTTTCATCTTTGGTGACTAGCGATCTTCTATCATATCTTGAAGTATAACTCGTGCGGCATTAGCTTCGAACATCTGGAATGATATCTTTTCATTCGCTAAAATCACTGGCTCATTCGACTGCACGCTGAACAGTGCCTCAATCATCAAGAATCATAGTGTAATAACGGTCGTCACATTCTGGCCGGCCTCTATCAGTGGCCCTATCCTCTAGTACTGATCTGCACGTCCGAGAGATCTCGTAAAAGCGACCCATCAAACGCTCATGGCACGAAAACACAAATAAATGATACGTCTTTGCAATCGCGTGTCGCCGGAATTACGCCCTGGTCAGTCCTCGTCCATGACGAGCTCGTGCTGACCGCAACTCTAGCCGTAGCTCTCTGTGTCCGTACAACCGTGGTAACAAAACTATAACTGGTACTGATGAGGCAATATCATGGGAAGGAATATAATACTGTGCAAGGAAATGTACATCCTAAGGTTTCTTAAGCGGAGTATCGTATCGTGAGTATGCCGCGGAACATACACACGGTACATCACTCTACTTAAGTCACCTACTCCATCAACCAAGGGTCATCCAACACTCCGAAGGTAAAACCAAACGCTCTGATACCAACTTTGCCACGACTCGAAAAGTACGGAACATGACCGGCACTTAAACTACGTAACGTCTCGAGGCGTACGTAATCTAAGTAAGCCAAAACCCAGAAATTCAAACCAAGTAAAGAAGTAGAGTGAAGGAAAAACCAAATTTTTAAGCAAGTAGTTTAAATCAACATAGCCGAAGTATGCATTTTTAAAATCTCAAGTATTTTCTGAAAATTTCGGCAGAGTCTCCTTTGTAAATACTGGCCCCCAAACGGGATACAACATGAATAGTATACGAAATGATAAACGGCATCCCCAAGCGGGAGCTAGCTCTTCGTCAATCGACGGTCACAACCACGCAAACAATATAATATACAACGCCGAAGGGCAAGGATCAAAACTCAAAAGAAAACCCAAAATCAGCATGAAAACCATAATAATACAACGCGCGACTCTAAGGTCGAAATAATAACAAGTCTGGTTTTCTATCTCTATCAAATATACAAACTGGTTGATGGAGTTTTACTAGATACAAATGTATATAAATATACAATGGTGGTCCTGATACAAAAGAACCCACCTACCAAAGCAATCACCCGGAAAGAACAGTATGCCAACAAAGACACAACGAAACCTGTACGGCAAGACCTGCAAGGAACTACGGCACAATGGGGGTGGGTTGCCAACTCGTGAGTAGAAAACATCTACGAGTAGAAATCGCATGTATAACGCAATCCTAGGTCATACGATCGGTAATATTCTCAAATAATAATAATATGGCCTGAACCATAATATAATGGTAAGGGTAAACATCTATCCATATTAGGTAATACCAAGAGCTCGTGTCAGTGCCTCAGGTAACAACATGTCCTAATATGATGTACAAATGTCAGGTAGCAATATATCACTAAAATGATGTGCAGATGCATATAATGAGAACAAAGTACATCATGAATCAAAGAACTGTTTTTCTTTATTTAATGAGATTTTTGTATGTATATAAATCGACATATCATCAATGAAATCAACATAAAATCCGTGTCAAGCATCGACACAAAACATAAATCTCTATATCTCAGGCTCCGGCTACCCGGACAGGCTTGTATCATCAAATCTCAATATCTCAGTGTTTCAAATCTCAATACCTCGCGCTCCGTCAATCCGGATCGGCCCATATCATCAATCACAAGACAACGAACGCTATCCTCCGGATATCCGCCGCGCCAGGTAAAATCACCGGTAGGCAGTCTGCCCGTGCCGGGCTCATCGTCTACACCTCGATCTTCTTACCCCGGGGTACCTTACCGGGTCCACCATGTACCCACAGACGGTTCATCCAACTCCTCGAATCGGGTCTCGAAATCCATCTCATAACCGAGAAAACATCATGGTAGACGACTCATACATCACGAGAAAACCGCACTTTTCATTTTAAAAACAGAGAGAGAGAAGTTTATATATATTCTTGCGGTTTCATCCCAAATCCAGGAAATCTCAAGAAAATCCGAAATCCAATAATCAATAGCACGTAAACAGTGAATATAGGCATAAAACTCCATAATACTGTATAACAATGAATAATAATATGCATGCAGTGGCAAGTAATAACTGCAATGTCTAAACTAGCATATAAAGACGAGTACGCTAATACCATGTCGAACTATCAGTTAACAAGCTATGTCAATGTGTAATATTCTCTAAAGTGTTCGTGACATGGCAATTACCGATGATGATATGTGTGAGCCGGCAAGTAAGTGTATGTGGAACATACGCATCATCGGTAATGGTGCTGGTGTCCTGACAGCATGATCTCAATAATGGCATATGAAAACACAATATAAGCATGCGGTGTGATGCGAACATCAAGAATATGCGGTAGCTGAATAATAAACACAATGATAACTAATCTGCATTTATATAAATATGAGTCATACGGGTTTGTCATTTGAAATAACACGAATCGTGGTGTTTTGAAAATAAGGGCTACGGTGGTTTTAAGAAAAGTTACATCCTTTGAAATATTCATAGAACCCCTTGGCCTGTCCTTAAGATACTCATGATTCGTTAGTTTTGAAATAGGTATGACTCGAGTCTAATCTATCCAGTACATGTAAACTACCGGACTAAACTAAACTGCTGATCGAAAGGTAAGAAAACCGCCTAGCATCTGAGTCGATACATACATATATATATATATATATATATATAATAGTCGGTTATCCTGCCTCAACAGTATCCCATACGATACCCTAATATAATATGACATCCTCGAGTCAAGTGTGCGGATCTATCATCAATATAGCTCGTACGGTAAATCCGTTGTACGGCATCCCAAATCCGGGTACGGGTCAATGTCACATCAATCACACAATTCATCTGGTATCCTCTTTATCAATTATCATGATCGGGGGTACTGATCCACGTCTAGTACAATACTGATACCACATATGTATATGCATGCGTGTGTCTGAAAACACCACCTCGAAAGGACCCCCTAAAACATCACGTCGTATCTTAAATATGAACCATATCACATCACCAATCTCACGGCCTCAAGCCCAATCTCATCGACTCATCTCCAATCCCAAGTACTATCCCCATAATCCGTGTATATGTATATATATATATACAAAGTCCCTTACCCATGTGTGTGTGTGTGTATCCCCATATACGCATAGGTAATAAAGTGAAAGCAGGTGTGTGCGTGTGGGTGTAAACCTAATCTAGTTTTCGCGACTAAGAAGCTATGCTAGTTCCCTTCTAATAACACCAAACTAACCATAAACACATAATCATAACTTGATAATCATCCACGGATCATAAACCACATATATATTCAATTATATATCATAAATATACTACGAACTGTGGGGTGCTATACGCCATCCACACGACTTCTCCCCGTAGATATAAATCTACTCACCTGATTTTCGCTCGCCGGTGCCGACGTCACCACGCGCTTGGTTGTCGTCTAGAAGTACATATGGGGGTACATACATGTCACAAAGTATCGTATCGCATAAAAACCCAATTCGAAATCGAAACGGCATACGAAAACCAAATCGGCACGCGTATCATGCATAAGTCAAAACCTATCGCCTACGCATGCAAGAATAGCCAAACCAACCCTCGATGTCGATGTACAAACGTCAAACCATCGAGAAAAATACCAAACGTACCAATCAGGGTTTTATAACTCACTAAAAATATATGAAATGGGATGCAAATCATCAAAACCAATAAATTGATCAAATCGGTTTATTTCCAAAAAGTCTAGTAAAGGGGGTCGTTAACCGTTTTACTACAAGTCTTGATGTTTTAGCAAACTAGTGGTCACAATAGTCACTAATTATCTTAATTAGGCCACATATGCATTTACTAGATTTTTAATCTTGCTAAATTATATTAAACCAAAACCTAGTTAGCACAAATTCACATTTCGGTTCAAAGCATGATGTTTTAACCAATCTAAACATTTTAACGATTCTAATGGCCAAAATGCTCACTTAATATCATAATTAGGTCACACAAATATTCACTACTAATTTATCTCACCAAAATATATATATTTTAAAAACCTAGTTTGCAATTTATACAATTATTATAATTTTAAATTAACAATTTGCAAACTAGCAATTAGATTAGTTTTACCAAGTATTAACATGTTAATATACTCATTGTAACCTTAAGCAACTTACAACCACTCTAATTGAATCCAAACCCTAACTAAATTCAAAACATATTCTTGAATTTTCCAAACTTGCAATAAAACCTAATTAAACACCTATTTAGCTTAGATCAAAGCAATAAGCAACAATTTAACTGCATGGTTAAGATTATACCTCCACAATTTTTGTAGATCTAACATGAATCTAGCCTCACAAAGTTGCTTCTTGCTCCAAGATCCATACTAGTATAGGTAAAGGAAAAATAGGTAAGAGTTGGATTTGAGTTTTAGCTTGATTTTAGATGGAATTTTGGAGATTTTTGAAACCAAAATGAAGTGGGATTTTTTTGGGGGGGGGGGATCTGCAGTTTTTGGCCAGAGGAAGGAGAGGGGTGGGGGGAATGAGTGAGGTAGGGAAAAGTCCAAGTCAACAACATACCCCCATACCTACCAAATTACACCCAAGCCCTCATTCATTACTCTTTTCATTTCTTTTCTTTTTCCCTATTTCCCTTGACTTGAAGTGTGAGGTGTGAGTGTGGGGGTGGGGGGCAGCATAGGGCTCGGCTATCCAAGGGTAGCGTTGTGTGGGTGTGTGTGTAGGGTGAGGGAAAATGATAAATATTATACCCCAATTTCCACTTAATTTAATTTCACCATTTAAGCATTTTTTCTTCAATATTTTCTAAAACCATTTGAGAATTTCATTTCATTTCAGAAATAATATTTTACATGTTAGTTTAATGTGTCATGATGCACAAAATTTGTATCAACTCATTCCAATTTGTAATTATCCCTAATTAAATGTATTAGTGATGGCTTAAAATAATATTAAAATAATTAATTTCGGAAAAAATTTCAGTAAACTGGAAATTTTACAAGTGTCTCAATAAACACCAAATACTAGCAGCTACATAGCTAGAATATGTATATTTAATTTTATATTAAAAGATATTTATATCCTGATTTTTACGGAAAACACCCGTTATTTTACCGATTAACCGAAATTTCACCTAAACGATTTTCAAAACGTTACAATAATTTTTTTTTATATATAATAAAATAGTAGAAAGTGAAAAATTACATATGAAAGATAGAAATAGTTTAAGAAAAGCAAGAAAGTTAGATGTTTTCTTAAACGAAACTAGTAATAAGTAGTTATGAGCCGTTGTTCCAAGGGTTAGTAAGATGAAGGAAATTACTAATCCGAGGATAAAAATAAATCTGAAAAAATAGTCCTTATTCTTGAGGCCTAACATCTGAATGTTGATACCCTACTATACGCACTTACACATATCTTGAATCTTGGGATAGTAGAGGATACCTTGAAATGCTCTTTTCTAAATGACTTAGTGTCTCTCTCTCTCTCTCTCTCTCTATATATATATATATATATATATATATATATATATATATATAAATATATATATATATATATATATATATATATATAAGTGGTGAAGAAGAAAAAATTGAACACTGGTTTTGTAATTGCTTAAGACGGCATAAAAAAATATAGCGAGGGTGCTTTATCACCTAGTGCCTTAGACCAACTGGTTTGGGAGTCACTGCTAAGTCTTAGGTGTTGTGAAACGAGGAATTACGCCTAAAGGCGCAAGCACGTTTTGTAATCGGTCGGTTAGTATCTCAAGAAGTACTGACGGTCGCATGAAGAATGTGTGAGCAATTTTATCGAAAATATTCACCAACTATAAACTATTATGGAAGATGGACAAGTGTATGATAGCTTGAATTGAATTCTCTTAGTGTAGGGATATATTTTATACACACGTAGTGGTATATGATCAATGTTTGGAAGAAATATAAGGGGGAAGACTAAAGGCGATGTTTTATTGAGGGATGATGTGATTTCTAACATTTTTTCACGACCATTAAGATAGGGCTCATACCAACTGAAAAGCTGGTATAGTTGGAAACTTTTATTTTCAAGTTCTTTCTTTTATAAGTTCTTATCTTTATATGTAACTTTCACCATCTTTCTTTTATTATAAGATTTTATGGGTGTAATCCGCTCAAAACCCTCAGTGGACAACACTCCTCCTATTAGGGACACTTAGAGGTTTAACGGCTTGTTGCATGTGCTCAGTGCAGTCGTGTTGCCTACGAAAGTGTGCTACTTAGGTTTTTCTTTTTCTTTTTCTCCTTCTCTTGAATAACTAGTTTGCTCGGGATGATCAAAGTTAAGTTTGGGGGTATTTGTTCAGTCGAAAATATCGTGCATTTGATATGACATTTTCCTTACTATTTTTAAATAATAAAAGTGTTTATTATAAATATGACACATATAAGGGTTTATCTGTAAAAATACTATTTTCATATGTTTATATATTATAATTAACATTATGAAGAAAAATGTAACCATATAATATCTATATAGTATTTAATCCATTTAAATATGCATACCATATCAAATATCTTTAACCAATTTTCTTAAACTATAATATTATATCAAATGGTTAGGATAATATCTCAATAATCCCAAATATTACTAACATTATTCATTAAGATATAATGCAAGCTTTGGCTCGGGTCAAGAGATCGAGATGTTGAGATGTCGAAAACCAAAAACGGCCGAAATATTAAAGTAAATCAAAGAAATCAATTCTGGCATAGACTTAGAGAAGATTTCCAAAAATCCAGACATTCAAAAGATCACCACATGTCAACTATATGAAGCTCCAGAATTTTGATCCAAAGATCACACCAAGATGCCGCCCAACCGTGGCCAAATGCCCATTATTGCGGCGGATCCGCGGTCTCTATGAGGAGTTGGGATTTGAGATTTGGTGGGTACGATCCTAACAACTAGTTACCCTATTAGGAAACTGAAGATTCTGGGTTTGAGGCTATTTAAAGGACCGAGAGCCTCTTGGAAAAATCATCAAACCGAAGAGATCAAGGAGTCTAAGACGTCTTAGGAATCCAGGTTGATCATTAGCTGTTCATCTACCTCCTTAAGAAGAGATCGAGAAGCAAACTAGGGTTTTGTAATCATTTTCTAAAGGAACAAAGTTTAATTGATCAAGTTGATTAATAAAGGTAGTTGTTTTATTCTTATTAAATTTTATTTTTCATCATGATCTCTATCCGTTCTTTTATCTCCATCATGCGCGAGTAATTCTCCGCTTGTTAGGGTTCGTAGGATTATGGTAGATCAATGGATGATTAAAAATCCTTTAACTCCTTTTACGTCTTATAAAGTTTATAAACTTTATCAAAAGAATAGTTAATATCCTAAGTGGGCATGCTATCAATTCATTGATATTCACGACCAAAATTAGAGAATTGGTTAACAATTGTTTCGGTAAAGGCTGGACATGAACGGAGATCCATGTCAAGATAGGGGTTAAGAGTGGGAACCATTTTCCCTCCAGAAACCCTAATCTACATGTATCACTGTCGATCTAGTTTTAAATCTATTAAAGGATAAAAGGAGTAATTTTTAATTAATCATCCATGACTACTAATTCCGATGAACCCTACAAGCCCCCTTCTAATATAAAACCTCCATCCGTAGTTAATCTAGATTTATATCCTATATCCGTGTTTGACATAGATCTAGAATCTATAACTATTCTTCACTATTCATTATTCTTCATCTTCCTAATCAACACGCCTAAAGTAAGATTAAAAGATTCAATGTTTTCCTGAGGACGACCCGTACTCATCTCGGTCTAGCTACACGCAACACCGTTATTGATTGCGGTTACTACTTCACAAAAATCAAACTAATCAGAAAGCTTGTTTTTAAAGTAAGTGGTCTTAAAAAAATAAGTGGTATTAAACATTTAAAAGCAACATCATATTTTCCCAAAAAATCCGGCAGAGTCTCCTTTGTAAATACTGGCCCCAAACGGCCACAACATATGAAATACATATAATGATGAATAAAGGCATCCCCAAGCGGGAGCTAGTTCTTCGCCAATTGGCGGAAACAACCACGCAAGCAATATAATATACAACGCAGAGGGGCGAGGATCAAAACTCATAAAGAAAACCAATATCCTCAAGAAAAGCAGAGAAGAATCATAATAATACAAGCGAGCGACTCTGAGGTTGAAAGAATATACAACTGGTCTTCTAAGTCTATTAAATAATACAAATCTGGTTGATAGAGTTTGCTAGATACAACTGAAATAAATAAAAGTACAACGGTGGTCATGATACAAGTGAACCCACCTACCAAGGCAATCACCCGGAAGGAAGCAATGTGCCAGCAAGCCGCAAAGAAACCTGTACGACAAAACCTGCAAGAAACTGTGGCACAACGGGGGTGAGTTGCCAACTCTTGAGTAGAAGACATCACCGAGCAGAAATCGCATGTATGACTCTCTCCCAGGACATACATTAATAGTAATATCCTCAATAAAATATAACCAGAAACATCTAATAATGGCAAAGGTAACATCTAAACATAAGTATGATACCAAGTGCTCGTGTCGGTGCTCGGAATAATAATATAACGATGTGTGGCATGTACTAATGCACCATCCAACGTGTGTCCAGCAACGACACACAGATCATAATAAAACCCGAGTGCCCAACATCGACACTCAAAACATCAGAAGTCCGTGTCCAATAGCGACACATAATACTCAAATCTCGGGCTCCGCATGAACATGATCGGCCCATGGGCTCCGCATGATCAGGATCGGCCCATATCCATCACTCTCATAACTCCGAACGGTATCCTCCGGATATCCGTCGAGTTTCCATACAATCCCCGGTAGGTAGTGCTCCCCTGCTCGGCTCATCGTCATCCCCACAAAACCCCTCTCGGCCCAGGGTACCTCACCGGGTCCACCATGTACCCGCATATGGTTCATCCTCCTCCTCGAATCGGGTCTCGAAAACCACTCAGAACCGAGAAAATATCATAGTGGACGCTACTCATCATATCAAGGAAAACCACATCTTTCTCTTTTAAAATAATCATAAGTTTATAAAAATTCACATGCGGTTTCCCAAATCCAGAAATCTCATGAAGATCCGAAATCTTAAAATCACGAGTCAGTGAATAAACAGTGAATTACCGGCATAAAGCCCCATAGTATTTCATGACAAATGAATGTATAAATGCATGAAGTATCTCAGTAATAAATACAATATCTAAACTAGCATATGAAAGCAAGCACATTAGTACTATGTCGAAACTACCAGCTAGCAATTTATACCAATGAAGTAGTGTTTTCTAATGTTTACGTGATATGGAAATTACCGATGATGATGTGTGTAAGCCGACAAGCAAGTGTACGTAGAGCATACGCATCATCGGTAATGGTGCTGATGTTCTGACAGCATGGGTTCATAACAATAAAAGAAATCACAAGTATAAGCATGCAATGCGATAAGAACAACATATAAGAATATACATTTATATATATACTCATACAGTTTTGGCATTTGGAAAAACACGAATCATGGTTTTTAGAAAATAGGGGCTATGGTGTTTTTAAGAAAATGTACGTCCTTTGAAATATCCATAGTATCCCTCGGCCTGTATTTAAAATACTCACAATTTGTTAGTTGGAAAATAAGTATGACTCGAGCCCAATCCTGTAGGGTTCCTAGGCACGCTAATGAGGTCTCACAAGGCATCAACCATGCTAAATTCAAATTTTTTCATGTGCCTACAAACCCTAATACGGATCGATAACTAGAATTTAGGCGAAACTACAAGTAGTAAACAACTTTACTGCTAAAAGGGAAGTGACTACAACCTTTGTAGATCCGGTCCTCCACTTTCTTAGCTCCGTGATGACGTCCCTCCGCTGTACCCATCGGATCCCTGACTCTCGCGGTGGTTTCATCGAAGAAATGATCAGGCTAGGTCGTCGACTTCGATGCCGAAGATGATCTACGTCGAGGCAACTCAAGATCAAGCTCCAACTTCACCAAGTCATGAAACTTGTGAAGAAAACACCCTATACTACTTGGCAAGTGGTAGAGGATGAAGAAATAGGAAGTGGGTTCACTTTGGATTTGGATTTCTCACTTGGAATCATCACTTGACATTTTTCAAGAAAGCTTTTCCTTTTCTTCACTTGAAGAAGAAGAAGAAGAATAAGAAGAAGAAAAGAATGAATTATTTTCAAAAAGAAAATGAAGTGATATCTATCATTTAGCAACCATGGGTGAGTTAACAAGTGTATATAATAAACTATGGTTTAAGTGAATGGTTAGGGTTAAGGAAAACAACAAAATGGTCAAAGCTTTTCAAAGCTTCAAGAAGTTTCAAGTATAAAAAAAAAAGCCACCATTTTATTATATCCATAAGAAATAAATAAATAAATGAATAAATAAATTAAAACCCTAACCATTTACTTAACCAAGGTTTAAATCAAACATACACCCAAGTTTGCATGTATCATCAAACATGATACAATCTTGTGCACAAAAATATATCACATATACAATGTGCACAAACAAGTGAGAAAAACATCTTAAGTGAACCAATATTAGTTAATGTAAAGTAATATATCAAATATATAATTATACATTAAATCATTAAATCAACACTTGACTTAACGATCCGGTCATATCGCATATGACCGACTAATATCCAATGTATCGGCTTATCGAATCAATCCTTGATTCGATAACTAGGTTATATCGCATACAACCATTCGATACATTCATCGCGAGAATAGAATACGGTATCACATACACGCATTATTCTCGGTCCCGCACATATCTCATATGCGCTCCTATTTCGTTTCGCTTGAACCAGGAAACCTCTGTGTAGAACTCTAAAGACTCGTCAATATGCCGGCAGCAGGTGATGATCATATCAAACACCCACAAGCCGCAAGCGGTCTGCTAAACGTAACGGCCACCCGGGTATTGAGCGATCAGAAGATCGACGAGCAAGCCCGCTCACACTCCTGTGAATCCAACCAGTAACACTTACCGTACAGTCCGGTCTCGTCGTCTGATATGTCGCATATCTCGCCTAGGGGTGGTAAACGTCAGACCCCAATAGCTCGATAAGTCGTGTCGATATGAGGTCTATAATAGTTCAAGAAACTACAGGTAACACTTACCAGTAAATCTCAGCAACCCTGGCCAGGGATTTCCGGTTATAGCCAATCGAACACAGCGCAACATCAACTCCCTATACCGGGAGAGACGAATCCCCTCCTATCGCTCATTGCCTCCATGTGATTCGGGATTTTACCCAAAAACCACCGTTTTGCACGCCCTCTTGGACGTGGTAAGGTGGAAATCAAAACACAGTGTGAATCACACAAGACTCTATGACGATCTCGGGTCAACAGACTACTCTGTACCAGTGTCACCAGAGAACTGCCATCTGACGTAGGGTATAATACCATCTGGGAGTTCTCGGCGAGTCCGTCCAGTGTACCCAGTCTCTACTGAGCACCCGGATATCATCTCTGATGTCAAACACCAATGGATATGGGATCATCCATCGCCCATCTGTATGGGTTGAGAAGGTACATGCTAGTCTACTCTGGTATATCGATGCCCCGTCTCGATATACCCACGACTAGGGACTTTGAAGGATGTACTTATGGACTACCATGTCCCTACTAGTATGATCCACATCATAGTCCAGGTAGTCAAGTACACATCCTAAGGGCTTTACCAACATGTAACAGAGAGACAATCAGTGTACACGTTAAGGTAAAGAGCAAGCAGATAGCATACTATCATGTCGAGCAAGAAAGTCCTTCCTATATATGTCCAAGCATCCACTAGAATATACATCCTATGTATAGTAATGGCCTCTAGGGCATACATATAACTAACAATCTCCCACTTGCACTAGGGCCATCTGATAGCAGTGGTTGTAGTATCTCATACTCAACCATCCTATAAAAGTCTCTCTCTGGGAAAAGACTTTTGTGAGTGGATCCGCCGTGCTGTCCTCTGAATCTGTTCTCCTAACCTCGATCACCCTGGAGATCAACCATCTCCATGATCAGGTGATACTGCCTTAGATTATGTCTGGGTCACTGATGGGACCGGGGTTCCTGGGCCAAAGCCACACTTCCATTGTCACACAATGGTAGGAACCTAGTTCATCTCATGAACCAATATACACCCAAACAGCCTCTTTGGTAGCATCTTAAGTAGCGATGTATCCTGCCTTTATCGTCTAGTATGCCACGGTATCTAGCTTGGAACTCTTCCAACATACCATCCCTTCACTGAGGGTAAAGACAATGCCTGTGACTGACATTCGGTCGTCCTTATCACTCTGGAACCTTTCCAGTGATTCTCCCCAGGATCGATTAATACCATCTCACTACAACTAGTGAGAATCCTAACATCCAGTTACTTCTATCTCATAGATCAAAACTCAGGATTTAGGAGGTATCACTTTGATCCTATACGGAGAATCCTTGTGATAAGCGGAGATTGACCAAGCGTAGCATAGGAAACTCCTTTCTTATCAATAGTATGTCATCTACGTACTCTACGAGGATCACCACCATACTCCCTACTACCTTTTTGTATATACAAGGTTCATCTACCATTTTGATGAAGTCAAACCTTTTGACAACTACATCAAAACAGACGTTCCAACTCCGCGATGTCTGCTTTATCCTATAAAGCAACTTGCACACGTTTCCGCTGCTCCCACTGTCTACGAAGCCCTCTGGCTGTGTACTTACAAACATTCTCTTCTAAAACATCATTTAGAAAAGCAGTCATGACACCCAACCACCAGATATTGTAGTCATGATATGTAGCCGTGGCAAGTAGGATCTGGATGGACTTAAGCATAGCTCCTTAGAAAAGGTTTCATCATTATGTACGCCTGGTCGATGACGAAAACCTTTAACAAGTCTAGCTTTGAAAGTCTCAACCTTTCTATCTACACCTAGTAATCTTCTCAAGATATACTTGCTCCTGATGGGGATTTAACCCTTCAGATATAGCAACCAAAGTCCATACTTTGTTGGTGTACATGGATTCCATCTCAGATCACTAAGCATCCAGCCATTCTTACAGAGTCTCTACTCTCGATGGCCTGCTCGAAACTAGTTGGGTCATCATCTCATGATGCATTCCTCGCTCCCGCTGTCATCGAGAAACCGAAGTATCTCTCAGGCGGATGAGGAAACCTACTAGATCGGCGGAGAGGCTGAGGTTCGTTGGAATCTACTGAATCCTTTGGTTCTACCAAATCATCTGCTGTAGTTTGTATAGCTGGAACCTTTCCAGTTCTACATAACTGACCTTGCCTCGAGCTTGTCCGGATTTTGCTTTTAGACATAGGCCGGACAACCCCAAATCTTAACTAGCTTAAGACATGGGCTCTTCCCATACCATATCTCATATGGAGTGGCAGGCTGTGATCTGATTCGAACCATATTCAATAGGTATGCAGCTTCTCAAGCGCATAACTCCCATAAAGGAAATAGGAAACTCAGCAGTACTCATCATAGAGCACAACATATCACATAGGGTGCTATTGCTCCGCCCCGATATAGCATCGTGCTATGGTGTATACGGAGGAATAATGCTAAGAGAGAATCTCATTCTTCTTTAGAATAGTCCAGGAATTCCATGCACAAGTATTCTCCTCCCTGATCTCATCATAGGACATAATACTTATACCCGTATTTTGGTTCTCTACTTCTAACTTATATTCTGTGAATATCTCAAAAGGTTCGGACTTGTGTTTCAACAGGAACATAGGTCTGAATCTCGAAAGATCATCAGAGAATGTAATGAAGTATAAAGAACCAGTCTTGGCATGTGTAGACAGGGGACCTTACATATTCACTAACTCTTTCTCTGTTTCCAATAAACAGAGCTATGGTCATCGAATCTTTGTGACATGACCGGCAAGTTTCACAAGATGTAAATTCAAACTAATTTAAATATGCATCTAAATGTAACTTCAGCCAGTCGGGTCGCATTGATATGACCTAGTCTACAATGCCTCAAGAAGGATTCGTTCATTTCTGAACTCTTCCTCTTGTGTGTGTTCCGTATACTAAGAACTGTAGTTTGATTTAGAACATCAATGTTTTTAGATAACGTGCCTGAACCGATCAACTTTTGATATAGGAAATGTTCAAAACATTATCCAACAAAACAAAATTATATCCTTTCTTTACTAATAAAGAGAATGATATGATTTTGTATATCAGGTTCGGTATCTAATAACATTCGTTCAGAATCAATGTATTGGTAATACAGGGTGACAGTGACCAACAGACTTGGCTGCAACACTTGCCCCGTTTTCTGTCTCATGAAACTTATCACCCGTTCTCAGTTCTTTACCTATCTGTAGCCCGCGTAACAAATTACATATGCGGGATCCTAATCCGGTATCTCATATCCAGGACGTAAAGAATACTGAGAAACAGTTCT
Source organism: Agapanthus africanus (assembly GCA_030015575.1). Lineage (NCBI taxonomy): Eukaryota > Viridiplantae > Streptophyta > Magnoliopsida > Asparagales > Amaryllidaceae > Agapanthus > Agapanthus africanus. The sequence goes on from JASDDO010000026.1 coordinate 408,236,202, forward strand.
GTATAAGGAACACACCCGAAGATGATGCATCAGCATGCACTCTCTTCGTTTGGGCGGCACGGGAATTCTGCCAATCCCCTATTTCCTACTCTGTCTTATAACAATTATAAGTTGGAGTGGGACCAACGTTCCCCAGCTCAGTATAACAAGCGGGTTCGGTCAATATTCCGTATTATTATCTTGATTAAGGTGTGATATGGTCGCTACCTGGAGAGAGAGAGAGAGAAGAAAACACTCTGCGTGCGCTCTGTCAAGAATAGATTGGTTATTATTTTATCTAATCAGGATGGCTCCCACTGTTTTTATCAAATCTTCCCTCAAACCCTAAAAGGAAAGACAAGCCGGGATTAATTACACACTACAAGTTCGCCAATCTTTCAGCCAGGCCAGTGTCGGTACTTTGAGGGAGGTCCCCCATGCTTTCGCACGAACCTAATTAATATAAACCTCATTTTCCCAGAGGCGTAACCTCGTTAACACCTTTCTAGACACCAACTTGATCGGCTAATTGTTGTGTATAAAACTCTCCCAGGAGTAACTCTTACTCGCAGCGGGTATCGGGATCCAACTATCTCATAGAAGGTATGCAATCTCATTGCAAATTTCAACACTTGAAATTCCCGATAATATTTTGCCCCTAACGTGCTATGACCTTGACGAAAGCCAACAAACCATAGCCCGCTAGTCAAGTTCAACCCGTACATTTCTTGATTGAATTAAACCCACCCGCACGACCCTTGACGAAAGCCAACAAAGCCGCACGACTACCCTAATCCAATCGCATCGTATGCAGCAGATAAGCAGCATATAGCTACCGCACACTACACCTTGATGAAAGCCAACAAATGTAGCTCGAATACTATATACAACTTATCTGAAATGACGGAGGGCTACGACAGGTTTTTCTGAAAACCTATTGCGTAATGAACTTGATATCGTTGTAGAATCAAATGATTTTAAAATGGAGTGTTTTTGAGGCTTTTCTAGTTTTGCTAAAGGGGTCACTCCCGGTGAAGGGATCGCCGGCACTTTCCTCGTCGAATGAGGTGCGGGATATATCATATATATCACTGTGCAAAGCAGAAACTATAGAAACTATCAAAAGACAAACCGAGTGTGTAGCATCTGCCAGTTATTGCTAAAGGGGTCACTCCCGGTGAAGGGATCGTCGGCCCTTTCCTCATCGAATAAGGTGCAGGATATATCATATATACCGCTGTGCAAAGCAAGAACTGTAGCTACCTGTTTTATTTTTGAAATTCGATTCTACAACATCTTTAGGTTTCTTTTACTTTCATTAATCATATTAATGAAGTCCCATCATTCAAGTACCTAAACACCACAGATAAATACGACGTACACTTATGCCATCCGCATTCGCTTCGATGTCCTCTCGTGCACCATTAGGTTAGGTAACTAACGGCAGAGCGGGGCAGGGCTAGCGCGGGTGTAAAACATAAGTAACGTCTATATGATATATCATATATACTATATACTGTAATATCTATCACAAAACATCACATGATCACATCACAGATATCGCAGCAGAAGAAACATATAAAACATTGGATATATTAGGACGTCCGTGTTTTCAATACGAGCCAGTATAAAACACGGATTCCACGGTCGTGATGAATAGCCAAACCCACACCCCTAGACCCCTACGAGAGCGGCAAGCAACCCTACCAATTCTAGAGTTAGGAGACCCGGACTCGACTCCTCGAGTTGGTCTCCCACTGGACTCCAGAACCCGGTTACTTGTGCCCTCCTCCTTGGGTCTATCCTAGTGCGGAAAAGTAAATAATATACAAAAGGTGACATCTTCCGCAACCTGGAAGTGCCCCAATAAAAGAATATTACATACAAGTTTTTACATGAATGAAAATGAAAAACACTCATCTCACATAAAAAAACCCGGCTATTCAAATACGACGATCCAATATAACATATCCAGCAATACATAACATCACATGTCATCAACGTAAGTAAATACGCCCATCCCAATTGTCGTTGACATATAGCAACGAAACCGGCGATATCACATATTACACTTACGGTCACAGAAAAGAAAGTGTAAAACTACAACAGTTGGAATCCGCGACCTCCTCATACATCGCATGCCTGACCAAATGAATTCCTTAGACATCGCATGCCTAACAATTATAAACCCCGCATTTTAGTCTCTTTATCGAAAACACTTTTCAATATCAAGTCGGGTAATTCAACAAGATTCCCGACATCCTGATCGAATACTCGTCGCAAACTTTAGTAAGCGGCCGCACCCCCGACGCCGTCGACGAAGTGCACCAAGGCGGAACACCGCTATCGCGAGCACCCGAACGGATGCTTTCGGTGACAGGGTTCTCCTACAGTCACTTGGTCGGGGCTATGGAGTGAGGCTGTCTATTAAGTTTACCCGGCGAGTATCCGCGTATGCTACGTGATTGCAACGGACTTTTGATCACATCAAAATTCCATGGCAACCGATCAAGTGAGACTAAACCGCTATGTTTATAACATTCATTCAGTTATCTCATAACAACTTGTGAATTCCAATTATTGTATCGCATTCCGGATAAATAGAAAATGTTAAACTTTCCGATCGAACAATCGAACACCCAAGTTTTCCCGAAACAGCTCAACACATGAAACAAGTTTAAAAACATTCACTTCATGCCTTAGTACCAACGGTCCAGCCGTAGAAGGGTCAAGCCAACGCCTCACATGTGGCATGCCGTACTGCCCCAAACCCTAAGGTTCAAAGGGCAGTTCAAGATGGTCACATAATCGAGTTAAGGTTTGTTGTCTTCTAGAGGGTCCATCGCGTTACTTGCACTACTTAGAACGTCTTTAAACCACGGAAAAATCCAACAATTGGAAATTTCCCGGCAGGGGGAAAAAGTGGGTATTTATATCCGGTCGAACTTTTTAACATATTCTAAAATTATCCGGAAAAACACATAGACAAAATTAGACAATCCGATCGAATCTACGAACTCCCAATACAACACAGAAAACTCAACTCTTGAGTAAAAGTTAAAATATCCCAGAAAATACGGCACTAAAATATAGGAATTACTGTGCAAATTTTATTGGGAGAACCGACCGTACGGCCGCGGAACCGCTGCGAGAGCCAGGCTCCTGCCGCGGTTCCGCGGCGGTTTAGTTGAGATAGCCGCTCGTATTTCACAGTAACTCCTAAATACTCCTGCTGATTTTTCTGCATATTTTAAATTTGGAAAAATGTACTATTTTGAAAAATGTACAGAGAAGGGGTCGGATTAGGGATTCGGGGTTCGTTCGGATTTCTAACATTGTCTACGCATCGCCTAAGACTCTAGCTAGGCTCTGATACCACTGTAGGGTTCCTAGGCACGCTAATAAGGTCTCATAAGGTATCAACCATGCCAAATTCAAATTTTTTCATGCGCCAACAAACCCTAATACGGATCGATAACTAGAATTTAGGCGAAACTACAAGTAGTAAACAACTTTACTGCTAAAAGGGAAGTGACTACAACCTTTGTAGATCCGGTCCTCCACTTCCTTAGTTCCATGATGACGTCCCTCCGCTGTACCCATCGGATCCCAGACTCTCGCGGTGGTTTCATCGAAGAAATGATCGGGCTAGGTCATCGACTTCGATGCCGAAGATGATCTACGTCGAGGCAACTCAAGATCAAGCTCCAACTTCACCAAGTCATGAAACTTGTGAAGAAAACACCCTATACTACTTGGCAAGTGGTAGAGGATGAAGAAATAGGAAGTGGGTTCACTTTGGATTTGGATTTCTCACTTAGAATCATCACTTGACATTTTTCAAGAAAGCTTTTCCTTTTCTTCACTTGAAGAAGAAGATGAAGAAGAAGAAGAAAAGAATGAATTATTTTCAAAAAGAAAATGAAGTGATATCTATCATTTAGCAACCATGGGTGAGTTAACAAGTGTAGAGAATAAACTATGGTTTAAGTGAATGGTTAGGGTTAAGGAAAACAACAAAATGGTCAAAGCTTTTCAAAGCTTCAAGAAGTTTCAAGTATAAAACAAAAAGCCACCATTTTATTATATCCATAAGAAATAAATAAATAAATTAATAAATAAATTAAAACCCTAACCATTTACTTAACCAAGGTTTAAATCAAACATACACCCAAGTTTGCATGTATCATCAAACATGATACAATCTTGTTCACAAAAATATATCACATATACAATGTGCACAAACAAGTGAGAAAAACATCTTAAGTGAACCAATATTAGTTAATGTAAAGTAATATATCAAATATATAATTATACATTAAATCATTAAATCAACACTTGACTTAACGATCCGGTCATATCGCATATGACCGACTAATATCCAATGTATCGGCTTATCGAATCAATCCTTGATTCGATAACTAGGTTATATCGCATACAACCATTCGATACATTCATCGCGAGAATAGAATACGGTATCACATACACGCATTATTCTCGGTCCCGCACATATCTCATATGCGCTCCTATTTCGTTTCGCTTGAGTCAGGAAACCTCTGTGTAGGACTCTAAAGACTCGTCAATACGCCGGCAGCAGGTGATGATCATATCAAACACCCACAAGCCGCAAGCGGTCTGCTAAACGTAACGGCCACCCGGGTATTGAGCGATCAGAAGATCGACGAGCAAGCCCGCTCACACTCCTGTGAATACAACCAGTAACACTTACCGTACAGTCCGGTCTCGTCGTCTGATAGGTCGCATATCTCGCCTAGGGGTGGTAAAAGTCAGACCCCAATAGCTCGTTAAGTCGTGTCGATATGAGGTCTATAACAGTTCGAGAAACTACAGGTAACACTTACCAGTAAATCTCAGCAACCCTGGCCAGGGATTTCCGGTTATAGCCAATCGAATACAGCGCAACATCAACTCCTTATACCGGGAGAGACGAATCCCCTCCTATCGCTCATTACCTCCATGTGATTCGGGACTGTACCCAAAAACCACCGTTTTGCACGCCCTCTTGGACGTGGTAAGGTGGAAATCAAAGCATAATGGGAATCACACAAGACTCTATGACGATCTCGGGTCAACAGACTACTCTGTACCAGTGTCACCAGAGAACTGCCATCTGACATAAGGTATAATACCATCTGGGAGTTCTCGGCGAGTCCGTCCAGTGTACCCAGTCTCCACTGAGCACTCGTATATCATCTCTGATGTCAAACACCAATGGATATGGGATCATCCATCGCCCATCTGTATGGGTCGAGAAGGTACACGCTTGTCTACTCTGGTATATCGATGCCCCGTCTCGATATACCCACGACTAGGGACTTTGAAGGATGTACTTATGGACTACCATGTCCCCACTAGTATGATCCGCATCATAGTCCAGGTAGTCAAGTACACATCCTAAGGGCTTTACCAACATGTAACAGAGAGACAATCAGTGTACACGTTAAGGTAAAGAACAAGCAGATAGCATACTATCATGTCGAGCAAGAAAGTCCTCCCTATATATGTCCAAGCATCCACTACAATATACATCCTATGTATAGTAATGGCCTCTAGGGCATACATATAACTAACAAATCTAACATATACCTGATAGCTACAGGACTAAACTAAGAGACTAATCGAAAGGGGTAAGGAAATCCACCTAAAGTCCGAGTCGATATATCTAGTAGTCGGCGATCCCGCCTCAATAGCGTCACGTATGGTAAAATATACAATACGACGTCCTCGAATCAAGAGTGCGGATCAATCAATCATGTCTATATCTCGTACGGTAAAGTCCATCATACGGCATCCCAAATCGGGGTACGGGTCAAATATCACATATATCTTATATTTCATGTGGTATCATTATCATAATATCCTGAATTAGGAGTACCATTCTAAAGTCTAGTATATTCCGATACCATCAAACATATATCCGCTTGTGAATAAAACACATCGCCCAACAATCCACAATAATATCATGTCGTATATCATATCATGACCCAATAACATATTACAATCTCACGGCATCATTCCCGATCAGATCGACTCACCTCCAAGTATCATATACAATCCTCATCATCCATGTATACGTATATATATATATATATATGTACCAACGCATCCACACACACAGACAGATATATATATATATATATATATGTACCAACGCATCCACACACACACACACACACAGATATATATATATATAGACACACACACACACACACACAGACATATATGTAAACATATACACCCATAATCATGTGTCGTGTGTGCGTGTGTGTATGTCAACTTTTACTCTAAGGTTTCGCAACTAAGGAACTAAACTAAAAATGCTTTTATCCAATTACGCAAGAACTAAACCATGATCTCCTAAATCCTTTCCTACTAATTATCCATGTCTCACAATACACATATTTATATCCATATATAATATATTTGCATACTACATTACGAAATTGTGGGGGTGCTATACACCATCCACCCGACTTCCCCCGTAGATATATATCTACTCACCTCGATCCTTGCTTGCCGAAGTCGATGTCTCCATGCTCTTCCTTGTTATCCGAAGTCCACGTGAGGGTGCCTACATGTATAAACATACAATATCATAACAAGAATCGCGCACGAAAACCAAAATGGCACACGAATCGTAGATAGGTTAAAACCTATGGCCTACTCATGCAAATCAACCAAACAACACCCGATATCAATGTACAAACGTCAAGTGACCGATACAAAACACAAATATCAAAATTTCAAGTCATTAAAACCCACAAAATATAAACATCAACTTAGAAAACTGGTTCCAAAATTTTGGTCAGGTGAAAAGAGTCTAAACAAGCAATGCAGTGGGATTGTATATGAAGTAACTGAGCTACAGACCAAACCTAGACACCAAATACCATAATTGACCCGGCGACAAACACTGGAATTCCGCCCTGCTCGGCCCAACCTGCATGGTTCGGGTTCGTATTCTCAGGGTGGTCTCGTGGTGGTCCATCAAGGTCTCTGGGGTTGCTAGTTTTTTCAGTAATGGTCTCAGGTCACTCCAGATTCACTGTAGGCTCAATTAATACACAAAACCGACATTTTTAAATATTTAACTCAAGTATGGTTTGTTTCTATTTTGGTCTAGGTTTAAACACTAAAAGGATGGGGGGTTAGTCACTAATTACACCTCAATTGTACCATCTCAATTTAAATCAAACCCTAACCTCAACTTGAAATTTTCCAAGATCACTAAACCTCACTTAAACAATTTTAAACTAAAATAGAAGCTAAAGGAACTTGATTACTACACTAATGGTGAAACAATTATCTCATTTGGCAACTCAAGAATTTTCTTGAGTTGGCCCAAGTGCTCAAAATCCCAACTTTCCTAGTTCACCATGCTTGCGGTGAGCTTGTGCACATATTTAATGAAGGAAACATGATGTTTTGAGGTGGATTTAGGGTTGTGGTGAGGAGGTAGAGGAGGTGTGGGAGAGGACAGCCATAGTGAGGGAGAGGAGAAGAAGAAAATGATGAAGATAATGAAGTGAATACAAAATGAGCCATGGTCAAGGACCCCTCACCCTCTCTCTCTCTCTCTCTCCTAAGCCCATACCTCCTTGTTCCCTCCCATGCCACATTTTAAAATTCTTTTCTCTTTTCCTTTTCTTTTCTTTTCTAAAAACAAAACCTTAAACCATGCATAATAGAAACAAATGAAGAATTAAGACATGGTCAATAGAAATGTAACAAGTGTGTAACATGACATGGTGCATGTCACAAGCATAATCAAGCTTAATGCATGATTAGTGAATATTAATCAAATTTAGTAATAAACTTGTATAAAATTTATAAATTGTTTAAATCATATAACATTCTTTCAAAATCAACATTCAAATGTAATTTTCCAATATTTTTCCAATCTATCGGTATATAATTATACTATAACATTAAAACTAATCTCCATACATTAAAATATTCATAATATTCATTATTTTAATTATTTAATTTCCCAAAAATTATATTTTATTTTTCTGAAATGTTACAGTCTTCCCCCTTTAAATAAATTTAATCCCCCAAAATACTAAAACATTTCAGCAAAAACATCGAGTCGTCGGGGGCTCCAAAATCGTCATTACTTAAAACACATTTCAGCGCAATGCATGTGCATGAAAACGAGTATATAACTCAAAATCAAAACTCCGTCAAGTATCACACAATCATCGGAGTTATGGTGAAAATACCAATGTCAAAGTCCAATACGAAAACCAACATGATATACTCAAAATTATAATATGTACATAGTATGCCTCGTTGTAAACTCGTTAAAATATCTGAAAAGAAATACATGCCAAAACTTTTTCAACACGCTCTGTGCGATGCGCGCATCACGGCATAAGTAGCGGACATTTAGTATAAGAAAATAACTATATATATATATATAGGTTTAATAAGCATAACAGCAAGGTTTCAGGTGGCATCATCTATGCCGAATTAAATTTTTTTCATGCTTAAACAACCCTAAACAAGATCATTAACTAGAGAATCAAATGGAAACTTAAAGCAAACTACTTTACTTCTAAGTGATTAGGGATTACAACCTTTGTAGTCCGTTCCTTCACTTCATAAGCTCCAAGTTGTGGTCCCATCGCTGCGATCATCAAGCTCCCGGACTCTTGAGAGGCTCCATGAAATGAATGATGCATTCTTGCTTGAAGTCTTCACTATCCAAGATGATATATTTTGAGGAGTCACAAACCCAAGCTATCTCTTCACTAATTAGGGATTAGTGAAGCTAACACACTAATCTATATGGCTAGTATAGAAGAGGATGATGAAGTAGGAATTTTGCTCTCTTTAGTTTTCTTTTTCTCACAATTTTTCATCACAAGATCAAAAGCTAGAAAGCTTTTGCAATGAGGAAGAAGAAGATGAAGCAAGTGATGAATGAATTATTCTTGTGAGGTTAGAAATGCAACCATGGGTTAATATGTGTCATGGCTAACTCATGTAGAGAATTGACCATGGCAAAGTGATTAGGGTTAGGTTAACAAATATCTTAGAAATATCAAGAGAGTGGACTAAGTCAACAAGAAAAAATATCTCAACATTAATCCACAATTTTGAATTATCTAAAACAAATAAAAACCTAACCCTAATTACAAAACATGGTGTAATTCTCATAAACCCTAGTTGCATGTATAACATAGTATATTACAATTATACATATCACATATATATAATTTTGTAACAAAAGAAAAGAATACATTTAACATATATCACCTATATATCAATGCATCCTTAGTGAGAAAAAGAATTACTTAAGTGAGCTTATATTAGTTAATGTAATGTAATATATCACATATATAATTATACATTAAATTATCAAATCAATACTTGATCCGTTAATCCGGCTATATCACATATAACCGACTAATATAAAATGTATCATTTCATCGAATCAACACTTGATCTGATGACCCGGCTATATCATATATAACCGGCCGATATCACATATCGCGAGAATAGAATACGGTATCACATACACGTATCAATCTCGGTCCCACACATATCACATATGTGCTCCTACTCCGTTTTGTCTGAGCAACGAAACCTCTGTGTAGGACTCTAAAGACTCGTCAATACGCCGGCAGTAGGTGATGATCATATCAAACACCCACAAGCCGCAAACGGTCAGCTAAACATAATGGCCACCCAGGTATTGAGCAATCAAAAGATCAACAAGAAAGCCTGCTCACACTACTGTGAATCCAGTCAGTAACACTACCGTAAATTCCAGTCTCTTCGTCTGATATGTCACATATCCATTCTAGGGGTGGGAAACGTCAGACCCCAGTAACCGATAAGTCGTGTCGATGTGTGGCACATAACGGGTCGAGAAACTACTGATAACACTTACCCGTAGATCTTCATATCATCCCTGGCAAGGGACTTCCAGTTATAGCCAATCGAATACAGCGCAATATCAACCCCCAATACCGGGAGAGACGAAACCCCTCCTATTGTTCATTGCCTCCATGTGATTTGGGACTGTACCCAAAAGCCACCATTTTGCACGTTCTCATGAACGTGGTAAGGTGGAAACCAAAGCACAGTGGTAATCACACAAGACTCTATGACGATCTCGGGTCTACAGACTAACCTGTACCAGTGTCACCAGAGAACTGCTATCTGACAATAGGTATAATACCATCTAGGAGTTCTTGGCAAGTCCGTTCAGTGTACCCTGTCTCCACCAAACACCCGTATACCATCTTTGATGTCAAACACCAATGGATGCGGGACCATCCATCGCTCATCATATGGGTCAAGAGGCGTATACGCTAGTCTACTCTGGAGTATCGATGCCCTGTCTCGATACACCCTCGACTAGGAACAATTGTAGGATGTACTTTTTGACTACCCTGGCCCCACCAGTATGATCTGCATCATAGTCCTGGTAGTCAAGTATATATCCTAAGGGCTTTATCAACATGTGAGAGCAAGACAGTAATACAATACAAATCAACATGTTAAGACAAAGTGCAACCAGATAGCATACTATCATATCGAGCAAGAAAGTCCTCTCTGTATATATCCAAACATCCACTACAATATACATCATATGTACAATAATGGCCTCTAGGGCATATACATAACTAGCAATCTCCCACTTGCACTAAGGTCGGCTGTTGTAGTATCTCATACCCAACATCCCGAAGAGTCTCTCAAATTATATCTGGGGTATGGCCTTCATGAGTGGATCCGCAGTGTTGTCCTCTGTTTCAACTCTCCTGACCTCGATCTCTCGGCCATCAACTATCTCCTAGATCTGGTGATACCGCCTCCGAATATGACTGGATCTCTGATGGGACCTGGGTTCTTTGGACAAAGCCACAACTCCATTGTTATCACAATACAAAGGTATTGGATGCTCAATGGACGGAACCACTCCAAGTTCAGTTATGAACTTCTTTATCCAGACAGCCTCTTTGGCAGCATCGTTGGCAGCGATATATTCAGCCTCTATCATCGAGTCTGCCACGGTTTCCTGTTTGGAACTCTTCCAACAAACCGCCCTTCCATTGAGGGTAAAGACAAATCCCGAGTGCGACTTAGAGTCGTCCTTATCATTTTGGAAGCTCGAATCGGTAAAGGACTCCACCTGGAGTTTTTCGTTACCATACACCAAGAACATCTCTTTAGTCCTTCTCAAGTACTTGAGAATGTTCTTCACAGCTGTCCAGTGACTCTCTCCTGGATCTGCTTGATACCTACTCACTACACTTAGTGAGTATGCTACATCGGGTCTGGTACACAGCATCGCGTACATGATAGAGCCTACTTCAGAAGCATAGAGTATCCCTTGCTTGCAAGCTCTCTCCAAATCAGTCTTAGGAGACACCTCTTTGGAGAGAGTGAGTCCAGAGATCGTGGGTACGTTCCCACGCTTGGATTCTTCCATACTAAACCTCTTTAGTATGGTGTCAATGTACCTGGATTGGGACAATCCTTGTATCCGTTTAGATCTATCTCTATAGATCTTAATCCCCAAGATGCAGGAGGCATCACCTAGATCTTTCATTGAGAATCTATGTGATAAAAAGAGCTTGACCGAGTGCAGTATAGGAGCATCATTTCCTATCAAGAGTACGTCATCCACGTACAATACGAGGAAGACAACCTTACTCTCTGCTACCTTCTTGTATATACATGGTTCATCTACGTTCTTGATGAACTCAAACTCTTTGACTACCATATCAAAACAAATGTTCCAACTCCGCGATGCTTGCTTTAACCCGTAAATGGATTTAAGCAGCATGCATACCTTCCCGCTGCTCCCACTGTCTACGAAGCCCTCTGGCTGAGTCATGTATACGCACTCCTCCAAATCACCATTTAGAAAGGCGGTCTTAACATCCATTTGCCAGATTTCGTAGTCATGGTATGCAACAATGGCAAGTAGGATCCGGATGGACTTAAGCATAGCCACTGGAGAAAACGTTTCATCATAATCCACACCTGGTCGTTGACGAAAACCCTTTGCAACAAGTCTAGCTTTGAAAGTCTCAACTTTTCCATCTACACCAAATTTCTTTTTAAAGATCCACTTTCTCCCAATGGGTTTTACTCCTTCAGGAGCATTTTCCAAAGTCCATACTTTGTTGGTGTACATGGATTCCATCTCAGATCGCATTGCATCCAGCCATTTCACAGAGTCCCCACTCATGATGGCCTGCTCAAAGCTATTCGGGTCATCATCTTCCATGATGCAATCCTCGCTCCCACCATCAATGAGAAAACCATAGTATCTCTCAGGTGGATGAGGATCCCTACTAGATCGGTGGAGCGACTGAGGTTCGTCGAGAACTACTAAATCCTCTGGTTCCACTAAATCTTCAGTTGTAGTTTGGGTAGCCGGAACTTCTTCCAGCTCTACCTCTTTTAATTCCTTTTCTAAAAGGGTGGCATGTTGAGCAACAAACACCTTTTGTTCCTCACTGTGGTAGAAAAAATATCCATATGAATTCTTTGGATATGCCACAAACTTGCAAAGAACTGATCGTGCCTCGAGTTTATCCGGATTTTGTCTTTTGACATAGGCCGGACAACCCCATATCTTAACTCGTTTAAGAGATGGTCTCTTCTTACTCCATATCTCATATGATGTGGTAGGTACAGATTTAGATGGAACTTGATTCAATAGGTATGCTGCTGTCTCAAACACATAACCCTAAAAGGAAATAGGTAACTCAGCGGTGCTCATCATAGAGCGCACCATATCTAATAGGGTGCGATTCCTCCATTCTGATACACCGTTGTGCGATGGTGTATACGGAGGAGTAAGGTGAGAGAGAATCTCATTCTCTTTTGGATAGTCCAGGAACTCATTGATTAAGTATTCTTGTAACATTTCAGAAAAATAAAATATTATTTTGGGAATTGATATAATTAAAATAATAAATATTATGAATATTTTAATGATACGGTATAATTATATACCGATAAATTGGGAAATATTTGGAAATTCTATTAATTATCGAATTTGAAGAGATTATAAGAATGGAGCACTCATAGATTTTATATAATTAATTATATTCCATTTTTTATGCTAATCGCGATTAAATATCACTAATCGTGCATTAAACTTTATTTGTGCATATGTGATATGCACCATGTCATATTACACATTGTTACATTTTCCACCATGGCTTTTTCCTTATTTTTCATGCATGGCTTTTTAAACGAGAAGAGAAGAAAAGAAAAAGGAAAATAGAAAAGAAAAGGGGAAAAGAATAAAGAATAAGGTATGAGCAAGAGAGAGAGAGAGGGGGTGGGGGGTCAAATGAACCATACCTCCTTGTTCCTTCATTCTCTCCTTCATCACTTTCCTTCTCCCATTTTTCCCCATGGCTGCCCTCTCCTCCACCCCCTTCTACCTCTTCACTACACCCTCAATCCCACATCAAAATATCATTTTCCCTTCATTAAAGTTGTGCACAAGCTCACTACAAGCATTTTGGACCAAGAAAGCAAGGATTTTGAGCACTTGGGGCAACTCAAGAATTTTCTTGAGTTGCTAAATGAGGTACTTTCTTTCATCATTAGTGTAGTATTCCATTTCCTTTAGCATAAAGGTTAGTGTAAAATTAGTTTAGTGGGGTTTTGTGACATAAGAAAATTCCTAGAAGAGGTTTGAGGAATTCTTGAATTGAGATGGTGAAATTGAGGTGTAGTAGTGATCTTAAACCCCTTAGTGTTAAAATTTTGGGCAAAACCAGAGACTAGACAACATGATGCGAACTTTAGAATTGCCAATATCGGGTTTTTATGGAATTTGTGATGTGTTATAGAGATCTGCTACGACCCGGGGGACCTGAAAAATATTTAGCGAAGACTGAGATATGTTAAGGCAACCTAGAAGCTAACCCCAAAACCCGAGACCTCAATTCCATTTCCAGGCCGCAAATTTAATTACCTGGGCCGCAAATTATGGCCTGGGTACTCCCATTTTGGTTCGTTCTTGGTCCAGGGCTTTATCTTCAGTAAACTAGACCCTCCACATGTGCAAAATTGGCTGATTCAACCTAGGGTAAAATCTGGAGGTGTTTTCTTGAGTTGTTGCTTTGTTTTGCGACTTTGTTTTAACTTGAGTTTTGGTATTTGGGTTTTAACTTAATGGTTTGACGTTTGTACATCGACATCGAGGATTGTTGGTTATTCTTACATGCGTAGACCATAGGTTTTAACCTATGTGTGATACGCATGCCGTTTTGGTTTTCGTGCGCGATTTCGATTTGCAATATCTTATGTGTGTATATGTAGGTACCCTTGAGTGGACTTGAATGACAAGGACGAGCATGGAGTCATCGACTTCGGCAAGCAAGGATCATGTGAGTAGATATATATCTATGGGGGAAGTCGGGTGGATGGAGTATAGCACCCCCGCAGTTTCGTAGTGTAGTATACGAATACATATATATATTTATTTATGTGTATTGCAAGACTCATAATTACCAAGATAGGTTTTAGATGTTCATGGGTTAGTTTTACTGTAATTAGAAGTAATTTAGTTTAGTTTCTGAGTCGCGAAACCATAGAGTAAGTTTTGCACACACGCACACACACGCATGCACTTATTTTACTTGTGCGTATATGGGGATATCTATGTGTGTGTGTGTGTGTGTACATGGATGTTGAGGATAGTATATGATACTTGGAGATGAGTCGATGTGATTGGGCATGATGCTACGAGATTGGTGATATGACTTGGTTCGTACTATGAGATACGACATGACATTATAGCGAATGTTTAGGCGATGTGTTTTCATACACATGCATATATATATATATATATGTTGATGGTATCGGAATGTACTAGATTTTTGATCAGTACCCCTAATTCAGAATATGATGATAAGGATACCATAGGAATAATGAGATAAATGTGATATTCGACCCGTACCCAGATTTGGAATGCCGTACGATGGATTTACCGTACGAGATAAAATTATGATGATAGATCCGCACTCTTGACATGAGGATGTCATATTATATATTGTATCATACGTGATACTATTGAGGCGGGATCACCGACTACTAGATATAAATATCGACTCAGACTTAGGTGGGTTTCCTTACCCTTTCGATTAGTCTGTTAGTTTAGTACTGTAATTTACTTAGTAGAGGTTAGACTGGGCTCGAGTCATACTTATTTCCAAAACTAACGAATCGTGAGTATTTTAAAGACAGGCAAAGGGATACTACGGATATTTCAAAGGACGCACCTTTTCTTTAAAACACCGTAACCCTATTTTCCAAACACACGATTCGTGTTATTTAAAATGTCAAAACTGTATGACTCGTATATAGAATTGTATATTCTTTATTGTCGTGTTTACTACTCATACTCTGTTCATTCATGTTGTTATCATCGCATTGCATATTTAATGTGTACTTTAGTGATTATGAAATCATGCTCAGGACACCAGCACCATTACCGATGATGCGCATGCTACACGTACACCTGCTTGCCAGCTCACACACATCATCATCGGTAACTTTTATGTCACGTACACGTTAGAAAATACTACTTCATTAGTATAAATTGCTAGCTGATAGTTTCAACATAGTACTAGTGCGCATGCCTTTATATGCGAGTTTAATTATTGCTTTATTTTTTTGATATCTGATGCATTCATATATTCATTTGTCATGCAATATTATGGTATTCACTGTTTACTGACTTTTGATTATGGAATTCGGATTTTCCATGAGATTTATGGATTTGGAGAAACCGCAAGGATTTTATAAACTCATTATCATTTTCAAAAGATAGAAATTGCGGTTTTCTCATGTTATGATGTGAGATATGTCCACCATGAGTTTTCTCGGCTCTTGAGCGATATCATACACCCGATTCGAGGAGGAGGAGGAACCGTCTATGGGTGCATGGTAGACCCGGTACGGTACCCCAGGGCAAGTGGTCGCAGATGATGGCGTTGAGCCTGGCAGGGGAGCACTACTGACCGGTTATTGTGACGCGCCAGATATCCGGAGGATACCGACGCGGTCTTGAGATTTGATGATATGGGCCAGTCCAGATTGCCGGATGCCTAGATATTGAGATTTGATAATATGGGCCAATCCGGATTGCTGGAGCCCTAGATATTGAGATTTGATGATACGGGCTAGTCCGGATTGCCGGAACCTGAGATATTGGGATATTGGGATATATATTTGTGTCTATGCTTGACACTGATTCTCTATAGATTTCATTGATGATATTTCGATTTTATACAGAAATCTCACTGACATATGAAAACAGTTTTCTCATTCAGCTGCATTCTGTTTTCATGCATTCATACATCATATAGGTATTATGTTGCTACCTGAGGCACTGACACGAGCACTTGGGATTACACTTATGTATAGATGTTTACCCTTTCCATTATTTAGATGCTTCAGGTTTTATATTGAGGATATATATTATGGTATGACTTAGGATAGAGTCATACATGAGATTTCTTTCGGTGATGTTTTCTACTCACGAGCTGGCAACTCACCCCCGTTGTGCCACAGTTTCTTGCAGTTTTTGCCGTACAGATTTCCTTGGCGGCTTGCTGGCACATTGCTTCTTTCCGAGTGATTGCTTTGGTAGGTGGGTTCACTCGCATCGTGACCACCCTTGTATTTTATTCATATTCAGATATATCTAGTAACTCCATCAACCAGACTTGTATATTTATAGACTTAGAAGACCAGTGTATATTCTTTCGACCTTAGAGTCGCGCTTGTATTATTATGGTTTTCTTGATGATATTGGTTTTCCTTTCGAGTTTTGATCGTCGCCCTTCGGCGTTGTATATTATATTGCTTGCGTGGTTGTAACCGCCAATTGGCGAAGAGCTAGCTCCCGCTTAGGGATGCCATTTATCATTTATGTATATTATTCATGTTGTACCCGTTTGGGGTCAGTATTTACAAAGGAGACTCTGCCAAAATTTTTGGAAAAGACTTGATGTTTTAGAAATGTTAACTACGACTTTCAAAGTGATTTATATGCAAACTTTCAAAGAAGTTTTCTTTCACTTTCTTCTTTTAAATGGTTTAGATTTCTGGGATTTTGGCTTACTTGAATTAGATGGGGTCCTATAGACTTCATATGATTCAGGTGCCAGTCACATGCCATTTCGAGTCATGACAATTCTCATCCTCGATCAGATCCTAGGATTTTAATACTTTTACCCGTTTGGCTCTCGACTTCGTGCTTATATTCTTTGAATTTCTCAAAAGCTTCAGACTTGTGTTTCAACAGGAACACATGTCCGTATCTTGAGAGATCGTCAGTGAATGTAATGAAGTACGAGAAACCATTCCTGGCATGTATAGACATGGGACCACATACATCACTATGTATCAGTCCCAAGAGTTCCGTAACTCTTTCTCCGTGTCTACTAAACGGAGTTTTGGTCATCTTCCGTTTGAGACATGAATGACAAGTTTCATAAGATGATAATTCGAACGGACTCAAATATCCATCCTTATATAACTTAGCTAGTCGTGTCGCATTGATATGACCTAGTCTACAATGCCACAAGAAGGATTCCTTCATTTCTGAACTCTTCCTCTTGTGTGTGTTCTGTACATTAAGAACTGTGGTTTGATTTAGAATGTATATGCCATTATTTAATGAGCCTGATCCAATCAACTTTTGATTTAGGAAAATGTTCATAACATTATCCTGTACCACAAAATTATATCCTTCTTTACTTAATAAAAAAACTGATATAAGAATGCATATTAGGGTCGGAATGTAATAGCATTCGTTCAGAATCAATGTATTACCATTTGGTAATACTAGGTGATATTCGCCAACTGTTTTGGCTGCAACATTTGCACCATTCCCTACTCTTATGGAATGATCACCCTATCCCAGTTCTCTACCTTTCCTTAGCCCATGTAATATATTACATATGTGGGATCCCGATCCGGTATCTAATACCCAGGACGTAGAGTGGACTGAGAAACAGTTCTTGATAACTAACACACCCGAAGAAGATGCATCATCATGCTTATTCTTCATTTGGGCGGCGTGAGAATCCAGATATGTTCTTATTCCCTGCTCAGTCTTATAACAATTATAAGAAAGAACGGTACCAACGTTCCCCTGCTCAGTATAACAAGCGGGTTCAGTCAATACATCCATATTATTATCTTGATTAAGGTCTGACATGGTTGCTACCTGGAGAGAGAGAAAAGAAAACACTTTAGCGTATGCTCTTGCAAGATTAGATTGGTTATTATCTTATCTAATCAGGATGGCTCCCACTGTTTTCATCAAATCTTCCTTCTAACCCTAAATGGTAAGACTAGCCGGGATTAATTACACCTTACAAATTCGCCAATCTTTCGGCCAGTCCAGTATTGGTACTTTGAGGGAGGTTTCCCGTGCTTTCGCACGGACCTAATTAAAATAAACCTCGTTTTCCCAGAGGCATAACCCCGTAAACACCTTTTTAGATACCTACTTGATCGGCTAATTGTCATGTGTAAAACTCTCCCAGGAGTAACTCTTACGCGCAGTGGGTATCGGGATCCAACTATCTCATAGAAGGTATGCAATCTCATTGCAAATTTCAACACTTGAAATTCCCGATAATATCTGTTGCCCCCAGCGATCTATGACCTTGACAAGGTCAACAAACCATAAATCGCAAGTCAAGTTCAACCCGTACATTTCATGATTGAATTAAACCCACCCGCACGACCCTTGACAAGGTCAACAAGGCCGTACGACTACCCTAATCCAATCGCATCTCATGCTTTAGCAGATAAACACTAATTAGCTACCGTACACTACGCCTTGACAAGGTCAATAAACGCAGCACGAATACCAAGTAGGACTTATCCAAAATGACGGAGGGCTACGACAGGTTTTTAATGAAAACCTTTTGCGTAATGAACTTGATATCGTTGTAGAAACAAGTGATTTTAAAAAGGAGTGTTTTTTAGGCTTTTACTAGTTTTGCTAAAGAGGTCACTCCCGGTGAAGGGATCCCAGCTCTTTCCTTATCGAATAAGGTGCAGGATATTTCACAAATACCGCTATGCAAAGTAAGAACTATAGAAGCAATTAAAAACAAAACCGAGCGAGTTGTAGCATCTTCTAGTTTCGCTAAACAGGTCACTCCCGGTGAACGGATCTCGGCTCTTTCCTTATAGAATAAGGTGCTGGATATTCTATAAGGAATACCACTATGCAAAGAAAAAACTAGAGCTATCCCTTTTTTTATATAAATTTGATTCTACAATATCTTTTAGGTTTCTTTTCTTTCGTTAATCTCATTAATGACGTCCCATCATTTATGCTTCCCTAAGCATCACAGAAGAAACGAAAATACAACGTACGCTTATGCCATCCGCATTCGCCACAGTGTCCCGTTATGCACCATTAGGTTACTTAACTAACGACGTAGCAGGGAGGGACTAGAGCGGGTGTAAAACATAAGCAACGTTTATTATATATCATATATACAATAATAAAGCATTCGTCTCATGCATATAAAATGATCACATCACAGAATATTAGCAGCTGGAGAAGATAACATATGAAATATTGGATATACTAGGAGGTCCGTGTTTTATTTTGAGCCTGTATAAAATACGGATTCCACGGTCGCGATCAATATCCAAATCCACATCCCTAGACCCCTACGAGAGTGGCAAGCAACCCTTCCAATTCTAGGGTTAGGAGACTCGGTCTCGACAACTCGAGATGGCCTCCCACTGGACCCTAGAACCCGGTTACTTGTGCTCCCCACCTTGGGTCTATCCTAATGCGGAAAAGTAAATAATATACAATGGTGACAACATCCTCAACCCGGAAGTGCCCCAATAAAAGAATATTATATACATTTGAATTTTACATGAATGAAAATAAAAACCCTCATCTCACATAAAACCCCCGGGTATTCAAAAGCGACGATCCAATATAATATATCACAGCTACACATAACATCACATGTCATCAACGTAAGTAAATATGTGTATCCCAATTGTCGTTGACATATAGGAATGAAACCAGCGATACACCATATATTACACTTACGGTCGCAGAAAAGAAAATGTCAAACTACAACATTTGGAATCTACAATCAACTTAGACATCGTAAACCTGAAATATCACATATTACGGATTTCATGCCTAATTATATGAATTCCACATATTGTATCACATTCCAGAAAAAGCTAAATGACGTTAAACATTCCGATCGAATCAACAAACACCCAAAAATTCCCAAAAGCTCAACACTTGAGCGTAGTTTAAATTACTCGGTACATGCCACAGTAGCTATGAACCAGCCGTAGAAGGGTCAACCAATGCTACACTTATGGCGCTGCAGAACTACCGCAAACCTAAGGTTTAGTGGCGGTTCTTACGGTCACAAAATCGAGTTAGGGTTTCGTTCTTCCAAAGGATCCACCGCATCACTCGCACAATATTTGTATATTCTTTAACTAAGGAAAAATCCAACACTTGAAAATTTTCCAGCATGGGTTAAAGTGGGTATTTGATATCCGATCAAATTTTTAACACCGTCTACGTAAGCCGGAAACAAACTAGAATTACGAATACGAAACACTCCGAATTGCCTCTATAAAAAGATAACATGTCACGACCCAAAGTTCGGCCCGTGACCGGCACTTAACCACGTAACGTCTACAGGCGTAACGCGACTAAGTAAGCCGAAACCCAGAAATCAAAACCATTAAAAGTATTGAGTGTTTAAACATTTAATAGAAACATTTGTTAAAATGTTTAGAAAACCTTAAGTAATTTAGTAAAATTCTTTAAAGTGCAAGTTATTATCTTAAAAAATTTGGCAGCATTTCCTTTGTAAAAACTAGCCTCGAGATCGGGTACAAAACAATATATGAGTAAAATGATATACAATAAGAAATAAGCATCCCAAATGGGAGCAATCACGTCCAACGCCGGAAACAATCACCACAATGATAATATACGACACCGTAGCGAAGAAATGAGCAGTATAAGTGAAAACAATTATCATGAAAGATAAAGCTGCATAAATAAAGTCGGCTCCCAACGAGCTCGACACCAGAGTACAAATAATATACATCGTCCTCACAACTGGTCTCTAAGTCAATACATGAAAGTAGATGGAGAATACTAGATACAACAGTGTATACAACTGGAAAACAAACAGATACCGCACAAAAACCCACCTATCAATAAGGGCTCGCACGCCAACTGCAATGGAATCTGTATCAAAAGATGCAAGAAAACAGCGTGCCACGACTACTCCGAGGGGCAACCTGCAAACACTGTGGCACAACGGGGGTGAGTTGCCAACTCGTGAATAGTAGATAACATATAAAGGTAATCACGAGTATGCATGTGCTGCGATACTCTAACCTATGCCAACAGATAACATCTATATGATGAGCTGGATGCGCAATAATCATACAACAAGTGCGATCTAATAACATCTCTATGTGATGAGCAGGGTATGCAATAATCGTGCATAGCAAATGCAATCTAATGACATCTATATAGGATGAGCAAGGTATGCAATCATCGTGCATTGCAAATGCGATCTAATGACATCTATATAGGATGAGCAGGGTATGCAATAATCGTGCATTGCAAATGCGATGTAATGACATCTATATAGGATGAGCAGGGTATGCAAAAATCGTGCATAGCAAATGCGATCTAATGACATCTATATAGGATGAGCATGGTATGCAATAATAGTGCATAGCATGAGCACTCTATCAGGTACTACAGGTACAGGATGAGATGTATAATACTGAATGCTGAGCATGGGAATAAATTACATCTACACGGAATATCAACGTGGAAAATAATCGGTGTCCATCAATACACCCAAATCCCAGTAAAACTCAGGCGCCGTCATCCTCATCGGCCTTCAAATCCTGTAAATCTCATAGAATCGTGAGTGCCCAACATCGGCACTCAAAATATCATAAAATAATCGTGTCTACCATCGACACGCGAATCCTCAAGTATCGGGCTCCGTCCGTCTGGATAGGCCCACGGGCTCCGTCTGCGGTATCAGCCCTCGGCCCCGGCAGTACGCGTCGTCCCGTATCCATCTATCGACTCCGGTCGGTATCCTCCGGATAACCACCAGGTCCTGTTATTGTGTATGCCCTAGAGACCATTACTGTATCATACTAGTTTGTATATTACTTGATGGAAGCTTGGGATATTCACAGTTGTATATACAATCTTGCTCAAAATGGTAGTATGCTACTTGGTTTGTCTCTGCTTTAATATGTGCATGTGTTTCTTTTAGCATATCGCTGATATACATATTAGTAGAGCCCTTGGGATCTTTGCTTGATTACCAGCGTTGTGATGGCGCTCGCACTCGTGGGGGCTGGGTAATCCATAAGCACATCCTTATACAGGTCCCTAGTCGTTGGACTATCGAGACAGGGCATCGATACTCCGGAGTAGACTAGCGTATGCGCTTCTCATCCCAGCATGGGAGACGGTCTGTCCCACAGCCGTCAGTACGTCGTACTTGAGATAGTATGCGGGTGCTCGTTAGGTTACGAGTACACTGGACAGGACTCGTCGGGAACTGTTGGTTGGTATTATACCTATCGTCAGTTATCAGTTCCCAGGTGACATGAGTATAGCTTAGTCCGCTGACTTGACACTGTCACTTCGCCTCAAGTGTGTTCCCACTGTATTTTGATTACTACCCTACCACGGCTCAAAGGAGTCGTGCAAACAGGTAGTAGTTGGGTGCAGTCCCGAAGCACTTGGAGGCAGTGACGGTTAGACAGGATTCGTCTCTCCCGGTATTAGGGGTTGACATCGCGCTGTGTCTAGGAGAGCCATTACACGAGTTGTCCCTGGCCAGGGCAAGCGAGATATACTGGTAGGTTTCCAGTTTTATCTCAGGGTGTTCTAGGCTACAATCCAACACGACTTGTACCACTATTAGGGGACTGACGTTCACCGCCACCTAGGCCCGCCATTCGATGTATCAGACGAACAGACCGGACTGTACGGAGACTGTCACATACAGGCTCAGTAGGAGTTCAGATGGGGTCACCTCGTCAGTCTTCTTATCGGCATCTACCTGGGGACCGTTACGTACAGCTAGAGCCGCTTGCGGTCTGTGGTTAAACCCACCGCCAGCGTAGTGTCGAGTCTTTAGAGTCCCACACAGAGAGCTATTCGCCTTTAGGCAAAACGAGTAGAGGTCGCATGGTTTTGCGACAGGGTTCGTTCACATCCGCGCACTTGTGCACGTTTGCTGTCCGAACAGCTTATACTAGCGGGCTTTGGTTTAAGCCGCATCCTAGTATATGATTTGGGATTGGTTTTATCTCATTGTATTCGTGTTCCTCGGATCACGAAAACGGGTGCGTATGCACAGTTGCTTGAGACAGAGGGAGAGAACTTTGATTAGGGTTAATGACCATTGTCATTTTATTAACGCTAATGCTTATGTGTGTATTATGGTTAATTGATATTAGTTTAATATATTTGTGCATGGTTATGGTTGTTGACCATTTGACCTTCTTGACTTGTTGACCTAGGTTGACACTTTGACCATCATCATTTCATTTAGAAGATGCTCTTTGATCCTTGCAATTTGCATTAAAAATGAAATGATAATGGTCATGTCTTGATTAAGCCATGACAATTATCTTACTAATTATCAATTTATAATAATTCACACATATATGTGAGAATGCTTCATATTTTCTCTCATTCTATCATATACTTTCTCTTTCTTTCTCTTCCTCTTCCTCAAGCTCTCCCCTCTCATGTGTTGAGAAACACTTGAGCTTGAGAAAAACCACTTCTTGATAATCTCTACTCTCATCTAGGGTTCTAGGATTAGCACTTCTAGCACCCTAGTTACTTCTAGCTTGGAGTTGAAGCTAAAGGTTGAGGCTTTCGGGCGGATCCTTCTTCGATGTGAGAAGACGACAAAGGTGATCCCTTTCTACTACTTCAAGGAGCAAGGAGAGAAGGACATAAAGCCCTAGGTATAACCACTCTACCCTTCAACTAGTTTTTAGTTTGCTTAAGCTAGTTTTTGTTTAGCAAAGATCCGACTTTGTCTAGTCCATGTTGCCTAGAGTAGTAAAAATCCGATTTTTATTCCGTTTTCCGCCTCCCCGCAAGCACTGGGGTGGGCAACATGGACTTACAGTGGTATCAGAGCCTAACTAAACATAAACTAGCTAGGTAGTAAAGTGTATAGAAGTTCAATCGGAAAAATCGCAAAACCGAGTTTACAAAAACCCATGTTTCTGTTAAAAATTTTTCTGTTCAAAATAAAATAAATCGTACGTCAAAAATCATCTCAGGGTTTTGTGAAGAAAGCCACTAAAAACGATCCAGAGATTCGCTCAAAGCGCCGCGGTTCCGCGGCAATAGCAAGCTATTGCCGCGCAACCGCGGCCGTTTTGGCTCGGTTCTGGGTCGAGTTTGGTGCAGGGTCTTTCTGGCATGGTTTTGGGATTTTTAAGATGGTTTATTTGTGCCCAGGTTTTCCAGAAAAGAAATTTGTTTTTGGGGGCCTATAAATCCGTATTTTTGATCGAACTTCACTGCACTTTAACTAAAGGGTTATATCTTTGATGTTTATATGTATTGAACGTCGGCTAATCGCTATATGTCGATTCGTGGGGGTTATACATATATGTGATCTGTGTTTGACGATGGTATGTGTATATGAATGCGTTGGATTATCGCGGGTGAATAGCCGGGGTGGATGTGAGATGAGTGTTTCTTTTTCTTTCATTCATTGTAATATGTAAATTGATGTATTATTATTTGTATGGCCGCACAACCGGGTCGGGGTTGTAGCCGTCATTGTATAATTCTTTTTACTGTTTTTGCTCTTAGGATAGACCCATGGAGGGGGTGCACAAACTACCGGGTATCTCGAAGTGCCGAGTGGCCTACTCACGGTGTTGAGGGAGGTTGCTTCGCTTCGGGTACTTGGCGGGTAGTTTGCTGCACCCGTAGGGGTCTTGGGTGGGGTATTTGGCTATTCACCGCGACCGTGTAATCCGCTTTTCGTTGTAGGCTCGAACGGATCGCGGATTCCTAGTATATCGAATGTATTCATCTGTGATCTGTAATGTCTATCATTGCTATATATTTATATATTATAACTATTTAGGCGTTGCTTATGTTTTACAGCCGCGCTAGCCCAGCCCCCGCTCTGTCGTTAGTTAAGTAACCTAACGGGTGATGACGGGGCCCCGTGGAGAATGAGAATGGCATAAGCGTACGTCATATTTTGGTTGTTTTCTGCAATGGTAGGATTAAATGATAGGACGCATTAAAAGAACTAATGCAAGAAAATAAACCAAGTAAAAGTCGATTGGAACACTTTGAAAACCACTCGGTTCTTTTCAAAACTAAACTTTTAAACGCGAAGCTTGAACCACTCCTTTTAAAAGCTATCTCGTTCCATCGATTATATCAAGTTCACTACGTTCACGGTTTCGCCAAAACCATTCGTAGCCCTCCGTCATTCCACATAAATGGTCAAAAAGTATTCAAGCTATGTATTTTGGCCAAAGTCAAGGCATAGTGATTGGTAGCTATTGGGTATTCATGTGCAGCATAGATAGATGCGTTGGTTTGGGACAGTCGTGCTGCCATTTTGGCCAAAGTCAAGGGTAGGTACGGGTGGGTCCAAATTAACTAGGAGAATGACGGGTAGAACTTGACATGTGACTTACGATATTTTGGCCAAAGTCAAGGTCATAAGAGCATGGGGTAAAAATCCACATCGGGAGTTTCATAAGTACTGAAACTTGCTAGCGCTGCATACCATTTGGAGTGTGATAATTCTGGTAGGATTCCTTCGGTTTTATCACGCGATGATATTTGGATCCCGATCCTACTGTGAGTATATGCTACTCCTCGGGAAAACTCTCACTTAACGATCAATGCTATAAACCTAGTAGGTGTCTAGAAAGGTGTTAGCGGGGCTACGCCCACAGGGAAAAGAGATTACTTAATTAAGGAACTTCGCGAAAGCGTTGGAAAACCTCCCTCGAAGTACCAACACTGGCCTGGCTGAACGGTTAAGCAAGTATTGTACGGTGAGATTGATCTCGACTAATTCTTTCTTTATGGTTTGAGAAGGGATTCGAGAGACAGTGGGAGCCATCCTGTTTAGACAAATTAAAAACCACTCTAAACTTTCAAGAGCATCATGCTAAAGTGTTTCTTTTCTCTCTCCTAATTGCAGTGACCATTCAATATGACCGGACTTAAGTTATTACTAGATAAAAACATACTGACAGGGCCAAACTACAAAGATTGGCTCAGGAATGTCAAGATGGCAATCACTTACGACAAGCTGGGGTATCTCCTTACCACCAAAGCTCCCCCTGTCCCAGGTCCCAAAACCAGTGTCGTAGATAGGGAAATCTATAAGACCTGGGAAATAGATTGCGCGAAGGCCAAATGCCTCGTACTTGCCTCGATGGACAACGAACATCAGAGGAGGCACGAGAATATGGACCTAGAGTCCATATTTCTTCATACAAAAGAACTGTATGGAGAGCAGTCTCGTATCGCAAGATACGAAGTGTCGAAGAAGTTATT
Source organism: Agapanthus africanus (assembly GCA_030015575.1). NCBI lineage: Eukaryota > Viridiplantae > Streptophyta > Magnoliopsida > Asparagales > Amaryllidaceae > Agapanthus > Agapanthus africanus. The sequence continues at coordinate 408,262,831 of JASDDO010000026.1, forward strand.
TTCGGCAAGGTTGGCCATCGGATCATCGGTAGCGGAACACGTGCTTAAGATGATTGGCTACATAGAGGAGCTCGCGGAACTTGGGACCATGTTGGAGAATGAGCTCTATACGGACTTGATTCTCCAGTCCCTTCCTTCCACTTATGCCCAGTTCATCCTGAACTTCAACTTACAGGAAAAGGAAGTTGAACTTTCAGAGCTCCTCAACATGCTGAGGAGTGCAGAGGGCACCCTACAGAAAGGTAGGGAGACATCCACTTTGTTTGTAGGAGGATCTTCCTCTTCTAGATCCAGGGCGAAAGCCAAGGGTAAGAAGAAGAAAGCCCCCGCCAAACCAAGAGGCGGTGTCAGTAAAGTGGATACGAAGGGAAAAGGAAAAGCAACAAAGGTAGCGGGAAAGTTTGTGGGGAAGGAAGAATGCTTCTACTGTCACAAAAGTGGTCACTGGAAACAGGATTGCAAGGCTTGGAAGGCCAGAACACAGGATTTGAAGCGAGTTGCGGCTTCAGCTTCAGGTGTGTATGTTATTGAAAACTGTCTATCAATAAACTCTACATCCTGGGTATTGGATACCGGATCAGAATCTCTTATCTGTAATTCTTTACAGGCGTTGAGAAAGCGTAGAGTTTTGAAGGCAGGTGACATAACCCTCAGAGTTGCAAACGGTGCTAGCATGGATGCTGAGGCCGTGGGGGACTATCACCTGGGATTGTCGGATGGACACTTTTTGGTTTTGCGTAGTTGTTATTATGTACCAAATGCAACCTGTAATATCATTTCTGTATCTTTATTATCTAAAGAAGGTTATGAATTTGCATTTGTAAGTAATGTAGTGAACATTCACCTTAATCAAGTTTTGATTGGGTCAGGTACATTGAACAACGGTATATACGTATTAAACCAACCACAGATTTTCAATGTCCAGAATACACACAAAAGAAAGTCTCCAGAAATCAATAAAACTTTCTTATGGCATTGTAGACTGGGTCACATCAATGAGAGAAGGTTGACTAAGTTACATGCAGAAGGATATTTGGATCCGTTCGAATATCAATCGTATGCAACTTGTCAATCCTGTCTCAAAGGAAAGATGATAAAGACTCCGTCCACTGGACACGGAGTAAGAGCGAGCGAGCTCTTGGGGCTCGTACACAGTGACGTGTGCGGTCCAATGTCTACACATGAACGAAGCGGTTATTCTTACTTCATTACTTTTACGGATGACTTTTCAAGGTACGGTTATGTCTTCTTATTGAAACATAAATCCGAGGCTTTTGAAAAATTCCAGGAATATAAGAATGAAGTAGAAAAACAAACAGGCAAAAGTATCAAGGCACTGAGATCTGATTGCGGTGGTGAATACTTGAGTGCCGAGTTCCTGGGTTACAAAAAAGAGAATGGAATTCTCTCTCAGCTTACTCCTCCATACACTCCACAACATAACGGTGTATCGGAGAGACGGAACCGAACCCTATTGGATATGGTACGGTCCATGATGAGTAACGCTGAGTTGCTGCGATCGTTCTGGGGATATGCGCTAGAATCAGCTGCATACCTTTTGAACCGAGTTCCAACTATGGATGTTGGACATTGCTCCAGATGGGGTAAAACCCGTAGGATGCAAGTGGATCTTCAAAAGGAAGATTGGTATAGATGGACAGGTTGAGACCTATAAAGCTAGACTGGTTGCAAAGGGTTTTCGTCAGCGACCGGGTTTGGACTATGACGAAACATTTTCTCCAGTAGCTATGCTGAAATCCATTCGGATCCTTCTTGTCATTGCTGCCTTCCACGATTATGAAATTTGGCAGATGGACGTAAAGACCGCTTTTCTAAATGGACATTTAGAAGAGTGTGTCTATATGGAATAGCCAGAAGGTTTCATTCAGAGGGGAGCGGCAGAAAGGTGTGCAAGTTGCTTAAGTCCATTTATGGACTGAAGTAGGCATCGCGGAGTTGGAACATCTATTTTGATGAGACGGTGAAGGAATTTGGTTTTATCAAAAATCCAGATGAACCATGCATCTATTGTAGATTTGTAGCGAGAACTGTAGTATTCCTCGTTTTATACGTGGATGACATTCTCTTACTAGGAAATGACATTCCTATGCTACAATCTGTCAAGGGGTTCTTGTCACACAGGTTCTCCATGAAAGACCTGGGTGATGCCTCATATATTCTGGGGATCCGGATCTACCGTGACAGATCCAAGAGGATTTTAGGACTATCACAGTCCAGGTACAACGACACCATACTGAAAAGATTCAGTATGGAAGATTCCAAGCGCGGTAATCTACCGGCTTGTCACGGAATCACCCTCTCCAAAGAGATGTCTCCCAAGACTGATTTGGAGAGGGATCGCATGTCTATTATACCCTACGCTTCTGCGGTAGGCTCTATAATGTATGCGATGTTGTGTACCAGACCAGATGTGGCTTATGCACTGAGTGTGGTAAGCAGGTATCAGTCAAACCCTAGGGAGAAACATTGGATAGCGGTAAAGAACATTCTCAAGTACCTAAGAAGGACTAAGGAGATGTTCTTGGTGTATGGCGGAAAAGACCTCCAGATTGAGGCCTTTGCTGACACCAGCTTCCAGAGTGACAAGGATGATTCCAAGTCCATGTCGGGTTTTGTCTTTACCCTCAATGGAGGGGCGGTGTGTTGGAAGAGCTCCAAACAGAAAACCGTTGCTGACTCGACTAAGGAAGCGGAATACATCGCTGCATCTGATGCCGCAAAAGAAGCTGTCTGGATGAGGAAGTTCTTGAAAGAACTTCAGGTGGTTCCGTCCATTGTTGACCCAATACCTCTGTATTGCGACAACAATGGGGCTATAGCTTTAGCGAAGGAACCCAGGTCCCATCAGAAATCCAGACACATTTTGAGGCGGTATCACCTGATCAGGGAGATCGTGGATCGCCAGGAGATCGAGGTTCGGAGGGTTGCTTCAGAAGATAACACTGCAGATCCATACACCAAGGCCTTGCCCCAGACTCAGTTCGAGCGGCTGATCGAGATGATAGGTCTTCGATACGCCAGTACATGGCCTTAGTCCAAGTGGGAGATTATTAGTGTGTATGCCCTAGAGGCCATTACTGTATCATACTAGTTTGTATATTACTTGATGGAAGCTTGGGATAGTCACAGTTGTATATACAATCTTGCTCAAAATGGTAGTATGCTACTTGGTTTGTCTCTGCTTTAATATGTGCATGTGTTTCTTTTAGCATATCGCTGATATACATATTAGTAGAGCCCTTGGGATCTTTGCTTGATTACCAGCGTTGTGATGGCACTCCCACTCGTGGGGGCTGGGTAATCCATAAGCACATCCTTATACAGGTCCCTAGTCGTTGGACTATCGAGACAGGGCATCGATACTCCGGAGTAGACTAGCGTATGCGCTTCTCATCCCAGCGTGGGAGACGGTCTGTTCCACAGCCGTCAGTACGTCGTACTTGAGATAGTATGCGGGTACTCGTTAGGTTACGAGTACACTGGATAGGACTCGTCGGGAACTGTTGGTTGGTATTATACCTATCGTCAGTTATCAGTTCCCAGGTGACATGAGTACAGCTTAGTCCGCTGACTTGACACTGTCACTTCGCCTCGAGTGTGTTCCCACTGTACTTTGATTACTACCCTACCATGGCTCAAAAGAGTCGTGCAAACAGGTAGTAGTTGGGTGCAGTCCCGAAGCACTTGGAGGCAGTGACGGTTAGACAGGATTCGTCTCTTCCGGTATTGGGGGTTGACATCGCGCTGTGTCTAGGAGAGCCATTACACGAGTAGTCCCTGGCCAGGGCAAGCGAGATATACTGGTAGGTTTCCAGTGTTATCTCAGGGTGTTCTAGGCTACACTCCGGCATGACTTGTACCGCTATTAGGGGACTGACGTTCACCGCCCCCTAGGCCCGCAATGCGATGTATCAGACGAACAGACCGGACTGTACGGAGACTGTCACATACAGGCTCAGTAGGAGTTCAGATGGGGTCACCTCGTCAGTCTTCTTATCGGCATCTACCTGGGGACCGTTACGTACAGCTAGTGCCGCTTGCGGTCTGTGGTTAAACCCACTGCCAGCATAGTGTCGAGTCTTTAGAGTCCCACACAGAGAGCTATTCGCCTTTAGGCAAAATGAGTAGAGGTCGCATGGTTTTGCGACAGGGTTCGTTCACATCCGCGCACTTGTGCACGTTTGCTGTCCGGACAGCTTATACTAGCGGGCTTTGGTTTAAGCCGGATCCTAGTATATGATTTGGGATTGGTTTTATCTCATTGTATTCGTGTTCCTCGGATCACGAATACGGGTGCGTATGCACAGTTGCTTGAGACAGAGGGAGAGAACTTTGATTAGGGTTAATGACCATTGTCATTTTATTAACCCTAATGCTTATGTGTGTATTATGGTTAATTGATATTAGTTTAATATAATTATGCATGGTTATGGTTGTTGACCATTTGACCTTCTTGACTTGTTGACCTAGGTTGACACTTTGACCATCATCATTTCATTTGGAAGATGCTCTTTGATCCTTGCAATTTGCATTAAAAATGAAATGATAATGGTCATGTCTTGATTAAGCCATGACAATTATCTTACTAATTATCAATTTATAATAATTCACACATATATGTGAGAATGCTTCATATTTTCTCTCATTCTATCATATACTTTCTCTCTCTTGCTCTTCCTCTTCCTCAAGCTCTCCCCTCTCATGTGTTGAGAAACACTTGAGCTTGAGAAAAACCACTTCTTGATAATCTCTACTCTCATCTAGGGTTCTAGGATTAGCACTTCTAGCACCCTAGTTACTTCTAGCTTGGAGTTGAAGCCAAAGGTTGAGGCTTTCGGGTAGATCCTTCTTCAACGTGAGAAGACGACAAAGGTGATCCCTTTCTACTACTCCAAGGAGCAAGGAGAGAAGGACATAAAGCCCTAGGTATAACCACTCTACCCTTCAACGAGTTTTTAGTTTGCTTAAGCTAGTTTTTGTTTAGCAAAGATCCGACTTTGTCTAGTCCATGTTGCCTAGAGTAGTAAAAATCCGATTTTTATTCCGTTTTCCGCCTCCCTGCAAGCACCGGGGTGGGCAACGTGGACTTACAGGTCCAACCAATCACCGGTAGGTAGTAGTCCTTCCGCCGGGCTCACCGTCTAACAATACAAGTCTTCTTGCCTCGGGGTACCGTACCAGGTCCACCATGTACCCGCAATCGGTGCCTACCGCTCCTCGAATCGGGTATACTCACACAAGCTCTCTAGAATCGAGAAAACTCATGGTGGACCCACTGAAATATCATATCAAGAGAAACCGGGGTTTTTAAACAGTGCGTATTTTCTTAAGATGATACCACGGTTCTCAAATCCAGAAATCCCATAAATCCAAACTCAATGCGTAAATCCATGCAATGTGCCGTATGACACTAAGAGTAAAAAGGGAAAACTGCTCTTTTAAAAGAATCCAGTTTTGAAAATATCTCATGCGATCCCTATTTTCTTGAAATCAAGTCAATATCATCCATGTATGTAGCGTATGTAGGTATGGATGTGCAAAAGGATATATACGCGAATATGAGTGTAGCACTACTATGAAACTACAGTGTGCATGTGCGCAGGTCTGAACATATCAATATATGTGTGCACTGGTATGAATATACAGTGTGCATGTGCATAGGTATGAAGATATCAATATATGTGTGCACTGGTATGAATATACAGTGTGCATGTGCGCAGGTATGAAGATATCAATATATGTGTGCACTGGTATGAATATACAGTGTGCACATGCGCAGGTATGAAGATATCAATATATGTGTGCGCTGGTATGAATATACAGTGTGCATGTGCGCAGGTATGAAGATATCAATATATGTGTGCACTGGTATGAATATACAGTGTGCATGTGCGCAGGTATGAAGATATCAATATATGTGTGCACTGGTATGAATATACAGTGTGCATGTGCGCAGGTATGAAGATATCAATATATGTGTGTACTGGTATGAATATACAGTGACAGTGTGCAAGTGCGCAGGTATGAAGATATCAATATGTGTGTGCACTGGTATGAATATACAGTGTGCATGTGCGCAGGTATGAAGATATCAATATATGTGTATATGCGAGAAGTCATGACAATCATCAATGATGCGGCAATCAAAACGACATGTAATTCGTAGCAATCATATGGTGCAAGTGTCATGGCAATCACTAACGGTGTGAGTGTAACATACAAATAGTGCTCGTGCAGCTTTAACCGTTAGTGACAGTGCAGTGTTATATACTACCAATTCTATATGCAACAAGAAAGTATGCTACAATAGTCCATATGAACATCTACGACTAAATATCCCATCACGCCCTGACGCTTAACGCCATACGGGCGATTTCCCCATAGATGTTAAATCTACTCACCTGGTCGCGTGCTAAGTATAGCCGACCACTTGCTTCCCCTTCTTTGCGGCGTCCGACGTACCCTCCTGCGAACCTGGAATTTACATAGGGAATCTATATAAGCAAAATATCTCGCAAAACGCGATATCGAAATCAAACGAGAAACTCGCGTCGCGAACTAAAAGCGCGTGTGTCCGATACGCTGAAACGTGTGTATACGCGTCTAAAACTACACCGACACGTCGTGATATGCTGGAACACAGAACCCACTCACGTATCACACGTGTCGCGCAAACAAAACGTAATGGAAAAACGATATATCGCCCCAGATTCTAACACAGGTGAAAACTTACAAAATTGCACATACCACTGACCCTAAAAATATAGCAGACTCCTACCCACGCAAACCCAACCCAAAAACTCCCTCATCTGGCCGCAATTTGCGGCCAGAAAGAATAAATCGGCGGCCTGGTTGTGGGGTTAGGGGTTCGTCCTCTAGTGGTGTGATCAAGGTCTACCAAGTATGCTCCAGTTTGCTCAGATTTTCTCTGAAGGAGCCGGGTCACAAGCAAATCACAGAAAGGCTAACTTTGTCTTAAAAACGTTATATTTTGCACAAAAAGAAAACCTAGGGTATTTTGGTGAAATCTGGGTTTAAACTAGGTTTATGTGGCCCTAATAACACCTAATTAGGCTAGGCTAACCACTAAATTCATCACTTGGCCACAACTTCACACAAAACACCATTTCTAGCACTAAAACACATAATTAACACTAACCGAAGCTAATAACACACAAGTTTAGCATAAGGAATTGAGCTCAGATTTATACCTCACTCTCGACCCTAGGAAGTAGGAGGAGTAGAAGAAGAGATGGGGGTGTTCTGCTGCTGCCTGCTACAGCTGCTGCTGCTGATGCTGATGCTGCTGATGCTGGAGCTGCTGCTGATGCTTCTGCTGCTGTGGATGTGTTGTGTGTGTGAGAGTGAGAGAGTGAGAGAAGTTGTGAGAAAGTGAGAGTAAACAAGAGAAAAGAATGAGAGCCATGCTAGTCAACCTCCCCCCCTCTCTCTCTCATTTAATGCAAGCATGGGCTCATACCATGATGCCCATCATGCATTCTCTCTCTCTCTCTCTCTCTCTCACCAAGTCAACCAAATTCAAATCATTTTCCTTTTTTTTGAAAAAAAAACAAATACACTTAATTAAAACCCAAAACACTTAATTCCAATGGTTTAACCCACCATGGTTGCTAATCATGGTTTAACCCCATTTTAACCCTAGTTTACATGCACAAGTGTGTGCTAGCCTAAGAAAATTCTAATAAAATATTCATTAAATTTGATAAAATATTTAAAGATCAATTTGGTAAACTTTTTATTAAAAACCTTTTATTAAAGTATAATTAGCCACTAATCACATCATAAGGTGTTACAATCTTCCCCCTTAAAGAAATTCGTCCCCGAATTTAAAAAAATATATAGCTACGCGTACCTTCAAAGAGATGAGGGAATTTCTTCCGCATCTCGCCCTCAGCCTCCCAAGTGATCTCTTCACTATTCGGGCTGTGCCAAAGCACCTTCACTGATGGCAAGACCTTCGATCTAAGTTTCTTCACCTGCCGGTCTAATATCACGACTGGCTGCTCGGTGAATGAAAGATCATGCTCGAGCTGAACGGTCTGATGCTGAATCATGTGCGAAGGGTCATGTAGGTATCTGCGAAGCATCGATACGTGGAATACGGGGTGAACATCTAGGAAGTTGGGTGGAAGAGCCAAACGATATGCTACCGCGCCCACACGCTCGAGGATCTCGAAGGGACCTATGAATCTAGGGCTAAGCTTCCCCTTCCGTCCAAACCTCATCACTCCCTTAATCGGAGAGACCCTCAGAAAAACGTGATCGCCAACTGCGAACTCTAATCTGCGGTGGGGTCTGTCAGCATACGATTTCTGCCTGCTCTGAGCTATCCTCATCCTGTCTCGAATCAGTTGAATCTTCTCGGTCGTCTCCTGTATGATCTGTGGCCCCAAAATACTACTCTCACTGAGCTCTGTCCAACAGACGAGCGATCTACATCTCCTCCCATGCAAGGCCTCGAAAGGTGCCATCTGAATAGTATCCTGGAAACTATTGTTGTAGGAGAACTCCACCAAAGGTAAATGATGATCCCAGCTACCTCCAAAGTCTAAAATGCACGCTCGGAGCATGTCCTCAAGAGTCTGAATAGTCCGCTCTGACTGACCGTCGGTCTGCGGATGAAATGATGTGCTGAAACTCAAGCGGGTGCCCAAGGCCTCCTGAATCCTCTTCCATAGTCGGCTGGTAAACTGGGTGCCTCGGTCGGACACGATACACGTTGGGACTCTATGCAGTCGTACAATCTCGTCGATGTAAATCTGGGCATACTGAGCAAATCCGAAAGTCGTCTTCACCGGCAGGAAGTGAGCCGCTTTCATCAAACGATCCACGATCACCCAGATGGAGTCATACCCTCGCCTAGTCCTAGGTAGACAAACAACGAAATCCATCGAAATCTGCTCCCATTTCCACTCCGGAATGGGTAACGGCTGTAGCTCTCCTGCTGGCCTCTGGTGCTCGGCCTTGACTTGCTGACAAGTCAGGCATCTCGACACGAAGTCTGCGATGTCCCTCTTCATTCTGTCCCACTAGTAAACATCCCTCATATCATGGTACATCTTGGTGGAACCTGGATGAGCAGTATACACCGATCGATGTGCCTCCCTAAGAATCTCACGCCGCAGTCCCTCAGCATCTGGTACGCACAGTCTAGTCCCAAATCGCAGTATCCCTTGATCATCGATCACGAACTCGGAAAATCTGCCTTGTCCAATAAGTGCCATGATCTCTGAACAACGGTCATCACTGTACTGTGCCTCATGTATACGGTCAAGCAACTGTGGGCATGCACGAACATGCGCAAGCTATTCCCCGCTTGGCATGAACTCGAACTGCACTCGGCTGTCGCTTAAAATCTGCCAATCTGCCGATGACTGTCTCTGTACTGCGCTCGAACAAGATAGATTACCCCCGGGCATCCTGCTCAAAGCATCCGCCACTACATTAGCCTTGCCCAGGTGATACAAGATCTCGCAATCGTAGTCCTTCACTAGTTCCATCCAACGGCGCTGTCGGAGATTCAGGTCTCGCTGCTGAAATATATAATTTAAGCTCTTGTGATCAGTGAATATCTGGCACGACTCGCCGTATAGGTAATTTCGCCAGATCTTAAGTGCAATGACCACTGCATCCATCTCCAAATCGTGAGTGGGGTAGTTCTGTTCATGTTTCTTCAACTGCCGTGAAGTATACGCGATCACCCTGTCATGCTGCATCAATACGCACCCTAACCTCACTCGAGAAGCATCACAATAGACCACAAATCCTCCTGATCCTGAAGGCAATGATAACACCGGCGCCGTAATCAAACAAGTCTATAGCTGCTGAAAGCTATGCTCGCACTCCTCCGTCCAATCGAAAGGAACTCCCTTCCGGGTCAACCCGGTCAAAGGTGCGGCAATACGGGAGAAGTCCTGCACAAATCGCTTGTAGTAGCCGGCCAGTCCTAGAAAGCTGCGGATCTCCATAACTGATGCGGGTCTGGGCCAACTATGAACGGCCTCAATCTTTCTCGGGTACACACATATACCGTCTCGTGTAATCACGTGACCCAAGAAGTCTACGCTGTCAAGCCAGAATGCGCACTTAGAGAATTTTGCGAAAAGCTGGTGCTCCCTCAAGGTCTACAGTGTGATCCGCAGGTGCTGCTCGTACTCCTCTCTGCTCCGGGAATACACCAAAATATCGTCAATGAATACGATGATGAACAAATCAAGATACGGCGTGAATATACGGTTCATCAAATCCATAAATGCTGCTGAGGCGCTGGTGAGTCCGAATGACATCACCAAAAACTCATAATGGCCGTAGCGCGTGCGGAAAGCTGTCCTCGGTATATCCTCCTGTCGAACCCGCAGCTGATGGTATCCTGATCGCAAGTCGATCCTCGAAAAATATCCTGCCCCCTGAAGCTGGTCGAACAAGTCGTCGATGCGTGGCAAGGGATATATGTTCCGCACGGTAACCCTGTTCAGCTGGCGGTAGTCGATACACAAAAGCAAACTGCCGTCCTTCTTCTTGACAAACAAGACCGGAGCACCCCAAGGAGAAACACTGGGTCGAATAAGTCCCTTATCCAGCAAATCTTGCAACTGACCCTTCAACTCACTAAGCTCCGTCGGGGCCATACGATAAGGCGGTATAGAAATAGGCCCCGTGCCGGGGATCAAATCAATACAGAAAATAATGTCGCGCTCAGGCGGTAACCTAGGAAGCTCGTCAGGGAAGACATCATGGAATTCACAAACAATCGGAACCTGGTCCAATGGAACATCTGTAGCTCTAGTATCGCAAACATAGACTAGAAATCCCTGACATCCCTTCCTCAAAAGCTGTCCAGCGCGAAGAGAAGAAATCAAAATGTGAGGGGCGGCACCATGGTCCCCATGCACAACAAAAGCCGACTCGCCAGAAAAATAAAATCTAACCGTCATCTCGCGGCAGTCCACAGACGCATAGCACGTGGCTAACCAATCCATGCCCAAAAGAACGTCGAAGTCCATCATCTCAAGAAGGATCAAGTCGACAGGCAACTCTCTCTCACGAATACGGACAACACAGGATCGGAACACATGCCTAGCAACAAACGACTCTCCCACAGGAGTGGTCACAACAAGCGGCTGATCAAGCAAACCATACTCCCTACCCAAACTCGGCACAAAGTGTGTGGAAACGTATGAGTGCGTGGATCCGGGATCAAACAATACGTGTGCGTCAATAGAACATACTGATAGGGTACCTGAGACCACCGCATTGGACGCCTGCACGTCCTGATGCGTCAACACGAAAACCCATGCCTGTCCTCTGCCTGCAACTGGCGGTCCCTTACTAGTAACTGGCTGTACTCTGCCGGCAGCTGGCTGTCCTCTGCCTCATCCACCTCGTCCTCTAGAATCAAACCCTCCGCGACCACGGCCTCTCTGTGCATGTGTCTGGCACGGAGCAACAGTAGGTACAATAGGCAACGTCCTCTGGGGTGGGGAAGGTGGAAGTGTGACATGTGGTACTGCTGCCTCCCTCCGGCGTATCTCGGTATAATCTCTGATGTGGTGATAGGGACTACCACATCCAAAGCATCCACACGATGACTGCTGACCCTCCTAGGGATAAGAGCTAAACATCTGGCCTCGCCCCGAGTCTCTGCCACCTGTACGACGTCTATCACGGCGTCTGAATGGAAGTCCCTGTGCTGCTGTATCAGTACGAACCCTCTTCGGCCCTGGAATTACCGAATTCTCTGCAAGGCGCTCCTCGACTAATAGGGCTGCATCTACAGCTGCTGCATACGTCTCGCAATGTTGTGCGCTGATCGCGTGGAACAGTGAGGTAAGTAAGCCTCAAAAAAATCTCTTGACTCGCATCTCCTCAGTAGCCACTAGGTATGGGGCATAAACTTATAGCTCAGTGAATAACACATCGTACTCTGCCACTGTCATCTCCGGCGTCTGGCGTAAGGACTCAAATTTACGCGCTCAGGCATCCCTGACACTCTGGGGAAGGAAACGGGCTAGAAACACTGTCACAAACTCGGTCCAGGTCATACGAGGAAGACCGGCTGCTCTGCCCTTCTCAATCGATTCACACCATTTCTGCGCAAGACCTTCCAGGAGAAAGCTCGTGAACTCTACCCATCTCGCATCTGAGCATCTGAGTGAATGACATATCCGGGCCATCCTATCAATAAAAGACTGTGGGTCCTCGGCTGCATCGGTGCCTGTGAAGACCGGAGGCTTCAGCCTCATGAACTCTGATAGCGATACCGTAATAACCTCCGTAGCTGCAGGGGCAACTGCCTGTACAGTAAGTACCATCACGGTCCCCGTAACGGGTGGAACTACCTCTGGTCGCTGCGCTCGAAGCGTTTCAACTAGCGATCCTATCATCTGGCGCATCTCCTGCATACCAGCCCCTAGCATAGCAATCTAATCTATCGTAGGAGGAACAGTCTGCTATGGTACAACAGGTGTACTACTCGGATCAGTCTTCATCTCGGACGAGTCCACTCGAATCTTGGCTCTCGCGGCCGTTCTCTGTGCCCTCGTAGTCTTTGGCGGCATAATGGCTGAAAAGAAAGTAGGATTCGATAAGGATACGGAAATCGAATCACAAGAATGTATACAATCATGAAGGAATTTCGATCAATAAGTCCTAAGGTCGCTTAGGTGGAGTACCGTGTCGTGAGTATGCCGCGGAACATACGCATGCTACGCCACTCTGCTTCATCGACCTACTCCATCATACCAGGGTCATCCTACACTCCGAAGGTAAAACCTACGCTTTGATACCAACTTTGTCACGACCCAAAGTTCGGCCCGTGACCGGCACTTAACGTCTACAGGCGTAACGCGACTAAGTAAGCCGAAACCCAGAAATCAAAACCATTAAAAGTATTGAATGTTTAAACATTTAATAGAAACATTTGTTAAAATGTTTAGAAAACCTTAAGTAATTTAGTAAAATTCTTTAAAGTGCAAGTTATTATCTTAAAAATTTTGGCAGCATTTCCTTTGTAAAAACTAGCCCCGAGATCGGGTACAAAACAATATATGAGTAAAATGATGTACAATAAGAAATAAGCATCCCAAATGGGAGCAATCACGCCCAACGGCGGAAACAATCACCACAATGATAATATACGACGCCGTAACGAAGAAATGAGCAGTATAAGTGAAAACAATTATCATGAAAGATAAAGCTGCATAAATAAAATCGGCTCCCAACGAGCTCGACACCAGAGTACAAATAATATACATCGTCCTCACAACTGGTCTCTAAGTCAATACATGAAAGTAGATAGAGAGTACTAGATACAACAGTGTATACAACTGGAAAACAAACAGATACCGCACAAAAACCCACCTATCAGCAAAGGGCTCGCATGCTAACTGCAAAGGTATCTGTATCAAAAGATGCAAGAAAACAGCCTGCCGGGACTACTCCGAGGGGCAACCTGCAAACACTGTGGCACAACGGGGGTGAGTTGCCAACTCGTGAATAGTAGATAACATATAAAGGTAATCGCGAGTATGCACGTGCTGCGATACTCCAACCTATGCCAACAAATAACATCTATATGATGAGCTGGATGCGCAATAATCATGAAACAAGTGCGATCTAATAACATCTCTATGTGATGAGCAGGGTATGCAATAATCGTGCTTAGCAAATGCAATCTAATGACATCTATATAGGATGAGCAGAGTATGAAATAATCGTGCATAGCAAATGCAATCTAATGACATCTATATAGGATGAGCAGGGTATGCAATAATCGTGCATAGCAAATGCGATCTAATGACATCTATATAGGATGAGTAGGATATGCAATAATCATGCATAGCATGAGTACTCTATCAGGTACTATAGGTACAGGATGAGATGCATAATACTGAATGCTGAGCATGGGAATAAATAACATCTACACGGAATGTCAACGTGGAAAATAATCGGTGTCCATCAATACACCCAAATCCTAGTAAAACTTAGGCGCCGTCATCCTCATCGGCCCTCAAATCCTGTAAATCTCATAGAATCGTGAGTGCCCAACATCGGCACTAGAAATATCATAAAATAGTCCTGTCTAGTATCGACACGCGAATCCTCAAGTATCGGGCTCCATCCGTCCGGATCGGCCCACGGGCTCCGTCTGTGGAATCGGCCCTCGGCCCCGGCAGTACGCGTCATCCCGTATCCATCTATCGACTCAGTCGGTATCCTCCGGATAACCGCCAGGTCGAACCAATCACCGGTAGGTAGTAGTCCCTCCGCCGGGCTCACCGTCTAACAATACGAGTCTTCTTGCCTCGGGGTACCGTACCGGGTCCACCATGTACCCGCAATCGGTGCCTACAGCTCCTCGAATCGGGTATACTCACACAAGCTCTCTGGAATCGAGAAAATTCATGGTGGACCCACTGAAATATCATATCAAGAGAAACCGGGTTTTTAAAACAGTGCGTATTTTCTTAAGATGGTACCACGGTTCTCAAATCCAGAAATCCCATAAATCCAAACTCAATGCGTAAATCCATGCAATGTGTCGTATGACACTAAGAGTAAAAAGGGAAAACCGCTCTTTTAAAAGAATCCAGTTTTGAAAATATCTCATGCGGTCCCTATTTTCTTGAAATCAAGTCAATATCATCCATGTATGTAGCGTATGTAGGTATGGATGTGCAAAAAGATATATACGCGAATATGAGTGTAGCACTACTATGAAAATACAGTATGCATGTGCACAGGTATGAAGATATCAATATATGTATGCACTGGTATGAATATACAGTGTGCATGTGCGCAGGTATGAAGATATCAATATATGTGTGCACTGGTATGAATATACAGTGTGCATGTGCGCAGGTATGAAGATATCAATATATGTATGCACTGGTATGAATATACAGTGTGCATGTGCGCAGGTATGAACATATCAATATGTGTGTGCACGGGTATGAATATACAGTGTGCATGTGCGCAGGTATGAAGATATCAATATATGTATGCACTGGTATGAATATACAGTGTGCAAGTTATGAAGATATCAATATATGTGTGCACTGGTATGAATATACAGTGTGCATGTGCGCAGGTATGAAGATATCAATATATGTGTGCACTGGTATGAATATACAGTGTGCATGTGCGCTGGTATGAAGATATCAATATATATGTGCATTGGAATGAATATACAGTGTGCATGTGCGCAGGTATGAAGATATCAATATATGTGTATATGCGACAAGTTATGACAATCATCAATGATGCGGCAATCAAAACGACTGGTAATTCGTAGCAATCCTATAGTGCAAGTGTCATGGCAATCACTAACGGTGTGAGTGTAACATACAAGTAATGCTCATGCAGCTTTAACCGTTAGTGACAGTGTAGTGTTATATACTACCAATTCTATATGCAACAAGAAGGTATGCTACAATAGTCCATATGAACATCTACGACTAAATATCCTATCACGCCCTGACGCTTAACGCCATACGGGCGATTTCCCCGTAGATGTTAAATCTACTCACCTGGTCGTGTGCTAAGTATAGCCGACCACTTGCTTCCCCTTCTTTGCGGCATCCGACGTACCCACCTGCGAACCTGGAATTTACATAAGGAATCCATATAAGCAAAATATCTCGCAAAACGCGATATCGAAATCAAACGAGAAACTCGCGTCGTGAACTAAACGCGCGTGTGTCCGATACGCTGAAACATGTGTATACGCGTCTAAAACTACCCCGACACGTCGCGATACGCTGGAACACAGAACCCACTCACGTATCACACGTGTCGCGCAAACAAAACGTAATGGAAAAACGATATATCGCCCCAGATTCTAACATAGGTGAAAACTTACAAAATTGCACATACCACAGACCCTAAAAATATAGCAGACTCCTACCCACGCAAACCCAACCTAAAAACTCCCTCATCTGGCCGCAATTTGTGGCCAGAAAGAATAAATCGGGGGCCTGGTTGTGGGGTTAGGGGTTCGTACTCTGGTGGTGTAATCAAGGTCTACCAACTATGCTCCAGTTTGCTCAGATTTTCTCTGAACGAGCCGGGTCACAAGCAGATCACAGAAAGGCTAACTTTGTCTTAAAAACGTTATATTTTGCACAAAAAGAAAACCTAGGGTATTTTGGTGAAATCTGGGTTTAAACTAGGTTTATATGGCCCTAATAACGCCTAATTAGGCTAGGCTAACCACTAAATTCATCACTTGGCCACAACTTCACACAAAACACCATTTCTAGCACTAAAACACATAATTAACACTAACCGAAGCTAATAACACACAAGTTTAGCAAAAGGAATTGAGCTCAGATTTATACCTCACTCTCGACCCTAAGAAGCAGGAGAAGGAGTAGAAGAAGAGATGGGGGGTGTTCTGCTGCTGCCTGCTACAGCTGCTGCTGCAGCTGCTGATGCTGCTGATGCTGATGCTGCTGATGCTGGAGCTGCTGCTGATGCTGGATCTGCTGCTGATGCTGGAGCTGCTGTGGTTGTGTTGTGTGTGTGTAAGTGAGAAAGTGAGAAAAGTTGTGAGAAAATGAGAGTTAACAAGAGAAAAGAATGAGAGCCATGCTAGTCAACCCATCTCTCTCTCTCTCTCTCATTTAATGCAAACATGGGCTCATGCCATGATGCCCATTATGTATTCTCTCTCTCTCTCACCAAGTCAACCAAATTCAAATCATTTTCCTTTTTTTTTTTTGAAAAAAAAAACAAACACTCTTAATTAAAACCCAAAATACTCAATTCCAATGGTTTAACCCACCATGGTTGCTAATCATGGTTTAACCCCATTTTAACCCTAGTTTACATGCACAAGTGTGTGCAAGCCTAGAAAAATTCTAATAAAATATTCATTAAATTTGATAAAATATTTAAAGATCAATTTGGTAAACTTTTTATTAAAAACCTTTTATTAAAGTGTAATTAGCCACTAATCACATCCTAAGGTGTTACAGAACATCACATGCAAATTTAGCAAAAACAAACAACACCTGAAATACCAAACCCCAGAGACTAGAACATGAGCAAAATTTGAAGCCCAAAAGACACAAAGGGGCCGGCCTGCTCGGAAAATTCCCACTTGTGCTCGGCCAAAATCTGAGCATAGGGGTTTAAATTTTGGTGGTGTTCATTATGTATCTCATACATCATTCTGCAGTTGTTTAAAAAAAATTTGACTCTCAGAAAATTTCGACAGAAAGTAGGGTTCGTATTCGGGTGTTTCGGAGTTGTTTCGGTTTCTTAATCCTAATCAATTCGTCTAATTCTCTATCTAGGCTTTGATGCCACTGTAGGGTTAATAAGCACAACAACAAGGTTTCGGGTGGCATCATCTATGCCAAATTAAAATTTTTCCATGCTTAAACAACCTTAAACAAGATCTTTAACTGGAGAATGAAATGGAAACTTAAAGCAAACTTCTTTACTTCTAAGTGATTAGGGATTACAACCTTTGTAGTCCGTTCCTTCGCTTCATAAGCTCCAACTTGTGGTCCGATCGCTGCGATCATCAAGCTCCCGGACTCTTGAGAGGCTCCATGAAGTGAATGATGAATCCTTGCTTGAAGTCTTCACTATCCAAGACGATCTACTTTGAAGAGTCACAAACCCAAGCCATCTCTTCACTAATTAGAGATTAGTGAAGCTAACACGCTAATCTATATGGCTAGTATAGAAGAGGATGATGAAGTAGGAATTTTGCTCTCTTTAGTTTTCTTTTTCTCACAATCTTTCATCATAAGATCAAAAGATAGAAAGCTTTTGCAATGAGGAAGAAGAAGATGAAGCAAGTGATGAATGAATTATTCTTGTGAAGTTAGAAATGCAACCATGGGTTAATATGTGTCATGGCTAACTCATGTAGAGAATTGACCATGGCAAAGTGATTAGGGTTAGGTTAACAAATATCTTAGAAATATCAAGAGAGTGGACTAAGTCAAGAAGAAAAAAATATCTAAATATTAATCCACAATTTTTGAATTATCTAAAACAAATAAAACCCTAACCCTAATTACAAAACATGGTGTAATTCGCATAAACCCTAGTTGCATGTATAACCTAGCATGTTACAATTATACATATCACATATATATAATTTTGTAACAAAAGAAAAGAATACATTTAACATATATTACATATATATCAATGCATCCTTAGTGAGAAAAAGAATTACTTAAGTGAGCTTATATTAGTTAATGTATTGTAATATATCACATATATAATTATACATTAAATTATCGAATCAATACTTGATCTGATAATCCGGCTATATCATATATAACCGACTAATATAAAATGTATCATTTCATCGAATAACCACTTGATTCGATGACCCGGCTATATCACATATAATCGGCCGATATCACATATCGCGAGAATAGAATACGGTATCACATACATGTATCAATCTCGGTCCCGCACATATCACATATGTGCTCCTACTCCATTTTGCCTGAGCAATGAAACCTCTGTGTAGGACTCTAAAGACTCGTCAATACGCCGGCAGTAGGTGATGATTATATCAAACACCCACAAGCCACAAGCGGTCAGCTAAACGTAACGGCCACCCGGGTATTGAGCGATCAGAAGATCAACAAGCAAGCCTGCTCACACTCTTGTGAATCAAATCAATAACACTACTGTAGAGTCCGGTCTCTTCGTCTGATATGTCGCATATCCAGTTTAGGGGTGGTAAACGTCAGACCCCAGTAACCGATAAGTCGTGTCGATGTGAGGCTCATAACGGGTCGAGAAACTACTGATAACACTTACCAGTAGATCTCCATATCAGCCCTTGCTAGGGACTTCCAGTTATAGCCAATCGAACACAGCACAACATCAATCCCCAATACCGGGAGAGACGAAAGCCCTCATATCGCTCATTGCCTCCATATGATTCGGGATTGTACCCAAAAGCCACCATTTTGCACGTTCTCAAGAATGTCGTAAGGTGGAAATCAAAGCACAGTAGGAATCACACAAGACTCTATGATGATCTCGGGTCTACAGACTAACCTGTACCAGTGTCACCAGAGAACTGCTATCTGACGATAGGTATAATACCATCTAGGAGTTCTCGGCGAGTCCGTTCAGTGTACCCAGTCTCCACTGAGCACCCGTATACCATGTTTGATATCAAACACCAATGGATGCGGGATCATCCATCGCCCATCATATGGGTCAAGTGGCGTATACGCTAGTCTACTCTGGAGTATCGATGCCCTGTCTCGATACACCCTCGACCAGGAACAATTATAGGATGTACTTTTGGACTACCCTGGCCCCACTAGTATGATCTGCATCATAGTCCCAGTAGTCAAGTACATATCCTAAGGGCTTTATCAACATGTGAGAGTAAGACAGTAATACAATACAAATGTTAAGACAAAGAGCAACCAGATAGCATACTATTATATCGAGCAAGAAAGTCCTCTGTATATATATCCAAGCATCCACTACAATATACATCATATGTACAATAATGGCCTCTAGGGCATATACATAACTGACAATATTGTAAGTCCATGTTGCCCACCTCGGTACTTGCGGGGAGGCGGAAAACGGAATAAAAATCGAATTTTTATGAGCTTAGGCAACATGGACTACACTATGAAGGATCTTTGCTAAACAAAAACAAGCTAAAGCTAACTAGAAACTAGCTAAGTGCTAGAAAGGTTATACCTTGGGCTTTATGTCCTTCTCTCCTTGCTCCTTGGAGTGGTGGAAGGAGGTCACCTTTGTCGTCTTCTCACGTCGAAGAAAGATCCATCCGAAAGCCTCAACCTTTGGCTTCAACTCCAAGCTAGAAGTAACTAGGGTGCAAGAAGTGCTAATCCTTGAACCCTAGATGAGAGTAGAGATTATCAAGAGAGGGTTTTTCTCAAGCTCAAGTGTTTCTCAACACATGAGAGGGGATAGCTTGATGGAGAGGAAGAACAAGAGAGAGAATGTGAATAATAGAATGAGAGAATAATATGAAGCATTCTCTCATATATGTGAATTATTGTAATTAGAAAATTAGTGAGATAATTGTCATGGCTTAATCAAGACATGACCATTATCATTTCATTTTTAATGCAAATTGCAAGGATCAAAGAGCATCTTCCAAATGAAATGATGATGGTCAAAGTGTCAACAAGGTCAACAAGTCAAGATGGGTCAAATGGTCAACAAGCATAACCATGCACAATTATTAAACTAATATCAATTAACAATAATACACACATAAGCATTAGGGTTAATAAAATGACAATAGTCATTAACCTTAATCAAAGTCCTCTCCCTCTGTCTCAAGCAACTGTGCATACGCACCCGTATTCGTGATCCGAGGAACACGAATACAATGAGAAAAAGCTAATCCCAAATCATATACTAGGATCCGGCTTAAACCAAAGCCCGCTAGTATAAGCTGTCCGGACAGCAAACATGCACAAGTGCGCGGATGTGAACGAACCCTGTCGCAAAACCATGCGACCTCTACTCATTTTGCCTAAAGGCGAATAGCTCTCTGTGTGGGACTCTAAAGACTCGACACTACGCTGGCAGTGGGTTTAACCACAGACCGCAAGCGGCACTAGCTGTGCGTAACGGTCCCCAGGTAGATGTCGATAAGAAGACTGACGAGGTGAACCCCATCTGAACTCCTACTGAGCCTGTATGTGACAATCTCCGTACAGTCTGGTCTGTTCGTCTGATATATAGCATGGCGGGCCTAGGGGGCGGTGAACGTCAGTCCCCTAATAGCGGTACAAGTCGTGTCGGAGTGTAGCCCAGAACACCCTGAGATAACACTGGAAACCTACCAGTATATCTCTCTTGCCCTGGCCAGGGACTACTCGTGTAATGGCTCTCCTGGACACAGCGCGATGTCAACCCCCAATACCGAGAGAGACGAATCCTGTCTAACCGTCACTGCCTCCAAGTGCTTCGGGACTGCACCCAAAAACTACCTGTTTGCACGACTCCTATGAGCCGTGGTAGGGTAGTAATCAAACTGCAGTTGGAACACACTCGAGGCGAAGTGACAGTGTCAAGTCAGCGGACTAAGCTGTACTCATGTCACCTGGGAACTGATAACTGACGATAGGTATAATACTAACCAACAGTTCCCGACGAGTCCTGTCCAGTGTACTCGTAACCTAACGAGCACCCGCATACTATCTCAAGTACGACGTACTGACGGCTGTGGGACAGACCGTCTCCCACGCTGGGATGAGAAGCGCATACGCTAGTCTACTCCGGAGTATCGATGCCCTGTCTCGATAGTCCAACGACTAGGGACCTGTATAAGGATGTGCTTATAGATCACCCAGCTCCCACGAATGTGAGCGCCATCACAACGCTGGTAATCAAGCAAAGATCCTAAGGGCTCTACTAATATGTATATCAGCGATATGCTAAAAGAAACACATGCACATATTAAAGCAGAGACAAACCAAGTAGCATACTACCATTTCGAGCAAGATTGTATATACAACTGTGAATATCCCAAGCTTCCATCAAGTAATTTACAAACTAGTATGATACAGCAATGGCCTATAGGGCATATACACTAACAATCTCCCACTTGCACTAAGGCCATGTACTGGCGTATCGAAGACCTATCATCTCGATCAGCCTCTCGAACTGAGTCTGGGGCAAGGCCTTGGTGAATGGATCTGCTGTGTTATCTTCTGAAGCAACCCTCCGAACCTCGATCTCCTGGCGATCCACGATCTCCCTGATCAGGTGATACCGCCTCAAGATGTGTCTGGATTTCTGATGGGACCTGGGTTCCTTCGCTAAAGCTATAGCCCCGTTGTTGTCGCAATACAGAGGTATTGGGTCAACAATGGATGGAACCACCTGAAGTTCTCTCAAGAACTTCCTCATCCAGACAGCTTCTTTTGCGGCATCAGATACAGCGATGTATTCCGCTTCCATAGTCGAGTCAGCAACGGTTTCCAGTTTGGAGCTCTTCCAACACACCGCCCCTCCATTGAGGGTAAAGACAAAACCCGACAAGGACTTGGAATCATCCTTGTCACTCTGGAAGCTGAAGTCAGCAAAGGCCTCAATCTGGAGGTCTTTTCCGCCATACACCAAGAACATCTCCTTAGTCCTTCTCAGGTACTTGAGAATGTTCTTTACTGCTATCCAATGTTTCTCCCCAGGGTTTGACTGATACCTGCTTACCACACTCAGTGCATAAGCCACATCCGGTCTGGTACACAACATCGCATACATTATAGAGCCTACCGCAGAAGCGTAGGGTATAATAGACATGCGATCCCTCTCTAAATCAGTCTTGGGAGACATCTCTTTGGAGAGGGTGATCCCGTGACAAGCCGGTAGATTACCGCGCTTGGAATCTTCCATACTGAATCTCTTCAGTATGGTGTCGATGTACCTGGACTGTGAAAGTCCTAATATCCTCTTGGATCTGTCACGGTAGATCCGGATACCCAGAATGTATGAGGCATCACCCAGGTCTTTCATGGAGAACCTGTGTGACAAGAACCCCTTGACAGATTGTAGCATAGGAATGTCATTTCCTATTAAGAGAATGTCATCCACGTATAAAACGAGGAATACTACAGTTCTCGCTACAAATCTACAATAGATGCATGGTTCATCTGGATTTTTGATAAAGCCAAATTCCTTGACCGTCTCATCAAAACAGATGTTCCAACTCCGCGATGCCTGCTTTAGTCCATAAATGGACTTAAGCAACTTGCACACCTTTCTGCTGCTCCCACTCTGAATGAAACCCTCTGGCTGATCCATATAGACACACTCCTCTAAATGTCCATTTAGAAAAGCTGTCTTTACGTCCATCTGCCAAATCTCATAATCGTGGAAGGCAGCAATGGCAAGAAGGATCCGAATGGATTTCAACATAGCTACTGGAGAAAAGGTTTCGTCATAGTCCAAACCAGATCGCTGACGAAAACCCTTTGCTACCAGTCTAGCTTTATAGGTCTCAACCTGTCCATCTACACCAATCTTCCTTTTGAAGATCCACTTGCATCCTACGGGTTTTACCCCATCTGGAGCAATATCCAACGTCCATACTTTGTTGGTGTACATGGACTCCATTTCGGTCCGCATTGCATCTAGCCATTTTACCGAGTCGACGCTCTGAATGGCTTGCTGGAAGCTAGTAGGCTCATCAAAGTCTATGATGCAATCCTCTCTATCCCCGTCAATGAGAAAACCGTAGTATCTCTCGGGCGGATGAGACTGCCTACTACTCCTGTGGAGTGGCGTGGGATTGTCCTGATCTTTCGAACCCTCTGGTTCTACTAAGCTTTCAGTAATAGCTCGTGGTTCTGGAATTTCTTCCAGTTCTATTGCGCTCCCACTTAATTCTTTTTCTAAGAACTGATGTTCCAGAAAATGGGCATTACGAGAAACAAGGACTTTTTGTTCCTCTGCGTAATAGAAAAGATACCCCCTGGAGTTCTTTGGATATCCCACAAACTTGCACAGTACTGAGCGTGCCTCGAGCTTGTCCGTATGCTGCTTTTTGACATAAGCTGGACATCCCCAAATCTTCCGGTATTGAAGATAGGTTTTCTTCCCACTCCATAACTCATATGGTGTGGTAGGCACAGTCTTAGTGGGAACTCGGTTCAAAAGGTATGCAGCTGATTCTAGCGCATATCCCCAGAACGATCGCGGCAACTCAGTGTTACTCATCATGGACCGTACCATATCCAATAGGGTTTGGTTCCGTCTCTCCGATACACCGTTATGTTGCGGAGTGTATGGAGGAGTAAGCTGAGAGAGAATTCCATTCTCTTTTAAGTAACCCAGGAACTCGGCACTCAAGTATTCACCACCTCGATCAGATCTCAATGCCTTGATACTTTTGCCTGTTTGTTTTTCTACTTCATTCTTATATTCCTAGAACTTTTCAAAAGCTTCGGATTTATGTTTCATCAAGAAGACATGTCCGAACCTTGAGAAATCATCCGTAAAAGTAATGAAGTAAGAATAACCGCTTCGCGCATGTGTAGACATTGGACCGCACACGTCGCTGTGTACGAGTCCCAAGAGCTCGCTCGCTCTCACTCCGTGTCCAGTGAACGGAGTCTTTGTCATCTTTCCTTTGAGACAGGATTGACAAGTTGCATACGATTGATATTCGAACGAATCCAAATATCCTTCTGCATGTAACTTAGTCAACCTTATCTCATTGATGTGACCCAGTCTACAATGCCATAAGAAAGTTTTATCGATTTCTGGAGACTTTCTTTTGTGTGTATTATGGACATTGAAAATCTGTGGCTGGTTTAATATGTATATACCGTTGTTCAATGTACCTGACCCAATCAAAACTTGATTAAGGTGAATGTTCACTACATTACTTACAAATGCAAATTCATAACCTTCTTTAGATAATAAAGATACAGAAATGATATTACAGGTTGCATTTGGTACATAATAACAACTACGTAAAACCAAAAAGTGTCCATCCGACAATCCCAGGTGATAGTCCCCCACGGCCTCAGCATCCATGCTAGCACCGTTTGCAACTCTGAGGGTCATGTCACCTACCTTCAAAACTCTACGCTTTCTCAACGCCTGCAAAGAATTACAGATATGAGACCCTGATTCGGTATCCAATACCCAGGATGTAGAGTTTATTGATAGACAGTTTTCAATAACATACACACCTGAAGCTGAAGCTGCAACTCGCTTCAAATCCTGTGTTCTGGCCTTCCAAGCCTTGCAATCCTGTTTCCAGTGACCACTTTTGTGACAATAGAAGCATTCTTCCTTCGCCACCAGCTTTCCCGCTATCTTTGTTGCTTTTCCTTTTCCCTTCGTATCCACTTTACTGACACCGCCTCTTGGTTTGGCGGGGGCTTTCTTCTTCTTGCCCTTGGCTTTCGCCCTGGACCGAGAAGAGGAAGATCCTCCTACAAACAAAGTGGATGTCTCCCTACCTTTCTGTAGGGTGCCCTCAGCACTCCTCAACATGTTCAGAAGTTCGGAATGTTCAACCTTCTTTCCTTGCATGTTGAAGTTAAGAATAAACTGGGCGTAAGTGGAAGGAAGGGACTGGAGAATCAAATCAGTATAGAGTTCATTCTCCAACGTGGTCCCAAGGTCCGCGAGCTCCTCTATGTAGCCAATCATCTTAAGCACGTGTTCCGCTACCGATGATCCGACGGCCAACCTTGCCGAAAATAACTTCTTCGACACTTCGTATCTTGCGATACGAGACTGCTCTCCATACAGTTCTTTTGTATGAAGAAATATGGACTCTAGGTCCATATTCTCGTGCCTCCTCTAATGTTCGTTGTCCATCGAGGCTAGTACGAGGCATCTGGCCTTCGCGCAATCTATTTCCCAGGTCTTGTAGATTTCCCTATCTACGACACTGGTTTTGGGACCTGGGACAGGGGGAGCTTTGGTGGTAAGGACATACCCCAACTTGTCGTAAGTGATTGCCATCTTGACATTCCTGAGCCAATCTTTGTAGTTTGGCCCTGTCAATATGTTTTTATCTAGTAATAACTTAAGTCCAGTCATGTTGAATGGTCGCTGAAATTAGGAGAGAGAAAAGAAACACTTTAGCATGATGCTCTTGCAAGTTTAGAGTGGTTTTTAATTTGTCTAAACTGGATGGCTCCCACTGTCTCTCGAATCCCTTCTCAAACCGTAAAGAAAGAATTAGTCAGGATCAATCTCACCGTACAATACTTGCTTAACCGTTCAGCCAGGCCAGTGTCGGTACTTCGAGGGAGGTTTTCCAACGTTTTCGCGAAGTTCCTTAATTAAGTAACCTCTTTTCCCTGTGGGCGTAGCCCCGCTAATACCTTTCTAGACACCTACTAAGTTTATAGCATTGATCGTTAAGTGAGAGTTTTCCCGAGGAGTAGCATATACTCACAGTAGGATCGGGATCCAAATATCATCGCGTGATAAAACCGAAGGAATCCTACCAGAATTATTACACTCCAAATGGTATGCAGCACTAGCAAGTTTCAGTACTTATGAAACTCCCGATGTGGATTTTTGCCCCATGCTCTTATGACCTTGGCGTGAGGTCAAAATGTCATAAGTCACATGTCAAGTTCTTCCCATCATTATCCTGGTTAATTTGAACCCACCCGTACCTACCCTTGACGTAGGCCAAAATGGCAGTACGACTGTCTCAAACCAACGCATTCTATCTATGCAACAGATAAATATCCGGCAGCTACCAATCACTATGCCTTGGCGTGAGGTCAAAATACATAGCTTGAATACTACCGAATATTTAACTGAAATGATGGAGGGCTACGGATGGTTTTGGCGAAACCGTGAACGTAGTGAACTTGATATAATCGATGGAACGAGATAGCTTTTAAAAGGAGTGGTTCAAGCTCCGCGTTTTAAAAGTTTAGTTTTGAAAAGAACCGAGTGGTTTTCAAAGTGTTCCAATCGACTTTTACTTGGTTTATTTTCTTGCATTAGTTCTTTTAATGCGTCCCATCATTTAATCCTACCATTGCAGAAAACAACCAAAATATGACGTACGCTTATGCCATTCGCATTCGCCACGGGGCCCCGTCATCACCCGTTAGGTTACTTAACTAACGACAGAGCGGGGGCTGGGCTAGCGCGGCTGTAAAACATAAGCAACGCCTAAATAGTTATCATATATAAATATATAGCAATGATAGACATTACAGATCACAGATGAATACATTGGATATACTAGGAATCCGCAATCCGTTCGAGCCTGCAACGAAAAGCGGATTACCAAATAGTAAATATCATAAAACATACTGCTTCAAAAGAAACCAATCCCAAAATGTGTATAAGAATGCCACATGCGTCTGGTGCGCACAGAAATCGAAATCAATGAATGTGCCATACATGTGCACAGAAACAAAATCTAAGTGCAACGGATGTGCACGAAAACACCTGTCAAGGGCAATGAGGGTGGCTGACAACAATATCGGTGCATCTGATATGCACGAGGAATCCCAATTTAGTGCATCTGGTGTGCACCAAAACCGCATTAAGCGCGCCAAGTATGCGCAAGAATCCAAATCACGTGCACAAAGTGCACGAAAACAAATATCGAATATCACAATCGAAATCGACGGTATACAACAAACCTCAATCCAAATCAGATATACCGTAGTATATAATCTTACAACCATGTGCATCAGCGTGCACAAAATCGAATCAAGGTACTAAAAGTGCTTGAAAACTACACCGAAGGCACAAGTCAAATCACATGCATACCATAGGCATGAAATCAAAATCAAACATCCCGAACGACATCAAATTGAAATCGAGTGCAACTGCGGTGCACGAAAACTCAATCATGCAAATAAATCGCCCAAAATACCGAAATCCAAAATGACGGACACGTGATATTCGAATCACCAAATCGCAAATCGTAAACACTGTCGTCGATGTGTCCTTCCTTCAAAGTCGAGAAGATGTCGGTGCATCCAAAACTAGCAGAGCAAGATATCTCCTTGCCTCATGTTAATGGTCTGGCACCTTGTGCCCTTAGGCTCATCTCTCATTGCGGATTGCTAGTTATGTAACTCCTCGGCTCAACGGCCCAATATGGAAATGTTGATGGAAACAGTTCCGCTCTGGAACATCCTCTAAAGATCTCTGGCCAACTATCATGGTCACTCATATCATGTCTCTTCGATGATGCCGAACTCTGGCCTACTGGTGTGCGTAATACGACCGATCCTGGGTCCAATTCTTCTCGTGTAGTATTCTAGAAGGATTCTTTCGGGGTCTCTCCCAAATCTCGTTCTTGCCGAACTGCCCTGAAGTTATCACCCTTTACTAAATCTATTGCTTGTTCCGGAACAGCTGCAAACCTATCACGACTTCTTCTAAAAGGTATATCCATATTTAACGCCTCTGCATGTGTGTCACATCTCTGATGTCAACGGAGTGGAACGCTATCTCGTCAAAATCGCGTACGAACCACTTACTCCACTTTTCTCTAATGTGGACTGATTCGAACTCGTCTCTTTATAGCTGTATGGACTGCGCTACAAACGGCTATACTCATCTCTAAAGTCTCCCTTCCGAAACTACGAACTTGACAGCTCAAAATCTTGTGGTAGGTATCTGGCCAACTACGCCCTCGGAAACTCTTCTAAATCGTCGGAGGAATACTCTTCATTCGACCGTTTTCTATCGGCTCTCAACGTGCCTGTGTGAAGTCTTCTCTAGCTGAAATCAATCAATCTGGTGACCTCGCATCGGGGTGTGCAAACGAACCACACTTCCTTGTCATTCATCCATGGGTGACTAACGATCTTCTATCATTTCCCTAATTACAAACTCGTGCTCCAATAGCTTCAATCATCTAGGGTGATATCTTGTCAGTTGCAGTAACAACTAGCTCATCCGTCCGCAGGATGCCTCAATCATCAAGAATAGATGATACATTAATGGTCATCACATTCTAGCCTGCCTCTAGCAGTGGCCCAATCCTCTGGTGCCGATCTGAACGTTCGAGAAATCTTAGTAAAACCCATCCATCAAAACGCTCATGTCACGAAAAACACAATAAAATGACATATCTATGCAATCGTGTAACACCGGAATTACGTCCTGGTCAGTCCTCGTCCAAGACGAGCTCGTGCTGACCGCAACTCTAACCGCAGCTCTCTTTGCCTGTGCAACTGTGGTAACAGAAACCACAAACCGATATCGATGAGGATAGATCATAGGAATGAAATAGAAATACAATGCATAAGAAATGTACATCCTAAGGCTTCTTAAGCGGAGTAGCGTATCGTAAGTATGCCGCGGAACATACACACAGTACGTCACTCTACTTAAGTCACCTACTCCATCAACCAAGGTCAACCTATGCAACGAAAGTTCGGGTCTAATACCCCCTCGACCAAGTCTAAGTTCCGCAAGGTCAAGCCTAGGTTCCGAATATAAATATATGCCCTAGACTCCGCATAGTCAAACCTAGACTCGAACCAAGGTTAAATCTAGCGCTCTGATACCAACTTTGTCACGACCTGAAATGGCACATGACTGGCACCTGAATCATGTGACGTCTATAAAACCCCACCTAATTCAAGTAAGCGAAAAGCCCAGAAATCTAAACCGTTTAAAAGGAGAAGTGAAGGAAAGCTTGTTTTTAAAGTAAGTGGTCTTAACAAAATAAGAGGCATTAAACATTTAAAAGCAACATCATATTTTCCCGAAAAATTTGGCAGAGCCGCCTTTGTAAATACTGGCCCCAAACGGGTACAACACATGAAATACATATAATGATGAATAAAGGCATCCCCAAGCGGGAGCTAGCTTTTTGCCAATTTGCAGAAACAACCACGCAAGAAATATAATATACAACGCCGAGGGGCGAGGATCAAAACTCATAAAGAAAACCAACATCCTCAAGAAAACCAGAGAAGAATCATAATAATAAAAGTGCGCGACTCTAAGGTCGAAAGAATATACAACTGGTCTTCTAAGTCTATTAAATAATACAAGTCCGGTTGATGGAGTTTGCTAGATACAACTGAAATAAATAAAAGTACAACGGTGGTCACGATGCAAGTAAACCCGCCTATCATGGCAATCACCCGGAAGGAAGCAATATGCCAGCAAGCCACAACGAAACCTGTACGGCAAAACCTGCAAGAAACTGTGGCACAACGGGGGTGAGTCGCCAACTCGTGAGTAAAAGACATCACCGAGCAGAAATCGCATGTACAATAATAATAATAATATCCTCAATAAAATATAACCAGAAACATCTAATAATGGCAAAGGTAACATCTAAACATAAGTATGATACCAAGTGCTCGTGTCAGTGCCCGGAATAATAATATATCGATGTGTGGCATGTACTAATGCACCATCCAACGCGTGTCCAGCAACGACACACAAATCATGATAAAACCTGAGTGCCTAGCATCGACACTCAAAACATCATGAAGTCCGTGTCCAACAGCGACACATAATACTCAAATCTCGGGCTCCGCATGAACAGGATCGGCCCATGGGCTCCGTATGATCAGGATCGGCCCATATCCATCACTCTTATAACTCCGAACGGTATCCTCCGGATATCCGTCGAGTTTCCATACAATCACCGGTAGGTAGTGCTCCCCTGCCAGGC
Organism: Agapanthus africanus; assembly: GCA_030015575.1. NCBI lineage: Eukaryota > Viridiplantae > Streptophyta > Magnoliopsida > Asparagales > Amaryllidaceae > Agapanthus > Agapanthus africanus. The sequence continues at coordinate 408,293,000 of JASDDO010000026.1, forward strand.
TCATCCTCATCCCTACAAAACCACTCTCGCCTCGGGGTACCTCACCGGTTCCATCATGTACCCGCAGACGGTTCATCCTCCTCATCGAATCGGGTTTCGAAAACTACTCAGAACCGAGAAAAAATCATGGTGGACGCTACTCATCATATCAAGAAAAACCACATCTTTCTCTTTTAAAATAATCATAAGTTTATAAAAATTCGCATGCGGTTTCCCAAATCCAGAAATCTCATAAAGATCCGAAACCTCAAAATCACCAGTCAGTGAATAAACAGTGAATTACCAGCATAAAGCCCCCTAGTATTTCATGACAAATGAACGTATAAATGCATGAAGTATCTCAGTAATAATTGTAATATCTAAACTAGCATATGAAAGCAAGCGTACTAGTACTATGTCGAAACTACCAGCTAGCAATTTATACCAATGAAGCAGTGTTTTCTAATGTGTACGTGACATGGAAATTTCCGATGATGATGTGTGTGAGCCGACAAGCAAGTGTACGTGGAGCATACGCATCATCGGTAATGGTGCTGGTGTCCTGACAGCATGGGTTCATAATAACAAAAGAAATCATAAGTATAAGCATGCAATGCGATAAGAACAACATATAAGAATATATATTTATATATATATATATATATACTCATACAATTTTGGCATTTGGAATAATACGAATCGTTGTTTTTAGAAAATAGGGGCTACGGTGTTTTTAAGAAAAGGTACGTCCTTTGAAATATCTGTAGTATCCCTCGGCCTGTCTTTAAAATACTCACGAATCGTTAGTTTGAAAATAAGTATGACTCGAGCCCAGTCTAATATCTACCCGATAACTACAGGACTAAACTAAGAGACTAATCGAAAGGGGTAATGAAATCCACCTAAAGTCCGAGTCGATATATCTAGTAGTCGACGATCCCGCCTCAATAGCGTCACGTACGGTAAAATATATAATACGACATCCTCGAATCAAGAGTGTGGATCAATCATCATGTCTATACCTCGTACGGTAAAATCCATCGTACGACATCCCAAATCAGGGTACGGGTCAAATATCACATATATCTCATATTTCATGTGGTATCATTACCATAATATCCTGAATTAGGGATACCAGTCTAAAATCTAGTATATTCCGATACCATCAAACATATATCCGCGTGTGAATAAAACACATCGCCTAACGATCCACAATAATATCATGCCGTATATCATATCATGACCCAATAACATATCACAATCTTACGGCATCATGCTCGATCAGATCGACTCACCTCCAAGTATCATATACTATCCTCATCATCCGTGTATATGTATATGTGTGTGTGTGTGTGTGTGTATGTATGTATGTACCAACGCATCCACACACACACACACACACACACACACACACATATATATATATATACCCATAATCATGTGTCGTGTGCGTGCGTGCGTGTGTGTGTCAACTTTTACTCTAAGGTTTCGCAACTAAGGAACTAAACTAAAAACGCTTTCATCCAATTACGCAAAAACTAAACCATGACCTCCTAAATCCTTTCCTACTAATTATCCATGTCTCACAATACACATATTTATACACATATATAATATATTTGCATACTACACTACGAAACTGCGGGGGTGCTTTACGCCATCCACCCGACTTCCCCCGTAGATATACATCTACTCACCTTGATCCTTGCTTGCCGAAATCGATGTCGCCATGCTCATCCTTATTATCCGAAGTCCACGTAAGGGTGCCTACATGTATAAACATACAGTATCGTAAACAGAATCGCACACGAAAACCAAAACGGCACAGAATCGCAGATAGGTTAAAACCTATGGCCTACTCATGCAAATCAACCAAACAACACCCGATATCGACGTACAAACGTCAAGTAACCGATACAAAACAAAAATATCAAAATTTCAAGTCATCAAAACCCATAAAATATAAACAGAAACTTAGAAAACTGGTTCCAAATTTTTGGTCAGGTGAAAAGAGTCTAAACAAGCAATCCAGTGGGGTTGTATATAAAGTAACTGAGCTACAGACCAAACCTAGACACCAAATACCACAATTGACCCGACGACAAACACTGGAATTCCGGCCTGCTCGGCCCAACCTGCATGGTTCGGGTTCGTATTCTCATGGTGGTCTCGTAGTGGTCCATCTAGGTCTCTAGGGTTACTAGTTTTTTCAGTAATGGTCTCAGGTCACTCCAGATTCCCTGTAGGCTCAATTAATACACAAATCCGACATTTTTAAATATCTAACTCAAGTTTGGTTTTGTTTCTATTTTGGTCTTGGTTTCAACACCAAAGGGGGGGTTAGTCACTAATTACACCTCAATTGCACCATCTCAATTTAAATCAAACCCTAACCTCAGCTTGGAATTTTCCAAGATCACTAAACCTCACTTAAACAATTTTAAACTAAAATAGAAGCTAAAGGAACTTGATTACTACACGAATGGTGAAACAATTACCTCATTTGGAAACTCAAGAATTTTCTTGAGTTGCCGCAAGTGCTCAAAATCCCAACTTTCCTAGTTCACGATGCTTGTAGTGAGCTTGTGCACATATTTAATGAAGGAAACATGATGTTTTGAGGTGGATTTGGGGTTGTGGCGAGGAGGTAGAGGAAGTGGGGTAGAGGGCGACCATGGTGAGGGAGAAGAGAAGAAGAAAATGATGAAGTTGATGAAGTGAATACAAAATGAGACATGGTCAAGGACCCCTCAGCCTCTCTCTCTCTCCTAAGCCCATACCTTCTTGTTCCCTCCCATGCCACATTTTAAAATTCGTTTCTATTTTCCTTTTTCTTTTCTTTTCTAAAAACAAAACCTTAACCATGCATAAAAGAAACAAATGAAGAATTAAGATATGGTCAATAGAAATGTAACAAGTGTGTAACATGACATGGTGCATGTCACAAGCATAATCAAGCTTAATGCATGATTAGTGAACATTAATCAAGTTTAGAAATAAACTTGTATATAATTAATTGTATAAAATTTATAAAATGTCTAAATCATATAACATTCTTCCAAAATCAACATTCAAATGTAATTTTCCAATATTTTTCCAATCTATCGGTATATAATTATACCATAATATTAAAACTAATCTTCATACATTAAAATATTCATATTAATTATTTTAATTATTTAATTTCCCAAAAATAATATTTTATTTTTCTGAAATGTTACATCCCTGGCCAAGGCTATTGAGATTTACTAATAAGAGTTATCGGTAGTTTCTCGATCTGTTATAGGCCATATACCGGCATGACTTATTGAGTTATTGGGGTCGACGATACCATCCCTAAACTCGATATTCAGCATATCTAACGAAGAGACCGGACTGTACGGTAAGTGTTGCCAGTTGGCTTGACGAGAGTTTTGGCAGGTTCGCTTGTTTTTCTTCTGATCGCTCAATACCTGGGAGCCATTACGTACAGCTTGTGCCGCTGACGGTTTGTGGGTATATGATATGATCACTGCCTACTGCTAGCGTATTGACGAGTCTTAGAGTCCCACAGAGGAGTTTCCAAGCTCAGGTGAAATGATGTGGGGTGCATATGGGATGTGTGCGGGAGCTCGATTAAATGCGTGTATTTGATACCGTATTTTAATCGGGCATTTTCTATTGGTCGGGTCGTATGTGATATGACCGGATTATTAAATCAAGTGTTGATTTAATATTATTGACTTTTAGCTCATTTATTTAAAACCTTTTCTTTATGATGTATGCATGAATGTATGTATTTATATATGTTGATATGAATGCACACATGCATGCATACATGTGTCATGGTTGATGATGTTAGTTATATGTATTCCCTAGAGGCCATTATTGTACATATGATGTATATTATAGTGGATGCTTGGACATATATAGGGAGGACTTTCTTGCTCGACATGATAGTATGCTATCTGGTTACTCTTTATCTTAACATGTACACTTGTTCTGTGTCTCTGTTACATGTTGATAAAGACCTTAGAATATGGACTTGACTACCAAGACTATGATGTAGATCATACTAGTGGGGCCAGGGTAGTCCACAAGTACTTCTTTTAATTGTTCCTAGTCGAGAGAGTATCGAGACAGGGCATCGATATTCTAGAGTAGACTAGTGTGTACGATTCTTGACCCTGTATAGGGCGATAGTTGATCCCACAACCATTGGTGTTTGACATCAAAGAATGTGCACAAGTGCACATTAGAGAATGGGTACACCGAACAGGACTCGCCGAGAACTCCTAGATGGTTTTATACCTGACGTTAGACAGCAGTTCTCTGGTGATACTGGTACAGGTTAGTCTGTAGACCAAAGATCGTCATAGCGTCTTGTGTGACTCCCATTGTGCTTTGATTTCCATCATACCACGTTTAAGAGAACGTGCAAACCGATGGCTTTTGGGTACAGTCCCGAATCACATGGAGGAAATGAGCGATAGGAGGGGTTTCGTCTCTCCCGGTATTGGGGGTTGATGTTGCGCTGTGCACGATTGGCTATAACAGGAAGTCCCTAGCCAGGGTTGATGATGATATTTACTGGTAAGTGTTATCAGTAGTTTCTCGACCCGTTATGAGCCTCACATCGGCATGACTTATCAAGTTACCGGGGTCTGACGTTTACCACCCCTAGACTCAATATGCGACATATGAGACGAAGAGACCGGACTGTACGGTAGTGTTACTGATTGGATTCGCAGGAGTATGAGCAGGCTTGCTTGTTGATCTTCTGATCGCTCAATACCCGGATGGCCGTTACGTTTAGCAAACCGCTTGTGGCTTGTGGGTGACTGATATGATCACCACCTACTGCCGGCGTATTGACGAGTCTTTAAAGTCCTACACAGAGGTTTCCTGGATCAAGCGAAACGAAGTAGGGCACATATGTGATATGTGCGGGACCGAGATAATTACGTGTATGTGATACCGTATTCTAATCTCATGATAAAGGTTATATGTGATATAACAGGATTATTGAATCAAGTATTGATTCGATGATTTGATATTAGTCGGGTATATATGATATAGTAGGATTATTAAATCAAATGTTGATTTAATAATTTAATATATATATATATATATATATATTTGATACATTAATATATATTAACTAATATAATTGCTCACTTAAATATTTCTTTTCTACATTTACATTTAACACTGTTCAGTTGATAAAACTGCACATTTGTATTACATTTTTCCTACCATTTTCATATTAAAAAAAGGACTTTATTATAATATATTATACATATGAGGGTTTATGTGTTAAAACACCATTTTCCATGTGTTAATATATTTTAATTAGCATTTGATAGGAAAATGTATGCAAATAAATCTATTGACCAAATCCTAGTAGAAATAAGCCTACTAAATATTATTTGAGATTATTGTGCAGAATTTTCCAAGTTGTTATACAGAATTTATCAAACAAATCAATTTGTTGAAGAAAACTTGCCAAATTAAGAAGCAAAACTTGGAGACCAAGTCTGGAAGCAACCGAGAGAAGATTTCTGAATTCTAAAGATGCCTAGGATTGCCAAATGTCAAAATCAGAGAGCCCAAGAAAATTGGTGAAGAGATCCTCACCATTGGCCGCGGAACCGCGGCCAAACCCCCCTGTTGGCCGCGGATCCACGGCAATCTAGAGAGATTGTGTGCTAAAATTTTGTGGAGTAAATCTCTGCTGAATTTTACCAAGTTTCCAACTAAAAGATTCTGGCTTTGCACTATAAAAGGGCACCGAGGGCCTCTTGAAAAAGCTATCAAGCCGACGAGATCACGAAGTCCAAGACGGCTCACGCATCCAGGCTGATCATCAACTGTTCGTCTACCTCCTTCGGAAGAGTTCGAGAAGCAAACCAAGTTTTTGTAATCATTTTCTAAGGAATAAAGTGTAGATTGTTCAAGTAGATTAATAAAGGTAGTTATTTTATTTAATTCTTTTGCATTTTACATTATGTTTTCCCTCTTTGTCTTTTCATCTTCTTCTCCCAACATGCGCGAGTAATTCTCCGCTTGTTAGGGTTCGTAGGATTAGGGTAGGCTAATGGATGATGAAAATCCCTAAACCCTTTTTAAGTCCTATAAAGTTTATGAACTTTATCAAAATAATCTTTAACATCCTAATCGGGGGCGCTAACAATTCTTTGTTAGTTCCGACCGCGATTAGAGATTAGATTAATGATTGTTTTGGTAAAGGCTAGATATGAACGGAGTTCCGTGTCGAGATAAGGGTTAAGAGTGGGATTCCTTTTACCTCCAGAAACCCTAATCTACACGTATCACCGTCGTTCTAGTTTTAAATCTATTAAAGGATAAAAAGGGTAACTTTTAATTAATCGTCCATAACTACTAAATCCTAACGAACCCTACAAGCCCTCTTATTATATTAACTACATCCTTAAATAATCTAGATCTATATTTTTGCATTCTTGCTTAACATAGATCTAGAAACCATTCTTCAAAATTCTTTATCCCTCCTCTCTTTTTCAACACATCTAAAGTAAGATTAAAAGGTTCAACATTTCCCTGAGGACAACCCGTACTCATCTCGGTCTAGCTACGCGCGACACCATTATTGATTGCGGTTAACTACAAACAAACACACTCTTTCGAACCAATCAAATGGCGCCGTTGCCGGGGAAACGTGCATAATTTTTTTATTCTTACTATTTGTGTTGAATTCTAAGACGATTCATATCATTATTAAAACAAAACTGCAAATTGCATATTTAACGATTTGTGTGTGAATTTTGCGAGGGAATCTGGAGTCACGGACTTGAGGAAACAGGAGATCTATGGTTTCACACTTCTCTGGTATCTTTCTTAACTCTTTCTCTCTCCTCTCAAATCCAATAAAATCTATTTTCTGCAGGATTCTTTGCAAAATAGCGCCGCTAAAAAAAAATCTTTTTGCAAAGTTTTGTTTTGCGGTTTGTTTTTGCATATTTTAATACGGATTTTTAAGGGGCAAAGACCAAATCAAGATTAGGTGGGGATTTCATCACCCTTCCTAAGCCCCACAAATCACAAACTGAGCATATAGATCAACCCTTCATTAATTAAAAAAATATCTAGACCAGACTCTAAGGACTGTCGCGCTCACTAAGGACAGAGGAAGGTCGTGGGTAATCTATCGCTTATCTGCATTACTTTTGTAGTGCCTAGGCAAGTGTGTCAAAGGCTAGTGGTTTTTAATTAGGCCCACGACGTGGTTCCTTCCCACTTACCTGGCACTTACCTGGCTACAAGGGTAGTGCAGAGGCGGTAGAGGATTGATCCTGCGGCTTGTCCTTTGGAAGTCTAGGAGCGGTCTAGAGATTGGACCTAGGTAACCATAGTTCTAGGGTTGTGCATTTTTGTGTGATTTGTCTTAATCCGTCATTTTTCAAAACAAACCAATTACTTTCTCTCCTTTTTACCCCTTCCCCCTTCTTCTCTTCTTATAATGGGTGACCTAAACAGAAGAACACTCGCCGAGCTTTGCTGTCCACAACCAGATATGTCTTGTTTTCGAAATCCCTTCGGTATACCGTCCGGCTCTTCCATGTCCTTAAGAGATCATATAGAACAAGCAGGAAAAAACAGTTGGCCACCTCAGTCTAGGTCTTATCAACCGTATCCTAATCCGACACCTGTTTCAGTTCATACCCAGAGTGAGGAAGCCCCTAGACGAATGTCCATTGCTGAGCACATAGCTAGGTCTAGAGGCCAAAGTTTCAACCCGAACCAATATCAACCATCACCACCACTGTCCGGAGAAGAGTTTGATATGCGGTTTGTATATAGCCAACCAACCAACCCATAACAATATTCTTCTTATCATAATATTGATCCTACTCCTACCCAAGTTCAGCAACCATTCTGTTCCTATCAATCCAATCCGACTTTTCCACCTACTCTAGACAGTTCTTCTAATCAGTCATTTGGGAGTTTTAATTATCCACAGGAATTTCAATCTTATACTGAAACCCCTTATCAACCCAAGACTAGTCTGGAACAGACATTAGAAAAATTTATGGAACTGACGAATAAAATTATGAAGGATTTGCGTAGTAAGACAGAACTGTACACCCTTCCTAATCAAACCTCTCCATTCCAAACTGAACTCCACAACTCCAGTTTCATAGATTCATCAAGTACAATGTCTGATAAGTTGTGTGACTTTGTAGTGTTTGATTTACCCAACTGTGAAGGGTCCATTTCAAGTGAAACCATACCCAACCCTTGTGATCTCTACACCTCCACTCTTGAACCAAAACTGATTGAAAACCATACTTTTGATGAGGTGTTTGAGAATTTTAACCTTCACTTGAATGAGGTGATTGACGTTGGGGATATATTGATTGATGAACCCAAAATTTTGGATGATTTTGTCGCACCAATTCATCGAATCCTTTCACTTCCTTGTGGTCATCATCTTGAGCCTTTAATTCTTCCCGAACCCCAAATATGTCTTGAAGTTGATGATAATGGTATACCCGAAGATCAGACCGAAATACAGCCTCCGTCTTCCACATCTGGTTCAGCAACACTCGACACACCAATTTGTTTACCCATTTCACCTTCTACTTTCTCCGGTTCTTCTTCTGTTCCTATAGTTTCAGTGAGTTTTGATGAATCACAATCCGTTAATTCAAGTTCAATAATACCATAAATTCAATTTGATTTGGATATTTTTGAAAATAAGGTAGATGAGTTTTTCGAGTCCTTTACCTCAACAATTTTTGAATCAAGTAGGATAAATTCTGGCACAAAACTCTTTGACAGCAAAATGTTCAATCACACCATTGATAAAAGTTTTGAAGAACTTTTTGCTGACGAACTTGAATTTTTAAACAATACGGATTTTGTGATTAATCAATCTCCACCTATAGAGGTTGAACCGCCACCATTCCTTCTTCCTAATCATTCACATTCATCCTCATTCTTTCTTTTCTCTAATTTCAAACCCTTTCCAGACCACCTCTTATCCCTTCCCCATTTTTTCTTGACTCGATACAACCTATTCTTCCACCAACTTATACGCTATACTGATAAAATCTTTGAATGGTTAGTATTAACTTTTGGTCTTTCTAAAGCCTTACTTTAACCAAATGACTCACCCCCTCTTAAAATGCTTCATATTGTCTAACTCATGTTTGAGGGGGGGTATATTTTTGGCTCTTGATCATAACTTTTGTCCTCAAATTTGTGAGCCAAAAATAAGTTTGGGGGAGGATTTTCACTTTCATATATTTTTGCCTCGTTAATAATTTCCTCCCAAGTCTACAGGTTTTTGTGCTTAATGGATGACATCAGTGAGGGCACTGCTGTAAACAGGTTTGGGGGAGGTTTGTGCTTATTTACACATCAATTTGCATCATATTTTGCATAAGCACAATATTTTCAAAAAAAAAATTCAAAAATTTTCTTTTGTAACAAAAGAGTAGAAAGTGAAAAATTACATCCAAAAGATAGAAATAGTTTAAGAAAACCAAGAAAATTAGAAGTTTTCTTAAACGAACTAGTAATAAGTAGTTATGAGCTGTTGTCCCAAGGGTTAGTAAGATGAAGGAAGTCACTAATCTGAGGATAAAAATAAGTCTGAAAAATAATTTCTATTCTGGAAGCCAAACATTTGAATGTTGATACCCTACTATATGCACTTACACACGTCTTGAAACTCGGGATAGTAGAGGATACCTTGAAATGCTCTTGTCTAAAAGACAAAGTATGAAGGAAATGAAAAAAAAAATGAAGAAAATATATAAAATGGTGAAAAGAAAAAAAATGAACACTGGTTTTGTAACGCCAAGGCAACAATAAAAAAATATAGCGAGGGTGCCTCTTCACCTAGTGCCCTAAGGCCAACTGGTCTGGGAGTCACTGCTAAGCCTTAGGTGGTGCAAGACGAGGAAAATATTATCACCTAATCAGCAAGCACATGAGTAATCGGTCGGTTAGTACCTCAAGAAGTATTAACGGTCGCATGAAAATGTGTGAGCAAATCTTAATATTCATTAAATTAAAAAGTACTAAGGTAGATGGACAAGAGTATGATAGCTTGAATTGAATTCTCTGAGTGTAGGGATGTTCTTTACACACACGTTGGGTTATATGATCGATGTTTGGATGAAAGGTAGGAATGAAGAATGAAGACGATGTTTTATTGAGGGATGATGTGATTTCTAACATTTTTTCATGACTATTAAGATAGGGCTCATGACAACTGAAAAGCTAGTGTGGTTGGAAACTCTAAATTTTCAAAGTATTTCTTTTATGGTTTTTATCTTTATATGTAAATTTCACCATCTTTCTTTTGTTATTGGATTTTGTGGGTGTAATCCGCTGAAAACCCTCAGGAGACAACACTCCTCCTACTAGGGACACCTAGAGGTTTAACGGCTTGTTGCACGTGCTCAGTGCAATCGTGTCTGCCTACGAAAGTGTGCTTAGTTTTCTCCTTTCTTTTTCTCCTCTTAAATAAACTAGTTTGCTCGGGACGATCAAAGATAAGTTTGGGGGTATTTGTTCAGTTGATAAAACTGCACATTTGTATTACATTTTTCCTACCATTTTCATATTAAAAAAAGGACTTTATTATAATATATTATACATATGAGGGTTTATGTGTTAAAACACCATTTTCCATGTGTTAATATATTTTAATTAGCATTTGGTAGGAAAATGTATGCAAATAAATCTATTGACCAAATCCTAGTAGAAATAAGCCTACTAAATATTATTTGAGATTATTGTGCAGAATTTTCCAAGTTGTTATGCAGAATTTATCAAACAAATCAATTTGTTGAAGAAAACTTGCCAAATTAAGAAGCAAAACTTGGAGACCAAGTCTGGAAGCAACCGAGAGAAGATTTCTGAATTCTAAAGATGCCTAGGATTGCCAAATGTCAAAATCAGAGAGCACAAGAAAATTGGTGAAGAGATCCTCACCATTGGCCGCGGAACCGCGGCCAAACCCCCCTGTTGGCCGTGGATCCGCGGCAATCTAGAGAGATTGTGTGCTAAAATTTTGTGGAGTAAATCTCTGCTGAATTTTACCAAGTTTCCAACTAAAAGATTCTGGCTTTGCACTATAAAAGGGCACCGAGGGACTCTTGGAAAAGCTATCAAGCTGACGAGATCACGAAGTCCAAGACGGCTCACGCATCCAGGCTGATCATCAACTGTTCGTCTACCTCTTTCGGAAGAGTTCGAGAAGCAAACCAAGTTTTTGTAATCATTTTCTAAGGAATAAAGTGTAGATTGTTCAAGTTGATTAATAAAGGTAGTTATTTTATTTAATTCTTTTGCATTTTACATTATGTTTTCCTTCTTTGTCTTTTCATCTTCTTCTCCCAATATGCGCGAGTAATTCTCCGCTTGTTAGGGTTCGTATGATTAGGGTAGGCTAATGGATGATGAAAATCCCTAAACCCTTTTTAAGTCCTATAAAGTTTATGAACTTTATCAAAATAATCTTTAACATCCTAATCGGGCGCGCTAACAATTCTTTGTTAGTTCCGACCGCGATTAGAGATTAGATTAATGATTGTTTTGGTTAAGGCTAGATATAAACGGAGTTCCGTGTCGAGATAAGGGTTAAGAGTGGGATTCCTTTTCCCTCCAGAAACCCTAATCTACACGCATCACCGTCGTTCTAGTTTTAAATCTATTAAAGGATAAAAATGGTAACTTTTAATTAATCGTCCATAACTACTAAATCCTAACGAACCCTACAAGCCCTCTTATTATATTAACTACATCCTTAAATAATCTAGATCTATATTTTTGAATTCTTGCTTAACGTAGATCTAGAAACCATTCTTCAAAATTCTTTATCCCTCCTCTCTTTTTCAACACATCTAAAGTAAGATTAAAAGGTTCAACGTTTTCCTGAGGACGACCCGTACTCATCTCGGTCTAGCTACGCGCGACACCGTTATTGATTGCGGTTAACTACAAACAAACACACTCTTTCGAACCAATCAAACACATATGTATATATATGTATATATATGATATATATATATATATATATATATATATATATTTAAATGTATTTTGATTTATGTATCATGCTTGATGATACATGGAACTTGGGTGTATGAGACTCACACCTTAGTTAAGATAATATAGGGTTTTTATTATTAAGAGAAAACCAAAATGAGGTGGAAATTAGCCATGGTTATGAAGCTTGCAGAAGCTTGTGGAAACCTTGACCTAACTCCATTGACTTTTGTTTTACTCTAGATATTATTTAATCTAACCATTATCTTAGCCTTAGTTAAGTCTCTACAAGAGTTTATGTTAGATATGTTATCACCTATGGTTCATGAGATGCTTCATCTTCTTCATCTCGTTTTTCTTTACTTGATTTTTCTTGTGGTGAAAAAGAATGAGAGGAAAAATATTCTAAAGTGAGCTAAATTTCTACTTCATCAACCTATACCATATTAGCCATATAGTGTAGGTTGTTTGCTTCACTTATTCATACATTAGTGAAGAGGTAGCTTGAGTTGAGTCTCCTCAAAGTAGATCATCTTTGGCTTCGAAGATCATTAAGGAAGCTCGTTCATTTCGACTAGTGGAGCCTACGGAGAGTCCGGAGCACCACTACTTGGATCGAAGGGACTTCTACACGCAGCATTTGAAGTGATGGACCGGTCTACAAAGGTTGTATTTCATAATCACTTAAGTTTATTTTTGCTTACTTGTTTTGTTATCCTAATTCTCTAGTTCAATTCTAAGTTTGAGTTCATTAGCACACTATATTTTTAAATTGTATACTTGATACACCATGAAACCATTGTAGATGTGCTAAGAAACTCCAACATGGTATCAGAGCCAAGCTAGAGCATTAGGCATTGTCTAGACGAAATTAGAAGTCCGAACGAACTCCGAAAACCCCATTTTCCCATGCTCTCTGGAAATTTTTCCAAACGTTGGAATTTTTGAGATTAAAAATATTCAAAAAATCATGCAGGTAATTCAATGGACCCTTTTGAAGAACGAAACCCTAATTCAATTACTTGACCGTGGAACCGCGGCCAAATAATGGTATTTGCGGCGGTTCCGCGGCACTAAGTGTGAGGCTTGGGTTGGCACTTCAACGGTTGGTCCATAGGTACTGTGGCATGTTCTGGGTATTTTTTAACTGGGCTCTAGTGTTGAGTTTTTCTTAGAATTTGGGAATTCGTTGATTCGATCGAAATGTTTAATGTCGCCTAGCTATTTGTAATTTGTGATACAATATTTGGAATCCACAATTATAAGTTTTGTGAAAACTGGATTATATCTTATAAATCTAGCAATTTAATCTCGAATCATCGGTTGCCACGAAATTTCGATTTGGATCGAAACTTCGTCGCAATTGCGTTGCGTACGTGGATTCTCACCGGGTAACATTACTAGATAGCCACGCCCCAAGGCCCCGACCAAGTGACTATAGGAGAACCCCGTTGCCAAAAGCATCCGTTCGGATGCTCGTGGCCACGGTGTTCCGCCTAAGTGCACTTCGTCAACGGCATCGAGGGTGTGGCCGTCTACTAATGTTTCCGACGCGCTTTCGATCATATTGTTGGGAATCTTGTTGAATTACCCGACTAATTATTGAAAAGTTTTTTCAAGACGAGACTAAAATGCGGGGTTTGTAAAGTTAGGCATGAAATTTGGAATATATGATATTCCAGGTTTATGATGTCTAAGGGATTTGATGTGTTAGGTATGAAATCCGAAGTATGTGATATTTCGGGTTTATGATGTCTAAGGATGATTGCGGATTCTAATTATTGTAGTTCACATTTCTATTCTGCGACCGTAAGTGTAATATGTGGTGTATCGCCGGTTTCGTTGCTATATGACAATGACAATTGGGATACGCATATTTACTTACGATGATGACATGTGATGTTATGTGTTGCTGTGATATGATATAATGGATCATCGTGATAGAATGGCCGGGAGTTTTATGTGAGATGAGAGTCTTTCTTTTCATTAAAGTAAAATTCATTGTATGTAATATTCTTTTATTGGGGCACTTCCGGGTTGAGGATGATGTCACCATTGATATATATTATTTATTTTTCCGCATTAGGATAGACCCAAGGTGGGGAGCACAAGTAACCGGGTTCTAGGGTCCAGAGGGAGACCATCTCGAGGAGTCGAGACCGGGTTTCCTAACTGTAGAATTGGCAGGGTTACTTGCCGCTCTCGTAGGGGTCTAGGGATGTGAGTTTGGCTATTCATCATGAACGTGGAATCCGTGTTTTTTTACTAGCTTAATTTAAAACGTGGAAATCCTAGTATATCCAATATTTCATATGTTGACTTCTGCTGCAATGTTCTGTGATGAGATCATATTACTGCAAGAGACGAATGTTTTATTATTATATATATGATATATAATAGACGTTGCTTATGTTTTGCATCCGTGCTAGTCACGCCCCGCTATGCCGTTAGCTAAGTAACCTAACGGTGCATAACGGGACAAAGTGGCGAATGTGGATGGCATAAGCGTACGTTGTATTTTCGTTTCTTTATCTGTGATGCTTAGGAAGCATAAATGATGGGACTTCATTAATGAGATTAATGAAAAATAATGAAACCTAAAGATGTTGTGGAATCAAATTTTTAAAAAGGGTAGCTCTAGTTCTTGCTTTGCATAGTGGTATTCCTTGTAGAATATCCAGCACCTTATTCGATAAGTAAAGAGCCGAATCCCTTCACCGGGAGTGACCTCTTTAGCAGAAGCTAGCAGATGCTACAACTAACATGGTTTTGGTTTTTGATTGTTATTTTAGTTTTAGTTTTGCATAGTGGTATTCTTTTTAGAATATCAAGCACCTCATTCAATAAGGAAAGAGCCGAGATCCCTTCACCGGGAGTGACCTCTTTAGAGAAACTAGTAAAAGCCTAAAAACACTCCTTTTCAAAATCACTAGATTCTGCAACGATATCAACTTCATTACGCAAAAAGTTTTCTTAAAAACCTGTCATAGCCCCCCCCCCGTCATTTCATTTAGGTGCTATTTAGTATTTGTGTTGCGTTTGTTGGCCTCCGTCTAGGCGTAGTGTGCGGTGGCTGATTAGTACTTATTTTCTAGCATGTGATGCGATTGGATTATGGTAGTCGTACGACTTTGTTGGCCTCCGTCAAGGGTCGTGCGGGCGGGTTCAATTCAATCAAGAAATGTACGGGTTGAAATTGACTAGTGTCCTATGGTTTGTTGGCCACCGTCAAGGTCATAGGACGTTAGGGGCAAAATATTATCGGGAATTTCAAGTGTTGAAATTAGTAATGAGATTGCATACCTTCTATGAGATAGTTGGATCCCGATACCCGCTGCAAGTAAGAGTTACTTCTGGGAGAGTTTTGAACTATACAATTAGCTAACCCATTAGGTGTCTAGAAAGGTGTCAATGGGGTTATTCCTCTGGGAAAACGAGGTTTATTTTAATTAGGTCCGTGCGAAAGCACGGGGAACCTCCCTCAAAGTACCGAAACTAGCCTGGCTGACCGGTTAGCGAACTTGTAAGGTGTAATTAATCCCGGCTAGTCTTACCTTTTAGGCTTTGAAGGAAGATTTGATAAAAAGCAGTGGGAGCCATCCTGATTAGATAAAATAATAACCAATCTAATCTTATAAAAGCGCACACAGAGTGTTTTCTTCTCTCTCTCTTCAGGTATCGACTATGACATGCCTTAATCAAGATAATAATATGGATGTATTGACCGAACCTGCTTATTATACTGAGCTGGGGAATATTGGTTCCTCTCTTCCTTATAACTGGTATAAGACTGAGCAGGAAATAGGGGAATACCTGGATTTCCATGGCACCCAATCGAGGAAAGATCATGTTGATGTATATTCTTCGGGTGTGTTTATTACCGAGAAATGTTTCTCAGTATCCTCTACGTCCTAGGTATGAGATACCGGATCAGGATCCCACATATGTAATCTGCTACATGGGCTACAGAAAGGTAGAGAACTGAGAATGGGTAATATGTCTGTAAGTGTTAGAGAATGGTGCAATTGTTGCAGCCAAATCAGTTGGCAAATATCACCTTGTATTACCAATTAGTTAATACATTGATTCTGAACAAATGTTATTACATACCGAACCTGATATACAACATTACATCAGATTCTTTATTAAGTTAAAGAAAGATATAATTCTGTATTGGAGGACAATGTTGTGAACATTTTCCTGAATCAAGAGTTGATTGGATCAGGCACGTTATGTAATGGCATATATTAACTAAATCAAACCATAGTTCAAAGTATATACAACACACACAAGAGGAGTGGTTCAGAAATGAATGAATCCTTCTTGTGGCATTGTAGACTAGGTCATATCAATGCGACACGGATAGCTAAGTTATATAAGGATGGATATTTAAATCCGTTTGAACTTTCATCTTATGAAACTTGCCAGTTATGTCTCAAAGGTAAAATAACCAAAACTCCGTTTACTGGAAATAAAGAAAGAGTTATTGAACTCTTGGGACATATACATGATGATGTATACGGTCCCATGTCTACAAATGCCATGGCTGGTTCTTTGTACTTCATTACATTCATCGACGATCTCTCAAGATTTGGACATGTGTTCTTGTTGAAACACGAGTCTGAAACTTTTGAGAAATTCAAGGAATATAAGTTTGAAGTTAAGAACCAGACGGGTAGAAGTATTAAAGTCCTTCGATGAAATCAGGGAGACGAATACTTGAGCATGGAGTTCCTGGATTTTCTAAACAGAGAATAGGATTCTCTCTCAGCTTACTCCTTCGTATACACCACAGCACAACGGTATATCGGGGCGGAGGTATCTCACCCTATGAGATATGGTGTGCTCTATGATGAGTACTGCTGAGTTACCTGTTTCCTTTTAAGTGTTTTGCACTTAAGAAGCTGCATAACTATTGCATAGGGTTCCGACTAAATCAGTGCCTACCGCTCCATATGAGATATGGGAAGAGAAGAGACCATATCTTAATTTTATTAAGATGTGGGGTTGTCCGGCCTATGTTAAAAAGCAAAATCCCGATAAACTCGAGGCAAGGTCAGTTCTGTGCAAGTTTGTTGGATATCCCAAACATTCGCGAGGGTATATCTTCTACCACACCGAGGAACAAAAGGTGTTTATTTCTTGGAATACCACCTTTTTAGAAAAGGAATTTCTTGCAAAAGAAATTAGTGGCGATGAGGTAGATCTGGAAGAAGTTCCGGCTACACAAACTGCGACTGATGATTTAGTAAAACTAGAGGATTTGATAGTTCCCAACGAATCTCAGCCTCTTCGTCGATCTACTAGGGTTCCTCATCCACCTTAGAGATACTACGGTTTTCTCATAGACGGTAGGAGCAAGGATTGCATCATGGAAGATGATGACCCTACTAGCTTTGAGCATGCCATAATGAGTGGAGACTCCATGAAATGGCTGGATGCTATGCGATCTGAGATGGAATCCATGTACACCAACAAAGTATGGACTTTGGAAGATGTTCCTAAAGGGGTAAAACCCATCGGCAGCAAGTGGATCTTCAAGAAGAAATTTGGTGTAGATGGAAAAGTTGAGACTTTCAAAGCTAGACTTGTAGCAAAAGGTTTCCGTCAACGACCAGGTGTGGATTACGACGAAACCTTTTCTCCAGTGCCTATGCTTAAATCCATCAGGATTAAAGCACGCATCGTGGAGTTGGAACATCTGTTTTGAGTTTGACTTCATCAAAAGGTAGATGAACCTTGTATATACAAGAAGATTGTAGAGGGTAAGGTTGTCCTCCACGTATTGTATGCAGATGACATACTCTTGATAGGAAATGGTTTCCTATGCTACACTCGGTCAAGCTCCTCTTATCACAAGGATTCTCCAAAGAAGCTCTGAATGATACCTTCTACATCTTGTGGATTATGATCTATGGTGATAGATCTAAGTGGATGTTGGGAGTGTCCCAAATCCAGGTACATTAACACCATACTAAAGGGGTTTAATATTGATGTTTCTAAGCATGGTGGTTCACCCACTTACTCAGGAATCACTCTCTCCAAAATGATGTCTTCCAAGACTGATTTGGAGAGAGCTCGCGTGCAAGGGATACCCTATGCTTCGGCAGTAGGCTCTATCATGTTTGCGATGTTATGTACCAGACCAAATGTAGCTGACTCAATAGGAGTAGTGATTAGGAATCAATCATATTTTGGGAGAATCAATGGTAATCTATAAAGGACATTCTTAACTACTTGAGAAGCACTAAAGATGTGTTCTTGGTGTATGGTAACGGTGAACTCCAGTGGGAGTCCTTTATCGATTCGAGCTTCCATAGTGATAAGGTCGACTGGAAGTCAGTCTCAGACTTTGTCTTTACCCTCAGTGTAGGGATGGTGTGTTGGAAGAGTTCCAAGCTAGATACCATGGCAAACTAGTTGATAAAGGCTGAATATATCGCTACCAACGATGCTACCAAAGAAGCAGTCTGGATATTATTGTTCATGAGATAAACTTGGTTCCTACCATTGAGCGTCCAATAAATGTTATTGTGAAAACAATAGAGTTGTGGCTTTGGCCTAGGAAAGCCGGTCCCATCAGCGATCTAGACATATTCTTAGGACAATATCACCTGATCAGGGAGATGGTTGATCTCCAAGAGATCGAGGTAAGGAGAGTAGACGCGAAGGATAACACAGCGGACCCACTCACAGAAGCCTTTCTCTAGAGAGACTTTTATGGAATGTTGGGTATGAGATACTACAACAACTGGCTTTAGTGCAAGTAGGAGATTGTTAGTTATATGTATGCCCTAGAGGCCATTATTGTGCATATGATGTATATTATAGTGGATGCTTGGACATATATAGGGAGGACTTTCTTGCTCGACATGATAGTATGCTATCTGGTTACTCTTTATCTTAACATGTACACTTGTACTGTCTCTCTGTTACATATTGATAAAGCCCTTAGGATGTGGACTTGACTACCAGGACTATGATGTAGATCATACTAGTGGGGCCAGGGTAGTCCACAAGTACATCCTTTAATTGTTCCTAGTCGAGGGAGTATCGAGACAGGGCATCAATATTCCAGAGTAGACTAGTGTGTACGATTCTTGACCCTGTATAGGGCGATGGTTGATCCCACAACCATTGGTGTTTGATATCAAAGAATGTGCACAGGTGCTCATTAGAGAATGGGTACACCGAACATGAATCGCCAAGAACTCCTAGATGGTTTTATACCTGATGTCAGATAGCAATTCTCTGGTGAAACTCGTACAGGTTAGTCTGTAGACACAAGATCGTCATAGAGTCTTGTGTGATTCCCACTATGCTTTGATTTCCATCATACCACGTTCAAAAGAAAGTGCAAACCGGTGTCTTTTAGGTACAGTCCTGAATCACATGGAGGCAATGAGCGATAGGAGGGGTTTCGTCTCTCCCAGTATTGGGGGTTGATGTTGCGCTGTGCACGAATGGCTATAACAGGAAGTCCTTGGCCAGGGCTGATTATGAGATTTACTGGTAAGTGTTATCAGTAGTTTCTCGACCTGTTATGAGCCTCACATCGGCATGACTTATCAAGTTACTGGGATCTGACGTTTACCACCCCTAGACTCGATAAGCGACATATGAGACGAAGAGACCGGACTGTACGGTAGTGTTACTGATTGGATTCGCAGGAGTATGAGCATGCTTGCTTTTTGATCTTCTGATCACTCAATACTTGGGTGGCCGTTACGTTTAGCAGACCGCTTGCGGCTTGTGGGTGACTGATATGATCACCACCTACTGCCGGCGTATTGACGAGTCTTTAGAGTCCTACACAGAGGTTTCCTAGCTCAAGCGAAACGAAGTAGGGCACATATGTCATATGTGTGGGACCGAGATAAATACGTGTATGTGATACCGTATTCCAATCTCACGATAAAGGTTATATGTGATATAACCGAATTATTGAATCAAGTGTTGATCCGATGATTCGATATTTGTCGGGTACATGTGATATTGCCGGATTATTAAATCAAATGTTGATTTAATAATTTAATATATATATATGTGTGTATATATATATTTGATATATTAATATATATTAACTAATATAATTGAGCACCTAAATATTTCTTTTCTACATTCACATTTAACACATATGTGTGTATATATATATATATAGATAGATATATATAAATGTATTTTGATTTATGTATCATGCTTGATGATACATGGGACTTGGGTGTATGAGACTCACACCTTAGTTAAGATAATGTAGGGTTTTTATTATTAAGAGAAAACCAAAATGAGGTGGAAATTAGCCATGGTTATGAAGCTTGGAGAAGCTTGTGGAAACCTTGACCTAACTCCATTGACTTTTGTTTTACTCTAGATATTATTTAACCTAATCATTATCTTAGCCATAGTTAAGTCTCTACAAGAGTTTATGTTAGATATTTTCTCACCCATTGTTCATGAGATGCTTCATCTTCTTCATCTCCTTTTTCTTTACTTGATTTTCTTGAGGTGAAAAAGAATGAGAGGAAAAATATTCTAAAGTGAGCTAAATTCCTACTTCATCAATCTATACCATATTAGCCATATAGTGTAGGTTGTTTACTTCACTTATTCATACATTAGTGAAGAGGTAGCTTGAGTTGATTCTCCTCAAAGTAGATCATCTTTGGCTTCGAAGATCATTAAGCAAGCTTGTTCATTTCGACTAGTGGAGCCTACGGAGAGTCCGGAACACCACTACTTGGAGCAAAGTGATTTCTACACGGAGCATTTGAAGTGATGGACCGGTCTAAAAAGGTTGTATTCCATAATCACTTAGGTTTATGCTTGCTTACTTGTTGTGTTACCCTAATTCTCTAGTTCGATTCTAAGTTTGAGTTCATTAGCACACTATATTTTTAAAATTGTATACTTGATACACCATGAAACCATTGTAGATGTGCTAAGAAACTCTAACAGATGATACAATGGAGATGGCAATGCAAGACTCATATGGTAAAATATTTATATATTTTTTGTTTATTGAGAAAAAGGAAAATGTGAATAAATCATGGCTAAGTTTCTACACACTTCTTTACTTGACCTAGGATTAACCATAATCTATTCTCTCTGTGTTCTTTAACTCAATATTAAAAATATCTAGATATTTTATAACCATGGTTGTGGGTGAGTGTGGCTCTCTCATATTTATTTTCTTTTCTCATTTTATTAACATGAGAATTATCAAAAGAGCTCAAGCTTAGCCATTCTCCTTCTTCTTCCTCATTCAAGCTCTCTAGCTTTTTTCAAGTGAGTGAAGAACATAAAAAGAAAGGTTTTTTAAGTGAGATCCAAACCCACATCACCAATCTATATTAGTCTAGCCCACTAGTGTAGGTTGTTTGTTCCACTTCCATTTAGATCAAGTGAAGCTAGGAGCTTGAGCCACGGGACTCCGTGGTGGATCTTCGTGGACTTCGAAGGTTTCAAGCGAACCCGTTCAAACACCAAGTTGATCCAAGGAGTCACAAGAGAAGGTCTACAAAGGTTGTATTACTCAGCTCTTAGTGTTAGACACTTGTTAATATGTGATACTAATTCTTTGTTACCCTAATTTTCTAGTTCAATTCATGGTTGGTATTGTTTAGCACCCCTAAATTTTGTTATAGCATGTTTGATGCAAGCCAAACCCAAGGCATAGTGCTAGAGAATCCCTACAAATTGTGCGCGGAATTCTAATGCCGTGGTTTTCTTTACTTGCTTCTGTGATGCGTATATGTGTTGTTTAACGTCTTCTATTCGCTATACGTCGATTAGAAGGGGTTGCATGCATCTTATTTATCTGTGGTGTTGCTTGTGATATTTTTGAGATGGTTTTGACGGATTGTTGTGATGGATAGCCTATAGTGCAATGTTTGTTGTTGTTCAGTTTTGATTCATTTGTATATTCATTATTGCGGGGAGAGCATCTGACATATGGACCGTTGTTTCTGCCTGGTTTTATATTCTTTTATTAGGGCACGTCCAGATTGAGGTCGATGTCAACACTGTATATATTTTCCTTTTCTGTACTAGAATTACCCCGCGGCGGAGTGCTCGAGTAGCCGGATTCTAGAGGGAAACGGGACTCCATCTCATGGCATTGAGACCGGAGTGCCTTACTCTAGAATTAACGGGCTATTCGCCGCACTCGTAGGGGTATAGGATGACCCAGGTGGAGTGCTCAAGTTATCGAATTCCGTGAAGTGTTGGGTGGCCCATTCACTTTGTTGATTGGGGTTTCCTCTCTTCTGGAATTGGTGGGTAACTTGCCGCATTCGTAAGGGTCGTAGTTATACATTGTACATGCTATCCACACGACCGGAGAACATCGGGTTTCATATGCGGCTCGAATGAAACCCGGGGCCCTAAGTTTATCCGCTTTTCCATATTGCTTATCGCTTTTCTGTGATGTTGCTTATATCATGCCTGGGACGGATAGTTATATATATATATATATATATATATATATATATATATATATATATATATTAGTAGATGTTGTATATATTTTGCATCCACGCTAGTCCAGCCCCCGCTATGCCATTAGTTAAGTAACCTAACGGTGCATGATAGGGTCCCGTGGCAAATGCGGATGGCACATACGAACATTGTATTTTCTTTTTTTCTGGTGTAATAGATTTTAATTGATGGGACCGCGTTAATTTTGATTAATGTATGAAAAATAAAACTAAAAGATATTGTCGGAACAAATTTCGAAAAACTATAGTTGTGTTTTTTCACTTTGCATAGTGGTATTTTTTAGTGATATATGCCCTAAAGGCCATTATTGTATCATACTAGTTTGTATATTACATATTGGAAGTTTGGGATATACACGGATATAGTAACAGTCTTGCTTGAAATGGTAGTATGCTACTTTGTTTGTTTCTACCTCAATATATGCATGTGTTTCCTTTAGCATATCGCTTATATATATTGGTAGAGCCCTTAGGACTTTTGCTTGATTATCAGCGTTGTGATGACAGTCACACTAGTGGGGGCTGGGTATTCTATAAGCACATCCTTATACAGGTCCCTAGTCGTAGGATTATCGAGACGGGGCATCGATACTCCAGAGTAGACTAGTGTATACGCTTCTCATCCCAGCAGGGGAGATGGTCTGTCCCACAGCCATTAGTACGCCGTACTGGAGATAGTATGCAGGTGCTCATTGGGTTATGAGTACACTGGACTGGACTCATAGGGAGCTGCTGGTGGGTATTATACCTATCGTCGGTGCTGGGTTCGCTTAGCACCCCTGACGGTTTTGGCACGCATCAAGTATGCTATATTTAAAATTTTAGGGTGCAGAGCGAGCCCAAACCAAGGATCTAACTAGAGAATTAGGGTTTTTGAAACATGTAAACAACTTTACACTAAGTGATATAGGAATACAACCTTTGTAGACCGATTCTTCACTTCTAAAGCTCCGTATAGTAGTCCTTTTGCTCCAAGTAGTGGTCTCCCGGACTCTCCTTAAGCTCCACTAGGCGAAAGGAATGAGCTTGCTCAAGGATCTTCGAGGCTGAAGATGATCTACGTTGAAGAATCGCTAACTCAAGCTACCTCTTCACTAATTGATGATTAGTGAAAGAAACAACCTATACTAAATGGCTAGTTTGTTATAGATTGGTGAAGTAGGAATTTTGCTCACTTTAGAATTAATTTTTTCTTTTTCTATTTCTTCTCACAAGAAAGCTAGAAAGCAATGAAGGAGTTGAAGAAGTGATCAAGTGTTGAACCATGGGTGAGAAAATATCATATATAAACTCTTGAAGAGACTTAACCAAGGCTAAAAATAATGGTTAGGTTAATAAATATCTAGAGTAAACCAAAATTAGTGGACTAAGTCAAGGTTTCCACAAGCTTCTAAAAGCATCTTAAACCATGGCTTTTTCTACCTAAATTTGTTTTTCCCTTGATAATTAAATCCCCAAATTATCTTAAGTATGGTATGAGTCTCATACACCCATGTCTAATGTATCATCAAGCATGACACAAAAATAAATACATTAATATATATCACATATATATTTAAATGTATTTGGAGAAAACAATTCTTAAGTGGGCTAATACTAGTTAATGTATATTAATATATCAAATATATAATTATACATTAAATTATTAAATCAACACTTGATTTAATAACCCGGCTGTATCGCATACAACCGACTAATATCATTTAACAAATTATTGAATCAACACTTGATTCAATAATCCGGTTATATCACATATAATCTATATCGCGAGATCAGAATACGGTATCATATATACGTATCAATCTCGGTCCCGCACATATCACATATGTTCCCTACTTCGTTTTGCATGAGTTAGAAAACCTCTGTGTAGGACTCTAAAGACTCGTCAATACGCCGGCAGTAGGTAATTATCATATCAGTTACCCATAAGCCGTCAGCGGTACTAGATGGACGTAACGGCTACCCGGGTATTGAGCGATCAGAAGATCAACAAGCAAACTTGTTCATACTCCAGTGAATCCAATGAGTAACACTACCATACAGTTCGGTCTCTTCGTCTGATATGTCGCATATCGAGTCTGGGAGTGGTAAACGTCAGGCCGCAATAACTTGATAAGTCATGCCGATGTGAGGATCATAATGGGTCGAGAAACTACTAATAACACTAACCAGTAAATCTCAGTTTCCGCCCTGGTCAGGAACTTCCTATTATGGCCAATCGAGCACAGTGCAACATCAACCCCCATTACCGGGAGAGACGAATCCCCTCCTATCACTCATTGCCTCCATGTGACTCGGAACTGTACCCAAAAACCACTGTTTTGCACGCTCTCTTGAACGTGGTAAGGTGTAAATCAAAGCACAGTAGGAATCACACAAGACACTATGATGATCTCGGGTCTAAAGACTAACCTGTACCAGTGTCACCAGAGAACTGCTATCTGACGTTAGGTATAATACCATCTAGGAGTTCTCGGCGAGTCCTGTTTAGTGTACCCAATCTCCACTTAGCACCCGTATAAAATCTTTGATGTCAAACACCAATGGATATGGGATCATCAATTGCCCATCAAATGGGTCAAGAAACATATACGCTAGTCTACTCTGGAATATCGATGCCCCGTCTCGATACAGCATGACTAGGAACAATTAAAGGATGAACTTGTAGACTACCCTGGCCCCACTAGTATGATCTTCATCATAATCTTGGTAGTCAAGTACACATCCTAAGGGCTTTACCAACATGTGAGAGCAAGACAATATCACAATACTAGTCAACATGTTAAGATAAAGAGTAACCAGATTGCATACTATCATGTCGAGCAAGAAAGTCCTCTCTATATATGTCCAATCATCCATTATAATATACAATCATGTACAATAATGGCCTCTAGGGAATACATACAACTAATAATCGGGTAGCAGTTCCCAGGTGACATGAGTACAGCTTAGTCCATCGACTTGACACTGCTAGTTTGCCTCGAGTGTATTCCCACTGTTCTTATATTACTACCCTACCACGTGTTAAAGGAATCGTGCAAATAGGTAGTAGCTAGGTGCAGTCCCGAAGCACTTGGAGGCAGTGGCGGTTAGATAGGATGTCTCTCTCAGTATTGGGGGTTGGTATCGCGCTGTGTTCGGAAAGCCATTACACAAACTCCCTGGCCAGGGCAAGCAAGATTTACTGGTAGGTACTCCAGTAGTTTCTCAGGGTGTTTTGGGCTACACTCCGGCATGACTTATTGCGCTATTAGGGGTCTGACGTCTACCGCCCCTAAGCCCGATATGCGATACTCTTAGATGAACAGACCGGACTGTACGGAGATTGTCATAGATAGGCTCAGTAGGAGTTCGGATGAGTTTACTCATCGGCCTTCTTATCGAAAGATACCTGGGTAGCCGTTACGTGCAGCTAGTACCGCTGAAGTGCTTTTGGTTAAACCCACTGCCAGCGTAGTGTCGAGTCTTTAAAGTCCCACACAAAGGGTTTCCCTGCATCGGGCAAAGATGTAGAGATCGTATGGTTTTACGACAGGGTTCGATCCCGTAAGTGTACTTGTACACAAATGATGATTCGGACAGATAATACTAGTAGGTTTTGGTTTAAGCCGGATCTTTGTATTATATTGATGGATTATTTTTGTCTCTTTGTATTCGTATTTTTCGGAATACGGATACGGGTATATATATACGGTGAGGGGTATTCTTGTAATTTTCTCAAGTATACTTCTTGAAGAAGACACCTCATTTTGTATTTAATCATTTGATTAAAAGATAAATGAGGTAGAGGTATGAGGTGGAGATTCATATTAAATGAAACATGGCTCTTAGGTGATCATGAGGGTGACTCACCATGTGACCATTCAAGTATGCTTGATATTTTTCTTATGCATTATTGGATGCTTGATATATTCAAAACTCTTAGCTATCTTCATACTAATGTTCATTCTACACTCTCACTTCCTGAAGCTCCCCTTCTTCTTCCTCTAACCCTAAATCTCTCATGTGTTGAGAATCCTAGGGTACTTAGAGACATACTAATCCATCTACACTCTTTACATCATCTAGGACATCTAGTTTAGCGAAGTAGATGCCGTAGTTGTCTCGGATTTGAGGTTGGAGCTCGGACTATCAACTCTCGGGTGGATCGTCTTTGACTCGAGAAGGCTGATGAGGAGGCATCGATCCAAACGATCTTTGGAGCTTATGACGAGGAGGAGGACAGCGACAAGAAGACCCGAAGGACATGGTAATGTGAGGTATAACTTCCTATCCTAGTAGTTAACCTCATACAGTTTAGCTAGTCAGGGTTTAGTATCGATCCTGGAGTTCAAGTCGGTGTTGCGAAGCCCGTAAAAATCGTTTTTATGTATTCCGCCTCCCCGCGAACCGGCGGGGTGTGCAACATCGACTTACAGTATTCATTTAGGAATATCCAGCACCTCATTCGAGGAGGCAAGAGCCTAGATCCCTTCACGGGGAATGACCTCTTGAGCAAAAGTTTATAACACTATAGATTACTCGGTTTTCTTTAAAACCACTAGTTTTCAAAATCAAAGCCTAAACCACTCCTTTTCAAAACTACTCGGTTCCTTCAATGATATCAAGTTCATTACGTTAAAAGTTTTCGCCAAAAACCAGCCATAGACCTCCGTCGTTTCAAATAATTAGTACTTAGTATTCGTGATGCGTTTGTTGATTATTCATCAAGACGTAGTATACGGTAGCTATGTAATGATTGTCTGTAGCATAGATAATGTGATTGGTTAGGACCGGCGTAAGATTTTCTTAATTATTCATCAAAGGTTATGCGGGTGGGTCTAATATAATCTTGGATAACGACGGGTTGGACTTGACTAGGATCTTTTGATTTGTTGATTATTTGTCAAGGTCATTAAGGTCCTAAGGGCAAAAACCACATCGGGAGTTTCAAATATACAGGAAACTTGCTAGTGTTGCATACTTTTTGGAGTGTAGTGACTAGAGTGGTTTCCATGTAGGTTATCACGCGATGATAGTTGAATCCCGATCTCACTGATGAGTACGCTTACTCTGGGGAAATATTTTTCACTTCACAATTAGCTAACATATTAGGTATCTAGAAAAGTGTTGACGGGGCTACGCCTCTACGGAAACGAGATTTATTCTAATTAGGTATGTGCAAGAGCACGGGGAACCTCCTTCGGAGTACCAACACCTACCTAGCTAAACGGTTAGCAAACTTGTAAGGTGTTAATAATCCCAGCTAGTTCTCCTTTTAAGGATTTAAGGAGAATTCGAGAAAATAGTGGAAGCCATCCTGTTTAGATAAAATAATAACCAATCTAAACTTGCAAGAGCGCATGCTGAGTGTTTCTTTTCACTCTCTCTCCAGGTAACAACCATGCCACGCCTTAATCAAGATAATAAAATGTATGACTTGACCGACCCGGATTCTTATTCGGTGCTAGAGAACGTCGATTCGGCTCTAACATATGACAACTGTCACGAGTATGAGCAAGGGAAAGAGGATTATATGAATTCCTTTATGTCCCTAACGAAAAAGAAGCATACTCTTGCATCTCCTTCAGGTGTTCTTGTTATTGAGAACTGTTTTTTGGTCGGTCCTACCTCTTGGGTAATAGATACCGGATCAGAATCTCATATCTATAATTTATTGCAGAGACCAAGAAAAATTAGGATGGTTGGACCTGGTGATATGTCCCTTAGAGTAGGGAACGAAGCACAAGTTGATGCTGCAGCCGTCGGTGAATATCACCTAGTATTGCCAAGTGGCAATACTATGATTTTAAACAACTGCTACATGTACCTTCCATACTTAGCAACATCATATCAGTTTCTTTACTTGATAAGGATAGATATAATTTGTTCTAGATAGAAATATCATGAACATTTACCTTAATCAGATATTGGTTGCAGAAGGTACACTGTGTAATGGTATCTACGTTCTAAATCAAAACACAACTTTCAATATACAAAATACACGCAAGAGGAAGAGTTCAGATATGAACGAAGCCTACTTATGGCATTGTAGACTTGGTCATATCAACGAGAAAAGACTATCTAAGTTACATAAGGATGGATATCTGAATCCGTTCGAATTTTTATCTTATGAAACTTGTCGGTCTTGTCTTAAAGGAAAGATGACTAAATCTCTATTCACCGGAAACGGAGAAAGAGCGACAGAGCTCTTAAGACTCATACACAATGATGTATGTGGTCCGATGTCTATACATGCATGGGGTAGGTTCTCATACTTCATCACATTCACTGACGATCTCTCTAGGTTCGGATATGTGTATCTTTTGAAACACAAATCTGAAGCTTTTGAGAAATTCAAAGAATACAGAAACAATGTAGAGAACCAGACTGGAAAAAGTATCAAGTGTTGGATATAGTGCCATCATGGAAATTATTGTAATCGCAGGCATGCGATTATAATGATTGAAGGAGGCCCTATACAGTTAGAACAGTCTTACTCGAGATGATAGTATGCTATCTTGTTTGACTTTATCATTACGTACATGTCTTGTGTGGTATAGCATATCACTATTATATATTGATAGAGTCCATAGGATTCATGCTTGACTACCAGGGTTATGATGGAGATCACACTTGTGAGAACTGGGTAGTCTATAAACACATTCTTAAATGTCCCTAGTCATGGGAATATCGAGACCGGGCATCGATATTCCAGAGTAGACTACTGTATATGTTTCTTGACCTCAACGAGGGGCGATGGCCGATCTTACAACCATTGGTGTTAGTGTAACGTTTCAGAAATCGTTTAGGCGAATTTTCCGTTAATCGGTAAATAATTTGTGTTTTCCATAAAAACTAGAATATAATCATTTTTCAATATAGACTTGAATGCACCTAGTTTAACTAGGAAATTGCCAGTATGCGGTTTTTAGTTGTTCGCTTATAATTTTTAGTTCACTTAAATATTTTTCCTTAATTAAAATATTATTATAAGCTTTTAATTATGCACTTGATTAGTGGTAATTACAAATTAGATTGGGTTAATTATACAAAAGTGAATCATGCTAACTTAATTACAAGATTAAACATTTTTGTCTTCTTTTCAAAATATCTATGTGTTCTAGATATTTCTAGGGTTTAAACGAAATTAGAAAAGAAAATGAATTTGAGGTGGCATGATGGGAGGTGCTTTAATTGAACTTTAATGGTGTTTTTAACTGAGATTTTTCCACACAATTCCACAACCTTCTTCTTTTCTCCTTGTTGGCCGAACCCCCCTGACTGCCCATTCTTTTTCCCCACTCCATTTCCACTTCTTAAAGCTCCAAAAATCCATCAAAAATCAAAGAAAAATCCCACAAACTCTAAATTAAATCCTTATACGTTATTCTTTAGCTTAAATCTAGCTTGGTTCATGAAGAAAGTTAGTATTTTGGAGGCTATTTTGGAAGTGTATTTGCAAGTTTGAGAATCAAGTGTGAGGTATAAAATCCTAACCCTAAACTTTAGTTGTTGTTTAAATGCTTTAATCTAGTTTATTAGATGTTTAATTATAGTTTTAATTAGCAAGTTTGGAAGTTCAAGAGGGGGTTATGAAGATCAAGTTAGGGTTTTAATTATTAGTAATGGTTAATTGAGTAGTTTAGACATGGAAAACCTAACCTAGTTGTGTGATTGTGAATTGTTATTTTCCTAATTGTCTAATTAAGCTTGATTGCAAACTAATTTTTACTAAATCTTATATGGGTGAGATTAAAATTGTAATAAGAGTTTGTATGGCTTAATTAAGCTATTATGTAATGATTGTGGCCACTAGAATTATTTAAACTTCTAGATTTGTGCTAAAATGGTTAAAAGATCTTTACTAGGTTTTTGGTAAAATTAGACATGAGTTTTATTTGACGTAGTGATGAAATATATATTATCTTGTACGATATTTATTGTGTTGTGAATGAGCGATTGGTACGATTGGGTTTAGGCTTGGCGGTTTTCACGAATAGCGACCCTAGTTAGGGTTTTGGCTATATTTTCCGGTATTGGGATTGTTGAATTTGAGGCTTGATATTGTATTTGGTCGTTGGACGTTTCTACATCAACGACGAGGGTTGTTTGGTTGTTTTTGCATGCGTAGGCTATAGATTCTAACCTATGAGCGCACCGTGTGCCGTATCGATTTTCGGACTTGGTTTTCATAACATTGTGATATGTGTTGATTTGTAGATACCCTCGCGTGGATTCCGAGACGACGAAGCACATCGACTATGCCTGGACGAAGAGTTCCACAGGTGAGTAGATTTTTATCTACGGGGGAAGTCGGGTGGATGGCGTATATCACCCCCGCAAATTATGAATGGAGACCGATATATATAGAATACAGTCGGAGAAACCTACACTAGAAAACTATAGATGTGGTTAAAAAAGATAGTTAGAGGTGATATTAATGATTTAGTATATATCGAGATATGAGATGAAAGCTATAGGGACATAACTCTTGGAGATTTATATGATAGAAAGCATATGTTAAATGACTTGATGTGAGAGATTGATGCAATGAAAAGAGTATGCGATGAGATATGATGACTTGGTTGATATGTCATTATATGGATGCGAGTTGATAAGAAATAGTTGATACCTTGCCGGTCCCCTGATACGAGATTGACACAGATGTGACCGGGAAGATAGGTATATAATATATATAATGTTGTGAATCATGAGTGATATGCCGTACGAGACGTTAGGTCCGTACCCTCATTGTTGTATAGATTGATAGAATCGCTAATTGGTTAATGCTGTCGTACGATGGATTGTACCATACGTGATGTTGTGAGGCTGGATGCCGATTGATAGATTCACTGACTCGGATATATTATAGATACATATACCTTTTAGCATTTCGCTTACGATGTACCTTATGCTACGTTCATGTCATTCTCATTGCATTATATATACATGTGCTAGTACACCTACACCATTATCGATGATTTGTATGTTACACTTATACAGATTGGTCAGCTCACACACTTTATCATCGATAATTGCTATGTCACTTACACAGTAGAATTGCATCATCATGCTACTACTCTGGATTGTTCAGTATTGTCACATCACTATACTTGTTTGCATGATATATTTGCTATGCTCACATCACTATACTTGGTTGCATGATATACTTGCTATGCTCACATCAATATACTTGGTTGCATGATATACTTGATATGCTCACATTTCGGTGGTATGTTGCATACATCATGCTTTATGATATTACGCATTGAGATGCTGTTTTCATGAGATTCTGGATTTGAGAACCGTGGTTATATTTCAAAGGAAAATATGTATTTTTTTAAAAACACGATTTCTCTTGATATGATATTTCGATGCGTCCACCATGAGTTTTCTCGGTTCTGAGACTTGAGTTAGAAACCCGATTCGAGGAGCAGGAGGCACCGTCTGCGGGAACATGATAGACCCGGTATGGTTCCCCGGGACAAGAGTTGATTTTCGTGGTGTAGACAATGAGCCTGGCAGATGGAGTACTACCTACCGGTGATTGTATAGAACTCGGCGGATGTCCAGAGGACACCGTTTTGGAGATTGATATGAGATAGTTATGAGGAACGATCTAAGGATGCGGCGCCTGAGATATGAGGATTTACGTGTCGATACTGGACACGGGTTTCATGATGTTTCGAGTGTCGGTGTTGGACACTCAGGTTCCATGATTTGATGTGTCATTGATAGACACACATTCTTTGGTATTCTCATATATTTATAGGCATTGATTATATTGTTGGACGAGATCCACCTGTTGGGTTCCTAGGCACTCTTACAAGGGTTAATAAAGCATCAACCATGCCCGAATAAAAATTTAGACGTGCCGAACAACCCAAAGCCGGGATCTTTGCTAGATAATTAGGATTTAACATGCAAGTAAACATCTTTACAACTAAAAGTGAGGGATTACAACCTTTGTAGTCCGCTTCGCTTCATAAGCTCCGAGTAGAAGTCCCTTCACCGCGATCCACGATCTTCTGGACTCAAGAGAGGCTCCACAACTCGAACGATTCATGCTTGCTCATAGTCTTCCTTTTCTCCGATGATCTACTTCGAAGTTTCTATAACTCAAGCTATCTCTCTCTAATGAGGTGAACACCCTAATCTAATTGGCTAGATTAGATGAGGATGATGGAGTAGTATTTGTGCTCTCTTTTCTTATCAAATTCTCACTCTTAATCATCACAAAATGAAAACCTAGAAAGCTTTCTCAAAGCTCAAGGTTGAAGAAGAAGAAGAAATAATGGATAAATCCTTTTGTGATGAATAATGAAATGATATATGATTAATAATGTAACCATGGTCAACTATGACAAGGCTAACTCATGTAAAGAATTAACTAGGGCTAGGGTTTGGGTTGGGTTAAAGAATGAGTCACTAGAAAATATCAACCATAATGTCTTAACTCATGACAAAAGAAATCCTTCTAGAAGTATCAAGAAAGAACTAACCCAAATCAAACCCTAACCTTGTTTAATCTCCACTAAACAAGTTGAATTAGTAATCATATCATGTTACAATAATATATAGCACATATATATTATATATTTGTAACAAAAGAAAATAATATAATTAACATATATCGCATATATATCAATGTATTATCCGGTGAGAAAATGAAATAATAAAGCGAGCCAATATTAGATAATGTAAGGCAATATATCACATATATTATTATACATTAAATTATCGAATCAATACTTGATCCGACAATCCGGCTATATCGAATATAACCGACTAATATATCATATACCAATTCATCGAATCAACACTTTATCCGATGATCCGGCTCATATCAAAAAATCGCGAGAATATAATACGGTATCTCATATTGCATTATCCTCGGTCGTGCACATATCATATATGTTGGAGATAGTGCCCTCAGAGTCAATTATTAGGTCACAGGTACGTGATTGTAATGATTGAGGGAGGACCTATCCCGGTAGGACAGTCTTACTCGAGATGATAGTATGCTATCTGGTTTACCTTTATCATCGTGTACTGCTTTAGGTGACCTGACACGTCGCTATTACACGTTGATAGAGCCCCTAGGATTCTTGCTTGACCACCAGCAGTATGAGGGCGATCATATAAGTGGGAGCTGGGGGTCTATAAGCTTATCCTTAAAAGGTCCCTAGTCGTGGGAGTTTCGAGACTGGGCATCAATACTCCATTAGTAGACTAGTGTATACAGTCGAGACCCCGACGAGGGGCGGTGGCCGGTCTCACAAGCCACTGGTGTCCGTTGGATCACCTAAGATGTATACAGGTGCTCATTGGGTTATGAGTACACCGGACAGGACTTGCCGGGAACATGCTAGTTGGTCATATACCAGACGTCAGATGGCAGTTCCCTGGTGACATGTGTGCAGGTTAGTTCATCGACCTGGGGATCGTCATTTGTCTCGTGTGAGTTCCCACTGTACTTTGATTACTACCCTACCACGGCTCAAAGGAGTCGTGCAAACAGGTTTTAGTTGGGTACAGTCCCGAGCCACATGGAGGCAGTGAGCGTATCTTCAGGGGTTCGTCTCTCCCGGTATTGGGGGTGAGGTCGTGCTGTGTCTAGGAGAGCCATTACACAAAGTCCTTGGTCAAGGCAAGGAGATTTACTGGTAGGTATTCCAGTAGTATCTCAGGGTGTTCTGGGCTACACTCCGACACGACTTGTACCGCTTTTGGGGGTCTGACTTTTACCAACCCCCTAGGCCCGCCATGCGATACTCATAGACGAACGGACCGGACTGTACGGATATTGTCACTGACAGGCTCAGTAGGGTGTCAGGCTGAGTTCGCTCACAGACGTCCCTTTTGGTCAATACCTGGTAGCCCGTTATGTATTGGCTTATACCTCTAACGTGCTAGTGGTTAAATCCACAACCAAGGTGTTGATGAGTCTTTAGAGTCCCCCACATTCAGTTACTCAGCTTTCGGGCGAAAAGCTGTAGAGGCCGTATGGAGATATGGCAGGGTCCGATCAGATACGTGCGGTATTGCACGGATCAGGATCGGACAGTTTGTACTAGTGGCCGTATGGTTATATGGCAGGGTTCGATCAGATACGTGCGGTATTGCACGGATCAGGATCGGACAGATATTACTAGCCGGCTTTGGTTTAAGCCGGATCCTAGTATAGTACAGTGTAGATTTTGTCTCATTGCATTTGTATTTCGGTCGGAATACAAATGCGGGTGTGTATGCACAGTATCGGGGTTTTCCTGTAATTTATTACGGGACCAGTTTTCTGAAGTTGCCAGTTTGCTTTCCGTTTCGGCCAATTTCCATTGTTCCGTTCATTGGCCGAAGATTGGTGGAGGAGGGTTTATTTGCATTGTTGCAAATAGGCATTAGTGGAGGGGGTTCTTTGCTAATATTTGTATCATGATGGAGCCCATCCTTTGACTCTTTCTTTTCCATCATGGCTTGACTTTGGCTCATCATGGTTGTTGATGATGAGGTTGGTGGGAGGTGGTTGAGTATGGGTTTTGATTTGGTGTGACCATCATTCTTTTTGATTTTTCTTTCTCCTTTGAAAAATCAATCATCCCCTTTTTCCACCCACATCTTTGATGGGCCGGCCACTGTTTGAGAATGGAGTGTGGTTTAATTTGTGTGTGGATTTTTCCTTCATGATTTAATTAGTGGACCCCCCTTTGTGTGCAGTGAAGGAATTTTTCATTTCTTCTTTGTTATTAATTCATTCATTCATTCATGAGTGTGCTGGTTTTTAATTTTCCAGAGAGCTCATTTTTTTGAGTGCCTGGCCGAGCCCCTTTTGAAATGGATGCTCCATTTTTCTCAAGCATCCATGAAAAATTCTTGTCCATAAATTCCTCCATAAATGGCAACCTCTTGAACCCCAAAGAGACAACTATTCTACACGATTCTACAGCAAATCTTGGACGCGTCGGCCAGCCAACTTCGCGCCCGAGTTGCCTCGGCATTGAGGTGGGAGCCCGTAAAAGAACTAGGCGATGTGGTGCGCTTCCGGCGACGAGGAGGAGACGGGACATTCCGCAGGAGATCGGGACGACGACGAGAAGACCGGAGGACTCGGATCTGTCGGTATATATCTCTAACCCATCTTCTAGTTTGCTTAGACTTGTTAATGGTTACGATCCGGGTGTTTAGTGCGCGGTGGTGCCGGTTTGCTAAGTCCGCAAAAATTAAAGTTTTTCACCGCTTCCGCATTCCGGCGTCGGATTGACGGCCGGGACGCCGCCGTGCACTTACAGTGGTATCAGAGCCGCGCCATTAACTTAGTCTAGCTTTGTGTAATGTGTTTGCATTTCCGATCGATCAAAAGTTCCAAAATCGCATTTTTGATCACATCAGTTTTCTGTTGGAAATTTTTGGTGTCGAAAAATTTTTCAAGATGTATAAAATTGATGTACTGGAGATTACAAGGATACTGTAAAAATTCGACAGGTTCAGTCGACAGTGCAGGCGCGGAACCGCGGCCAAAACCCCCTTTGGGCCGCGTTTCCGCCGCGCACTGTTGAGGTCTCTACACCCAATTTCTACAGTGTCTTTGTGGGCCATATATATGGGTTTTGGAATTTTAAAATTGGGCCAATTATTTCTGTGAGTGCTACAGTATTCCTTTGGGGCCCACTTGTTAATTTTTTGATCGATCGGAAAATTTTAAACACATTTTTCACAGTATTTACATTATATCTGCGACCGTGAATGTCACTTGATCGGTAAATCCGGTCTAACTGCTATAGCCCGGTTAGACGGATTTGCGAACGTGACTTTCACGTTGATGTTTTATTTTTGCTGTGATGTTGCGGATCGGTCGTGGGGGATAGCCTGGATGCAATGCTAGTACAGTTTTGTTGTATTATGTACATTTGATATTGCGGGGCGAGCGTCCGACATGTGGACTGCCGTCACTGCCTGTTTGTATTATTATTTTGGGGCACGACCTGGTTGCGGTCGATGTACCCGTTGTATGTATATTTTACTTTCTGTACTAGGATTGCCCCGCGGAGGGGTGCACGGATAGCCGGGTTCTAGAGGGCAACAAGCCCGCATCTCATGGCAATGGGACGGAGGGGGCTTCACTCTAGGATTGGCGGGCTATTCGCCGCACTCGTAGGGGGTACAGGTTGACCCAGGAGGGGTGCCCAAGTTACCGGATTCCGTGAAGTGCTGGGTGGTCCATTCACGGCGCTGAAGGGGGCTGCCTCGCTTCAGGTTTTGGCGGGTAACTTGCCGCGCCCGTAGGGGTCTAGGATTTCATTGCACAGGCTATCCACACGACCAGGGGAACGTCGGGTTTCAGCAGTGGCTCTGTGAAACCCGGGGATCCCAGATATCTGTATTGTTTCTGTGATGCTGTTCATTTCTGTGATGTTGCATTTTATTCACGCCTTGAGCGAATATAATATATTGGTATATATATTAGTAGATGTTGTATATGTTTTGCATCCACGCTAGTCCAGTCCCCGCTCTGTCGTTAGTTAGCTAACCTAACGGGTAATGATGGGACCCAGTGGCGAATGCGGATGGCATATACGTACATCAGTATATTTTCGTTCTTTGTGGTGTGATCAATTGATGGGACTGCATTGATTCGGATCAATGCAAATTAAAAACAAACCTAATCTGATGTTGTTGGAACACTTTTCAAAAGGCTGTTATTGCAAGGACGTTCACTTTTGTTTTGCATCGTGATATTCAGTTGGAATATCCTGCTCCTCAGTCGACGAGGCAAGGGCTGAGATCCCTTCACCGGGAGTGACCCCTTGGACAAAAAGTTTGCGTCAGGGCAATAACTTCACTATAGCCGATCACTTTTGCTTTGCACCGCGGTATTCATTTGGAATATCCTGCACCCCATTCTACGGGGAAAGAGCCGAGATCCCTTCACCGGGAGTGACCTCTTTAGCAATGGTTTTCGTCACTATATTTTTAAAAGCAATCAGTTCCTTCAACGATATCAAGTTCTTTACGTTAAAGGTTTTCGCCAGAAACCATTCGTAGCCCTCCGTCGTTTCAGACGGGTAGCACGTAGTATTCATGCTATGTTTGTTGGCCTTCGTCAAGGCATAGTGTATGGTAGCTGCTTGTTGCCTTTCTGCAGCATAGATAGATGCGTTGGTTTGGGACAGTCGTATAGCCTTGTTGGCCTTCGTCAAGGGCTTGTGCGGGTGGGATCAAATCAACCTGGAGAATGACGGGTAGAACTTGACATGTGACTTATGATTTGTTGGCCTTCGTCAAGGTCATAAGAGCATGGGGCAAAAAAATCACATCGGGAGTTTCAAAAGAACTGAAACTTGCCAGATATGCGCATACCTTCTGGAGTGTGATACCGTGAGCGGATTCCGTCACGTTATCATGCGATGAGAGTTGGATCCCG
This sequence comes from Agapanthus africanus, assembly GCA_030015575.1. Lineage (NCBI taxonomy): Eukaryota > Viridiplantae > Streptophyta > Magnoliopsida > Asparagales > Amaryllidaceae > Agapanthus > Agapanthus africanus. The sequence goes on from JASDDO010000026.1 coordinate 408,330,896, forward strand.
ATTCCCACTGATGAGTTAGTTTACTCCTCGGGTAACCCCGACTAATTCTTCTTTCAGGTTTGGAGGAGAATTTGAGGTACAGTGGGAGGATTCCAGATTAGATAAATTGGTGACCATTCTGATCTAGGTTAGAGTGCATGCTGAGTGTTTCTTTTCTCTCTCTCTTTGGCAGCGACCATTGACACGACCCTAAGACTATGACTCAGTGACCAAGTTGACCGAACCTTCTTAACACCGGCTTTTGGATTGTCAGAGTTGCGAACCTCATTGCCACTCCTACTTTTACCCTTTTCTCCAGGACACCCCGTATTACTACGAACGTCCACTTCCATTGGACAAAACCATCGTATGGTTAGATACGAACTCGAAAGAATTTATTCGAGGATGGTTTCCGGTTCTGGAGAAAACGGATGGGATTATTCAGTTGTCTTTTCCTTTTACCCTCTCTCAGGTTACGAGTACTCCTTGGTTTAGGGGTAGTACACCTATTACGCAAATTGGATTGTCTTCTTCCAAACCTTAGGCTGGTGCCGACCGGTAGGGAATGAAGAAAACCAATTAGCCTAACGATGGTGTGCAGAAGGTATTAAGTTAAGACAAAGCAAGGGATTAGTAAGAGGGCAAAGTAAATTGCAACAGATATTCACGACCAAACCAGGTATTTCTTCGCCAATCCTAAAATCACCTTTGTATTTCTCCAGGACACTCCGTATCACTACGAAGATCCACAGTTTATTGGATATTCCATCATATGGTTATATACGAACTCGAAAGGAACTTGTTCCAGTTCGGGGATGGATCCTGGTTCAGGAGAAATAGGAATAAAGTACATTCAGGTGTCTTTTATCTTCACCTTCTCTCGCGTTGCGAGTGCTCCTAGGATTAGGACAGTACACCCTTTATGCTTATTAGATAGTCTTCTTCCAAACCATAGGCTGGTACCGAACGGTAGGAAAGGAAGAAAACCATTTAGCTTAAAGGGGTGTACAGAAGGTAATGACTAAAGACATATAAAGGGATTTGGAGAAGTGGCAAAGAATTATACGATTATAGATGTGAATCTGGATAATGGAAGAAGCATTACTAGGAATACCAGGATACCCTATCGAAACGTTTCGATGTTTCAGTCTCACTGTGTACTGTTAAAGGAAAACTGATTTCCCGATTAGATACTTACTCCAGGGTATGTATCTACCAGGTATGATTCTCACATCTGTATGGTTTTACAGATGATGAGTGGGAGTAAGTTATTGGGAATTGGGTGATCATCCTCATTATATCGGGATTCGTTGTAATCGGTGATATTTGAGGAAATCACCTGGGCTGTTTGCCAGTCGGCAAATATTTGGTTTTGAATATCCGCTGTTATGCACCAATTTCAAATTGATATATCTGTATGTCTATTTTCATAGAGTGAGATATACCTTTCTGAAATTATGTCTACGACATTTACCTATATCAGTGGATGGTTAGGTAAGGAGCATTAAACAGCGGTGTAATTCTTCTTAACCATAAGTACAGTTTTCAACCTACGACACACAGTGAATGAGTTATCAGACTCAAGGGACTTATACAGAGTATTGTATGTTGTCCAGGGTCCATCAGGACAGAGGGGTTGGTCCTCGTACTACATTCAGTTTACTTATGACTTCTCTAGTTTTTAGACAGGTGTTTCGTGGAAACACAGGGTCCGAATTTGGAGAAGTTATTGGTATTTGAATAGAGTGGAGAACCAGGTGTCACAAGTATCGGGATTCTTCAAAGTGATCGAAGATGTAGATACTTGTGTATGGTATTCAGTTGATAGTAATGATTAAGAGAAATTGCTTCTCTTTCAGGTTACTCATAATTGGAAGCATTCCTAAGTTGGGTAACGCTGATCAGGCCTTCTTCCATTTAGTTGACATGCACTGGAGACAGCTGCATGATTTGAATCTGGTTCAATTAAATCAGTGCCTCTGGTCCTATATTGGATATAGAACAGTTCGTATCTTAACGATGTTAAGGTACGGGGAGTTGTCCGGATTATGCTTAAAACCAGACTCTGGATAACTCAAGGCACGTTTCTGTAATGGCTGTTTGTGGGTTGACCCAGGCTATGACGCGGGTTGATTTTCTACCATCTGGATGAACAATAGCAATATTGTTCTAGACTCGCCACAGTTTTATTAAAAATGGATTTTTTCAGAAAACAGTAGTGGGAGTATGGTAGAACTGGAAGTGATTCCAGAACCACAAACGATTACTGAAGATTTGATAAGGAACCTAAAGATTCAATCTGGATTGACGTTCCATTGGCCACTCCGCAGATAAGGTGGGTAACTTCAGGCACCCGAGAGGTACTACGGTAGCCTCAAGGACGGTGACAGGGAAGTTCTTGTTTACCCACAATTACCATTGCTGTTGTTCCAGGCTGCGAGACCAGGCGGGAGGATGAGTATGGCGTCGTTCTAAACTAGTTTTAGAAGTGTACGTCTACATGACTCTGCCAGAGGGTTGTCGTAGTCAGTGGGAGCAGCGGAAGCATTGGTGGACAGGTAGCTTATGTCTATTTATAGACTAAAGCAGATGTAGCGGAGATAGATCATCTATTTCTGACGTGACAGTCATGGGTTTGACTTCATCAGAATAGGGGATGGATCTGTTGAGAAGGTAGTAGGGTGTGATGTCCTGGTATCTGGATGACATACACAGAATAGGAAAAGAAACTCCTATACTACAATCGGTTATACTTTGGTCGTCACACAGTGGTTTCTCCACAAAGGAAATGGATTTTATATCTGACATACTGGTTACTGGATCTATGGTTTTAGATCTAGATTTGGGTGGTTTCCCAATCAGGGTACTTGACAGCATTCTAAGAGTATTTAGGATGGACGACTCCTGGCACGGTAGTGTACCTGCAGGTAATGGAGTCACCCTCTCCAAAGGTGTCTTACAGACTAAAGGGGAGAGGGACGTGCATGATTGGCAGATCACTTGCTTAGGCAATTGAGTCAATCATGAGATGTCAAGTACCACACCAGATGTTGTTCTTGCACCAGATGCAATAAGTTGACATTAATCCAATCCTGGAGAAACGGTCGGAAGCAGTTTTAGAACATAAGTAGATGTTCTAGGGATATGATAACGACAGCCTTATTCAGGAGACAGTTATCATTCCAGGCTTCCAAGGTGACTTGGACGACAAGGAGGTTGTCAGAGTTATAGTTTTCCCTCTGACGAGGGGCAGTATTTTGGACAGGTGATCCAAGGCAATACTGAGGGAGGCATGGCGCAGGATACTGATTAAGTTCAGTTGACGATACAGTCTAAGAAGTTTGGATTTGGAGTTCATTTATGAGCTATGTCCCATCAGACATCCAGACACATTCTAAGACACGTATTGCTCATTTCAGGAGATGGGTTTCTCCGCGAACTTGAGATATAGAGAGACATAGAAAGGAACATCAAAGCGGATCCACTCACTGAGGCTATTCCTCGAACGCAATAGTTTCGCAAACGAGCTTTGTGAGATTGACTAGTAGAGGAGTTGGGTGTTCGGTATCACATGGGCTGTGAGTATGCGACATCGCAATAATTAGCCTTGAGTGCAAGTGGGAGATTGTTGGAGATAGTGCCCTCAGAGTCAATTATTAGGTCACAGGTACGTGATTGTAATGATTGAGGGAGGACCTATCCCGGTAGGACAGTCTTACTCGAGATGATAGTATGCTATCTGGTTTACCTTTATCATCGTGTACTGCTTTAGGTGACCTGACACGTCGCTATTACACGTTGATAGAGCCCCTAGGATTTTTGCTTGACCACCAGCAGTATGAGGGCGATCATATAAGTGGGAGCTGGGGGTCTATAAGCTTATCCTTAAAAGGTCCCTAGTCGTGGGAGTTTCGAGACTGGGCATCAATACTCCATTAGTAGACTAGTGTATACAGTCGAGACCCCGACGAGGGGCGGTGGCCGGTCTCACAAGCCACTGGTGTCCGTTGGATCACCTAAGATGTATACAGGTGCTCATTGGGTTATGAGTACACCGGACAGGACTCGCCGGGAACATGCTAGTTGGTCATATACCAGACGTCAGATGGCAGTTCCCTGATGACATGTGTGCAGGTTAGTTCATCGACCTGGGGATCGTCATTTGTCTCGTGTGAGTTCCCACTGTACTTTGATTACTACCCTACCACGGCTCAAAGGAGTCGTGCAAACAGGTTTTAGTTGGGTACAGTCCCGAGCCACATGGAGGCAGTGAGCGTATCTTCAGGGGTTCGTCTCTCCCGGTATTGGGGGTGAGGTCGTGCTGTGTCTAGGAGAGCCATTACACAAAGTCCTTGGCCAAGGCAAGGAGATTTACTGGTAGGTATTCCAGTAGTATCTCAGGGTGTTCTGGGCTACACTCCGACACGACTTGTACCGCTTTTGGGGGTCTGACTTTTACCACCCCCCTAGGCCCGCCATGCGATACTCATAGACGAACGGACCGGACTGTACGGATATTGTCACTGACAGGCTCAGTAGGGTGTCAGGCTGAGTTCGCTCACAGACGTCCCTTTTGGTCAATACCTGGTAGCCCGTTATGTATTGGCTTATACCTCTAACGTGCTAGTGGTTAAATCCACAACCAAGGTGTTGATGAGTCTTTAGAGTCCCCCACATTCAGTTACTCAGCTTTCGGGCGAAAAGCTGTAGAGGCCGTATGGAGATATGGCAGGGTCCGATCAGATACGTGCGGTATTGCACGGATCAGGATCGGACAGTTTGTACTAGTGGCCGTATGGTTATATGGCAGGGTTCGATCAGATACGTGCGGTATTGCACGGATCAGGATCGGACAGATATTACTAGCCGGCTTTGGTTTAAGCCGGATCCTAGTATAGTACAGTGTAGATTTTGTCTCATTGCATTTGTATTTCGGTCGGAATACAAATGCGGGTGTGTATGCACAGTATCGGGGTTTTCCTGTAATTTATTACGGGACCAGTTTTCTGAAGTTGCCAGTTTGCTTTCCGTTTCGGCCAATTTCCATTGTTCCGTTCATTGGCCGAAGATTGGTGGAGGAGGGTTTATTTGCATTGTTGCAAATAGGCATTAGTGGAGGGGGTTCTTTGCTAATATTTGTATCATGATGGAGCCCATCCTTTGACTCTTTCTTTTCCATCATGGCTTGACTTTGGCTCATCATGGTTGTTGATGATGAGGTTGGTGGGAGGTGGTTGAGTATGGGTTTTGATTTGGTGTGACCATCATTCTTTTTGATTTTTCTTTCTCCTTTGAAAAATCAATCATCCCCTTTTTCCACCCACATCTTTGATGGGCCGGCCACTGTTTGAGAATGGAGTGTGGTTTAATTTGTGTGTGGATTTTTCTTTCATGATTTAATTAGTGGACCCCCCTTTGTGTGCAGTGAAGGAATTTTTCATTTCTTCTTTGTTATTAATTCATTCATTCATTCATGAGTGTGCTGGTTTTTAATTTTCCAGAGAGCTCATTTTTTTGAGTGCCTGGCCGAGCCCCTTTTGAAATGGATGCTCCATTTTTCTCAAGCATCCATGAAAAATTCTTGTCCACAAATTCCTCCATAAATGGCAACCTCTTGAACCCCAAAGAGACAACTATTCTACACGATTCTACAGCAAATCTTGGACGCGTCGGCCAGCCAACTTCACGCCCGAGTTGCCTCGGCATTGAGGTGGGAGCCGTAAAAGAACTAGGCGATGTGGTGCGCTTCCGGCGACGAGGAGGAGACGGGACATTCCGCAGGAGATCGGGACGACGACGAGAAGACCGGAGGACTCGGATCTGTCGGTATATATCTCTAACCCATCTTCTAGTTTGCTTAGACTTGTTAATGGTTACGATCCGGGTGTTTAGTGCGCGGTGGTACCGGTTTGCTAAGTCCGCAAAAATTAAAGTTTTTCACCGCTTCCGCATTCCGGCGTCGGATTGACGGCCGGGGCGCCGCCGTGCACTTACAATATATGTGCCCCTACTCCGTTTTGCCTGAGTCAAGAAACCTCTGTGTAGGACTCTAAAGAATCGTCAATACGCCGGTAGCAGGTGATGATCATATCAAACACCCACAAGCTGCAAGCGGTCAGCTAAACGTAACAGCCACCCAGGTATTGAGCGATCAGAAGATCAACAAGCTAGCCTGTACATTCTCCTGTGAATCCAATCAGTAACACTCCCGTACAGTCCGGTCTCTTCGTCTAATATGTCGCATATCAAGTCTAGGGGTGGTATACGTCAGACCCCAGTAACCGATAAGTCGTGTCGATGTGTGGCTCATAACAGGTTGAGAAACTACTGGTAGCACTTACCAGTAAATCTCTATATCAGTTCTGTCCAGGGACTTCCAGTTATGGCCAATCGAACACAGCACAACATCAACTCCCTATACCGGGAGAGACGAATCCCCTCCTATCGCTCATTGCCTCCATGTGATTCGGGGCTGTACCCAAAAGCCATCGTTTTGCACGCCCACTTGGACGTGGTAAGGTGGAAACCAAAGCACAGTGGGAATCACACAAGACTCTATGACGATCTCGGGTCTACAGAATACCCTGTACCAGTGTCACCGGAGAACTGCCATCTGACGTGAGGTATAATACCAGCTGGGAGTTCTTGGCGAGTCCGTCCAGTGTACCCAGTCTCCACTGAGCACCCGTACACCTTTATGTCAAACATCGATGGATATGGGATCATCCATCGCCCATCATATGGGTCAAGAAGCGTATACGCTAGTCTACTCTGGTGTATCGATGCCCTGTCTCGACACACCCTCGACTAGGAACAGTTATAGGATGTACTCATCGACTACCGTGGCCCCATTAGTATGATCTCATCATAGTCCCAGTAGTCGAGTACAGATCCTAAGGGCTTTATCAACATGTGAGCGTAAGACAGTAAACTAATATAAGTCAGCATGTTAAGATAAAGTGAAACCAAATAGCATACTATCATGACGAGCAAGAAAGTCCTCTCTATATATATCCAAGCATCCATTATAATATACATCATATGTACAACAATGGCCTCTGATATATACATAACTAACAATCTCCCACTTGCACTAAGGCCAGCTGCTGTAGTATCTCATACCTAGCATCCCGAATAATCTCTCAAACTGTATTTGGGGAATGGCCTTCGTGAGTGGATCCGCAGTGTTGTCCTTCGTATCTACTCTCCTGACCTCGATCTCCCGGAGATCAACTATCTCCCTGATCAGGTGATACCGCCTCAGAATATGTCTGGACTTTTGATGGGACCTGGGTTCCTTGGCCAAAGCCACAGCTCCATTGTTATCACAATACAGAGGTATTGGATGCTCAATGAATGGAACCACACCAAGTTCACTAATGAACTTCTTTATCCAGACAGCCTCTTTGGCAGCATCGTTGGCAGCGATGTATTCAGCCTCCATCGTCGAGTCTGCAATGGTATCCTGTTTGGAACTCTTCCAACATACCGCCCCTCCATTGAGGGTAAAGACAAATCCCGAGTGCGACTTAGTCGTCCTTATCACTTTGGAAGCTTGAATCGGTAAAGGACTCCACTTGGAGTTCTCCGTTACCATACACCAAGAACATCTCTTTAGTTCTTCTCAAGTACTTGAGAATGTTCTTCACAGCTATCCAGTGACTCTCTCCAGGATCTGCTTGATACCTACTCACTACACTTAGTGAGTCTGCTACATCGGGTCGGTACATAGCAACGCATACATGATTGAACCTACTGCCGAAGCATAGGGTATCCCTTGCATGCGAGCTCTCTCCAAATCAGTCTTGGGAGATATCTCTTTGGAGAGAATGAGTCCAGAGATCGTGGGCAAGTTCCCATGCTTGGATTCTTCCATAATAAACCTCTTTAGTATGGTGTCAACGTACCTGGATTGGGATAATCCCAGTATCCGTTTAGATCTATCTCCATAGATCATGATTCCCAATATGCAGGAGGCATCACCTAGATCTTTCATTGAGAATCTTTGTGATAAGAAGAGCTTGACTGATTGCAGTATAGGAACATCACTTCCTATCAAGAGTATGACATCGACGTACAATACGAGGAAGACTACCTTACTCTCTGCAACCTTCTTATAAATACAAGGTTCATCTATAATTTTTATGAAGTCAAACTCTTTGACTACAACATCAAAACAAATGTTCCAACTCCGCGATGCTTGCTTTAACCCATAAATGGATTTAAGTAGCTTGCACACCTTTCCGCTGCTCCCACTATCTACGAAGCCCTCTGGCTGAGTCATGTACACGCACTCTTCTAAATCACCATTTAGAAAGGCGATCTTAACATCCATTTGCCAGATTTCGTAGTCATGGTATGCAACAATGGCAAGTAAGATCCGGATGGACTTAAGCATAGCCACTGGAGAAAAGATTTTGTCATAATCCACACCTGGTCGTTGACAAAACCCTTTGCAATAAGTCTAGCTTTGAAAGTCTTAACTTTTCCATCTACACCAATTTTCTTTTTAAAGATCCACTTGCTCCCAATGGGTTTTACCCCTTCAAGAGCATTTTCCAAAGTCCATACTTTGTTGGTGTACATGGATTCCATCTCAAATCGCATTGCATCCAGCCATTTCACAGAGTCACTACTCGTGATGGCCTGCTCGAAACTAGTCGGGTCATCATCTTCCATGATGCAATCCTCGCTTCCACCATCAATGAGAAAACCGTAGTATCTCTCAGGTGGATAAGAAACCCTGCTAGATCGGCGGAGAGGCTGGGGTTCGTCGGGTACTACTGAATCCTCTGGCTCCAATAAATCATCTGTTGTAGTTTGTGGTGCTGGAACTTCTTCCAGCTCTACCTCTTTGCCACTAATTTCTTTCGCAAGAAATTCCTTTTCTAAAAAGGTGGCATATTGAGAAACAAACACCTTTTGTTCCTCACTGTGGTAGAAGATATATCCATAGGAATCTTTTGGATATCCTACAAACTTACATAGACCTGATCTTTCTTCGAGCTTGTCCGGATTTTGCTTTTTAACATAGGCCGGACAACCCCATATCTTAACTCGTTTAAGAGATGGTCTCTTCCCATTCCAAATCTCATATGGAGTGGTAGGTACTGATTTAGTTGGAACTCTATTCAATAGGTATGCGGCTGTCTCCAGCGCATAACCCCAAAAGGAGACAGGTAACTCAGCAGTGCTCATCATAGAGCGCACCATATCCAATAGGGTGCGATTCCTCCGCTCCGATACACCGTTGTGCTGTGGTGTATAAGGAGGAGTAAGCTGAGAGAGAATCACATTCTCTTTTAGATACTCCCAGAACGCATTGCTCAAGTATTCTCCTCCTCGATCAGATCGAAGGATCTTAATACTTTTGCCCGTTTGGTTCTCTACTTCGTGCTTATATTCTCTGAATTTCTCAAAAGCTTCAGACTTGTGTTTCATCAGGAACACATGTCCAAATCTTGAGAGATCGTCAGTGAATGTAATAAATTAGGAAGAACCGTTCCTGGCGTGTGTAGACATGGGACCGCATACATCACTATGTACCAGTCCTAAGAGTTCCGTAACTTTTTCTCCGTGTCCACTAAACGGAGTTTTGGTCATTTTACCTTTGAGACATGAATGGCAAGTATCATAAGATGATAATTCGAACGGATTCAAATATCCATCCTTATGTAACTTAGCCAGCCATGTCGCATTGATATGACCAAGTCTACAATGCCACAAGAAGGATTCGTTCATTTCTGAACTTTTCCTCTTGTGTGTGTTTTGTATATTAAGGACTGTATTTTGATTGAGAATGAATATGCCATTATGTAACGAGCCTGATCCAATCAACTTTTGATGTAGGAATATGTTCATAACATTATCCTGTACTAGAAAATTATATCCTTCTTTACTTAATAAAGAAACTGATATAATGTTGCACATCATGTTCGGTATATAATAGCACTCATTCAAAATCAGTTTATTACTACTTAGTAATACAACGTGATATTCGCCAACTGCTTTGGCTGCAATACTTGCACAATTCCCTACTTGTACGGAATGATCACCTTTTCCCAGTTCTCTACCTTTACGCAGCCCACGTAACAATTTATATATGCGGGATCCCGATCCGATATCCAATACCCAAGACGTAGGGTGAACTTAGAAACAGTTCTCAATAACTAACACACCCGAAGAAGATGCATCAACATGCTTGTTCTTCGTTTGAGCGGCGTGAGAATCCAGATTTTCTCCTGTTTCCTGCTCAGTTTTATATCTCTTATAAGAAAGAACGGGACCAACGATCCCCTGCTCAGTATAATAAGCAGGTTCAGTCAATACATCCATATTTTTATCTTGATTAAGTCCTGACATGGTCGCTACCTGGAGAGAGAGAGAAGGAAACACTTTAGCGTATGCTCTTGCAAGATTAGATTGGTTATTATCTTATCTAATCAGGATGTCTCCCACTGTTTTTATCAAATCTTCCTCCAAACCCTAAAAGGTAAGATTAGCCGGGATTAATTACACCCTACAATTTCGTCAATCTTTCAGCCAGATCAGTGTCGGTACTTGAGGGAGGTTCCCCGTGCTTTCGCACGGACCTAATTAAAATAAAGCTCGTCTTCCCAGAGGCATAACCCCGTTAACACCTTTCTAGACACCTACTTGATCGGCTAATTGTCCTGTGTAAAATTCTCCCAGGAGTAACTTTTTCTCGTAGTGGGTATCAGGATCCATCTATCTCATAGAAGGTATGCAATCTCATTGCAAATTTCAACACTTGAAATTTCCGATAATGCTTTTACCCCTAGTGACTTATGACCTTAACTATGGTCAACAAATCATAAGTACTAGTCAAGTTCTACCCGTCATTTCTTAATTAATTTAGACCCACCCACACGACCCTTAACTATGGTCAACAAAGTCGTATGACTGTTTTAATTAATCATATCATATGTTATATAGGAAAATATCACTCGGCTACCGTACACAGCGCCTTAACTATGGTCAACAAACGCAGCATGAATACTAAGTACTCTATTTTCCTAAAATGACGGAGGGTTACGCAGGTTTTTTTCCAGAAAAACCATGAGCGTAATGAACTTGATATCGTTGTAGAAACAAGTGATTTTGAAAAGGAGTGTTTTTTAGGCTTTTCTAGTTTCGCTAAAGAGGTCAACTTCCGGTGAAGAGATCTCGGCTCTTTCCCCATCGAATAAGGTGCACGATATATCATATATACCGCTGTGCAAAGCAAGAACTATATAAGCTGTCAAAAACTAAACCGCGAGTTTGTAGCATCTGCCAGTTTCGCTAAAGAGCTCACTCCCGGTGAAGGGATCTCGGCTCTTTCCTCATCGAATAAGGTGCAGGGTATATCATATATACCACTATGCAAAGCAAAACTGTAGCTACCCTTTTTATAAAGTTTTGATTCTACAACATCTTTTAGGTTTCTTTTCTTTTTATTAATCTCATTAATATATCCCATCAGCTTATGATTTCTAAGCATCACAGTAGAAACGAAAGCAGTAATATTTATATATCAGCATATATATATAGTATAAGCATTCGTCTCAAGCAGTAATATGATCTCATCACAGAACATTGCAGCAGAAGATAACATATGAAATATTAGATATATTAGGACGTCCGTGTTTTATTTCGAGCCTGTATAAAACACGGATTCCACGGTCGCGATGAATAGCCAAGCCCACATCCCTAGACCCCTACGAGAGCGGCAAGCAACACTGCCAATTTTAGGGTTAGAAGACCCGGTCTCGACTCCTCGAGATGGCCTCCCACTGTACCCTAGAATCCGGTTACTTGTGCTCCCCTCCTTGGGTCTACCTAATGCGGAAAAGTAAACAATATACACTGGTGACATCAACCTCATCCCGGAAGTGCCCCAATAAAAGAATATTACATACAAATGAATTTTACATGAATGAAAATAAAAACCCTCATCTCACATAAAACCCCCGGCTATTCAGAACACGACGATCCAATATAACATATCACAGCAGCACATAATATCTCATATCATCAACGTAAGTAAGTATGCATACACCGATCGTCGTTGATGTATAGCAACGAAAACCGGCAATACAACTACATACTACACTTACGGTCACAGAAAAGAAATTGTAAAACTACAACATTTGGAATCCACAATCACTTTAGACATCGTAAATCCGAAATATCACATACTTCGCATTTCATGCCTAACAATATGAATTCCACATATTGTATCACATTCCAGATAAATAGATAGTATTAAACTTTCCGATCGAATAATCAAATACCCAAGATTTCCTAAATAGCTCAACACTTGAGTAGAGTTCAAATAATCCCAGAATATGTCACAGTAGCAATGGTCCAGCCGTAGAAGGGTCAAGCCAACGCCTCACATGTGGCACGCCGTACTGCCCCAAACCCTAAGGTTTAGAGGCGGTTCAGATGGTAACATAATCGAGTTAAGGTTTGTGTTATTCTAGAGGGTCCACCGCGTTACTTGTACGTTTTTCCGAAAGATTTAAACTCAAGAAAAATTCAACACTTGAATGTTTTTCGTGCCGGGAAAAAATGAGTTAATGATATCCGTTCGAACATTTTAACAGTTTCTAAAATATCCGGAAAACAAAACGAAGTTAAATATTCCGATCGAATCTACGAATTCAAAATAATCCCCAGAACACTCAACCCTTGAGTGAGATTAAAAATACCTAGAAGCAGCTACAAGCACCTACGGATATTACCCTGAAAACACGTGTCAAAATGCTAAAGTTCGGCCGCGGAACCGCCGCGGGAAGCAGGTTCCCGCCGCAGTTCCGCGGCGACTTCATGGTATTTTGGGATCGTGTTTTATGGTAATTCTTAGAATTCCCTGCTGATTTTTTAAAGTATTTTTAATGCAGAAAAAATCACATTTTTACAAAATTTCCAGAGAGGGGGTCATTTTCGATGTTTCGGGGTTCGATCGGAGTTTTAATTTCATATACACGTCACCTAATGCTCTAGCTAGGCTCTGATACCACTGTAGGGTTGCTAAGCACTCTTACAAGGGTTAATAAGGCATCAACCATACCCGAATAAAAATTTAGACGTGCCGAACAACCCAAAGCCGGGATCTTTGCTAGATAATTAGGGTTTAATATGCAAGTAAACATCTTTACAACTAAGAGTGAGGGATTACAACCTTTGTTGTCCGCTCCTTCGCTTCATAAGCTCCGAGTAGAAGTCCCTTCGCCGCGATCCACGATCTCCCGGACTGAAGAAAGGCTCCACAACTCGAACGATCCATGCTTGCTCGTAGTCTTCCTTTTCTCCGATGATCTACTTTGAAGTTTCTATAACTCAAGCTATCTCTCTCTAATGAGGTGAACACCCTAATCTAATTGGCTAGATTAGATGAGAATGATGGAGTAGTATTTGTGCTCTCTGTTCTTATCAAATTCTCACTCTTAATCATCACAAAATGAAAACCTAGAAAGCTTTCTCAAAGCTCAAGGTTGAAGAAGAAGAAGAAAAAATGGATAAATCGTTTTGTGATGAATAATGAAATGATATATGATTAATAATGTAACCATGCTCAACTATGACAAGGCTAACTCATGTAGAGAATTAACTAGGGCTAGGGTTTGGGTTGGGTTAAAGAATGAGTCACTAGAAAATATCAACCATAATATCTTAACTCATGACAAAAGAAATCCTTCTAGAAGCATCAAGAAAGAACTAACCCAAATCAAACCCTAACCTTGTTTAATCTCCACTAAACAAGTTGCATTAGTAATCATATCATGTTATAATAATATATATCACATATATATTATATATTTGTAACAAAAAAAAAATAATACAATTAACATATATCGCATATATATCAATGTATTATCCGCTGAGAAAATGAAATAATAAAGCCAGCCAATATTAGATAATGTAATGCAATATATCACATATATTATTATACATTAAATTATCGAATCAACACTTAATCCGACAATCCGGCTATATTGAATATAACCGACTAATATATCATGTACCGATTCATCGAATCAACACTTGATCCGATGATCCGGCTCATATCAAAAAATCGCGAGAATATAATACGGTATCTCATATCGCTTTATCCTCGGTCGTGCATATATCACATATGTGCCCCTACTCCGTTTTGCCTGAGTCAAGAAACATCTGTGTAGGACTCTAAAGAATCGCCAATACGCCGGTAGCAGGTGATGATCATATCAAACACCCATAAGCTGCAAGCGGTCAGCTAAACGTAACAGCCACCCAGGTATTGAGCGATCAGAAGATCAACAAGCTAGCCTGTACATTCTCCTGTGAATCCAATCAGTAACACCCCCATACAGTCCGGTCTCTTCGTATGATATGTCGCATATCAAGTCTAGGGGTGGTATACGTCAGACCCCAGTAACCGATAAGTCGTGTCGATGTGAAGCTCATAACAGGTCGAGAAACTATTGGTAACACTTACCAGTAAATCTCTATATCAGCCCTGGCCAGGGACTTCCAGTTATGGCCAATCGAACACTGCACAACATCAACTCGCTATACCGGGAGAGACGAATCCCCTCCTATCGCTCATTGCCTCCATGTGATTCGGGACTGTACCCAAAAGCCACCATTTTGCACGCCCTCTTGGACGTGGTAAGGTGGAAATCAAAGCATAGTGGGAATCACATAAGACTCTATGACGATCTCGGGTCTACAGACTACCCTGTACCAGTGTCACCGGAGAACTGCCATCTGACGTGAGGTATAATACCAGCTGGGAGTTCTCGGCGAGTCCGTCCAGTGTACCCAGTCTCCACTGAGCACCCGTACACCATCCTTGATGTCAAACACCGATGGATATGGGATCATCCATCGCCCATCATATGGGTCAAGATGCGTATACGCTAGTCTACTCTGGTGTATCGATGCCCTGTCTCGACACACCCTCAACTAGGAACAGTTATAGGATGTACTCATCGACTACCGTGGCCCTACTAATATGATCTCATCATAGTCCCAGTAGTCGAGTACAGATCATAAGGGCTTTATCAATATGTGAGAGTAAGACAGTAAACTAATATAAGTCAACTTGTTAAGATAAAGTGAAACCAAATAGCATACTATCATGACGAGCAAGAAAGTCCTCTCTATATATATTCAAGCATCCATTATAATATACATCATATGTACAACAATGGCATCTAAGGCATATACATAACTAACAACCTACATACATGCATTATTTATATTGTTGGACGAGATCCACCTGCATACATGCATTAATTATATTATTGTTGGCAATAGTGCCCTCAAGGCAATTATCGCAGTCGCAGGCAGGTGATTATGATGATTGAGGGAGGACCTATACCAACAGAACAGTCTTACTCGAGTTGATAGTGTGCTATCTGGTTTGTCTTTATCATCTTGTATATGTTGATAGAGCCCATAGGATTCCTGCTTGACTACCAGCATTATGATGGCAATCATATAAGTGGGAGCTGGGGGTCTATAAGCGCATCTTTAAATGTCCCTAGTCGTGGGAGTATCGAGACTGGGCATCGATACTCCAGTGTAAACTGGTGTATACTTATCTAGATCCTGACGAGGGGCGGTGGCCGGTCTCACAAGCCATTGGTGTCAGTTGTTCACCTAAGATAGTATACAGGTGCTCATTGGGTTATGAGTACACTGGACGGACTCGCTGGGAACATGCTAGTTGGTATTATACCTATTGTCAGATAGCAGTTCCCTGGTGATATGTGTACAGGTTAGTTTTTCGACCTGAGATCGTTATTTGCCTCGTGTGAGTTCCCACTGTGCTTTGATTACTACCCTACCATGGCTCAAAGGAGTCGTGCAAACAGGTTTTAGTTGGGTACAGTCCCGAGCAACATGGAGGCAGTGAGCGGATCGTTGAGAATTCGTCTCTCTCGGTATTGGGGGTTGATGTCGCGCAGTGCACGGGTGGCCGTCACCTGAAATCCTCGGCCGGTGTATATGAGAATTATCGATCCAGAATCGATAGTTTCTCAGGTGGTGATGGGTTACATACCGACACGAATTATCGCGTTGTTAGGGGTCTGACTTTATCCACCCCTCTAGACTCGATATGCGATACTCATAAACGAACAGACCGGACTGTACGGATATTGTCACTGTCAGGCTCAGTAGGGTTTCTGGATGAGTCCGTTCATCGGCCTCCCTTTCGCTCAATACCTTGATAGCCGTTACGTACAACTAGTGCCATTAACGTGTTTGTGGTTAAACCCACTGCCAGCGTATTGACGAGTGTTTAGAGTCCCACACAGAGGGTTTTCACGATTCAGGCAATATGGTGTAGTTGACGTATGTTGATACATACAGGTGTTCGATTAAATATGTGCACGGACTGCACTGACTTTAATCGGACGGTTGATAATACTAGCGGCTTAGGATTAAGCCAGATTGTTAAATCAAGTTTTGATTTAATAATTTACATACGTATTTATATGTATGTATTCTAGTATTATTGCTCACTATTTATTTTCTCTCTTTGGCTATTCGTATTTTCGTACGAATACGCGTATATCTATTTCGATACATATACCGGGAAGCATTCCGTATTTATACGGAATGGCTTCTAGAAGATACCACCTCATTATTGATTTTCTTTTAAAAATCATTTGTTTTGGATGAGGTGGTAAATATAACATGGCAAGGGTATGGGCTTTGGGTCAAAGCATGGTCTTTGCACATGTAGAGATTGGTATGGCCTTGATTTGTTTAATGCAAAATGGGATAAGATTTTTGGGTGCATTATTGTGTGAGGAGAGAGAGGGCCGGCCACTTTTTTGGGAGTGGGTTTTGCTTTGCTCATTTTGATCATTCATTTTGGGCACTCTCTCTAGCTCACTCTCATTACACTCATACATCCAAAACACTACGTATGGTTTTATGGCCGAGTTCGACCATATACGTGCACTTTTGCACGAATCATGATCGGACGGATAATACTAGTGGGCTTTGGTTTAAGCCGGATCCTAGTATTATATTGTTGGAATATTTTCGTCCCGTTGTATTCGTATTCATTCGGAATACGGATGCGGGTATGTATATACGGACGATGGGTATTTTTGTAATTCATTACAAAATTACTTTTTGAAGTTGCCAATATTTCTTTGCTTCCGTTTAAAATATTTAGTAAAATATTTTAATGGAGCATTGGGAGTAATGTTTTTCTTGACTTTTGGTTTGGTGCACTGCAAATTTTCGTGGGCAGCATGGTGGTGTGCAATTAATGGGCATGGCCTTTATCATGACTCATCATGTGCATTAAATGGTGAGGAATGGTGGCTGTGAATTTTTTGTGGCTGTGAGAATCATACCTTGATTAATTTATTCACTTGGGTGTTTTTTTTAATCACTACTACTCCACCAACATACACAGAGCCCCATTCTTCAAGATTGGCAGAGAACACTTGCACCATTTTTTTGGTTCTGATGGCCGAGCCCATTGTTTTCAATCAAGCTCATGATTTTTTCTTCCTTACTAAAAATTCTCATGCTCACAATCTCACTTGGCAACTTCATTTTACCTCCATCCAAAAGCTTGGGTGTTTTGAGACAAAATATTCTACACTCTCTCTATTTCAATCTTAGACATGTTGGCTAGCAAACTTCATGTCCGAGTTGCTTCGGTTTGAGGCAGGAGCCCGTATTAAGAATCCTCGAGGTGGATCATTTTCGGCGAGGGAGACTGGAGAGCGAGCTTGTTCGGGGCAGCCGCTAGGAGCTTGGAATGAAAACCGAAGGACACGGATCAACTCGGTATAATCTCTCCAAACTCTTTTACAATTTTCCAGTTTACGGTTAATGGAACGATCCGGATTTTAAGGTTACGTTAGCGCCAGTTTCATAAAAGTTTTTGTTCTCCATTTGGCCTCGGATTAACGGTCGGGGCGCTACCGTAGACTTACATGGTATCAGAGCCAATCCATTAACCGTATACTAGTTGTTTAGACGATGTTAAAATACCGAAATCCGAACAACCCCGAAACAGTACCAATGATATTTTTGGTGGCGAGGAAATTTGGGGCTGCTGTTTTTGCAGGGAATTTTGTGGCCAATATTTTTTATTGCTTGCTGGGATTTTTTTTTCCAAGGGAAATTTCGTGGGCTTTGCATGGGTTTGAGGTGGCTGATGGGCTTTAGTGAGGAAATGAGTGTTATCTTGCTTGCATTTATTTTCTTTGTGTTTTGGGCTTATAATTCGTGGCTGGGATTTTATTTAGTGGCTGATTGGTGAGAGAAACTCTTCTATGGATTAATTTCTTTGGTTAAAAACAAACTCTCACACAAAATTAACAAAGCCCATTTTTCTTTTCAAAACCACAGCAACTTGAAGAATTCCACAGACACTTGATTTTATTTTAATGTCTTGGCCAAAATTCTTGAGCACACTTTTCTTCACCCCAATGGCATTTAGTCTCTGGTATATTGGTTCAGTTGTATTGTTTATTTAGCCCAGTTTGGATATGAATTTATCTAGTTGTTTGGAGCTATTCAGGGTTATTTCGAAGTCGATATTCTCTAAATTGTTTAATATTTGCAGTACATTACATTTCTATCTGCGACCGTGAATGTCATTTGTTCGGTAAATCTTGTCTAATCGCTATAGTCCTTTTAGACAGATTTGCGAACGTGACATTCACGTTAATGTTCTGTGTTGTGATGTGATGTTACGGATTTGTCATGTTGGATAGCTTGTGTGCAATGGTAGTGCAGTTTGGATGTATTTGTACATTTGATATTGCGGGGCGAGCGTCCGACATGTGGACTGCCGTCACTGCCAGCTTGTATATTATTTGTTTGGGGCACGACCGGGTTGAGGTCGATATCACCTTTGTATATTATTTTCTTTTCTGTAATAGGATTGCCCCACGGTGGAGTGCACGAATAGCCTGGTTCTAGAGGGCAACGGATCCGCATCTCATGGCATTGGGACGGAGGGGACCTTACTCTAGAATTGGCGGGCTATTCGCCGCACTCGTAGGGGGTATAGGTATGACCCACGGAGGGGTGCTCAAGTTACCGAATTTCGTGAAGTGCTGGGTGGCCCATTCACGTTGTTGAAGGGGATTGGCTCACTTCTGGGATTGACGGGTAACATGCCGCGCTCGTAGGGGTCTAGGACATTCATTGCACAGGCTATCCACACGACCAGGGGAACGTCGGGTTTTCATTTATGGCTCAATGGAAACCCGGAGATCCCAGATTATCTGTATTGTTCTGTGATGCTTATTACTTTTCTGTGATGTTGCATTTATCATGCCTGGAGTGATTATTATATATTTATATATACTAGTAGATGCTGTATATGTTTTGTGTTAGTTATATGTATGCCCTAGAGGCCATTACTGTACATAGGATGTATATTGTAGTGGATGCTGGGACATATATAGGGAGGACTTTCTTACTCGACATGATAGTATGCTATCTGGTTGAACTTTACCTTAACGTGTACAATGATTGTCTCTCTATTACATGTTGGTAAAGCCCTTAGGATGTGTACTTAACTACCTGGACTATGATGCGGATCATACTAGTGGGGACATGGTAGTCCATAAGTACATCCTTCAAAGTCCCTAGTCGTGGGTGTATCGAGACGGGGCATCGATATACCAGAGTAGACTAGCGTGTACCTTCTCGACCCATACAGATGGGCGATGGATGATCCCATATCCATTGGTGTTTGACATCAGAGGAGATATACGGGTGCTCAGTAGAGACTGGGTACACTGGACGGACTCGCCGAGAACTCCCAGATGGTATTATACCTTACGTCAGATGGCAGTTCTCTGGTGACACTGGTACAGAGTAGTCTGTTGACCCGAGATCGTCATAGAGTCTTGTGTGGTTCCCACTGTGCTTTGATTTCCATCTTACCACGTCCAAGAGGGCGTGCAAAACGGTGGTTTTTGGGTACAGTCCCGAGTCACATGGAGGCAATGCGCGATAGGAGGGGATTCGTCTCTCCCGGTATAGGGAGTTGATGTTGCGCTGTGTTCGATTGGCTATAACAGGAAATCCCTGGCCAGGGTTGCTGAGATTTACTGGTAAGTGTTACCAGTAGTTTCTCGAACAGTTATAGACCTCATATCGACACGACTTATCGAGCTATTGGGGTCTGACGTTTACCACCCCTAGGCGAGATATACGACATATCAGACGATCAGACCGGACTGTACGGTAGTGTTACTGGTTGGATTCACTAGAGTGTGAGCGGGCTTGCTCGTCGATCTTCTGATCGCTCAATACCCGGGTGGCCGTTACGTTTAGCAGACCGCTTGCGGCTTGTGGATGTTTGATATGATCATCATCCGCTGCCGGCGTATTGACGAGTCTTTAGAGTCCTATACAGAGGTTTCCTGGCTCAAGCGAAACGAAATAGGAACGCATATGAGATATGTGCGGGACCGAGAATGATGCGTATATGTGATACCGTATTTCATTCTCGCGATGTGACATTGATCGGTTATATGCGATATAGCCGGGTTATCGGATCAAGTGTTGATTCGATAAGTTGTTACTGATGATACCTGTCGGTTATGTGCGACATGACCGGATCATTGAATCAAGTGTTGATTTAGTGATTTAATGCATAATTATATATTTGATATATTACTTTGCATTAACTAGTATCGGTTCACTTTGAATGGATTTTCTCACTCGGGTGTGCGCATTCCATATGCGATATGATTTTGTGCACTTGATTGTATCATGTTTGATGATACATGTTTGCTTGATTTTGTGTAAAGATTGAACCATGGTTATTTGAATGATTAGGGTTTACATTTTCATATCTATTTATTTATTTATTTATTATGGAAATGATAATGAGAAGAATGGTTGCTAGTTTTGTTTTTATTCTTTGAATCTTCATGAAGCATTGACTTTAGTCAACCATTCTTATCTCATCCTTAACCCTAACCATTCCAACTAACCTTGGTTTAATCTCTACACCTAACCATGGTTTGCTTATGATAAGAATGGATTTTCTTTTCTATTTTAATTATTCTTATCATAACATTTATCTTCTTCTTCATCTTCTTCTTCAAGAAGAAAGCAAGCTCCATCAATGGTGATTGATGGAAATGAGTGAGAAATCCAATTCTAAAGTCTACCCACTTCCTATTTCTTCATCCTCTACCTCTTGCCAAGTAGTAGAGTGTGTTTTCTTCACAAGTTTCTTGACTTGGTGAAGTCGGAGCTTGATTTAGCGATGCCTCGACGTAGATCATCTTCGGCATGGACATCGATGACCTAGCCCGTCCATTCTCCGATGAAGCCGACGCTAGAGCCCGGGACTTGTTATGGACAGCGAGGAGACTTCATTGCGGAGCTATGGAGGTGGAGAACCGGATCTACAAAGGTTGTATTTCCGTATCTCTTAGTTAATTGTTAACTAGTTATCTTTTTGCCTAGAAATCTAGCCAACGATCCGTACACTAGGGTTTCTCGGCACCATAATTTTTGAAATTGGCATGATTGATGCCTTGTGAGACCTCACTAAGGTGCCTAGGAACCCTACAGTGGTATCAGAGCCTAGCTAGAGCCTTAGGCGAAGTCCAGACGGAATTTGAAGTCCGATCGAACCCGAAAGTCCAAAATTTCCATGCTCTCTGTACATTTTTGAAAATAGTGAGTTTTTCAACATTAAAAATATGCAGAAAATCAAGCAGGGTTTTCTAGGAATTACTGTAAATTTCGTGGACCTAATTCCACTTTTCCACCGCGGTTCCGAGGCATGAGCAAGGCTCATGCGGCGGATCCGCGGCCGTACGGAAACATTGTTCAGTGAATCTTACACAGTAACTCCTAATTAATTATGCTGAGTTTTCTGGGAATTTTTAAATTGATTCAAGAGTTGAATTTTTCTGCTGTGTTTTTGGGGATTCGGTGTTTCGATCGGAGTATCAAATTTTGTCTGTGTGGCTTTCCGGATAAATTTTAGAATCTGTTAAAAAGTTCGACCGGATATAAATACCCAATTTTTCCCCTGTCGGGAAATTTCCAAGTGTTGGATTTTTCCGTAGTTTAACGATGTTCTAAGTAGTGCAAGTAACGCGATGGTCCCTCTAGAAGACAACAAACCTTAACTCGATTATGTGACCGTCTTGAACTGCCTTTTGAACCTTCGGGTTTGGGGCAGTACGGCGTGCCACATGTGAGGCGTTGGCTTGACCCTTCTACGGCTGGACCGTTGGTACTGAGGCATGAACGGAATGTTGTTAGACTTATTTCATGTGTTGGATTGTATCGGGAAAACTTGGGTGTTCGATTGTTTGATCGGAAAGTTTAACATTTTCTGTTTATCTGGAATGGGATACAATAATTGGAATTCACAAGAAGTTATGAGATAACTGAATGAATGTTATAAACATAGCACTTTAGTCTCACTTGATCGGTTGCCACGGAATTTTGATGTGATCAAAAGTCCGTCGCAATCACGTAGCGTACGCGGATACTCGCCGGGTAAACTTAATAGACAGCCTCACTCCATAGCCCCAACCAAGTGACTGTAGGAGAACCCCGTGGCCGAAAGCATCCGGTCGGGTGCTCGCGGCAGCGGTGTTCCGCCTTGGTGCACTTCGTCGACGGTATCGGGGGTGCGGCCGCCTACTAAAGTTTGCGACGAGTATTCGATCAGACTGTCGGGAATCTTGTTGAATTGCCCGACTCGATATTGAAAAGTGTTTTCGATAATGAGACTAAAATGCGGGGTTTATAATTGTTAGGCATGTGATGTCTAAGGAATTCATTTGGTCAGGCATGCGATGTCTGAGGTGGTTGCGGATTCCAACTGTTGTAGTTTTACACTTTCTTTTCTGTGACCGTAAGTGTAATATGTGATATCGCCGGTTTCGTTGCTATATGCCAACGACAATTGGGATGCGCATATTTACTTACGTTGATGACATGTGATGTTATGTGTTGCTGGATATGTTATATTGGATCGTCGTGTTTGAATAGCCGGGGGTTTTTATGTGAGATGAGTGTTTTTCATTTTCATTCATGTAAAAATCTGTATGTAATATTCTTTTATTGGGGCGCTTCCAGGTTGTGGAAGTTGTCACCCTTTGTATATTATTTACTTTTACGCACTAGGATAGACCCAAGGAGGGGAGCACAAGTAACCGGGTTCTGGAGTCCAGTGGGAGACCAACTCGAGGAGTCGAGTCCGGGTCTCCTAACTCTAGAATTGGTAGGGTTGCTTGCCGCTCTCGTAGGGGTCTAGGGGTGTTGGTTTGGCTATTCATCACGACCGTGGAATCCGTGTTTTATACTGGCTCGTATTGAAAACACGGACGTCCTAGTATATCCAATATTTCATATGTTTCTTCTGCTGCGATATCTATGATGTGATCATGTGATGTTCTATGATAGATACAGTATATAGTATATATGATATATTATATAGACGTTACTTATGTTTTACACCCGCGCCAGCCCTGCCCCGCTCTGCCGTTAGTTACCTAACCTAACGGTGCACGAGGGGACATCGAGGCGAATGCGGATGGCATAACTGTACGTCGTATTTATCTGTGATGTTTAGGTACATTAAATGATGGGACTTCATTAATATGATTAATGAAATAAAAGAAACCTAAGATGTTGTAGAATTGAATTTCAAAATAAAACAGGTAGCTACAGTTCTTGCTTTGCACAGAGGTATATGTGATATATCCTGCACCTTATTCGATGAGGAAAGGACCGAGATCCCTTCACCGGGAGTGACTCCTTTAGCAATAACTGGCAGATGCTACACACTCGGTTTGTCTTTTGATTGCTTTTAAGAGTTTTTCTTTGCACAGTGATATATATGATATATCCCGCACCTCATTCGACGAGGAAAGGACCGACGATCCCTTCACCGGGAGTGACTCCTTTAGCAAAACTAGAAAAGCCTAAAAAACACTCCATTTCAAAATTCATTTGATTCTACAACGAATTCAAGTTCATTACGCAATAGGTTTTCAGAAAAACCTGTAGTAGCCCTCCGTCATTTCAGATAAGTAGTAGTTAGTATTCGTGCTGCGTTTGTTGGCCTTTGTCAAGGCGCAGTGTGCGGTAGCTAACTGGTGCTTATCTGCTTATGCATATGATGCAGATTGGGTTAGGGTAGTCGTGCGACCTTGTTGGCCTTTGTCAAGGGCCGTGCGGGTGGGTTTAATTCAATCAGGAAATGACGGGTTGAACTTGACTAGCATCCTATGGTTTGTTAGCCTTTGTCAAGGTCATAGGAGGTTAGGGGCAAAATATTATCGGGAATTTCAAGTGTTGAAATTTGCAATGAGATTGCATACCTTCTATGAGATAGTTGGATCCCGATACCCGCTGCGAGTAAGAGTTACTCCTGGGAGAGTTTTTCACATTACAATTAGCCGATCAAGTAGGTGTCTAGAAAGGTGTTAACGAGGTTACGCCTCTGGGAAAACGAGGTTTACATTAATTAGGTTCGTGCGAAAGCACGGGGGACCTCCCTCAAAGTACCGACACTGGCCTGGCTGAAAGATTGGCGAACTTGTAGTGTGTAATTAATCCCGGCTAGTCTTTCCTTTTAGGGTTTGAAGGAAGATTTGATAAAAAGCAGTGGGAGCCATCCTGATTAGATAAAATAATAACCAATCTATTCTTGACAGAGCGCACGCTGAGTGTTTTCTTCTCTCTCTCTCCAGGCAGCGACCATATCACGCCTTAATCAAGATAATAATACGGAATATTGACCGAACCCGCTTGTTATACTGAGCTGGGGAACGTTGGTCCCGCTCCAACTTATAAATGTTATAAGACAGAGCAGGAAATTGGGGATTACCAGAATTCCCGTGCCGCCCAAACGAAGAGAGTGCATGCTGATGCATCATCTTCGGGTGTGTTCATTACACAGAACTGTTTCTCAGTATCCTTTACGTCCTGGGTATGTGATACCAGATCAGGATCCCAGATATGTAATCTGTTACATAGGGCTACAGAAAGGTAGAGAACTGAGAACGGGTGACAAGTTTCATGAGGCAGAAAACGGGACAAGTGTTGCAGCCAAGTCTGTCGGTCACTGTCACCCTGTATTACCAATACATTGATTCTGAACAAATGTTATTAGATACCGAACCTGATATACAAAATCATATCTATCTCTTTATTAGTAAAGAAATGATAAAATTTTGTATTGTTGGATTATGTTTTGAACATTTCCTGTATCAAAAGTTGATCGGATCATGCACGTTATCTAAAAGCATTGATGTTCTAAATCAAACTACAGTTCTTTAGTATACGGAACACACACAAGAGGAAGAGTTCAGAAATGAACGAATTCTTCTTGAGGCATTGTAGACTAGGTCAGATCAATGTGACCCGACTAGCTAGAGTTACATATAGATGCATATTTAAATCAGTTTGAATTTACATCTTGTGAAACTCGCCAGTCATGTCACAAAGATAAGATGACCATAGCTCCGTTTACTGGAAACAGAGAAAGAGTTAGTAAACTCTTGGGACTGATACATGATGATGTATGTAAGGTCTCCTGTCTACACATGCCAGGACTGGTTCTTTATACTTCATTACGTTCTCTGATGATCTCTCAAGATTCAGACATATGTTCCTGTTGAAACACAAGTCCGAACCTTTTGAGATATTCACAGAATATAAGTTAGAAGTAGAGAACCAGAATACAGGTAAAAGTATTATGTCCTTTGATAAGATCAAGGAGGAGAATACTTGAGCCCGAAAATCCTGGACTATTCTAAAGGAGAATGAGATTCTCTCTCAGCATTACTCCTCTGTATACACCATAGCACGATGGTATATCGGGGCGGAGCAATCACACCCTATATGATATGGTGTGCTCTATGATGAGTACTACTGAGTTACCTTTTTCCTATTGGGTGTTATGCACTTGAGAAGTTGCATACCTATTGAATAAGGTTCCAATCAAATCAGTTTCCTACCACTTCATATGTGATATGGAAAGGGAAGAACCCATCTCTTAAGATAGTTAAGATTTGGGGTTGACCGGCCTATGTCTAAAAGCAAAATCCGGACAAGCTCGAGGCAAGATCTGTTATGTAGAACTGGAAATGTTCCAGCTATACAAACTGCAGCTGATGATTTGAAAGAACCAAAGGATTCAATAGTTACCAACGAACCTCAGCCTCTCCGCCGATCTAGTAGGGTTCCTCACCCACCTGAGAGATACTTCTGTTTCTCTATGACAGTGGGAGCGAGGATTGCATCATGAGATGATGACCCAACTAGTTTTGAGCTGGACATCTGGAGTGGGACTCTGTAAGAATGGCTGGATGCTTAGCGATTTGAGATGGAATCCATGTACACCAACAAAGTATGGACTTTGGTTGCTATATCTGAAGGGTTAAATCCCCATCAGGAGCAAGTATATCTTAAGAAGATTACTTGGTGTAGATGGAAAAGTTGAGACTTTCAAAGCTAGACTTATTAAAGGTTTTCGTCATCGACCAAGCGTGGATAATGATGAAACCTTTTCTAAGGAGCTATGCTTAAGTCCATCCAGATCCTACTTGTCACGGCTACATACCATGACTACGATATCTGGTGGTTGGGTGTCATGACTGCTTTTCTAAATGATGTTTTAGAAGAGTGCGTCTATAAGAACACAGCCAGAGGGCTTCGTAGACAGTGGGAGCAGCGGAAACGTGTATAAGATGCTTTATAAGATAAAGCAGGTATCGCGGAGTTGGAACATCTGTTTTGATGTAGTAGTCAAACAGTTTGACATCATCAAAATGGTAGATGAACCTTGTATATATAAAAAGATAGTAGGGAGTATGGTGATGATCCTCGTAGAGTACGTGGATGACATACTCTTGATAAGAAAGGAGTTTCCTATGCTACGCTCGGTCAATCTCCGTTTATCACATGGATTCTCCATATAGGATCAAATTGATACCTCCTAAATCCTGGATTTTGGATCTATGAGATAGATCTAATTGGATGTTAGGATACTCACTAGTTGTTGTGAGATGGTATCAATCGATCCTGGGGAGAATCACTGGAAAGGTTCCAGGGTGATAAGATGACTGAATGTCAGTCACAGGCATTGTCTTTACCCTCAGTAAAGGGACGGTATGTTGGAAGAGTTCCAAGCTAAATACCGTGGCATACTAGAAGATAAAGGCAGGATACATTGCTACTTAAGATGCTACCAAAGAGGCTGTTTGGGTGTATATTGGTTCATGAGATGAACTACGTTCCTACCATTGTGAGACAATGGAGTTGTGGCTTATGCCAAGGAACGCCGGTCCCATCAATGATCCAGACATATTCTAAGGCAGTATCACCTGATCATGGAGATGGTTAATCTCCAGGGGATCGAGGTTAGGAGAGTAGACTCAGAGGACAACACAGCGGATCCACTCACAAAGGCCTGTTCCCAGAGAGAGACTTTTATGGGATGGTTGAGTATGAGATACTGCAACCACTGCTACAGATGGCCCTAGTGCAAGTGGGAGATTGTTAGTTATATGTATGCCCTAGAGGCCATTACTGTACATAGGATGTATATTGTAGTGGATGCTGGGACATATATAGGGAGGACTTTCTTGCTCGACATGATAGTATGCTATCTGGTTGAACTTTACCTTAACGTGTACAATGATTGTCTCTCTATTACATGTTGGTAAAGCCCTTAGGATGTGTACTTAACTACCTGGACTATGATGCGGATCATACTAGTGGGGACATGGTAGTCCATAAGTACATCCTTCAAAGTCCCTAGTCGTGGGTGTATCGAGACGGGGCATCGATATACTAAAGTAGACTAGCGTGTACCTTCTCGACCGATACAGATGGGCGATGGATGATCCCATATCCATTGGTGTTTGACATCAGAGGAGATATACGGGTGCTCAGTAGAGACTGGGTACACTGGACGGACTTGCCGAGAACTCCCAGATGGTATTATACCTTACGTCAGATGGCAGTTCTCTGGTGACACTGGTACAGAGTAGTCTGTTGACCTTAGATCGTCATAGAGTCTTGTGTGGTTCCCACTGTGCTTTGATTTCCATCTTACCACATCCAAGAGGGCGTGCAAAACGGTGGTTTTTGGGTACAGTCCCGAGTCACATGGAGGCAATGAGCGATAGGAGGGGATTCGTCTCTCCCGGTATAGGGAGTTGATGTTGCGCTGTGTTCGATTGGCTATAACAGGAAATCCCTGGCCAGGGTTGCTGAGATTTACTGGTAAGTGTTACCAGTAGTTTCTTGAACAGTTATAGACCTCATATCGACACGACTTATCGAGCTATTGGGGTCTGACATTTACCATCCCTAGGCGAGATATGCGACATATCAGACGATCAGACCGGACTGTACGGTAGTGTTACTGGTTGGATTCACTGGAGTGTGAGCAGGCTTGCTCGTCGATCTTTTGATCGCTCAATACCCGGGTGGCCGTTACGTTTAGCAGACCGCTTGCGGCTTGTGGATGTTTGATATGATCATCATCCGCTGCCGGCGTATTGACGAGTCTTTAGAGTCCTACACAGAGGTTTCCTGGCTCAAGCGAAACGAAATAGGAGCGCATATGAGATATGTGCGGGACCGAGAATGATGCGTATATGTGATACCGTATTTAATTCTCGCGATGTGACATTGATCGGTTATATGCGATATAGCCGGGTTATCGGATCAAGTGTTGATTCGATAAGTTGTTACTGATGATACCAGTCGGTTATGTGCGACATGACCGGATCATTGAATCAAGTGTTGATTTAGTGATTTAATGCATAATTATATATTTGATATATTACTTTGCATTAACTAGTATCGGTTCACTTTGAATGGATTTTCTCACTCGGGTGTGCGCATTCCATATGCGATATGATTTTGTGCACTTGATTGTATCATGTTTGATGATACATGTTTGCTTGATTTTGTGTAAAGATTGAACCATGGTTATTTAAATGATTAGGGTTTACATTTTCATATCTATTTATTTATTTATTTATTATGGAAATGATAATGAGAAGAATGGTTGCTAGTTTTGTTTTTATTCTTTGAATCTTCATGAAGCATTGACTTTAGTCAACCATTCTTATCTCATCCTTAACCCTAACCATTCCAACTAACCTTGGTTTAATCTCTACACCTAACCATGGTTTGCTTATGATAAGAATGGATTTTCTTTTCTATTTTAATTATTCTTATCATAACATTTATCTTCTTCTTCATCTTCTTCTTCAAGAAGAAAGCAAGCTCCATCAATGGTGATTGATGGAAATGAGTGAGAAATCCAATTCTAAAGTCTACCCACTTCCTATTTCTTCATCCTCTACCTCTTGCCAAGTAGTAGAGTGTGTTTTCTTCACAAGTTTCTTGACTTGGTGAAGTCGGAGCTTGATTTAGCGATGCCTCGACGTAGATCATCTTCGGCATGGACATCGATGACCTAGTCCGTCCATTCTCCGATGAAGCCGACGCTAGAGCCCGGGACTTGTTATGGACAGCGAGGAGACTTTATTGCGGAGCTATGGAGGTGGAGAACCGGATCTACAAAGGTTGTATTTCCGTATCTCTTAGTTAATTGTTAACTAGTTATCTTTTCGCCTAGAAATCTAGCCAATGATCCGTACACTAGGGTTTCTCGGCACCATAATTTTTGAAATTGGCATGATTGATGCCTTGTGAGACCTCACTAGGGTGCCTAGGAACCCTACATTTTGCACCCGCGCTAATCCAGTCCCGCTCTGTCTTTAGTTAAGTAACCTAACGGATGATTACGGGACCCAGTGGCGAATGCGGATGGCATATACGTACATTATATTTTCATTCTTTTCTGGTGTGATTAATTGATGGGACTGCATTGATTCTTATCAATGCAAGGATAAAACAAACCTATATTTGATGTTGTTATAACCAATTTTAAAAACTGACATTACAGACGTACGCTTTTCCTTTGCACAGTGGTATTCGGTTATGAATATCCAGCACCTCATTCGACGAGGCAAGGGCCGAGATCCCTTCATCGGGAGTGACTCATTGAGTAAAAGTTTGCGTCAACGTAATAACTTCACTATAGTCGATTATTTTGCTTTGCATCGTGGTATTTAGTTTGGAATATCCTGCACCTCATTCGACGAGGAAAGAGCCGAGATCCCTTCACCGGGAGTGACCTCTTTAGCAAAGGTTTTCGCAGCTATATTTTTATAAAAGCTATCCGGTTCCTTCAACGATATCAAGTTCATTACGTTAAGGTTTTTTGCCAAAAACAATTCGTAGTCCTCCGTCATTTCAGATGGGTAGCACTTAGTATTCATGCTATGTTTGTTGGCCTACGTCAAGGCATAGTGTATGGTAGCTATTTGTTACTTTTCTGTTGCATAGATAGATGCATTGGTTTGGAACAGTCGTACTACCTTGTTGGGGTGGATTCAAATTAACCTGGATAATGAAGGGTAGAACCTGACATGTGACTTATGATTTGTTGGCCTACGTCAAGGTCATAAGAGCATGGGATAAAAAATTATATCGGGAGTTTCAAATATACAGGAAACTTGCCAGGCATACGCATACCTTCTGGAGTGTGATAACTTGAGTGGCTTCCATCAAGTTATCATGCGATGATAGTTGGATCCCGATTCTCACTGATGAGTTGGTTTACTCTTCAGGTGATCCCGACTAATTCTTCTTTCAGGTTTGGAGGAGAATTTGAGATTACAGTGGGAGGTTTCCTGATTAGATAAAGTGATTAACCATTCTGATTTAGGCTAGAGTGCACGCTGAGTGTTTCTTCTCTCTCTCTCTATTTGGCAGCGACCGTGGCCCGACCCTGAACTATAACTCCGTAACCTAGTTAACCGAACTTTCTCAAAACACTGGCTTTTGGATTGTCTGAGTTGCATGCAACATTGCCACTCTTTCTTTTACTCTTTTCATTTCTCCAGGACACCCCATATTACTACAAACGTCCACTTCCATTGGATAAATCCATCGTATGGTTATATACGAACTCGAAGGATCTTTTTCGAGGATGGATTCTGGTTCTGGAGAGAATGAATATGACTATTCAGTTGTCTTTTCCTTTTTCCTTTATTAGGTCCACGTTACCTCTCCCGGTTCTTTCGGGGTTGCGGAAACGGTGAAAAACAATTTTTAGGGTTTTGGTAACATGGACAAGAAAACCCGGATCTTTACTAAACAACACACTAGCAACAACTATGAGCTTTAGCTACTCGGTTAGGGGGTTATACCTAGTCTTGAACTCCTTCTTTTCTTGTTGTTCTCCTCCTTGCTTGCTCCTTGTAAAAGTTTGTACGGCTCCTCCTCGTCATCTCCTCTTTGTCGAAAATAGATCCACCCGAGGGTTCGAACTTGAGCTCCTACCTCAACCTAGAGGTAACTAAGGTACTTGGTTTGCTAAACCTAGAACCCTAGAAAGAGTAGAGAGTAGTCTTGGTGTTTTATCTTCAAGGCAAATGGTTCTCAACTCATGAGAGATTTTGCCTTGAGCTAGAGGAAGAAGGAGAGCAAAGGATGAGAGAGAAGATGCAAGTGAGAATGAATCAATTTTTTTTACAACCATCCTCTCATATTTTAGAAAATGATAATAATAATAATAATTAACAATTTGTGATGGTGAGTTGATGAATGACCATTATCATTTCATTCATTAAATGCTTTTGCAAAGAATAAGAAGTATCTTTGAAAACAAATGATGATGGTCAACAAGTCTACTTTGGTCAACCGGTCAACTAAAGTCAACAAGTCAACAAAAGTCAAGAATTCAACTCAACCATGGCATAATAATTGTTAACTAATATTATCAATCATATTTCCTATTCTCATTAGGGTTTGGAAAAAGACAACAGTCAACTGTGCATACACACCCGTACCATAACCCTAATGGGAATCCTCTGCCTCTGTCTCAGTCAACTGTGCATACACACCCGCATCCATGTTCCGAGGAACACAAATACAAAGAGATAAAACTAACCCCAAAACATATACTAGGATCTAGCGTACCGCATACTCGGAATTCCGTGCTTAAGTACTCCCCTCCTCTATCAGACCGGAGGATCTTGATACTTTTGCCTGTCTGGTTCTCTACTTCGTTTCTGAATTCCTTGAATTTCTCAAAAGTTTCAGATTTATGTTTCATAAGATACACATATCCGAATCTAGAGAGATCGTCAGTGAATGTGATGAAGTACGAGAACCCACCCCTTGCATGTATAGACATCGGACCACATACATCACTGTGTATGAGTCCCAAGAGCTCTGTTGCTCTTTCTCCATGTCCGGTGAACGGAGATTTGGTCATCTTCCCTTTGAGACAAGACTGACAAGTTTCATAAGATGAAAACTCGAACGTATTTAAGAGTCCATCTTTATGCAACTTACTTAGTCTTTTCTCTCCGATATGACCAAGTCTACAATACCACAAGTAGGATTCATTCG
The DNA here is from genome assembly GCA_030015575.1 of Agapanthus africanus. Taxonomy (NCBI): domain Eukaryota; kingdom Viridiplantae; phylum Streptophyta; class Magnoliopsida; order Asparagales; family Amaryllidaceae; genus Agapanthus; species Agapanthus africanus. The sequence continues at coordinate 408,363,353 of JASDDO010000026.1, forward strand.
TATCTGAATTCTTCCTCTTGCGTATGTTTTGTACATTGAAAACTGTATTCTGATTTAGAACGTAAATACCATTACACAGTGTACCTTCTGCAACCAGTACCTTATGAAGGTAAATGTTCATGATATTTCTATCAAGAACAAAGTTATATCCATCTTTATCGAGTAAAGAAATTGATATGATGTTCTAAACCATGGAAGGTACATAGTAGCAATCGTTCAAAATCATAGCATTGCCATTTGGCAACACTAGGTGATATTCACCGACGGCTGCAGCATTAACTCGTGCTCCGTTCGCTACTCTGAGTGACATATCACCAGGTACAACTTTCCTACTTTTTCTCAGTCCCTGCAATAAATTACAGATATGAGATCCTGATCCGGTATCAAGTACCCAGGAGGTAGGGCTGACCGTAAAGCAGTTCTCAATTACAAGAACACTTGAAGTAGATGCAAAACCATGCTGCTTCTTCAACTGGGTATCCTTGGAATCCATATAATCCTCTTTCCCTTGCTCATACTTATAACTGCTGTCACAAGTTAGAACCGAACCAACGTTCCCCAGCCCCGAATAAGAATTCGGATCGGTCAACCGATACATTTTATTATCTTGATTAGGGCATGAAATGGTTGCTACCTGGAGAGAGAGAAAAGAAACACTCAGCGTGCGCTCTTGCAAGATTAGATTGGTTTATTGATTTATCTAACCAGGATGGCTCCCACTGTTTCCTCAAATTCTTCTTCAAACCCTAAAAGAAGAACTAGTCAGGATTAATCGCACGTCACAATACTTGCTTAACCTTTCAGCCAGGCTGGTGTTGGTACTTCGAGGGAGGTTTTCCAACGCTTTCGCGAAGTTCCTTAATTAAATAACCTCTTTTCCCTGGAGGCGTAACCCCGCTAACACCGTTTTAGACATCTACTTGGTTTATAGCATTGATTGTTAAGTGAAATAATCTCCCGAGAGTAATCCAACTCATCAGTGGGATCGGGATCCAACTATCATTGTGCGATGACCTAGATGGAATCCACTCTAGTCACCACACTCCAGAAGGTATGCTAAATCTGCAAGTTTCAGTTTCTTTAGAAACCCCCGATGTGGATTTTTGCCCCTAACGGTTTATGACCTTGACAATGCCAACATATCATTAACCACTAGTCAAGTTCGGCCCGTCATTATCTTGATTAACTTAGACCCACCCGCATATCTCTTGACAATGCCAACATAGCTATGCAACTGTCCTAAATAATCCGAAAAATAAAACTGCAAACAAGCAATACTTAGCTACCGATCACTACGCCTTGATAATGCCAAAATATGCAGCTCGAATACTAAGTAGTACTTGTAGGAAATGACGGAGGGCTACGGCTGGGTTTTTGGCGAAAAACCCGTTAACGTAATGAACTTGATATCGTTGAAGGAACCTGATAACCTTTTTGAAAATATAGTGGCGAAAACTTTTGCTAAAGAGGTCACTCCCTGCGAAGGGATCTCAGCTCTTTCCTCGACGAATGAGGTGCAGGATATTCTAAGCTGAATACCTCGATGCAAAGCAAGAATAATCGACTATAGTGAAGTTATTACCCTGATGCAAACTTTTGTCCAAGGGGTCACTCCCGATGAAGGGATCTCGGCCCTTGCCTCGTCGAATGAGGTGCTGGGCATTCATAACCGAATACCTCTGTGCAAAACAAAAGTGAACGTCCTTGCAATAACAGCTTTTTTTTTTGAAAATTATTCCAACGTCTTTTAGGTTTATTTTCTTGCATTAATTTAATGCGTCCTATCAATTAATCCTACCATTGCAGAAAACAACGAAAATATGACGTACGCTTATGCCATCCGCATTCGCCATGGGGTCCCGTCATCACCCGTTAGGTTACTTAACTAACGACAGAGTGGGGGCTGGACTAGCGCGGATGCAAAACATAAGCAACGCCTAAATAGATATCATATAGATATATTCACATTCGTCAGATGCAATGATAGCCATTCCAGATCACAGATGAACACATTGGATATACTAGGAATCTGCATTCCGTTCGAGCCTACAACGAAAGACAGATTACACGGTCGCGGTGAATAGCCAAATAGCCCACCCTAGACCCTTACGGGTGCGGCAAACTACCCGCCAAGTACCCGAAGCGAAGCAACCTCCCTCAACAACGTGAGTAGGCCACTCGGCACTTCGAGATACCCGGTAGTTTGTGCACCCCTCCTTGGGTCTATCCTAGGAGCAAAAACAGTAAAAAGAAATTATACAATGGCGGCTACAACCTTATCCCGGATGTGCGGCCATACAAATAATATTACATCAATTTACATATTACAAGAATTGAAAGATAAAGAAAACTCTCATCTCACAACCCCCCGGCTATTCATCCACGACAATCCAACGAATTCATATACACAAACCATCAACATTACAGATCACAGATATGTATAACCCCCACTAATCAACGTATAGCGATTAGCAGACGTTCAATACATATATCACATCACAGATATAACCCATTAGCCAAAGTGTACAGAAAATCGATCAAAATACGGATTTGTAACCACCCCAAAAACAAATTTTGTTCTCTGGAAATTCTGGGTAGAAACAAACCATCCTAAAAATCACAAAACACCAACATAAGAACACTGCAAGAAGTTTGACCCACAGCCGAGTCAACTCGTCCGCGGATCCGCGGCAAGAGCATGCTCTTGCCGCGGTTCCGCGGTGAGTTAAGTGACTCACTGGATCAAATTTCTTCCTTGTTCTGTAAAAACCCCGAGACGATTTTTAGCATGTGATTTATTATTTTTTGAGCAGAAATAAAAATCGGCAGAAAGTTGATATTTTTGACGTGTTTTGCGGTTTTTTGTTCGATCGAAATTCTAGATACTTTGCTAACATGCTAGTGTGTGTTTAGCTAGTCTCTGATACCACTGTTATGTCCATGTTACCTCTCCTGGTTCTTTCGGGGTTGCGGAAACGGTGAAAAACAATTTTTAGGGTTTTGGTAACATGGACAAGAAAACCCGGATCTTTTCTAAACAACACACTAGCAACAACTATGAGCTTTAGCTACTCGGTTAGGGGGTTATACCTAGTCTTGAACTCCTTCTTTTATTGTTGTTCTCCTCCTTGCTTGCTCCTTTGTACGGCTCCTCCTCGTCGTCTCCTCTTTGTCGAAAATAGATCCACCCGAGGGTTCGAACTTGAACTCCTACCTCAACCTAGAGGTAACTAAGGTACTTGGTTTGCTAAACCTAGAACCCTAGAAAGAGTAGAGAGTAGTCTTGGTGTTTTATCTCCAAGGCAAATGGTTCTCAACTCATAAGAGATTTTGCCTTGAGCTAGAGGAAGAAGGAGAGCAAAGGATGAGAGAGAAGATGCAAGTGAGAATGAATCAATTTTTTTTACAACCATCCTCTCATATTTTAGAAAATGATGATAATAATAATAATTAACAATTTATGATGGTGAGTTGATTAATGACCATTATCATTTCATTCATTAAATGCTTTTGCAAAGAATAAGAAGCATCTTTGAAAACAAATGATGATGGTCAACAAGTCTACTTTGGTCAACTGGTCAACTAAAGTCAACAAGTCAACAAAAGTCAAGAATTCAACTCAACCATGGCACAATAATTGTTAACTAATATTATCAATCATATTTCCTATTCTCATTAGGGTTTGGAAAAAGACAACAGTCAACTGTGCATACACACCCGTACCATAACCCTAATGAGAATCCTCTGCCTCTGTCTCAGTCAACTGTGCATACACATCCGCATCCGTGTTATGAGGAACACGAATACAAAGAGATAAAACTAACCCCAAAACATATACTAGGATCTGGCTTAAACTAAAGCCCGCTAGTAATATCTGTCCAGACACCAAACATGCACAAGTGCGCGGATGTGAATGAACCCCGTCGCAAAACCATGCGACCTCTACTCTGTTTTGCCCAAAGGCGAATAACCCTCTGTGTGGGACTCTAAAGACTCGACACTACACTGGCAGTGGAGTTAACCACAGACCGCAAGCGGCACTAGCTGTACGTAACGGTCCCCAGGTAGATGCCGATAAGAAGACTGATGAGGTGAACCCATCCGAACTCTTACTGAGCATGTATGTGACAATCTCTGTACAGTCCGGTCTGTTCGTCTAAGAGTGTCGCATGGCGGGACTTGGGGGTGGCAAACGTCAGTCCCCTAATAGCGGTACAAGTCGTGTCGGAGTATAGCCCAAAACACCCTGAGAAACTACTGGTAACACTACCAGCAAATCTCGCTTGCCCTGGCCAGGGACGACTATGTGTAATGGCTCTCCTAGACACAGCGCGATATCAACTCCCAATACCGGGAGAGACGAATCCTGTCTAACCGTCACTGCCTCCAAGCGCTTCGGGACTGCACCCAACTACTACCTGTTTGCACGACTCAGTAGAGCCGTGGTAGGGTAGTAATCAAAGAACAGTGGGAACACACTCGAGGCAAAGCGGCAGTGTCAAGTCTGCGGACTAAGCTGTACTCATGTCACCTGGGAACTGTTAACTGACGATAGGTATAATACCAACCAACAGTTCTCGACGAGTCCTGTCCAGTGTACTCGTAACCTAACGAGCACCTGCATACTATCTCCAGTACGACGTACTAATGGCTGTGGGACAGACCATCTCCCCCGTTGGGAAGAGAAGCGTATGCACCAGTCTATTCTGGAGTATCGATGCCCTATCTCGATAATCCTACGACTAGGGACCAGAACAAGGATGTGCTTATAGACTACCCAGCCCCCACGAGTGCGATCGCCATCACAACGTCGAAAGTCAAGCAAAGATCCTAAGGGCTCCATCAATATGTTTTAGCGATATGTTAAAAGAAACATATCCACATATTAAGATAGAAACAAACCAAGTAGCATACTACTATATCGAGCAAGACTGTCGTAAAACCGTATATATATATCCCAAGCTTCCAAAATATATTATACAAACTAGTACTAGACAATAATGGCCTCTAGGGCATACATATCTAACAACCTTCTCTCAGGTCGTGAGGGCTCCTAGGATTAGGAGACCGTACACCCATTATGTTTATTGGGTAGTCTTCTTCCAAACTATAGGCAGGTGCTGAAAGGTAGGGAATGAAGAAAACCAATTAGCCCAAGTGTGGTGTACAGAAGGTAATGAGTAAAGACAAATAAAGGGATTAGAAAGAGAGCAAAGTAAATTGCGACTGATATTTACGGCCAAACCAAGTCTTTCACCGCCACTCCTACTTCACCTTTGTATTTCTCCAGAACTCCCCGTATCACTACGAACATCCACTTCCATTGGATAAATCCATCGTATGGTTATATACGAACTCGAAGGAACTTTTTCTATGATGGATTCTGGTTCAGAAGAAATTGGAATAAGGTTTATTCAGTTATCTTTTATCATCACCTTCACTCAGGTTGCGAGCACTCCTACGATTAGGAGAGTACACCTATTACTCTTATTGGATAGTCTTCTTCCAAACCATAGGCTGGTGCCGAACGGTAGGGAAGGAAGAAAACCATTTAACCTAACGATGGTGTACAGAAGGAAATGAGTAAAGACAAATAAAGGGATTTGGAGAGATGACAAAGAAATATACGGTTATAGTCATGAATCTTGATAATGGAAGAGTCATTACTGAGAATACTCGGATACCCCTTCGAAACATTTTCATGTTTCAGTTTCACTGTTCATTGTTAATTGTTAACTGATTTCCCAATTAGACCCTTGCTCCAGGGTATGTATTTACCGGGTATAATTCTCACATCTGTATGGTTTTACAGATAATGAGTGGGAGTAAGTTATTGGGAATTAGATGACTATCCTCATTATATCGGAATTCGTTGTAATTTATGTTATTTGAGTAAATCGCCTGGGTACAGTTTTCAACCTACGACGCATAGGATTTGAATTATTCAACTCAGGGGACTTATGCAAAGTATTGTATGTTGTCCAGTGTCCATTAGGACAAAGGGGTTGGTCCTCATACTGTATTCTGTTTACTTATGACTTCTCTAGTTTTTAGATAAATGTTTCGTAGAAATACAAGATCTAAGATTTAAGAAGTTATATGTATAAGAGTAAAGTAGAGAACCACGTGTTGCAAGTATCAGGATTTTTTTCAAGGTGATTGAAGAAGTAGATACTTGTGTTTGGTATTCAGTTGATAGTAATGATTTTGAGAACTTGATTCTCTTTCAGGTTACTCATATATGGATGCACTCCTAGTTGAGTAATGCTGATTAGCCTCATTCCATTTGGCAGATATGCACTGGAGACAGTTGCATGATTTTGAATCTGGTTCCAATAAAATTAGTGCCTTTGTTTCTGTATGGTATATAGAATCAATTTGTATCTTAACGATGTTAAGATACAGGGAGTTCTCCTGCTGATACTTAAAACCAAAATCTGGACAAACTCCAGGCACGTTTCAGTAATGGCAGTTTGTGGGTTATCCCAGGCTATGACGAGGGGTAACTTTCTACCATCTGGAAGATCAATAGTGATATTGTTCTTGACTCACCACAGTTTTAGTAAAATAGACTTTTTCAGAAAACAGTAGTGGGAGTATGGTAGAACTGGAAGTGATTCCAGAACCGCAAACGATTACTGATAATTTAATAGAACCTAAGGATTCAATTGAATTTGACATTCCATTAGCCACTCCGCAGATATGGTGGGTAACCTCAGGCACCTGAGAGGTACTTCGGTCTTCTCAGAGACGGTGACAGGGAGATTCTTTTTTACCCAGACTTTCCATTGCTGCTGTTCCAGATTATGAGACCCGGCAGGAGGATGAATATAGCGTCGTTCTAAACTAGTTTTAGAAGTATACGTATATATGACTCTGCCCGAGGGTTGTTGTGGTCAGTGGGAGCAGCGGAAGCATAGTAGACAAGTAGCTTGTGTCTATTTATAGACTAAAGCAGATATATCGGAGATAGATTATCTATTTTTGATGTGACAGTCATGGGTTTGACTTCATCAGAATAGGGGATGAATCTGTTAAGAAGGTAGTAGGGTGTGATGTCCTGGTATATGGATGACATACACAGAGTAGGAAGTAATATTACTATACTACGATCGGTTATACTGTGGTTGTCGCACAATTGTTTCTGCACATAAGATATGGATATTATATCTGACATTCTGGTTACTAGATCTATGGTTTTAGATCTAGATTTGGGTAGTTTCCAAATCTGGGTACTTAGACAGTATTCTAAAGATATTTAGAATGGACGACTCCTAGCATGGTGGTGTACCTGCAAGTGATGGAGTCACCCACTCTAAAGGTGTCTTACAGACTAAAGGAGGAGAGGGATGTGCATGATTGGCATATCACTTGCTTAGGCAATTGAGTCGATCATGAGATGTCAAGTACTACACCAGATGTTTTTTTGCACTAGATGCAATAAGTTGAGATATTAATCCAATCCTGGAGAAACATTCGGAAGCAGTTTATGAACATAAGTGAATGTTCTAAAGATTTGATAACGGCAGCCTCCCTTGGGAGACGGTTATTATTCCAGGCTTCTAAAGTGACCTGGATGACAGAATGGCTGTCAGAGTTATAGTTTTCCCTCTGAAGTGGGACAGTAGTTTGGACAGGTGGTCCAAGCGGATACTGAGGAAGGTTTGGCGCTGTATACTGATTAAGTTCAGTAGACGATACAATCTAAGAAGTTTGCTGGATTTGGAGTTCAATTGTGAACTGGGTCCCATCAGAATCCAGACATAGTTTAAGATAGGTATTACTGATTTCGGGAGATAGTTTTCTCCGCGAAGTTGGGATATAGAGAGATACAGAAAGAAACACTGGAGTGGATCCACTCACTGAGGCTATTTCTCGAACACATTAATTTCACAAACAGGCTTTATGAGACTGATTAGTAGAGAAGTTGGGTGTTCGGTATTGATCGCACGCTTTTGGCATGTAGGATGTTCAAAGTTCTAAAGTTATAACCACGATCAGGACGGTGTCGCTTCGCAGCTAGCCGGTTGAGCACGGGTCGATCCACAGGGAGATGGTTGTATGTCCGTTCGAGTTTTAGACGAGTCAATAAAGAATTTGTATATGTTTGTTCAGTTCTATCCTAAGTGTTCGTATTTATGTTCAAGTAAGTTTGTTAAGATTAATATTGGTTAGTGGAGTTTGGATTAGTCTTGTACTTATCTTTTGCCATTCTTAAAATGATGTTGGGATAATCGAAAGTAGCGGGGATTAGGAGGACATAGGAATGGGATTTGCGAGTTTAAGCAAGCTTTCCAACGCTAAATCCATTCCTAGTGCCCCTTGTCCGTCCGCTAAATACGCTTATTTCCAACCCTCGGCCAAACACCCGCAACCATGTATCCAATTAAGTCACAACTACATGTCACGTTGTAGTGCGCTTAAAGGACTTCTCGACTTAGGTCGCGGCTATATATCACGTATAGTGCGCCTAAGCGAGGGGGTTGCGGTTGTTTGGTCGGGGTTTGTTTCAAAATGTTTGGCGAAGAGAAGCACAAAAGATTTCTCTGTCCCTCATACCACCTTCCTTAGTCTTCACTAGAGGGAAATTATTCACACATCATAAAAGAAAAGAAAACAAAACAAGAAAGAATAAAAGAGGAAAATACGGTTTTACAAGTGAAGCAAGCTAACTCTTGGGTCCTCACCTTAGCAAGAACTCCGTCAAGTATCATCGCTTGAAAATACAGATAAAAGAAGAAAAGAAAAGAGAACAAGAAAAGAAATAACAACAACTAGTTAACAACAAATAATAAAATTACAATACAAGATAATAAAATTACAAGACAATAAATAAAAGAGACAAGATAAAAATAACCCTCATCTTCATTGATCTTCCACTCAAAAAGCTCTCACTACAATTTTCATGGAAGAAAGAATGAAGAAGAAGAAGAAACTAAGCTAAATCCTAACAAAGAGAGAATGGAAATCAAGACATGAAGAAGCCCTTTGGCTTGCACAAAACTGGGCTATTTATAGGCTGCGTGCTGAAACCCTAGGGCCACATTCCGACCCTACATGAAAAGACCAAACTAACCCTAAAAATTCAGCCTCTACCGAGTCAACTAGGCCGCGGATCCGCGGCCGAGTCGCCATGTTGGCCACGGATCCGCGGCCGTTTTGGGGAGTTGCGATGTCAAAATTCCTGGGTTTCTCTGTGTTGCTCTCCTCTGTTGTTCTACATATACCAAATTGCAAATTGCTTCCACAATTGCCTCAGATCTGCAACGGTCCAAAATGGCATCAAAAATAATACTTTTGACATTTTCTCCCTCGAGCTCCGTGCACCCATTGATTCTTGTGCGGCCCCCCTCGTGCTCTGTGCTTGTCCGAGACACGAATGACCACTGTCATATGTCTTGTCTCTGGAACTGGTACGCGGCACTGGACGGATACAGATGACCGGTACCCGGCTTTTATCTATTGTCAACAGATGTTCTGGATTTTGGCGTAACAGTGGAGATTTTGTATGATTTGCGTTATTTTGGACTAGGAACCTGTAGCCTGTAAATATATAGCAAACACAGATTAAAAGCACCTACTTATAAACAAACGAGCGTAAGAATGGGCGGTAGTAAAAGTAATATTCTGGTATGAACAAATACCCCCAAACTTAACTTTTGCTCGTCCCGAGCAAAACCAATTATTCACGAAATAGTCCTAACCGCACTTTCGCAGGGAACGCGATTGCACTGAGCGTGTGCAAAAAGCCGTTAAATCTCTAGGTGTCCCTAGTAGGAGGAGTGTTGTCTCCTGAGGGTTTGCAGCGGATACTACCCATAAAATCCCGTCAAGCTAGTTCATAAGTTAACGTTGATTCTACTCCTACAGTTTAGTATCTACGTTAGAAATTCTATCATTCTAAGTTAGAAATATCCAACCCTTATGTTTTATACCTCCTATCTATTTAATCTTAGATCCTATACGTTCCAAAAAAGTTTAGAAAGATGTTGGTATCTCCTGAGTTTTCCTTCTAAAGCGTATGGTCTTAAATCAGGGATTTTTATCAACTTTACGAAAAACACAAGTCTTATTCTTCATTTCTATCTTTTATCCAAACATCGATCGTATACCCCTACGTGTGTGTAAATTTACACCCCTACACTCGAGAATTCAATTCAAGCTATAGTACTCTTGCCCTAATACCTAATACTACTTTTTTCATTTATGTTGAACGGTGTTGCTCACACACCTTTCATGCGACTATTAATGCTTCTTGAGGCACTAACGGCCGATTACTGAATGCGTGAGCTTAAAGCGTAAATAGCAGTTTCCGGGTCTTGACTTTCTTTTTCTTTTCTTTTTCTTTTTCAAGACCGGATATATTTTTCAATGATGCACTTTTGGTGTTTAGCTTTAATTACCGTTTTTTCTTTCATACTAGGTTTTCAGGCAAGAGTATTTCTAGGTATCCTCTACTATCCTAAGTTTCTGTTAGTTATATGTATGCCCTAGAGGCCATTACTATACATAGGATGTATATTGTAGTGGATGCTGGGACATATATAGTGAGGACTTTCTTGCTCGACATGATAGTATGCTATCTGGTTGATCTTTACCTTAACGTGTATATTGATTGTCTCTTTGTTACATGTTGGTAAAGCCCTTAGGATCTGTACTTGACTACCTGGACTATGATGCGGATCATACTAGTGGGGACATGGTAGTCCGTAAGTACATCCTTTAAAGTCCCTAGTCGTGGGTGTATCGAGACGGGGCATCGATATACCAGAGTAGACTAGCGTGTACCTTCTCGACCCATACAGATGGGCGATGGATGATCCCATATCCATTGGTGTTTGACATCAGAGATGATATACGGGTGCTCAGTAGAGACTGGGTACACTGGACGGACTCGCCGAGAACTCCCAGATGGTATTATACCTCACGTCAGATGGCAGTTCTCTGGTGACACTGGTACAGAGTAGTCTGTTGACCCGAGATCGTCATAGAGTCTTGTGTGGTTCCCACTGTGCTTTGATTTCCATCTTACCACGTCCAAGAGGGCGTGCAAAACGGTGGTTTTTGGGTACAGTCCCGAGTCACATGGAGGCAATGAGCGATAGGAGGGGATTCGTCTCTCCCGGTATAGGGGGTTGATGTTGCGCTGTGTTCGATTGGCTATAACAGGAAATCCCTGGCCAGGGTTGCTGAGATTTACTGGTAAGTGTTACCAGTAGTTTCTTGAATTGTTATAGACCTCATATCGACACGACTTATTGAGCTATTGGGGTCTGACGTTTACCACCCCTAGGCGAGATATGCGACATATCAGACGATCAGACCGGACTGTACGGTAGTGTTACTGGTCGGATTCACTGGAGTGTGAGCGGGCTTGCTCGTCGATCTTCAGATCGCTCAATACCCGGGTGGCCGTTACGTTTAGCAGACCGCTTGCGGCTTGTGGATGTTTGATATGATCATCATCTGCTGCCGGCGTATTGACGAGTCTTTAGAGTCCTACACAGAGGTTTCCTGGCTCAAGCGAAACGAAATAGGAGCGCATATGAGATATGTGCGGGACCGAAAATAATACGAGTATGTGATACTGTATTCAATTCTCGCGATGTGACATTGATCGGTTATATGCGATATAGCCGGGTTATCGGATCAAGTGTTGATTCGATAAGATGTTACTAATGATACCAGTCGGTTATGTGCGTCATGACCGGATCGTTAAATCATGTGTTGATTTAATGATTTAATGCATAATTATATATTTGATATATTACTTTGCATTAACTAGTATCGGTTCACTTTAAATGGATTTTCTCGCTCGGTTGTGCGCATTGCATATGCGATATGATTTTGTGCACTTGTTTGTATCATATTTGATGATACATGCAAATTAGGGTTTGTGTAAAGAATTAAACCTTGGTTAAAGAAATGGTTAGGGTTTTTATTTGATTATTCACTTATTCATTTGTTTTTATTTTTGGAAAATAAATTGCATAAAATAGAATGGTGGCTTCTTTTGTTTTCTTTCATGAAGCTTCATGAACTTTTGACTTAGTCACCATTTTGTCTCATGCTTAACCCTAACCAATTCAATTAACTCAAGTTAATTCTCTACACCTAACCATGGTGAGAATTATGATAAGAATGGATTTTTATTTATTCTTTAATAACTTATCATAATACTATCATCTTCTTCCTCTTCTTCTTCTTCATTTTTTCAAGTGAAGAAAACCAAGCTCCATCAATGGTGATTGATGGAAACTAGTGAGAAATCCAAAACTAAAGTCTACCCACTTCCTATTTCTTCATCCTCTACCTCTTGCCAAGTAGTAGAGTGTGTTTCCTTCACAAGTTATCATGGTTTGGTGAAGCTGGAGCTTGATCTAGCGATGCCTCGACGTAGATCATCTTCGGCACGAAGCCGACGACCTTGCCCGCTCGTTCTCCGATGAAGCCGACGCTAGAGCCCGGATTTGATTTGGACTGCCGAGGAGACTTCATTGCGGAGCTATGGAGGTGGAGCACCGGATCTACAAAGGTTGTATCTCCGATTCTCATAGTTAAGTGTTAACTAGTTATCTTTTTCGCCTAGTTTTCTAGCAAACGATCCGTAGTCGGGTCTCTCGGCACCTAGAATTTTTGAATTTGGCATGTTCGATGCCTTGTGAGACCTCACTAGTGTGCCTAGGAACCCTACAGTTTCAAGGTGCGTGTAAGTGCAGTTGTAGGGTATATACTTTCTGAATTTGAACTCAAAAATAGAAACTAGTTTTCAAACTTATTCTCCAGTAAAGCTTCAATACTTTCCCTTCATCTTGACTTAACTCAAGAGCTGAACTCAAGATTACCTATTTCTCAAAAAAAACTGTAAGGACGTATACTTACCAAAGTTAGACAGAATGAGGGTTATTTTTAGGGTTTTCAATTCCTAAGCCTATGATTTAGTTATTTCTAACATATCAACTAAGCTTTCAGAATAAAAATCTAAGTTACCCTATTTGCTAACTTGACGACAACGTTTTTATATTTTAGGAAAATTTTTCGATTTTTATGGGTTTTTAATAAGGTATGCAAATGCAAAATATACAAATGAATGCGAAGGAAGAAAGCTTACCGAGCACACCCCTAAACTTAAACTTGACAGTGCCCTCACTGTCAGGCTACACCAAGAGGGTCAAAATTGTCGGCGCTCCCTAAAAACAAATTATATACAAAACAAAAAAGGAAAACAAAAAATATATACAAAAAGGTTCCCCCCCCAACTTAAGTAAAACAGTGTTTCCACTGTTAAGCGAAGAAGTTCAGGATTAGGGGGGAAAGAGAATAGTATCAATCTATACAAGGCCTTACACAGGCCAAAAGTTAACACCAACCATTCAAAAATTCTATCTCTGTAGTGTGCTGGTTGGTGAAAGAATACAGTGAGGAAAGAAATGGAGAATACGCGAGACCGTATAGAGATAGAAGTGGTATACGGTCTCGGTATATGAGAAGAAGAATGGTGGAAGGGAGAAAGAAGTGGAATACGAACTTGAGGGTGAAAATGGAGCGAATAAATTAGCACAATTTATGATGACCGATGTGTAAAAAGCGATTGTACTAATCTATTAACCTGTCGAGAAATGTGGTCAAATCCCTCAAGATTCGTGAGAAATCGTGGGTATGCCGAACTTGGTAAACCAAACACTGGAAATGAAAGTGATATGGTTTCTTACAAGGTCGGAACGATGGAAAGGATGGAGGGAAGTAGTTGAGGAAGGTTATCGGTTAAAAGTTCCGGAGGGTGTACACAGTCAATGAAGGGGATAGGATGAATTGGAAAATCCGACACATTAATTAAAACTGGTTCATCCTCAAAACTATCCTCAATATTCTCCTCAAAATTCAGCTTATCCATGCAAATTTCATCAAAATCCAGACGCATATGGAGTTCGGGAAAAACATTTAATGACTCGGGATGATGAATTGGAGAGAAAAACTCATCCAAAGTAGCGGGTTTATCATCCAAAATATTCCCAGCGTCAATATCCTCAATCAAGTGAAAATCAATTTTCTCAGACACCTCGTCAAAAGCATGGATTTCAATCGATTCTGGTTCTAAGATGAAGGTGTAGAGGTCAAAAGGATTGGGTGTGGTTTCACTCAAAAGAGACCCTTCACAATCGGGCAAATCAAACACTACAAAGTCACACAACTCATTATTCATTCTATCTTCAATTGATAAATCATTTGGGACACTCGATAGACTTTCAAAACAGGAGTTGTGGGATTCAATTTGTGATGGGTAGGTTTGATTTGGAAGGGTGTACAGCTCACTCTCTCCACTCAAATTCTCAGCCTGTCCTACCACCTCATCATACATTGGAAAATGCGGAGCTAGTTGAAAACTAGCTACCGGGTCACTAGGTTGTATGTGGGCGGCCATGGACGCATTCAAGTCCATCATCTGTTGGTATGACGCTACCCGAAAGTCTTCTAACTGTTGGAGATAGTGCCCTCAGAGTCAATTATTGGATCATAGGCACGTGATTGCAATGATTGAGGGAGGACCTGTCCCAGTAGGACAGTCTTACTCAAGATGATAGTATGCTATCTGGTTTATCTTTATCATCGTGTACTGCTTTAGATGACCTTACGAGTCACTATTACACGTTGATAGAGCCCCTATGATTCTTGCATGACTACCAGCAGTATGAGGGAGATCATATACGTGAGAGCTGGAGTCTATAAGCACATTCTTAAAAGGTCCCTAGTCGTGGGAGTTTCGAGACTGGGCATCGATACTCCATTAGTAGACTAGTGTATACAGTCGAGACCCCGACGAGGGGCGGTGGCCGGTCTCACAAGCCATTGGTGTCAGTTGGTTCACCTAAGATGTATACAGGTGCTCATTGGGTTATGAGTACACCGGACAGGACTCGCCGGGAACCTGCTAGTTGGGATTATACCAGATGTCAGATAGTAGTTCCCTTGTGACATGTGTACAGGTTAGTTCAACGACCTGAGATCGTCATTTGTCTTGTGTGAGTTCCCACTGTACTTTGATTACTACCCTACCACGGCTCAAAGGAGTCGTGCAAACAGGTTTTAGTTGGGTACAGCCCCGAGCCACATGGAGGCAGTGAGCGGATCTGCAGGGGTTCGTCTCTCCCGGTATTGGGGGTGAGGTCGCGCTGTGTCTAGGAGAGCCATTATACAAAGCCCTCGGCCGAGGCAGGAGATTTACTGGTAGGTATTCCAGTAGTATCTCAGGGTGTTCTGGGCTACACTCCGACACGACTTGTACCGCTATTGGGGGTCTGACTTTTACCAACCCCCTAGGCCCGCCATGCGATACTCATAGATGAACGGATCGGACTGTACGGATATTGTCACTGACAGGCTCAGTAGGGTGTCAGGATGAGTTCGCTCATCGACGTCCCTTTTGGTCAATAGCTGGTGGCCCGTCACGTATGGCTAATACCTCTGACGTGCTAGTGGTTAAATCCACAGCCATAGTATTGACGAGTCTTTAGAGTCCACCACACTCAGTTACTCAAGTTTTGGGCAAAACGCTGTAGAGGCCGTATGGAGATATGGCAGGGTTCGATCAGATATGTGTGGTATTGCACGGATCGTGATCGGACGGTTTTTACTAGCCGGCTTTGGCTTAAGCCGGATCCTAGTATTAGATAGTGTAGATTTTGTCTCTTTGCATTTGTGTTCAGTGGGAATACAAATGCGGGCATGTATATGCAGTAGCGGGGTTTTCCTGTAATTTATTACAGGATCAGTTTTCTGAAGTTGCCTGTTTGCATTCCGTTCCGGCCGGTTTTCCTTTGTTCCTTCACGGCCGGACTTTTCGATGGAGGGGGGTATTTGCAAGTTTGCAAATAACTTATTATGGAGGGGGTTTCTTGCTTTTGTGGCTTCTTTCATCATGAGATACTTTATACATCATTTCTTTGTGATTAGAGTTGATCTTGATTTGGATTTGACATTGTTATCATCATATTTGGTGTGGTCACCCCTTTGCTTTTCCTACAATCACCTCCCTTCTTGTTTTGAGTTTTTTCTCTCCTCATTCTACATTTAGGGGGCCGGCCACACATTGGGAGAGAGAGGGATTTCATTTTGGTGAGGGTGGAAAATTATTCTCATTCTCATTTTGTATCAAAGTTCACAAGCTTTCTCCAAAGTTCTTCCTCCACGTCCATCATCTTCAAAGGAAACTTCATAAACCCCAAAGTGACAAGTTCTACACTACACCTACAGCAAATCTTGGACGCGTCGGCTAGCCAACTTCGCGCCCGAGTTGCCTCGGTCCAGAGGTGAGAGCCCGTAAAAGAATCCGGCTACGTGGTTCCCTTTCCGACGAGGAGGTGACGGACGGAGATTCCGCGGGAGATCGGAGTGGAGACGAAGACCGGAGGACACGGATCGCTCGGTATAGCTTCTACCCCATTCTCTTGATTGCTAGGATTAGGTTAATGGTTACGATCCGGGTTTTATTGTCCGCGGTAGCGCCAGTTTAAAAGTTAAGAAAAATTTTGATTCCGCATTTTTGGCCTCGAGTAGAAGGCCGAGGCGCTGCCGTGGCGCAACATGGTATCAGAGCCACGCCATTAACCTAGTCTAGCTTGCTCTAACGTGTTTACAAGTTCGATCGAACGGATTTTCCGAAAACCCATTTTCATTTGCACAGTTTTCTGTCGAAATTTTTTTGGCTCCAAAATTTTTTCAGTACATTGCAGTGACATGTGCAGGGAATTCTAAGCATTCTGTGAAAATTTGGTCGCGTGATCTCACAATTCCACCGCGGAACCGCGGCAAAACCCACGTATTTGCCGCGGTTACGCGGCCATTTTTACTATTCATTGGACCAAATTTTTGCAGTGAGCTCCTGGGTTGAAAATGGGGTTTTTGGAATATTCTTTTTGGGCTTAGACTCTCTTTAAGTGCTACAGTAATGCTTGGGGCCCACTTCGATATATTTGATCGATCGAAAAGTTTAAACACATTAGTTCACAGTATTTACATTATATCTGCGACCGTGAATGTCACTTGATCTGTAAATCCTGTCTAACTGCTATAACCCGGTTAGACGGATTTGCGAACGTGACATTAACGTTGATGTTCTGTGATTGTGCTGTGTTGTTGTGGATTGGTCGTGGGGGATAGCCTGGATGCAATGTTAGTACAGTTTTGTTTTATATGTATATTTGATATTGCGGGGCGAGCGTCCGACATGTGGACTGCCGTCACTGCCTGTTTGTATTATTCTTTTGGGGCACGACCAGGTTGCGGTCGATGTACCCGTTGTATGTATATTTTACTTTCTGTACTAGGATTACCCCAAGGTGGGGTGCACGGATAGCCGGGTTCTAGAGGGCAACGAGCCCGCATCTCATGGCATTGAGACGGAGGGGGCTTTACTCTAGAATTGGCGGGCTGTTCGCCGCACTCGTAGGGGGTACAGGTTGGCCCAAGAGGGGTGCCCAAGTTACCGGATTCTGTGAAGTGCTGGGTGGTCCAATCACGTTGCTGAAGGGGGCTGCCTCACTTCAGGTTTTGGCGGGTAACTTGCCGCACCCGTAGGGGTCTAGGATTTTCATTGCACAGGCTATCCACACGACCAGGGGAACGTCGGGTTTCAGTAGCGGCTCTGTGAAACCCGGGGATCCCAGATATCTGTATTGTTCTGTGGTGTTGCATTTTATCACGCCTTGAGCGAAAATTATATATTATATATATACTAGTAGATATTGTATATGTTTTTCATCCGCGCTAGTCCAGTCCCCGCTCTGTCGTTAGTTAAGTAACCTAACGGGTGATGACGGGACCCAGTGGCGAATGCGGATGGTATATAAGTACATCATTATTTTCGTTCTTTTGTGGTGTGATCAATTGATGGGACTGCGTTGATTCGGATCAATGCAAGATAAACAAACCTATTCTGATGTTGTTGGAACATTTTTCAAAAAAAAAAGCTGTTATTGCAAGGACGTTCACTTTTATTTTGCATCGTGGTATTCAGTTGGAATATCCTGCTCCTCAGTCGACGAGGCAAGGGCCGAGATCCCTTCACCGGGAGTGACCCCTTGGACAGAAGTTTGCGTCAGGGCAATAACTTCACTATAGCCGATTGCCTTTTGCTTTGCATCGTGGTATTCAGTTGGAATATCCTGCACCTCATTCTACGGGAAAAGAGCCGAGATCCCTTCACCGGGAGTGACCTCTTTAGCAAAGGTTTTCGTCACTATATTTTTATAAAAAACTATGCAGTTCCTTCAACGATATCAAGTTCATTACGTTAAAGGTTTTTCGCCAAAAACCAGCCGTAGCCCTCCGTCATTTCCTACGGGTATTATTTAGTATTCGTGCTGCGTTTGTTGACCTAGTCAAGACGTAGTGTTCGGTAGCTAAGTGGTACTTGTTTGTTGCATAAGTGGGATTGGTTAGGACAGTCGTGCGGCCTTGTTGACCTAGTCAAGGGCACGTACGGGTGGGTTTAATGCAATCCAGAATAATGACGGGTTGAACTTGACTGGCGGTTTATGATTTGTTGACCTAGTCAAGGTCATAAGCCGCTTGGGGTAAAAATCACATCGGGAGTTTCTAAAGAAACTGAAACTTGCCAGGCATGCGCATACCTTCTGGAGTGTGGTGACGTGAGTGGATTCCGTCACGTTGTCATGCGATGATAGTTGGATCCCGATTCCCACTGATGAGTTGGTTTACTCCTCGGGTGATCCCGACTAATTCTTCTTTCAGGTTTGGGGAAGAATTTGACGTTACAGTGGGAGGTTTCCAGATTAGATAAAGTGATAACCATTCTGATCTAGGTTAGAGTGCACGCTGAGTGTTTCTTTTCTCTCTCTCTTTGGCAGCGACCATTGACCCGACCCTAGACTATGACTCAGTGACCAAGTTAACCGAACCTTCTTATAAGACTGGCTTTTGGATTGTCAGAGTTGCAAACCTCATTGCCACTCTTACTTTTACCCTTTTCTCCAGGACACCCCGTATTACTACGAACGTCCACTTCCATTGGACAAAACCATCATATGGTTATATACGAACTCGAAGGAATTCGAGGATGGTTTCCGGTTCTGGAGAAAACGAATAGGACTATTCAGTTGTCTTTTCCTTTCACCTTCTCTCATTGCGAGTACTCCTTGGTTTAGGAGATAGTACACCTATTACGCAAATTGGATAGTCTTCTTCCAAACCTTAGGCTGGTGCCCAACGGTGGGGAACGAAGAAAACCAATTAGCCTAAACGGTGTACAGAAGGTATTAAGTTAAGACAAAGAAAGGGATTAGTAAGAGGGCAAAGTAAATTGCGACTGCTATTCACGACCAAACCAAGTATTTCTTCGCTAATCCTAAATCACCTTTGTATTTCTCCAGGACACTCCGTATCACTACGAAGATCCCAAGTTTATTGGATAATCCATCATATGGTTATATACGAACTCGAAAGGAACTTGTTCCAGTTCGGGGATGGATTCTGGTTCAGGAGAAATAGGAATAAGGTTTATTCGGTTGTCTTTTATCTTCACCTTCTCTCGCATTGCGAGTGCTCCTAGGATTAGGACAGTACACCCATTATGCTTATTGGATAGTCTTCTTCCAAACCATAGGCTGGTGCCGAACGGTAGGGAAGGAAGAAAACCATTTGGCCTAAAGGGGTGTGCAGAAGGTAATGACTAAAGACATATAAAAGGATTTGAAGAGGTGGCAAAGAGATATACGGTTACAGTTGTGAATCTGGATAATGGAAGAGCATTACTAGGAATACCCGGATACCCCATCGAAACATTTCAATGTTTCAGTTTCACTGTGTACTGTTAAAAGAAAACTGATTTCCCAATTAGACACTTGCTCCAGGGTATGTATTTACCAGGTATGATTCTCACATCTATATGGTTTTACAGATGATGAGTGGGAGTGAGTTATTAGGAATTAGGTGATCGTCCTCATTATATCGGAATTCGTTGTAATTGATGATATTTAAGGAAGTAACCTGGGTTGTTTGCCGGACGACAGACATTTGGTTTTGAATATCCGTTGTTATGCACCAATTTCAAATTGATATATCTGTACGTCTATTCTTATAGAGTGAGATATACCTTTTTGAAATTATGTCTATGACATTTACCTATATCAGTGGATGGTTAGGTAAGGAGCATTGAACAGCGGTGTAATTCTTCTTAATCATAAGTACAGTTTTCAACCTACGACACACATGGATTGAGTTATTAGCCTCAAGGGACTTGTACAGAGTATTGTATATTGTCCAGTGTTCATTAGGACAAAGGGGTTGGTCCTCGTACTATATTCGGTTTACTTATAACTTCTCTAGTTCTTAGACAGGTGTTTCGTAGAAACACAAGGTCTGAGTTTTGAGAAGTTATAGGTATATGAATGAAGTAGAGAACCAGGTATTGCAAGTATCGGGATTCTTCAAGGTGATCGAAGATGTAGATACTTGTGTATGGTATTCAGTTGATAGTAATGATTAAGAGAACTTGCTTCTCTTTCAGGTTACTCATAATTGGAATCATTCCTAAGTTGAGTAACGCTGATCGGCCTCTCTCCATTTAGTTGACATGCACTGGAGACAGCTGCATGATTTGAATCTGGTTCAATTAAATCTGTGCCTCTGTTTCTGTATTGGATATAGAACAGTTCATATCTTAACGATGTTAAGGTACGGGGAGTTGCCCGGCTTATGCTTAAAACCAGACTCCGGATAACTCAAGGCACGTTTCTGTAATGGCTGTTTGTGGGTTGACCCAGGCTATGACGAGGGTTGACTTTCTACCATCTGGAAGATCAATAGTGATATTGTTCTTGACTCGCTACATTTTTTAAAGAAATGGATTTTTTCAGAAAACAGTAGTGGGAGTACGGTAGAACTGGAAGTGATTCCAGAACCGCAAACGATTACTGATGATTTAATAAGAACCTAAAGATTCAATCTGATTTGACATTCCATTGGCCACTACGCAGATAAAGTGGGTAACCTCAGGCACTCGAGAGATACTCCGGTAGCCTCAAGGACGGTGACAGAGAGGTTCTTGTTTACCCAGACTTGCCATTGCTGTTGCTCCAGACTGTGAGACCCGGCAGGAGGATGAGTATAGCATCGTTCTAAACTAGCTTTAGAAGTGTACGTCTATATGACTCTGCCAGAGGGTTGTCGTAGTCAGTGGGAGCAGCGGAAGCATTGGTGGACAAGTGGCTTATGTCTATTTATAGACTAAAGCAGATATAGCGGAGATAGATCATCTATTTCTGATGTGACAGTCATAGGTTTGACTTCATCAGAATAGGGGATGGATCTGTTAAGAAGGTAGTAGGGTGCGATGTCCTGGTATTTGGATGACATACACAGAGTAGGAAGTGATATTTATTGGAGATAGTGCCCTCAGAGTCAATTATTGGATCACAAGCACGTGATTGCAATGATTGAGGGAGGACCTATCCCGGTGGGACAGTCTTACTCGAGATGATAGTATGCTATCTGGTTTACCTTTATCATCGTGTACTGCTTCAGGTGACCTTACAGGTCGCTATTACACGCTGATAGAGCCCCTAGGATTCTTGCTTGACTGCCAGCAGTATGATGGCGATCATATACGTGGGAGCTGGGGTCTATAAGCACATCCTTAAATGGTCCCTAGTCATGGGAGTTTCGAGACAGGGCATCGACACTCCATTAGTAGACTAGTGTATACAGTCGAGACCCCGACGAGGGGCGGTGGCCGGTCTCACAAGCCACTGGTGTCAGTTGGTTCACCTAAGATGTATACAGGTGCTCATTGGGTTATGAGTACACCGGACAGGACTCGCTGGGAACCTGCTAGTTGGGATTATACCAGACGTCAGATAGCAGTTCCCAGGTGACATGTGTACAGGTTAGTTCATCGACCTGAGATCGTCATTTGTCTCGTGTGAGTTCCCACTGTGCTTTGATTACTACCCTACCACGGCTCAAAGGAGTCGTGCAAACAGGTTTTAGTTGGGTACAGTCCCGAGCCACATGGAGGCAGTGAGCGGATCTGCAGGGGTTCGTCTCTCCCGATATTGGGGGTGAGGTCGCGCTGTGTCTAGGAGAGCCATTACACAAAGCCCTCGGCCGAGGCAGGAGATTTACTGGTAGGTATTCCAGTAGTATCTCAGGGTGTTCTGGGCTTCACTCCGACACGACTTGTACCGCCTTTGGGGGTCTGACTTTTACCAACCCCCTAGGCCCGCCATGCGATGCTCATAGACGAACGGACCGGACTGTACGGATATTGTCACTGACAGGCTCAGTAGGGTGTCAGGATGAGTTCGCTCATCGACGTCCCTTTTGGTCAATAGCTGGTGGCCCGTCACGTATTGGCTTATACCTCTGACGTGCTAGTGGTTAAATCCACAGCCATAGTATTGACGAGTCTTTAGAGTCCACCACACTTTCAGTTACTCAAGCTTTCGGGCGAAACGCTGTAGAGGCCGTATGGAGATATGGCAGGGTCCGATCAGATACGTGCGGTATTGCACGGATCAGGATCGGACGGTTAGTACTAGTGGCCGTATAGATATATGGCAGGGTTCGATCCGATACGTGCGGTATTGCACGGATTAGGATCGAACGGATATTACTAGCCGGCTTTGGTTTAAGCCGGTCCTAGTTTAGTACAGTATAGATTTTGTCTCATTGCATTTGTATCCGGTCGGAATACAGATGCGGGTGTGTATGCACAGTATTGGGGTTTTCCTGTAATTTATTACGGGACCAGTTTTCTGGAGTTGCCAGTTTGCATTCCGTTCCGGCCGGTTTTCCTTTGTTCTTTCCCGGCCGGACTTTTCCGATGGAGGGGGTTATTTGCAAGTTTGCAAATAACACTTTGTGGAGGGGTTTCTTGCAAATGCTTTGATTATGATGGCATCTTTTCTTTTGCACCATCACTTGCATTAATTGTGATTTGAGAGGGTATGGTTTGGATGTAAGTATGTGATGATAATGTTTGGATGTGGCCACCTCTTGCTTTATCCTACACTTACCTCCCTTCATGAGTTTTGGTTTTGTTCCCTCCACCATTTCTTTTTGGAGAATGGCCGGCCACCATCTTGAGGGAAGAAAAATGAGAGAGGTTCATTTTTGATTTGGTGTGGGAAATTCATCATCCATCTCATTTTTCCATTGCTACCAAAAATCCCCAAGTTCATATCATCTTGATTCCTCCATCAAGGCAACATAACCCCAAAGAGACATAGCACTACACAATCTACAGCATATCTTGGGCACGTCGACTTGCCAGCTTCGTGCCCGAGTTGCCTCGGTATTGAGGTGGGAGCTCGTAAAAGATACAGACGATGTGGTGCCCTTCCGGCAAGGAGGCGACGACCGGAGTTTCCGCGGGAGATCGGGACGATGACGAGAAGACCGGAGGACTCGGTATATCTCTCACCCTTTCTCTTGTTAGCTAGTATCGGTTAATGGTTACGATCCGGGTATATTGTCCGCGGTAGCGCCAGTTTCCAAGTAAGGAAAATTTTGATTCCGCATTTTGGCCTCGGATAGACGGCCGGGGCGCTGCCGTGGCGCAACATGGTATCAGAGACACGCCATTAACCTTGCCTAGCTTTTTCTAATGCGTTTTACTTATCCGATCGACCAAAATTCCAAAATCCGTGTTTTTGCATGCATCAGTTTTCTGTCGATTTTTTCCGGGCTCTAAAAATTTTTCAGGTTGTAGAAAACTGATGTACATGAAATTGTAAGACATCTGGGAAAATTTGGACGAGTGTTACTGTAGAACCGCTGCGGAACCGCGGCCAAACCCCCCTTGGCGCCGCGGTTCCGCCGCAGTTCAGTGTGTTCACTGGACCAATTTTTCACAGTGATCTTTTTACAGGGAAATAGGGGTTTTGGAACATTAAACTTGGGCCCAGAATTTCTGTGAGTGCTACAGTATTACTTGGGGGCCCACTTGTTAATTTTTGATCGATTGGATATTTTAAAACACATTATTTCACAGTATTTACATTATATCTGCGACCGTGAATATCACTTGATCGGTAAATCCTGTCTAACTGCTATAGCCCGGTTAGACGGATTTGCGAACGTGATTTTCACGTTGATGTTCTATGTTTATGCTGTGTTGTTGCGGATCGGTCGGTGGGGATAGCCTGGATACAATGCTAGTACAGTTTTGTTGTATTATGTACATTTGATATTGCGGGGCAAGCGTTCGACATGTGGACTGCCGTCACTGCCTGTTTGTATTATTCTTTTGGGGCACGACCTGGTTGCGGTCGATGTACCCGTTGTATGTATTTTTACTTTCTGTACTAGGGTTACCCCGCGGAGGGGTGCACGGATAGCCGGGTTCTGGAGGGCAACAAGCCCGCATCTCATGGCATTGGGACGGAGGGGGCTTCACTCCAGGATTGGCAGGCTATTCGCCGCACTCGTATGGGGTACTGGTTGACCCAGGAGGGGTGCCCAAGTTACCGGATTCCGTGAAGTGCTGGGTGGTCCATTCACGGTGCTGAAGGGGGCTGCCTCGCTTCAGGTTTTGGCGGGTGACTTGCCGCGCCCGTAGGGGTCTAGGATTTCATTGCACAGGCTATCCACACGACCAGGGGAACGTCGGGTTTCAGCAGCGGCTCTGTGAAACCCGGGGCTTCCAGATATCTGTATTGTTCTGTGATGCTGTACATTTCTGTGATGTTGCATTTTATCACGCCTTGAGCGAATATAATATATTGGTATATATATTAGTAGATGTTGTATATGTTTTTCATCCGCGCTAGTCCAGTCCTCGCTCTGCCGTTAGTTAGCTAACCTAACGGGTGATGACGGGACCCAGTGGCGAATGCGGATGGCATATACGTACGTCAGTATATTTTCGTTCTTTGTGGTGTGATCAATTGATGGGACTGCGTTGATTCAGATCAATGCAAGCTAAACAAACCTATTCTGATGTTGTTGGAACACTTTTCAAAAAGCTGTTATTGCAAGGACGTTCACTTTTGTTTTGCATCGTGGTATTCATTTAGAATATCCTGCTCCTCAGTCGACGAGGCAAGGGCCGAGATCCCTTCACCGGGAGTGACCCCTTGGACAGAAGTTTGCGTCAGGGCATTAACTTCACTATAGCCGATTACTTTTGCTTTGCATCGTGGTATTCAGTTGGAATATCCTGCACCTCATTCTACGGGGAAAGAGCCGAGATCCCTTCACCGGGAGTGACCTCTTTAGTAAAGGTTTTCGTCACTATATTTTCTAAAAGGCTATGCAGTTCCTTCAATGATATCAAGTTCATTACGTTAAAGGTTTTTCGCCAAAAACCAGTCGTAGCCCTCCGTCATTTCCTATGGGTATTATTTAGTATTCGTGCTGCGTTTGTTGACTCCGTCAAGGCGTAGTGTACGGTAGCTAAGTGGTGCTTGTTTGTTGCATAAATGGGATTGGTTAGGACAGTCGTGCGGCCTTGTTGACTCCGTCAAGGGCACGTACGGGTGGGTTTAATGCAATCCAGATAATGACGGGTTGAACTTGACTAGGACTCTTTGATTTGTTGACTCCGTCAAGGTCACTTGAGTTCTAGGGGTAAAAACATCACATCGGGAGTTTCAAAAGAACTGAAACTTGCCAGATATGCGCATACCTTCTGGAGTGTGGTGACTTGAGTGGATTCCGTCAAGTTATCATGCGATGATAGTTGGATCCCGATTCCCACTGATGAGTTGGTTTACTCCTCGGGTGATCCCGACTAGTTCTTCTTTCAGGTTTGGAGGAGAATTTGACGGTACAGTGGGAGGTTTCCAGATTAGACAAAGTGATAACCATTCTGATCTAGGTTAGAGTGCACGCTGAGTGTTTCTTTTCTCTCTCTCTCTTTGGCAGCGACCATTGACCCGACCCTGGACTATGACTCAGTGACCAAGTTGACCGAACCTTCTTAACACTGGCTTTTGGATTGTCAGAGTTGCAAACCTCATTGCCACTCCTACCTTTACCCTTTTCTCCAGGATACCCCGTATTACTACGAACGTCCACTTCCATTGGACAAAACCATCGTATGGTTATATACGAACTCGAAGGACTTCGAGGATGGTTTATGGTTCTGGAGAAAACGAATAGGATTATTCAGTTGTCTTTTCTTTTCACCTTCTCTCATTGTGAGTACTCCTTGGTTTAGGAGATAGTACACCTATTATGCAAATTGGATAGTCTTCTTCCAAACCTTAGGCTGGTGCCGAACGGTGGGGAATGAAGAAAACCAATTAGCATAACGATGGTGTGCAGAAGGTATTAAGTTAAGACAAAGAAAGGGATTAGTAAGAGGGCAAAGTAAATTGCGACTGATATTCACGACCAAACCAAGTATTTCTTCGCCAATCCTAAATCACCTTTGTATTTCTCCAGGACACTCCGTATCACTACGAAGATCCTAAGTTTATTGGATACTCCATCGTATGGTTATATACGAACTCGAAAGGAACTTGTTCCAGTTCGGGGATGGATTCTAGTCCAGGAGAAATAGGAATAAGGTTTATTCGGTTGTCTTTTATCTTCACCTTCTCTCGCATTGCGAGTGCTCCTAGGGTTAGGACAGTACACCCATTATGCTTATTGGATAGTCTTCTTCCAAACCATAGGCTGGTGCCGAACGGTAGGGAAGGAAGAAAACCGATTGGCCTAAAGGGGTGTGCAGAAGGTAATGACTAAAGACATATAAAGGGATTTGGAGAGGTGGCAAAGAATTATACGGTTATAGTTGTGAATCTGGATAATGGTAGAGGCATTACTAGGAATACCAGGATACCCCATCGAAACATTTCAATGTTTCAGTTCAACTGTGTACTGTTAAAAGAAAACTGATTTCCCGATTAGACACTTGCTCCAGGGTATGTATTTACCAGGTTTGATTCTCACATCTGTATGGTTTTACAGATGATGAGTGGGAGTAAGTTATTGGGAATTGGGTGATCATCCTCATTATATCGGGATTCGTTGTAATCGGTGATATTTGAGGAGATCACCTGGGCTGTTTGCCGGTCGGCAAATATATGGTTTTGAATATCCGCTGTTGTGCACCAATTTCAAATTGATATATCTGTACGTCTATTTTCATAGAGTGAGATATACCTTTTGATATTATGTCGATGACATTTACCTATATCAGTGGATGGTTAGGTAAGGAGCATCAAACAGCGGTGTAATTCTTCTTAACCATAAGTACAGTTTTCAACCTACGACGCACAGTGAAAGAGTTGTTAGACTCAGCGGACTTATACAGAGTATTGTATGTTGTCCAGTGTCCATTGGGACAGAGGGGTTGGTCCTCATACTATATTCTGTTTACTTTTAACTTCTCTAGTTCTTAGACATATGTTTCGTAGAAACACAGGGTCTACGTTTTGAGGAGTTATAGGTATTTGAATAGAGTAGAGAACCAGGTGTAGCAAGTATCGGGATTCTTCAAGGTGATCGAAGATGTAGATACTTGTGTATGGTATTCAGTTGATAGTAATGATAAAGAGAAATTGCTTCTCTTTCAGGTTACTCATAATTGGAAGCATTCCTAAGTTGAGTAACGCTGATCGGCCTCTCTCCATTTAGTTGACATGCACTGGAGACAGCTGCATGATTTGAATCTGGTTCAATTAAATCAGTGCCTCTGGTTCTATATTGGATATAGTACAGTTCATATCTTAACATTGTTAAGGTACGGGGAGTTGTCCGGCTTATGATCATAACCAGACTCTGGATAACTCAAGACACGTTTCTGTAATGGCTGTTTATGGGTTGACCCAGGCTATGACGAGGGTTGATTTTCTACCATCTGGAAGATCAAAAGTGATATTGTTCTTAACTCGCCACATTTTAAAATGAAATGGTTATTTTTCAGAAAACAGTAATGGGAGTATGGTAGAACTGGAAGTGATTCCAGAACCGCAAACGATTACTGAAGATTTGATAAGGAACCTAAAGATTCAATCTGATTTGACATTCCATTGGCCACTCCGCAGATACGGTGGGTAACTTCAGGCACCCGAGAGGTACTCCGGTAGCCTCAAGGACGGTGACAGGGAAGTTCTTGTTTACCCACACTTGCCATTGTTGTTGTTCCAGGCTGCGAGACCCGGCAGGAGGATGAGTATAGCGTCGTTCTAAACTAGCTTTAGAAGTGCACGTCTATATGACTCTGCCAGAGGGTTGTTGTAGTCAGTGGGAGCAGCGGAAGCATTGGTGGACATCAGGCTTATGTCTATTTATAGACTAAAGCGAATATAGCGGAGATAGATCATCTATTTCTGATGCGACAGTCATAGGTTTGACGTCATCAGAATAGGGGATGGATCTGTTGAGAAGGTAGTAGGGTGTGATATCCGGGTTTTGGATGACATACACACAGTAGGAAGTGACATTCCTATACTACGATCGGTTATACTTTGGTCGTCACATAGTGGTTTCTCCACAAGGGACTTGGACATTATATCAGACATACTGGTTACTAGATCTATGGTTTTAGATCTAGATTTGGGTAGTTTTCCAATCTGGGTATCTTGACAGCATTCTATGAGTATTTAGAATGGACGACTCCTGGCACGGTAGTGTACCTGCAGTTGATGGAGTCACCCTCTCTAAAGGTGTCTTACAGACTAAAGGGGAGAGGGATACGCATGATTGACAGATCACTTGCTTAGGCAATTGAGTCAATCATGAGATGTCAAGTACCACACCGGATGTTGTTCTTGCACTAGATGCAATAAGTTGATATTAATCCAATCCTGGAGAAACAGTCGGAAGCAGTTTTAGAACATAAGTTGATGTTCTAGGGATGTGATAACGACAGCCTCTTTTAGGAGACGGTTATCATTCCAGGCTTCCAAGGTGACATGGATGGCAGATTGGCTGTCAGAGTTATAGTTTCTCCTTTTGACGAGGGGCAGTATTTTGGACAGGTGGTCCAAGGCGATACTGAGGGAGGCATGGCGCTGGGTACTGATTAAGTTCAGTTATCGATACAGTCTAAGAAGTTTGGATTTGGAGTTCATTTATGAGCTTGGTCCCATCAGATATCCAGACATACTCTAAGACAGGTATTGCTCATTTCGGGAGATGGTTTTCTCTGCGAACTTGAGATATAGAGAGACATAGAAAGAAACATCACAGCGGATCCACTCACTGAGGCTATTCCTCGAACGCAATAGTTTCGCAAACGAGCTTTGTGAGACTGACTAGTAGAGGAGTTGGGTGTTCGGTATCACACGGGCTGTGAGTATGCGACATCGCAATAATTAGCCTTGAGTGCAAGTGGGAGATTGTTGGAGATAGAGCCCTCAGAGTCAATTATTGGATCACAGGCACGTGATTGCAATGATTGAGGGAGGACCTATCCCGGTAGGACAGTCTTACTCGAGATGATAGTATGCTATCTGGTTTACCTTTATCATCGTGTACTGCTTCAGGTGACCTTACAGGTCGCTATTACACGCTGATAGAGCCCCTAGGATTCTTGCTTGACTGCCAGCAGTATGATGGCGATCATATACGTGGGAGCTGGGGTCTATAAGCACATCCTTAAATGGTCCCTAGTCGTGGGAGTTTCGAGACAGGGCATCGACACTCCATTAGTAGACTAGTGTATACAGTCGAGACCCCGACGAGGGGCGGTGGCCGGTCTCACAAGCCACTGGTGTCAGTTGGTTCACCTGAGATGTATACAAGTGCTCATTGGGTTATGAGTACACCGGACAGGACTCGCCGGGAACCTGCTAGTTGGGATTATACCAGACGTCAGATAGCAGGTCCCAGGTGACATGTGTACAGGTTAGTTCATCGACCTGAGATCGTCATTTGTCTCGTGTGAGTTCCCACTGTGCTTTGATTACTACCCTACCACGGCTCAAAGGAGTCGTGCAAACAGGTTTTAGTTGGGTACAGTCCCGAGCCACATGGAGGCAGTGAGCGGATCTGCTGGGGTTCGTCTCTCCCGGTATTGGGGGTGAGGTCGCGCTGTGTCTAGGAGAGCCATTACACAAAGCCCTCGGCCGAGGCAGGAGATTTACTGGTAGGTATTCCAGTAGTATCTCAGGGTGTTCTGGGCTTCACTCCGACACGACTTGTACCGCCTTTGGGGGTCTGACTTTTACCAACCCCCTAGGCCCGCCATGCGATGCTCATAGACGAACGGACCGGACTGTACGGATATTGTCACTGACAGGCTCAGTAGGGTGTCAGGATGAGTTCGCTCATCGACGTCCCTTTTGGTCAATAGCTGGTGGCCCGTCACGTATTGACTTATACCTCTGACGTGCTAGTGGTTAAATCCACAGCCATAGTATTGACGAGTCTTTACAGTCCACCACACTTTCAGTTACTCAAGCTTTCGGGCGAAACGCTGTAGAGGCCGTATGGAGATATGGCAGGGTCCGATCAGATACGTGCGGTATTGCACGGATCAGGATCGGACGGTTAGTACTAGTGGCCGTATAGATATATGGCAGGGTTCGATCCGATACGTGCGGTATTGCATGGATTAGGATCGAACGGATATTACTAGCCGGCTTTGGTTTAAGCCGGTCCTAGTTTAGTACAGTGTAGATTTTGTCTCATTGCATTTGTATCCGGTCGGAATACAGATGCGGGTGTGTATGCACAGTATTGGGGTTTTCCTGTAATTTATTACGGGACCAGTTTTCTGGAGTTGCCAGTTTGCATTCCGTTCCGGCCGGTTTTCCTTTGTTCTTTCCCGGCCGGACTTTTCCGATGGAGGGGGTTATTTGCAAGTTTGCAAATAACACTTTGTGGAGGGGTTTCTTGCAAATGCTTTGATTATGATGGCATCTTTTCTTTTGCACCATCACTTGCATTAATTGTGATTTGAGAGGGTATGGTTTGGATGTGATGATAATGTTTGGATGTGGTCACCTCTTGCTTTATCCTACACTTACCTCCCTTCATGAGTTTTGGTTTTGTTCCCTCCACCATTTCTTTTTGGAGAATGGCCGGCCACCATCTTGAGGGAAGAAAAACGAGAGAGGTTCATTTTTGATTTGGTGTGGGAAATTCATCATCCATCTCATTTTTCCATTGCTACCAAAAATCCCCAAGTACATATCATCTTGATTCCTCCATCAAGGCAACATAACCCCAAAGAGACATAGCACTACACAATCTACAGCATATCTTGGGCACGTCGACTTGCCAGCTTCGTGCCCGAGTTGCCTCGGTATTGAGGTGGGAGCCCGTAAAAGATACAGACGATGTGGTGCCCTTCCGGCAAGGAGGCGACGACCGGAGTTTCCGCGGGAGATCGGGACGATGACGAGAAGACCGGAGGACTCGGATCACTCGGTATATCTCTCACCCTTTCTCTTGTTAGCTAGTATCGGTTAATGGTTACGATCCGGGTATATTGTCCGCGGTAGCGCCAGTTTCCAAGTAAGGAAAATTTTGATTCCGCATTTTGGCCTCGGATAGACGGCCGGGGCGCTGCCGTGGCGCAACAATATTCCTATACTACGATCGGTTATACTTTGGTTGTCACACAGTGGTTTCTCCACATAGGACTTGGATATTATATCAGACATTCTGGTTACTGGATCTATGGTTTTAGATCTAGATTTGGGTGGTTTCCCAATCTGGGTACTTTGACAGCATTCTATGAGTATTTAGAATGGACGACTCCTGGCATGGTAGTGTACCTGCAGGTGATGGAGTCACCCTCTCTAAAGGTGTCTTACAGACTAAAGGGGAAAGGGATACGCATGATTGGCAGATCACTTGCTTAGGAAATTGAGTCAATCATGAGATGTCAAGTACCACACCAGATGTTGTTCTTGCAGGAGATGCAATAAGTTGATATTAATCCAATCCTGGAGAAACAATCGGAAGCAGCTCTAGAACATAAGCGGATGTTCTAGAGATATGATAACGGCAGTCTCCTTCGGGAGACAGTTATCATTTCAGGCTTCCAAGGTGATCTGGATGACAGAGTGGCTGTCAGAGTTATAGTTTTCCCTCTGACGAGGGGCAGTATTTTGGACAGGTGGTCCAGGTGGATACTGAGGGAAAGGCATGACGCAGGATACTGATTAATTTCAGTTGACGATACAGTCTAAGAAGTTTGGATTTGGAGTTCATTTATGAGCTAGGTCCCATCAGACATCCAGACATATTCTAAGACAGGTATTGCTCATTTCGGGAGATGGTTTTCTCCGCGAACTTGAGATATAGAGAGACATAGAAAGAAACATCACAACGGATCCACTCACTGAGGCTATTCCTCGAACGCAATAGTTTCGCGAATGAGCTTTGTGAGACTGACTAGTAGAGGAGTTGGGTGTTCAGTATCACACGGGCTGTGAGTATGCGACATCGCAATAATTAGCCTTGAGTGCAAGTGGGAGATTGTTGGAGATAGTGCCCTCAGAGTCAATTATTGGATCACAGGCACGTGATTGCAATGATTGAGGGAGGACCTGTCCCAGTAGGACAGTCTTACTCAAGATGATAGTATGCTATCTGGTTTATCTTTATCATCGTGTACTGCTTTAGGTGACCTTACGAGTCGCTATTACACGTTGCTAGAGCCCCTAGGATTCTTGCTTGACTACCAGCAGTATGAGGGCGATCATATACGTGAGAGCTGGAGTCTATAAGCACATTCTTAAAAGGTCCCTAGTCGTTGGAGTTTCGAGACTGGGCATCGATACTCCATTAGTAGACTAGTGTATACAGTCGAGACCCCGACGAGGGGCGGTGGCCGGTCTCACAAGCCATTGGTGTCAGTTGGTTCACCTAAGATGTATACAGGTGCTCATTGGGTTATGAGTACACCGGACAGGACTCGCCGGGAACCTGCTAGTTGGGATTATACCAGATGTCAGATAGCAGTTCCCTTGTGACATGTGTACAGGTTAGTTCATCGACCTGAGATCGTCATTTGTCTCGTGTGAGTTCCCACTGTACTTTGATTACTAGCCTACCACGGCTCAAAGGAGTCGTGCAAACAGGTTTTAGTTGGGTACAGTCCCGAGCCACATGGAGGCAGTGAGCGGATCTGCAGGGGTTCGACTCTCCCGGTATTGGGGGTGAGGGCGCGCTGTGTCTAGGAGAGCCATTACACAAAGCCCTCGGCCGAGGCAGGAGATTTACTGGTAGGTATTCCAGTAGTATCTCACGGTGTTCTGGGCTACACTCCGACACGACTTGTACCGCTATTGGGGGTCTAACTTTTACCAACCCCCTAGGCCCGCCATGCGATAC
Organism: Agapanthus africanus; assembly: GCA_030015575.1. Taxonomy (NCBI): domain Eukaryota; kingdom Viridiplantae; phylum Streptophyta; class Magnoliopsida; order Asparagales; family Amaryllidaceae; genus Agapanthus; species Agapanthus africanus. The sequence goes on from JASDDO010000026.1 coordinate 408,396,611, forward strand.
TCAAAGACGAACGGACCGGACTGTACGGATATTGTCACTGACAGGCTCAGTAGGGTGTCAGGATGAGTTCGCTCATCGACGTCCCTTTTGGTCAATAGCTGGTGGCCCGTCACGTATGGCTAATACCTCTGACGTGCTAGTGGTTAAATCCACAGCCATAGTATTGACGAGTCTTTAGAGTCCACCACACTCAGTTACTCAAGTTTTGGGCGAAACGCTGTAGAGGCCGTATGAAGATATGGCAGGGTTCGATCAGATATGTGCGGTATTGCACGGATCGTGATCGAACGGTTTTTACTAGCCGGCTTTGGCTTAAGCTGGATCCTAGTATTAAATAGTGTAGATTTTGTCTCTTTGCATTTGTGTTCAGTGGGAATACAAATGTGGGCATTTATATGCAGTAGCGGGGTTTTCCTGTAATTTATTACGGGATCAGTTTTCTGAAGTTGCTTGTTTGCATTCCGTTCCGGCCGGTTTTCCTTTGTTCCTTCACGGCCGGACTTTTCGATGGAGGGGGTTATTTGCAAGTTTGCAAATAACTTATTATGGAGGGGATTTCTTGCTTTTGTGGCTTCTTTCATCATGAGATGCTTTATAAATCATTTCTTTGTGATTAGAGTTGATCTTGATTTGGATTTGACATTGTTATCATCATATTTGGTGTGGTCACCCCTTTGCTTTTCCTACAATCATCTCCCTTCTTGTTTTGAGTTTTTTCTCTCCTCATTCTACATTTAGGGGGCCGGCCACACATTGGGAGAGAGAGGGATTTCATTTTGGTGAGGGTGGAAAATTATTCTCATTCTCATTTTGTATCAAAGTTCACAAGCTTTCTCCAAAGTTCTTCCTCCACCTCCATCATCTTCAAAGGCAACTTCATAAACCCCAAAGAGACAAGTTCTACACTACACCTACAGCAAATCTTGGACGCGTCGGCTAGCTAACTTCACGCCCGAGTTGCCTCGGTCTAGAGGTGGGAGCCCGTAAAAGAATCCGGCTACGTGGTGCCCTTTCCGACGAGGAGGTGACGGACGGAGATTCCGCGGGAGATCGGAGTGGAGACGAAGACCGGAGGACACAGATCGCTCGATATAGCTTCTACCCCATTCTCTTGATTGCTAGGATTAGGTTAATGGTTACGATCCGAGTTTTATTGTCCGCGGTAGCGCCAGTTTAAAAGTTAAGAAAAATTTTGATTCCGCATTTTTGGTCTCGAGTAGAAGGCCGAGGCGCAACACTAACGACCGTTCCAGACTAGACATAGGTTGTGAAGGGGTTTCGGTAAAAGATTCAAACTCATTTGGATACTGGAAACTCCCAAAAGGCTATGTAGAAGCAATGTCTAGGGAAGGTGCAAAAGTTGGGTAGGATGGATAGAAATTGAATGGTTGAAGAGGAGTAGGATCAACATTTGGATACGAAGGTGAATGGAATTGTTGATCAAAAGAATTCGCAGTGGTGAAAGTAGTGAAAGATCGGTTACGGGATTGTTCGATATGTTCAGCAATAGACATGGGTCTTAGAGTTGCAACAAGACTCGAAAAAGGGGTATCAACGGAAGAAGGTAGTGACGGTTGAAACGGTTGAAACAAAGTGGAATGAGGAGTGTAAGTGTTTGTCCTAGACGCTTCTATGCGATCTTTCAGTGAAATTTTGGGCATGGAGGGGTCGTTCGAAATTCGACCAAAGCAAGAACCGTAGGAAGTTATGTCTGGTTGTGGGTACCAAAGTTCGGCCAGAGTTTTTCTAGGTGGAGTACCCATGATATAAAGAGAAGAAGAAGGAAAGGAAGGGAAAAAGAATGTGGAATTTTTTTTATTTATTTTTATTAAAAAATGTTTGTTTTTGGTGTTTTTTTTTGAAATTGTTTGTTTGAAAGAATACGGTATTATGGGACTAAAATTTGTAAGCACAATCACAATCATAATATGCACAAACACACCTAGAGCTAGGGTAACCTAGGTCAGCTAGACAGCTTCTAACTGTTCCAAAGGGCTAGAAATAGGACCTCAAACCGCCTCTTCACCGCCAATTGCGACCATGTAAGTGCCAGGTAAGTGGGAGGCTCCCCACTATGAAAGTAGTGGTCCTAATTAAGTAACCACTTGCCTTAGACACACTTGCCTAGACACCGCAAAGTCAGGTTAGGATAAACGGCCGATGCCTACAACTAGTCCTCTGTCCTATTGAACGCGACGTCCTTAGGGCTGAGTCTAGTATTTTTTATTAGCTCAAGGTAATGCGTATGCAATTAGTGATTTGTGGGGTCTTAGGAAGGGTGATGAAATCCCCACCCAATCTGAATTGGTGTTATAGCCCCTTAATATCCGTATTAATATATGCAAAGCGGTAAACAAACAAAATCTAAAACAAAAAAAATTTATTTGGCGGCTGTGCAATTCTGTGCAAAGATACCTGCAGAAAATACAGTATAGTGGAATTTACAGAGAAGATAAAAGAACAGAGATAGGGTAGAAAAAAGTTAGGGCACTGAGGCCACAATACAGCCACGGAACCGCGGTCAAATCCCCACTTTGACCGCGGTTCCGCGGTCAAACAGAAGAATTGGCGCCTCGTTTTTAGTTCCCTGCACTTCCCTTGATCTCTACTCCAAAAAAAATGCTCTGTTTCTTGATTGAATTACTGTACTTGCTCCCTGCACATTTGCACACAAAAATTATCAAAAATAACAAAATTTTTTTATTATATTTTATTTATAATTATATACAAAAAGAATATTAACCCGAATAATAAGAAAGGAAATACGTTACTGTCTCCCCGGCAACGGCGCCATTTGATCGCACGCTTTTGGTGTGTCGAGTTTTAAGAGTTCTAAAGTTTAACCGCGATCAAGACGGGGTCGCTTTGCAGCTAGCCGGTTGAGCACGGGTCGATCTACAGAGAGATGGTTGTATGTCCATTCGAGTTTTAGACGAGTCAATAAAGAATTTGTATATGTTTGTTCAGTTCTATCCTAAGTGTTCGTATTTATGTTCAAGTAAGCTTGTTAAGATTAAGGTTGGTTAGAAGAGTTAGGATTAGTCTTGTACTTATCTTTTGCCATTCTTAAAATGATGTTGGAATAATCGAAAGTAGCGGGGATTAGGAGGACATAGGAATGGGATTTGCGAGTTTAAGTAAGATTTCCAACGCTAAATCCATTCCTAGTGCCCCTTGTCCGTCCTCTAAATACGCTTATTTCCAACCCTCGGCTAAACACCCGCAACCATGTATCAAATTAAGTCACAACTACATGTCATGTTGTAGTGCGCTTAAAGGACTTCTCGACTTAGGTCGCGGCTATATGTCACGTATAGTGTGCCTAAGCGAGTGGGTTGCGGTTGTTTGGTCGGGGTTTGTTCCAAGATGTTTGGCGAAAAGAAACACAAGGGATTTCTCCGTCCCTCATACCACCTTCCTTAGCCTTAACAAGAGCGAAATTATTCACACATCATAAAAGAAAAGAAAACAAAACAAGAAGGAAGAAAAGAGGAAAATACGGTTTTACAAGTGAAGCAAGCTAACTCTTGGGTCTTCACCTTAGCAAGGAACTCCGTCAAGGATCATCGCTTGAAAATATGGATAAAAGAAGAAAAGAAAAGAGAACAAGAAAAGAAATAACAACAACTAGTTAACAACAAATAATAAAATTACAATACAAGATAATAAAATTACAAGACAATAAATAAAAGAGACAAGATAAAAATAACCCTCATCTTCATTGATCTTCCACTCAAAAAGCTCTCACTACAATTTTCATGGAGGAAAGAATGAAGAAGAAGAAGAAACTAAGCTAAATCCTAACAAAGAGAGAATGGAAATCAAGACATGAAGAAGCCTTTTAGCTTGCACAAAACTGGGCTATTTATAGGCTGCGTGCTGAAACCCTAGGGCCACATTCTGACCCTACATGAAAAGACCAAACTAACCCTAAAAATTCAGCCTCTACCGAGTCAACTAGGCCACGGATTCACGGCCGAGTCGCCATGTTGGCCGTGGATCCGCGGCCGTTTTGGGGAGTTGCGATGTCAAAATTCCTGGGTTTCTCTATGTTGCTCTCCTCTGTTGTTCTACATGTACCAATTTGCAAATTGCTTTCACAATTGCTTCAGATCTGCAACGGTCCAAAATGGCATCAAAAATAATGCTTTTGACCTTTTCTCCCTCGAGCTCCGCGCACCCATTGATTCTTGTGTTTCCCCCCTCGTGCTCTGTGCTTGTCCGAGACACGAATGACCACTGTCATATGTCTTGTCTCTGGAACTGGTACGCAGCACTGGACGGATACAGATGACCGGAACCCGGCTTTTATCTGTTGTCAACAGATGTTCTGGATTTTGGCGTAACAGTGGAGATTTTGTATGATTTGCATTATTTTGGACTAGGAACCTGTAGCCCGTAAATATGTAGCAAACACGGATTAAAAGCACCTACCTATAAACAAACGAGCGTAAGAATGGGCGGTTGTAAAATATTCTGGTATGAACAGGTATCACACGGGCTGTGAGTATGCGACATCGCAATAATTGGCCATAAGTGCAAGCGGGAGATTGTTGGATATAATGCACTCAAGGCAATTATCGTAGTCGCAGGCAGGTGATTATGATGATTGAGGGAGGACCTATACCGATAGAACAGTCTTACTCGAGATGATAGTGTGCTATCTGGTTTGTCTTTATCATCATATATATATTGATAGAGCCCATAGGATTCTTGCTTGACTACCAGCATTATGATGGCGATCATATAAGTGGGAGCTGGGGGGTCTATAAGCATATCCTTAAATGTCCCTAGTCGTCGGAGTATCAGGACTGGGCATCGATACTCCAGTGTAGACTGGTGTATACTTATCTAGACCCTGACGAGGGGCGGTGGCCGGTCTCACAAGCCATTGGTGTCAGTTGTTCACCTAAGATAGTATACAAGTGCTCATTGGGTTATGAGTACACTGGACGGACTCGCCGGGAATATGCTAGTTGGTATTATACCTATTGTCAGATAGCAGTTCCCTGGTGACATGTGTACAGGCTAGTTTGTCGACCTGAGATCGTCATTTGTCTCGTGTGAGTTCCCACTGTTCTTTGATTACTACCCTACCACGGCTTAAAGGAGTCGTGCAAACAGGTTTTAGTTGGGTACAGTCCCGAGCCACATGGAGGCAGTGAGCGGATCGTTGGGGATTCGTCTCTCCCGATATTGGGGGTTGATGTCGCGCAGTGCACGGGTGGCCGTCACCTAAAATCCTCGGCCGGGGTATACGAGAATGACCGATCCAGGATCGATAGTTTCTCAGGTGGTGATGGGTTACATACCAACACGAATTATCGCGTTGTTAGGGGTCTGACTTTATCCACCCCTCTAGACTCGATATGCGATACTCATAGAAGAACAGACCGGACTGTACGGATATTGTCACTGTCAGGCTCAGTAGGGTTTCTAGATGAGTTCGCTCATCGGCCTCCCTTTCGCTCAATACCTGGGTAGCCGTTACGTACAGCTAGTGCTACTGACGTGTTTGTGGTTAAACCCACTGCCAGCGTATTGACGAGTCTTTAGAGTCCCACACAGAGGGTTTCCCTTATTCGGACGAAACGTTGTAGAGGCCGTATGGTTTTATGGCAGGGTTCGACCATATACGTGCACTTGTGCACGGATCATGATCGGACGGATAATACTAGTGGGCTTTGGTTTAAGCCGGATCCTAGTATTATATTGTTGGAATATTTTCGTCTCGCTGTATTCGTATTCATTCGGAATACGGATGCGGGTATGTATATATAGACAAGGGGTATTCTTGTAATTCGTTAGAAGATTACTTTTTGAAATTGCCAATTTTTTTTCCTTCCGTTTAAAATATTTAGTTTAATATTTTAATGGAGTACTGTGAGTAATGTTTTCCTTGACTTTAAAATTTGGTTTGGTGCACTGCAAATTTTCATGGGCAGCATGGTGGTGTGCAATTAATGGGCATGGCCTTTGTCATGACTCGTCATGTGCATTAAATGGTGAGGAATGATGGATGTGATTTTTTTGTGGGTGTGAGAATCATACCATGATTAATTTATTCACTTGGGCGTTTTTTTTTAATTACTACTACTCCACCAACATACACAGAGCCCCATTCTTCAAGATTGGCAGAGAACACTTGCACCATTTTTTTGGTTCTGATGGCCGAGCCCATTGTTTTCAATCAAGCTCATGATTTTTTCTTCCTTACTAAACATTCTAATGCTCACAATCTCACTTGGCAACTTCATTTTACCTTCACCAAAAAGCTTTTGTGCTTTGAGACAAAATATTCTACACTCTCTCTACTTCAATCGTTGACATGTCGGCTAACAAACTTCATATCCGAGTTGCTTCGATTTGAGGCGGGAGCTCGTATTAAGAATCCTCGAGGTGGATTATTTTCAGCGAGGGAGACTGGAGAGCGAGCTTGTTCGGGGCAGCTGCTAGGAGCTTGGAATGAAGACCGAAGGACACGGATCAACTCGGTATAATCTCTCCAAACTCTTTTACAATTTTCTAGTTTACGGTTAATGGAATGATCCGGGTTTTAATGTTACGTTAGCGCCAGTTTCATAAAAGTTTTTGTTCCGCATTTGGCCTCGGATTGACGGCCGGGGCGCTACCGTAGACTTACAATTATTGGACGAGATCCACCTGCATACATGCATTGATTATATTGTTGGACGAGATCCACCTGCATACATGCATTGATTATATTGTTGGACAAGATCCACATGCATACAGGAATTGATTATTATTGGCATATATGTAGACACGGTCACTTTAGATATCATAGTATTACCTTTATGATATAATTGACCTATGAAATCGTTGTTTTATTCGATTTCTACCTGCTGATGTTTTCTACTCACGAGTTGGTAACTCACTCCCGTTGTACCACAGTTCTTGCAGGTTGACCGCATGGATCAGTAGCGGTATCGCCGGCACACAGCTACATTCGGGTGAGTTGCATTTGGCAGGTGGTACATATTGGCTCGTGCAACTCTTGTATTATTATTCCTATTGTATCTAGTCAACTCCATCAATCAGAAACTAGTGTTTGTATATGTAGTAAGACTTAGCAAGACTTATAGTTGCGAGACTTAGAGCGATGGGTTATATGTTCGCTTGGTGGGTTTGCTGTTTTGCTTTTCATTTTCCTTTGTGTTGATCTTCGCCGTTGGGCGTCGCATACATATATATGCTTGTGGTGGTTATATCCGCCGTTGGGCATGATTTGCTCCCATTTGGGGATGCTTTCTTTATATTCTATGTTGTACCCGTTTCGGGGCTAGTTTTTACAAAGGAGGTGCTGCTGAAATTTTTAAGAAAACATGAGGAAAAAAATTTTTAGTTTAAGGATTTTTACTTAAGGTTTCCAAATGTTTCATTACTTACTTCTTTTGAAGGGTTTAGATTCTTGGGCTTCGGCTTACTTAAGTTATATTACGCTTGTAGATGTTGCGTGATTTAAGTGCCGGTTACGAACTAATATTTTCGGGTCGTGACAGTTAGTCAGTCACTAAAGATTGTATATAGGTGCTCATTGGGTTATGAATTACACTGGACGGACTCGCCAAGAACTTGCTAGATGGTATTATACCTATTGTCAGATAGCAGTTCTCAGGTGACATCAGTACAGCGTAGTCTGTTGCCCCAAAATCTTCATTTGTCTCGAGTGTGTTCCCACTATACTTTGATTACTACCCTATCACGGTTTTAAAGAGTCGTGCAAACAGGTAGCTTTTGGGTGCAGTCCCGAGGTACTTGGAGGCAGTGAGCGATTGAGGGGATTCGTCTCTCCCGGTATTAGGGTCTAATGTCGTGCAGTGTACAGTTGGCCGTCATCATAAGACCTAGGCCTAGGCGGATGGGATTTACTGATTGCTATCAGTAGTTTTTCGATTGGTGATAGAGCTTGACACCATCATGACTTATCAGGTTATTACGGCTCTACCGTTATCCACCCCCTAGATCAGATATACGATACTCTTAGACGAACTGACTGGACTATATGTTACATGCCGCTGATAGGCTCGGTAGGGTTTCAGACGAGCTTGCTTGTCAATCTCCTTTTCGACAATACCTGGATAGCCGTTACGTACAGATAGTGCCACTGACGTGCTTGTGGTTAAACCCACTGCCAGCGTAATGTCGAGTCTTTAGAGTCCCACACAAAGGGTTTCCGGATTTGGCGATATGTTGTAGTTGCGGTACATTGGTACGCGCTTGGCTTCGATTAAAACTAGTACATTATATGCACTAACCGAACGGTTGTAATATTAGCAGGGTCACTTGGAAAAGACGGATATTAAATCTAGTTTAGATTTAATATTACAATATATAATAGATGTATTTGCTAGTATTTTGTCACTTATTATTTGTCTCTCTTTTATGTATTTTAAATTGTTGGGTTACGGCAGCGCCCGGCCATCAAACCGAGGCCAAATGCGGAACAAAATTTTTCTAAACTGGCGCTACCATGACCCGATGCCCGGATCTACCCTAAACCCTATACTAGCAAGCATATATAAAGAAGTTAGAATGGTTATACCGAGTTGATCCGTGTCCTTCGGTCTTCAACCATCTTCCTAAGCTCCTTATGGTCGTCTAGGTCGAGTTTGGTTGCCGGTCTTCCTCCATCTACGACGATCCACCTGAGGGAAACGGCGCAAGCTCCAGCCTCGCCAAGCGAGGCAACCGACGCTCCAAGATTGTTAGCAATGGAGAGTGGAGGTGTAGGAATGTGTCACTATAATTTTTCTCTCGTCACAAATGCTCCATGAGCAACTCAAGAAGATGAAGAGGAGGTGAGGAAAACATGTGGCATGAGCAACTAAAGAAAATGGCTAAGTCTCAAAATGAGAAAAGAATGTGATGGAGATCAAGCAAAGAATGTGAGCAAGCCCATGTCAAGAATGGTGGCTGCCCCCCTCTCTCTCTCTCATGCACAAAAAAAAAAAATATCTCCTCATTTTACCAATAAACAAATACATGCCATTCCTCTCTACATGCTCAAGCCCGTACTTATGCCAACTCACCCTTCCACCTCATTTCCAAAATGATTTTCTAAAAAGAAAATCAATAATGAGGTGGCCATCTTCTGGAAGCTATTCCGTATAAATACGGAATACTTCCCGGTACACGTATCGAAATACATATACGCGTATTCGTACAAAAATACGAATAACCAAGAGAGAAAATGAATAGTGAACAATAATACTAGAATACATATACATACATATATATATATATAAATACATATATAAATTATTAAATCAAAACCTGATTTAATAATTTGTCTTAATCCTAAGCCGCTAGTATTATCAACCGTCCGATTAAAGTCTGTGCAGCCTGTAAACATATTTAATCGGACACCTGTATGTACCAACATACGTCATCTACACCATATCTCCTGAACTGTGAAAAGCCTCTGTGTGGGACTCTAAAGTCTCGTCAATATGCTTACAGTGGGTTTAACCACAAGCACGTCAGCGGCACTAGCTGTACATAATGGCTACCCAGGTATTGAGCGAAAAGAAGGCCGACGAGCAAACTCATCCAAACCCCTACTGAGCCTGACAGTGACAATATCCCTATAGTCCAATCTGTTCATCTAAGAGTATCGCATATCGAGTCTAAGGGGGTGTATAAAGTCAGACCCCTATTGACGTGATAATTCGTGTCGGTATGTAACCCATCACCACCTGAGAAACTATCGATCCTGGATCGGCAATTCTCGTCTACCCCGGCCGAGGATTTCTGGTGATGGCCACCCGTACACAATGCGATATCAACCCCTAATACCGAGAGAGACGAATGCCCGACGATCCGCTCACTGCCTGCATGTGGCTCGGGACTGTACCCAACTAAAACCTATTTGCACGACTCCTTTGAGCCGTGGTAGGGTGGTAATGAAAAGCACAGTGGGAACTCACACGAGACAAATGACGATATCAGGTCGACAGACAAACCTAAACACATGTCACCTGGGAACTGCTATCTGACAATATGTATAATACCAACTAGCATGTTCCCGGCGAGTCCGTCCAGTGTACTCATAACCCAATGATTACCTGTATACTATCTTAGGTGAACAACTGACACCAGTGGCTTCTGAGACCATCCACCGCCCCTCGTCAGGGTCTGGATAAGTATACACTAGTCTACTCTGGAGTATCGATGCCCAGTCTCAAAACTTCCACGACTGGGGACATTTAAGGATGTGCTTATACACCCCCAGCTCCTACGTATATGTTCGTCATCATAATGCTGGTAGTCAAGCAAGAATCCTATGGGCTCTATCAACATGTAGATGATGATAAAGACAAACCAGATAGCATACTATCATCTCGAGTAAGACTTTTCCACCGGTATAGGTCCTCCCTCAATTATCGCAGTCGCCTACCTGCAACTATGGTAATTGCCTTGAGGACACTATAGCCAATAATCTTCCACTTGCACTTAAGGCTAATTATTGCGGTGTCGCATACTTACAGCTCGTGTGATACCGAACACCCAACTTCTCTACTAATCAGTTTCGCAAAGCTCGTTTGTGAAACTATTGTGTTCGAGAAATAGCTTCAGTGAGTGGATCCGCTCCAATATTTGTTTCTGTCTCTCTCTATGTCTCAACTTCACGGAGAAATACTATCTCCCGAAATGAGCAATACTTGTCTTAGAATTTTTTTGGATATCTGATGGGACGTAGTTCACAAATGAACTCCAAATCCAACAAACTTCTTAGATTGTATCATACACTGAATTTAATCAGTATCTTATGTCATGCCTTCCTTAGTATACTCTTGGACCACCTGTCCAACATACTGCCCCTCAAAAGGGGGAAGAACTATAACTTTGACAGTCACTCTGTCATCCAGGTCACCTTGGAAGCATAAAATGATAACCGCCTCCAGAAGGAGGCTGCCGTTACCATATACCAAGAACATACACTTATGTTCATAACTGCTTCTCACCATTTCTCTAAGATTGGATTAATATATATGCTTATTGCAGCCAGCGCAAAAGCAATATCTGGTATGGTACTTGACATTTCATGATTAACTCAATTTCCCAAGCAAGTGATATTCTAATCATGCAGATCTCTCTCCTCATCAGTCTGAAAGACATCTTTTTAGAGAGGGTGACTCCATCACTTGCGGGTACACCACCACACTAGGAGTCGTCCATTTTAAAACACTTTAGAATAGTGTCAAGTACCCAGATTGGGACACTTCCCAAATCTAGATCTAAAACCATAGATCTAGTAACCAGAAACCCTGATATTATATCCATATCTTATGTGGAGAAACACCTTTGTGACAACCACAGTATAACCGATCGTAGTGTAGGAATATTACTTCCTATCAAGAGCATGACATCCAAATGCCAGGATATCTCTGCCTACTACCTTCTCAATTCTAGACTCATCTGTTGTTCTGATGAAGTCAAACTCTATGACTTTCACATCAAAACTAGATGATCTATCTCCGCTATATTTGCTTTAGTCTATAAATAGACATAAGCTACTTGCCTACTGTGCTTCCGCTGCTCCCACTGACTACAACAACTCTTTGGCAGAGTCATATACACGTGCACTTCTAAAGCTAGATCAGAACGACGTTATACTAATCCTCCTGCCAGGTCTCATGGTCTAGAACAGTAGTAGTGTCAAGTTTGGGTAATCAAGAGCCTCCCTGTCACTGTCTCTGAGAAGACCGAAGTACCTCTCGGGTGCCTGAGGTTACCCACCATATCTGCGGAGTGGCTAATGGAATGTCGAATCCAATTGAATCTTTAGGTCTTACTAAATTTTCAGTAATCGTTTGTGGTTCTGGAATCACTTCCAGTTCTACCATACTCCCACTAATGTTTTCTGAAAAGAATCCATTTTACTAAAACTGGTGGCGAGTCAAGAAAAATATAACTATTGATCTTCCTGATGGTAGAATGTTAACTCTTGTCAAAGCCCGGGATAACCCACAAACTGCCATTACTGAAACGTGCCTTGAGTTTGTCCAGATTCTGGTTTTAAGTATCAACCGGAAAACTCCCTATATCTTAACATCGTTAAGATACAAATTGATTCTATATACCATATAGAAACAAAATCAGTAATTTAATTGGAACCAGATTCAAAATCATGCAGCTGTCTCCTGCGCATATTAACCAAATGGAATAAGGTCAATCGGCATTACTCAACTAGGAGTCCATCCAAATATGAGTAACCTGAAAGAGAAGAAAGTTCTCAAAACCATTACTATCAACGGAATACCATATACATGTATTTATATTTTCGATCACCTTGAAGAATCCTGATAATTGCAACATATGGTTCTCTACTTTATTCTTATACCTATAACTTCTCAATATCTGGACCTTGCATTTCAACGAAATAGTTGTCTAGAACTGGAGAAGTCATGAGTAAACAGAATATAGTACAAGTACCAACCCCTTTGTCCTAATGGACATCGGACAACATACAATACTTTGTATAAGTCCACTGAGTTTAATAACTCAAACCCTGTGCGTCGTAGGTTGAAAACTGTGCTATGGTTAAGAAGAATTACACCGTTGTTGAATGCACCTTACCTATGTTAGTTATATGTATGCCCTAAAGGCCATTACTATACATAGGATATATATTGTAGTGGATGCTGGGACATATATAGGGAGGACTTTCTTGCTCGACATGATAGTATGCTATCTGGTTACCCTTTACCTTAACGTGTATGCTGATTGTCTCTCTGTTACATGTTGGTAAAGTCCTTAGGATATGTACTTGACTACCTGGACTATGATGCGGATCATACTAGTGGGGACATGGTAGTCCATAAGTACATCCTTCAAAGTCCCTAGTCGTGGGTGTATCGAGACGGGGCATCGATATACCAGAGTAGACTAGCGTGTACCTTCTCGACCCATACAGATGGGCGATGGATGATCCCATATCCATCGGTGTTTGACATCAGAGATGATATACAGGTGCTCAGTGGAGACTGGGTACACTGGACGGACTCGCCGAGAACTCCCAGATGGTATTATACCTCACGTCAGATGGCAGTTCTCTGGTGACACTGGTACAGAGTAGTCTGTTGACCCGAGATCGTCATAGAGTCTTGTGTGGTTCCCACTGTACTTTGATTTCCATCTTACCACGTCCAAGAGGGCGTGCAAAACGGTGGTTTTTGGGTACAGTCCCGAGTCACATGGAGGCAATGAGCGATAGGAGGGGATTCGTCTCTCCCGGTATAGGGGGTTGATGTTGTGCTGTGTTCGATTGGCTATAACAGGAAATCCCTGGCCAGGGTTGCTGAGATTTACTGGTAAGTGTTACCAGTAGTTTCTCGAACAGTTATAGACCTCATATCGACACGACTTATCGAGCTATTGGGGTCTGACGTTTACCACCCCTAGGCGAGATATGCGACATATCAGACGATCAGACCGGACTGTACGGTAGTGTTACTGGTTGGATTCACTGGAGTGTGAGCGGGCTTGCTCGTCGATCTTCTGATCGCTCAATACCCGGGTGGCCGTTACGTTTAGCAGACCGCTTGCGGCTTGTGGATGTTTGATATGATCATCATCCGCTGCCGGCGTATTGACGAGTCTTTAGAGTCCTACACAGAGGTTTCCTGGCTCAAGCGAAACGAAATAGGAGCGCATATGAGATATGTGCGGGACCGAGAATAATACGTGTATGTGATACCGTATTTCATTCTCGCGATGAATGTATCGATTAGGTTATATGCGATATACCCTAGTTATCGAATCAAGGATTGATTCGATAAGCCGATACATTGAATACTAGTCGGTTGTGTGCGACATGACCGGATCATTGAATCAAGTGTTGATTTAATGATTTAATGCATAATTATATATTTGATATATTTCTTTGCACTAACTAGTATTGGTTCACTTTAAACGGATTTTCTCACTTGGTTTGTGCGCATTATATATGTGATATGATTTTGTGCACATGCTTGTATCATGTTTGATGATGCATGCTTTTTGGTTAAGTGTAAAGTATTAAACCTTGGTTAATGAAATGGTTAGGGTTTATTATTTGTTATTCATTTATCTTATTTAATTATCCATTTAATTTTGATAAATGAATAAAAGAAAATGAGAAAAGAATGGTGGCTAATTTTGTTTCATGTTGAAGCTTCTTGAAGCTTTGATCAAGTCAACCATTCTTATCTCATCCTTAACCCTAACCATTCCCACTAACCCTAGTTTAATCTCTACACTTTACCATGGTTACCTTTATGATAAGAATGATTATTCTTTTCTTTTCTAATTATTCTTATCATAACAATATTCATCTTTATCATCTTCTTCTTCCTTGAAGAAGCTTGCTTCATCAATGGTGATTGATGAAAACAAGTGAGAAATCCAATTCTAAAGTCTACCCACTTCCTATTTCTTCATCCTCTCCATCTTGCCAAGTAGTAGAGTGTGTTTCCTTCACAAGTTTCATGACTTGGTGAAGTTGTGAGCTTGATCTAGCGATGCCTCGACGTAGATCATCTTCGGCATGGACATCGACGACCTAGCTTGCCCATTCTTCGATGAAGCCGACGCTAGAGCCCGGATTTGATTTGGACAGCGGTGACGACTTCGTTGCGGAGCTATGGAGGTGGAGTACCGGATCTACAAAGGTTGTATTTCCGTATCTCTTAGTTAAGTGTTATCTAGTTAGCTTTTTCGCCTAGAAATCTAGCAAACGATCCGTATTTAGGGTTTCTCGGCACCGTAGAATTTGAAATTGCCATGGTTGATGGCTTGTGAGACCTCACTAGGGTGCCTAGGAACCCTACAGTGGTATCAGAGCCTAGCTAGAGCCTTAGGCGAAGTCTAGGAGGAATTTGAAGCCCGAACGAACCCGAAACCAACCCGGAAAATGCTCTCTGGACGTTTTCTGAAAACGTGGATTTTTCCAAATTAAAAATTGCTAAAAAATTCAGCAGGGAAAAATAAGAATTACGATGCAAAAATTTACTGATGAACAGTACAAACCGCGGTGGAACCGCGGCAGAATCCTGGCTTCTGCGGCGGTTCCGCGGTGGAATGATGACGTCATCGTACACTGTTTGCACAGTAACTCCTATTATATTATGCTGGATTTTCTGGAAATTTTTAATATTTATTCAAGAGTTGAATTTTCTGGAGTTGTTTTGGGGATTCGGTATTTCGATCGGAGTATCAAATTTTGTCTGTGTGGCTTTCCGGATAATTTTAGAATATGTTAAAAAGTTCGACCGGATATAAATACCCAATTTTTCCCCTGTCGGGAAATTTCCAAGTGTTGGATTTTTCCGTAGTTTAACGACGTTCTAAGTAGTGCAAGTAACTCGATGGACCCTCTAGAAGACAACAAACCTTAACTCGATTATGTGACCGTCTTGAACTGCCCTTTGAACCTTCGGGTTTGGGGCAGTACGGCGTGCCACATGTGAGGCGTTGACTTGACCCTTCTACGGCTGGACCGTTGGTACTGAGGCACGAACTGAATGTTGTTAGACTTATTTCATGTGTTGGATTGTATCGGGAAAACTTGGGTGTTCGATTGTTCGATCGGAAAGTTTAACATTTTCTGTTTATCCGGAATGGGATACAATAATTGGAATTCACAAAAAGTTATGAGATAACTGAATGAATGTTATAAACATAGCAGTTTAGTCTCACTTGATCGGTTGCCACGGAATTTTGATGTGATCAAAAGTCCGTCGCAATCACGTAGCGTACGCGGATACTCGCCGGGTAAACTTAATAGACAACCTCGCCCCATACCCCCGACCAAGTGACTGTAGGAGAACCCCGTCGCCGAAAGCATCCGTCCGGGTGCTCGCGGTAGCGGTGTTCCGCCTTGGTGCACTTCGTCGACGGTATCGGGGGTGCGGCCGCCTACTGAAGTTTGCGACGAGTATTCGATCAGGATGTCGGGAATCTTGTTGAATTGCCCGACTTGATATTGAAAAGTGTTTTCGATTTGAGACTAAAATGCGGGGTTTATAATTGTTAGGCATGCGATGTCTAAGTAATTCATTTGGTCAGGCATGCGATGTCTGAGGTGGTTGCGGATTCCAACTGTTGTAGTTTTACACTTTCTTTTCTGTGACCGTAAGTGTAATATGTGGTATCGCCGGTTTCGTTGCTATATGTCAACGACAATTGGGATGCGTATATTTACTTACGTTGATGACATGTGATGTTATGTGTTGCTGGATATGTTATATTGGATCGTCGTGTTTGAATAGCCGGGGGTTTTTATGTGAGATGAGTGTTTTTCATTTTCATTCATGTAAAAACTTGTATGTAATATTCTTTTATTGGGGCGCTTCCAGGTTGCGGAAGTTGTCACCGTTTGTATATTATTTACTTTTCCGCACTAGGATAGACCCAAGGAGGAGGGCACAAGTAACCGGGTTCTGGAGTCCAGTGGGAGACCAACTCGAGGAGTCGAGTCCGGGTCTCCTAACTCTAGAATTGGTAGGGTTGCTTGCCGCTCTCGTAGGGGTCTAGGGGTGTGGGTTTGGCTATTCATCACGACCGTGGAATCCGTGTTTTATACTGGCTCGTATTGAAAACACGGACGTCCTAGTATATCCAATATTTCATATGTTTCTTCTGCTGCGATATTTGTGATGTGATCATGTGATGTTCTGTGATAGATACAGTATATAGTATATATGATATATTATATAGACGTTACTTATGTTTTACACCCGCGCTAGCCCTGCCCCGCTCTGCCGTTAGTTATCTAACCTAACGGTGCACGAGGGGACATCGAGGCGAATGCGGATGGCATAAGTGTACGTCGTATTTATCTGTGATGTTTAGGTACTTAAATGATGGGACTTCATTAATGTGATTAATGAAATAAAAGAAACCTATGATGTTGTAGAATCGAATTTCAAAATAAAACAGGTAGCTACAGTTCTTGCTTTGCACAGCGGTATATGTGATATATCCTGCACCTTATTCTATGAGGAAAGGACCGAGATCCCTTCACCGGGAGTGACTTCTTTAGCAATAACTGGCAGATGCTACACACTCGGTTTGTCTTTTGATTGCTTTTAAGTGTTTTTGCTTTGCATAGTGATATATACGATATATCCCGCACCTCATTCGACGAGGAAAGGACCGACGATCCCTTCACTGGGAATGACTCCTTTAGCAAAACTAGAAAAGCCTCAAAAGCACTCCATTTTTAAAATCATTCGATCCTACAACGATATCAAGTTCATTACGCAATAGGTTTTCAGAAAAACCTGTCGTAGCCCTCCGTCATTTCAGATAAATCCTGTTTAGTATTCGTGCTGCGTTTGTTGACCTTGTCAAGGCGCAGTGTGCGGTAGCTAACCAGTATTTATCTGCTTATGCATATGATGCAGATTGGGTTAGGGTAGTCGTGCGGCCTTGTTGACCTTGTCAAGGGTCGTGCGGGTGGGTTTGATTCAATCAAGAAATGACGGGTTGAACTTGACTTGCGGTCTATGGTTTGTTGACCTTGTCAAGGTCATAGATCGCTCGGGGCAAAATTTTATCGAGAATTTCAAGTGTTGAAATTTGCAATGAGATTGCATACCTTCTATGAGATAGTTGGATCCCGATACCCGCTGCGAGTAAGAGTTACTCCTGGGAGAGTTTTATACATTACAATTAGCCGATCAAGTAGGTGTCTAGAAAGGTGTCAACGGGGTTACGCCTCTGGGAAAACGAGGTTTACATTAATTAGGTTCGTGCGAAAGCACGGGGGACCTCCCTCAAAATACCGACACTGGCCTGGCTGAAAGATTGGCGAACTTGTAGTGTGTAATTAATCCCGGCTAGTCTTTCCTTTTAGGGTTTGAAGGAAGATTTGATAAAAAGCAGTGGGAGCCATCCTGATTAGATAAAATAAAAACCAATCTATTCTTGCCAGAGCGCACGCTGAGTGTTTTCTTCTCTCTCTCTCCAGATAGCGACCATATCACGCCTTAATCAAGATAATAATACGGATTATTGACCGAACCCGCTTGTTATACTGAGCTGGGGAACGTTGGTACCGCTCCAACTTATAATTGTTATAAGACAGAGCAGGAAATTGGGGAATACCAGATTTCCCGTGCCGCCCAAAAGAAGAGAGTGCATGCTGATGCATCATCTTCGGGTATCTTCATTATACAGAACTGTTTCTCAGTATCCTTTACGTCCTGGGTATGTGATACCAGATCAGGATCCCAGATATGTAATCTGTTACATAGGGCTACAGATAGGTAGAGAACTGAGAACGGGTGATAAGTTTCATGAGGCAGAAAACGGGGCAAGTGTTGCAGCCAAGTCTGTCGGTCACTGTCACCCTGTATTACCAATACATTGATTCTGAACGAATGTTATTAGATACCGAACCTGATATACAAAATCATATCTCTCTCTTTATTAGTAAAGAAAGGATATAATTTTGTATTGTTGGATAATGTTTTGAACATTTCCTATATCAAAAGTTGATCGGTTCAGGCACGTTATCTAAAAGCATTGACGTTCTAAATCAAACTACAGTTCTTTAGTATACAGAACACACACAAGAGGAAGAGTTCAGAAATGAACGAATCCTTCTTGAGGTATTGTAGACTAGGTCATATCAATGCGACCCGACTGGCTGAGTTACATTTAGATGCATATTTAAATCAGTTTGAATTTACATCTTGTGAAACTCGCCAGTCATGTCACAAAGATAAGATGACCATAGCTCCGTTTACTGGAAACAGAGAAAGAGTTAGTAAACTCTTGGGATGATACATGTTGATGTATAAAGGTCCCCTGTCTACACATGCCAGGACAGGTTCTTTGTACTTCATTACATTCTCTGATAATCTCTCAAGATTCAGACATATGTTCCTGTTGAAACATGAGTCCGAGCCTTTTGAGATATGCACAGAACATAAGCGAGAAGTAGAGAACCAAAATATGGGTATAAGTATTATGTCCTATGATGAGATCAGGGAGGAGAATACTTGTGCATGGAATTCTTGGACTATTCTAAAGGAGAATGAGATTCTCTATCAGCATTACTCCTCCGAATACACCATAGCACGATGGTATATCGGGGCAGAGCAATCACACCCTATATGATATGGTGTGCTCTATGATGAGTACTACTAAGTTACCTATTTCCTTTTTGGGAGTTATGCGCTTGAGAAGATGCATACCTATTGAATACGGTTCTAATCAAATCAGTTGCCTACCACTTCATATATGATATGGAAAGGGAAGAGCCCATGTCTTAAGCTAGTTAAGATTTGGGGTTGTCCAGCCTATGTCTGAAAAGCGAAATCCGGACAAGCTCGAGGCAAGATCTGTTATGTACAACTGGAAAGGTTCCAGCTATGCAAACTACAGCTGATGATTTGATAGAACCACAGGATTCGATAGTTACCAACGAACCTCAGCCTCTCCGCCGATCTAGTAGGGTTCCTCACCCACCTAAGAGATACTTCTGTTTCTCTATGACAGTGGGAGCGAGGATTGCATCATGAGATGATGACCCAACTAGTTTCGAGCTGGCCATCAGGAGTAAGACTCTGTAAGAATGGCTGGATGCTTAGTGATCTGAGATGGAATCCTTATACACCAACAAAGTATGGACTTTGGTTGCTATATCTGAAGGGTTAAATCCCCATCAGGAGCAAGTATATCTTGAGAAGATTACTTGGTGTAGATGGAAAAGTTGAGACTTTCAAAGCTAGACTTGTTAAAGGTTTTCGTCATCGACCAGGCGTGGATAATGATGAAACCTTTTCTAGTGGCTATGCTTAAGTCCATCCAGATCCTACTTGCCACGGGTACATACCATGACTACGATATCTGGTGGTTGGGTGTCATGACAACTTTTCTAAATGATGTTTAGAAGAGAGTGTCTATAAGTACACAGCCAGAGGGCTTCGTAGACAGTGGGAGCAGCGGAAACGTGTGCAAGATACTTTATAGGATAAAGCAGGCATCGCGGAGTTGGAACATCTGTTTTGATGAAGCAGTCAAAGAGTTTGACATCATCAAAATGGTAGATGAACCTTGTATAAACAAGAAGGTAGTAGGGAGTATGGTGACGATCCTCGTAGAGTACGTGGATGACATACTCTTGATAGGGAAGGAGTTTCCTATGCTACGCTCGATCAATCTCCGCTTATCACAATGATTCTCCATAAAGGATCAAAGTGATACCTCCTAAATCCTGGGTTTTGGATCTATGAGATAGATTTAATTGGATGTTAGGATTCTCACTAGTTGTAGTGAGATGGTATCAACCGATCCTGGGGAGAATCACTGGAAGGGTTCCAGGGTGATAAGGACGACTGAATGTCAGTCACATGCATTGTCTTTACCCTCAGTAAAGGGACGGTATGTTGGAAGAGTTCCAAGCTAGATAACGTGACATACTAGACGATAAAGGCAGGATACATCGCTACTTAAGATGCTACCAAAGAGGATGTTTGGGTGTATATTAGTTCATGAGATGAACTACGTTCCTACCATTGTGAGACAATGGAGTTGTGGCTTATGCCAAGGAACGCCGGTCCCATCAGTGATCCAGACTTATTCTAAGGCAGTATCGCCTGATCATGGAGATAGTTGATCTCCAAGGAGATCGAGGTTAGGAGAGTAGACTCAGAGGACAACACAGAGGATCCACTCACAAAGGCCTGTTCCCAGAGAGAGACTTTCATGGGATGGTTGAGTATGAGATACTGCAACCATTGCTACAGATGGCCCTAGTGCAAGTGGGAGATTGTTAGTTATATGTATGCCCTAGAGGCCATTACTATACATAGGATATATATTGTAGTGGATGCTGGGACATATATAGGGAGGACTTTCTTGCTCGACATGATAGTATGCTATCTGGTTACCCTTTACCTTAACGTGTATGCTGATTGTCTCTCTGTTACATGTTGGTAAAGTACTTAGGATATGTACTTGACTACCTGGACTATGATGCGGATCATACTAGTGGGGACATGGTAGTCCATAAGAACATCCTTCAAAGTCCCTAGTCGTGGGTGTATCGAGATGGGGCATCGATATACCAGAGCAGACTAGCGTGTACCTTCTCGACCCATACAGATGGGCGATGGATGATCCCATATCCATCGGTGTTTGACATCAGAGATGATATACGGGTGCTCAGTGGAGACTGGGTACACTGGACGGACTCGCCGAGAACTCCCAGATGGTATTATACCTCACGTCAGATGGCAGTTCTCTGGTGACACTGGTACAGAGTAGTCTGTTGACCCGAGATCGTCATAGAGTCTTGTGTGGTTCCCACTGTACTTTGATTTCCATCTTACCACGTCCAAGAGGGCGTGCAAAACGGTGGTTTTTGGGTACAGTCCCGAGTCACATGGAGGCAATGAGCGATAGGAGGGGATTCGTCTCTCCCGGTATAGGGGGTTGATGTTGTGCTGTGTTCGATTGGCTATAACAGGAAATCCCTGGCCAGGGTTGCTGAGATTTACTGGTAAGTGTTACCAGTAGTTTCTCGAACAGTTATAGACCTCATATCGACACGACTTATCGAGCTATTGGGGTCTGACGTTTACCACCCCTAGGCGAGGTATACGACATATCAGACGATCAGACCGGACTGTACGGTAGTGTTACTGGTTGGATTCACTGGAGTGTGAGCGGGCTTGCTCGTCGATCTTCTGATCGCTCAATACCCGGGTGGCCGTTACGTTTAGCAGACCGCTTGCGGCTTGTGGATGTTTGATATGATCATCATCCGCTGCCGGCGTATTGACGAGTCTTTAGAGTCCTACACAGAGGTTTCCTGGCTCAAGCGAAACGAAATAGGAGCGCATATGAGATATGTGCGGGACCGAAAATAATACGTGTATGTGATACCGTATTTCATTCTCGCGATGAATGTATCGATTAGGTTATATGCGATATACCCTAGTTATCGAATCAAGGATTGATTCGATAAGCCGATACATTGAATACTAGTCGGTTGTGTGCGACATGACCGGATCATTGAATCAAGTGTTGATTTAATGATTTAATGCATAATTATATATTTGATATATTGCTTTGCACTAACTAGTATTGGTTCACTTTAAACGGATTTTCTCACTTGGTTTGTGCGCATTATATATGTGATATGATTTTGTGCACATGCTTGTATCATGTTTGATGATGCATGATTTTTGGTTAAGTGTAAAGTATTAAACCTTGGTTAGGGTTTATTATTTGTTATTCATTTATCTTATTTAATTATCCATTTAATTTTGATAAATGAATAAAAGAAAATGAGAAAAGAATGGTGGCTAATTTTGTTTCATGTTGAAGCTTCTTGAAGCTTTGATCAAGTCAACCATTCTTATCTCATCCTTAACCCTAACCATTCCCACTAACCCTAGTTTAATCTCTACACTTTACCATGGTTACCTTTATGATAAGAATGATTATTCTTTTCTTTTCTAATTATTCTTATCATAACAATATTCATCTTCATCATCTTCTTCTTCCTTGAAGAAGCTTGCTTCATCAATGGTGATTGATGAAAACAAGTGAGAAATCCAATTCTAAAGTCTACCCACTTCCTATTTCTTCATCCTCTCCATCTTGCCAAGTAGTAGAGTGTGTTTCCTTCACAAGTTTCATGACTTGGTGAAGTTGTGAGCTTGATCTAGCGATGCCTCGACGTAGATCATCTTCGGCATGGACATCGACGACCTAGCTTGCCCATTCTTCGATGAAGCCGACGCTAGAGCCCGGATTTGATTTGGACAGCGGTGACGACTTCGTTGCGGAGCTATGGAGGTGGAGTACCGGATCTACAAAGGTTGTATTTCCGTATCTCTTAGTTAAGTGTTAACTAGTTAGCTTTTTCGCCTAGAAATCTAGCAAACGATCCGTATTTAGGGTTTCTCGGCACCGTAGAATTTGAAATTGCCATGGTTGATGGCTTGTGAGACCTCACTAGGGTGCCTAGGAACCCTACAACCTAACCATCAACTGATATAGGTAAATGTCACATACATAATTTCAAAAAGTTATATCTCACTTAATAAAATAAACGTACAGATATATTAGTTTGAAATTGGTGCATAACAATGGATATTCAAAACCAAATATTTGCCGTCAGGAAAAACCCAGGTGATTTCCTCAAATATCACCAATTACAATGAATTCCGATATAATGAGGATCTAATCACCTAATTCCCAATATCTTACTCCTGGTAAATACATACCCTGGAGTTAGATTCCAATTGGCAAAATATTTTTCAATTAATATCGCACAGTGAAACTGAAACATGAAAATGTTTCAAAAGGGGTTAACCGGTATTCCTAGTAACGCCTCTTCCACTATCCTGATTCATGACAGTAACCATATACTTACCTACCTTCACTGCAATCCCTTTATTATGTCTTTACTTATTACCTTCTGTATACCTTCTTTAGGCTAATTGGTTTTCTTCCTTCCCTACCCTTCGGCACCAGCCTAAGGTTTAGAAGAAGACTATCCAATAAGCGTAATAGGTATACACTCCTTATGCCAGGAGCCCTCGCAACCTGAGAGAAGATAATGGGAAAAGCCATCTGAATAATCCTATTCTATTTCTCCTGAACCGGAAACCATCCTCGAATCTGGAACGAATTTCTTCGAGTTCGTATGTGACTATACGATGGCATGTCCAAGCATTATGGACATTCGTAGTGATACGAAGTGTTCTGGAGAAATCCAAAGTGGATGTGGGAGTGATAGGGGTATACACGGTTTTGTCGTGAATGATAGCAGTCGCAATTTTCTTTGTTGTTATTCTAATCCCATTATTTGTCTTTACTTATTACCTTATGTACACAACACTTAGGCTAATTGGTTTTTTTCCTTCCCTACCGTTCGGCACCTGCCTATGGTTTGGAAGAAGACTATCCAATAAGCTCAATAGGTGTACCATCTCCTAATCTTAGGAGCCCTTACAACCTGAGAGAAGGTAAAGGGAAAAGACAACCGAATAATCCTATTCAATCTCTCAAGAATCAGAATCCATCCTCGAATCTGGAACAAGTTCCTTCGAGTTCGTATGTAACTATACGATGAATTTATCCAATAGGAGTGGATGTTCGTAGTGATACGGGGTGTTCTGGAGAAATACAAAGGTGATATAGAAGTGGTAAGGATATATGCGACACCATGACATTCCAAAAGCCAAAGTGTTTTAAGAAGGTTCGGTTAACTGGGTTCATGAGTTTTAGTTTACGGCGGGTCATAGTCACAGCCAAAGAGAGAGAGAGAGAAAAGAAACACTCAGCGTACACTCTAACCTAGATTAGAATGGTTAATCACTTTATCTAATCAGGATGGCTCCCACTGTTTCCTCGAATTCTCCTCCAAACCCTAAAGGAGAATCCGTCGGGATCATCTAAAATCACCCGAGGAGTAATCCTACTCATCAGTGGGAATCGGGATCCAACTATTATCGCATGATAACTTGATGGAAGCCACTTAAGTTATCACACTTCAGAAGGTATGCGTATGCCTGGCAAGTTTCAGTTTCTTTAGAGACCCCCGATGTGGATTTTTTCCCCAAGCAGCTTATGACCTTGATGGAAGCCAACAAATCAAAAGTTGCAATTCAAGTTCTACCGGTCATTGTCCTGATTAATTTAGACCCATCCGTACTCTCCCTTGATGGAAGCCAACAAGGCTGCACGACTGTCCTAAATTAATGCATATCCATGCTACAGAAAAGTAACACATAGCTACTGCACACTATGCCTTGACGGAAGCCAACAAACATAGCACGAATACTAGGCGGTACTTTTCTGAAATGACGGAGGGCTACGGCTGGTTTTTGGCGAAAAACCTTTAACGTAATGAACTTGATATTGTTGAAAGAATCCAAGTGGTTTTACAAATGTATAGTGGCAAAAAACCCTTGCTAAAAAGGTCGCTCCCTATGAAGGGATCTCGGCTCTTTCCTCGTCGAATGAGGTGCAGGATATTCCAAACTGAATACCACGATGCAAAGCAAAAGAATCGACTATAGTAAAATTATTACGTTGACGCAAACTTCTGCTCAAGGGGTCACTCCCGATGAAGGGTTCTCGGCCCTTGCCTCGTCGAATGAGGTGCTGGATATTCATAACCAAATACCACTGTACAAAGCAAAAGAAAACGTCTGTAATGTCAGTTTAAAAAAAACTTAGTTCCAACAAAATCATATAAATGTTTGTTTTATCCTTGCATTGATAAGAATCAATGCAGTCACATCAATTAATCACACCAGAAAAGAACGAAAATATATGATGTACGTATATGCTATCCGCATTCGCCACTGGGTCCCGTCATCACCCGTTAGGTTACTTAACTAACGACAGAGCGGGGACTGGACTAGCGCGGGTACAAAACATATACAACATCTACTATATATATAAATATATATAACAATCATCCCAGGAATGATATAAAGCAACATCACAGAAGTATCACAGAAGCAACACAGAATGGTGGATAATTTTAGAGCCCCGGGTTTCATTTGAGCCCAAATGAGACCTGACGTTACCTGTCGTGTGGATAGCCCGTGCAATGAAAACTTAGACCCTTACGAGCGCGGCAAGTTACCCGCCAAAACCAAAAGCGAGGCAACCCCCTTCAACAACATGAATGGGCCACCTGGCACTTCACGGAATCCGGTAACTTGAGCACCCCTCCGTGGGTCAACCTATACCCCATACAAGTGCGGCAAATAGCCCTCCAATTCTAGAGTAAGGTTCCCTCCGTCTCAACGCCATGAGATGCAGACTCGTTGCCCTCTAGAACCCGATTATTCATGCACTCCACCGCGGGGTAATCCTAGTACAGAAAAGAAAATAATATACAAGGGTGATATCGACCTCAATCCGGTCGTGCCCCAAACAAATAATATACAAACCGGAAGTGACGGCAGTCTACATGTCGGATGCTCGCCCCGTAATAACAAATGTACAAATGAAACTAAACTGTACTACCATTGTACCAAAGCTATCCACCACGACGATTCAACCACAATCACAGCACAGGACAGAACATCAACGTGAATGTCACGTTCGCAAACCTGTCTAAAAGAACATATAGCAATTAGATGAGTTGTACCGCTCTAATGACATTCACGGTCGTAGATAGAAATGCATGTACTGATAAACATTTAAACAATGCTAAATTATCGACTTCGAAACACCCCGAATTGCCCCTAAACAATAGATAACATAATATCAAAACTGGGCTAAACTAGCAATACCACTGAACCAATATTCCAGAGACCAGACCACACAAAAAATACGATGCCCAAAATCCCTCCCTAGGATGGCCAGCTCGGAAAATTCCTCAATGTGCTCGGTCCAAAACGGGTGGAATGAGTTCGTATTTGGTGTGTGCTCTTGTGGTCATACAAATAGTCTTTTGCAGTTACTAAAATATTTTTTTGAAGGATTTGAAAATCGACAGAGACTGGAATCTGCAGGGTATCATTTCGGAGTTATTTCGATTTTGATACTTCAACATCGTCTAAACATGCTAGTAAGGGGTTTACGGGTTGGCTCTGATACCAAGTTGGGTTACGGCAGGGCCCCGGCCATCAAACCGTGGCCAAATGCGGAACAAAATTTTTCTAAACTGGCGCTACCATGACCGGATGCCCGGATCTACCCTAAACCCTATACTAGCAAGAATATATAAAGAAGTTAGAATGGTTATACCGAGTTGATCCGTGTCTTTCGGTCTTCAACCAACTTCCCAAGCTCCTTGTGGTCGTCTAGGTCGAGTTTGGTTGCCGGTCTTCCTCCATCTACGACGATCCACCTGAGGGAAACGACGCAAGCTCCAGCCTCGCCAAGCGAGACAACCGACGCTCGAAGGTTGCTAGCAATGGAGAGTGGAGGTGTAGAAATATGTCACTATAATTTTTCCCTCATCACAAATGTTCCATGCCCAACTCAAGAAGATGAAGAGGAGGTGAGGAAAACATGTGGCATGAGCAACTAAAGAAAATGTCTAAGTCTCAAAACGAGAAGAGAATGAGAATGAGATCAAGCAAAGAAAATGAGCAAGCCCATGTCAAGAATGGTGGCTGCCCCGTCTCTCTCTCTCTCTCATGCACACAAAAAAAAAAAATCTCTTCATTTTACCAATAAACAAATGCATGACATACCTCTCTACATGCTCAAGCCCATGCTCATGCCAACTCACCCCACCACCTCATTTCCAAAATGATTTTCTAAAAAGAAAATCAATAATGAGGTGGCTATCTTCTAGAAGCTATTCTGTATAAATACGGAATACTTCTCGGTACATGTATCGAAATACATATACGCGTATTCATACAAAAATACGAATAGCCAAGAGAGAAAATGAATAGTGAACAATAATACTAGAATACACACATATATATATATAAATACATATATAAATTATTAAATCAAAACCTGATTTAATAATCCGGTTTAATCCTAAGCCGCTAGTATTATCAACCGTCCGATTAAAGTCGGATCTACACAAGGAAAAGCACTTGCCATTCGTTGCAGCCTGTACACATATTTAATCGGACACCTGTATGTACCAACATACGTTATCTACACCATATCGCCTGAACCGTGAAAACCCTCTGTATAGGACTCTAAAGACTCATCAATACGCTGGCAGTGGGTTTAACCACAAGCACGTCAGCGACACTAGCTGTACGTAACGGCTACCTAGGTATTGAGCGAAAGTAAGGCCGACGAGCAAACTCATCCAAACCCTTGCTGAGCCTGACAGTGACAATATCCGTACAATCCGGTCTGTTCGTCTAAGAGTATCAGATATCGAGTCTAAGGGGGGTGGATAAAGTCAGACCCCTACTGACGCGATAATTCGTGTTGGTTTGTAACCCATCACCACCAGAGAAACTATCGATCCTGCATCGGTAGTTCTCGTTTACCCCGGCCGAGGATTTCTAGTGATGTCCACCCGTGCACAACGCGACATCAACCCCTAATACCGGAAGAGACGAATCCCCGATGATCCGCTCACTGCATCCATGTGGCTCGGAACTGTACCCAACTAAAACCTGTTTACACAACTCCTTTTAGCCGTGTTAGGGTAGTAATCAAAGCACAGTGGGAACTCGCACGAGACAAATGACGATCTCAGGTCGACAGACTAACCTATACACATGTCACCTGGGAACTGCTATCTGACAATAAGTATAATACCAATTAGCAGGTTCCCGGCGAGTCCGTCCAGTGTACTCATAACCCAATGAGCACCTGTATACTATCTTAGGTGAACAACTGACACCAATGGCTTGTGAGACCGGCCGCCGCCCCTCGTCAGGGTCTGGATAAGTATACACTAGTCTACTCTGGAGTATCGATGCCCAGTCTCGAAACTTCCACGATTAAGGACATTTAAGGATGTGCTTATAGACCCCTAGCTCCCACGTATATGATCGCCATCATAATGCTAGTAATCAAGAAAGAATCCTATGGGCTCTATCAACATGTACATGATGATAAAGACAAAGCAGATAGCATACTATTATCTCGAGTAAGACTGCCACCGGTATAAGTCCTCCCTCAATCATCGCAGTCGCCTACCTGCAACTATGATAATTACCTTGAGGGCACTATTGCCAACATAAATATCTTGGATAACAATTACAAGCATATGTATTTAGTATGTTATATTACATATTAATATATATATATATATATATATATATATATATTGTTTTTGTTTATTCTTTTTCTTTTGTTTTCTTTAGCTTATGGTATTCCAAGGGAATAACATAAGTTTTGCCTCACTCTTTAGAGTGACATGTGGAAGGGAGAGAAGAGCGTGGACACTTGGTTGCTTGATTAAATCCTATAGCTAGGATTTTGTAGAGAATGATAATTAGTAACCTTTTTCTTTTTAAAATGAATGGTTAACTAATTCTTTCTTCAACTTCTTCCTCCCTTTTAGCCATGAAACTCTCATCTCTCTCCTCTTCTTTTGTGAGAAAACAATTTAGAAAAGAAAAAAAATGAGAGAAAATGATTGTGAAGAAGAAACTACAACTCCTATGTAGTTAGCTTAGCAATCTAACAACCTATGTTAACTCTAGTTTGAGTTTGGAGCTAAAGCATTTGAGCCTTCAAGATGGATCATTTTTGATGGAAGACAAATGCATGCAAGCTTGTTCAATGGAGTTTCAAGGAGCCTTCAAAGGAGTCCAACACAATTTAGGAGCACTTGAAAATACTACAAAGCTTGTGGTTTCAACCTAGTAGGCTAAATGCTCTTATTTCTTGGTTTCAAGTTCTAATCTTTAGCTAAGATTCTATGGTTTGGACTAATTCTCTCTTGATATTTAAAACTCTATATTATCATCTTTTAAAATTGATAATTAGAGTGCATTAGTTCCTTCAAGAGGTGTTAGAGCCTAACTAAAGATTTGAACTTTTTCTTGTTCAAGTTGTGAATTTTGACAATTTTCTTAGTTTGGATGTTTAGCTCTTTCGGTTTAAAAAAATATATATTCCACTTGTTTTAAAAATGGTTGCTTGGTGAACTTAACATCCTAACATGGTTTAAGAGCTTGTCCAAAAATCACAACTTGATTTGGAGACTTTAGAATTCACATAAACCTAAACTTTTCAAAACTATTTTTTTGACTTGGCTGATTTTTCCAAACCAGTGAGCATTTTTCGAAAAATCTAATCCGAAACTTGATTTTATTTCTTCAATTCGATGCCAAGGGTTCTCATTTTGGAATGGGGACTCCGTGGAGCATAAGGCTCACTCCGGGCACCATCGAGGGGCTTGTTTTTAGCAATAAAGTTAGGTTTTAGGTTGCGGGGTGCGCTTGAATTTCATTGCTTAGAAATTTCAAGTGCCCGCTTCGAGGGTTTTTGTAATTCTGCTAGTCTTAGTGTTCTTGGGTTGCGAAGTATCATAACGTTTGGTAAAACATCATCTAATTGCTATATATATCAATTAGATGGGGTTACGGAATTGATATTCGCATTGATCGCATTATTGTGATGTTTGTGCTGTGTTGTTTCTTGTTTATGATTGTGTTGGATTGTCGTGTTGGATAGACTGATGTATGTAGTATTAGAAGTACTGTGATGATATAATGTATATTCATATTGCGTGGCGAGTGTCCGACATGTGGACTGTCATCATCGCGACTTGTATTATTCTTTGGGACGCGTCCTGATTGAGGATGTAGTCACCGTTGTATATTCTGGTATTTTTTTACATGCACTAGGTATACCCCGCGGCTGAGTGCTCGAGTAGCCGGGTTCTAGAGGGCAACGGGCCACCCTCTTATGGAGTTGAGACCGGGTTGCCTTACTTTAGAATTGACGGGCTATTCGCCGCACACGTAGGGGGTATAGGATTGACCCGCGGAGGGGTGTCCAAGTCACCGGATTTTGGAAGTGCTGGGTGGCCCATTCACTTCGTTGATTGGGGTTTCCTCGCTTCTGGGATTGGCGGGTGGCTTGCCACACTCGTAGGGGTCTAGGGTCTAATACTACAGGCTATCCATATGACCGGGAAAATTGCATTTCATATTTGGCTCCACCGAATTGTATTTTTCTTAGTTTATCTGTTTTTCCATACTGTGCTTTGCTTCTGCTGTGATACTATGTGATGTAATATTATATCATGCTTCTGAGACGAGTGATGATATTATATATATATCTAGTAGAAGCTATATATGTTTTGCATCTGCGCAAGTCCTGACCCCGCTCGGTCGTAAGTTAAGTAACCTTACGGTGAAGACCCAGGTCCTTGTGGCGAATGCAGATGGCATATATATGTGTGGTTATTTTCGTTTCTTATGGTGTGATATTATTAATTGATGGGACCGTATTAATCCTTATTAATGCAAGAAAACAAACCTGATAAAATGATGTTGTCAGAACCTCGGTTTTAAAAACAATAGTCGCAATATTTTGCTTTGCATAGCGGTATTTATTTAGGAATATCCCGCATCTCATTCGATGAGGAAAGTGCCTAGATCCCTTCACAGGGAATGACCTCTTTAGCAAAAGTTTGTTGTACTATTACCCACTCGGTTTTCTTCAAAACTAGCGTTTTAAATGCGGAGCCTAAACCACTCCTTTTCAAAACTACATGGTTCCTTCAACGAGATCAAGTTTATTATGTTAAAGGTTTTTTTGCCAAAAACCAGTCGTAGCCCTCCGTCATTTCAGATTAGTATTGCTTAGTATTCGTGCTACGTATGTCGTGCTGAGCCGAGTCGTAGTGTTCGGTAGCTATGTAGTTCTTTTCTGTTGCATGGTGATGCGATTGGTTAGGACAGTCGTACGGTCATTTTGGCTCGGTAAAGAGCTCGTACGAGTTGGTTTAATGCAATCAAGATAATGATGGGTTGAACTTGACTAGGACCCTTTGATATGTTGGCTCAGTCAAGATCACTTGGGTCCCAGAGCAAAAACCATATCGGGAGTTCCAAAATAAAGGAAACTTTCCAAGTATCCGCGTACCTTCTGGGGTGTAGTGACTTGAGTGGATTCCATCAAGTTGCTACACGATGATAGTTGGATCCCGATTCCCACTGATGAGTAGGAATTACTCCTCGGGTTATCCCGACTAGTTTTCCTTTTAGGGTTTGAAGGAGAATACGAGAAAACGGTAGGAGCCATCCGAATTAGATAAATTATTAATTAACCATTCTTATCTAGATTAGAGTGCACGCTGAGTGTTTCTTTTCTCTCTCTCTGGCTGCGACCTTGACCCGCCTTAAACTAGAACTCATCACCAAGTTAAACCGAATCTTTTACCATCAGGATTTTGGATCGTCTAGATTCATGACAAAGTCGCGTATATCCATACCTCAACTACTTTACCCTTAGCTTTCTCCAGAACATTCTGTATTACTATGAAGATCTTAATAGAATGGATAAAAACATCTCGTATAGTTACAGATGAACTCGCAGAAATTTATTTCTATTCGAGGATGGATTCCGGTTCTGGAGAACTTTAATAGGATTATTCAGTTGTCTCTACCCTTTACCTTCTCTCAGGTTGCGAGAGCTCATCGTATTAGAAGAGCACACATATTAGGCTTATTAGATAGTCTTTTTCCAAACCTTAAGCAAGTGCCGAAAGGTACGAAAGGAAGAAAACCAATTACAATAAGGTATACAGAAAGTAAGAAGTAAAGACAAATGAAGGGATTGATGTGAGGAAAATGGAAATTGCAACTATAAGTAGATGTTGCACACCACCACAACACTTGTGGGGAGGCAGAAGTAGCAATAAATAAAATTTTGAGCATGCAACATCGACTTTTACTACCGGATCTTACACTAAACCATAACTAGTAACCCTATCTAGGAGTTTTAGCTACTATGATAGGGGTTATACCTTCTTGAACTGGTCCTTCAGGTCTTCTTTCCATTGCGTTTCTGAGCTCCTTGAGTGTTTGAGACGATCTCGATCTTCGGCCACCGCTAAGCCATAGATGATCAACCCGAGAGCTTTGGATCAAGCTTCAACCTCCACTAAAGAGGTAACTAAGATGTCAAGCTTGCTAAGAGAGACTACTTAGATGATTTAGAGAATATCTAGAGGATTATTTGATCTCAATACCCTATGAGTCAAAACTCAAGTGAAGGGTTAGGGTTGTGCTAGAGAGGAGGAGATAATTTGGAGAGAGAATGTGAGAGTGAGAATGAGCTAGATCTTGGGAATGAAAAATATATGGCTAAGGTTTTAATTATTGAAGCATGGGTTATTTTTCTCAAAAATAATCAACCATGCTTCAATAGTAGATCCAAATGAATATTTTAAACATTAGCCCTGCTTTCATCTATACTTTGAAAAAGTCTCCAAATTCCACCTCATTTATTTATTTTCCAAAATAGAAAATCCATATATGAGGTGTCTCCTTCTAGGATCCCTTTCTTGTACAATTACAAGAATGCCCCTCACCGTATACCGTATAAATATACCCGTATTCGTATTCTGAAAAATTCGAATAATATAAGATACAAATAATCCAAAAACCATAATACTGGTATCCGGCTTAAACCAAAGCCTATTAGTATTATCCTTCCGAACATCATTCGTGTAGCCAGTATACGTATATGATCGAAACCCTGCCATAACACCTTACGGCCTCTATATTGTTTCGCCTGAACCAGAGAAACCCTCTGTGTAGGACTCTAAAGACTCGACAGTACGCTAGCAGTGGGTTTAACCACAAACCTGCCAGCGGCACTAGCTGTGCGTAACGGCTACCTAGGTACATGTCGAAAAGGTGGCCGACGAGCGAACTCATCCTAACCCCAACAAGCCTATGAGTAACACTTACCGTACAGTCCGGTCTCTTCATATGATACGTCGCATATCGAGTCTACGGGTTGTAAACGTCAGACCCCCAGTAACTTGATAAGTCATGTCGATGTGTGGCTCATAAAGGTTTGAGAAACTACTGATAACTCTTATCAGTAAATCTCAACAAACCTGACCAGAGATTTGCTGATATAGCCAATTGAGCATAGTGCAACATCAACTCCCTATACCGGGAGAGAGGAAACCTCTCGTATCACTCACTGCCTCTATGTGATTCGAGACTGTACCCAAAATCCACCTATTTGCATGACTCTGATGAGCCGTGGTAGGGAGGAAATCAAAGCACAGTGGGAACCACACAAGACACTATGACGATCTCGGGTCTACAGATTAAGCTGTACAAGTGTCACCAGAGAACTGCTATATGACGATAGGTATAATACCATTTAGGAGTTCTCGGCGAGTCCTGTTCGGTGTACCCATTCTCTACTGAGCACCTGTGTACAATCTTTGATATCAAACACCAATGGTTATGGGATCAACCATCGCCCCATACAGGGTCAAGAAACGTACACACTAGTCTACTCTGGAATATCGATGCCCTGTCTCGATAATCTCTCGACTAGGAACTATTAAAGGATATGCTTGTGGACTACCCATGCCCCACCAGTATAATCTACATCATAGTCCTGGTAGTCAAGCAAAGATCCTAAGGGCATTATCAACATGTATATAAGAGATGAAATACTAGGTAAAACACATCACATGTTAAGATAAAGATAAACCAGATAGCATACGATCATATTGAGCTAAGATTGTTTCTATACATACATATCCCTAGCATCCTATACAATAAAGGCCTCTAAGGCATACATATCCAACAATCTCCCACTTGCACTGAGGCCTTTAGTTGGCGCAATAAATGTAGGGTTCCTAGGCACCCTAATGAGGTCTCACAAGGCATCGATCATGCCAAATTAAAATTTTACGGTGCCGAGAAACCCGACTACGGATCGTTTGCTAGAAAACTAGGCGAAAAGATAACTAGTTAACATTTAACTAAGGGAATACGGAAATACAACCTTTGTAGATCCGGTGCTCCACCTCCATAGCTCCGCAACGAAGTCCTCTCCGCTGTCCAAATCAAATCCGGGCTCTAGCGTCGGCTTCGTCGGAGAATGGGCAAGCTAGGTCGTCGATGTCCATGCCGAAGATGATCTACGTCGAAGCATCGTAAGATCAAGCTCTCACTTCACCAAGTCATGAAACTTGTGAAGAAAACACACTCTACTACTTGGCAAGAGGTAGAGGATGAAGAAATAGGAAGTGGGTTCAATTTAGAATTGGATTTCTCACTCTTTATCATCAATCACCATTGATGACCTAAGCTTTTCTTCTTGAGTTCAAGGAAGAAGAAGAAGAAAAATGATATGATAAGTTAATAGAAAAAGAAAAGAAAATGAATTCTTATCATAAAATTAACCATGGTCAAGTGTAGAGACTAAACTAGGGTTAGTGGGAATGGTTAGGGTTAAGGATGAGATAAGAATGGTTGACTTTATCAAAGCTTCATGAAGCTTCAACTAAAGAACAAATAAAGCCACCATTCTTTTCTCTTTTCCATTTATTTTCCAAAATGTATAAACAAATAAATAAATGAATAAATAAGTAATGGAAAATAAAACCCTAACCACTCTCACAACCATGGTTTAATCTTCACACAAAACACAAGTTAGCATGCATCATCAGACATGATACATACAAGTGCACAAAAATATATCACATATACAATGTGCACAATCCAAGTGAGAAAATCCGTTTAAAGTGAACCAATACTAGTTAGTGCAAAGTAACATATCAAATATATAATTATGCATTAAATCATTAAATCAACACTTGATTCAATGATCCAGTCATGTCGCACACAACCGACTAGTATTCAATGTATCGGCTTATCGAATCAACGCTTGAATCGGTAACTAGGTTATATCGCATACAACCTTTCCGATACATTCATCGCGAGAATGTAATACGGTATCACATACATGTATTATTCTCGGTCCCGCACATATCTCATATGCGCTCCTATTTCGTTTCGCTTGAGCCAGGAAACCTCTGTGTAGGACTCTAAAGACTCGTCAATACGCCGGCAGCAGGTGATGATCATATCAAACACCCACAAGCCGCAAGCGGTCTGCTAAACGTAACGGCCACCCGGGTATTGAGCGATCTGAAGATCGACGAGCAAGCCCGCTCACACTCCAGTGAATCCGACCAGTAACACTACCGTACAGTCCGGTCTGATCGTCTGATATGTCGCATATCTTGCCTAGGGGTGGTAAACGTCAGACCCCAATAGCTCGATAAGTCGTGTCGATATGAGGCTCATAACGGGTCGAGAAACTACTGGTAACACTTACCAGCAATTCTCTGAGCAGCCCTGGCCAGGGACTTCCTGTTATAGCCAATCGAACACAGTGCAACATCAACTCCCTATACCGGGAGAGACGAATCCCCTCCTATCGCTCATTGGCTCCATGTGACTTGGGACTGTACCCAAAAACCACCGTTTTGCACGCCCTCTTGGACGTGGTAAGATGGAAATCAAAGCACAGTGGGAACCACACAAGACTCTATGACGATCTCGGGTCAACAGACTACTCTGTACCAGTGTCACCAGAGAACTGCCATCTGACGTGAGGTATAATACCATCTGGGAGTTCTCGGCGAGTCCGTTCAGTGTACCCAGTCTCTACTGAGCACCCGTATATCATCTCCAATGTCAAACACCAATGGATATGGGATCATCCATCGCCCATCTGTATGGGTCGAGAAGGTATACGCTAGTCTACTCTGGTATATCGATGCCCCGTCTCGATACACCCACGACTAGGGACTTTGAAGGATGTACTTATGGACTACCATGTCCCCACTAGTATGATCCGCATCATAGTCCAGGTAGTCAAGTACACATCCTAAGGGCTTTACCAACATGTAACAGAGAGATAATCAGTATACACATTAAGGTAAAGTTCAACCAGATAGCATACTATCATGTCGAGCAAGAAAGTCCTCCCTATATATGTCCTAGCATCCACTACAATATACATCATATGTACAGTAATGGCCTCTAGGGCATACATATAACTAACAATCTCCCACTTGCACTAGGGCCATCTGTAGCAGTGGTTGTAGTATCTCATACTCAACCATCCCATAAAAGTCTCTCTCTGGGAACAGGCCTTTGTGAGTGGATCCGCTGTGTTGTCCTCTGAGTCTACTCTCCAAACCTCGATCACCCTAGAGATCAACCATCTCCATGATCAAGTGATACTGCCTTAGAATATGTCTGGATCACTGATGGGACGGACGTTCCTTGGCATAAGCCACAACTCCATTGTCTCACAATGGTAGGAACGTAGTTCATCTCATGAACCAATATACACCCAAACAGCCTCTTTGGTAGCATCTTAAGTAGCGATGTATCCTGCCTTTATCGTCTAGTATGTCACGGTATCTAGCTTGGAACTCTTCCAACATACCGTCCCTTTACTGAGGGTAAAGACAATGCCTGCGACTGACATTCAGTCGTCTTTATCACCCTGGAACTCTTCCAGTGATTCTCCCTAGGATCGGTTGATACCGTCTCACTACAACTAGTGAGAGTCCTAACATCCAATTAGATTTATCTCATAGATCTAAAAACCAGGATTTAGGAGGTATCACTTTGATCCTATATGGAGAATCATTGTGATAAGCGGAGATTGATCGAGCGTAGCATAGGAAACTCCTTCCCTATCAAGAGTATGTCATCCACGTACTCTACGAGGATCACCACCATACTCCCTACTACCTTTTTGTATATACAAGGTTCATCTACCATTTTGATGATGTCAAACTGTTTGAATAATTCATCAAAACAGATGTTCCAACTCCGCGATGCCTGCTTTATCCTATAAAGCATCTTGCACACGTTTCCGCTGCTCCCACTGTCTACGAAGCCCTCTGGCTGTGTACTTACAGACGCTCTCTTCTAAATCATCATTTAGAAAAGCAGTCAAGACACCCAACCTCCAGATATCGCAGTCATGGTATGTAGCCGTGGCAAGTAGGATCTGGATGGACTTAAGCATAGTCACTTGAAAATGTTTCATCATGATCCACGCCTGGTCGATGACGAAAAGCTTTAACAAGTCTAGCTTTGAAAGTCTCAACTTTTCCATCTACACCAAGTAATCTTCTCAAGATATACTTGCTCCTGATGGGGATTTAACCCTTCAGATATTGCAACCAAAGTCCATACTTTGTTGGTGTATAAGGATTCCATCTCAGATCGCTAAACATCCAACCATTCTTACAGAGTCTTACTCTCGATGGCCTGCTCGAAGCTAGTTGGGTCATCATCTCATGATGTAATCCTCGCTCCCACTGTTATAGAGAAACAGAGATATCTCTCAGGTGGGTGAGGAACCCTACTAGATCGGCGGAGAGGCTGAGGTTCGTTGGAATCTACTGAATCCTTTGGTTCTATCAAATCATCTGCTGTAGTTTGTATAGCTGGAACCTTTCCAGTTCTACATTACAGACCTTGCCTCGAGCTTGTCCGGATTTTGCTTTCAGACATAGGCCGGACAACCCCAAATCTTAACTAACTTAAGACATGGGCTCTTCCCTTTCCATATCACATATGAAATGGTAGGCAACTGATTTGATTGGAACCCTATTCAATAGGTATGCAGCTTCTCAAGTGCATAACTCCCAAAAGGAATTAGGTGACTCAGTATTACTCATCATAGAGCATACCTTATCACATAGGGTGTAATTGCTCCGCCCCGATATACCATCGTGCTATGGTGTATACGAAGGAGTAATGCTGAGAGAGAATCTCATTCTCCTTTAGAATAGTCCAGGATTTCCGTGCTCAAGTATTCTCCTCCTTGATCTCATCAAAGGACATAATACTTATACCCGTTTTGGTTCTCTACTTCTAAATCATATTCTGTGAATATCTCAAAAGGTTCGGACTTATGTTTCAACAAGAACGTATGTCTGAATCTTGAGAGATTATCAGAGAATGTAATGAAGTATAAAGAACCGGTCTTGGCATGTGTAGACAGGGGACCTACATACATCAACATGTATCATCCCAAGAGTTCACTAACTCTTTCTCTGTTTCCAATAAACAGAGCTGTGGTCATCTTATCTTTGTGACATGACTGGCGAGTTTCACAAGATGTAAATTCAAACTCATTTAAATATGCATCTTTATGTAACTCTAGCTAGTCGGGTCACATTGATCTGACCTAGTCTACAATACCTCAAGAAGGATCCGTTCATTTCTGAACTATTCCTCTTTTGTGTGTTCCGTATACCAAGAACTGTAGTTTGATTTAGAACATCAACGCTTTTAGATAACGTGCCTGAACCGATCAACTTTTGATATAGGAAATGTTCAAAACATTATCCAACAATACAAAATTTTATCATTTCTTTACTAATAAAGAGATAGATACGATTTTGTATATCAGGTTCGGTATCTAATAACATTCGTTCAGAATCAATGTATTTGTAATACAGGGTGACAGTGACCAACAGACTTGGCTGCAACATTTGCCCCGTTTTCTGCCTCATGAAACTTATCACCCGTTCTCAGTTCTCTACCTATCAGTAGCCCTATGTAACAGATTACATATCTGGGATCCTGATCTGGTATCACATACCCAGGACGTAAAGGATACTGAGAAACAGTTCTCTGTAATGAACACACCCGAAGATGATGCATCAGCATGCACTCTCTTCGTTTGGGCGGCACGGGAATTCTGGTAATCCCCAATTTCCTGCTCTGTCTTATAACAATTATAAGTTGGAGCGGGACCAACGTTCCCCAGCTCAGTATAACAAGCGGGTTCGGTCAATATTCCGTATTATTATCTTGATTAAGGCGTGATATGGTCGCTACCTGGAGAGAGAGAGAAGAAAACACTCAGCGTGCGCTCTGTCAAGAATAGATTGGTTATTATTTTATCTAATCAGGATGGCTCCCACTGCTTTTTATCAAATCTTCCTTCAAACCCTAAAAGGAAAGACTAGCCGGGATTAATTACACACTACAAGTTCGCCAATCTTTCAGCCAGGCCAGTGTCGGTACTTTGAGGGAGGTCCCCCGTGCTTTCGCACGAACCTAATTAATGTAAACCTCGTTTTCCCAGAGGCGTAACCTCGTTAACACCTTTCTAGACACCTAGTTGATCGGCTAATTGTAATGTATAAAACTCTCCCAGGAGTAACTTTTACTCGCAGCGGGTATCGGGATCCAACTATCTCATAGAAGGTATGCAATCTCATTGCAAATTTCAACACTTGAAATTCCCGATAATATTTTGCCCCAAGCTCGCTATGACCTTGACGCATGCCAAACAACCTATAGTCTGCTAGTCAAGTTCAACTCGTACATTTCTTGATTGAATTAAACCCACCCGCACGACCCTTGACGCATGCCAAACAACGCCGTACGAATACCCTAATCCAATCGCATCGTATGCTAACAGATAAGCACTAGTTGGCTACCGTACACTACGCCTTGACGCATGCCAAACAACCGCAGCACGAATACTAAATAGTACTTATCTGAAATGACGGAGGGCTACGACAGGTTTTTCTGAAAACCTATTGCGTAATGAACTTGATATCGTTGTAGAATCAAATGATTTTAGAAATGGAGTGCTTTTGAGGCTTTTCTAGTTTTGCTAAAGGAGTCACTCCCGGTGAAGGGATCGTCGGTCCTTTCCTCGTCGAATGAGGTGCGGGATATATCATATATATCACTGTGCAAAGCAAAAAACTCTTAAAAGCAATCAAGAGACAAACCGAGTGTGTAGCATCTGCCAGTTATTGCTAAAGGAGTCACTCCCGGTGAAGGGATCTCGGTCCTTTCCTCATCGAATAAGGTGCAGGATATATCACATATACCGCTGTGCAAAGCAAGAACTGTAGCTACCTGTTTTATTTTGAAATTCAATTCTACAACATCTTAGGTTTCTTTCATTTCATTAATCACATTAATGAAGTCCCATCATTTAAGTACCTAATCATCACAGATAAATACGACGTACACTTATGCCATCCGCATTCGCCTCGATGTCCCCTCGTGCACCGTTAGGTTAGGTAACTAACGGCAGAGCAGGGCAGGGCTAGCGCGGGTGTAAAACATAAGTAACGTCTATATAATATATCATATATACTATATACTGTATCTATCACAGAACATCACATGATCACATCACAGATATCGCAGCAGAAGAATCATATGAAATATTGGATATACTAGGACGTCCGTGTTTTCAATACGAGCCAGTATAAAACACGGATTCCACGGTCGCGATGAATAGCCAAACCCACACCCCTAGACCCCTACGAGAGCGGCAAGCAACCCTACCAATTCTAGAGTTAGGAGACCCGGACTCGACTCCTCGAGTTGGTCTCCCTCTGGACTCCAGAACCCGGTCACTTGTGCTCCCCTCCTTGGGTCTATCCTAGTGCGGAAAAGTAAATAATATACAAAAGGTGACATCTTCCGCAACCTGGAAGTGTCCCAATAAAAGAATATTACATACAAGTTTTTACATGAATGAAAATGAAAAACACTCATCTCACATAAAAAACCCCGGCTATTCAAACACGACGATCCAATATAACATATCCAGCAACACATAACATCACATGTCATCTACGTAAGTAAATATGCGCATCCCAATTGTCGTTGACATATAGCAACGAAATCGGCGATATCACATATTACACTTACGGTCACAGAAAAGAAAGTGTAAAACTACAACAGTTGGAATCCGCAACCTCTTCAGACATCGCATGCCTGACTAAATGAATTACTTAGACATCGCATGCCTAACAATCATAAACCCCGCATTTTAGTCTCTTTATCGAAAACACTTTTCAATACCAAGTCGGGCAATTCAACAGGATTCCCGACATTTTGATCGAATGCTCGTCGCAAACTTCAGTAGACGGCTGCACCCCCGATACCGTCGACGAAGTGCACCAAGGCGGAACACCGCTACCGCGAGCACCCGGACGGATGCTTTCGGCGACGGGGTTCTCCTACAGTCACTTGGTCGGGGCTATGGAGTGAGGCTGTCTATTAAGTTTACCCGGCGAGTATCCGCGTACGCTACGTGATTGCGACGGACTTTTGATCACATCAAAATTCCGTGGCAACCGATCAAGTGAGACTAAAGTGCTATGTTTATAACATTCATTTAGTTATCACATAACTTTTTGTGAATTCCAATTATTGTATCCCATTCCAGTTAAATAGAAAATGTTAAACTTTCCGATCGAACAATAGAACACCCAAGTTTTCCCGATATAGATCAACACATGAAACAAGTCTAACAACATTCAGTTCGTGCCTCAGTACCAACGGTCCAGCCGTAGAAGGGTCAAGCCAACGCCTCACATGTGGCACGCCGTACTGCCCCAAACCCGAAGGTTCAAAGGGCAGTTCAAGACGGTCACATAATCGAGTTAAGGTTTGTTGTCTTCTAGAGGGACCATCGCGTTACTTGCACTACTTAGAACGTCGTTAAACTACAGAAATATCCAACACTTGGAAATTTCCCGACAGGGGAAAAATTGGGTATTTATATCCGGTGGAACTTTTTAACATATTCTAAAATTTATCCGGAAACGACACATAGACAAAGTTTGACAATCCGATCGAATGTATGAACTCCCAATACAACCCAAAATACTCAACTCTTGATTTCGGATTAAAAATTCCCAGGAAAACCAGCGCTGAAAAATAGGAGTTACTGTGCAAAATTCAATGGCAGATAAGACAAAAGTGCGGCGGAAGGGCCGCATTAGCACGCTAATGCCGCGGTTCCGCCGCACTTTAGAAAGATCATTAGGTAATTTTTGCATCGTAATTCTTAGATTTACCTGCTTGTTTTTCTGCATATTTTTAATTTGCAAAAATCCACGTATTTCAAAAATGTACAGAGAGCATTCTAAGGTTTGGGTTTCGGTTCGATCGGACTTCAAACTCCGTCTGGACTTCGCCTAAGGCTCTAGCTAGGCTCTGATACCACTGTAGGGTTCCTAGGCACCCTAATGAGGTCTCACAAGGCATCGATCATGCCAAATTAAAATTTTAACGGTGCCGAGAAACCCGACTACGGATCGTTTGCTAGAAAACTAGGCGAAAAGATAACTAGTTAACATTTAACTAAGGGAATACGGAAATACAACCTTTGTAGATCCGGTGCTCCACCTCCATAGCTCCGCAACGAAGTCCTCTCCGTTGTCCAAATCAAATCCGGGCTCTAGCGTCGGCTTCGTCGGAGAATGGGCAAGCTAGGTCGTCGATGTCCATGCCGAAGATGATCTACGTCGAAGCATCGCAAGATCAAGCTCTCACTTCACCAAGTCATGAAACTTGTGAAGAAAACACACTCTACTACTTGGCAAGAGGTAGAGGATGAAGAAATAGGAAGTGGGTTCAATTTAGAATTGGATTTCTCACTCTTTATCATCAATCACCATTGATGACCTAAGCTTTTCTTCTTGAGTTCAAGGAAGAAGAAGAAGAAAAATGATATGATAAGTTAATAGAAAAAGAAAAGAAAATGAATTCTTATCATAAAATTAACCATGGTCAAGTGTAGAGACTAAACTAGGGTTAGTGGGAATGGTTAGGGTTAAGGATGAGATAAGAATGGTTGACTTTATCAAAGCTTCAACTAAAGAACAAATAAAGCCACCATTCTTTTCTCTTTTCCATTTATTTTCCAAAATGTATAAACAAATAAATAAATGAATAAATAAGTAATGGAAAATAAAACCCTAACCACTCTCACAACCATGGTTTAATCTTCACACAAAACACAAGTTAGCATGCATCATCAGACATGATACATACAAGTGCACAAAAATATATCACATATACAATGTGCACAATCCAAGTGAGAAAATCCGTTTAAAGTGAA
Source organism: Agapanthus africanus (assembly GCA_030015575.1). Taxonomy (NCBI): domain Eukaryota; kingdom Viridiplantae; phylum Streptophyta; class Magnoliopsida; order Asparagales; family Amaryllidaceae; genus Agapanthus; species Agapanthus africanus. The sequence continues at coordinate 408,439,946 of JASDDO010000026.1, forward strand.
CCAATACTAGTTAGTGCAAAGTAACATATCAAATATATAATTATGCATTAAATCATTAAATCAACACTTGATTCAATGATCCAGTCATGTCGCACACAACCGACTAGTATTCAATGTATCGGCTTATCGAATCAACGCTTGAATCGGTAACTAGGTTATATCGCATACAACCTTTCCGATACATTCATCGCGAGAATGTAATACGGTATCACATACACGTATTATTCTCGGTCCCGCACATATCTCATATGCGCTCCTATTTCGTTTCGCTTGAGCCAGGAAACCTCTGTGTAGGACTCTAAAGACTCGTCAATACGCCGGCAGCAGGTGATGATCATATCAAACACCCACAAGCCGCAAGCGGTCTGCTAAACGTAACGGCCACCCGGGTATTGAGCGGTCTGAAGACCGACGAGCAAGCCCGCTCACATTCCCGTGAATCCGACCAGTAACACTACCGTACAGTCCGGTCTGATCGTCTGATATGTCGCATATCTCGCCTAGGGGTGGTAAACGTCAGACCCCCATAGCTCGATAAGTCGTGTCGATATGAGGCTCATAACGGGTCGAGAAACTACTGGTAACACTTACCAGCAATTCTCTGAGCAGCCCTGGCCAGGGACTTCCTGTTATAGCCAATCGAACACAGTGCAACATCAACTCCCTATACCGGGAGAGACGAATCCCCTCCTATCGCTCATTGCCTCCATGTGACTCGGGACTGTACCTAAAAACCATCGTTTTGCACGCCCTCTTGGACGTGGTAAGATGGAAATCAAAGCACAGTGGGAACCACACAAGACTCTATGACGATCTCGGGTCAACAGACTACTCTGTACCAGTGTCACCAGAGAACTGCCATCTGACGTGAGGTATAATACCATCTGGGAGTTCTCGGCGAGTCCGTCCAGTGTACCCAGTCTCTACTGAGCACCCGTATATCATCTCCAATGTCAAACACCAATGGATATGGGATCATCCATCGCCCATCTGTATGGGTCGAGAAGGTATACGCTAGTCTACTCTGGTATATCGATTCCCCGTCTCGATACACCCACGACTAGGGACTTTGAAGGATGTACTTATGGACTACCATGTCCCCACTAGTATAATCCGCATCATAGTCTAGGTAGTCAAGTACACATCCTAAGGGCTTTACCAACATGTAACAGAGAGATAATCAGTATACACGTTAAGGTAAAGTTCAACCAGATAGCATACTATCATGTCGAGCAAGAAAGTCCTCCCTATATATGTCCTAGCATCCACTACAATATACATCATATGTACAGTAATGGCCTCTAGGGCATACATATAACTAACAATAAATACCTACTGTCTGAAATTCTACCCTAGCATTACCATGAGGTTTACAAGCATCAACTATGCCAAATTCAAATTTTTATAGGTGCTAAACTAGACTAAACAAGATCTTTAACTAGATTATTAGGGTTTTAGGTTTGATAATAACTAAACTAAAGAGAAGGAAAAGATGTTATACCCTATAGATCGAATCCTTCTCTTTTTTAGCTCCATGTAGTAGTCCACGCGACTCCACTAGGCTCCACTTTAAGTTGGATCGAGCTTGCTCCGATGACCTTCATGCCGATGATGATCCACCCGAAGCTCACTAGTTCAAGCTATCTCTTCACTAAACTATTTGGTGAAGGCAACACACTACACTTGAGTGCTAGTCAAGTGTAGGATGGTGAAGTAGGGGTTTTGGAAACTCATTAGAGATCTTACAAGCTCAATGATTCATATCACATGTAAGGGTTTTGAGCTTGGAGGTGAGATGAAGAAAGTGTGGAGATCAAGAGAGCAAGAGCTCAAGAAAAAGCTAAGGCATGAACACAAGAACCAAGTCAAGTGAGAATGAATGGCTACTCATCTCTTCACTGATTATTGAAGCATAGATGATAAATCAATAAACAAATGCACCATGCTTCAATAGTGCAAATAAAATGAATAAAGAAATGAATAAACCATGCCTTGAAACCATACCTTAAATATCTCCACAATTACACCTCATTTTATCTATTTTCTAAAAATAGAAAATACATGCCATGTTTCAAATAATATATATATATATATATATATATATATATATATATATAAGGATAAGCAATAAGTGAGCTAATGATATTAGTTAATATATAATTATATCAAATTATTAAATTAACACTTGATTTAATAATCCGGTTATATCACATATGACCGACTAATATCAATTATCTGTGTATCATATTATCAAATCAACACTTGATTCGATAATCTGGTTATATCACATATAACTTAATCGATACCAGATAACTGCCAGATTATAATACGGTATCACATACTCGTATTTATTAAGGCCACGCAGATATCAACATATGTGCCCTACTTCATTTCGCTTGAACCAGGAAACTTCTGTGTGGGACTTTGAAGACTCGTCAATATGCCAGCAGTAGGTGATGATCACATCAGTCACCTACAAGCCGTCAGCGATACTAGCTGGACGTAACGGCTACTCGGGTATTGAGCGATATGAAGATCAACAAGCAAGCTCGTCCATACTCTCCATGAAGCCTATAAGTAACACTACTGTACAGTCCGGTCTCTTCTTCTGATATGTAGGGGTGGTAAACGTCAGACCCCAGTAACGTGATAGGCCATGTCGATATCTGGCCTATAACGGTTTGAGAAACTACTGATAACTCTTATCAGTAAATCTCAGCATCAGCCCTGGCCGGGGACTTCCAGTTATAGCCAATCGAGCATAGCACAACATCAACCTCAATACCGTGAGAGACGAAACCCCTCCTATCGCTCAGTGCCTCCATATGACTCGGGACTGTACCTAAAATCCATCTATTTGCACGTCTCCTTTGAGTGTGGTAGGAAGGAAATCAAAGCACAGTGGGATCCACACAAGACTGTGTTAGTTATATGTATGCCCTAGAGGCCATTACTGTACATAGGATGTATATTGTAGTGGATGCTGGGACATATATAGGGAGGACTTTCTTGCTCGACATGATAGTATGCTATTTGGTTGCTCTTTACCTTAACGTGTATACCGATTGTCTCTCTGTTACATGTTGGTAAAGCCCTTAGGATGTGTACTTGACTACCTAGACTATGATGCGGATCATACTAGTGGGGACATGGTAGTCTATAAGTACATCCTTCAAAGTCCCTAGTCGTGGGTGTATCGAGACGGGGCATCGATATACCAGAGTAGACTAGCGTGTACCTTCTCGACCCATACAGATGGGCGATGGATGATCCCATATCCATCGGTGTTTGACATCAGAGGAGATATACGGGTGCTCAGTAGAGACTGGGTACACTGGACGGACTCGCCGAGAACTCCCAGATGGTATTATACCTCACGTCAGATGGCAGTTCTCTGGTGACACTGGTACAGAGTAGTCTATTGACCCGAGATCGTCATAGAGTCTTGTGTGGTTCCCACTGTGCTTTGATTTCCATCTTACCATGTCCAAGAGGGCGTGCAAAACGGTGGTTTTTGGGTACAGTCCCGAGTCACATGGAGGCAATGAGCGATAGGAGGGGATTCGTCTCTCCCGGTATAGGGAGTTGATGTTGCGCTGTGTTCGATTGGCTATAACAGGAAATCCCTGGCCAGGGTTGCTGAGATTTACTGGTAAGTGTTACCAGTAGTTTCTCGAACAGTTATAGACCTCATATCGACACGACTTATCGAGCTATTGGGGTCTGACGTTTACCACCCCTAGGCGAGATATGCGACATATCAGACGATCAGACCGGACTGTACGGTAGTGTTACTGGTCGGATTCACTGGAGTGTGAGCGGGCTTGCTCGTCGATCTTCAGATCGCTCAATACCCGGGTGGCCGTTACGTTTAGCAGACCGCTTGCGGCTTGTGGGTGTTTGATATGATCATCATCTGCTGCCGGCGTATTGACGAGTCTTTAGAGTCCTACACAGAGGTTTCCTGGCTCAAGCGAAACGAAATAGGAGCGCATATGAGATATGTGCGGGACCGAGAATAATACGGTATGTGATACTGTATTCGATTCTCGCGATGTGACATTGATCGGTTATATGCGATATAGCCGGGTTATCAGATCAAGTGTTGATTCGATAAGTTGTTACTGTTGATATTAGTCGGTTATATGCGATATGACCGGATCGTTAAATCAAGTGTTGATTTAATGATTTGATGCATAATTATATATTTGATATATTACTTTGCATTAACTAGTATCGGTTCACTTTAAATGGATTTTCTCACTCGGGTGTGCGCATTACATATGCGATATGATTTTGTGCATTTGATTGTATCATGTTTGATGATACAAGTTTACTTGGTTAAGTGCAAAGAATTAAACCATGGTTAAAAGAATGGTTAGGGTTTCATTTCCTTTATTTATTCATTTATTTATTTGTTTATTCATTTTGGAAAAGAGGAGAAAAGAATGGTGGCTTAATTTGGAGTTTAGTTGAAGCTTCATGAAACTTTGATCAAGTCAACCATTCTTATCTCATCCTTAACCCTAACCTTTCCCACTAACCATGATTCATTCTCTACACTTGACTCTAGTTAACATTATGATAAGAATTCATTTTCTTTTCTTTTTTCAATTATGCTTATCACAATATTCTTCTTCTTCTTCATCTTCTTTCATAAAGAAAAAGCAAGCTCCATCAATGGTGATTGATGGAAATGAGTGAGAAATCCAAAACTAAAGTCTACCCACTTCCTATTTCTTCATCCTCTACCTCTTGCCAAGTAGTAGAGTGTGTTTACTTCACAAGTTTCATGACTTGGTGAAGTTGTGAGCTTGATCTAGCGATGCCTCGACGTAGATCATCTTCGGCATGGACATCGACGACCTAGCTTGCCCATTCTCCGACGAAGCCGACTCTAGAGCCCGGATTTGATTTGGACAGCGGAGACGACCTCGTTGCGGAGCCGTGGAGGTGGAGGACCGGATCTACAAAGGTTGTATTTCCGTATTCCCTTAGTTAATTGTTAACTAGTTTATGTTTTCGCCTAGAAATCTAGCAAACGATCCGTAGTCGGGTCTCTCGGCACCCGTAAAATTTTATTATGGCATGTTCGATGCCTCGTGAGACCTCTTGGGAGTGCCTAGGAACCCAACAGTGGTATCAGAGCCTAGCTAGAGCCTTAGGCGAAGTCCAGACGGAATTTGAAGTCCGAACGAACCCGGAACCCCAAACTAAACTTGCTCTCTGTACTTTTTCCAAAACAGTGCATTTTTCCATATTAAAAATATTCAGCGAAATCAGCAGGAAATTTTAAGGAATACTGCAAAATTCGACTTCCTGATTCCATCATTGAGCCGCGTTTCCGCGGCACGAGCCTGTCTCGTGCGGCGGAAACGCGACAGCTTTGTCGTTTTGTGCGTATCATTCTGCACAGTAATTCTTAATTTTGTATGCTGGTTTTCCTGGGAATTTTTAATAATTTTTTCAAGGGTTGAATTTCTGCAGTTATTTTGGGGATTCGGTGTTTCGATCGGGGTATCAAATTTTGTCTGTCTGGCTTTCCGGATAAATCTTAGAATATGTTAAAAAGTTCGACCGGATATAAATACCCAATTTTTCCCCTGTCGGGAAATTTCCAAGTGTTAGATTTTTCCGAAGTTTAACGACGTTCTAAGTAGTGCAAGTAACGCGATGGTCCATCTAGAAGACAACAAACCTTAACTCGATTATGTGACCGTCTTGAACTGCCCTTTGAACCTTCGGGTTTGGGGCAGTACGGTGTGCCACATGTGAGGCGTTGGCTTGACCCTTCTACGGCTGGACCGTTGGTACTGAGGTACGAACTGAATGTTGTTAGACTTATTTCATGTGTTGATCTGTATCGGGAAAAGTTGGGTGTTCGATTGTTTGATCGAAAAGTTTAACATTTTCTATTTATCCGGAATGTGATACAATAATTGGAATTCACAAGTAGTTATGTGATAACTAAATGAATGTTATAAACATAGCAGTTTAGTCTCTCTTGATCGGTTGCCACGGAATTTTGATGTGATCAAAAGTCCGTCGCAATCACGTAGCGTACGCGGATACTCGCCGGGTAAACTTAATAGACAGCCTCACTCCATAGCCCCGACCAAGTGACTGTAGGAGAACCCCGTCGCCGAAAGCATCTGTTCGGGTGCTCCCGGTAGCGGTGTTCCGCCTTGGTGCACTTCGTCGACGGTATCGGGGGTGCGGCCGCCTACTGAAGTTTGCGACGAGCATTCGATCAGGATGTCGGGAATCTTGTTGAATTGCCCGACTTGATATTGAAAAGAGTTTTCGATTTTGAGACTAAAATGCGGGGTTTATAATTGTTAGGCATGCGATGTCTAAGGAATTCATTTGGTCAGGCATGCGATGTCTGAAGAGATTGCGGATTCCAACTGTTGTAGTTTTACACTTTCTTTTCTGTGACCGTAAGTGTAATATGTGATATCGCCGGTTTCGTTGCTATATGTCAACGACAATTGGGATGCGCATATTTACTTACGTTGATGACATGTGATGTTGTGTGTTGCTGGATATGTTATATTGGATCGTCGTGTTTGAATAGCCGGGGTTTTTTTTTATGTGAGATGAGTGTTTTTCATTTTCATTCATGTAAAAACTTGTATGTAATATTCTTTTATTGGGGCGCTTCCAGGTTGCGGAAGTTGTCACCGTTTGTATATTATTTACTTTTCCGCACTAGGATAGACCCAAGGAGGGGAGCACAAGTAACTGGGTTCTGGAGTCCAGTGGGAGACCAACTCGAGGAGTCGAGTCCGGGTCTCCTAACTCCAGAATTGGTAGGGTTGCTTGACGCTCTCGTAGGGGTCTAGGGGTGTGGGTTTGGCTATTCATCGTGACCGTGGAATCCGTGTTTTATACTGGCTCGTATTGAAAACACGGACGTCCTAGTATATCCAATATTTCATATGTTTCTTCTGCTGCGATATCTGTGATGTGATCATGTGATGTTCTGTGATAGATACAGTATATAGTATATATGATATATTATATAGACGTTACTTATGTTTTACACCCGCGCTAGCCCTGCCCCGCTCTGCCGTTAGTTACCTAACCTAACGGTGTACGAGGGGACATCGAGGCGAATGCGGATGGCATAAGTGTACGTCGTATTTATCTGTGATGTTTAGGTAATTAAATGATGGGACTTCATTAATGTGATTAATGAAATAAAAGAAACCTAAGATGTTGTAGAATCGAATTTCAAAATAAAACAGGTAGCTACAGTTCTTGCTTTGCATAGCGGTATATGAGATATATCCTGCATCTTATTCGATGAGGAAAGGACCGAGATCCCTTCACCGGGAGTGACTCCTTTAGCAATAACTGGCAGATGCTACACATTCGGTTTGTCTTTTGATTGCTTTTAAGTGTTTTTGCTTTGCACAGAGATATATATGATATATCCCGCACCTCATTCGACGAGGAAAGGACCGACGATCCCTTCACCGGGAGTGACTCCTTTAGCAAAACTAGAAAAGCCTCAAAAACACTCCATTTCAAAATTCATTCGATCCTACAACGATATCGAGTTCATTACGCAATAGGTTTTCAGAAAAACCTGTCGTAGCCCTCCATCATTTCAGATACGTACTAGTTAGTATTCGTGCTGCGGTTGTTTGGCCTCCGTCAAGGCGTAGTGTACGGTAGCTAACTAGTGCTTATCTGCTAGCATATGATGCGATTGGATTAGGGTATTCGTACGGCGTTGTTTGGCCTCCGTCAAGGGTCGTGCGGGTGGGTTTAATTCAATCAGGAAATGACGGGTTGAACTTGACTAGCGGACTATGGGTTGTTTGGCCTCCGTCAAGGTCATAGCGAGCTAAGGGCAAAATATTATCGGGAATTTCAAGTGTTGAAATTTGCAATGAGATTGCATACCTTCTATGAGATAGTTGGATCCCGATACCCGCTGCGAGTAAGTGTTACTCCTGGGAGAGTTTTATACATTACAATTAGCCGATCAAGTAGGTGTCTAGAAAGGTGTCAACGGGGTTACGCCTCTGGGAAAACGAGGTTTACATTAATTAGGTTCGTGCGAAAGCACGGGGGACCTCCCTCAAAGTACCGACACTGGCCTGGCTGAAAGATTGGCGAACTTATAGTGTGTAATTAATCCCGGCTAGTCTTTCCTTTTAGGGTTTGAAGGAAGATTTGATAAAAAGCAGTGGGAGCCATCCTGATTAGATAAAATAATAACCAATCTATTCTTGACAGAGCGCGCGCTGAGTGTTTTCTTCTCTCTCTCTCCAGGTAGCGACCATATCACGCCTTAATCAAGATAATAATACGGATTATTGACCGAACCAGCTTGTTATACTGCGCTGGGGAACGTTGGTCCCGCTCCAACTTATAATTGTTATAAGACAGAGCAGGAAATTGGGGATTACCAGAATTCCCGTGCCGCCCAAACGAAGAGAGTGCATGCTGATGCATCATCTTCGGGTATGTTCATTACAGAGAACTGTTTCTCAGTATCCTTTACGTCCTGGGTATGTGATACCAGATCAGGATCCCAGATATGTAATCTGTTACATAGGGCTACAGAAAGGTAGAGAACTGAGAACGGGTGATAAGTTTCATGAGGCAGAAAACGGGGCAAGAGTTGCAGCCAAGTCTGTCGGTCACTGTCACCCTGTATTACCAATACATTGATTCTGAACGAATGTTATTAGATACCGAACCTGATATACAAAATCGTATCCGTCTCTTTATTAGTAAAGAAACGATATAATTTTGTATTGTTGGATAATGTTTTGAACATTTCCTATATCAAAAGTTGATCGGTTCAGGCACGTTATCTAAAAGCATTAATGTTCTAAATCAAACTACAGTTCTTAGTATACTGAACACACACAAGAGGAAGAGTTCAGAACTGAACGAACTCTTCTTGAGGCATTGTAGACAAGGTCAGATCAATGTGACCCGACTAGCTAGAGTTACATATAGATGCATATTTAAATCAGTTTGAACTTACATCTTCTGAAACTCGCCAGTCATGTCACAAAGATAAGATGACCATAGCTCCGTTTACTGGAAACAGAGAAAGAGTTAGTGAACTCTTGGGATGATACAAGTTGATGTATGTAGGTCCCCTGTCTACACATGCCAGGAATGGTTCTTTATACTTCATTACGTTCTCTGATGATCTTTCGAGTTTCAGACCTATGTTCCTGTTGAAACACAAGTCCGAACCTTTTGAGATATTCACAGAACATAAGTTAGAAGTAAAGAACCAAAATAAGGGTATAAGTATTATGTCCTATGATGAGATCAAGGAGGAGAATACTTGTGCACGGAATTCCTGGACTATTCTAAAGGAGAATGAGATTCTCTCTCAGCATTACTCCTCCGTATACACCATAGCACGATGGTATATCGGGGCGGAGCAATCGCACCCTATTTGATATGGTGTGCTTGTTAGTTGTATGTATGCCCTAGAGGCCAGTATTGTACAGATTATGTATATTATATTGGATGCTTGGACATATATAGAGATGACTTTCTTGCTCGACATGATAGTATGCTATCTGGTTGCTATTTATCTTAACATGTACACTAGTCTCTTTATACTGTCTTATAGTTACATGTTGGTAAAGCCCTTAGGATTTGTACTTGACTACCTAGACTATGATGCAGATCATACTAGTGGGAACATGGTAGTCCATAAGTACATCCTTCAAGGTCCCTAGTCGTGGGTATCTCGAGACGGGGCATCGATTTACCAGAGTAGACTAGCGTATACGCTTCTCGACCCATGTGATGGGCGATGGATGATCCCATATCCATTGGTGTTTGACATCAGAGATGGTATACGGGTGCTCAGTGGAGACTGGGTACACTGGACGGACTCGCCGAGAACTCCCAGATGGTATTATACCTCACGTCAGATGGCAGTTCTCAGGTGACACTTGTACAGATTAGTCTGTAGACCCGAGATCGTCATAGAGTCTTGTGTGATTCCCACTGTGCTTTGATCTCCACCTTACCACGTCCATGAGGGCGTGCAAAACGGTGGTCTTTGGGTACAGTCCCGAATCACATGGAGGCAATGAGCGATAGGAGGGGTTTCGTCTCTCCCGGTATTGGGGGTTGATGTTGCGCTGTGCTCGATTGGCCGTAACAGGGAAGTCCCTGGCCAGGGCTGATCAGAGATTTGCTGGTAAGTGTTACCAGTAGTTTCTCGACCCGTTACGAGCCTCACATCAGCACGACTTATCGGGTTATTGGGGTCTGACGTATACCACCCCTAGACTTGATATGCGACGTATCTGACGAAGAGACTTGACTGTATGGTAAGTGTTACTGGTCGGATTCGCAGGAGTGTGAGCGGGATAGCTCGTCGATCTTCTGATCGCTCAATACCCGGGTGGCCGTTACGTTTAGCAGACCGCTTGCGGCTTGTGGGTGTTTGATATGATCATCACCTGCTACCGGCGTATTGACGAGTCTTTAGAGTCCTACACAGAGGTTTCCTGGCTCAAGCGAAACGAAATAGGAGCGCATATGAGATGTGTGCAGGACCGAGAATAATGCGTGTATGTGATACCGCATTTCATTCTCGCGATATATGTTTCGATTGGTTATATTCGATATGACCTAGTTATCGAATCATTGATTCGATAAATCGATGCATTGTATACTAGTCGGTTATGTGCGACATGACCGGATCATTGAATCAAATGTTGATTTAATGATTTAATGCATAATTATATATTTGATATATTGCATTGCATTAACTAGTATTGGTTCACTTTAAACGGATTTTTCTCACTTGGATTGCACATTGTATATGTGATATACTTATGTGCACTTTTTGTACCATGTTTGATGATACTTGATCATATGGTTAAGTGAATAGAATTAAACCATGGTTATGTTGTAATTAGGGTTTTCCATATTTATTTATCCATTTATTTGTTTATTTAGGTGGATAAATTCAAAATGAGAATGGTGGCTATATTTGTTTCTTGTATGAAGCTTCTTGAACCCTTGACTTTAGCAACCATTCTTATCCTCTTGCTTAACCCTAACCCACTCTTTGACCATGGTTTATTCTCTACACTTAACCCTAGTTATTGTTATGATAAGTTTTGATTTATTATTCATTTTGAATAACACTTATCATAATTCTAGCTCTTCTTCTTCTTCATCTTCAAAAGAAAAGCTCAAGGTCCATCAATGGCATCTTGAGTTAAAGTGAGCTAAATCCAATTCTAAAGTGAACCCACCTCCTATTTCTTCACCCTCTACCTCTTGCCAAGTTGTTTTGGGTGTTTACTTCACAAGTTTCACAAGTTTGTGAAGTCGGAGCTTGAGTTTGTGCAACCTCGACGTAGATCGTCTTTGACACAAAGCCGACGACCTATTCCGCTCGCTTTTCCGATGAAGCCGATGATCGAGTCAAGGATTCATGATGGACAGCGAGGACATGACCACGTGGAGCTTAGGAGGCGGAAATCCGGATCTACAAAGGTTGTATATCCGTATCCTAGTAGTTAACAGTTAACTAGCTTTCTTTTTCGCCTAAACATCTAGTTAAAGATCCGTTGTCTAGGGTTTCTTGGCACTAAAAATTTTAATTTGGCATGCACGATGCCTTGTGAGAACCCACTAGGGTGCCTAGGAACCTTTCACTGGTATCAGAGCCTAGCTAGAGCCTTAGGCGAAGTCCCGACGACATTTGAAACCCGATCGAACCGAAATCCAAAACCTAAAAATGCTCTCTGGACTTTTTCTAAAAATTCGGATTTTTGTCAATTAAAAATATGTAGAAAATCAAGCAGGGTGTTATTAGAATTACTGTGAAATACGAGGGGGTAATTCAACTTTTCCACCGCGGAAGGGCGGCACATGCTAGGCATGTGCGGCGCTTCCGCGGTCGTACTGTTCCCTTTCATAATGATTTCTGCACAGTAACTCTTGTAATATACTGCTATGTTTTCTGGGATATTTTTATTGTGACTTTACAGAAGAGTATTTTGGGGTACTATTGGGAATCAGTATTTCGATCGGATTATCAAATTTCGTCTTTTGTGTTTTTCCAGATAACTGTAGAATATGTTAAAGAGTTCGACCGGATATAAATACCCAGGTTTTCCCCTTCCGAATAATTCCAAGTGTTGGACTTTTCTGTGGTTAAAAGACGTTCGAAGTAGTGCAAGTAACGCGATGGTCCCTCTAGAAGACACAAACCTTAACTCGATTATGTGACCGTCTTGAACTGCCCTTTGAACCTTCGGGTTTGGGGCAGTACGGCGTGCCACATGTGAGGCGTTGGCTTGACCCTTCTACGGCTGGACCGTTGGTACTGAGGCATGAAGAGAATGTCTTTGAACCTATTTCATGTGTTGATCGGTGTCAGGAAAACTTGGGTGTTCGAATGTTCGATCGGAAAGTTTAATATATTCTATTTATCCGGAATTGGATACAATAATTGGAATTCACACAAGGTTATGAGATAACTGGATGGATGTTATAAATCTAGCGGTTTAGTTTCATTGGATATCGAAAAGAGTTTTCGATGATGGGACTAAAATGCGGGGTTTATAACTGTCAGGCATGTGATGTCTAAAGAGGTTGCGGATTCCAATTGTTGTAGTTTTACACTTTCTTTTCTGTGACCGTAAGTGTAGTATGTTCATATCGCCGGTTTCGTTGCTATACGTCAAGGACAATTGGGGTATGCATACTTACTTACGTTGATGACATGTGATGTTATGTGTTGCTGGATATGTTATATTGGATCGTCGTGTTCGAATAGCCCGGGGGTTTTTATGTGAGATGAGTGTTTTTCATTTTCATTCATGTAAAAACTTGTATGTAATATTCTTTTATTGGGGCGCTTCCAGGTTGCGGGAGTTGTCACCTGTTGTATATTATTTACTTTTCCGCACTAGGATAGACCCAAGGAGGAGGGCACAAGTAACCGGGTTCTGGAGTCCAGTGGGAGACCAACTCGAGGAGTCGAGGCCGGGTCTCCTAACTCTAGAATTGGTAGGGTTACTTGCCGCTCTCGTAGGGGTCTAGGGGTGTGGGTTTGGCTATTCATCACGACCGTGGAATCCGTGTTTTATACTGGCTCGTATTGAAAACACGGACGTCCTAGTATATCCAATATTTCATATGTTTCTTCTGCTGCGATATCTGTGATGTGATCATGAGATGTTCTGTGATGGATATAGTATATAGTATATATGATATATTATATAGACGTTACTTATGTTTTACACCCGCGCTAGCCCTGCCCTGCTCTGTCGTTAGTTACCTAACCTAACGGTGCACGAGGGGACATCGAGGCGAATGCGGATGGCATAAGTGTACGTCATATCTATCTGTGATGTTTAGGTATTAAATGATGGGACTTCATTAATGTGATTAATGAAAGATAAGAAACCTAAGATGTTGTAGAATCGAATTTTAAAATAAAACAGGTAGCTACAGTTCTTGCTTTGCATAGCGGTATATATGATATACCCCGCACCTCATTCGACGAGGAAAGGACCGAGATCCCTTCACCGGGAGTGACTCCTTTAGCAATAACTGGCAGATGCTGCACACTCGGTTTGGCTTTGATTGCTTTTAAGAGTTTTTGCTTTGCACAGTGATATATATGATATATCCCGCACCTCATTCGACGAGGAAAGGACCGAGATCCCTTCGCCGGGAGTGACTCCTTTAGCAAAACTAGAAAAGCCTCAAAATCACTCCATTTCAAAACATCATTTGATTCTGCAACGATATCAAGTTCATTACGCTCATGGTTTTTATGAAAAACCTGCGTAGCCCTCCGTCATTTCAGATAAATTACATATAGTATTCGTGCTACATTTGTTGGCTTTCGTCAAGGTGTAGTGTGCGGTAGCTATGTGCTGTTTATCTGCTGCATATGATGCGACTGGATTAGGGTAGTCGTACGGCTTTGTTGGCTTTCGTCAAGGGTCGTGCGGGTGGGTTTAATTCAGTCAAGAAATGTACGGGTTGAACTTGACTAGCGGGCTGTGGTTTGTTGGCTTTCGTCAAGGTCATAGCACGCTAGGGGCAAAATATTATCGGGAATTTCAAGTGTTGAAATTTGCAATGAGATTGCATACCTTCTATGAGATAGTTGGATCCCGATACCCGCTGCGAGTAAGAGTTACTCCTGGGAGAGTTTTACACATTGCAATTAGCCGATCAAGTAGGTGTCTAGAAAGGTGTTAACGAGGTTACGCCTCTGGGAAAACGAGGTTTACAGTAATTAGGTTCGTGCGAAAGCACGGGGGACCTCCCTCAAAGTACCGACACTGGCCTGGCTGAAAGATTGGCGAACTTGTAGTGTGTAATTAATCCCGGCTAGTCTTTCCTTTTAGGGTTTGGAGGAAGATTTGATAAAAAGCAGTGGGAGCCATCCTGATTAGATAAGATAATAACCAATCTGATCTTGCACGAGCATACGCTAAAGTGTTTTCTTCTCTCTCTCTCCAGGTAGCGACCATTTCATGCCTTAATAAAGATAATAAAATGGATGTATTGACCGAACCCGCATGTTATACTGTGCTGGGGAACGTTGGTTCCGTTCTTTCCTATAAGAGTTATAGGACTGAACAGGATATAGGGGAATACCAGGATTCCCATGCCACCCGAATGAAGAAAGTACATGATGATGCATTTTCTTCGGGTGTGTTCGTTACTGAGAACTGTTTCTCCATTTGCTCTACGTCCTGGGTATTAGATACCGGGTCGGGATCCCATATATGTAATCAGTTACATGGGCTAAGGAAAGGTAGAGAACTTGGAGAAGGTGATAAAGACATTAGAGTTGGAAATGGTGCAATTGTTGCAGCTAAGACTGTCGGGGAATATCACCTTATATTACCAACTGGTAATACATTGGTTCTGAACGAATGCTATTACATGCCGAACCTGATATGCAACATTATATCGGTTTCTTTATTAAGTAAAGAGGGATATAATTTTGTATTACAGGACAATGTTATGAACATTTTCCATAACCAAAAGTTGGTTGGATCAGGCACGTTGTGCAATGGCATTTATGTTCTAAACCAATCAACAGTCCTGAGCATAACAAACACACACAAGAGGAAGAGTTCTGAACTCAACGAATCCTTTTTGTGGCATTGTAGACTGGGTCACATCAATGTGACACGACTGGCTAAGTTGCATAAAGATGGATATTTGAAACCTTTCGAATTTTCATCTTATGACACTTGCCAGTCATGTCTCAAAGGCAAGATGACCAAGACTCCGTTTACGGGACACGGAGAAAGAGTTACCGAACTCTTAGGACTGATACATAGTGATGTATGTGGTCCCATGTCTACACATGCCAGGGATGGTTCTTCGTACTTCATTACATTCACTGACGATCTCTCAAGATACGGACATGTGTACTTGATAAGACACAAGTCTGAAGCTTTTGAGAAATTTAGAGAATATAAACAAGAAGTCGAAAACCAAACCGGAAAAAGTATTAAAATCCTTCGATCTGATCGAGGAGGTGAATACTTGAGCAATGAATTCCTGGAATTCCTAAAAGAGAATGGGATTCTCTCTCAGCTGACTCCTCCATATACACCACAGCACAACGGTGTATCAGAACGGAGGAACCGCACCCTATTAGATATGGTGCGCTCTATGATGAGCACAGCTGAGTTACCTATTTCCTTCTGGGGGTATGCGCTTGAGACAGCCATACATCTATTGAATATGGTCCCCACCAAATCTGTGCCTACCACTCCATATGAGATATGGAAAGGGAAGAGACCATGTCTTAACTATGTTAAGATATGGGGTTGTCCAGCCTATGTCAAACGACAAAATCCGGACAAACTCGAGGCACGGTCTGTTCTATGCAAATTTGTAGGATATCCCAAGAATTCTCAAGGGTATATCTTCTACCACCCTGAGGAACAAAGAGTGTTTGTTTCTCGGCATGCCACCTTTTTAGAAAAGGAATTTCTTGAAAAAGAGATTAGTGGTCATGAGGTAGAACTGGAAGAGGTTCCAGCTGCAGAAGCTACAACAGAAGATCTGGTGGAACCAGGAGATTCTGTAGTTCCCGACGAACCTCAGCCTCTCCGCCGATCTAGTAGGGTTTCTCGTCCACCAGAGAGATACTATGGTTTTCTCATTGATGGTGGTAGCGAGGATTGCATCATGGAGGATGATGACCCAACTAGCTTCGAGCAGGCCATCACTAGTGGGGACTCAGTGAAATGGCTGGATGCTATGCGGTCCGAGATGGATTCCATGTACACCAACAAAGTATGGACTTTGGAAGTTGCTCCTGAAGGGGTAAAACCCATTGGGAGCAAGTGGATCTTCAAGAAGAAACTTGGTGTAGATGGGAAAGTGGAGACTTTCAAAGCTAGACTTGTAGCAAAGGGTTTTCGTCAAAGACCAGGTGTGGACTATGACGAGACCTTTTCTCCAGTGGCTATGCTTAAATCCATCCGAATCATGCTTGCCATTGCTGCCTTTCATGACTACGAAATCTGGCAAATGGATGTTAAGACCGCCTTTCTAAATGGTGATTTAGAAGAGTGCGTGTACATGACTCAGCCAGAGGGCTTCGTAGACAGTGGGAGCAGCGGGAAGGTGTGCAAGCTGCTTAAATCCATTTATGGATTAAAGCAAGCATCGCGGAGTTGGAACATCTGCTTTGACGTCGTTATCAAAGAGTTTGATTTCGTCAAAAATCCAGATGAACCTTGTATCTACAAGAAGGTGGCAGAGAGTAAGGTTGTCTTCCTCGTATTGTACGTTGACGACATACTCTTGATAGGAAATGACATTCCTATGCTGCAATCGGTCAAGCTCTTCTTATCACAAAGATTCTCAATGAAAGATCTTGGTGATGCCTCCTGCATATTGGGAATCAGGATCTATAGAGATAGATCCAAACGGATTTTGGGATTGTCCCAATCCAGGTACATTGACACCATACTAAAGAGGTTTAGTATGGAAGAGTCCAAGCGTGGGAACATGCCCACGATCTCTGGAGTCACTCTCTCCAAAGAGATGTCTCCAAAGACTGATTTGGAGAGAGCTCGCATGCAAGGGATACCCTATGCTTCGGCAGTAGGCTCTATCATGTATGCGATGCTATGTACCAGACCCGATGTAGCATACTCACTAAGTGTAGTGAGCAGGTATCAAGCTGATCCTGGAGAGAGTCACTGGACAGCTGTGAAGAGCATTCTCAAGTACTTACGAAGGACTAGAGATATGTTCTTGGTGTATGGTAACGGAGAACTCCAGGTGGAGTCCTTTACCGATTCCAGCTTCCAAAGTGATAAGGACGACTCTAAGTCGCAGTCGGGTTTTGTCTTTACCCTTTACGGAGGGGCGGTTAGCTGGAAGAGTTCCAAGCAGGAAACCGTGGCAGACTCGACGATGGAGGCTGAATACATCGCTGCCAACGATGCTGCTAAAGAAGCTGTCTGGGTCAAGAAGTTCATTACTGAACTTGGAGTGGTTCCATCCATTGAGCATCCAATACCTTTGTATTGCGATAACAATGGAGCGGTGGCTTTGGCCAAGGAACCCAGGTCCCATCAGCGATCCAGGCATATTCTGAGGCGGTATCACCTGATCCGGGAGATAGTTGATCGCCGGGAGATCGAGGTCAGGAGAGTTGACACGAAGAACAACACGGCGGATCCACTCACGAAGGCCATTCCCCAGATACAGTTTGAGAGACTCTTCGGGATGCTCGGTATGAGATACTACAGCAGCTGGCCCTAGTGCAAGTGGGAGATTGTTAGTTGTATGTATGCCCTAAAGGCCAGTATTGTACAGATTATGTATATTATATTGGATGCTTGGACATATATAGAGATGACTTTCTTGCTCGACATGATAGTATGCTATCTGGTTGCTATTTATCTTAACATGTACACTAGTCTCTTTATACTGTCTTATAGTTACATGTTGGTAAAGCCCTTAGGATTTGTACTTGACTACCTAGACTATGATGCAGATCATACTAGTGGGAATATGGTAGTCCATAAGTACATCCTTCAAGGTCCCTAGTCGTGGGTATCTCGAGACGGGGCATCGATTTACCAGAGTAGACTAGCGTATACGCTTCTCGACCCATGTGATGGGCGATGGATGATCCCATATCCATTGGTGTTTGACATCAGAGATGGTATACGGGTGCTCAGTGGAGACTGGGTACACTGGACGGACTCGCCGAGAACTCCCAGATGGTATTATACCTCACGTCAGATGGCAGTTCTCAGGTGACACTTGTACAGATTAGTCTGTAGACCCGAGATCGTCATAGAGTCTTGTGTGATTCCCACTGTGGTTTGATCTCCACCTTACCACGTCCATGAGGGCGTGCAAAACGGTGGTCTTTGGGTACAGTCCCGAATCACATGGAGGCAATGAGCGATAGGAGGGGTTTCGTCTCTCCCGGTATTGGGGGTTGATGTTGCGCTGTGCTCGATTGGCCGTAACAGGGAAGTCCCTGGCCAGGGCTGATCAGAGATTTGCTGGTAAGTGTTACCAGTAGTTTCTCGACCCGTTACGAGCCTCACATCAGCACGACTTATCGGGTTATTGGGGTCTGACGTATACCACCCCTAGACTTGATATGCGACGTATCTGACGAAGAGACTTGACTGTATGGTAAGTGTTACTGGTCGGATTCGCAGGAGTGTGAGCGGGCTAGCTCGTCGATCTTCTGATCGCTCAATACCCGGGTGGCCGTTACGTTTATCAGACCGCTTGCGGCTTGTGGGTGTTTGATATGATCATCACCTGCTACCGGCGTATTGACGAGTCTTTAGAGTCCTACACAGAGGTTTCCTGGCTCAAGCGAAACGAAATAGGAGCGCATATGAGATGTGTGCAGGACCGAGAATAATGCGTGTATGTGATACCGCATTTCATTCTCGCGATATATGTTTCGATTGGTTATATTCGATATGACTTAGTTATCGAATCATTGATTCGATAAATCGATGCATTGTATACTAGTCGGTTATGTGCGACATGACCGGATCATTGAATCAAATGTTGATTTAATGATTTAATGCATAATTATATATTTGATATATTGCATTGCATTAACTAGTATTGGTTCACTTTAAACGGATTTTTCTCACTTGGATTGCACATTGTATATGTGATATACTTATGTGCACTTTTTGTATCATGTTTGATGATACTTGATCATATGGTTAAGTGAATAGAATTAAACCATGGTTATGTTGTAATTAGGGTTTTCCATATTTATTTATCCATTTATTTGTTTATTTAGGTGGATAAATTCAAAATGAGAATGGTGGCTATATTTGTTTCTTGTATGAAGCTTCTTGAACCCTTGACTTTAGCAACCATTCTTATCCTCTTGCTTAACCCTAACCCACTCTTTGACCATGGTTTATTCTCTACACTTAACCCTAGTTATTGTTATGATAAGTTTTGATTTATTATTCATTTTGAATAACACTTATCATAATTCTAGCTCTTCTTCTTCTTCATCTTCAAAAGAAAAGCTCAAGGTCCATCAATGGCATCTTGAGTTAAAGTGAGCTAAATCCAATTCTAAAGTGAACCCACCTCCTATTTCTTCACCCTCTACCTCTTGCCAAGTTGTTTTGGGTGTTTACTTCACAAGTTTCACAAGTTTGTGAAGTCGGAGCTTGAGTTTGTGCAACCTCGACGTAGATCGTCTTTGACACAAAGCCGACGACCTATTCCGCTCGCTTTCCCGATGAAGCCGATGATCGAGTCAAGGATTCATGATGGACAGCGAGGACATGACCACGTGGAGCTTAGGAGGCGGAAATCCGGATCTACAAAGGTTGTATATCCGTATCCTAGTAGTTAACAGTTAACTAGCTTTCTTTTTCGCCTAAACATCTAGTTAAAGATCCGTTGTCTAGGGTTTCTTGGCACTAAAAATTTTAATTTGGCATGCACGATGCCTTGTGAGAACCCACTAGGGTGCCTAGGAACCTTTCAGTGCTCTATGATGAGTAATACTGAGTTACCCGTTTCCTTTTTGGGAGTTATGCGCTTGAGAAGCTGCATACATATTGAATAGGTTCGAATCAAATCAGTTGCCTACCATTTCATATGTGATATGGAAAGGGAAGAGCCCATGTCTTAAGCCAGTTAAGATTTGGGGTTGTCCGGCCTATGTCTAAAAGACAAAATCCGGACAAGCTCGAGGCAAGGTCTGTTATGTAGAACTGGAAAGGTTCCAGCTATGCAAACTGAAGCAGCTGATTTGGTAGAACCAAAGAATTCAGTAGATACCAACGAACCTCAGCCTCTCCGCCGATCTAGTAGGGTTCCTCACCCACCTGAGAGATACTTCTGTTTCTCTATGACAGTGGGAGCGAGGATTGCATCATGAGATGATGACCCAACTAGTTTCGAGCTGGCCATCAGGAGTGGGACTCTGTAAGAATGGCTGGATGTTTAGCGATCTGAGATGGAATCCTTATACACCAACAAAGTATGGACTTTGGTTGCTATATCTGAAGGGTTAAATCCCCATCAGAAGCAAGTATATCTTGAGAAGATTACTTGGTGTACATGGAAAAGTTGAGACTTTCAAAGCTAGACTTGTTAAAGCTTTTCGTCATCAACCAGGCGTGGATCATGATGAAACCTTTTCAAGTGACTATGCTTAAGTCCATCCAGATCCTACTTGCCACGGCTACATACCATGACTGCGATATCTGGTGGTTGGGTGTCTTGACTGCTTTTCTAAATGATGATTTAGAAGAGAGCGTCTATAAGTACACAGCCAGAGGGCTTCGTAGACAGTGGGAGCAGCGGAAACGTGTGCAAGATGCTTTATAGAATAAAGCAGGCATCGCGGAGTTGGAACATCTGTTTTGATGAAGCGGTCAAAGAGTTTGACATCATCAAAATGGTAGATGAACCTTGTATATACAAAAAGGTAGTAGGGAGTATAGTGACGATCCTCGTAGAGTACGTGGATAACATACTCTTGATAAGAAAGGAGTTTCTTATGCTACGCTCGATCAATCTCCGTATATCACAAAGATTCTCCGTGTAGGATCAAAATGATACCTACTAAATCCTGGATTTTGGATCTATGAGATAGATCTAATTGGATGTTAGAATACTCACTAGTTGTAGTGAGATTGTATCAATTGATCCTGGGGAGAATCAATGGAAGGGTTCCAGGATGATAAAGATGACTGAATGTCAGTCGCAGGCATTGTCTTTACCCTCAGTAAAGGGACGGTATGTTGGAAGAGTTCCAAGCTAGATACCGTGACATACTAGACGATAAAGGCAGGATACATCGCTACTTAAGATGCTACCAAAGAGGCTGTTTGGATGTATAATGGTTCATGAGATGAACTATGTTCCTCCCATTGTGTGACAATGGAGTTGTGGCTTTTGCCAAGGAACGTCCGTCCCATCAGTGATCCAGACATATTCTATGGCAGTATCACTTGATCAAGGAGATGGTTGATCTCCAGGGAGATCGAGGTTAGGAGAGTAGACTCAGAGGACAACACAGCGGATCCACTCACAAAGGCCTGTTCCCAGAGAGAGACTTTTATGGGATGGTTGAGTATGAGATACTACAACCACTGCTACAGATGGCCCTAGTGCAAGTGGGAGATTGTTAGTTATATGTATGCCCTAGAGGCCATTACTGTACATAGGATGTATATTGTAGTGGATGCTGGGACATATATAGGGAGGACTTTCTTGCTCGACATGATAGTATGCTATCTGGTTGCTCTTTACCTTAACGTGTATACCGATTGTCTCTCTGTTACATGTTGGTAAAGCCCTTAGGATGTGTACTTGACTACCTAGACTATGATGCGGATCATACTAGTGGGGACATGGTAGTCTATAAGTACATCCTTCAAAGTCCCTAGTCGTGGGTGTATCGAGACGGGGCATCGATATACCAGAGTAGACTAGCGTGTACCTTCTCGACCCATACAGATGGGCGATGGATGATCCCATATCCATCGGTGTTTGACATCAGAGGAGATATACGGGTGCTCAGTAGAGACTGGGTACACTGGACGGACTCACCGAGAACTCCCAGATGGTATTATACCTCACGTCAGATTGCAGTTCTCTGGTGACACTGGTACAGAGTAGTCTGTTGACCCGAGATCGTCATAGAGTCTTGTGTGGTTCCCACTGTGCTTTGATTTCCATCTTACCACGTCCAAGAGGGCGTGCAAAACGGTGGTTTTTGGGTACAGTCCCGAGTCACATGGAGGCAATGAGCGATAGGAGGGGATTCGTCTCTCCCGGTATAGGGAGTTGATGTTGCGCTGTGTTCGATTGGCTATAACAGGAAATCCCTGGCCAGGGTTGCTGAGATTTACTGGTAAGTGTTACCAGTAGTTTCTCGAACAGTTATAGACCTCATATCGACACGACTTATCGAGCTATTGGGGTCTGACGTTTACCACCCTTAGGCGAGATATGCGACATATCAGACGATCAGACCGGACTGTACGGTAGTGTTACTGGTCGGATTCACTGGAGTGTGAGCGGGCTTGCTCGTCGATCTTCAGATCGCTCAATACCCGGGTGGCCGTTACATTTAGCAGACCGCTTGAGGCTTGTGGGTGTTTGATATGATCATCATCTGCTGCCGGCGTATTGACGAGTCTTTAGAGTCCTACACAGAGGTTTCCTGGCTCAAGCGAAACGAAATAGGAGCGCATATGAGATATGTGCGGGACCGAGAATAATACGGTATGTGATACTGTATTCGATTCTCGCGATGTGACATTGATCGGTTATATGAGATATAGCCGGGTTATCGGATCAAGTGTTGATTCGATAAGTTGTTACTGTTGATATTAGTCGGTTATATGCGATATGACCGGATCGTTAAATCAAGTGTTGATTTAATGATTTGATGCATAATTATATATTTGATATATTACTTTGCATTAACTAGTATCGGTTCACTTTAAATGGATTTTCTCACTCGGGTGTGCGCATTACATATGCGATATGATTTTGTGCATTTGATTGTATCATGTTTGATGATACAAGTTTACTTGATTAGGTGCAAAGAATTAAACCATGGTTAAAAGAATGGTTAGGGTTTCATTTCCTTTATTTATTCATTCATTTATTTGTTTATTCATTTTGGAAAAGAGGAGAAAAGAATGGTGGCTTAATTTGGAGTTTAGTTGAAGCTTCATGAAACTTTGATCAAGTCAACCATTCTTATCTCATCCTTAACCCTAACCATTCCCACTAACCATGATTCATTCTCTACACTTGACTCTAGTTAACATTATGATAAGAATTCATTTTCTTTTCTTTTTTCAATTATGCTTATCACAATATTCTTCTTCTTCTTCATCTTCTTTCATGAAGAAAAAGCAAGCTCCATCAATGGTGATTGATGGAAATGAGTGAGAAATCCAAAACTAAAGTCTACCCACTTCCTATTTCTTCATCCTCTACCTCTTGCCAAGTAGTAGAGTGTGTTTACTTCACAAGTTTCATGACTTGGTGAAGTTGTGAGCTTGATCTAGCGATGCCTCGACGTAGATCATCTTCGGCATGGACATCGACGACCTAGCTTGCCCATTCTCCGACGAAGCCGACTCTAGAGCCCGGATTTGATTTGGACAGCGGAGACGACCTCGTTGCGGAGCCGTGGAGGTGGAGGACCGGATCTACAAAGGTTGTATTTCCGTATTCCCTTAGTTAATTGTTAACTAGTTTATGTTTTCGCCTAGAAATCTAGCAAACGATCCGTAGTCGGGTCTCTCGGCACCCGTAAAATTTTATTATGGCATGTTCGATGCCTCGTGAGACCTCTTGGGAGTGCCTAGGAACCCTACAGACTCTATGACGATCTTGGTTCTACAGACTAACCTGTACCAGTGTCACCAGAGGACTGCTATCTGACGATAGGTATACTACTAACTAGGAGTCTTCGGCGAGTCCTTTTCGGTGTACCCATTCTCCAATGAGCACCTGTATACAATCTTTGATGTCACACACCAATGGTTATGGGATCAGCCATCGCCCTCTAAGGGAGAAGAAACGTACACACTATTCTACTATGGAATATTGATGCCCTAGTCTCGATATTCCCTCGACTAGGAACTGATTAAAGGATGCACTTTTGGACCACCCTGGCCCCACTAGTATGATCTCATCATAATCCTGGTAGTCAAGTACATATCCTAAGGGCTTTATCAACATATGAGAGCAAGACAGTAAAGAATACCAATCAACATGTTAAGATAAAGAGTAACCAGATAGCATACTATCATGTCGAGCAAGGAAGTCTTCTATATATATGTCCAAGCATCCACTATAATATTCATCACATGTACAATAAGGGCCTCTAAGACATACATATTCCTAACAATCTCCCACTTGCACTAAGGCCATGTGTTGTAGTATCTCATACCCAACATCCCAAAAAGTCTCTCAAACTGTATCTGGGGGAGGGCCTTTGTGAGTGGATTCGCTACGTTGTCTTTCATGTCAACTCTCCTGACCTCGATCTCCCGGCGATCTACTATCTTCCTGATCAGGTGATACCGCCTAAGAATATGTCTGGATCTCTGATGTGACCTGTGTTCCTTGGCCAAAGCCACAGCTCCATTGTTATCACAATACACATGTATTGGATGCTCAATGGATGGAACTACACCATGCTCAGCAATAAACTTCTTCATCCAGACAGCCTCTTTGGCAGTATCGTTGGCAGCAATGTATTCAGCCTCCATCGTCTAGTCTGCTATGGTGACTTGCTTGGAACTCTTCCAACACACTGCCCCTCCGTTGACGGTAAAGACAAAACCCGAGACCGACTTACTGTCGTCCTTATCACTCTAGAAGCTTGAATCAGTAAAGGACTCTACTTGGAATTCACCGTTACCATACACTAAGAACATTTCTTTAGTCCTTCTCAAGTACACTTAAGAATGTTCTTCACAGCTGTCCAGTGGTTTTCTCCAGGATCTGATTGATACCTACTCACTACATCAAGTGAGTAAGCTACATCTGGTTTGGTACATAATATCGCATACATAATAGAGCCTACTGCCGAAGCATAGGGTATCCCTTACATGCGAGCCCTCTCCATATCATTCTTGGGAGTCATCTCTTTGGAGAGAGTGATTCGTGAACAAGCGGGTAAATTACCACGCTTGGAATCTTCCATACTAAACCTCTTTAGTATGGTATCAATGTACCTGGATTGGGACAATCCTAACACCCGTTTAGATTTATCTCTATAGATCTTAATCCCTAGGATGTAAGAGGCATCACCAAGATCTTTCATGGAGAACTTGTGTGATAAGAGAGCTTGACCGAGTGTAGCATAGGAATATCGTTTCCTATCAAGGGTATGTCATCCACGTACAATACGAGGAAGACCACCTTACTCTCTACAGCCTTCTTATATATACAAGGTTCGTCTACATTTTTGATGAAGTCAAACTCTTTAACAACTTCATCAAAACAGATGTTCCAGCTCCGTGATGCTAGCTTTAATCCGTAGATGGATTCAAGCAGCTTGCACACCTTTCCGCTGCTCCCACTATCTACGAAGCCCTTTGGCTGTGTTATGTACACACTCTCTTCTAAATCACCATTTAGAAAAGCGGTCTAGACCTACATCTGCCAGATTTCATAGTCATGGTATGCAGCAATGGCAAGTAGGATCCTGATGGACTTAAGCATAGAGACAGGAGAAAAGGTTTCATCATAATCGACGCCATGCCATTGACGAAAACCTTTTGCTATAAGTCTAGCTTTGAAAGTCTCAACTTTTCCATCTACATCAATCTTCTTTTTGAAGATCCACTTGCTCCCAATGGCTTTTACCCCTTCAGGAGAAACTTCCAAAGTCCATACTTTGTTGGTGTACATGGATTCCATCTCGGATCTCATAGCATCCAGCCATTTCACAGAGTCTCCACTTGTGATGGCCTGCTCGAAACTAGTCAGGTCATCATCTTCCATAATGCAATCCTCGCTCACATCGTCTATGAGAAAACCGTAATATCTCTTAGGTGGATGAGGAACCCTATTAGATTTGCGGAGTGGCTGGGGTTCATTAGGTATTATTGGATTCTACGGTTCCACCAAATCGCCAGTTATAGTTTGTGCTGCTGGAACTTCTTGCAGTTCTACCTCATTGCCACTAATTTCTTTTATAAGAAATTACTTTTCTAAAAAGGTGGCATGCTGAACAACAAACACTTTTTGCTCTTCATGGTGGTAGAAGATATGCCCTCGCAAATGTTTGGGATATCCTACAAAGTTGCACAAAACTGGCCTCGCCTCGAGTTTGTCCAGAATTTGCTTTTTGACATAGGCCGGACAACCCCATTTCTTAATGAAATTAAGACATGGTCTCTTCCCATTCCATATCTCATATAGGGAGGTAGGCACAGATTTAGTCGGAACTCTATTCAATAGGTATGTAGCTATCTCAAGCGTATATCCCCAAAAAGAAATAGGTAACTCAGCAATACTCATCATAAAGCGCATCATATCTAATAGGGTGCAATTCCTCCTCTCCGATACACCGTTATGCTGTGGTGTATACAGAGGAGTAAGCTGAGAGAGAAACCCATTCTCTTTTAGATAAGCACGGAATTCCATGCTCAAGTATTTCCCTCCCCGATCAGATCGAAGGACTTTAATACTTTTGCCCGTCTGGTTTTCAACTTCGCATTTATATTCCTAAAGCTTCTGACTTGTGTTTCAACAAGAACACATGTCCGAACCTTGAGAGATCATAAATGAATGTAATAAAGTATGAAAAACCGTTCCTGGCATGTGTAGACATAGGACCGCATACATCACTATGTATCAGTCCCAAGAGTTCAGTAGATCTTTCTCCGTGTCCAGTAAACGGAGTTTTGGTATCTTGTCTTTGAGACATGACTGGCAAGCTTCATAAGATGAAAATTCGAACGGATTCATATATCCATCTGTATGCAACTTAACCAGTCTTGTCGCATTGATATGACCTAGTCTACAGTGCCACAAGAAGGCTTCGTTCATTTCTGAACTTTTCCTCTTATTTGTGTTCTGTACGTTAAGAACTGTACTTTGATTAAGAACGTATATACCGTTACATAACGTACCAAATCCAATCAACACTTGATTTTGGAAAATGTTTATAACATTATACTCTAATGTGAGATTATATCCCTCTTTAGTTAGCAAAGACACCGATATAATGTTACACATCATCTTTGGTACGTAGTAACAGTCGTTCAGAATTAATGTATTACCAGTTGGTAATACAAGGTGATATTCGCCCACCGCCTTGGCTGCAATAATTGCACCATTCCCTACTGTTAGGGATTTATCACCTTTTCCCAGTAATCTACCTTTCTTTAGCCTATGTAAAAAATTATATACGTGGGATCCTGATCCGGTATCCAATACCCAGGACGTAGAACAAACTGAGAAACAGTTCTCGGTAACGAACACAACCGAAGAAGATCCATCAACATGTTGTTTCGTCGTATGGGTGGCGCGGGAATCCTGATATTCCCCTATTCCTAAGGAACCAACGTTCCCCAGCTTAGTATTGGTCAATACATCCATATTATTATCTTGATTAAGGTGTGACATTGGTTGCTTCTTGGAGAGAGAGAGAAGGAAATGCTTTAGCGTGCGCTCTTTGCAAGATTAGATTGGTTATTATCTTATCTAATCAGGATGGCTCCTACTGTTTTTATCAAATCTACCTTCAAACCATAAAAAGGTAAGATTAGTAGGGATTAATTACACCCTACAAGTTCGCCAATCGTTCGGCCAGGCAGGTATCTGTACTCTGAGGGAGGTTTCTCATGCTTTCGCACGGACTTAATTAAAATAAACCTCGTTTTCCTAAAGGCTTAACCCCGTTGACATCTTTCTAGACACCTACTTGATTAGCTAATTGTAAAGTGCAAAACTCTCGCAGGAGTAACTCTTACTCGCAGTGGGTATCGGGATCCAACCATCATTTAGAAGGTATGCAATCTCATTGCAAATTTCAACACTTGAAATTCCCGATAATGTTTTTACCCCTAGCTTCCTATGATCTTGACGGAGGTCAACAACCATAGGCCTCTAGTCAAGTTCAACCCGTTCATTTCTTGATTGAATTAAACCCACCTGCACGACCCTTGACGGAGATCAACAAGGCCGTACGACTACCCTAATCCAATCGCATCACATGCGGCAGATAAGCACTAATCAGCTACCGCACACTATGCCTTGACGGAGGTCTACAAATGCAGCATGAATACAAAATAGTACTTATCTGAAATGACGGAGGGCTACGCAGTTTTTTAAGAAAACCATGAGCGTAATGAACTTGATATCGTTGTAGAATCTAATAATTTTGAAAAGGAGTGTTTTTGATGCTTTTGCTAGTTTCGCTAAAGAGGTCACTCCTGGTGAATGGATCTCGGCTCTTTCCTCATCGAATGAGGTGCAGGATTGTAACGTTTTGAAAATCGTTTCGGTGAAATTTCGAAAAATCGGTAAAATAAGGGGGTTTTCTGTAAAAAGTCAAAATGCAAATATCTTATTATAAAAATTAAATATACATATTCTAGCTATGTAATTGCTATTATTTTGTGTTTATTGAGCCGCTGGTGAAATTTCAAATTTTCTGAAAAAAATATTATTTTATTATTATTTAAGCCGTCACTAATACATTTAATTAGGGAAAATTACAAATTGGAATGAGTTGAAACAAATTTTGTGCATCATAAAACATTAAATAAAATTTTATCATGTGGTTTTTGGAACGAAATCATTTGCCAAAACGGTTTAGAAATTATTGAAGAAAAAAGGCTTTTTTTTAGCGTAAATGGATGTTTGGGGTATTATATTTATTATTTTTCATCACCCCACACCCGTACCCACATCCACACACTCCCATTTACTTCTCCCCTTGAATAATTCAGTAGCCCCCATTTATTTTTCCCCACTTGAATTTCAAAGGAAAGAAATGAAAGAAAAGAAAAGAAAATGGAGAAATGAGGTGGACCTTTGACCTTGAATTGACTTTGACTTCTCCCCCCACTTTCTCTACCTCCCTCTCTCTCCTCTCCCACTCCCATTCCAGCAGCCCCCCCTCTCCTACTGCAGCAACAGCCCCCCCAATTTCCCTTCTCTTTTCTCTTCAAAACTTCATCAAAAATTGCCCCAAAATCCATCAAAAAAATCCCAAAACCCAAATCCGACTCCTACCCATTTTAGCTTAGCCTGTATAGCATGGATCTTTGTGAAAAGAGAGCATTTTGGGAGGCCATGGATGCTTGTGGATCTTCAAATGTTTTTGGGTATAATTCTAAAACATTTTTGCTTAATTTGTTACTAATTTCTTAAAGCTAAACTACTTAAATGTTAATTAGGCTTAAGTTGCAAGTTTTGGAATTCAAG
Source organism: Agapanthus africanus (assembly GCA_030015575.1). Lineage (NCBI taxonomy): Eukaryota > Viridiplantae > Streptophyta > Magnoliopsida > Asparagales > Amaryllidaceae > Agapanthus > Agapanthus africanus. The sequence continues at coordinate 408,469,397 of JASDDO010000026.1, forward strand.
TTATGAATTTGAATGCAAGCTAGGGTTTTATAAAATTGGTGTATGGTTGTGTGTTATATTTAGGCTTTTTGTCATGTTAATACAAGATTAGTAGCTTGTGCTAATGGTTAGTTTAAAAATTGTGTTAATTTGCTAATTTGCTTACTAGGTTTTTGAAATTGGTTAAATACTTGGGATTAAAAAAATGTTTAGGTTTTTCATGACTTCATTAACTTTATTAAGCGTGGTTTAATGCTTTAGATCATGCAAATCTAAGCTAGATTGTAGTTTGTGCATTTTTGCTATGAAATTGTTAAAAAGGGTATTTTGTAAACTAGAATATTAGGGTTTTTGGAATTTAATGAGATTAAATTCCGGAAATTATTTCTATGACTTATTTAAGATATTTAATAAGTATATTGGCCGCTACATTCATTTAAACATCATGTTTTGTATAAAAACGGCGAATTATGCATGCTAGATTTTCGGAAAAATGACTTTTTAAGTGAAATTGGGGTTTTTGTGAGTTTTAACCTAGTTCATATTAAAATTAGTGTTCGTGAATGTGCAAATGAGTGTGATTGGATTTTTCTCGGTGGTTTGACGTTTGTACATCGACATCGAGGGTTGGTTTGACTATTCTTGCATGCGTAGGCGATGGGTTTGGACCTATGCGTGATACGCGTGCCGATTTGATTTTCGTATGCCGTTTCGATTTCGAATTTAGTTTTAATGTGATATGGTGCGTTATGATATGTAGGTACCCCCATGTGGACTTCGAGACGACAAGCAAGCGCGTGGCGACGTCGGCACCGGCTAGCGAGGACCAGGTGAGTAGATTTATATCTACGGGGAGAAGTCGGGTGGATGGCGTATAGCACCCCCGCAGTCCGTGGTGATGTATACGGATGCGTATACACACCAACAATTTATGATATGTTGTTAGGATTTATTATTGATGATTTTAGATGGATATTGGTGTTGGATTGGTGCATGGTTACGAAACCTTAGGTAGTGGGTGCACTACACTTACACATACACACATATACATACTTGCATACATTCCTTATTTCATATGTGCGTGTATGGGAATATATATTTATGTGTTCACATGGGTATAGGACTATGTGTTCATATACTGGATTTGAGGATAGTATTTGGAATTTGAGATGAGTCGATGAGATTGGGCTTGAGGCCAGGAGATCGGTGATGTGATTTGGTTCGTATTGAGATACGACATGATATTTTAGCGGGTCTTCTGACGTAGTAATTCTTACACCCGCAAGCATACATAGATGGCATCAATATTGTACTAGACGTAGGACATTATTCCGGATCATGATATTTGATAAAGAAGATACCAAATGAATAGTGTGATTGATGTGACTTTGACCCGTACCCAGATTTGGGGATGCCGTACGACGGATTTACGTACGAGCTATATATTGATGATTGATCCGCACTCTTGACTTGGGATGTCTGATTATAGATATGGTATCGGATATGATATTATTGAGGCAGGATCACCGACTAATATATATACAGGTATGTATATACATCGACTCAGATGTTAGGCGGTTTCCTTACCTGTAGTCCAGCTGGTTAGCTTAGCCCTTCAGTTTAGTTTAGTTGTTAGATTAGATTCGATTCTTACCTATTTCAAAAACTAAAGAATCGTGGGTATTTTAAAAGACAGCCCAAGGGATCCTACGGAGATTTCAAAAGACGTATCTTTTCATAAAAACACCGTAGCCCCTATTTTCAAAACCCCATGATTCATGTTATTTCAAAAGGCACCATTTGTAGGACTTATATTAGATTAATGCAGATTAGTTATAGTTGCGTCTAGTTTTCAGCTCCCGCACATTATTGCTGTTCGCTCTGCCTCGTATACTTATTTTGCTGCATATTCCATTATTGATATCATGCTGTTAGGACACCAGCACCATTACCGATGATGCGTATGTACCACGTACACCTACTTGCCGGCTCACACACATCTTCATCGGTAATTGCCATGTCACGTACACTTTAGAGAATATATTTGCTTGACTTAGCTTGTTAGTTAGTAGTTTGATATGATATTAGTGTACCTGCCTTACATGCCTAGTTTATTAATCATACATTGCAACTTGGTTATTGATATCATATGCATTCATTATCATTGACATATGCACTTATGATGATTTCTTGAGATTTATGATATTTCTGGATTTCGGGGAAAGCCGCAAAATTTACAACTTATGATCTTTTAAAATATAAAATGTTGCGGTTTTCTAGTGATGTAAAGTGTCGTCCACCATGAGTTTGCTGTGGTTTTCGAGATCCGTGTCGAGGAGTGGAGGAACCGTCACGGGTACATGGTGGGCTCGGTGCGGTACCCCGGGGCAAGAGGAATGTGGTGTTGACGTTGAGCCCGGCAGGGGAGCACTACCGACCGGTGATATTACCCGACGCGTCGGATATCCGGAGGATACCGTCGTGGTCTTGAGATGGATGGTAGGGGCCGGTCTGGACTGACGGCGCCCTAGATATTGAGATTGAGACATTGATATTTCGAGACAGTGAGATTTATGTTTTGTGTCGATGCTAGACACTGTTGATACTGATTTCATTTATGGTACCTCACTTTAAAAATACAGAAATCTCACTAATTTATGAAAACAGTTTCTTCATTTACATGTATTCTGTTTTCATGCATTCATACCTCACTCATATGATATATTGCTACCTGAGGCACTAACACGGGCATATGAGTTTACACTCGGGTTAGATACTACCCTAGCCATTGTTATAGGCTGCATGATATATACATTTTTGAGGATATATTATGATCATTGACCTAGGATTGCGTTATTTATGCGATTTCTGTGCGTAGATGTTTTTCTATTCACGAGTTGGCAACTCACCCCCGTTGTGCTCCAGTTTCTTGCAGGTTTTGCCGTACAGGTTTAATTACGGCTTTGCGGGCTCAGTTTCATTCGGGTGACTTGCTAGTAGGTGGGTTTTTCTTGTATCGTACCCATCATATTACCTTGTATAATATTATTCCGTTTTATCTAGTAAAGTCCATCAACCAAACATGTATTTATTGAGATAGAGACCAGTGTTGTTTATTCTTTCGACCTTAGAGTCGCTCGTTATATTTCTGGTGGTTTTGAGTTTCCTTTTGAGTTTTGATCCTCGCCGTTGGCGTTGTATATTATATTGCTTGTGTGGTTGTGACCGTCGATTGACGAAGAGCTAGCTCCCGCTTGGGGATGCTTTTTTCTTGATTTTGTATACTATTCATGTTGTATCCCGTGTGGGGGCCAGTATTTACAAAGGAGACTCTGCCGAAATTTTCAGTAAATTTTTGATGTTTTAAAAACCGCATAATTCGGCTTATGCTATTGAAATTACTTGCTTTAAGTTGGTTTTTCCTGCACTCTACTACTTTTCTTGGTTTGGATTTCTGGGTTTTCGGTTTACTTAGATTACGTACGTCTCGAGACGTTCGTAGTTTAAGTGCCGGTCATGTTCCGTACTTTCGGGTCGTGACAAAGTTGGTATCAGAGCGTTAGGTTTTAACCTTCGGAGCGTATGATGACCCTTGGTTGATGGAATAGGTGACTAAAGTAGAGTGACGTACCGTTGATATGTTCCGCGGCATATTTACGACACGCCACTCCACTTATGAGGCCTTAGGATGTACATTTCCTTGTTCAGTATTATATTCCTTCCTGATCTAGCCTCATCGGTACCAGTTTGGTTTTGCTGCTACGGTTACGGGCAGGGAGAGCTACGGCTAGAGTTGCGGTCAGCACAAGCTCGTCACGAACGAGGACTGACCAGGGCGAAATTCCGGCGACACACGATTGCAGAGATGTGTCTTTTTACTGTGTTTCCGCGCCACGAGCGTTTGGCGGATCGCCTTTATGAGGTTACTCGGAGGTGCTGATCGACACTAGAGAATTGAGCCAATGATGGAGGCCAGCCAGATTTTGATGACCGTTGGTGTGTTGCTTACTCCTGATGATTGAGGCACGGTTCAGCATGCAGACGAGTGAGCCAGTTATTGCTGCGAACGACGAGATATCGCCCCAGATGTTGGAGCTATTGCAGTATAAGTTGTACTAAGAGATGATAGGAGGTCGCTAGTCATCTAGGATGAATGACTAGGACATGTGGATCGTTCGCTTACCCCGATGCGAGGTCATCAGATAGATTGATTCCAGCTAGAGACGACTTCACGCAGAGACGTGAGGGTCGACAGAGACGATCGAATATCGGAAACCTATTATTCCAAGTTTAAAGTAGTCGGAAAGACATGCAGGCAATTCTATGGTCCCTCTAGAAGAATGAAACCATAACTCGACTTAATGACCGTGTGAAAGCCTTTGAACCTTCGGGTTTGCGGCAGTTCTACGGCGCCATTAGTGAGGCTTGGGTTTGCCCTTCTACGGCTGGACCACCGATGCTGTGGTATGTACTCGATACTATTAAACTGTACCCAAGATGTTGAGCCCTTGGGGGATTATGAGGTTTTGACAATCGATTGGATGGTTCGACTTAATTCGGATGCTAGGTGGTGAGATGCATTTCTTGGGAGACTCCAGATTCGAGGATAGTCGTTGGAGCTCAGTCCATGCAGCCGCGACGAGACGAGTCCAAAGCAGACGATATTAGAGAAAAGTGGAGTAAGAGGTTCGCACCAGATCTAGATGAGATGATGTTCCACTCCGCCGACATCGGAGAGGCGATGCGCATGCCGAGGCATGGTACTTGGACTTACCTTCCAGAAGGAGTCGCGATGAGTACGCAGTCGTTCCAGAGCAAGATGCAGATATAGGAAAGGACAACGACTTCTGGACAGTTGGCAGAGACGAGGCATGGAATAGACCGTGAGCAGGATTCCTCCCAGGCCACTGATGCAATGATATTTGCACCCAGGATCAGATGTGTCACGTGCATTCAGAGAGCCAGAGGCCGACGCCAGTGATATGCTGCCTTGATAAGGCCGATGAGCCGAGGGACTGAGAGATTTGTAATTCCCAATGAAGACCTTGACCCAGGAGTGGTCATTGTTACGCACACCAGCAGGCCAGGGTTCATGATCATCGACGAGACGTCCCATTAGTGACCGCGCCAGTTGGCCCGAGATTCTTAGAGGATGCGCTTGAGCAGTACTATTCCGCCATTATTGATTACGATGTTTTGGGTGATTTATTCGTATGATTTGATTTTGATGATTGAGGATTTACGATCTTTGCACAGTGTTGCACTTGATATCGTTTTCGTGCTTGGGTTTCACATGTTTGTGATTTTACGGTTTTAGACATTTGAGTTGATTTTGTGCGTATGTACGCATACGAATTGGTTTTTGCACTCAGTATAGTTCACATATGCTTGCAGTGCAGTGATACGCATTTTGTGCACTTAGATGCACTGGACTTCGATTTCGATTGTGATACTCGATATTTGTTTTATGCACCTTGTGCACCTGATTTGATTTTACGCATGTTCGGCGCTTGATATTGGATTTCATGATTTCGTGCATGATGGATGCCCCTGGTTTTGGGTTTTCGCGCATGATTGAGCGCAGGTTTTGAGATACGATTTTGGTGCACACCAGATGCACTAAATCGAGATTCTTCGTGCATGTTAGATGCACCTGATTTTGCTGTCAGGCACACATGTTGCCTACGACAGATGTTTCGTGCACACCCGACGCACTTAGATGTTGTTTTTGTGCGCATGTATGGCATATTCATGGATTTTGATTTCCGTGCGCACCAGACGCACGTAGCATTCATGTGCATATTTTGGGATTGATTTCGTATAGAGCAGTACGTTTTTATGATATTGCTATGTGTTTTCGTACTGAGCAGGACTAGTCAGAGGACAGTACCTGAATATATTTTGCATGCATTGATAGTTATTGAAGGGATTTCCAAAAAGCGAGCTATAGCCTCAGTATTTACCTACGTGTCTGATATGACACGAAATGTTTAAAACAAGGAGACCCTTCTAAATTGTTTCCAAAACGGCGGAACGTACATTTCAAACAAAGGTATATATGTATATAGTTATTTTCTTATGATAGACGTCTGCCACTGTGCAGTGTTATACGCGTTGCACAGCGACTTAAAGAGATTTGGCATGCATTTCCTTCAGATACTTACAGATATAGATTCGATATTTACATGTATAGTTTCGAGTTATGTCATATTGGTTTTGATTTGGATTTGGTATTGATGTCTTCTCCATGACTCCGATGATTGCGGGATGCTTGACGGAGTTTTGATTTGAGTTATATACTCATTTTTCAAGCGCATGCGCTGCGCTACGAATTGTTTTATGTAGTTACAATTTCGGAGCCCCGACGACTTGATGGTTTTTCTTAGATGTTTTAGTATTTGGGGGAGTTTGAATTTAAATTCGGGGACCGAATTTCTTTAAGGGAGGAAGATTGTAACGTTTTGAAAATCGTTTCGGTGAAATTTCGAAAAATCGGTAAAATAAGGGAGTTTTCTGTAAAAAGTCAAAATGCAAATATCTTATTATAAAAATTAAATATACATATTCTAGCTATGTAATTGCTATTATTTTGTGTTTATTGAGCAGCTGGTGAAATTTCAAATTTTCTGAAAAAAATATTATTTTATTATTATTTAAGCCGTCACTAATACATTTAATTAGGGAAAATTACAAATTGGAATGAGTTGAAACAAATTTTGTGCATCATAAAACATTAAATAAAATTTTATCATGTGGTTTTTGGAACAAAATCATTTGCCAAAATGGTTTAGAAATTATTGAAGAAAAAAGGCTTTTTTTTAGTGTAAATGGATGTTTGGGGTATTATATTTATCATTTTTCATCAACCCACACCCGTACCCACATCCACACACTCCCATTTACTTCTCCCCTTGAAGAATTCAGCAGCCCCCATTTATTTTTCCCCACTTGAATTTCAAAGGAAAGAAATGAAAGAAAAGAAAAGAAAATGGAGAAATGAGGTGGACCTTTGACCTTGAATTGACTTTGACTTCTCCCCCCACTTTCTCTACCTCCCTCTCTCTCCTCTCCCACTCCCATTCCAGCAGCCCCCCCTCTCCTACTGCAGCAACAGCCCCCCCAATTTCCCTTCACTTTTCTCTTCAAAACTTCATCAAAAATTGCCCCAAAATCCATCAAAAAAATCCCAAAACCCAAATCCGACTCCTACCCATTTTAGCTTAGCCCGTATAGCATGGATCTTTGTGAAAAGAGAGCATTTTGTGAGGCCATGGATGCTTGTGGATCTTCAAATATTTTTGGGTATAATTCTAAAACATTTTTGCTTAATTTGTTACTAATTTCTTAAAGCTAAACTACTTAAATGTTAATTAGGCTTAAGTTGCAAGTTTTGGAATTCAAGTTATGAATTTGAATGCAAGTTAGGGTTTTATAAAATTGGTGTATGGTTGTGTGTTATATTTAGGCTTTTTGTCATGTTAATACAAGATTAGTAGCTTGTGCTAATGGTTAGTTTAAAAATTGTGTTAATTTGCTAATTTGCTTACTAGGTTTTTGAAATTGGTTAAATACTTGGGATTAAAAATGTGTTTAGGTTTTTCATGACTTCATTAACTTTATTAAGCGTGGTTTAATGCTTTAGATCATGCAAATCTAAGCTAGATTGTAGTTTGTGCATTTTTGCTATGAAATTGTTAAAAAGGGTATTTTGTAAACTAGAATATTAGGTTTTTTGGAATTTAATGAGATTAAATTCCGGAAATTGTTTCTATGACTTATTTAAGATATTTAATAAGTATATTGGCCGCTACATTCATTTAAACATCATGTTTTGTATAAAAACGGCGAATTATGCTTGCTAGATTTTCGGAAAAATGACTTTTTAAGTGAAATTGGGGTTTTTGTGAGTTTTAACCTAGTTCATATTAAAATTAGTGTTCGTGAATGCGCAAATGAGTGTGATTGGATTTTTCTCGGTGGTTTTACGTTTGTACATCGACATCGAGGGTTGGTTTGACTATTCTTGCATGCGTAGGCGATGGGTTTGGACCTATGCGTGATACGCGTGCCGATTTGATTTTCGTATGCCGTTTCGATTTCGAATTTAGTTTTAATGCGATATGGTGCGTTATGATATGTAGGTACCCCCATGTGGACTTCGAGACGACAAGCAAGCGCGTGGCGACGTCGGCACCGGCTAGCGAGGACCAGGTGAGTAGATTTATATCTACGGGGAGAAGTCGGGTGGATGGCGTATAGCACATCCGCAGTCCGTGGTAATGTATACGGATGCGTATACACACCAACAATTTATGATATGTTGTTAGGATTTATTATTGATGATTTTAGATGGATATTGGTGTTGGATTGGTGCATGGTTACGAAACCTTAGGTAGTGGGTGCACTACACTTACACATACACACATATACATACTTGCATACATTCCTAATTTCATATGTGCGTGTATGGGAATATATATTTATGTGTTCACATGGGTATAGGACTATGTGTTCATATACTGGATTTGAGGATAGTATTTGGAATTTGAGATGAGTCGATGAGATTAGGCTTGAGGCCAGGAGATCGGTGATGTGATTTGGTTCGTATTGAGATACGACATGATGTTTTAGCGGGTCTTCTGACGTAGTAATTCTTACACCCGCATGCATACATAGATGGCATCAATATTGTACTAGACGTAGGACATTATTCCGGATCATGATATTTGATAAAGAAGATACCAAATGAATAGTGTGATTGATGTAACTTTGACCCGTACCCAGATTTGGGGATGCCGTACGACGGATTTACGCACGAGCTATATATTGATGATTGATCCGCACTCTTGACTTGGGATGTCTGATTATAGATATGGTATCGGATATGATATTATTGAGGCGGGATCACCGACTAATATATATACAGGTATGTATATACATCGACTCAGATGTTAGGCGGTTTCCTTACCTGTAGTCCAGCTGGTTAGCTTAGCCCTTTAGTTTAGTTTAGTTGTTAGATTAGATTCGATTCTTACCTATTTCAAAAACTAACGAATCGTGGGTATTTTAAAAGACAGCCCAAGGGATCCTACGGAGATTTCAAAAGACGTATCTTTTCATAAAAACCCCATAGCCCCTATTTTCAAAACCCCATGATTCGTGTTATTTCAAAAGGCACCATTTGTAGGACTTATATTAGATTAATGCAGATTAGTTATAGTTGCGTCTAGTTTTCAGCTCCCGCACATTATTGCTGTTCGCTCTGCCTCGCATACTTATTTTGCTGCATATTCCATTATTGATATCATGCTGTTAGGACACCAGCACCATTACCGATGATGCGTATGTACCACGTACACCTACTTGCCGGCTCACACACATCTTCATCGGTAATTGCCATGTCACGTACACTTTAGAGAATATATTTGCTTGACTTAGCTTGTTAGTTAGTAGTTTGATATGATATTAGTGTACCTGCCTTACATGCCTAGTTTATTAATCATACATTGCAACTTGGTTATTGATACCATATGCATTCATTATCATTGACATATGCACTTATGATGATTTCTTGAGATTTATGATATTTCTGGATTTCGGGGAAAGCCGCAAAATTTACAACTTATGATCTTTTAAAATATAAAATATTGCGGTTTTCTAGTGATGTAAAGTGTCGTCCACCATGAGTTTGTTGTGGTTTTCGAGATCCATGTCGAGGAGTGGAGGAACCGTCACGGGTACATGGTGGGCTCGGTGCGGTACCCCGGGGCAAGAGGAATGTGGTGTTGACGTTGAGCCCGGCAGGGGAGCACTACCGACCGGTGATATTACCCGACGCGTCGGATATCCGGAGGATACCGTCGTGGTCTTGAGATGGATGGTAGGGGCCGGTCTGGACTGACGGCGCCCTAGATATTGAGATTGAGACATTGATATTTCGAGACAGTGAGATTTATGTTTTGTGTCGATACTAGACACTGTTGATACTGATTTCATTTATGGTACCTCACTTTAAAAATACAGAAATCTCACTAATTTATGAAAACAGTTTCTTCATTTACATGTATTCTGTTTTCATGCATTCATACCTCACTCATATGATATATTGCTACCTGAGGCACTGACACGGGCACATGAGTTTACACTCGGGTTAGATACTACCCTAGCCATTGTTATAGGCTGCATGATATATACATTTTTGAGGATATATTATGATCATTGACCTAGGATTGCGTTATTTATGCGATTTCTGTGCGTAGATGTTTTTCTATTCACGAGTTGGCAACTCACCCCCGTTGTGCCCCAGTTTCTTGCAGGTTTTGCCGTACAGCTTTAATTACGCCTTTGCGGGCTCAGTTTCATTCGGGTGACTTGCTAGTAGGTGGGTTTTTCTTGTATCGTACCCATCATATTACCTTGTATAATATTATTCCGTTTTATCTAGTAAAGTCCATCAACCAAACATGTATTTATTGAGATAGAGACCAGTGTTGTTTATTCTTTTGACCTTAGAGTCGCTCGTTATATTTCTGGTGGTTTTGAGTTTCCTTTTGAGTTTTGATCCTCGCCGTTGGCGTTGTATATTATATTGCTTGTGTGGTTGTGACCGTCGATTGACGAAGAGCTAGCTCCCGCTTGGGGATGCCTTTTTCTTGATTTTGTATACTATTCATGTTGTATCCCGTGTGGGGGCCAGTATTTACAAAGGAGACTCTGCCGAAATTTTCAGTAAATTTTTGATGTTTTAAAAACCGCATAATTCGGCTTATGCTATTGAAATTACTTGCTTTAAGTTGGTTTTTCCTGCACTCTACTACTTTTCTTGGTTTGGATTTCTGGGTTTTCGGTTTACTTAGATTACGTACGTCTCGAGACGTTCGTAGTTTAAGTGCCGGTCATGTTCCGTACTTTCGGGTCGTGACAAGGATATTCAGGAATACCACTATGCAAAGCAAGAACTAGAGAAGCTAACAAAAAACAAAACTGGGTGAGTTATAGCATTTGCTAGTTTCGCTAAAGATGTCACTCCCAGTGAAGGGATCTCGGCTCTTTCCTCATCAAATGATGTGCTGGATATTCATCAAGGAATACCACTATGCAAAGCAAAAACTGGAGCTACCCTTTTTGAAAATTTGATTCTACAACATCATTTTGGTTTCTTTCTTTTCATTAATCTCATTGATGAAGTCCCATCATTTAATGTTTCCTAAACATCACAGAAAAGTGAAACGAAAATAGAACGTATGCTTATGTCATCCGCATTCGCCACTGGGTCCCGTCATCCACCATTAGGTTACTTAACTACTGGCAGAGCGGGGGCTGGACTAGCGCGGGTGCAAAACATAAGCAACGTTTATTATATATCATATATATAAAATAACATTCATCTCACACAGTTATTATTAGTGATATATACTCTAGAGGTCATTATTGTATCATACTGGATTGTATATTACTTAATGGGAGCTTGGGATATATATGAATATTGTAACAGTCTTGCTCGAAATGGCAGTTTGCTACCTGGTTTGTTTCAACCTCAATATGTGCATGTGTTTTCTTAGCATATCGCTTATACATATTGGTAGAGCCCTTAGGATCTTTTTTTGATTACCAGCGTTGTCATAGCTGTCACACTGGTGAGGGCTTGATAATCTATAAGCACATCCTATACAGGTCCCTAGTCATAGGATTATCGAGACGGGGCATCAATACTCCACAGTAGACTAGTGTATATGCTTCTCATCCCAGCAGAGGAGATGGTCTGTCCCACAGCCATTAGTACGTCGTACTGGAGATAGTATGCAGGTGCTCATTAGGTTATGAGTACACTGGACATGACTCACCGGGAACTGTTGGTGGGTATTATACCTATCATTTGGTAGCAGTTCCCAAGTGACATGAGTACAACTTATTCCGTCGACTTGACACTGCTATTTCGCCTCGAGTGTGTTCCCACTGTACATTGATTACTACCCTATCATGGCTCAAAGGAGTCATGCTGACAGGTAGTAGTTGGGTGCAGTCCCGATGCACTTAGAGGCAGTGGCGATTAGATATGATTCGTCTCTCTCGGTATTAGGGGTTTATATCGCGCTGTGTTCGGAAGGCCATTACACAAAGTCCTTGGCCAAGGTAAGCGAAATTAATTGGTAGGTACTCCAGTAGTTTCTCAGGGTATTTTGGACTGTTCTCCGACACGACTTATTGCGCTACTAGGGTTCTAACGATTACCGCCCCTAGGCCCGATATGCGATACTCTTAGACGAACAGACCAGACTGTACAGAGGTTGTCACATTCAGGCTCAGTAGGAGTTCAGATGAGTTAGCTCATCGGCCTTCTTATCGACATCTACCTGGGTAGCCGTTACGTGCAGCTAGTACCGCTTGCGGCTTGTGGTTAACCCACTGCCAGCGTAGTGTCAAGTCTTTAGAGTCTCACATATAGAGTTTCCCTGCACCGGGGAAAAGGTGTAGCGGCCGTATGGTTTTACGGCAGGGCTTCGATCACTTACGCGCACTTGTGCATGTATAATGATCGGACGGATAATACTAGTGGGCTTTGGTTTAAGCCGGATCTTATTATTATATTGATGGATTATTTTCGTCTCTTTGTATTCGTGTTCTTTGGAATGCGGATACGGGTATGTATATACGGATGATGGGCATTCTCATAATTCCTCGAGATTGGCTTCTAGAAGGGGGACAACTATTAGAGTTTTATTCTTTATGGATTAAACTTTATTTGGATGAAAGAAATGAGGTGGATTTTGAGCATTGAACCTATCATGGCTACTTGGTGACTCATGGTCATAAGTCACCACAAGATATTTGTGAGGGTTTGTTGATATTTTATTATGATATTTATCTCATAAAATATCTCATATTCATTATTCTATCCTAAATGGGCATCCATGCGTCCTTCAAGCTCACAACTCCTTTCTCATTTCCTCAAGCATCTTCTCTTCATCAAAAACCCTAGACCTCTCATGAGTTAAGAAACCTAGGGTTCCACGAGACAAATCTCTCCATCTTCTCACTCTACACAACCTAGGACTTCTAGTTTAGCGAACTAGAAGCCGTAGTTACCTAGGATTTGAGGTAGGAGCTCGGACTATAGACTCTCGGCTGGATCGTCTTTGACTCAAGGAGGCCATCGAGGTTGCGTCGATCCGTTATGATCCTTAGAGCCCATGAAGATGAGGAGGACAGCGATGAAGACCCGAAGGACATGTATCGTGAGGTATAACTTCGTATCCGAGTAGTTAAATCTCAAGTAGTTTGCTAGCTATGGTTTATGTTCGATCCTTGGTTCTAGTCGGTGTTGCGAAGCCCGTAAAAATCATTTTTAGCAATTTCCACCTCCCCGTGAACACGTGGGGTGTGCGTCATCGACTTACAATGGTATCAGAGCCACTCATAAACCACAGATAGCTTGTAGCGATGTTAGAAATCCGCCGTTTTTGTCGCGCAAAAACTGCCGAAAAAACAGTTTCCAAAATTGATGTTTTGAGTTGTTTGCACATCCCGCAGGCTCATGGTTTGAACCGAGAAGCCGCTGGGTGGAGCGTGCACACCACGGGAACCCTCCAGGGGGGCCGAACGGCTGGGCCCACTCCCCGAGACCACCACAAGGTGGTCTTGGCGGTGGGGACCCGAAACTGCCCCACCTTGGGCAGTTTCGGGTCTGCCTCACCCCGTGGCCACCTCGTGGTGGCCTCGGCGGTGGGGTACCCCCTATAGGCCCCTGATTCGAAGTTAATTTCATGCTCTAACTTCCCGCAAAGGTTTGGGCATGTTTCATTTTTATTCGGACTTCCGAATTGGTTTAAAATGATCGGTTTTGGAACTTTAGCTCACTGAATTTTTCATGTTTTAGAAAAATTGTTTTAGTTTGCTAATTGTGTGCGGAATTCTAATGTCGCGGTTACTTTACAAGTTTTGTGATGTGTATATGTATTTGGAAACGTTGACTAATTGCTATATGTCGATTAGTCGGGATTGCACATATCTGTGATGATGTTATGTTGGTTTGTGTATATGAACTTGTTGGATCGTCGTGGATGAATAGCCGAAGATGTGAGATAAGGGTTCTCATTCTTTAATTTGATGTAAAATTTGTAAAATGATGTAATATTATTTTTGTGGGGCACATCCAGGTTGAGGTTTTATCCACTGTTGTATTATTTCTTTTACAGTTTTTGCTCCTAGAATAGACCCTTGGGGGGTGCACAAACTATCGGGTACTTTGAAGTGCCGAGTGCCCTACCCACTTTGTTGAGGGAGGTTGCTTCACTTCGGGTATTTGGCTGGTAGTTTGCTGCACCATGGTGGGGTTTGGCTATTCGTCACGACCGTGGAATCCGTCTTTCGTTACAGGCTCAAACAAAACGCGGAATTCCTAGTATATCCATTATGTTCATCGGTGATCTGGAATGCCTATTATTGCGTGAGACGAATGTATATATCTCTATATGATATCTAGTAGGCGTTGCTTATGTTTTGCATCCGCGCTAGTCGAGCCCCCGCTCTGTCGTTAGTTAAGTAACCTAATGGGTGATGACGGGGCCCAGTGGCGAATGCGGATGGCATAAGTGGACGTCATATTTTCTTCTTTTTCTGTGATGATAGGAGTAAATGATGGGACTGCATTACATTAATGCAAAGCAAACAATCCAAAGCTGAATCGTTGGAACAAATTTTAAAACCACTCGGTTATTTTAAAACTAGAGAATTTTATATGCGGATCTTAAACCACTCGTTTTAAAAGCTATCAGGTTCCTTCGATTATATCAAGTTCACTACGTTCACGGTTTTGCCAAAACCATTCGTAGCCCTCCGTCATTTCAGTTGAATATTCAGTAGTATTCAGGCTATGTCTTTTGACCTTCGCCAAGGCATAATGATTGGTAGCTGCAGGATATTCAACTGTAGCATAGATAGATGTGTTGGTTTGGGACAACCGTACTACTATTTTGGCCTTCGTCAAGGGTTTATACGGGTGGGTTCAAATTAACCTGGACAATGACGGGTAGAACTTGACATGTGACTTATGATATGTTGGCCTTCGTCAAGGTCATAAGAGCATGGGGCAAAAATCCACATCGGGGGTTTGTAAGGAAATTGAAACTTGCTAGTGATGCATACCATTTGGAGTGTGATAATGTTGGTAAGATTCCTTCAGGATTATCACACATTGATATTTGTATCCCGATCCTACTGTGAGTATCCGCTACTCCTCGGGACATTCTTCACTTAACGATCAATGCTATAAACCAAGTAGGTGTCTAGAACAGTGTTAGCGGGGATACGCCTCTAGGGAAAAGAGGTTTTTTAATTAAGGAATTTCGCGAAAGCGTCGTAAAACCTCCCTCGAAGTACCGACACTAGCCTGGCCGAACGATTAAGCAAATATTGTACGGTGAGATCAATCCCGACTAATTCTTCTTTTATGGTTTGAGGAAGGATTCGAGAAACAGTGGGAGCCATCTGTTTAGATAAATTAAAAACCAATCTAAACTTGCAAGAGTATCATGACGAGTGTTTTCTTCTCTCTCTCCTAATTGCAGCGACCTGGTGACCAGATTAGGTTACAGATAGATAATAAAATGACTGAGTTATACTATATTGATCGGCAAAGGTTTGTCCAGATGTCCATTACCTATAACAAGCTGGACCACCTCATTACTACTCAAGCCCCCGCCGTCCTAGGTCCAGTTTCCACCTTCGCGGATAAGGACATCCGTAAGACAAGGGAATAAGACTATGCGATTGCCAAGTGCCTCGTGTTGGCCTCAATTGATGGTGTATACCAAAGGCAGCACGAGAAGATGGACTTAGTTTTTATCTTCCTCCATAACAATGTTTTATATGGAGAGTAATCTCGTATCGCAAGATATGATACCTTGAAGGAATTTCTTTAAGCGAGGTTGGCTGTCGGATCATTTATAGGGGACCACGTCCTTACAATGATTAGCTATATTAAAAAGCTCACGGACCTGGAGACCACGTTGGAGAACGAGTCATATGCTTACTTAATTCTACAGTCCCTACCTCCTACTTACGCCCAGAGGATGAAAGTTATACTTCCAGTTGAGGGCATCCTGAAGGAAACCAGGGAGACACTCACTCTGCTTATTGGGGAATCTTCCTCTTCTGGATCTAAGGCGGATGCCAAGGGTGAGAAGAAGAAGACCTCCACAAAGCCGATAGGCGGTGTCGGCAAGGTAGAAGAAAAGGGAAGGGCAAAAGTTTCGGGGTTAGCTGTAGGGAAGGAGGATATTCTTATTGTTACGGGAAAGGGCATTGGCAGAAGGGATGTAGGGCTTGGAAAGCCAGAATCCAGGATTCGAAGCATGTTGTGGCTTCGACTTCGGGTGTGTTTGTGATTGAAAACAGTCTGTCAATTAACTCTACTTCCTGGGGACAAAATACTAGATCAGGATCTCATATCTGTAATTCATTACAGGCTTTGAGAAACCGTAGAGTTATCAGGGCAGGTGATATAACTTTTAGGGTTACTAACGGAATGAGCGTGGATGCTGTATCCGTAGGGTATATCATCTAGAATTGACAAGTGGGCAGATATTGATTCTACGTAACTGTTTGTGTGTACCAAGTCTAGTTTGTAAGCGATATGGTTCACATCCACACAAATCAATGTTTGATTGGGTCAGGTACATTAGAGGACAGTATATATTGAATCAAGCTCAGGTTTTCAACGTCCAAAACACACTTAAAAGAAAGTCTTCAGAATTAAATAAAACTTTCTTATGGCATTATAAACAGGGTCACATCAATGAAACACGGTTGTCGAAGTTACATAGAGAGGGATATTTTGATCTGTTCGAATATCAGTCTTATGCAACTTGTCAATCTTGTCTCATAGGAAAGATAACAAAGACTCCATTCACTGGACACGGAGTAAGAGCGAGAGAGCTTTTGGGACTCATACACAGCAACATGTGTAGTCCAACATCTACAGATGCACGAAGTGGTTATTCCTATTTCATTACTTTTACTGATAATTTCTCTAGGTCAGGACATGTCTTCTTGTGAAAGCATAAATCCGAACCCTTTGAAAAATTCCCTGGAATATAAGAATGAAGTGGAAAAACAAACAGGCAAAGGTATCAAGACAATGAGAACTGATCGACATGGTGAATACTTAATTTGCCAAGTTCCTGGATTACCTAAAAGAGAATGGAATTCTCTCTCAGCTTACTCCTCGATACACACCACAACACAACGGTGTATAGGAAAGGCGGAACAGAACCCTATTGGATATTGTTCATTCCATGATGAGTAACGCTGAGTTGTCGTGATCCTTCTGAAGTTATGCACTAGAATCACTGCATATCTTTTGAATAAGCTTTCTACCAAGACTATGCCAACCACACCATATCATATGTAGAGTGGGAAGAAACCCTATCTTCAGTATCTGAAGATATAGGGATGTCCAGCTTTTGTTGAAAAGCAGTATGCGGACAAGCTCGAGGCACACTCAGTACTGTGTAGGTTTGTGGGATACCCAAAGAACTCCAAGGGGTATCTTTTCTATTACGCAGAGGAACAAATGGTTTTTTGTTCCTCGTCATGCCCACTTTTTAGAAAATCAATTTTTTAGTAAAAGGAAATAGTGGGAGCACAATAGAACTGGAAAAAATTTCAGAACCACAAACTATTATTGAAAGTATGGTAGAACCAGAGGTTTCAAAAGAAGCGGACAACCCTACGCCAATCTGCAGGACTAGTAGGCAGTCTCATCCACCCGAGAGATACTACGGCTTTCTCATAAACGGGGATCGCGAGGATTGCATCATTGACAATGATGAGCCAACTAGCTTCCAGTAAGCATTCAGAGCGGCGACTCGGTAAAATGAATGGATATAATGTGGACTAAGATAGAGTCCATGTACACAACAAAGTATGCACTTTGAACATTGCTCCAGAAGGGGTAAAACCCATAGGCTGCAAATGGATCTTCAGAAAGAAGATTGGTGTAGATGGATAGGTTGAAACCTATAAGGCTAGACTTGTTGCAAAAGGTTTTTTTTTCAAAGACCTGGTTGGACTGTGATGAAACCTTTTCTCTAGTGACTATGCTCAAATCCATTCGGATCCTTCTTGCCATTGCTGCCTTCCAAGATTGTGAGATCTGGCAGATGGACGTAAAGACGACTTTTCTAAATGGTTATTTGGAACGGTGCGTCTATATGGATCAGCCAGAGGGTTTCAATCAGAGTGGGAGTAGCGGGACAATGTGCATGTTTCTTAAGTCCATTTATGGACTAAAGCAGCATCGCGGAGTTGGAATATCGGTTTTTATTGAGACAGTCAAAGAATTCGACTTTATCAAAAAATCCAGATGAACCATACATTTATAGTAAGATTGTAGCAAGAACTGTGAAATTCCTCGATGAGTATGTGGATGGCATTCTCTTGATAGAAAATGACATTCCTATGCTACAATCAGTCAAAGGATTCTTGCCACAAAGGTTCTCCATGAAAGACCTGGGTGATACCAACTACATTCTGGGGATCATGATCTATCGTGATAGATCAAAGAGGATGGTGGGACTTTCACAGTCAAGGTACAACAACACCATCCTAAAAATATTGAGTATGGATGATTCTAAGCACGGTAGTCTACCGGCTTGTCACGGAATCACTCTCTCCAAAGAGATGTCTTCAAAGACTGATTTAGAAATGGCTCGCATCACATCTATACCCTATGCTTCTGCGGTGGGCTCTATAATGTATGTGATGTGGTGCACCAGACCAGATGTTGCTTACGCACATAGCATGGTAAGCCGGTATTAGTCAAACCCAGGGGAGAAACACTGGATAGCAGTAAAGAACATTCTCAATTACCTGAGAAGGACTAAGGAGATGGTCTTGGTGTATGGCGGAAAAGACCTCCAGATCAAGGCCTTTGCTGATATCAAGCTTCCAGAGTGATAAGGATGACTCTAAGTCCATGTTGTTGGGTTACCTACAATGGCAGCAAGGTTTCGGGTGGCATCTCCCACACCAATTTTAAATTTTGCCATTATAGATAACCCTAAACCTAGGATGTTAACTAGAGAATCAAACCAAAACACACAAAGTAAACAACTTTACTTCTAAGAGTTTAGGATTACAACCTTTGTAATCCGTTCCTTCACTTCATAAGCTCCGTGTTGAGGTCCCTTTGCTGCGATCATCAAAAACTCAGACTCTAGAGAGGCTCCATGAGGTGAATGAGGCATCTTTCTTGAAGTCTTCATCTTCTAAGATGATCTACCTTGAAGAATCTCTAACCCAAACTTACACTTCACTAATGAAGTTATTAGTGAAGTGAACACCCTAATCTATGTGGCTAGAATAGATGAGAATGATGAAGTAGCAATTTTGCTCTCTTTTGTTTTCAATTTCTCACTTTAAATCATCACACACAAAAAGCCAGAAAAGCTTTCAAGAAAGGAAGAAGAAGAGGAATTTCTTTTGTGATAAATAATGAATTATTGTTGTGGTTACAATTGCAACCTAGGGTTAAGCATGACATGCTCAACCCTTGTAGAGACTTTATCATGGGTTAAGGTTTGGGTTGGGTTAACAAATATCTAGCAAAAAATATCAAGGAAAATGGACAAAGTCAAAGCATCATGAAGATTCCTCAAAGCTCATCCAAAACCTAATCCATAACCTTAACCCTAATCCAAACCCTAACATGGTTAAATCTCAAGACCTTTGTTGCATTTGTAACCCTAACATGTTACACTATTATATATCACATATATAATAAATAATGTAACAAAATAAAATAATATAATTAACATATATCGCATATACATCAATGTATTATCCAAGTGAGAAAAAGAATCAATAAAGCGAGCTTATATTAGTTAATGTAACGTAATATATGTTAGTTATATGTATGCCCTAGAGGCCATTACTGTACATTGGATGTATATTGTAGTGGATGCTGGGACATATATAGGGAGGACTTTCTTGCTCGACATGATAGTATGCTATCTGGTTGCTCTTTACCTTAACGTGTACACTGTTTGTCTCTCTGTTACATGTTGGTAAAGCCCTTATGATGTGTACTTGACTATCTGGACTATGATGCGGATCATACTAGTGGGGACATGGTAGTCCATAAGTACATCCTTCAAAGTCCCTAGTCGTGAGTGTATCGAGACGGGGCATCGATATACCAGAGTAGACTAGCGTATACCTTCTCGACCCATACAGATGGGCGATGGATGATCCCATATCCATTGGTGTTTGACATCGGAGATGATATACGGGTGCTCAGTAGAGACTGGGTACACTGGACGGACTCGCCGAGAACTCCCAGATGGTATTATACCTTACGTCAGATGGCGGTTCTCTGGTGACACTGGTACAGAGTAGTCTGTTAACCCGAGATCGTCATAGAGTCTTGTGTGGTTCCCACTGTGCTTTGATTTCCATCTTACCACGTCCAAGAGGGCGTGCAAAACGGTGGCTTTTGGGTACAGTCCCGAATCACATGGAGGCAATGAGCGATAGGAGGGGATTCGTCTCTCCCGGTATAGGGAGTTGATGTTGCGCAGTGTTCGATTGGCTATGACCGGAAATCCCTGGCCAGGGTTGCTGAGATTTACTGGTAAGTGTTACCTGTAGTTTCTCGAACTGTTATAGACCTCATATCGACACGACTTATCGAGCTATTGGGGTCTGACGTTTACCACCCCTAGGCGAGATATGCGACATATCAGACGATCAGACCGGACTGTACGGTAGTGTTACTGGTTGGATTCACTGGAGTGTGAGCGGGCTTGCTCGTCGATCTTCTGATCGCTCAATACCCGGGTGGCCGTTACGTTTAGCAGACTGTTTGCGGCTTGTGGGTGTTTGATATGATCATCATCTGCTGCCGGCGTATTGACGAGTCTTTAGAGTCCTACACAGAGGTTTCCTGGCTCAAGCAAAACGAAATAGGAGTGCATATGAGATATGTGCGGGACCGAGAATGATACCAGTATGTGATACTGTATCCGATTCTCGCGATATGTAACATTGATCGGTTATATGCGTTATAGCCGGGTTATTGGATCAAGTGTTGATTCGATAAGATTGTTACTATTTATATTAGTCGGTTATATGCGATATGACCGGGTCGTTAAATCAAGTGTTGATTTAATGATTTAATGTATAATTATATATTTGATATATCACTTTACATTAACTAGTATCGGTTCACTTTAAATGGATTTTCTCACTTGATTTGTGCAAGTTGTATATGTGATATACTTTTGTGCACATGATTGTATCATGTTTGATGATACATGCTTATTTGGTTAAGTGTAAAGAATTAAACCTTGGTTAAGTATATGGTTAGGTTTTTATTTATTTATCCATTCATTTATCTATTTATTTTGGATTAATAAAGAGAGAAGAAAAACAAAATGGTTGCTCTGATTCATGAAGTTTCTTGAAGCTTCATGCAACTTTGACCATTTTGTCTTCATCTCCTTAACCTAACCATTCACTAACCCTAGTCTATTCTCTATACCTAACTATGGTTGGAATTATGATAAGGATTCATTTTTCTTTTCAATTCTAATTAACTTATGATAATACTTATCATATTAGCTTCTTCTTCTTCATCTTCTTCAAAGAAGAAAAGCTAGACTTCATCAATGGTGATTGATGAAAAAGAGTGAGAAATCCAATTCTAAAGTCTACCCACTTCCTATTTCTTCATCCTCTACCTCTTGCCAAGTAGTAGAGTGTGTTTTCTTCACAAGTTTCATGACTTGGTGAAGTGGGAGCTTGATCTTGTGATGCTTCGACGTAGATCATCTTCGGCACGAAGCCGACGACCTTGCCCGCCCATTTCTCCGATGAAGCTGACGCTAGAGCCCGGGATTCCATTTGGACAGCGATGAGACTTCATTGCGGAGCTATGGAGGTGGAGGACCGGATCTACAAAGGTTGTATTTCCGTTCTCTTAGTAAAGTAGTTTACTAGTTGCATCTTTCGCCTAAATTTCTAGTTAACGATCCGTAGTCTAGGGTTTCTCGGCACCGTAAAATTTAAAATTGGCATGGTTGATGCCTTGTGAGACCTCTTGAGAGTGCCTAGGAACCCTACAGTGGTATCAGAGACTAGCTAGAGCCTTAGGCGAAGTCCAGACGACGTTTGAAATCCGAACGAACCCGAAACCCATTTCCAAAATGCTCTCTGTCCAATTTTTAAAAATCTGGATTTTTCCATATTAAAAATATGCAGAAAATTAAGCAGGGTTTTTTATGAATTACTGTGCAAAACGGAGCTCTAACTCCGTCAACCCGCCGCGGAGCAGCGGCCTTACCCCACGTGTCGCGGCGGTTCCGCGGCCGTTATGTTGAATCTTTGACTTTTGTTTGCACAGTAATTGTTATATTTGACTCCTGTGTTTTCTGGATAATTTTAATATTTTATTCAAGAGTTGAATTTTCTGGGGTTGTTTTGGGGATTCGTATATTCGATCGGATTATCAAATTTTGTCTGTGTGGCTTTCCGAGTATTTTAAAATATGTTAAAAAGTTCGACCGGATATAAATACCCAACTTTTCTCCTGTCGGGAAATTTCCAAGTGTTGGATCTTTCCGTGGTTTAATAACGTTCTAAGTAGTGCAAGTAACGCGATGGTCCCTCTAGAAGACAACAAACCTTAACTCGATTATGTGACCGTCTTGAACTGCCCTTTGAACCTTCGGGTTTGGGGCAGTACGGCGTGCCACATGTGAGGCGTTGGCTTGACCCTTCTACGGCTGGACCGTTGGTACTGAGGCACGAACTGAATGTTTTTAGACTTGTTTCATGTGTTGATCTGTATCGGGAAAACTTGGGTGTTTGAATGTTCGATCGGAAAGTTTAACATTTTCTATTTATCTGGAATGGGATACAATAATTGGAATTCACAAGTAGTTATGAGATAACTGAATGAATGTTATAAACATAGCAGTTTAGTCTCACTTGATCGGTTACCACGGAATTTTGATGTGATCAAAAGTCCGTCGCAATCACGTAGCGTACGCGGATACTCGCCGGGTAAACTTAATAGACAGCCTCACTCCATAGCCCCGACCAAATGACTGTAGGAGAACCCCGTCGCCGAAAGCATCCGTCCGGGTGCTCGCGGTAGCGGTGTTCCGCCTTGGTGCTCTTCGTCGACGGTATCGGGGGTGCAGCCGTCTACTGAAGTTTGCGACGAGCAATCGATCAGGATGTCGGGAATCTTGTTGAATTGCCCGACTTGATATTGAAAAGAGTTTTCGATTTTGAGACTAAAATGCGGGGTTTATAATTGTTAGGCATGCGATGTCTAAGGAATTCATTTGATTAGGCATACGATGTCTAAAGAGGTTGCGGATTCCAACTGTTGTAGTTTTACACTTTCTTTTCTGTGACAGTAAGTGTAATATGTGATATCGCCGGTTTCGCTGCTATATGTCAACGACAATTGGGATGCGCATATTTAGTTACGTTGATGTCATGTGATGTTATGTGTTGCTGGATATGTTATATTGGATCGTCGTGTTTGAATAGCCGGGGGTTTTTATGTGAGATGAGTGTTTTTCATTTTCATTCATGTAAAAACTTGTATGTAATATTCTTTTATTGGGGCACTTCCAGGTTGCGGAAGATGTCACCCTCTGTATATTATTTACTTTTCCGCACTAGGATAGACCCAAGGAGGGGAGCACAAGTATCCGGGTTCTGGAGTCCAGTGGGAGACCAACTCGAGGAGTCGAGTTTGGGTCTCCTAACTCTAGAATTGGTAGGGTTGCTTGCCGCTCTCGTAGGGGTCTAGGGGTGTGGGTTTGGCTATTCATCGCGACCGTGGAATCCGTGTTTTATACTGGCTCATATTGAAAACACGGATGTCCTAGTATATCCAATATTTTGTTGGAGATAGTGCCCTCAGAGTCAATTATTAGGTCACAGGTACGTGATTGTAATGATTGATGGAGGACCTATCCCGGTAGGACAGTCTTACTCGAGATGATAGTATACTATCTGGTTTACCTTTATCATCGTGTACTGTTTTAAGTGACCTGACACGTCGCTATTACACGTTGATAGAGCCCCTAGGATTCTTGCTTGACCACCAGCAGTATGAGGGCGATCATATAAGTGGGAGCTGGGGGTCTATAAGCATATCCTTAAAAGGTCCCTAGTCGTGAGAGTTTCGAGACAGGGCATCGATTCTCCATAGTAGACTAGTGTATACAGTCGAGACCCCGACGAGGGGCGGTGGCCGGTCTCACAAGCCACTGGTGTCAGTTGGATCACCTAAGATGTATACGGTGCTCATTGGGTTATGAGTACACCGGACAGGACTCGCCGGGAACATGCTAGTTGGTAATATACCAGACGTCAGATGGCAGTTCCCTGGTGACATGTGTGCAGGTTAGTTCATCGACCTGGGGATCGTCATTTGTCTTGTGTGAGTTCCCACTGTACTTTGATTACTACCCTACCACGGCTCAAAGGAGTCGTGCAAACAGGTTTTAGTTGGGTACAGTCCCGAGCCACATGGAGGCAGTGAGCGTATCTTCAGGGGTTCGTCTCTCCTGGTATTGGGGGTGAGGTCTGAAAGGTTCCTAGGCACCCTATAGTGGTCTCACAAGGCATCGAACATGCCAATTTAAAATTTTTTGTGCCGAGAAACCCTAGACTACGGATCTTTAACTAGATGTTTAGGCGAAATAGATAACTAGTTAACAGTTAACTACTAAGATACGGATATACAACCTTTGTAGATCCGGATTTCCGCCTCCTTAGCTCCACGTGGTGATGTCCTCGCTGTCCATCATGAATCCTCGACTCGATCATCGGCTTCATCGGGAAAATAAGCGGAATAGGTCGTCGGCTTTGTGTCAAAGACGATCTACGTCGAGGTTGCACAAACTCAAGCTCCGACTTCACAAACTTGTGAAACTTGTGAAGTAAACACCCAAAACAACTTAGCAAGAGGTAGAGGGTGAAGAAATAGGAGGTGGGTTCACTTTAGAATTGGATTTATCTCACTTTAACTCAAGTTGCCATTGATGGACCTTGAGCTTTTCTTTTGAAGATGAAGAAGAAGAAGAACTAGAATTATGATAAGTGTTATATAAAATAAAAAGAAAAACTATACTTATCATAACTCTAACTCAAGTTAGGTGTAGAGAATAAACCATGGTTAGTAGAGTGGGTTAGGGTTAAACAAGAGGATAAGAATGGTTGCTAAAGTCAAGGGTTCAAGAAGCTTCATACAAGAAACAAATATAGCCACCATTCTCATTTTGAATTTATCCACATAAATAAACAAATAAATGGATAAATAAATATGGAAAACCCTAATTACAAAATAACCATGGTTTAATTCTATTTACTTAACCATATGATCAAGTATCATCAAACATGATACAAAAAGTGCACAAAAGTATATCACATATACAATGTGCAATCCAAGTGAGAAAAATCCGTTTAAAGTGAACCAATACTAGTTAATGCAATGCAATATATCAAATATATAATTATGCATTAAATCATTAAATCAACATTTGATTCAATGATCCGGTCATGTCGCACATGACCGACTAGAATTCAATGTATCGATTTATCGAATCAATGATTCGATAACTAGGTCATATCGAATATAACCAATCGAAACATTTATCGCGAGAATGAAATGCGGTATCACATACACGCATCATTCTCGGTCCTGCACATATCTCATATGTGCTCCTATTTCGTTTCGCTTGAGCCAGGAAACCTCTGTGTAGGACTCTAAAGACTCGTCAATACGCCGGTAGCAGGTGATGATCATATCAAGCACCCACAAGCCGCAAGCGGTCTGCTAAACGTAACGGCCACCCGGGTATTGAGCGATCAGAAGATCGATGAGCTAGCCCGCTCACACTCCTGCGAATCCGACCAGTAACACTTACCATACAGTCAAGTCTCTTCGTCTGATACGTCGCATATCAAGTCTAGGGGTGGTATACGTCAGACCCTAATAACCAGATAAGTCGTGCTGATATGAGGCTCGTAACGGGTCGAGAAACTACTGGTAACACTTACCAGCAAATCTCTGATCAGCCCTGGCCAGGGACTTCCCTGTTACGGCCAATCGAGCACTGCGCAACATCAACTCCTAATACCGGGAGAGACGAAACCCCTCCTATCGCTCATTGCCTCCATGTGATTCGGGACTGTACCCAAAGACCACCGTTTTGCACGCCCTCATGGACGTGGTAAGGTGGAGATCAAAGCACAGTGGGAATCACACAAGACACTATGACGATCTCGGGTCTACAGACTAATCTGTACAAGTGTCACCTGAGAACTGCCATCTGACGTGAGGTATATTACCATCTGGGAGTTCTCGGCGAGTCCGTCCAGTGTACCCAGTTTCCACTGAGCACCCGTATACCATCTCTGATGTCAAACACCAATGGATATGGGATCATCCATCGCCCATCACATGGGTCGAGAAGCGTATACGCTAGTCTACTCTGGTATATCGATGCCCCGTCTCGATACACCCACGACTAGGGACCTTGAAGGATGTACCTATGGACTACCATGTCCCCACTAGTATGATCTGCATCATAGTCCAGGTAGTCAAGTACAAATCCTAAGGGCTTTACCAACATGTAACTATAAGACAGTATAAAGAGACTAGTGTACATGTTAAGATAAATGGCAACCAGATAGCATACTATCATGTCGAGCAAGAAAGTCATCTCTATATATGTCCAAGCATCCAATATAATATACATAATCTGTACAATACTGGCCTCTAGGGCATACATACAACTAACAATCTCCCACTTGCACTAGGGCCAGCTGCTGTAGTATCTCATACCGAGCATCCCGAAGAGTCTCTCAAACTGTATCTGGGGAATGACCTTCGTGAGTGGATCCGCCGTGTTGTTCTTCGTGTCAACTCTCCTGACCTCGATCTCCCGGCGATCAACTATCTCCCGGATCAGGTGATACCGCCTCAGAATATGCCTGGATCGCTGATGGGACCTGGGTTCCTTGGCCAAAGCCACCGCTCCATTGTTATCGCAATACAAAGGTATTGGACGCTCAATGGATGGAACCACACCAAGTTCAGTAATGAACTTCTTGATCCAAACAGCTTCTTTAGCAGCATCGTTGGCAGCGATGTATTCAGCCTCCATTGTCGAGTCTGCCACGGTTTCCTGCTTGGAACTCTTCCAGCTAACCGCCCCTCCGTAAAGGGTAAAGACAAAGCCCGACTGCGACTTAGAGTCGTTCTTATCACTCTGGAAGCTGGAATCGGTAAAGGACTCCAATTGGAGTTCTCCGTTACCATACACCAAGAACATATCTCTAGTCCTTCGCAAGTACTTGAGAATGCTCTTCACAGCTGTCCAGTGACTCTCTCCAGGATCAGCTTGATACCTGCTCACTACACTTAGTGAGTATGCTACATCGGGTCTGGTACATAGCATCACATACATGATAGAGCCTACTGCCGAAGCATAGGGTATCCCTTGCATGCGAGCTCTCTCCAAATCAGTCTTGGGAGACATCTCTTTGGAGAGAGTGACTCCAGAGATCGTGGGCAAGTTCCCACGCTTGGACTCTTCCATACTAAACCTCTTTAGTATGGTGTCAATATACCTGGATTGGGACAATCCCAAAATCCGTTTGGATCTATCTCTATAGATCCTGATTCCCAATATGCAGGAGGCATCACCAAGATCTTTCATTGAGAATCTTTGTGATAAGAAGAGCTTGACCGATTGCAGCATAGGAATATCATTTCCTATCAAGAGTATGTCGTCCACGTACAATACGAGGAAGACAACCTTACTCTCTGCCACCTTCTTGTAAATACAAGGTTCATCTGGATTTTTGACGAAATCAAACTCTTTGATAACGACGTCAAAGCAGATGTTCCAACTCCGCGATGCTTGCTTTAATCCATAAATGGATTTAAGCAGCTTGCACACCTTCCCGCTGCTCCCACTGTCTACGAAGCCCTCTGGCTGAGTCATGTACACGCACTCTTCTAAATCACCATTTAGAAAGGCGGTCTTAACATCCATTTGCCAGATTTCGTAGTCATGAAAGGCAGCAATGGCAAGCATGATTCAGATGGATTTAAGCATAGCCACTGGAGAAAAGGTCTCGTCATAGTCCACACCTGGTCTTTGACGAAAACCCTTTGCTACAAGTCTAGCTTTGAAAGTCTCCACTTTCCCATCTACACCAAGTTTCTTCTTGAAGATCCACTTGCTCCCAATGGGTTTTACCCCTTCAGGAGCAACTTCCAAAGTCCATACTTTGTTGGTGTACATGGAATCCATCTCGGACCGCATAGCATCCAGCCATTTCACTGAGTCCCCACTCGTGATGGCCTGCTCGAAGCTAGTTGGGTCATCATCCTCCATGATGCAATCCTCGCTTCCACCATCAATGAGAAAACCGTAGTATCTCTCAGGTGGACGAGAAACCCTACCAGATCGGCGGAGAGGCTGAGGTTCGTCGGAAGCTACTGAATGCTCTGGTTCCACTAAATCTTCTGTTGTGTTTTGTTCAGCTGGAACCTCTTCCAGTTCTACCTCAGAGCCACTAATTTCTTTTGCAAGAAATTCCTTTTCTAAAAAGGTGGCATGTTGAGCAACAAATACTCTTTGTTCCTCACTGTGGTAGAATATATACCCTCGCGAATGTTTGGGATATCCAACAAACTTACACAAAACAGATCTTGCTTCGAGTTTGTCCGGTTTTTGTCTTTTGACATAGGCCGGGCAACCCCATATCTTTATAAAATTAAGATATGGTCTCTTCCCTTCCCATATCTCATATGGTGTGGTAGGCACAGATTTGGTGGGAACCCTGTTCAGTAGGTATGCTGCCGTTTCCAGTGCATATCCCCAGAAGGAAATAGGCAACTCAGCTACACTCATCATAGAGCGCACCATATCTAATAGGGTGCGGTTTCTCCGCTCCGATACACCGTTGTGCTGTGGTGTATATGGAGGAGTTAGCTGAGAGAGAATCCCATTCTCTTTTAGGAAGTCCAGGAATTCAATGCTCAAGTATTCTCCTCCTCGATCAGATCGTAGGATTTTAATACTTTTTCCGGTTTGGTTCTCAACTTCTTGTTTATATTCCCTAAATTTCTCAAAAGCTTCTGATTTGTGTTTCATCAGGAACACATACCCGAACCTAGAGAGATCGTCAGTGAATGTAATGAAGTATGAAGAACCATCCCTGGCATGTGTAGACATGGGACCGCATACATCACTATGTATTAGTCCTAAGAGTTCGGTAACTCTTTCTCCGTGTCCCGTAAACGGAGTCTTGGTCATCTTGCCTTTGAGACATGACTGGCAAGTGTCATAGGATGAAAATTCAAACGGATTTAAATATCCATCCTTATGCAACTTAGCTAGTCGTGTCGCATTGATGTGACCCAGTTTACAATGCCACAAGAAGGATTCGTTGAGTTCAGAACTCTTCCTCTTGTGTGTGTTTGTTATGCTCAGAACTGTTGATTGATTTAGAACATAAATGCCATTGCACAACGTGCCTGATCCAACCAACTTTTGGTTATGGAAAATGTTCATAACATTGTCTTGTAATACAAAATTATATCCTTCTTTACTTAGCAAAGAAACCGATATAATGTTGCATATCAGGTTCGGCATGTAATAGCATTCGTTCAGAACCAATGTATTACCCGTTGGTAATACAAGGTGATATTCCCCGACAGTCTTAGCTGCAACAATTGCACCATTTCCAACTCTAATGTCTTTATCACCTTCTCCAAGTTCTCTACCTTTCCTTAGCCCATGTAACTGATTACATATATGGGATCCCGACCCGGTATCCAATACCCAGGACGTAGAGCAAATGGAGAAACAGTTCTCAATAACGAACACACCCGAAGAAAATGCATCATCATGTACTTTCTTCATTCGGGTGGCATGGGAATCCTGGCATTCCCCTATATCCTGTTCATTCCTATAACTCTTATAAGAAAGAACGGAACCAACGTTCCCCAGCACAGTATAACATGCGGGTTCGGTCAATACATCCATATTATTATCTTTATTAGGGCATGAAATGGTCGCTACCTGGAGAGAGAGAGAAGAAAACACTTTAGCGTATGCTCGTGCAAGATCAGATTGGTTTTTATCTTATCTAATCAGGATGGCTCCCACTGCTTTTTATCAAATCTTCCTTCAAACCTTAAAAGGAAAGACTAGCCGGGATTAATTACACATTACAAGTTCGCCAATCTTTCAGCCAGGCCAGTGTCGGTACTTTGAGGGAGGTCCCCCGTGCTTTCGCACGAACCTAATTAATGTAAACCTCGTTTTCCCAGAGGCGTAACCTCGTTAACACCTTTCTAGACACCTACTTGATCGGCTAATTGCACTGTGTAAAACTCTCCCAGGAGTAACTCTTACTCGCAGTGGGTATCGGGATCCAAATATCTCATAGAAGGTATGCAATCTCATTGCAAATTTCAACACTTGAAATTCTCGATAATATTTTGCCCCAAGCATCCTATGACCTTGACGGAGGTCAACAAACCACAGGGTGCAAGTCAAGTTCAACCCGTCATTTCTTGATTGAATCAAACCCACCCGCACGACCCTTGACGGAGGTCAACAAGGTCGTACGACTACCCTAATCCAATCTGCATCATATGCATAAGCAGACAAATACTAGTTAGCTACCGCACACTACGTCTTGACGGAGGTCAACAAACGTAGCACGAATACTAAGTAGGATTTATCTGAAATGACGGAGGGCTACGCAGGTTTTCATAAAACCATGAGCGTAATGAACTTGATATCGTTGTAGAATCAAATGAAGTTTTAAAATGGAGGGATTTTGAGGCTTTTCCAGTTTTGCTAAAGGAGTCACTCCCGGTGAAGGGATCTCGGTCCTTTCCTCGTCGAATGAGGTGCGGGATATATCAAATATATCGCTGTGCAAAGCAAAAAACTCTTAAAAGCAATCAAAGCCAAACCGAGTGTGTAGCATATGCCAGTTATTGCTAAAGGAGTCACTCCCGGTGAAGGGATCTCGGTCCTTTCCTCATCGAATAAGGTGCAGGGTATATCATATATACCGCTATGCAAAGCAAGAACTGTAGCTACCTGTTTTATTTTAAAATTCGATTCTACAACATCTTAGGTTTCTTTTCTTTCATTAATCACATTAATGAAGTCCCATCATTTAAATACCTAAACATCACAGATAGATATAACGTACACTTATGCCATCCGCATTCGCCTCGATGTCCCCTCGTGCACCGTTAGGTTAGGTAACTAACGACAGAGCAGGGCAGGGCTAGCGCGGGTGTAAAACATAAGTAACGTCTATATAATATATCATATATACTATATACTATATCCATCACAGAAACATCACATGATCTCATCACAGATATCGCAGCAGAATAAACATATGAAATATTGGATATACTAGGACGTCCGTGTTTTCAATACGAGCCAGTATAAAACACGGATTCCATGGTCGTGATGAATAGCCAATCCCACACCCCTAGACCCCTACGAGAGCGGCAAGCAACCCTGCCAATTCTAGGGTTAGGAGACCCGGACTCGACTCCTCGAGTTGGTCTCCCACTGGACCCCAGAACCCGGTTACTTGTGCTCCCCTCCTTGGGTCTACCCTAGTGCAGAAAAATAAATAATATACAAACGGTGACTACTTCCGCTACCTGGAAGTGCCCCAAATAAAAGAATATTACATACAAGTTTTTACATGAATGAAAATGAAAAACACTCATCTCACATAAAAACCCCCGGCTATTCGAACACGACGATCCAATATAACATATCCAGCAACACATAACATCACATGTCATCAACGTAAGTAAGTATGCATACCCCAATTGTCGTTGACGTATAGCAACGAAACCGGCGATATGAACATACTACACTTACGGTCACAGAAAAGAAAGTGTAAAACTACAACAATTGGAATCCGCAACTACTTTAGACATCACATGCCTAACAGTTATAAACCCCGCATTTTAGTCTCATTATCGAAAACACTTTTCAATATAAAGTGAAACTAAACTGCTAGATTTATAACATTCATTCAGTTATCACATAACTGTTTGTGAATTCCAATTATTGTATCACATTCCAGATAAGCAGAAAATGTTAAACTTTCCGATCGAACAATCGAACACCCAAGTTTTCCCAATACAGATCAACACATGAAATAAGTCTAACAACATTCAGTTCGTACCTCAGTACCAACGGTCCAGCCGTAGAAGGGTCAAGCCAACGCCTCACATGTGGCACGCCGTACTGCCCCAAACCCGAAGGTTCAAAAGGCAGTTCAAGACGGTCACATAATCGAGTTAAGGTTTGTTGTCTTCTAGAGGGACCATCGAGTTACTTGCACTACTTAGAACGTCGTTAAACTACGGAAAAATCCAACACTTGGAAATTTCCCGACAGGGGAAAAATTGGGTATTTATATCCGGTCGAACTTTTTAACATATTCTGAAAATTATCCGGAAAAACACTTAGACAAAGTTTGATATTCCGATCGAATTCATCGATTCCCAATATAACTCCAGAGCACTCAACCCTTAAATTAATTTAAAAATACCCAGAAAACTCACCAGAATTTATCAGGTATTACTGTGCAAAAATAGTGGGATGATGTCACCATGTGGCCGCGGAAGGGCGGCAGAAGGCATGCTTCTGCCGCGCTTCCGCGGCACAATGAACAGTTCAGGGAAAAGTTTTACACAGTAATGCTTAAAATTCTATGCTGAATTTTTTAGACATTTTTAATATCAAAAATTCCCAGATTTATGAAAATGTCCAGAGAGCTCTAAAGTATTTGGGTTTCGTGTTCGTTCGGACTTCAAACTGCGTCGGGACTTCGCCTAAAGCTCTAGCTAGGCTCTGATACCAGTGAAAGGTTCCTAGGCACCCTATAGTGGTCTCACAAGGCATCGAACATGCCAATTTAAAATTTTTTGTGCCGAGAAACCCTAGACTACGGATCTTTAACTAGATGTTTAGGCGAAATAGATAACTAGTTAACAGTTAACTACTAAGATACGGATATACAACCTTTGTAGATCCGGATTTCTGCCTCCTTAGCTCCACGTGGTGATGTCCTCGCTGTCCATCATGAATCCACGACTCGATCATCGGCTTCATCGGGAAAATAAGCGGAATAGGTCGTCGGCTTTGTGTCAAAGACGATCTACGTCGAGGTTGCACAAACTCAAGCTCCGACTTCACAAACTTGTGAAACTTGTGAAGTAAACACCCAAAACAACTTGGCAAGAGGTAGAGGGTGAAGAAATAGGAGGTGGGTTCACTTTAGAATTGGATTTATCTCACTTTAACTCAAGTTGCCATTGATGGACCTTGAGCTTTTCTTTTGAAGATGAAGAAGAAGAAGAACTAGAATTATGATAAGTGTTATATAAAATAAAAAGAAAAACTATACTTATCATAACTCTAACTCAAGTTATGTGTAGAGAATAAACCATGGTTAGTAGAGTGGGTTAGGGTTAAACAAGAGGATAAGAATGGTTGCTAAAGTCAAGGGTTCAAGAAGCTTCATACAAGAAACAAATATAGCCACCATTCTCATTTTGAATTTATCCACATAAATAAACAAATAAATATGGAAAACCCTAATTACAAAATAACCATGGTTTAATTCTATTTACTTAACCATATGATCAAGTATCATCAAACATGATACAAAAAGTGCACAAAAGTATATCACATATACAATGTGCAATCCAAGTGAAATCCGTTTAAAGTGAACCAATACTAGTTAATGCAATGCAATATATCAAATATATAATTATGCATTAAATCATTAAATCAACATTTGATTCAATGATCCGGTCATGTCGCACATGACCGACTAGAATTCAATGTATCGATTTATCGAATCAATGATTCGATAACTAGGTCATATCGAATATAACCAATCGAAACATTTATCGCGAGAATGAAATGCGGTATCACATACACGCATCATTCTCGGTCCTGCACATATCTCATATGTGCTCCTATTTCGTTTCGCTTGAGCCAGGAAACCTCTGTGTAGGACTCTAAAGACTCGTCAATACGCCGGTAGCAGGTGATGATCATATCAAGCACCCACAAGCCGCAAGCGGTCTACTAAACGTAACGGCCACCCGGGTATTGAGCGATCAGAAGATCGACGAGCTAGCCCGCTCACACTCCTGCGAATCCGACCAATAACACTTACCATACAGTCAAGTCTCTTCGTCTGATACGTCGCATATCAAGTCTAGGGGTGGTATACGTCAGACCCCAATAACCCGATAAGTCGTGCTGATATGAGGCTCGTAACGGGTCGAGAAACTACTGGTAACACTTACCAGCAAATCTCTGATCAGCCCTGGCCAGGGACTTCCCTGTTACGGCCAATCGAGCACTGCGCAACATCAACTCCCAATACCGGGAGAGACGAAACCCCTCCTATCGCTCATTGCCTCCATGTGATTCGGGACTGTACCCAAAGACCACCGTTTTGCACGCCCTCATGGACGTGGTAAGGTGGAGATCAAAGCACAGTGGGAATCACACAAGACTCTATGACGATCTCGGGTCTACAGACTAATCTGTACAAGTGTCACCTGAGAATTGCCATCTGACGTGAGGTATAATACCATCTGGGAGTTCTCGGCGAGTCCGTCCAGTGTACCCAGTTTCCACTGAGCACCCGTATACCATCTCTGATGTCAAACACCAATGGATATGGGATCATCCATCGCCCATCACATGGGTCGAGAAGCGTATACGCTAGTCTACTCTGGTATATCGATGCCCCGTCTCGATACACCCACGACTAGGGACCTTGAAGGATGTACCTATGGACTACCATGTCCCCACTAGTATGATCTGCATCATAGTCCAGGTAGTCAAGTACAAATCCTAAGGGCTTTACCAACATGTAACTATAAGACAGTATAAAGAGACTAGTGTACATGTTAAGATAAATGGCAACCAGATAGCATACTATCATGTCGAGCAAGAAAGTCATCTCTATATATGTCCAAGCATCCAATATAATATACATAATCTGTACAATACTGGCATCTAGGGCATACATACAACTAACAAGGTCGTGCTGTGTCTAGGAGAGCCATTACACGAAGCCCTCGGCCGAGGCAAGGAGATTTACTGGTAGGTATTCCAGTAGTATCTCAGGGTGTTCTGGGCTACACTCCGACACGACTTGTACCGCTTTTGGGGGTCTGACTTTTACCAACCCCCTAGGCCCGTCATGCGATGCTCATAGACGAACGGACCGGACTGTACGGATATTGTCACTGACAGGCTCAGTAGGGAGTCAGGCTGAGTTCGCTCACGGACGTCCCTTTTAGTCAGTACCTGGTAGCCCGTTATGTATTGGCTTATACCTCTGACGTGCTAGTGGTTAAATCCACAACCAAGGTGTTGACGAGTCTTTAGAGTCCCCCACATTCAGTTACTCAGCTTTCGGGCGAAAGGTTGTAGATGCCGTATGGAGATATGGCAAGGTCCGATCAGATACGTGCGGTATTGCACGGATCAGGATCGGACAGTCTGTACTATAGGCCGTATGGATATATGGCAGGGTTCGATCAGATACGTGCGGTATTGCACGGATCAGGATCGAACAGATATTACTAGCCGGCTTTGGTTTAAGCCGGATCCTAGTATAGTACAGTGTAGACTTTGTCTCATTGCATTTGTATTTCGGTCGAAATACAGATGCGGGTGTGTAAAAACAGTATCGGGGTTTTCCTGTAATTTATTACGGGACCAGTTTTCTGGAGTTGCCAGTTTGCTTTCCGTTTCGGCCGATTTCCATTGTTCCGTTCATTGGCCGAAGATTGGTGGAGGAGGGCTTATTTGCATTGTTGCAAATAAGCAATTGTGGAGGGGGTCTTTGCATATTTCCTTGTATCATGATGGCTCACCATACCTTGACTTTGCTTGACTTTTTGACTTCATCATGGTTGCACCTTACCTTGACTTCTTGACTTTGTTTTCATGATTTCTTGACTTTGGTTGTGATGATGGGAGAGGAGATGGTTGTTGAGTGTTGGACTTTCCAAGCCATCATTTTCTTTGCATTATTGATCAAGCCATTCTCTCTCTCTCTCCAATCACATCAATATTGGGGGGCCGGCCATTTCCTTGATGGAGGGGGGATTTTTCATTTCATGGTGTGGGATTTTTGTATCTTGAGCTTTGAAAAATCCCTACAACTCCCTCTCCAAAAGTTCACTTCAATTCCTCCACCACAAAAGGCAACTCCATAATCCCAAATGAGACATGTAATCCACATTATATTCTACAGCAAATCTTGGGCACGTCGAGTAGCCGGCTTCGTGCCCGAGTTGCCTCGGCATTGAGGTGGGAGCCCGTAAACAAAGTAGGCGTTGTGGTGCACTTCCGGCGATGAGGAGGAGACAGGACTTTCCGCAGGAGATCGGGACCATGACGAGAAGACCGGAGGACTTGGATCGTCGGTATATCTCTATTCCCTTTCTTGTAGTTAGCTAGGACTAGTTAATGGTTCGATCCGGGTTATAGTGCGCGGTGGTGCCGGTTTGCTAAGTTCGCAAAAATTTAAGTTTTTCACCGCTTCCGCATTTGGCCGTCGGATTGACGGCCGGGGCGCCGCCGTGCACTTACAGTGGTATCAGAGCCTCCCCATTAACTTAGTCTAGCTTTGTGTAATGTGTTTTTCAGTTCCGATCGATCGAAATGTCCAAAAACCCGTATTTGCTCACGACAGTTTTCTGTTGAAATTTTTTGGTCCCCAAAAATTTTTCAGGTTGTATAAAAGTACTGTACAGGATGACATAAGACTTCTGGGAAAATTCGAGCCGTTGACTTTTCAGTCAGAGCGCGGAACCGCGGCCAATACCCACCTGGGGCCGCGGTTCCGCCGCAGAATGAAAGGTTCAATGGGTCGGATTTTTTCAGTGGGCCTCTGGGCTTAAAATAGGGGTTTTGGAATAATAACATTGGGCCCAGAATTTCCTGATCTGCTACAGTAATGCTTGGGGGCCCACTTGTTAAAATTTGATTGATCGGATATTTTAAACACATTATTTCACAGTATTTACATTATATCTGCGACCGTGAATGTCACTTGATCGGTAAATCCGGTCCAACTGCTATAGCCCGGTTAGACGGATTTGCGAACGTGACTTTCACGTTGATGTTCTGTTTTTGCTGTGATGTTGCGGATTGGTCGTGGGGGATAGCCTGGATGCAATGCTAGTACAGTTGTGGTTGTATTATGTACATTTGATATTGCGGGGCGAGCGTCCGACATGTGGACTGCCGTCACTGCCTGTTTGTATTATTATTTTGGGGCACGACCTGGTTGCGGTCGATGTACCCGTTGTATGTATATTTTACTTTCTGTACTAGGATTACCCCGCGGAGGGGTGCACGGATAGCCGGGTTCTAGAGGGCAACGAGCCCGCATCTCATGGCATTGGGACGGAGGGGGCTTCACTCTAGGATTGGCGGGCTATTCGCCGCACTCGTAGGGGGTACAGGTTGACCCAGGTGGGGTGCCCAGGTTACCGGATTTCGTGAAGTGCTGGGTGGTCCATTCACGGAGCTGAAGGGGGCTGCCTCGCTTCAGGTTTTGGCGGGTGACTTGCCGCGCCCGTAGGGGTCTAAGATTTCATTGCACAGGCTATCCACACGACCAGGGGAACGTCGGGTTTCAGTAGTGGCTCTGTGAAACCCGGGGATCCCAGATATCTGTATTGTTTCTGTGATGCTGTACATTTCTGTGATGTTGCATTTTATTCACGTCTTGAGCGAATATAATATATTGGTATATATATTAGTAGATGTTGTATATGTTTTGCATCCGCGCTAGTCCAGTCCCCGCTCTGTCGTTAGTTAGCTAACCTAACGGGTAATGACGGGACCCAGTGGCGAATGCGGATGGCATATACGTACATCAGTATATTTTCGTTCTTTTTGGTGTGATCAATTGATGGGACTGCGTTGATTCGGATCAATGCAAGTTAAAAACAAACCTAATCTGATGTTGTTGGAACACTTTTCAAAAAGCTGTTATTGCAAGGACGTTCACTTTTGTTTTGCATCGTGGTATTCAGTTGGAATATCCTGCTCCTCAGTCGACGAGGCAAGGGCCGAGATCCCTTCACCGGGAATGACCCCTTGGACAGAAGTTTGCGTCAGGGCAATGACTTCACTATAGCCGATTACTTTTGCTTTGCACCGTGGTATTCAGTTGGAATATCCTGCACCCCATTCTACGGGGAAAGAGCCGAGATCCCTTCACCGGGAGTGACCTCTTTAGCAACGGTTTTCGTCACTATATTTTTAAAAAAAGCTATCCGTTCCTTCAACGATATCAAGTTTATTACGTTAAAGGTTTTCGCCAGAAACCATTCGTAGCCCTCCGTCGTTTCATATGGGTAGTCAATAGTATTCAAGCTGTGTTTGTTGGCCATAGTCAAGGCACAGTGTTTGGTAGCTGTTGGGTGTTCATATGCTGCATAGATAGATGCGTTGGTTTGGGACAGTCGTATAGCCTTGTTGGCCCTAGTCAAGGGCTTGTACGGGTGGGTTCAAATCAACCTGGATAATGACGGGTAGAACTTGACATGTGACTTATGATTTGTTGGCCTTAGTCAAGGTCATAAGAGCATGGGGCAGAAATCACATCGGGAGTTTCAAAAGAACTGAAACTTGCCAGATATGCGCATACCTTCTGGAGTGTGATACCGTGAGCGGATTCCGTCGCGTTGTCATGCGATGATAGTTGGATCCCGATTCCCACTGATGAGTTAGTTTACTCCTCGGGTGATCCCGACTAATTCTTCTTTCAGGTTTGGAGGAGAATTTGAGGTACAGTGGGAGGTTTCCAGATTAGATAAATTGGTAACCATTCTGATCTAGGTTAGAGTGCACGCTGAGTGTTTCTTTTCTCTCTCTCTTAGGCAGCGACCATTGACCTGACCCTAAGACTATGACTCAGTGACCAAATTAACCGAACCTTCTCAACACTGGCTTTTGGATTGTCAGAGTTGCAAACCTCATTGCCACTCCTACTTTTACCCTTTTCTCCAGGACACCCCGTGTTGCTACGAACGTCCACTTCCATTGGACAAAACCATCGTATGGTTAGATACGAACTCGAAGGAATTTATTCGAGGATGGTTTCAGGTTCTGGAGAAAACGGATAGGATTATTCAGTTGTCTTTTCCTTTTACCTTCTCTCAGGTTGCGAGTGCTCCTTGGTTTAGGAGATAGTACACCTATTACGCAAATTGGATAGTCTTCTTCCGAACCTTAGGCTGGTGCCGACCGGTAGGGAATGAAGAAAACCAATTAGCCTAACGATGGTGTACAGAAGGTATTAAGTTCAGACAAAGCAAGGGATTAGTAAGAGGGCAAAGTAAATTGCAACAGATATTCACGACCAAACCAAATATTTCGTTACCACTCCCACATCACCTTTGTATTTCTCCAGGACACTCCGTATCACTACGAAGATCCACAGTTTATTTGGATACTCCATCGTATGGTTATATACGAACTCGAATGGAACTTGTTCCAGTTCGGGGATGGATTATGGTCCAGGAGAAATAGGAATAAGGTTTATTCGGTTGTCTTTTATCTTCACCCTCTCTCATTGCGAGTGTTCCTAGGATTGGGACAGTACACCCATTATGCTTATTGGATAGTCTTCTTCCAAACCATAGGCTGGTGCCGAACGGTAGGGAAGGAAGAAAACCATTTGGCCTAAAGGGGTGTACAGAAGGTAAAGACTAAAGACATATGAAGGGATTTGGAGAGGTGGCAAAGAACTATACGGTTACAGTCGTGAATCTGGAAGAGGCATTACTAGGAATACCAGAATACCCCATCGAAACATTTCAATGTTTCAGTTTCACTGTGTAGTGTTAAAAGAAAACTGATTTCCCGATTAGATACTTACTCCAGGGTATGTATTTACCAGGTACGATTCTCACATCTGTATGGTTTTACAGATGATGAGTGGGAGTAAGTTATTGGGAATTGGGTGGTCATCCTCATTATATCGGGATTCGTTGTAATCGGTGATATTTGAGGAAATCACCTGGGCTGTTTGCCGGTCGGCAAATATTTGGTTTTGAATATCCGCAGTTATGCACCAATTTCAAATTGATATATCTGTACGTCTATTTTCATAGAGTGAGATATACCTTTCTGAAATTATGTCTACGACATTTACCTATATCAGTGGATGGTTAGGTAAGGAGCATTAAACAGCGGTGTAATTCTTCTTAACCATAAGTACAGTTTTCAATCTACGACACACAGTGAATGAGTTATCAGACTCAAGGGACTTATACAGAGTATTGCATGTTGTCCAGGGTCCATCAGGACAGAGGGGTTGGTCCTCGTACTATATTCGGTTTACTTATGACTTCTCTAGTTTTTAGACAAGTGTTTGGTGGAAACACAGGGTCCGAATTTTGAGAAGTTATAGGTATTTGAATAGAGTAGAGAACCAAGTGTAGCAAGTATCGGGATTCTTCAAAGAGATCGAAGATGTAGATACTTGTGTACGGTATTCAGTTGATAGTAGTGATTAAGAGAAATTGCTTCTCTTTCAGGTTACTCATAATTGGAAGCATTCCTAAGTTGAGTAACGCTGATCGGCCTCCTTCCATTTAGTTGACATGCACTGGAGACAGCTGCATGATTTGAATCTGGTTCAATTAAATCAGTGCCTCTGGTCCTATATTGGATATAGAACAGTTCATATCTTAATGATGTTAAGGTACGGGGAGTTGTCCGGCTTATGCTTAAAACCAGACACTGGACAACTCAAGGCACGTTTCTGTAATGGCTGTTTGTGGGCTGACCCAGGCTATGACGCGGGTTGATTTTCTACCATCTGGATGAACAATAGCAATATTGTTCTAGACTCGCCACAGTTTTAATAAAAATGGATTTTTTCAGAAAACAGTAGTGGGGGTATGGTAGAACTGGAAGTGATTCCAGAACCACAAACGATTACTGAAGATTTGATAAGGAACCTAAAGATTCAATCTGGATTGAAATTCCATTGGCCACTCCGCAGATAAGGTGGGTAACTTCAGGCACCCGAGAGGTACTACGGTAGCCTCAAGGACGGTGACAGGGAAGTTCTTGTTTACCCACAATTACCATTGCTGTTGTTCCAGGATGCGAGACCCGGCGGGAGGATGAGTATAGCGTCGTTCTAAACTAGTTTTAGAAGTGTACGTGTATATGACTCTGCCAGAGGGTTGTCGTAGTCAGTGGGAGCAGCGGAAGCATTGGTGGACAGGTAGCTTATGTCTATTTATAGACTGAAGCACCAGTAGCGGAGATAGATCATCTATTTCTGACGTGACAGTCATAGGTTTGACTTCATCAGAATAGGGGATGGATCTGTTGAGAAGGTAGTAGGGTGTGATATCCTGGTATTTGGATGACATACACAGAGTAGGAAAGGAAACTCCTATACTACAATCGGTTATACTTTGGTCGTCACACAGTGTTTTCTCCACACAGGACTTGGATATTATGTCAGACATACTGGTTACTAGATCTATGGTTTTAGATCTAGATTTGGGTGGTTTCCCAATCTGGGTACTTAGACAGCATTCTAAGAGTATTTAGAATGGACGACTCCTGGCACGGTAGTGTACCTGCAGGTAATGGAGTCACCCTCTCTAAAGGTGTCTTACAGACTAAAGGGGAGAGGGATGTGCATGATTGGCAGATCACTTGCTCAGGCGATTGAGTCAATCATGAGATGTCAAGTACCATACCAAATGTTGTTCTTGCACTAGATGCAATAAGTTGACATTAATCCAATCCTGGAGAAACAGTCGGAAGCAGTTTTAGAACATAAGTGGATGTTCTAGGGATATGATAACGACAGCCTCATTCGGGAGACAGTTATCATACCAGGCTTCCAAGGTGACATGGACGACAAGGAGTTGTCAGAGTTATAGTTCTCCTTCTGACGAAGGGCAGTATTTTAGACAGGTGGTCCAAGGCAATACTGAGGGTGGCATGGCGCAGGACACTGATTAAGTTCAGTAGTCGATACAGTCTAAGAAGTTTGGATTTGGAGTTCATTTATGAGCTATGTCCCATCAGACATCCAGACACATTCTAAGACAGGTATTGCTCATTTCGGGAGATGGCTTTCTCCGCGAACCTGAGATTTAGAGAGACATAGAAAGAGACAACCAAGCGGATCCACTCACTGAGGCTATTCCTCGAACGCAATAGTTTCGCAAACGAGCTTTGTGAGACTGACTAGTAGAGGAGTTGGGTGTTCGGTATCACACGGGTTGTGAGTATGCGACATCGCAATAATTAGCCTTAAGTGCAAGTGGGAGATTGTTGGAGATAGTGCCCTCAGAGTCAATTATTAGGTCACAGGTACGTGATTGCAATGATTGATGGAGGACCTATCCCGGTAGGACAGTCTTACTCGAGATGATAGTATGCTATCTGGTTTACCTTTATCATCGTGTACTGTTTTAAGTGAGCTGACACGTCGCTTTTACACGTTGATAGAGCCCCTAGGATTCTTGCTTGACCACCAGCAGTATGAGGGCGATCATATAAGTGGGAGCTGGGGGTCTATAAGCATATCCTTAAAAGGTCCCTAGTCGTGAGAGTTTCGAGACAGGGCATCGATTCTCCATAGTAGACTAGTGTATACAGTCGAGACCCCGACGAGGGGCGGTGGCCGGTCTCACAAGCCACTGGTGTCAGTTGGATCACCTAAGATGTATACAGGTGCTCATTGGGTTATGAGTACATCGGACAGGACTCGCCGGGAACATGCTAGTTGGTAATATACCAGACGTCAGATGGCAGTTCCCTGGTGACATGTGTGCAGGTTAGTTTATCGACTTGGGGATCGTCATTTGTCTTGTGTGAGTTCCTACTGTACTTTGATTACTACCCTACCACGGCTCAAAGGAGTCGTGCAAACAGGTTTTAGTTGGGTACAGTCCCGAGCCACATGGAGGCAGTGAGCGTATCTTCAGGGGTTCGTCTCTCCCGGTATTGGGGGTGAGGTCGTGCTGTGTCTAGGAGAGCCATTACACGAAGCCCTCGGCCGAGGCAAGGAGATTTACTGGTAGGTATTCCAGTAGTATCTCAGGGTGTTCTGGGCTACACTCCGACACGACTTGTACCGCTTTTGGGGGTCTGACTTTTACCAACCCCCTAGGCCCGCCATGCGATGCTCATAGACGAACGGACCGGACTGTACGGATATTGTCACTGACAGGCTCAGTAGGGAGTCAGGCTGAGTTCGCTCACGGACGTCCCTTTTAGTCAGTACCTGGTAGCCCGTTATGTATTGGCTTATACCTCTGACGTGCTAGTGGTTAAATCCACAACCAAGGTGTTGACGAGTCTTTAGAGTCCCCCACATTCAGTTACTCAGCTTTCGGGCGAAAGGTTGTAGAGGCCGTATGGAGATATGGCAAGGTCCGATCAGATACGTGCGGTATTGCACGGATCAGGATCGGACAGTCTGTACTATAGGCCGTATGGATATATGGCAGGGTTCGATCAGATACGTGCGGTATTGCACGGATCAGGATCGAACAGATATTACTAGCCGGCTTTGGTTTAAGCCGGATCCTAGTATAGTACAGTGTAGACTTTATCTCATTGCATTTGTATTTCGGTCGAAATACAGATGCGGGTGTGTATGCACAGTATCGGGGTTTTCCTGTAATTTATTACGGGACCAGTTTTCTGGAGTTGCCAGTTTGCTTTCCGTTTCGGCCGATTTCCATTGTTCCGTTCATTGGCCGAAGATTGGTGGAGGAGGGCTTATTTGCATTGTTGCAAATAAGCAATTATGGAGGGGGTCTTTGCATATTTCCTTGTATCATGATGGCTCACCATACCTTGACCTTGCTTGACTTTTTGACTTCATCATGGT
Organism: Agapanthus africanus; assembly: GCA_030015575.1. NCBI lineage: Eukaryota > Viridiplantae > Streptophyta > Magnoliopsida > Asparagales > Amaryllidaceae > Agapanthus > Agapanthus africanus. The sequence goes on from JASDDO010000026.1 coordinate 408,513,404, forward strand.
TGCACCTTACCTTGACTTCTTGACTTTGTTTTCATGATTTCTTGACTTTGGTTCTGATGATGGGAGAGGAGATGGTTGTTGAGTGTTGGACTTTCCAAGCCATCATTTTCTTTGCATTATTGATCAAGCCATTCTCTCTCTCTCTCCAATCACACCAATATTGGGGGGCCGGCCATTTCCTTGATGGAGGGGGGATTTTTCATTTCATGGTGTGGGATTTTTGTATCTTGAGCTTTGAAAAATCCCTACAACTCCCTCTCCAAAAGTTCACTTCAATTCCTCCACCACAAAAGGCAACTCCATAATCCCAAATGAGACATGTAATCCACATTATATTCTACAGCAAATCTTGGGCACGTCGAGTAGCCGGCTTCGTGCCCGAGTTGCCTCGGCATTGAGGTGGGAGCCCGTAAACAAAGTAGGCGTTGTGGTGCACTTCCGGCGATGAGGAGGAGACAGGACTTTCCGCAGGAGATCGGGACCATGACGAGCAGACCGGAGGACTTGGATCGTCGGTATATCTCTATTCCCTTTCTTTTAGTTAGCTAGGACTAGTTAATGGTTCGATCCGGGTTATAGTGTGAAGTGGTGCCGGTTTGCTAAGTTCGCAAAAATTTAAGTTTTTCACCGCTTCCGCATTTGGCAGTCGGATTGACGGCCGGGGCGCCGCCGTGCACTTACATATTTCATATGTTTCTTCTGCTGCGATATCTGTGATGTGATCATGTGATATGTTCTGTGATGGATACAGTATATAGTATATATGATATATTATATAGGCGTTACTTATGTTTTACACCCGCACTAGCCCTGCCCCGCTCTGCTGTTAGTTACCTAACCTAACGGTGCACGAGGGGACATCGAGGCGAATGCGGATGGCATAAGTGTACGTCGTATTTATCTGTGATGCTTAGGTACTTAAATGATGGGACTTAATTAATGAGCTTAATGAAATAAAAGTAACCTAAAGATGTTTTAGAATTGAATTTCAAAAATAAAACAGGTAGCTACAGTTCTTGCTTTGCACAGCGGTGTATATGATATATCCTGCACCTTATTCGATGAGGAAAGGACCGAGATCCTATCACCGGGAGTGACTCCTTTAGCAATAACTGGCAGATGCTACACACTCAGTTTGTCTTTTGATTGCTTTTAAGAGTTTTTGCTTTGCACAGTGATATATATGATATATCCCGCACCTCATTCGACGAGGAAAGGACCGACGATCCCTTCACCGGGAGTGACTCCTTTAGCAAAACTAGAAAAGCCTAAAAAACACTCCATTTTAAAATCATTTGATTCTACAACGATATCAAGTTCATTACGCAATAGGTTTTCAGAAAAACCTGTCGTAGCCCTCCGTCATTTCAGATAAGTAGTAGTTAGTATTCGTGCTGTGTTTTTTGGCCTTTGTCAAGGCGCAGTGTGCGGTAGCTAACTGGTGTTTATCTGCTTATGCATATGATGCAGATTGGATTAGGGTAGTCGTGCGACCTTGTTGGCCTTTGTCAAGGGCCGTGCGGGTGGGTTTAATTCAATCAGGAAATGACGGGTTGAACTTGACTAGCATCCTATGGTTTGTTGGCCTTTGTCAAGGTCATAGGAGGTTAGGGGTAAAATATTATCGGGAATTTCAAGTGTTGAAATTTGCAATGAGATTGCATACCTTCTATGAGATAGTTGGATCCCGATACCCGCTGCGAGTAAAAGTTACTCCTGGGAGAGTTTTATACATTACAATTAGCCGATCAAGTAGGTGTCTAGAAAGGTGTCAACGGGGTTACGCCTCTGGGAAAACGAGGTTTACATTAATTAGGTCCGTGCGAAAGCACGGGGAACCTCCCTCAAAGTACCGACACTGGCCTGGCTGAAAGATTGGCGAACTTGTAGTGTGTAATTAATCCCGGCTAGTCTTTCCTTTTAGGGTTTGAAGGAAGATTTGATAAAAAGCAGTGGGAGCCATCCTGATTAGATAAAATAATAACCAATCTATTCTTGAAAGAGCGCACGCTGAGTGTTTTCTTCTCTCTCTCTCCAGGTAGCGACCACATCACGCCTTAATCAAGATAATAATATGGATATTTGACCGAACCCGCTTGTTATACTGAGCTGGGGAACGTTGGTCCCGCTCCAACTTATAATTGTTATAAGACAGAGCAGGAAATTGGGGATTACCAGATTTCCCGTGCCGCCCAAACGAAGAGAGTGCATGCTGATGCATCATCTTCGGGTGTGTTCATTACAAAGAACTGTTTCTCAGTATCCTCTGCGTCCTGGGTATTTGATACCAGATCAGGATCCCAGATATGTAATCTGTTACATAGGGCTACAGAAAGATAGAGAACTGAGAACGGGTGATAAGTTTCATGTGACAGAAAACGGGGCAAGTGTTGCAGCCAAGTCTGTTGGTCACTGTCACCCTGTATTACGAATACATTGATTCTGAACGAATGTTATTAGATACCGAACCTGATATACAAAATCATATCAGTCTCTTTATTAGTAAAGAAATGATAAAATTTTGTATTGTTGGATAATGTTTTGAACATTTCCTATATCAAAAGTTGATCGGTTCAGGCACGTTATCTAAAAGCGTTGATGTTCTAAATCAAACTACAGTTCTTTAGTATACGGAACACACACAAGAGGAAGAGTTCAGAAATGAACGAATCCTTCTTGAGGCATTGTAGACTAGGTCATATCAATGTGACCCGACTAGCTGAAGTTACATGTAGATGCATATTTAAATCAGTTTGAATCTACATCTTGTGAAACTTGCCAGTCATGTCACAAAGATATAATGACACCAGCTCTGTTTATTGGAAACAGAGAAAGAGTTGGTAAACTCTTGGGATGATACATGTTGATGTATGTAAGGTCCCCTGTCTACACATGCCAAGACCGGTTCTTTGTACTTCATTACATTCTCTGATGATCTCTTTAGATTCAGACATATGTTCCTGTTGAAACACAAGTCCGAACCTTTTTGAGTTATTCACGGAATATAAGTTAGAAGTAGAGAACCAAAATACGGGTATAAGTATTATGTCCTATGATGAGATCAAGGAGGAGAATACTTGAGCATGGAAATCCTGGACTATTCTAAAGGAGAATGAGATTCTCTCTCAGGATTACTCCTCCGGATACACCATACGATGGTATATCGGGGCGGAGCAATAGCACCCTATATGATATGGTGTGCTCTATGATGAGTACTACTGAGTTTCCTATTTCCTTTTTGGGAGTTATGCACTTGAGAAGCTGCATACCTATTGAATTGGATTCGAATCAAATCTATGCCTACCGCTTCATATGTGATATGGAAAGGGAAGAGCCCATCTCTTAAGTAAGTTAAGAATTGGGGTTGTCCAGCCTATGTCTAAAAGCAAAATCCGGACAAGCTCGAAGCAAGGTCTGTAATGTAGAACTGGAAAAGTTCCAGCTATACATAACTGCAGCTGAAGATTTGACAGAACCAAAGGATTCAATAGTTACCAACGAACCTCAGCCTCTCCGCCGATCTAGTAGGGTTCCTCACCCACCTGAGAGATACTTCGGTTCTTCTATGACAGTGGGAGCAAGGATTGCATCATGAGATGATGACCCAACTAGCTTCGAGCTGGCCATCAGGAGTAAGACTCTGTTAGAATGGCTGGATGCTTAGCGATCTGAGATGGAATCCTTATACACCAACAAAGTATGGACTTTGGTTGCTATATCTGAAGGGTTAAATCCCCATCAGGAGCAAGTATATCTTGAGAAGATTACTTGGTGTAGATGGAAAAGTTGAGACTTTCAAAGCTAGACTTGTTAAAGGTTTTCGTCATTGACCAGGCGTGGATAATGATGAAACCTTTTTGCAGTATCTATGCTTAAGTCCATCCAGATCCTACTTGCCACGGCTACATACCATGAATACGATATCTGGTGGCTGGGTGTCATGACAGCTTTTCTAAATGATGTTTTAGAATAGTGCGTCTATAAGTACACAGCCAGAGGGCTTCGTAAACAGTGGGAGCAGCGGAAACGTGTGCAAGATGTTTTATAGGATAAAGCAGGCATCGCGGAGTTGGAACGTCTGTTTTGATGAAGTAGTCAAAGAGTTTGACATCATCAAAATGGTAGATGAACCTTGTATATACAAAAAGGTAGTAGGGAGTATGGTGGCAATTCTCGTAGAGTACGTGGATGACATACTCTTGATAGGGAAAGTGTTTCCTATGCTACGCTCGATCAATCTCCGCTTATCACAATGATTCTCCACATAGGATCAAAGTGATACCTACTAAATCCTGGGTTTTGGATCTATGAGATAGATCTAAATGGATGTTAGAATACTCACTAACTGTAGTGAGATGGTATCAATTGATCCTGGGAAGAATCACTGGAAGTGTTCCAGGGTGATAAAGACGACTGAGTGTCAGTCATAGGCATTGTCTTTACCCTCAGTAAAGGGACGGTATGTTGGAAGGGTTCCAAGCTAAATACCGTGGCATACTAGACGATAAAGGCAGGATACATCGCTACTTAAGATGCTACCAAAGAGGCAGTCTGGGTGTATATTAGTTCACGGGATGAACTTCGTTCCTCCCATTGTGTGACAATGGAGTTGTAGCTTATGCCAAGGAACACCCGTCCCATCAGTGATCCAGACATATTCTAAGGCAGTGTCACCTGATCATGGAGATGGTTGATCTCCAGGGTGATCGAGGTTTGGAGAGTAGACTCAGAGGACAACACAGCGGATCCACTCACACAGGCCTGTTCCCAGAGAGAGACTTTTATGGGATGGTTGAGTATGAGATACTACAACCACTGCTATCAGATGGCCCTAGTGCAAGTGAGAGATTGTTAGTTATATGTATGCCCTAGAGGCCATTACTGTACATTGGATGTATATTGTAGTGGATGCTGGGACATATATAGGGAGGACTTTCTTGCTCGACATGATAGTATGCTATCTGGTTGCTCTTTACCTTAACGTGTACACTGTTTGTCTCTCTGTTACATGTTGGTAAAGCCCTTAGGATGTGTACTTGACTATCTGGACTATGATGCGGATCATACTAGTGGGGACATGGTAGTCCATAAGTACATCCTTCAAAGTCCCTAGTCGTGAGTGTATCGAGACGGGGCATCGATATACCAGAGTAGACTAGCGTATACCTTCTCGACCCATACAGATGAGCGATGGATGATCCCATATCCATTGGTGTTTGACATCGGAGATGATATACGGGTGCTCAGTAGAGACTGGGTACACTGGACGGACTCGCCGAGAACTCCCAGATGGTATTATACCTTACGTCAGATGGCAGTTCTCTGGTGACACTGGTACAGAGTAGTCTGTTGACCCGAGATCGTCATAGAGTCTTGTGTGGTTCCCACTGTGCTTTGATTTCCATCTTACCACGTCCAAGAGGGCGTGCAAAACGGTGGCTTTTGGGTACAGTCCCGAATCACATGGAGGTAATGAGCGATAGGAGGGGATTCGTCTCTCCCGGTATAGGGAGTTGATGTTGCGCAGTGTTCGATTGGCTATGACCGGAAATCCCTTGCCAGGGTTGCTGAGATTTACTGGTAAGTGTTACCTGTAGTTTCTCGAACTGTTATAGACCTCATATCGACACGACTTATCGAGCTATTGGGGTCTGACGTTTACCACCCCTAGGCGAGATATGCGACATATCAGACGATCAGACCGGACTGTATGGTAGTGTTACTGGTTGGATTCACTGGAGTGTGAGCGGGCATGCTCGTCGATCTTCTGATCGCTCAATACCCGGGTGGCCGTTACGTTTAGCAGACTGCTTGCGGCTTGTGGGTGTTTGATATGATCATCATCTGCTGCCGGCGTATTGACGAGTCTTTAGAGTCCTACACAGAGGTTTCCTGGCTCAAGCAAAACGAAATAGGAGCGCATATGAGATATGTGCGGGACCGAGAATGATACCAGTATGTGATACTGTATCCGATTCTCGCGATATGTAACATCGATCGGTTATATGCGTTATAGCCGGGTTATCGGATCAAGTGTTGATTCGATAAGATTGTTACTATTTATATTAGTCGGTTATATGCGATATGACCGGGTCGTTAAATCAAGTGTTGATTTAATGATTTAATGTATAATTATATATTTGATATATCACTTTACATTAACTAGTATCGGTTCACTTTAAATGGATTTTCTCACTTGATTTGTGCAAGTTGTATATGTGATATACTTTTGTGCACATGATTGTATCATGTTTGATGATACATGCTTATTTGGTTAAGTGTAAAGAATTAAACCTTGGTTAAGTATATGGTTAGGTTTTTATTTATTTATCCATTCATTTATCTATTTATTTTGGATTAATAAAGAGAGAAGAAAAACAAAATGGTTGCTTTGATTCATGAAGTTTCTTGAAGCTTCATGCAACTTTGACCATTTTGTCTTCATCTCCTTAACCTAACCATTCACTAACCCTAGTCTATTCTCTACACCTAACTATGGTTAGAATTATGATAAGGATTCATTTTTCTTTTCAATTCTAATTAACTTATGATAATACTTATCATATTAGCTTCTTCTTCTTCATCTTCTTCAAAGAAGAAAAGCTAGACTTCATCAATGGTGATTGATGAAAAAGAGTGAGAAATCCAATTCTAAAGTCTACCCACTTCCTATTTCTTCATCCTCTACCTCTTGCCAAGTAGTAGAGTGTGTTTTCTTCACAAGTTTCATGACTTGGTGAAGTGGGAGCTTGATCTTGTGATGCTTCGACGTAGATCATCTTCGGCACGAAGCCGACGACCTTGCCCGCCCATTTCTCCGATGAAGCCGACGCTAGAGCCCGGGATTCCATTTGGATAGCGAGGAGACTTCATTGCGGAGCTATGGAGGTGGAGGACCGGATCTACAAAGGTTGTATTTCCGTTCTCTTAGTAAAGTAGTTTACTAGTTGCATCTTTCGCCTAAATTTCTAGTTAACGATCCGTAGTCTAGGGTTTCTCGGCACCCTAAAATTTAAAATTGGCATGGTTGATGCCTTGTGAGACCTCTTGAGAGTGCCTAGGAACCCTACAATATATCACATATATAATTATATATTAAATTATCGAATCAACACTTGATCCGATAATCCGGCCATATTACATATAACCGACTAATACAACAAGTAACCTTTCATCGAATCAACACTTGATCCGATGACCCGGCTATATCACATATACCCGACCGATATCACATGTTATGAGAATCTAATACGGTATCATATACACGTATTATTCTCGGTCCCGCACATTCACATATGTGCTCCTACTCCATTTTGCCTGAGCCAGGAAACCTCTGTGTAGGACTCTAAAGAATCGTCAATATGCCGGCAGTAGGTGATGATCATTTCAAACACCTACAAGCTGCAAGTGGTCAGCTAAACGTAACAGCCACCCGGGTATTGAGCGATCAGAAGATCAACAAGCAAGCCTGTATATTCTCTTGTGAATCCAATCGGTAACACTACCGTACAGTCCGATCTCTTCGTCTCATATGTCGCATATCAATTCTAGGGGTGGTAAATGTCAGACCCCAGTAACCGATAAGTTGTGTCGATGTGAGGCTCATAACAGCTTGAGAAACTACTGATAACACTTACCAGTAGATCTCCATATTAGCCCTGGCTAGGGACATCCAGTTATAGCCAATCGAATACAGCGCAACATCAACTCCCAATACCGGTTGAGACGAAACCCCTCCTATCGCTCATTGCCTCTATGTGATTCAGGACTGTCCCCAAAAGCCACCATTTTGCACGTTCTCTTGAATGTGGTAAGGTGGAAATCAAAGCACAGTGGGAATCACACAAGGCTCTATGACGATTTCGGGTCTACAGACTAACCTGTAACAGTGTCACCAGAGAATTACTATCTGACGATAAGTATAATACCATCTAAGAGTTCTCGGCGAGTCCGTTCAGTGTACCTAGTCTCCACTGAGCACCCTTACACCTTCTTTGATGTCAAACACCAATGGATATAGGATCATCCATCGCCCATCATATGGGTCGAGAAGCGTATACGCTAGTCTACTCTGGAGTATCGATGCCCTGTCTCGATACTCCCTCGACTAGGAACAGTTATAGGATGTACTCTTGGACTACCCTTGCCCCACTAATATGATCTGAATCATAGTCCCAGTAGTCGAGTACATATCCTAAGGGCTTTATCAACATGTAAGAGCAAGACAATAAACCAATACAAGTCAACAAGTTAAGATAAAGTGAAACCAAATAGCATATTATCATGTCGAGCAAGAAAGTCCTCTCTATATATATCCAAGCATCCACTATAATATACATCATATGTACAACAATGGCCTCTAGGGATATATACAACTAACAATCTCCCACTTGCACTAAGGCCAGGCCAGCTGTTGTAGTATCTCATACCCAACATCCCGAAGAGTCTCTCAAATTGTATCTGGGGTATGGCCTTTGTAAGTGGATACGCAGTGTTGTCCTTCGTGTCAACTCTCCTGACCTCGATCTCTCAGCGATCATCTATCTCCCGGATCAGGTGATACCGCCTAAGAATATGTCTGGATCTCTGATGGCTTCTGGGTTCCTTGGCTAAAGCCACAGCTCCATTGTTATCACAATACAAAGGTATTGGGTGCTCAATGGATGGAACGACACCAAGTTCAGTGATGAACTTCTTCATCCAGACAACTTCTTTGGCAGCATCATTAGCAGCGATGTATTCAGCCTCCATCGTCGAGTCTGCCGTGGTTTCTTGCTTGGAACTCTTCCAACAAACCGCCCCTCTATTTAGGGTAAAGACAAATCCAGAATGCGACTTCGAGTCGTCCTTATCACTTTGGGAGCTCTAATCGGTAAAGGACTCCACCTGAAGTTCTCCATTACCATACACCAAGAACATCTCTTTAGTCCTTCTCAAGTACTTGAGAATGTTCTTTAGAGCTGTCCAGTGACTCTCTCCTGGATCCTCTTGATACCTACTCACTACACTTAGTGAGTACGCTACATCGGGTCTGGTACATAGTATCGCGTACATGATAGAGCCTACTGCCGAAGCATAGGGTATCTCTTGCATGCGAGCTCTCTCCAAATCAGTCTTATGAGACATCTCTTTGGAGAGAGTGAGTCCAGAGATCGTGGGTTGGTTCCCACGCTTGGATTCTTCTATACTAAAGCTCTTTAGTATGGTATCAATGTACCTGGATTGGGACAATCCCAGTATCCTTTTAGATCTATCTCTATAGATCTTAATCCCCAAAATGCAGGAGGCATCACCTAGACCTTTCATTGAGGATCTATGTGATAAGAAGAGCTTGACCGAGTGCAGCATAGGAACATCATTTCCTATCAAGAGTATGTAATCCACGTATAATACGAGGAAGATAACCTTACTCTCTGCAATCTTCTTGTATATACATGGTTCATCTATGTTCTTGATGAAGTCAAACTCATTGACTACCACATCAAAGAAGATATTCTAACTCCACGATGCTTTCTTTAACCCATAGATGGATTTAAGCAGCTTGCACACCTTTCCGCTTCTCCCACTATCTACGAAGCCCTCTGGCTGAGTAATGTATACGCACTCCTCTAAATCGCCATTTAGAAAGGTGGTCTTAACATCCATCTGCCAGATTTCGTAGTCATGGTATGCAGCAATGGAAAGCAAGATCCAGATGGACTTAAGCATAGCCACTGGAGAAAAGGTTTCGTCATAATCCACACCTGGTCGTTGACGAAAACCTTTTGCAACAAGTTTAGCTTTGAAAGTCTCAACTTTTCCATCTACACCAAGTTTCTTCTTGAAGATCCATTTGCTCCCAATGGGTTTTACCCCTCAGGAGCAACTTCCAAAGTCCATACTTTTTTGGTGTACATGGATTCCATCTCAGAACGCATTGCATCTAGCCACTTCACAGAGTCACCACTCATGATGGCCTGCTCGAAGCTAGTCGGCTCATCATCTTCCATGATGCAATCCTCGCTCCCACCATCAATGAGAAAATCGTAGTATCTCTCAGGTGGATGAGGAGCCCTACTAGGTCGGCGGAAAGGCTGGGGTTCGTTTGGTACTACTGAATCTTCTGGTTCCACCAAATCTTCTGTTGCAGTTTGTGTAGATGGAACTTCTTTCGGTTCTACCTCATTACCTCTAATTTCTTTTTCAAGAAATTCCTTTTCTAAAAAGGTGGCATGCTGAGCAACAAACACCTTTTGTTCCTCAGGGTGGTAGAAGATGTAGGGTTCCTAGGAACCCTAATGAGGTCTCACAAGGCATCAACCATGCCAATTTCAAATTTTACGGTGCCTACAAACCCTAAACTACGGATCGTTTGCTAGAAAACTAGGCGAAAAAGCTAACTAGTTAACACTTAACTACAAGATACGGAAATACAACCTTTGTAGATCCGGTGCTCCACCTCCATAGCTCCACAACGAGGTCCTCTCCGCTGTCCAAATCAAATCCGGGCTCAAGCGTCGGCTTCGTCGGAGAATGGGCAAGCTAGGTCGTCGATGTCCATGCCGAAGATGATCTACGTCGAGGCGTCGTTAAATCAAGCTCCACCTTCACTAAGTCTTGAAAACTTGTGAAGGAAACACACTCTACTACTTGGCAAGAGGTAGAGGATGAAGAAATAGGAAGTGGGTAGACTTTAGTTTTGGATTTCTCACTCATTTGCTCAATTCACCATTGAAGAAGTAAGCTATCTTCATGAAGAAGAAGAAGAGGAAGAAGATGATCAAAGTTATGATAAGAATATTTTTTATATAAAAGAAAATCATTTCTTATCATAACTTAACCTTAGTCAAGTGTAGAGAGCTAACCATAGTAAAATGAATGATTAGGGTTAAGCATGAGACAAGAAAAGTGTGACATAGTCAAAGTTTCAAGAAACTTCAACTAAATCCAAAAAATGCCACCATTTATCTTTCTTTTTCCTTTTTCCAAAAAGAATAAATAAGAAAGATAAATGAATAAATAAAAATCAAAACCCTAACCCATTCATTACCATGGTTCATTCTTTACACTTAACCAAGTTTGGCATGCATCATCAAACATGATACAAGCAAGTGCACAAAATCATATCGCATATGCAATGCGCACACCCGAGTGAGAAAATCCATTTTAAAGTGAACCGATACTAGTTAGTGCAAAGTAATATATCAAATATACAATTATGCATTAAATCATTAAATCAACACTTGATTTAACGATCCGGTCATGTCGCACATAACCGTCTGGTATCATCAGTAACAACTTATCGAATCAACACTTGATCCGATAACCCGGCTATATCGCATATAACCGATCAATGTCACATCGCGAGAATCGAATACAGTATCACATACCGTATTATTCTCGGTCCCGCACATATCTCATATGCGCTCCTATTTCGTTTCGCTTGAGCCAGGAAAGCACTGTGTAGGACTCTAAAGACTCGTCAATACGCCGGCAGCGGATTATGATCATATCAAACATCCACAAGCCGCATGCGGTCTGCTAAACATAACGGCCACCCGGGTATTGAGCGATCTGAAGATCGACGAGCAAGCCCGCTCACACTCCAGTGAATCCGACCAGTAACACTACCGTACAGTCCGGTCTGATCGTCTGATATGTCGCATATCTCGCCTAGGGGTGGTAAACGTCAGACCCCAATAGCTCAATAAGTCGTGTCGATATGAGGTCTATAACCATTCGAGAAACTACTGGTAACACTTACAAGTAAATCTCAGCAACCCGGGCCAGGGATTTCCTGTTATAGCCAATCGAACACAGCGCAACATCAACCCCCTATACCGGGAGAGACGAATCCCCTCCTATCGCTCATTGCCTCCATGTGACTCGGGACTGTACCCAAAAACCACCGTTTTGCACGCCCTCTTGGACGTGGTAAGATGGAAATCAAAGCACAGTGGGAACCACACAAGACTCTATGACGATCTCGGGTCAACAGACTACTCTGTACCAGTGTCACCAGAGAACTACCATCTGACGTGAGGTATAATACCATCTGGGAGTTCTCGGCGAGTCCGTCCAGTGTACCCAGTCTCTACTGAGCACCCGTATATCATCTCTGATGTCAAACACCGATGGATATGGGATCATCCATCGCCCATCTGTATGGGTCGAGAAGGTATACACTAGTCTACTCTGGTATATCGATGCCCCGTCTCGATACACCCACGACTAGGGACTTTGAAGGATGTACTTATAGACTACCATGTCCCCACTAGTATGATCCGCATCATAGTCCAGGTAGTCAAGTACAGATCCTAAGGGCTTTACCAACACGTAACAGAGAGACAATCAGCATACACGTTAAGGTAAAGGGTAACCAGATAGCATACTATCATGTCGAGCAAGAAAGTCCTCCCTATATATGTCCCAGCATCCACTACAATATACATCCTATGTACAGTAATGGCCTCTAGGGCATACATATAACTAACAATCTCCCACTTGCACTAGGGCCATCTGTAGCAGTGGTTGTAGTATCTCATACTCAACCATCCCATAAAAGCCTCTCTCTGGGAACTGGCCTTTGTTAGTGGATCCGCTGTGTTGTCCTCTGAGTCTACTCTCCTAACCTCGATCTCCCTGGAGATCAACCATCTCCATGATCAAGTGATACTGCCTTAGAATATGTCTGGATCACTGATGGGACGGACGTTCCTTGGCATAAGCAACAACTCCATTGTCACACAATGGTAGGAACGTAGTTCATCTCATGAACCAATATACACCCAAACAGCCTCTTTGGTAGCATCTTAAGTAGCGATGTATCCTGCCTTTATCGTCTAGTATGCCACGGTATCTAGCTTGGAACTCTTCCAACATACTGTCCATTTACTGAGGGTAAAGACAATGCCTGTGACTGACATTCAGTCGTCTTTATCACCCTGGAACACTTCCAGTGATTCTCCCCAGGGTCGATTGATACCTTCTCACTACAACTAGTGAGATTCCTAACATCCAATTAGATCTATCTCATAGATCCAAAATCCAGGATTTAGTAGGTATCATTTTGATCCTATATGGAGAATTATGGTGATAAGCGGAGATTGATCGAGCGTAGCATAGGAAACTCCTTCTCTATCAAGAGTATGTCATCTACGTACTCTACGAGGATCGTCACCATACTCCCTACTACCTTTTTGTTTATACAAGGTTCATCTACCATTTTGATGATATCAAACTATTTGACTACTTCATCAAAACAGATGTTCCAACTCCGCGATGCCTGCTTTATCAGATAAAACATCTTGCACACGTTTCCGCTGCTCCCACTGTTTACGAAGCCCTCTGGCTGTGTACTTACAGACGCACTCTTCTAAATCAATATTTAGAAAAGCAGTCAAGACACCCAACCACCAGATATCGTAGTCATGGTATGTAGCCGTGGCAAGTAGGATCTGGATGGACTTAAGCATAGCTACTGGAAAAGGTTTCATCATTATTCACGCCTGGTCAATGAAGAAAACCTTTAACTAGTCTAGCTTTGAAAGTCTCAACCTTTCCATCTACACCAAGTAATCTTCTCAAGATATACTTGCTCCTGATGGGGATTTAACCCTTCAGATATAGCAACCAAAGTCCATACTTTGTTGGTGTATAAGGATTCCATCTCAGATCACTAAACATCCAGCCATTCTTACAGAGTCTTACTCTCGATGGCCTGCTCGAAACTAGTTGGGTCATCATCTCATGATGCAATCCTCGCTCCCACTGTCATAGAGAAACAGAAGTATCTCTCAGGTGGGTGAGGAACCCTACTAGATCGGCGGAGAGGCTGAGGTTCATTGGAATCTACTGAATCCATTAGCTCTATCAAATCATCTGCTGCAGTTTGTATAGCTGGAACATTTCCAGTTCTACATAACTGACCTTACCTCGAGCTTGTCCGGTTTTTGCTTTTAGACATAGGCCAGACAACCCCAAATCATAACTGGCTTAAGACATGGGCTCTTCCCATACCATATCACATATGAAGCGGTAGGCAACTGATTTGATTGGAACCCTGTTCAATAGGTATGCAGCTTCTCAAGTGCATAACTCCCAAAAGGAAAAAGGTAACTCAGTATTACTCATCATAGAGCACACCATATCAAATAGGGTGTATCTGCTCCGCCCCGATATACCATCGTGCTATGGTGTATACGGAGGAGTAATGCTGAGAGAGAATCTCATTCTCGTTTAAAATAGTCCAGGAATTCCATGCACAAGTATTCTCCTCCCTGATATCATCAAAGGACATAATACTTATACCCGTATTTTGGTTCTCTACTTCTAACTTATATTCTGTGAATATCTCAAAAGGTTCGGACTTGTGTTTCAACAGGAACATAAGTCTGAATCTCGAAAGATTATCAGAGAATGTAATGAAGTACAAAGAACCGGTCCTGGCATGTGTAGACAGGGGACCTACATACATCAACATGTATCATCCCAAGAGTTCACTAACTCTTTCTCTGTTTCCATTAAACAGAGCTAGTGTCATTATATCTTTGTGACATGACTGGCAAGTTTCACAAGATGTAGATTCAAACTTATTTAAATATACATCTACATGTAACTTCAGCTAGTCGGGTCACATTGATCTGACCTAGTCTACAATACCTCAAGAAGGATTCGTTCATTTCTGAACTCTTCCTCTTGTGTGTGTTCTGTATACTAAAGAACTATAGTTTGATTTAGAACGTCAATGCTTTTAGATAACGTGCCTGAACCGATCAACTTTTGATATAGGAAATGTTCAAAACATTATCCAACTATACAAAATTTTATCATTTCTTTACTGATAAAGAGATAGATATGATTTTGTATATCAGGTTCGGTATCTAATAACATTTGTTCAGAATCAATGTATTCATAATACAGGGTGACAGTGACCAACAGACTTGGCTGCAACACTTGCCCCGTTTTCTGCCTCATGAAACTTATCACCCGTTCTCAGTTTTCTACCTTTCTGTAGCCCTATGTAACAGATTACATATCTGGGATCCTGATCCGGTATCATATACCCAGGACGTAAAGGATACTGAGAAACAGTTCTGTATAATGAACAAACCCGAAGATGATGCATCAGCATGCACTCTCTTCGTTTGGGCGGCACGGGAATTCTGGTAATCCCCAATTTCCTGCTCTGTCTTATAACAATTATAAGTTGGAGCGGGACCAACGTTCCCCAGCTCAGTATAACAAGCGGGTTCGGTCAATAATCTGTTTTATTATCTTGATTAAGGCGTGATATGGTCGCTACCAGGAGAGAGAGAGAAGAAAACACTCAGCGTGCGCTCTTGCAAGAATAGATTGGTTATTATTTTATCTAATCAGGATGGCTCCCACTGCTTTTTATCAAATCTTCCTTCAAACCCTAAAAGGAAAGACTAGCCGGGATTAATTACACACTACAAGTTCGCCAATCTTTCAGCCAGGCCAGTGTCGGTACTTTGAGGAAGGTCCCCCGTGCTTTCGCACGAACCTAATTAATGTAAACCTCGTTTTCCCAGAGGCGTAACCCCGTTGACACCTTTCTAGACACCTACTTGATCGGCTAATTGTAATGTATAAAACTCTCCCAGGAGTAACTCTTACTCGCAGCGGGTATCGGGATCCAACTATCTCATAGAAGGTATGCAATCTCATTGCAAATTTCAACACTTGAAATTCCCGATAATATTTTGCCCCTAGCTCGCTATGACCTTGACGGAGGCCAAACAACCCATAGTCCGCTAGTCAAGTTCAACCCGTCATTTCCTGATTGAATTAAACCCACCCGCACGACCCTTGACGGAGGCCAAACAACGCCGTACGAATACCCTAATCCAATCGCATCATATGCTAGCAGATAAGCACTAGTTAGCTACCGTACACTACGCCTTGACGGAGGCCAAACAACCGCAGCACGAATACTAACTAGTACGTATCTGAAATGACGGAGGGCTACGACAGGTTTTTCTGAAAACCTATTGCGTATTGAACTTGATATCGTTGTAGAATCAAATGATTTTTAAAATGGAGTGTTTTTGAGGCTTTTCTAGTTTTGCTAAAGGAGTCACTCCCGGTGAAGGGATCGTCGGTCCTTTCCTCGTCGAATGAGGTGCGGGATATATCATATATATCGCTGTGCAAAGCAAAAACACTTAAAAGCAATCAAAAGACAAACCGAGTGTGTAGCATCTGCCAGTTATTGCTAAAGGAGTCACTCCCGGTGAAGGGATCTCGGTCCTTTCCTTATCGAATAAGGTGCAGGATATATCACATATACCGCTGTGCAAAGCAAGAACTGTAGCTACCTGTTTTATTTTGAAATTCGATCCTACAACATCTTAGGTTTCTTTTAATTCATTAATCACATTAATGAAGTCCCATCATTTAAATACCTAAACATCACAGATAAATACGACGTACACTTATGCCATCCGCATTCGCCTCGATGTCCCCTCGTGCATCGTTAGGTTAGGTAACTAACGACAGAGCAGGGCAGGGCTAGCGCGGGTGTAAAACATAAGTAACGTCTATATAATATATCATATATACTATATACTGTATCTATCACAGAACATCACATGATCACATCACAGATATCGCAGCAGAAGAAACATATGAAACATTGGATATACTAGGACGTCCGTGTTTTCAATACGAGCCAGTATAAAACACGGATTCCACGGTCGTGATGAATAGCCAAACCCACACCCCTAGACCCCTACGAGAGCGGCAAGCAACCCTACCAATTCTAGAGTTAGGAGACCCGGACTCGACTCCTCGAGTTGGTCTCCCACTGGACTCCAGAACCCGGTCACTTGTGCTCCCCTCCTTGGGTCTATCCTAGTGCGGAAAAGTAAATAATATACAAACGGTGACAACTCCCGCAACCTGGAAGCGCCCCAATAAAAGAATATTACATACAAGTTTTTACATGAATGAAAATGAAAAACACTCATCTCACATAAAAAACCCCGGCTATTCAAACACGACGATCCAATATAACATATCCAGCAACACATAACATCACATGTCATCAACGCAAGTAAATATGCGCATCCCAATTGTCGTTGACATATAGCAACGAAACCGGCGATATCACATATTACACTTACGGTCACAGAAAAGAAAGTGTAAAACTACAACAGTTGGAATCCGCAACCACCTCAGACATCGCATGCCTGACCAAATGAATTCTTTAGACATCGCATGCCTAACAATTATAAACCCCGCATTTTAGTCTCATTATCGAAAACACTTTTCAATACCAAGTCGGGCAATTCAACAGGATTCCCGACATTTTGATCGAATGCTCGTCGCAAACTTCAGCAGACGGCCGCACCCCCGATACCGTCGACGAAGTGCACCAAGGCGGAACACCGCTACCGCGAGCACCCGGACGGATGCTTTCGGCGACGGGGTTCTCCTACAGTCACTTGATCGGGGCTATGGAGCGAGGCTGTCTATTAAGTTTACCCGGCGAGTATCCGCGTACGCTACGTGATTGCGACGGACTTTTGATCACATCAAAATTCCGTGGCAACCGATCAAGTGAGACTAAACTGCTATGTTTATAACATTCATTTAGTTATCACATAACTACTTGTGAATTCCAATTATTGTATCCCATTCCGGATAAATAGAAAATGTCAAACTTTCCGATCGAACAATCGAACACCCAACTTTTCCCGATACAGATCAACTCATGAAATAAGTCTAATAACATTCAGTTCGTGCCTCAGTAGCAACGGTCCAGCCGTAGAAGGGTCAAGCCAACGCCTCACATGTGGCACGCCGTACTGCCCCAAACCCGAAGGTTCAAAGGGCAGTTCAAGACGGTCACATAATCGAGTTAAGGTTTGTTGTCTTCTAGAGGGACCATCGCGTTACTTGCACTACTTAGAACGTCGTTAAACTACGGAAAATCCAACACTTGGAATTTTCCCGACAGGGGAAAAATTGGGTATTTATATCCGGTCGAACTTTTTAACATATTCTAAAATTTATCCGGAAAGCCAAATAGACAAAATTTGATACTCCGATCGAAACACCGAATCCCCAAAACAACTCCAGAAAATTCAACTCTGTATTAAATATTAAAAATTCCCAGAAAAACCAGCATTGACCATTATTGATTATGGTGCAAATTTTGATGAACAATAGGACAAAACCGCCGCGGATCCGCCGCACGAGCCATGCTCGTGCCGCGGATCCGCACCTTGACTATGGAGTTACGTCATCAAAATTCACCGTAACCCTTAGATTTCCCTGCTGATTTTTTTAGCAATTTTTAATCTGGAAAAATCCACTGTTTTCAAAAAAGGACAGAGAGCATGTTTGAAATGGGTTTTCGGGTTCGTTCGGACTTCAAACTCCGTCTGGACTTCGCCTAAGGCTCTAGCTAGGCTCTGATACCACTGTAGGGTTCCTAGGCACCCTAATGAGGTCTCACAAGGCATCAACCATGCCAATTTCAAATTTTACGGTGCCTACAAACCCTAAACTACGGATCGTTTGCTAGAAAACTAGGCGAAAAAGCTAACTAGTTAACACTTAACTACAAGATACGGAAATACAACCTTTGTAGATCCGGTGCTCCACCTCCATAGCTCCGCAACGAGGTCCTCTCCGCTGTCCAAATCAAATCCGGGCTCAAGCGTCGGCTTCGTCGGAGAATGGGCAAGCTAGGTCGTCGATGTCCATGCCGAAGATGATCTACGTCGAGGCGTCGCTAAATCAAGCTCCACCTTCACTAAGTCTTGAAAACTTGTGAAGGAAATACACTCTACTACTTGGCAAGAGGTAGAGGATATAGAAATAGGAAGTGGGTAGACTTTAGTTTTGGATTTCTCACTCATTTGCTCAATTCACCATTGAAGAAGTAAGCTATCTTCATGAAGAAGAAGAAGAGGAAGAAGATGATCAAAGTTATGATAAGAATATTTTTTATATAAAAGAAAATCATTTCTTATCATAACTTAACCTTAGTCAAGTGTAGAGAGCTAACCATAGTAAAATGAATGATTAGGGTTAAGCATGAGACAAGAAAAGTGTGACATAGTCAAAGTTTCAAGAAACTTCAACTAAATCCAAAAAATGCCACCATTTATCTTTCTTTTTCCTTTTTCCAAAAAGAATAAATAAGAAAGATAAATGAATAAATAAAAATCAAAACCCTAACCCATTCATTACCATGGTTCATTCTTTACACTTAACCAAGTTTGGCATGCATCATCAAACATGATACAAGCAAGTGCACAAAATCATATCGCATATGCAATGCGCACACCCGAGTGAGAAAATCCATTTTAAAGTGAACCGATACTAGTTAGTGCAAAGTAATATATCAAATATACAATTATGCATTAAATCATTAAATCAACACTTGATTTAACGATCCGGTCATGTCGCACATAACCGACTGGTATCATCAGTAACAACTTATCGAATCAACACTTGATCCGATAACCCGGCTATATCGCATATAACCGATCAATGTCACATCGCGAGAATCGAATACAGTATCACATACCGTATTATTCTCGGTCCCGCACATATCTCATATGCGCTCCTATTTCATTTCGCTTGAGCCAGGAAAGCTCTGTGTAGGACTCTAAAGACTCATCAATACGCCGGCAGCGGATGATGATCATATCAAACATCCACAAGCCGCAAGCGGTCTGCTAAACGTAACGGCCACCCAGGTATTGAGCGATCTGAAGATCGACGAGCAAGCCCGCTCACACTCCAGTGAATCCGACCAGTAACACTACCATACAGTCCGGTCTGATCGTCTGATATGTCGCATATCTCGCCTAGGGGTGGTAAACGTCAGACCCCAATAGCTCAATAAGTCGTGTCGATATGAGGTCTATAACCATTCGAGAAACTACTGGTAACACTTACAAGTAAATCTCAGCAACCCTGGCCAGGGATTTCCTGTTATAGCCAATCGAATACAGCGCAACATCAACCCCCTATACCGGGAGAGACGAATCCCCTCCTATCGCTCATTGCCTCCATGTGACTCGGGACTGTACCCAAAAACCACCGTTTTGCACGCTCTCTTGGACGTGGTAAGATGGAAATCAAAGCACAGTGGGAACCACACAAGACTCTATGACGATCTCGGGTCAACAGACTACTCTGTACCAGTGTCACCAGAGAACTACCATCTGACGTGAGGTATAATACCATCTGGGAGTTCTCGGCGAGTCCGTCCAGTGTACCCAGTCTCTACTGAGCACCCGTATATCATCTCTGATGTCAAACACCGATGGATATGGGATCATCCATCGCCCATCTGTATGGGTCGAGAAGGTATACACTAGTCTACTCTGGTATATCGATGCCCCGTCTCGATACACCCACGACTAGGGACTTTGAAGGATGTACTTATAGACTACCATGTCCCCACTAGTATGATCCGCATCATAGTCCAGGTAGTCAAGTACAGATCCTAAGGGCTTTACCAACACGTAACAGAGAGACAATCAGCATACACGTTAAGGTAAAGGGTAACCAGATAGCATACTATCATGTCGAGCAAGAAAGTCCTCCCTATATATGTCCCAGCATCCACTACAATATACATCCTATGTACAGTAATGGCCTCTAGGGCATACATATAACTAACAGAAGATATGTCCTCGTGATTGCTTGGGATATCCTACAAACTTGCACAGAACTGATCATGCCTCGAGCTTGTCCGGATTTTGCTTTTCGATATAGGCCGGGCAACCCCATATCTTACCAAAATTAAGACACGGTCTCTTCCGCTCTCATATCTCATATGGAGTGGTAGGCACTGATTTGGTTGGAACTCTATTCAATAGGTATATGGCTGTCTCAAGCGCATACCCCTAAAAGGAAATAGGCAACTCAGCAGTGCTCATCATAGAGCACACCATATCTAATAGGGTGCGATTGCTCCGCTCCGATACACCGTTGTGCTGTGGTGTATATGGAGGAGTAAGGTGAGAGAGAATCCCATTCTCTTTTAGATAGTCCAGGAACTCATTGCTCAAGTATTCTCCTCCTCGATCATATCGAAGGATTTTAATACTTTTACCCGTTTGGTTCTCGACTTCGTGCTTATATTCTCTAAATTTCTGAAAAGCTTCAGACTTGTGTTTCAACAGGAACACATGTCCGTATCTTGAGAGATAGTCAGTGAATGCAATGAAGTATGAGAAACCATTTATGGCATGTGTAGACATGGGACCACATACATCACTATGTATCAGTCCTAAGAGTTCCGTAACTCTTTCTCCGTGTCCACTAAACGGAGTTTTGGTCATCTTGCCTTTGAGACATGAATGACAAGTTTCATAAGATGATAATTCGAACGGATTAAAATATCCATCTTTATGTAACTTAGCTAGTCGTGTCGCAATGATATGACCTAGTCTACAAAGCCACAAGAAGGACTCGTTCATTTCTGAACTCTTCCTCTTGTGTGCGTTTTGTACATTAAGGACTGTAGTTTGATTCAGAACGTATATGCCAATATTTAATGAGCCTGATCCAATCAACTTTTGATTAAGGAAGATGTTCATAACATTATCCTGTACTACAAAATTGTATCCTTCTTTACTCAATAAAGAAACTGATATAAGATTGCATATCAGGGTCGGAATGTAATAGCATTCATTCAGAACCAATGTATTACCAGTTGGCAACACAAGGTGATATTCGCCAACTGCTTTGGCTGCAACATTTGCACCATTCCCTACTCTTATGGAATGATCACCCTCTCCCAGTTCCCTACCTTTACGTAGCCCATGTAACATATTACATATATGGGATCCCGATCCGGTATCTAATATCCAGGATGTAGAATGAACTAAGAAACAGTTCTCGATAACTAACACACCCGAAGAAGATGCATCATCATTCTTGTTCTTCATTTGGGTGGCTTGAGAATCTGGATATTCTCCTATTTTGCTCGGACTTATAACAATTATAAGTTGGAGCGGGACTAATGTTCCCCTGCTCAGAATAACAAGCGGGTTCGATCAATACATCCATATTATTATCTTGATTAAGGCCTGACATGGTCACTTCCCGGAGAGAGAGAATAAAATACTTTAACGTATGCTCTTGCAAGATTGGTTATTATCTTATCTAATCAGGATGGCTCCCACTGCTTTTATCAAATCTTCCTTCAAACTCTAAAAGGTAAGACTGGCCGGGATTAATTACACTTTACAAGTTCGCCAATCTTTCAGCCAGGTCAGTGTTGGTACTTTGAGGTAGGTTCCTCATGCTTTCGCACGGACCTAATTAAAATAAACCTCATTTTCCCAGAGGCATAACCCCGTTAACACCTTTCTATATACCTACTTGATCGGCTAATTGTCATGTGTAAAACTCTCCAAGGAGTAACTCTTACTCGTAGTGGGTATCAGGATCCAACTATCTTATAGAAGGTATGCAATCTCATTACAAATTTCAACACTTGAAATTCCCGATAATACTTTTGACCCTAGCGTCCTTTGACCTTGACGGAGGTCAACAAATCATATGCTACTAGTCAAGTTCAACCTGTCATTTCCTGATTGAATTAAACCCACCCGCACGACCCTTGACGGAGGTCAACAAGGTCGTAAGACTACCCTAAAATAATCGCATCATATGCAGCAGATAAATACTAGTCAGCTACCGCACACAACGTCTTGACAGAGGTCAACAAACATAGCACGAATACTAAGTAGGATTCACCTGAAATGACGGAGGGCTACACAGGATTTTCAGAAAACCATGAGCGTAATGAACTTGATATCGTTGTAGAAACAAGTGATTTTGAAAAGGAGTGTTTTTGAGGCTTTTTCTAGTTTTGCTAAAGAGGTCACTCCCGGTGAAGGGAGCTCGGCTCTTTCCTTATCGAATAAGATGCAGGATATTTCACAAATACCACGATGCAAAGAAAGAACTATAGAAGCAATCAAAAACTAAACCGTGAGTTTGTAGAATCTGCTAGTTTCTCTAAAGAGGTCACTCCCGGTGAAGGGATCTCGGCTCTTTCCTTATCGAATAAGGTGCTGGATATTCTACAAGGAATACCACTATGCAAAGCAAAAACTAGAGCTATCCTTTTTTTTATAAATTTGATTTTACAACATCTTTTAGGTTTCTTTTCCATTCATTAATCTCATTAATGAATCCCATCATTTAATCTTCCTAAGCATCACAGAAGAAACGAAAATATAACGTACGCTTATGCAATCCGCATTCGCCACTGTGTCCCGTTATGCACCGTTAGGCTACTTAACTAACGACATACTGGGGTGGGACTAGCGCGGGTGCAAAACATAAGCAACGTTTATTATATATAATATATACAATAATAAATCATTCGTCTCAGGCATATAATATGATCACATCACAGTTTATCAACAGCAGAAGAAACATATGAAATATTGGATATACTAGGAGGTCCGTGTTTTATTTTGAGCCTGTATAAAACACGGATTCCACGGTCGCAATGAATAGCCAAACCCACATCCCTAGATCCCTATGAGAGCAGCAAGCAACTCTCCCAATTCTAGGGTTAGGAGACCCGGTCTCGACTCCCCGAGATGGCCTTCCACTGGACCTTAGAACCCGGCTACTTGTGCTCTCCGCCTTGGGTCTATCCTAATGCGAAAAAGTAAATAATATAAAATGGTGACATCATCCTCAACCCGGAAGTGCCCCAATAAAAGAATATTACATACAATGAATTTTACATGAATGAAAATAAAAACCCTCATCTCACATAAAACCCCCGGCTATTCAAAACACGACGATCCAATATAACATATCACAACAATACATAACATCACATGTCATCAACGTAAGTAAATATGCCTATCACAATTTTTGTTGACATATAGCAACGACAACGGTGATATACCGCATATTACACTTATGGTTGCAGAAAAGAAAGTGAAAAACTACAACATTTGGAATCCACAATCATCTTAGACATCGTAAACCCGAAATATCACATATTACGGATTTCATGCCTAATTATATGAGTTCCATATATTATATCACATTACAGAAAAAGCTAGACGATGTTAAACATTCCGATCGAATCAACAAACACCCAAAATTTCCCTAAATTCTCAACACTTGAGCGTAGTTTAGAAGTATCCATCACATGCCACAGTAGCAATGAATCAGCCGTAGAAGGGTCAAACCAACGCCTCACATGTGGCAACGCTGAACTACCACAAACCCTAGGGTTTGGAGGCAGTTCTGATGATCACATAATCGAGTTAAGGTTTTCGTTCTTCTAAAAGGTCCACCGCGTCACTTGCACGATATTTGAATGTTCTTTAACTATGAAAAAGATCTAACTCTTGAAAAATTTCAGCAAGTGAAAAAGTCGGTATTTGATGTTCGATCGAACTATTTAATACCGTCTAAAATAACCGAAACAGAAACTAGAATTTCGAATACGAAACACTCTAAATTTTTAATGCAGTAAATTAACATCACATGTAATTTTAGCAAAAATAAAAAACACCACAAGTACCAAACCCCAGAATCTAGACCACACCACAAAACCCAAGCCCTTTCCCCATGGAAAAACCCGCGTCGCCGGAATCCCTAGCCTCGTCGCCTGCCATCCTCCGAGAAGGGGGGTAAGTTTTGTGCTGTGTTCTTAATGTATCTCATACATCATTCTGCAACTGTTAAAATAATTTTTTGACACCTGAAAAATATCGACAGAATCTAGGGTTTTTCGTCTGGTGTTTCGGAGTTGTTTCAGTTTCGTAATCCTACACTTATCCGTCTAATTCTCTAGCTAGGCTCTGATAGCACTGTTAGGTTACCTACAACGGTAGCAAGGTTTTGGGTGGCATCTCCCATGCCAATTTTAAATTTTGCCATTATAGATAACCCTAAAACTAGGATGTTAACTAGAGAATCAAACCAAAACACACAAAGTAAACAACTTTACTTCTAAGAGTTTAGGATTACAATCTTTGTAGTCCGTTCCTTCGCTTTGTAAGCTCCATGTTGAGGTCCCTTCACAGCGATCATCAAAAACTCGAACTCTAGAGAGGCTCCATGAGGTGAATGAGGCATCTTTCTTGAAATCTTCATCTTCTAAGATGATCTACCTTGAAGAATCTCTAACCCAAGGTTACACTTCACTAACGAAGTTATTAGTGAAGTTAACACCGTAATCTAAGTGGCTAGAATAGATGAGGATGACGAAGTAGGAATTTTGCTCTCTTTTGTTTTCAATTTCTCACTTTAAATTATCACACACAAAAAGCTAGAAAAGCTTTCAAGAGAGGGAGAAGCAGAAGAATTTCTTTTGTGATGAATAATGAATTATTGTTGTGGTTACAATTACAACCTAGGGTTAACATGACATGCTTAACCCTTGTAGAGACTTTACCATGGGTTAAGATTTGGGTCGGGTTAACAAATATCTAGCAAAAAATATCAAGGAAAATGGACAAAGTCAAAGCTTCATGAATCTTCCTCAAAGCTCATCCAAAACTTAATCCATAACTTTAACCCTAATACAAACCCTAACATAGTTAAATCTCAAAACCTTTGTTGCATTTGTAACCCTAACATGTTAGAATATTATATATCACATATATAATAAATAATGTAACAAAATAAAATAATACAATTAACATATATCGCATATACATCAATGTATTATCCAATTGAGGAAAAGAATCAATAAAGCGAGCTTATATTAGTTAATGTAACGTAATATATCACATATATAATTATATATTAAATTATCGAATCAACACTTGATCCGATAATCCGGCAATATTACATATAACCGACTAATATAACAAGTAACCTTTCATCGAATCAACACTTAATCCGATGACCCGGCTATATCACATATACCCGGCCGATGTCACATATCGTGAGAATCTAATACGGTATCACATACACGTATTATTCTCAGTTCTGCACATATCACATATATGCTCCTACTCCGTTTTGCTTGAGCCAGGAAACCTCTGTGTAGGACTCTAAAGAATCGTTAATACGTCGGCAGTAGGTGATGATCATATCAAACACCCACAAGCTGTAAGCGGTCAGGTAAACGTAACAGCCACCTGGGTATTGAGCAATCAGAAGATCAACAAGCAAGCATGTACATTGTCCTGTGAATCCAATCAGTAACACTACCGTACAGTCCGATCTCTTCGTCTCATATGTCGCATATCAAGTCTAGCGGTGGTAAACGTCAGACCCCAGAAACCGATAATTCGTGTCGATGTGAGGCTCATAACAGGTCGAGAAACTACCGATAACACTTACCAGTAGATCTCCATATCAGCCCTAGCCAGGGACATCCAGTTATAGCCAATCGAACACAGCGCAACATCAACTCCCAATACCGGAAGAGACGAAACCCCTCCTATCGCTCATTGCCTCCATGTGATTTGGGACTATACCCAAAAGCCACCGTTTTGCATGTTTCTTGAACGTGGTAAGGTGGAAATCAAAGCACATTGGGAATCACACAAGGCTTTATGATGATCTCGGGTCTACAGACTAACCTGTACCAGTGTGACCAGAGAACTGCTATCTGACGATAGGTATAATACCATCTAGGAGTTCTCGGCGAGTCCGTTCAGTGTATCCAGTCTCCACTGAGCACCCGTACACCTTCTCTGATGTCAAACACCAATGGATATGGGATCATCCATCGCCTATCATATGGGTCGAGAAGCGTATACGCTAGTCTACTCTGGAGTATCGATGCCTTGTCTCGATACTTCCTCAACTAGGAATAGTTATAGGATGTACTCTTAAACTACCCTGGCCCCACTAGTATGATCTGCATCATAGTCCCAGTAGTCGAGTACATATCCTAAGGACTTTATCAACATGTGAGAGCAAGACAGTAAACCAATACAAGTCAACATGTTAAAATAAAGTGAAACCAAATAGCATATTATCATGTCGACCAAGAATGTCCTCTATATATATATCCAAGCATCCACTATATTATACATCATATGTACAACAATGGCCTCTAAGGCATATATACAACTAACACTTGTCGGGTTATGGCTTTACCCTCAATGCAGGGGCGGTCTGTTGGAAGAGCTCCAAGGAGGACACCGTTGCAGACTCGACGATGGAAACGGAGTAGTTTGCTGCATGAGATGCCGCAAAAAAGGTAGTCTGGATATGGAAGTTCTTAATTGAACTTCAGGTGGTTCTTTCCATTATTGGTCCAATACTTAAGTATTGTGACAACATACGGTGGTATAGCTTTAGGGAAGGAACCCAGGTCCCATCAGAGATCCAGACATATCTTGAAGCGGTACCACCTGATCAGGGAGATCGTTGATACCCAGGGGATCGAGGTGAGGAGAGTAGATACGGAGAACAACACTGCAGATCCACTCACAGAGGACATCCCTCAGACAGTGTTCGAGAAGCTATTCGTGATTTTCGGTCTGCGATATGCCAGTTTATGGCCTTAGTGCAAGTGGGACATTGTTAGTGATATATGCCCTAGAGGCCATTATTGTATCATACTGGATTGTATATTATTTAATTGGAGCTTGGGATATACACAGATATAGTAACAGCCTTGCTTGAAATTGTAGTATGCTACCTGGTTTGTTTCTACCTCAATATGTGCATGTGTTTTCTTAGCATATTGCTTATACATATTGGTAGAGCCCTTAGGAGCTTTGCTTGATTACCAGCATTGCGATGGCTGTCACACTAGTGGGGGCTAGGTAATCTATAAGCACATCCTATATAGGTCCCTAGTCGTAGGATTATCGAGACGGGGCATCGATACTCCACAGTAGACTAGTGTATACGCTTCTCATCCCAGCAGGGGAGATGGTCTATCCCACAGCCATTAGTACATTGTACTGGAGATAGTATGCAGGTGCTCATTAGGTTATGAGTACACTGGACATGACTCGTCGGGAACTGTTGGTGGGTATTATACCTATCATTGGATAGAAGTTCCCAGGTAACATGAGTAAAGCTTAATCTGTCGACTTGACACTGCTACTTTGCCTCGAGTGTGTTCCCACTGTACTTTGATTACTATCCTACCACGGTTCAAAGGAGTCATGCTAACAGGTAGTAGTTGGGTGCAGTCCCGAAGCACTTGGAGGCAGTGGCGGTTAGATAGGATTCGTCTCCCCCGATATTAGGGGTTGATATCGCGCTGTGTTCAGAAGGCCATTACACAAAGTCCTTGGCCAAGGTAAGCGAAATTTACTGGTAGGTACTCCAGTAGTTTCTCAGGGTGTTTTGGGCTATTCTCCGACATGACTTATTGCACTACTAGGGGTCTGACGATTACCGCCCCTAGGACCGATATACGATACTCTTAGACGAACAGACCGGACTGTACAGAGATTGTCACATTCAGGCTCAATAGGAGTTCGGATGAGTTAGCTCATCGGACTTCTTATCAACATCTACCTGGGTAGCCGTTACGTGCAGCTAGTACCTCTTGCGGCTTGTGGTTAAACCCACTGTCAGCGTAATGTCGAGTCTTTAGATTCCCACATAGAGAGTTTCCTTGCACCGGGCAAAAGGTGTAGAGGCCGTATGGTTTTACGGCAGGGCTTCGATCACTTACGCTCACTTGTGCACGTATGATGATCGGGCGGATAATAATAGTGAGCTTTGGTTTAAGCCAGATCCTAGTATTATATTGATGGATTATTTTCGTCTCTTTGTATTCATGTTCTTCGGAATGCGGATGGGGGTATGTATATACGGATGAGGGGCATTCTCGTAATTCCTCGAGATTGGCTTCTAGAAGGGGGACACCTATTAGAGTTTTATTCTTTATGGATTAAACTTTATTTGGATGGAGGAAATGTGGTGGATTTTAAGCATTGAAATGTTGGCTATAGTGCCCTCAAGTCAATTATTGGATCACAGGCACGTGATTGCAATGATTGAGGGAGGACCTATACCGGTAGAACAATCTTACTCGAGATGATATTATACTATCTGGTTTGTCTTTATCATCGTGTACATGCTTCAGGTGACATTACAGATCACTATTACATGTTGATAGGGCCCATAGGATTCTTGCTTGACTACCAGTAGTACGATGGCGATCATATACATGAGAGTTGGGTGGTCTATAATCACATCCTTAAAGTGTCCCTAGTCATGGGAGTTTCGAGACTGGGCATCAATACTCCAAGAGTAGACTAGTGTATACGGATCGAGACCCCGACGAGGGACGGTGGCCGGTCTCATAAGCCATTGGTGTTAGTTGGTTCACCTAAGATGTATACAGGTGCTCATTGGGTTATGAGTACACCGGACGGACTCACCGGGAACATGCTAGTTGGTATTATACCTATTGTCAGATTGCAGTTCCTTGATGACATGTGTACAGGTTACTCTATCGACCTGAGATTGTCATTTGTTTCGTGTGAGTTCATGCTGTGCTTTGATTACTACCCTAGCACGGCTCAAAGGAGTCGTGCAAATAGGTTTTAGTTATGTACAGTCCCGAGCTACATGGAGGCAGTGAGCGGATCGTCAGGGGATTCGTCTCTCTCGATATTAGGGGTTGATGTCGCAATGTGCACGGATTGCCATAACCAGAAATCCTCGGCCCGGGTAGACGAGAATTACCGATCTAGGATTGGTAGTTTCTCAGTTGGTGATAGGTTTCATGCCGACACTAAATGTCGAGTTATTAGGGCTCTGGCTTTATCCATCCCTTAGACTTGATATGCGATACTCATAGACGAATAGACCGGACTGTACGGATTTTGTCACTGTCAGGATCAGTAGGGTTTCAGGATGAGTTTGCTCGTCGGCTTCCCTTTCATTCAATACCTGGGTAGCCATTACGTACAGCTAGTGCCACTGACGTGCTTGTGGTTAAACCCACCGCCAGCATATTGACGAGTCTTTAGAGTCCCACACAGAGGGTTTTCTTGGTTCGCGCGAAACGTTGTAGAGGCCGTATGGTTTTATGGCAGGGTTCGATCATATTCGTGCACTTGTGAATAGATTATGATCGGACAGATAATACTAGTGGGTTTTGGTTTAATCCGGATCCTAGTATTATATTGTTGGATTATTTTCGTCTCGTTGTATTCGTATTCAGTCGGAATACGGATGCAGGTATGTATATACGGATGAGGGGTATTCTTGTAATTCGTTACGAGTTCACTTTTGAGGTTGCTATTTCTTTTCTTGATTTAAACATTTAGATTAAATGTTTAATTATGTGAAAAGTGTGAGTGCAAGTCTTGGCATTGTGCATTGATGGTGCATGTGCACTTAGTGACATGGGGTGAGTTTTGTTTTTGCTAAGATATTTGTGTGTGAGATATTTGTTGGGGTTTGGCAGAACTTTTCTTGGGTTTTTTTTTCTTTAAGTGCTCACATATATATCACACACAAAAGACCAAGCAAAAACCAACTTAAGAAAAGAGCAGAACATATTCTTCACTTGAGTTTTCTTTTGGCCAAGTCTTGAGCTCACACATTTCCTCCAATGGCTTCTTCTTCAACCTCCACACAATCCCTCTCATGAGTTGAGAATCCTTGGGTGTTTTGAGGCAAAGTATTCACACCCTATCTCTACTTCATCTTGGGTATCTAGGCTAGAAAACTGGATGCCCGAGTTGCTTCGGTTTTGAAGCAGGAGCCCGCATTACTAATCCTCGACGTGGATCTTATTCGACAAGAGAGACCGGAGATCGAACTTCATCGAGGCAGCAACAAGGAGCTTAGGATAGAGGTTGAAGACCGAAGGACACGGATCAATCGATATAACCCCTCTAAACTCTTTTAATAGAACTAGTATAGGGTTAATGGTACGATCCGTCGATTAGGGTTCCGTTAGCGCCGGGTTTTTAAAGTTTCTGTTCCGCGTTTGGCCACGGATTGATTGCCGGGGCACTGCCGTAACCCCACATGGTATCAGAGCTAACCCATTAACCACTTACTAGTTGGTTTAGATGATGTTAAAGTATCGAAACCGAAACAACTCCGAAACAATACTAACGATATTCCATTCTCTATCGAAATTTTATTGGTCTTCTAAAATTATTTTAGCAACTGCAGAAGACTATTTTGGCGACCACTAGAGCACACACCAAACATGAGCCCCTAATTCAACTATGGACCTGGCCATATTAGCCTAAATTCTGAGCTGGCCGGTCTGGTATTGGACTTGGGACTTGGATTTTGTAGTGTGCTTTAGTCTCTGGAATATTGGTTCAGTGGTATTGCTAGTTTAGCCCAGTTTTGATATGGTTTTATCTAGTTGTTTGGGGCTATTCGGGGTTATTTCGAAGTCGATATTTCTAACACTTTTTAAAGTTTACAGTACTTACATTATTCTCTGCGACCCTGAATGTCATTAGAGCGGTACAACTTGTCTAATTGCTATAGTTCTTTTAGACGAGTTTGCGAACGTGACATTCACGTTGATGTTCTGTGCTGTGCTGTGTTGTTTCGGATTCGTCATGGTGGATAGCTTGGGTGCAATGTTAGTACAATTTAGTTTCATTTGTACATTTGATATCGCGGGGCGAGCGTCCGACTTGTGGACTGCCGTCACTGCCTGTTTGTATATTATTTGTTTGGGGCACGACCGGGTAGAGGTCGATGTCACCGTTGTACATATTTTTCTTTTCTGTACTAGGATTACCCCACGATGGAGAGCACGGATAGCCGGGTTCTGGAGGGCAACGGGTCCGCATCTCATGGCGTTGAGAAGGAGGGGGCCTCACTATAGAATTGGCAGGCTATTCGCCGCACTCGTAGGGGATACAGGTTGACCCAAGGAGGGGTGCTCAAGTTATCGGATTCCATTTAGTGCTGGGTGGCCCATTCACTTTGATGAAGGGGGCTGCATCGCTTTTGGTTTTGGCGGATAACTTGCCGCGCTACTAGGGTCTAGGTTTTCATTGCACAGGCTATCCACACAACCAGGGGAACATCGGGTTTCACTTGTGGCTCAAATGAAACCTGAGACTCCCAGATTATCTGTATTGTTCTTTAATGCTTATTGCTTATCTGTGATGTTGCATTTATCACGCCTGGAGCGATTACTATATATTGTTATATATATACTAGTAGTTATTGTATATGTTTTACACCCGCGCTAGTCCTTCCCCCGCTCTGTCGTTAGTTAAGTAACCTAACGGGTGATGACAGGGCCCAGTGGCGAATGCGGGTGGCATATACGTACATCATATTTTCGTTCTTTTGTGGTGTGACTAATTGATGGGAATGCGCTGATTCAGATCAATGCAAGGAAAACAGACCTATTTGATGTTGTTGGAACAATTTCAAAAGCTGTTATTACAAGGATGTTTTCTTTTGTTTTGCACAGCGGTATTCGGTTATGAATATCCAGCACCTCATTCCACAAGGCAAGAGCCGAGATCCCCTCACTGGGAGTGACCTATTGGGCAGAAGTTTGCGTCAGGGTAATAACTTCACAATAGTCGATTACTTTTTTTATTTGCATCGAGGTATTCAGTTGGAATATCCTGCACCTCATTCCACGAGGAAAAAGCCGAGATCCTTTCACCGGGAGTGACCTCTTTAGCAAAGGTTTTCGCCACTATATATTTATAAAAAGCTATCTGCTTCCTTCAACGATATCAAGTTCATTACGTTAATGGTTTTTTGCCAAAAACCATTCATAGCCCTCCCTCATTTCAGACGGGTAGCACTTAATATTCATGCTATGTTTGTTGGCCTTCGTCATGGCATAGTGTATGGTAGCTATTTGTTACTTTTCTGTTGCATAGATAGATGCGTTGGTTTGGGACAGTCGTACTACTATTTTAGCCTTCGTCAAGGGTACGTACGGATGGTTTCAAATTAACCTGGAAAATGACAAGTAGAACTTGACATGTGACTTATGATATGTTGGCCTTCGTCAAGATCATAAGAGCATGGGGTAAAAATCACATCGGGAGTTTCAAACATACAGAAAACTTGCCAGGCATGCGCATACCTTCTGGAGTGTGATAACTTGAGTGGATTCCATCAAGTTATCATGCGATGATAGTTGGATCCCGATTCCCACTGATGAGTTAGTTCACTCCTCGGGTGATTTTAGATGATCCCGACTAATTCTTCTTTCAGGTTTGGTGGAGAATTTGAGGATACAGTGGAAGACATCCTGATTAGATAAAGTGATTGACCATTCTGATCTAGTTTATAGTGCACGCTGAGTGTTTCTTTTCTCTCTCTCTCTCTTTGGCAGTGACCATGTCCCGACCCTAGAATATAACTCAGTAACCAAGTTAATCGAACATTCTTAAAACACATTGGCTTTTAGATTGTCAGAGTTCCATACTTCACTACCACTCCTACTTTTACCCTTTGCATTTCTCCAGAACATTCCGTATCACTACGAAGATCCACATTTATTGGATATGACCATCGTATAGTTACATACGAACTCGAAGAAACTTGTTTCAGATTCGAGAATGGTTTCCGGTTCTGGAGAAATTGAATAGGACTATTCTGTTTTCTTTTCCTTTTACCTTCTCTCAGGTTGTGAGGGCTCCTAGGATTATGAGAGGGTACACCTATTGCGCTTATTGGATAGTCTTCTTCCAAATCATAGACAGGTGCCGAAAGGTAGGGAAGGAAGAAGATCAATTAGCCTAAGTGCGGTGTACAGAAGGTAATAAGTAAAGACAAATAAAGGGATTAGAAAGAGGGCAAAGTAAATTGCGACTACTATCATTCACGACCAAACCGCGTATTTCATCGCCACTCCTACTTTACCTTTACATTTCTCCAGAACACCCCGTATCACTATGAAGATCCATTTGCTGGATAATCCATCATATAGTTATATACGAACTCGAAGGAACTAGTTCCAGTTCGAGGATGGATTCTGGTTCAAGAGAAATAGAATAAGTTTTATTTAGTTGTCTTTTATCTTTACCTTCTCTCAAGTTATGAGTACTCCTAGGATTATGAGAGTAAACCTATTACACTTATTAGATAGTCTTCTTCCAAACCATAGGCTAGTGCCGAACGGTAGGGAAGGAAGAAAACCATTTAGCCTAAGAGTGGTGTACAGAAGGTAATGAGTAAAGACAAATAAAGGGATTTGGAGAGATGACAAAGAAATATACGGTTACAGTCAGGAATATGGATAATGGAATAGGCATTACTAGGAATACCTGGCTACCCCTTCAAAACATTTTCATGTTTCAGTTTCCCTATGCGTTGTTAATTGAAAATTGATTTCCCAATTAAGATCCTTACTCCAGGGTATGTATTTACCAGGTTTGATTCTCACATCTGTATGGTTTTACAGATGATGAGTGGGAGTAACTTTTTGGGAATTAGGTGATTATATCCTCATTATATCGGAATTCGTTGTAATTGGTGATATTTGAGGAAATCGCCTGGGATTTTGCCTGACGGTAAATATTTGGTTTTGAATATCCGCTGTTATGCACCAATTTCAAAATGATATATCTGTACGTTTATTTTATAAAGTGAGATATAACTTTTTGAAATTATGTCCATGATATTTACCTATATCAGTTGATGGTTAGGTAAGGAGCATTAAACAGCGGTGTAATTCTTCTTAACCATACTAAAGTTTTCAACATACAATGCACAGGGTTTGAGTTATTCAACTTAGGGGACTTATACAAAGTATTGTATGTTGTCCAGTGTCCATTAGGATAGAAGGGTTGGTACTCGTACTATATTCTGTTTACTTGTGACTTCTCCAGTTTTAGACAAGTGTTTCATAGAAATACAAGGTCCAAGTTTTTAGAAGTTATAGATACAAGAATAAAGTAGAAAACCACGTGATGCAAGTATCGGGATTCTTCAAGGTGATCGAAGATGTAGATACTTCTGTTTGGTATTCTGTTGATAGTAATGGTTTTGAGAACTTGTTTCTCTTTCAGGTTACTCATATTTGGATGCACTTCTAAGTTGAGTAATGCTGATCAGCCTCTCTCCATTTAGTTGACATGCACTGGAGACAGCTGCATGATTTGAATCTGGTTCCAATTAAATCAGTGCCTCTGTTTCTATATTGTTTATAGAATGGCTCATATCTTAACGATGTTAAGGAATATGGAGTTTTCCGGCTTATGCTTAAAACCAGACTCTGGATAACTCAAGGCACGTTTCTGTAATGGCAGTTTGTGGGTTATCCCGGGCTATGACGAGGGGTAACTTTCTACCATCTGGAAGATCAATAGTGATATTGTTCTTGACTCACCACAGTTTTAGTAAAATGGACTTTTCAGAAAACAGTAGTGGGAGTATGGTAGAACTGGAAGTGATTCCAGAACTACAGACGATTACTAAAAATTTAAATAGAACATAAAGATTCAATCAGGATTTAACATTCCATTAGCCACTCCGCAGATATGGTGGGTAACCTCAGGCGCCCTAGAGATACTTCGATATCCTCAAAGACGGTGACAGGGAGGTTTTTGTTTACCCAAACTTGACACTACTGTTGTTCTAGACTATGAGACCCGGCATGAGGATGAGTATAGCATCGTTCTAAACTAGCTTTAGAAGTGCACGTGTATATGACTCTGCCAGAGGGTTGTTGTTGAAGGGTTACCCTAGCGCCCCGGCCAACTCCCGTGGCCAAATGCGGAACAAAAATTTCCTAAGATACGAAACTTGGCTCTAGAATAAACCTAAACCGGATCTTAAACATAAACCTAACTAGAAAGACTAAAATGGTGCTATCTACTATGAAAGAAACATCACCAAACGATCCAAGTCCTTCGGTCTTCTTTCCTTATCATGTGCTCATAGTAGCCACCTCGAACATACTTGATCTCCATTTCCGGGTCCATCGGTCTTCCGGGATCGAGCTTGTTCTCCGGCCTTCCTTTTTCGTAGATGATACACCCGTGGGATTTGATCCATGGCTTTAGCTCCTCACAATATGTCAAGTGGAGCAACTAGAGAACTTGGGTTGCTAAACCAAGTAGTCTAGGATGTAGTGTGATGATCTAAGTGTTTGCTATCTCTTTCTAGTCTCTTCACTTATTTTTCAACTCATGAGAATGGTGGTGAAGAAGAAGAAGATGAAGGTGGAGGAAACTCAAGAGGAGGAGGAGAGTGAAGCAAAATCGGAGCTCAAGAAAATAATGAAGCCACCATGAGAGAGAAAAAACACCCCCAAGGTTTTGTGTATGAATTTTTTGAATAAACAATCAACAACCATACTTCAATAGTAACTCGAAATGAATTAAAAATTCATTTGTTAAATATTGAAGCATGGTTATTGCCATTCCTCCCATACCTCACACTTTACACCTCATTTCCATCTATCAAATAAATGGAAAAGACATAATGAGGTGGCCACCTTCTAGAAGGTAATCTGTAATAAATACGGATTACAGTCTGCTGTATATACATACCTGCATTCGGATAAAAATCCGAACGCCCAAAGAGATAGAATAACACGAAGAATGTAATACTAGAATATATATATATATCGAAATACATATACGTAAACTATTAAATCAATACCTGATTTAATAATCCGGCTGATACCTGAGCTGGCTAGTATTACCAACTGTCCGATCGAAAGTCTGAGTACAAAGTACATTAATCGATCGAGACCCTGCACGTATCCAATACGGCTACTATATCATTTCGCCTGAACCAGGGAAACCCTCTTTGTGGCACTCTAAAGACTCGACAGTATGCCGGTGTAACATTTTAGAAAAATAAAATATTATTTTTGGGAATTTTTATAATTTAATAATAAATATTATGAATATTTTAATATGGCGGTATAATTAAATACCGATAAATTGGGAAATATTTGGGAAATTATAGAAATTACTGAAATGAGCGTGTTTTATACGATTTAAGCAAATTATAAGTTTTCATGATTTATTATATTCCATTTTAACGCTAATTGCGATTAAAAATCACTAATCGTGCATTAAGCTTGATTTGTACACATGACTTGCACCATGTCAAGTTACATATTGTTACATTTTTTCTACCATGTCTTTTATTTATTTTCATGTTTGGCTTTGTTTTAAGATGAGAAGAGAAAAGAAAAACAAAAGAAAAGAAAAGAAAAGACTTTAGGATATATTATATTGCTTGCGTGGTTGTGACCGTTGATTGACGAAGAGCTAGCTCCCGCTTGGTGATACCTTTTATCATCATGTATATATTTCTTGTGTTGTACCCTTTTTCGGGCCAGTATTTACAAAGGAAACTCTGCCGAAATTTTCAGAAAAGACTTGATGTTTTAAAATGCATACTTCGGCTTATGTTGTTAAACAATTTGCTTTAAAACTAAATTTTTCCTTCTTTCTTCTTTTAAATGGTTTAGATTTCTGGAATTTTTGGCTTACTTGAATTAGATGGGGTCCTATAGACTTCATATGGTTCAAGTGCCAGTCACGTGCCATTTTCGGGTCGTGACAAAGTTGGTATCAGAGCGCTAGGTTAAGCTTGGTTCGAGTCTATGTTTGACTATGCGGAGCCTAAGGCGTTTGTATATATATGGAATCTAGGCTTGAATTTACGGAACTTAGACTTAGTCGAGGGGGTATTAGACCCGAAATTTCGTCGCGTAGGTTTACCTTGGTTGATCGAGTTGATTACTTAAGGAGAGTGACGTACCGTGTGTATGTTCCGCGGCATACTTACGTTACGCTACTTCGCTTAAGAAGCTTTAGGATGTACATTTCCTTGCACAACATTATATTCATTCTTATGAGTTATCCTCATCGATATCTGTTTATGGTTTTGCTGCGATGATTACACGGGCAGAGAGAGCTATGGCTAGAGTTGTGTCAGCACAAGCTCGTCACGGACGAGGACTGACTAGGGTGTGATTCCAGGGATATACGATTTGCATAGATGCGTCGTTTTATTGTGTTTTTGCGCCATGAGCGCTTGATGGATCGCTTTTACGAGATTTTTCGGACATGCAGATCAGCACCAGAGGATTGGGCCACTGCTAGAGACCAGCCAGAATGTGATGACCGTTAAAGCACCGATTATTTTGATGATTAAGGCACTGTTCAGCGTGCGGACGAATGAGCCAGTGATTTCTGCGACTGACGAGATATCGCCCCAGATGTTTGAAGCTAATGTCGCACGAGTTATACTTCAAGATATGATAGAAGATAGCTAGTCTTCGCTAGTCACCAAAGATGAAAGACTAGGACATGTGATTCATTGCCTACCCCGATGCGAGGTCATCAGATTGATTGATTCCAGCTAGAGACGACTTCACGCAGGTACGTTGAGAGTCGATATAGACGATCGAATGTCAGGAACCCATTTTCCAAGTTTAAAGTATTCGGAAAAACAATGCAAGTTATTCTACGGACCCTCTAGAAGAATGAAACCCTAACTTGATATAATGACCATGAGAACGCTTCGAAACCTTAGGGTTTACAGCGGTTCCGCGGTGCCATTAATGAGGCTTGGGTTTGCCCTACTACGGTTGGTCCACAGGTACTATGGCATGTATTGGAATACTATTAAACTGTACTTAAGATGTTAAGCTCTTGGGGGATTATGGAACGTTGACAAATCGATCGAAAAGTTCGATATCATTCGGATATCATGTGATGGAATACATTGCTTGGGAGACTCCAGATACGAGTATAGCCATTGGAGCGCAGTCCATGCAAGCACGAAGAGACTAGTCCGAATCAGTCGACATTAGAGAAAAGTGGAGCAAGAGGTTCGTACGAGATCTTGATGAGATGACGTTCCACTCCGCTGACATCAGAGATGTGATACGCATGCAGAGGCGTTGTATATGGATATATCTTCTAGAAGGAGTCGCGATGAGTATACAGCCGTTCCGGAACAAGAAACAGATTTAGTAAAAGATGATAACTTCCGGGTAGTTCGGCAGAAATGAGATTTAGGGGAGACTTCGACAGAACCTTTCTGGAGTACTATACGAGAAGATTTGGACCTAGGATCGGTCATGTTGCGCATACCCAGTAGGCCAGAGTTCGGCATCGTCGACGAGACATATTATGTGTGACCATGGCAGTTGGCCAGAGATCTTTAGAGGATGTGCTAGAGCAGGACTATTTCCGTCATCTTTGATTTTGATATTTAGGGTGATTTATTTGCATGATTGAGATATTATGCACCACAGTTGCACCTGACTTCGATTTGACGACATTCGAGATGTTGATTTTGATTTCATACCAATGGTATGCATGTGATTTGACTTATACTTTCGGCATAGTTTTCATGCACTTTTAGTATTTGATTCGATTTTGTGCACGCTGATGCACATGGTTGTGAGATTATATACCACAGTATACCTGATTTGGATTTGGATTGAAATGTATTGTATACCGTCGATTTCGAGTGTGATATTCGATATTTGTTTTCGTGCACCTTTTGCACTTGACTTGGATTCTTGGGCATACTTGGGTGCTTGATGCAATTTTGATGCACACCAGATGCACTAAATCGAGTTTCTTCGTGTATATCAGATGCACTTGATATTGCTGTCAGGCACACCCGTTGCCCTTGACAGGTGTTTCGTGCACACCCGTTTCACTTAGATTTTATTTCTGTGCACATGTATGGCACATTCATGGATTTCGATTTCCATGCGCAACAGACGCACGTAGCGTTCTTATGCACATTTAGGATTGATTCTTATGGAGTAGTACATTTTTATGATATTTGCTGTTTGATATAGTGACTGAGCAGGACTTGTCAGAGGACAGTACCTGAATATATTTTTGCATGCATTGATAGTTATCGAAGGGATTTCCAAAAAGGAGCAATAGTCTCAGTATCTATCTACGTGTCGGAGATGACACAAGACATTTAATAAAGGAAACCCTTCTAATTTATTTTCAAAACGGCGGGACGTGTATGTTAAACAAAGGATATATACATATATCCATATATATAGTTATTTTCTTACAATAGACGTCCGCCACTGTGCAGTGATAAGCGCATCGCACATCGATTTGAAAAAAGTTTGGCATGCATTTCTTTCCGATGTTTTGACGAGTTTACACCGACACGTACTATGTACGTGTTATACTTTTGATGTATATCATGTTGGTTTTCGTTTGGGGCTTTGACATTGGTGTCTTTGCCATAACTCCGATGATTGCGGGAAGCTTGACGGAGTTTTGATTTTGAGTTATCTGCTCATTTGCATGTGCATGCATTGTGTTATGATGTGTTTTGTGTATTTATGATTTCGGAACACCGACGACATGGCCATTTTACTGAAATGTTTTAGTATTAAGGGGTTTAAATTTAAATTCGGGGACCGAATTTCTTTAAGGGGGGAAGACTGTAACATTTCAGAAAAATAAAATATTATTTTTGGGAATTTTTATAATTTAATAATAAATATTATGAATATTTTAATATGGCGGTATAATTAAATACTGATGAATTGGGAAATATTTGGGAAATTATAGAAATTACTGAAATGAGGGCGTTTTATATGATTTAAGAAAATTATAAGTTTTCAGAATTTATTATATTCCATTTTAATGCTAATCGCGATTAAAAATCACTAATCATTCATTAAGCTTGATTTGTGCACATGACATGCACCATGTCAAGTTACACATTGTTACATTTTTTCTACCATGTCTTTTCCTTATTTTCATATTTGGCTTTGTTTTAAGATGAGAAGTGAAAAGAAAAACAAAAGAAATGAAAAGAAAAGAAAAGGAATAAACTAAGAGGTATGGGCATGAGAGAGAGAGAGAGGTGAGGGGTCATTGACCAAGCGCCCATTTCTTTTCCCCTTCATTTTTCTTCTTCATTTCTTTCCCTCATATCACCATGGTTGCCCACCTCCTTCCTCCCTCTTCTATCACCTCAAAACACCCCCAAGACAACATCAAAACTTCTCTTCACTTCATTAAAAATGTGCACAAGCTCACTACAAACACTTTGGACCAAGAAAGCAGGGATTTTGGACACTTGGGGCAACTCAAGAAATTTTTTGAGTTGCCAAATGAGGTAATCTCTTTACTATTAGTGTAGAATTTCATTCACTTTTGTATCCATGCATGTTTAGAAGTGATTTAGTGAAGATTAGTGATCTTAGAAAATTTCTAGAAGATGTTAGGGGTTTGTATGAATTGTGAAGTGTAAATTGAGGCTTAATATTGACCTTAAACCCCTGTGGTGATTGATTAAAGATCTAAACTAGAGATTAGAACCCCAATTCGCAAACTTAGAAAACCCCGATATTATATTTTTGTAGACTTTGTGATGGTAAATTGGAATCTGCTACAACTCGGGGACCTGGAAAATTATTTAGCAAATATAGTGAGTAGTGCAGGTGACCTAGATGCTACCCTAAAGACCCGAGACCAAACCCCTTTATCATGGCCGCAAATTTAATCCCCATGTATGCAATTTGCAGCCTGGGTAGTTCTAAAATGATCCGTGTTTGGTCCATGTCTTCATCTCCAGTAAAATAGACCCTCCATGTATGCAAAATTGGCTAATTTCACCTAGGGCAAAATCTGGAGTTGTTTTCTTTGGTTGCTGCCTTGTTTTGCGACTTAATTTTAATTTGGGATTTGGTATTTGAT
Organism: Agapanthus africanus; assembly: GCA_030015575.1. NCBI lineage: Eukaryota > Viridiplantae > Streptophyta > Magnoliopsida > Asparagales > Amaryllidaceae > Agapanthus > Agapanthus africanus. Next base: position 408,554,971 of record JASDDO010000026.1, read on the forward strand.
ATTGTGTTCCGTCGTATGATGTTTGTACGTCAGCGACGGGGGTTGTTTGGTGGTTTTGCAGGCGTAGGCTATAGGTTCTAACCTATAAGCGATTCACATGTTGTTTTAGTTTTCATGTCCGATTCTTAATACTATATGGCGCATTGGAAATTGTAGGTACCCCCACGTGGACTTCGAGACGATGAGGATGAGCATGGCGTTACCGACTCCACCAAACGAGGATCGAGGTGAGTAGATATATATTTACGGGGGAAGTTAGGGTGGATGGCGTATAGCACCCCTGCAGTTTCGTAGTGTTGTATATGAATACGTATACCTATATATATATATATATGTTTATTATGAGACCATGATTATCTTGATAGGGTTAGTTTAGTGTAATTAGAAGTAATTTAGTTTAGCTTCTTAGTCGCGAAACCCTAGATTAGTGATTTGCATACACGCGTGCGCGCGTACACACACACACTTACATTGTTTTACTTGTGCGTATATGGGGACACACACACACACACACACACACATATATACATACATACATATAGGTATGTGAATGTGTGTGTGTGTGTGTGTGTGTGTATGTATACATATACTTGGATATGAGGATAGTTTATGATATTTGGAGATGAGTCGATGATATTGGGCGTGATGCCATAAGATCGGTGATATGATTTGGTTCGTATTATGAGATACGATATGATATTATAGCAGGTCTTTAGGCGACGTGTTTTCATACACACGCATATATATTTATATATTGATGGTATCAGAATGTACTAGACTTAGATGAGTTCCCCTATACAGGATATGATGATAAGGATACCAGATGAATAATGAGATAATGTGATATTTGACCTGTACCCAGATTTGGATGCTGTACGATGGATTTACCGTATGAGCTATATATTGATGATAGATCCGCACTCTTGACTCGAGAATATCATATTATATAGTTTATCGTATGGGATACTATTGAGGCAGGATCACCGATTATTATATATATAGACACACACACACACACACACACACATATATATATATATATCGACTCAGATTTAGGTGCTTTCCTTACCATTTCGATTAGCCTGTTAGTTTAGTCCTGTAGCTTACTTATAGATGTTAGACTAGACTCGAGTCATACCTATTTCAAAACTAACAAATCGTGAGTATTTTAAAGATAGGACAAGGGATACTATGAATATTTTAAAGGATATTCTTTTTCATAAAAACACCGTAGCCCTATTTTCTAAACACGACGATTCGTGCGATTTCAGATACCAAAAACTGTATGACTCGTATATAGGAATGTATATTTCTTTATTGCTCTATTACTATTCATTTACCTTTTATTCTGCTGCTCACATTGTATTGCATGCTTATATGTATTTTCGTTAGAAATGATGAAACCTGTTGTTAGGACACCAGCACCATTACAGATGACGCGTATGCTCTACGTACACTCGCTTGCCGGCTCACACACATCTTCATCGGTAATTGCTATGTCACGTACACTTAGAGAATATTATTTCATTGACATAGCTTGCTAGCTGATAGTTCCTATATGTTATTATTTCACATGTTAGTTCTTTATTGCGTTCATTGCTTGATATTTCATGCATATTTTTATATTCATTAGTCATGCAATATTATAAGGGCCAGTCCGGATCGTCGGAGCCCAGTATTCATTATTATTGACATTTCATTTTGGATTTCGGATTTTCCATGAGATTTCTGGATTTGGAGAAACCGCAAGATTTAATAAACTCATTTATCATTTTAAAAGATAAAAGTGCGGTTTTCTCATGTTATGATTGTGATATGTCCACCATGAGTTTTCTCAGCTCTTTAGCGATATCATACACCCGATTCGAGGAGGGAGATGAACCGTCTGTGGGTGCATGGTAGACCTGGTGCGGTACCCCGGGGCGAGAAGATCGCAGAGAATGGCGTTTGAGCCCGTGACAGAGGAGCATTGCTGACCGGTGATTTTATTGAGATTTATGATACAGGCCAGTCCGGATAGCCGGAGCCTGAGATATTGAGGTATTGGGATATTGAGATATATATTTTGTGTCGATACTTGACACTGATTTTCTGATGATTTCATTGATGATACTTAAATGTTTATACAGAAATCTCTCTATATAAGAAAACAGTTTTCACATTCATGATTTATTCTGTTTTCATTTATTGCATTCATACCTCATATTTATGATATGTTGGTACCCGAGGCACTGACACGAGCACTTGGTATTACACTTATGCATAGATGTTTACCCTTGCCTTTATATTATGCTTCAGGCCATATTATCATTTGAGGATATATTTTATGATCGTATGACCTAGGATTGAGTCATACATTCGATTTCTGCACTGTGATGTTTTCTACTCATGAGTTGGCAACTCACCCCCGTTATGCCACAGCTCTTACAGGTTTTGCCGTACAGGTTTCGTTGCGGTTTTGCTGGCACACTGCTTTCATTCCGGGTGATTGCTTTGGTAGGTGGGTTCACTTGCATCGTGACCACCATTGTACCTTTATTTATATTCAGTTGTATCTAGTAAAACTCCATCAACCATACTTGTATTATTTATTGACTTAGAAGACCAGTGTGTTATTCTTTCGACCTTAGAGTCGCGCGTTGTATTATTATGGTTTTCATGTTGATTTTGAGTTTTCTTTTGAGTTTTGATCCTCGCCTTTCGGCGTTGTATATTATATTGCTTACGTGGTTGTGACCGTCGATTGACGAAGAGCTAGCTCCCGCTTGGGGATGCCTTTTATCATCATGTATATATTTCTTGTGTTTTACCCCTTTTGGGGCCAGTATTTACAAAGGAAACTCTGCCGAAATTTTCGGAAAAGACTTGATGTTTTAAAAAGCATACTTCGGCTTATGTTGTTAAACAATTTTCTTTAAAACTAAACTTTCCTTCTTTCTTCTTTTAAATGGTTTATATTTCTGGGATTTTTGGATTACTTGAATTAGATGGGGTCCTATAGACTTCATATAGTTCAAGTGCCAGTCACGTGTCATTTTCGGGTCGTGACAGCCGGCAGTGAATTACTGAATAAATCCTTAATCATAAGCACGTCAGTGGCACTAGCTGTACGTAATGGCTACCCGGGTACCTGTCGAAAAGGAAGGCTGATGAGAAAACTCATCCAGATCCCTACTGAGCCTATCTTTGACAATCTCCGTACAGTCCGGTCTCTTCTTCTGAGAGTATCGCATATCGGGTCTAGGGGGTGGTAAAATGTCAGACCCTAATAACCCGATAAGTCATTCTGATGTGGCTCAGGACTAATCCGGGAAACTACTGATCAGCCTATCAGTAAATCCCAACTGCCTTAGCCAAGGTCTTATGGTTCTGACCAATCGAACACAGTGCGATATCGACTCCCTATACCCGGAGAGACGAATCCCCGACAATCACTCATTGTCTCCATGTGGCTCAGGACTGTACCCAACCAAAACCGGTTTGCACGACTCAGTAGAGCCGTGGTAGGGTAGTGATCAAAGCACAGTAGGAACTCACACGAGACAAACTCCGATCTCAGGTCTATAGACTAACCTGTACTCATGTCACCTGAGAACTTCCACCTGACGATAGCTATAGTACCATCTGGAAGTTCTCGATGAGTCCGCCCGGTGTACTCACCCCCAGTGAGCACATGTATACGATCTTTGGTCTAAAGACCAATGGTTGCGGGACCAAACCATCGCCCCTCGTCGGGGTCTAGAAATGTATACACTAGTCTAATTTGGAATATCGATGCCCAGTCTCGATACTCCCATGACTAGGGACCATTTAAGGATGTGCTTACGGACTACCCAGATCCCATAAGTATGATCGCCATCATAACGCAGATAGTCTAACATTGATCTACGGGCTTTATCAGCATGTATAAAAGATATGTAATAGCAAGTAAAACATACACATGTTAAGATAAAGTCAAACCAAATAGCATACTATCATATCGAGCAAGACTTTCCTGTACATATATATGTCCAAGCATCCATATGTATACATATACAATAATGGCCTCTAGGGTATGCATATCCAACAGTTGTAGGCAGTGGGAGCAGCGGAAGCGTAGTGGACAAGTTGCTTATGTCTATTTATAGACTAAAGAAAATATAGCGAAGATAGATCATCTATTTTTGATGTGACAGTCATAGGCTTTGACTTCATCAGAATAGGAGATGGATCTGTTAAGAAGGCAGTAGGGTGTGATGTCCTGGTATTTGGATGACATACACTTTGTAGGAAGTGAAATTCCTATACTACAATCGGTTATATTGTGGTTGTCACACAGTAGTTTCTCCATATAGGATTTGGATATTATATTTGACATTCTGGTTACTAGATCTATGGTTTTAGATCTAGATTTGGGTAGTTTCCCAATCTGGATACTTAGACAATATTCTAAAGGAGTTTTAGAAAGGACAACTCCTGGCATGGTGGTGTTCCTGTAAGTGATGGAGTCACCCTCTCTAAAGGTGTCTTACAGACTAAAGGGGAGAGGGATGTGCATGATTGGCATATCACTTGCTTAGGCAATTGAGTCAATCATAAGATATCAAGTACCATACCAGATGTTGCTTTTGCACTAGATGCAATGAGTTGATATATTAATCCAATCCCGGAGAAACGTTCGGAAGCGGTTTTTGAACATAAGTAAATGTTCTAGGGATTTGGTAACGGCAGCCTCTTTCGGGAGACGGTTATCATTCCAGGCTTTCAAGGTGACCTGGATGACAGAGTGGCTGTCAGAGTTATAGTTTTCCCTCTTTTGAGGGGAAGTAGTTTGGACAGGTGGTCTAAGCGGATACTGAGGGAGGCATAGAGCAGGATACTGATTAAATTCAGTTAACGATAAAGTCTAAAAAGTTTACTGGATTTGGAGTTCATTTGTGAACTGGGTCCCATTAGATATCCAGAAATATTTTAAGACAGGTATTGCTCATTTTAGGAGATGGCTTTCTCCGCGAACTTGAGATAAAGAGAGACATAGAAAGAAACATTGGAGTGGATCCACTCACTGAGGCGATTTCTCGAACGCAATAGTCTTACAAACGAGCTTTGTGAAACTGATTAGTAGAGAAGTTGGGTGTTCGGTATCACACGAGCTGTGAGTATGCGACACCGCAATAATTATCCTTAAGTGCAAGTGAGAGATTGTTGGCTATAGTGCCCTCAAGTCAATTATTGGATCACAAGCACGTGATTTTAATGATTGAGGGATGACCTATACCAGTAGAACAGTCTTACTCGAGATGATGGTATGCTATCTGGTTTGTTTTTATCATCGTGTACATGCTTCAGGTGACATTACAGATCAATATTACATGTTGATAGGGATCATGGGATTCTTGCTTGACTACCAGCAGTATAATGGCGATCATATACGTGAGAGTTGGGTGGTCTATAAGCACATCCTTAAAGTGTCCCTAGTCATGGGAGTTTCGAGACTGGGCATCGATACTCCAAGAGTAGACTAGTGTATACGGATTGAGACCCCGACGAGGGGCGGTGGACGGTCTTACAAGCCATTGGTGTTAGTTGGTTCACCTAAGATGTATACAGGTGCTCATTGGGTCATGAGTACACCGGACGGACTCGCCGGGAACATGCTAGTTGGTATTATACCTATTGTCAGATAGCAGTTCCCTGGTGACATGTGTACGGTTAGTTTATTGACCTGAGATCGTCATTTTTCTCGTGTGAGTTCCTACTGTGCTTTGATTACTACTCTACCATAGCTCAAAAGTGTCGTGCAAACAGATTTTAGTTGGGTACAGTCCTGAGCCACATGGAGGCAGTGAGCGGATCGTTAAGGGATTCGTCTCTCTCGGTATTGGGGGTTGATGTCGCGGTGTGCACGGATGGCCATCACCAGAAATCCTCGGCCGGGGTAGACGAGAATTACCGATCTAGAATCGGTGGTTTCTCAGTTGGTGATAGGTTTCATGCCGACACTAAATGTCGCGTTATTAGGGGTCTGACTTTATCCACCCCCTAGACTCGATATGCGATACTCATAGACAAACAGACCGGACTATACGGATATTGTCACTGTCAGGCTCAGTACGGTTTCAGGATGAGTTTGCTCGTCGGCCTCCCTTTTGCTCAATACCTGGGTAGCCGTTACGTACAGATAGTGCCACTGACGTCCTTGTGGTTAAACCCACTGCCAGCGTATTGACGAGTCTTTAGAGTCCCACAAAGAGGGTTTCCCTAGTTCGGGCGAAACGTTGTAGAGACCGTATGGTTTTATGGCAGGGTCCGATCATATTCGTGCACTTGTGCATGGATCATGATCGGACGGATAATACTAGTAGACTTTGGTTTAAGCCGGATACTAGTATTATATTGTTGGATTATTTTCGTCTCGTTATATTCGTATTCAGTCGGAATACGGATGCAGGTTTGTATATACGGATGAGGGGTATTCTTGTAATTCGTTTATAGTTTACTTTTGGGGTTGCCATTTCTTTACTTGATTTAAACATTTAGATTAAATGTTTAATTGTGTGAAAAGTGTGAGTGCAAGTCTTGGCATTCTGCATTGATGGTGCATGTGTACTTGGTGACATGGGGTGAGTTTTGTTTTTGCTAAGATATTTGTGTGTGAGATATTTGTTAGGGTTTGGAAGATCTTTTCTTGGGGTTTTTTTCTTTAAGTGCTAACATATATATCACAAATAAAAGACCAAGAAAAAACCAACTCAAGAAAAGAGCAGAACATATTAACCACTTGCTTTTTCTTTTGGCCAAGTCTTGAGCTCACACATTTCCTCCAATGGCTTCTTCTACAACCTCCACGCAATCCCTCTCATGAGTTGGGAATCCTTGGGTGTTTTGAGCCAAAGTATTCACACACTATCTTTACTTCATCTTGGGTATCTAGGCTAGCAAACTGGATGCCCGAGTTGCTTCGATTTTGAAGCGGGAGCCCGTATTACTAATCCTCGACATGGATCGTCTTCGACGAGAGAGACCGGAGACCGAACTTCATCGAGGCAGCCGCGAGGAGCTTAGGACAGAGGTTGAATGCCGAAGAACACGGATCGATCGGTATAACCCCTCTAAACTCTTTTAATAGAACTATTATAGGGTTAATGGTACGATCCGTCGATTAGGGTTCCGTTAGTGCCGGTTTTTTAAAGTTTTTGTTCTGCGTTTGGCCACGGATTGATGGCCGGGGCGTTGCCGTAACCCTACATGAACCTAGCATGGCTACTTGGTGACTCATGGTCATGAGTCACCATAAGATATTTGTGAGGTTTGTTGATATTTTATTATGATATTTATCTCATAAAATATCTCGTATTCATCATTCTATCCTAAATGGACAGCCATGCCTCCTTCAAGCTCACAACTCCTTTCTCATTTCCTCAAGCCTCTTCACTTCATCAAAATCCCTAGGCCTCTCATGAGTTGAGAAACCTAGGGTTTCAAGAGACAAATCTCTCCATTTTCTCACTCTATACAAGCTAGGACTTCTAGTTTAGCGAACTAGAAGCCGTATTTACCTCGGATTTAAGGCAGGAGCTCGGACTATAGACTCTTGGGTGGATCGTTTTTGATTCGAGGTGGCCGTCGAGATTGCGTCGATCCGTTCCGATCCTGAGATCCTACGAAGATGAGGAGGACAGCGATGAAGACCCGAAGGACATGTATCGTGAGGTATAACTACGTATCCGAGTAGTTAAACCTCAAATAGTTTGCTAGCTATGGTTTATGTCGATCCTTGGTTCTAGTCGGTGTTGTGAAGCCTGTAAAAATCATTTTTTTCAATTTCCTCCTCCCCGCGAACACGTGGGGTGCACGACATTGACATAAAGTTATATGATCACATCACAGAACTAAGCAGTAGAAGAAACATATGAAATATTCGATATACAAAGATTTACGTATTTTAAATTTAGCCAGTAATGTAAAACACGGATTCCACGGTCATGAAGAATAGCCAAGCCCACATCCCTAGAACCCTACGAGAGAGGCAAGTATCCTTACCAATTCTAGAGTTAGGAGACCCGGACTCAACACCTTGAGATGGTCTCCCACTGGACTCTAGAACCCGGTTATTTGTGCTTCCCACCTTGGGTTTATCCTAATGCGGAAAAGTAAATAATATACATCGGTGGTGACATCATCCTCAACCCGGATGTGCCCTAATAAAAGAATATTACATACAAATTTTACATTAATGAAAATTGAAAAACTCTCATCTCACATAAACCCCCGGCTAATCAATCACAACGATCCAATAAAACATATCAGTGACACATAATATCACATATCATTAACATAAGTAAATACGCGTATTCCAAATTCCGTTGACATATAGCAACGAGATTTGGGATACCCCACGTATTACACTTACAGTCGCATAAAAGAAATGTAAAACTGCAATAATTAGAATCCGCATTTTCTTAGACATCATAAACCCAGAATATCTCATATTCCGAATTTCATGCCTAACCAGATAAATCTTGTATTTTAGTCTCAAATTGAAAACACTTTTCAAAAATTTAGTCGGGTAATTCAACAAGATTCCCGACTACCCGATCGAATATGTGTCGGAAACTATATAGTAGATGGCCGCACCCCCGATGCCGTCGACCAAGTGCACTTAGGCGGAACACTGTGGCCGCGAGCACCCGAGTGGGTGCTATTGGAAACGGGGTTCTCCTACAGTAACTTGGTTGGGTTATGGGGCGAGGCTATCTAGTAAAGTTATTCGGCGAGTATTTACGTACGATACGCGACTGCGACGGAGTTTCGATCCGAATCGAAACATCGTGGCAATCGATCTACCGAGACTAAAACGCTATATTTATAAACACCAACTAGTTTTCACAAAACTAATTAAATGTAGATTCCAACTACTGCATCCATATCAAACTAAACCCGAAACGACGTTAAATTACGAATACGAAACACTCCGTATTAGCCCCAATTAAACTGTTACCATCACATGCAAACTAGGCTAATGAAACAATACCTAAAACCCCAAAATCTAAAGACCAGAACACCAAACAAACACGAGCCAAAATAGAGTCCAGAAAACTGGCCAGGCCAGGAAATATATGATTTTCGCCGGGTCAAAAATGAAGATTTGGTGTTGAATTTGTATGGTATTCTAGTTACATCATATGCAACATACTGCAGTTTTTAAAAAAAAATTCTGAGATCATTTTAAAATCGACAGAAACTTGGGGTTTCGTTGTTTCGGAGTTTTTTGGTTTTGTGATTCTAATTATATCGTCTAATATTCTAGTTTTAGCTCTGATACCATGAAAGTCTACACTAGCACCACCATAAGGTTTTACAAGCATCAACCATGCCAAATTCAAATTTTTATAGGTGCTAAGTTAGACTAAACAAGATCTTTAACTAGATTACTAGGGTTTTAGGTTTGATAATAACTAAACTAAAGAGAAGGAAAAGATGTTATACCCTATAGATCGAGTCCTTCTCTTCTTTAGCTCAGTGTAGTAGTCCACGCGACTCAACTTCAAGTTGGATCGAGCTTGCTCCGATGACCTTCGTGCCGAAGATGATCCACCCGAAACTCACTAGTTCAAGTTATCTCTTCACTAAACTATTCAGTGATGGCAACACACTACACTTGAGTACTAGTCAAGTGTAGGATGGTGAAGTGGTGGTTTTGGAAGCTCACTAGAGATCTCACAAGCTCAATGATTCACATCACATGTGAGGGTTTTGTGCTTGGAGTTGAGATGAAGAATGTGTGGAGATCAAGAAAGGAAGAGCTCAAGAAAAAGCTAAGGCATGAACTCAAGAACCAAGTCAAGTGAGAATGAATGGCTACTCATCTCTTCACTAATTATTGAAGCATAGATGATAAATCAATAAACAAATGCACCATGCTTCAATAGTGCAAATAAAATGAATAAAGAAATGAACAAACCATGCCTTGAACCATACCTTAAATATCTCCACAATTACACCTCATTTTTTCTGTTTTCTAAAAATATAAAATACATGCCATGGTTCAAATAATATATATATATATATATATATATATTTAAAGATAAGCAATTAGTGAGCTAATGATATTAGTTAATATATAATTATATCAAATATAATTTATATCAAATTATTAATTCAACACTTGATTTAATAATCCGGTTATATCACATATGAACGACTAATATCTTTTATCTGTGTATCACATTATCAAATCAACACTTGAATCGATAATCTGGTTATATCACATATAACCTAACCGATAAAAGGGAACTGCCAGATTATAATACGGTATCACATACTCGTATTTAATCAGGCCAACGCACATATTAACATATGTGCCTTACTTCGTTTCGCTTGAACCAGGAAACTTCTGTGTGGGACTCTAAAGACTCGTCAATACGCCAGCAGTAGGTGATGATCACATCAGTCACTTTCAAGCCGTCAGCGGTACTTGCTGGACGTAACGGCTACTCGGGTATTGAGCGATATGAAGATCAACAAGCAAGCTCGTCCATACTCTCCATCAAGCCTATCAGTAACACTACCGTATAGTCCGGTCTCTTCGTCTGATATGTCGCATATCATGTCTGGGGGTAGTAAACGTCAGATCCCAGTAACGTGATAAGTCATGCCGATGTCTGGCCTATAACGGTTTAAGAAACTACTGATAACTCTTATCAGTAAATCTCAGCATCAGCCCTGGCCAGGGACATCGAGTTATAGCCAATCGAGCATAGCACAACATCAACCCCCAATACCGGGAGAGACGAAACACCTCCTATCGCTCATTGCCTCTATGTGACTCGGGACTGTACCTAAAATCCACCTGTTTGCACGTCTCCTTTGAGCGTGGTAGGAAGGAAATCAAAGCATAGTGGGAGACACACAAGACTCTATGATGATCTCGGGTCTACAGACTAACCTGTACCAGTGTCACTAGAGGACTGCTATCTGACGATAGGTATACTACCAACTAGGAGTCCTCGGCGAGTCTAGTTCGGTATACCCATTCTCCAATAAGCACCTGTGTACAATCATTGATGTCATACACCAATGGTTGTGGGATCAGCCATCGCCCTCTAAGGGACAAGAAACGTACACACCAGTCTACTCTAGAATATCGATGCCCTAGTCTCGATATTCCCTCGACTAGGAACTGATTAAAGGATGTACTTTTGGACTACCCTGGCCCTACTAGTATGATCTCATCATAATCCTGGTAGTCAAGTATATATCCTAAGGGCTTTATCAACATGTGAGAGTAAGACAGTAAAGTATACAAATCAACATGTTAAGATAAAAAGTAACCAAATAGCATACTATCATGTCGAGCAAGAACGTCCTATATATATATGTCCAAGCATCCATTATAATATACATCACATGTACAATAATGGCCTCTAGGGCATACATATTCCTAACACTGTCTACACTATAGCCAGTTGCTAGCGTACCGCATGCCCAACATCTCGAACAGTCTCTCAAACTGGACTTGATGGATGGCCTTGGTGAATGGATCTGCTGTGTTGTCTTTTGTGTCCACTCTCCGCACCTCGATTTCCTGGCGATCTACGATCTCCCTGATGAGTTATACCGCCTCAATATATGTATGGATTTCTGATAGGACCATGGTTCCTTTGCCAAAGCCATGGCACTATTGTTATCACAATACAAAGGTATTGGATTAGCAATGGATGGAACCACCTAAAGTTCAGAAGCCAACTTCCTCATCCAGACTACCTCTTTTGCGGCATCATTAGCAGCAATATACTCAGCTTCCATCGTAGAGTCAGTGACGGTATCTTGCTTGGAACTCTTCCAACGTACTGCCCCTCGATTGAGGGTAAATATAAACCCTGAGATGGACTTGCTGTCATCTTTATCGCTCTGGAAACTGAAATCAGTAAAGGCCTCCATATGGAGATCTCCGTTACCATACACCAAGAACATTTCTTTAGTCCTTCTCAAGTACTTAAGAATGTTCTTCACAGCCGTCCAGTATTTCTCCCCTGGATTGGATTTATACTTGCTTACTATACTTAGTGTACCTGCTTACTATACTCAGTGCGTAAGCTATATCTGGGCGAGTACATAACATCGCATACATTATAGATCCTACTGCCGAAGCGTAGGGTATAATGATCATGCGAGCCCTCTCTTCTTCAGTCTTTGGAGACATATCTTTGGAGAGGGTGATCCCATGACAAGCGGGTAAATTACCTCGCTTGGAATCTTCCATACTAAACCTCTTTATTATGGTGTTTATATACCTCGATTAGGACAATCCCAACAATCTCTTAGACCTAACTCTATAGATCTTAATGCCCAGAATGCATGAGGCATCACCCAGGTCCTTTACTGTAGAACTATATCAATATATTGTTCGTTCTCCATCATCCATCCCGGGTCCTCTAGTTCTTCAATAGGTCCTATCATCTTCAGCACATGATCACCTACAGATGTGCCAGCAGCCATTTTCATATGAAACAACTTTCTTGAGGCCTCGTAACGCAGGGCACGAGATTGCTCCCCATACATGTCCTTTGTATGGAGAAAGATGGATTGTACATCCATCTTCTCATATTGCTTTTGATGTTCGTTGTCCATCGAAGCAAGCGTGAAGCATTTGGCTGCGGCGCAATCTATATCCTAAGTTTTGCGGATTTTCTTATCCGCAATAGACGAATAAGGGCCTGGGAGGGGAGGGGCTGGAGCGCTCAGGACGTATGCAACCTTGTCATAAATAAGGGCAATATTTACGTTCCTCAGCCACTCTTTATAATTTGGTCTTGTGAGTTTATTTTTGTCTAATAGAAGCTTAAGTCCCGACATTGGTATCTGCCATTAGGAGAGAGAAAAGAAAACACTCAGCGATTTCTCTTGCATGATTAGATTGGTTATTAATCTTATCTAATCGATGTCTTCCACTGCTTTTTATCAAATTTTCCTTCAAACCTTAAAAAGAAAATTACCCAGGATCAATTACATTCTACAAGTTCGCTAACCGGTCAGCCAGGCTAGTGTCGGTACTCCGAGGGAGGTTCTTCGTGCTTTCGCACGGACATAATTAAAATAAACCTCGTTTCCCTAGAGGCTTAACCCCGTTAACACCTTTTTAGACACCTACTGGATTAGCTAATTGTAAAATGTAAAACTCTCTTGGAAGTAACTATAGTCACAGTGGGATCGGGATCCAATTATCAAATAGATGGTATGCAATCTCATTGCAAATTTCAACACTTGAAATTCCCGATATGGTTTTTACCCCTAGCGTCTTATGACCTTAACTATGGTCAACAAATCATAAGCGCCAGTCAAGTTCTACCCGTCATTTCATGATCGATTTAGACCCACCCGTATGACCGTTAACTTTGGTCTACAAAGTCATAGGAATGTCCTAATCGATCGCATCATATGCTTTATAGGAAGACATCACTTAGATACCGTACACTACGCCTTAACTATAATCAACAAACGTAGCACAAATACTAAGTACTCTACTTCCTAAAATGGCGAAGGGCTACGAATGGTTTTGATGAAAACCTTTAACAAAATAAACTTGATATCGTTGTAGAATCTAGCGATTTGGAAAGGAGTGGTTTAAGCTCTGCTTAAAAATCGAGTAGTTTTACAAAAACAAACCGAATAGCTTTTGCTAAAGAGGTCACTCTAGGTGAAGAGATCTCGGCTCTTTCCTTATCGAATAAGGTGCTGGATATTCATCAAGGAATACCACTATGCAAAACTCTTTCCTCATCGAATAAGGTGCTGGATATTCATCAAGGAATACCACTATGCAAAACAAGAACTGGAGAGGCTATCATGATAAACCGAGTGGGTTGTAGCATTTGCTACTTTAGCTAAAGAGGTAACTCCCGGTGAAGGGATCTCGGCTCTTTCCTCATCGAATGAGGTGCTAGATATTCATCAAGAAATACCACTATGCAAAGCAATAACTAGAGCTACCTTTTTTGAAATTTTTTGATTCTACAACTGTTAGTTATATGTATGCCCTAGAGGCCATTACTGTACATACGATGTAAATTGTAGTGGATGCTTGGACATATATATGGAGAACTTTCTTGCTCAACATGATAGTATGCTATCTGGTTGCTCTTTATCTTAACATGTACTCTGATTGTCTCTATATTACATGTTGATAAATCCCTTAGGATAAGTACTTGAATACCAGGACTATCATGCAGATCATACTAGTGGGGACAGAGGAGTCGCTAAATACATCCTTCAAAAGTTCCTAGTCGTAGGTGTATCGAGACAGGGAATCGATATACTAGAGTAGACTAGCGTATAGCTTCTCGACCCATGTAGATGGGCGATGGATGATCCCATATCCATTAGTGTTTGACATCATAGACAGTATACGGGTACTCATTGGAGACTGGGTACACTGAACGGACTCGCCGAGAACTCCCAGATGGTATTTTACCTAAAGTCAGATGGCAGTTCTCTGGTGACACTGGTACAGGTTAGTCTGTAGACCCGAGATCGTCATAGAGTCTTGTGTGATTCCTATTGTGCTTTGATTTTCATCTTACCACGTTCAAGAGAACGTGCAAAACGGTGGCTTTTGGGTACAGTCCCGAGTCACATGGAGGCAATGAGCGATTGGAGGGGTTTCGTCTCTCTCGGTATTGGGAGTTGATGTTGCGCTGTGCTCGATTGGCTATAACAGGAAGTCCATGGCCAAGGCTGTTTCAGAGATATACTGGTAAGTGTTATCAGTAGTTTCTTGACCCGTTATGAGCCTCATATCGACACGACTTATCGAGTTACTGGGGTCTGATGTTTGCCACCCCTAGACGAGATATGTGACATATCAGACGAAGAGACCGGACTGTACGGTAGTGTTACTGATAGGATTCGCAGGAATGTGAGAAAACTTTCTTGTTGATCTTCTAATCGCTCAATACCCGGGTGGCCATTACGTTTAGCAGACCGCTTGCGGCTTGTCGGTGTTTGATATGATCATCACCTACTGCCGGCGTATTGACGAGTCTTTAGAGTCCTACACAGGGGTTCCCTGGCTCAAGCGAAACGGAGTAGGAGTATATATGTGATATGTGCGGGACCGAGATTGATACGATATGAGATACCATATTCCATTCTTGCAATTTGTGACATTAGTCGGTTATATACGATATAGCCGGGTTATCGGATAAGCGTTGATTCGATAAGTTGTTACACATGATATTAGTCGGTTATATGTGACATAGCCGGATTATAAAATCAAGTGTTGATTAAATAATTTAATGTATAATTATATATTTGATATATTACATTACATTAACTAATATTAGCAAACTTAAGATTTCTTTTCTCACTTTGGATACATTGATATATATGTGATATATGTTAAATGTATTATGCTAGGTTAAAAATGCAACTAGGGTTTACGAGGATTAAACCATCCTAGGGTTAAGATTAGGGTTTTATATTTATCATTATGTTATTCAAAATTGTGGATTTTATCATGGTTGATATTTGTTGAAAGCTTGTAGAAGCTTGTAAGCATCTTTGACTTTGTCCACTCTTTTGTCTAACTTAGGATATTTGTTTAACCCAACCCTTTAACCCATGGCCATGGTTAACTCTCTACAAGGGTTAAGCATGACATGCTTAACCCTTGGTTGCATTCTAACCTCACACACAATTCATATGATGAGTTCATTCTTCTTCTTCTTCTTCCTCAAAAAAAGCTTTCTAGCTTCAATGGAGGTATGAGAAAAAATGTGAGAAAATTAAATCTAATGTGAGCAAAATTCCTACTTCATCATCCTCTACTACTTGCCATTTAGTATAGGGTGTTTGCTTCACTAATTCCATAGTTAGTGAAGAGATAGATTGGGTTAGTGTCTCCTCGATGTAGATCATCTTCGGCCTTGAAGACTTCGAAGCAAGCATGTTCGTTTCTTCATCGGAGCCTCTCTAGAGTCCGAGACTTCTTGATCATAGCGAAGGGACTACTACATGGAGCTATTGAAGTGAAGGACCGGTCTACAAAGGTTGTATTCCTTGCTCACTTAGGATGTAAAGTGTTTACTGTTGGAGATAGTGCCCTCAGAGTCAATTATTGGATCACAGGCACGTGATTGTAATGATTGAGGGAGGACCTGTCCCAGTAGGACAGTCTTACTTGAGATGATAGTATGCTATCTGGTTTATCTTTATCATCGTGTACTGCTTTAAGTGACCTGACAGGTCGCTATTACACGTTGATAGAGCCCCTAGGATTCTTGCTTGACCACCAGCAGTATGAGGGCGATCATATAAGTGGGAGCTGGTGGTCTATAAGCACATCCTTAAAAGGTCCCTAGTCGTAAGAGTTTCGAGACAGGGCATCGATACTCCAGAGTAGACTAGTGTATACAGTCGAAACCCCGACGAGGGGCGGTGGCCGGTCTCACAAGCCACTGGTGTCAGTTGGATCACCTAAGATGTATACAGGTGCTCATTGGGTTATGAGTACACCGGACAGGACTCACCGGGAACCTGCTAGTTGGTCTTATACCTGACGTCAGATAGCAGTTCCCTGGTGACATGTGTACAGGTTAGTTCATCGATCTGAGGATCATCATTTGTCTCGTGTGAGTTCCCACTGTACTTTGATTACTACCCTACCACGCTCAAAGGAGACGTGCAAACAGGTTTTAGTTGGGTACAGTCCCGAGCCACATGGAGGCAGTGAGCGGATCTTCAGGGGTTCGTCTCTCCCGGTATTGGGGGTGAGGTCGCGCTGTGTCTAGGAGAGCCATTACACAAAGCCCTCGGCCGAGGCAGGAGATTTACTGGTAGGTATTCCAGTAGTATCTCAGGGTGTTCTGGGCTACACTCCGACACGACTTGTACCGCTTTTGGGGGTCTGACTTTTACCAACCCCCTAGGCCCGCCATGCGATGCTCATAGACGAACGGACCGGACTGTACGGATATTGTCACTGACAGGCTCAGTGGGGTGTCAGGCTGAGTTCGCTCACAGACGTCCCTTTTGGTCAATACCTGGTAGCCCGTCACGTATTGGCTTATACCTCTGACGTGCTAGTGGTTAAATCCACAACCAAGGTGTTGACGAGTCTTTAGAGTCCCCCACATTCAGTTACTCAAGCTTTCGGGCGAAAAGCTGTAGAGGTCGTATGGAGATATGGCAAGGTCCGATCAGATACGTGCGGTATTGCACGGATCAGGATAGGACGGTTTGTACTAGAGGCCGTATGGATATATGGCAGGGTTCGATCAGATACGTGCGGTATTGCACGGATCAGGATCGAACGGATCATACTAGCCGGCTTTGGTTTAAGCCGGATCCTAGTATAGTACAGTGTAGATTTGTCTCATTGCATTTGTATTTCGGTCGGAATACAAATGCGGGTGTGTATACACAGTATCGGGGTTTTCCTGTAATTTATTACGGGACCAGTTTTCTGGAGTTGCCAGTTTGCTTTCCGTTTCGGCCATTTTCATTTGTATCTTTCAATGGCCGAAGATTGGTGGAGGAGGGCTTATTTGCATTGTGCAAATAAGCTTTTGTGGAGGGGGTCTTTGCATATTATTGTATCATGATACTTGCCTCCACCATTTGACTTATTCATTTCATCATGGCTTGACTTTGGAGCAATCATGGTTTTGATAATGGTTGTGGTTGAGTGTGGATATGGTTGTGTTCATTACTTGTGATCATTTTCTTGCATGATATCTTTTGACCTCTCTCTCACTTGGATTATGGTGTGGCTCCCCCCATTTTTGATTCACTCTCATTCTCTCCATTCCATTATCATGTCCGGCCATATAGAGGGAGGGGGGCTGTCCCAATTTGTTGGGGTGGGATTTTTGTTCTTCGAGCTTTGTAAAATCTCACATGTTCCATCTCCACAAGCTGATATCATTTCCTCCACCAATAAGGCAATTCCATAAACCCCCAAATGAGACTTGAGCACTACACATTCTACAGCAAATCTTGGGCACGTCGACTAGCCAGCTTCGTGCCCGAGTTGCCTCGGTATTGATGTGGGAGCCCGTAAAAGATGCAGACGATGTGGTGCCCTTCCGGCAAGGAAGCGACGACCGGAGTTTCCGCAGGAGATCGGGACGACGACGAGAAGACCGGAGGACTCGAATCAGTCGGTATATCTCTAACCCATCTTGTAGTTAGCTCGGACTAGTTAATGGCCCGATCCGGGTTTTAGTGCGCAGTGGTGCCGGTTTGCTAGTTTGCAAAATTTAAAGTTAACCATCGCTTCCGCATTTGGCCTCGGGATGGAGGCCGGGGCGCCGCCGTGCACTTACATTGGTATCAGAGCCTCGCCATTAACTTAGTCTAGCTTTGTTTAATGTGTTTACATTTCCGATCGACCAAAATTCCAAAATCCGCGTTTTCTTCACATCATTTTTCTGTTGAATTTTTTCTTGCTCGAAAATTTTTTCAGGTTGCAGAAAAGTGATGAACTGGAAATTCTAAGAACACTGTAGAAATTCGATACAGTGACTCCACAGTGGGAGCGCGGAACCGCGGCCAAAAAACCCTTTGGGCCGTGGTTCCGCCGCACTCTGTTGAGATCACTGCATCAAATTTCTGCAGTTGCTCTCTGGGATGATTGTAGGGTTTTTGGAATATTAATTTTGGGTCCAGAATTTCTTGATGTGCTACAGTAGTACTTGGGGCCCACTTGTTATAATTTGATCGATCGGATATTTAAAACACATTAGTTCACAGTTTTTACATTATATCTGCGACCGTGAATGTCACCTGATCGGTAAATCCGGTCTAACTGCTATAGCCCGGTTAGACGGATTTGCGAACGTGACCTTCACGTTGATATTCTGTGTATTGCTGTGATGTTGCGGATCGGTCGTGGGGGATAGCCTGGATGCAATGCTAGTACAGTTGTGGTTGTATTATGTACATTTAATATTGCGGGGCGAGCGTCCGACATGTGGACTGCCGTCACTGCCTGTTTGTATTATTATTTTGGGGCACGGCCAGGTTACGGTCGATGTACCCGTTGTCTGTATATTTTACTTTCTGTACTAGGATTACCCCAAGGAGGGGTGCACGGATAGCCGGGTTCTAGAGGGCAACGGGCCCGCATCTCATGGCATTGAGACGGAAGGGGCTTCACTCTAGAATTGGCAGGCTATTCGCCGCACTCGTAGGGGGTACAGGTTGACCCAGGAGGGGTGCCCAAGTTGCCGGATTCCGTGAAGTGCCGGGTGGTCCATTCACGTCGCTGAAGGGGGCTGCCTCGCTTCAGGTTTTGGCGGGTAACTTGCCGTGCCCGTAGAGGTCTAGGATTTCATTGCACAGGCTATCCACACGACCAGGGGAACGTCGGGTTTCAGCGGCTCTGTGAAACCCGGGGATCCCAGATATCTGTATTATTCTGTGATGCTGTACATTTCTGCGATGTTGCTTTTTATCACGCCTTGAGCGAAATACAATATATTGGTATATATATTAGTAGATGTTGTATATGTTTTGCATTCGCGCTAGTCCAGTCCCCGCTCTGTCGTTAGTTAGCTAACCTAACGGGTAATGACGGGACCCAGTGGCGAATGCGGATGGCATATACGTACGTCATATTATTTTCGTTCTTTGTGGTGTGATCAATTGATGGGACTGCATTGATTCGGATCAATGCAAGTTAAAACAAACCTAATCTGATGTTGTTGGAACACTTTTCAAAAAGCTGTTATTGCAAGGACGTTCACTTTTGTTTTGCATCATGGTATTCAGTTGGAATATCCTGCACCTCATTCTACGGGGAAAGAGCCGAGATCCCTTCACCGGGAGTGACCTCTTTAGCAAAGGTTTTCGTCACTATATTTTTCTAAAAAGCTATCCGTTCCTTCAACGATATCAAGTTCTTTACGTTAAAGGTTTTCGCCAGAAACCATTCGTAGCCCTCCATCATTTCGGTAAAATATTCGGTAGTATTCAAGCTATGTATTTTGACCTCACGCCAAGGCATAGTGATTGGTAGCTGCCGGATATTTAGCTGTTGCATAGATAGATGGGTTGGTTTGGGACAGTCGTACTACTATTTTGGCCTACGTCAAGGGTATGTACGGGTGGGTTCAAATTAACCTGGACAATGATGGGTAGAACTTGACATATGACTTATGATATTTTGACCTCACGCCAAGGTCATAAGAGCATGGGGCAAAAATCACATCGGGAGTTTCAAAAGAACTGAAACTTGCCAGATATGCGCATACCTTCTGGAGTGTGACACCGTGAGCGGATTCCGTCACGTTATCATGCGATGATAGTTGGATCCCGATTCCTACTGATGAGTTAGTTTACTCCTCGGGTGATCCCGACTAATTCTTCTTTCAGGTTTGGAGGAGAATTTGACGGTACAGTGGGAGGTTTCCAGATTAGATAAATTGGTAACCATTCTGATCTAGGTTAGAGTGCACGCTGAGTGTTTCTTTTCTCTCTCTCTGGCAGCGACCATTGACCCGACCCTAAGACTATGACTCAGTGACCAAGTTAACCGAACCTTCTTAAACACTGGCTTTTGGATTGTCAGAGTTGCAAACCTCATTGCCACTCCTACTTTTACCCTTTTCTCCAGGACACCCCGTATTACTACAAACGTCCACTTCCATTGGACAAAACCATCGTATGGTTATATAAGAACTCGAAGGAATTTATTCGAGGATGGTTTCAGGTTCTGGAGAAAACGGATAGGACTATTCAGTTGTCTTTTCCTTTTACCTTCTCTCAGGTTGCGAGTACTCCTTGGTTTAGGAGATAGTACACCTATTACGCAAATTGGATAGTCTTCTTCCAAACCATAGGCAGGTGCCGACCGGTAGGGAATGAAGAAAACCAATTAGCCTAACAGTGGTGTACATAAGGTATTAACTAAAGACATATCAAGGGATTAGTAAGAGGGCAAAGTAAATTGTGACTGCTATTCACGACCAAACCAAGTATTTCTTCACTAATCCTAAATCACCTTTGTATTTCTCCAGGACACTCCGTATCACTATGAAGATCCCAAGTTTATTGGATAATCCATCGTATGGTTATATACGAACTCGAAAGGAACTTGTTCCAGTTCGGGGATGGATCCTCGTTCAGGAGAAATAGGAATAAGGTTTATTCGGTTGTCTTTTATCCTCACCTTCTCTCGCATTGCGAGTGCTCCTAGGATTAGGACAGTACACCCATTATGCTTATTGGATAGTCTTCTTCCAAACCATAGGCTGGTGCCGAACGGTAGGGAAGGAAGAAAACCATTTGGCCTAAGGGGTGTGCAGAAGGTAATGACTAAGACATATAAAGGGATTTGGAGAGGTGGCAAAGAATTATACGGTTACAGTCGTGAATCTGGAAGAGGCATTACTAGGAATACCGGGATACCTCATCGAAACATTTCAATGTTTCAGTTTCACTGTGTACTGTTAATGGAAAACTGATTTCCCAATTAGACACTTGCTCCAGGGTATGTATTTACCAGGTATGATTCTCACATCTGTATGGTTTTACAGATGATGAGTGGGAGTAAGCTATTGGGAATTAGGTGATTGTCCTCATTATATCGGGATTCTTTGTAATCTGTGATATTTGAGGAAGTCACCTGGGTTGTTTGCCAGACGGCAAATATTTGGTTTTGAATATCCGCTGTTGTGCACCAATTTCAAATTGATATATCTGTACGTCTATTTTCATAGAGTGAGATATACCTTTTGAAATTATGTCTATGACATTTACCTATATCAGTGGATGGTTAGGTAAGGAGCATTAAACAGCGGTGTAATTCTTCTTAACCATAAGTACAGTTTTCAACTTACGACACACAGTGAATGAGTTATCAGACTCAAAGGACTTATACAGGGTATTGTATGTTGTCCAGGGTCCATCAGGACAGAGGGGTTGGTCCTCGTACTATATTCGGTTTACTTATAACTTCTCTAGTTTTTAGACAGGTGTTTCGTGGAAACACAGGGTCCGAATTTTGAGAAGTTTTAGGTATTTGAATAGAGTAGAGAACCAGGTGTAGCAAGTATCGGGATTCTTCAAAGTGATCGAAGATGTAGATACTTGTATATGGTATTCAGTTGATAGTAATGGTTAAGAGAACTTGCTTCTCTTTCAGGTTACTCATAATTGGAAGTATTCCTAAGTTGAGTAACGCTGATCGGCCTCTTTCCATTTAGTTGACATGCACTTGAGACAGCTGCATGTTTTGAATCTGGTTCAATTAAATCAGTGCCTCTGGTCCTATATTGGATATAGAACAGTTCGTATCTTAACGATGTTAAGGTACGGGGAGTTGTCCGGCTTATGATTAAAACCAGACACTGGACAACTCAAGGCATGTTTCTGTAATGGCTGTTTGTGGTTTGACCCAGGCTATGACGAGGGTTGACTTTCTACCATCTGGAAGATCAATAGTGATATTGTTCTTAACTCGCCACAGATTTAATAAAAATGAATTTTTTTAGAAAACAGTAGTAGGAGTATGGTAGAACTGGAAGTGATTCCAGAACCGCAAACGATTACTGAAGATTTGATAGGAACCTAAAGATTCAATCTGGTTTGACATTCCATTGGCCACTCCGTAGATACGGTGGGTAACTGTAAGTGCACGGCGGGGCCCCGGCCGTCAACCCAACGGCCAAATGCGGAAGCGGTGATAAACTTTAATTTTGCGAACTTAGCAAACCGGCACCACCGCGCACTAAACCCCGGATCGGGCCATTAAACTAGATCTAGCTAACAACAAGACGGGTTAGAGATATACCGAGTGATCCGAGTCCTCCGGTCTTCTCGTCGTCGTCCCGATCTCCCGCGGAAACTCCGGTGGTCGCCTCCTCGCCGGAAGGGCACCACATAGCCGGATTCTTTTACGGGCTCCCACCTCTATACCGAGGCAACTCGGGCGCGAAGTTGGCTAGCCGACGCGCCCAAGATTTGCTGTAGAATAATGTAGAATCGTTGTCTTTTTGGGGTTTAGTATGGTTGCCATGATGGAGGAATTTTTCACAAGGATTTTTCATGAAGGCTTGAAGAAAAATGGAGCATCTCATGAAAATATGAGCTCGGCCAAAATCCTTTATGCTCACTGGAAATCACAATTTTTGGGTGAAGTGTAAAACTATATTTAAAACCAAGCCTCAATTAAAATATTTCACCCACAAATTGACAGCACATTCATACAAATGGGGGGGGCCCACGAAATAAGCATGAAGGGAATTATCCACACACAAATTAAAACCTCACCACTCACCCAAATTAACAGTGGCCGGCCCCATTCATTTCATGGGTGGGAAAAAGAATAACAAATGGGAAAAAGGAATTGATAAAGATTAAGCAAAGAAAAAGTCACACCAAACTATCCCTCACAAATTCACATCAAACCCATACCCTCTCCTATCTCATTAATGCACCATCATGGATAATGAAAACTTTTGCAAGAAAACCCCTCCACAATGTGTTATCTGCAAACTTGCAAATAACACCCTCCATCGGAAAAGTCCGGCCGGGAAAGAACAAAGGAAAACCGGCCGGAACGGAATGCAAACTGGCAACTCCAGAAAACTGGTCCCGTAATAAATTACAGGAAAACCCCCATACTGTGCATACACACCCGCATCTGTATTCCGACCGGATACAAATGCAATGAGACAAAATCTACACTGTACTATACTAGGATCCGGCTTAAACCAAAACCGGCTAGTATTATCCGTTCGATCCTGATCCGTGCAATACCGCACGTATCTGATCGAACCCTGCCATATGTCCATACGGCCACTAGTACAAACCGTCCGATCCTGATCCGTGCAATACCGCACGTATCTGATCGGACCCTGCCATATCTCCATACGGCCTCTACAGCGTTTCGCCCGAAAGCTTGAGTAACTGAAGGTGTGGTGGACTCTAAAGACTCGTCAATACTATGGCTGTGGATTTAACCACCAGCACGTCAGAGGTATAAGCCAATACGTGACGGGCCACCAGCTATTGACTAAAAGGGACGTCGATGAGCGAACTCATCCTGACACCCTACTGAGCCTGTCAGTGACAATATCCGTACAGTCCGGTCCGTTCGTCTATGAGCATCGCATGTCGGGCCTAGGGGGTTGGTAAAAATCAGACCCCCAAAAGCGGTACAAGTCGTGTCGGAGTGTAGCCCAGAACACCCTGAGATACTACTGGAATACCTACCAGTAAATCTCCTGCCTTGGCCAAGGACTTTGTGTAATGGCTCTCCTAGACATAGCGCGACCTCACCCCCAATACCGGGAGAGACGAACCCCTGAAGATCCGCTCACTGCCTCTATATGGCTCGGGACTGTACCCAACTAAAACCTGTTTGCACGTCTCCTTTGAGCGTGGTAGGGTAGTAATCAAAGTACAGTGGGAACTCACACGAGACAAATGACGATCCCCAGGTCGATGAACTAACCTGTACACATGTCACCAGGGAACTGCTATCTAACGTCAGGTATAAGACCAACTAGCATGTTCCCGGCGAGTCCTGTCCGGTGTACTCATAACCCAATGAGCACCTGTATACATCTTAGGTGAACCAACTGACACCAGTGGCTTGTGAGACCGGCCACCGCCCCTCGTCGGGGTCTCGACTGTATACACTAGTCTACTCTGGAGAATCGATGCCCTGTCTCGAAACTCCTACGACTAGGGACCTTTTAAGGATGTGCTTATAGACTCCAGCTCTCACTTATATGATCGCCCTCATACTGCTGGTCGTCAAGCAAGAATCCTAGGGGCTCTATCAACGTGCAATAGCGACCTGTCAGGTCACCTAAAGCAGTACACGAAGATAAAGGTAAACCAGATAGCATACTATCATCTCGAGTAAGACTGTCGTACCGGGATAGGTCCTCCCTCAATCATTGCTATCACGTGCCTGTGATCCAATAATTGACTCTGAGGGCACTATCTCCAACAGTAACTTCAGGCACCCGATAGGTACTCCGGTAGCCTCAAGGACGGTGACAGGGAAGTTCTTGTTTACCCAGACTTGCCATTGCTGTTGTTCCAGGCTGCGAGACCTGGCAGGAGGATGAGTATAGCGTCGTTCTAAACTAGCTTTAGAAGTGTACGTTTATATGACTCAGCCAGAGGGTTGTCGTAGTCAGTGGGAGCAGCGGAAGCATTGGTGGACAAGTGGCTTATGTCTATTTATAGACTAAAGCAGATATAGCGGAGATAGATCATCTATTTCTGATGTGACAGTCATGGGTTTGACTTCATCAGAATAGGGGATGGATCTGTTGAGAAGGTAGTAGAGTGTGATGTCCTGGTATTTGGATGACATACACAGAGTAGGAAGTGATATTCCTATACTACGATCGGTTATACTTTGGTCGTCACACAGTGTTTTCTCCACAAAGGAAATGGATTTTATATCTGACATACTGGTTACTAGATCTATGGCTTTAGATCTAGATTTGGGTGGTTTCCCAATCAAGGTACTCAGACAGCATTCTAAGAGTATTTAGAATGGAAGACTCCTGGCACGGTAGTGTACCTGCAGGTGATGGAGTCACCCTCTCTAAAGGCGTCTTACAGACTTAAGGGGGGAGGGATGTGCATGATTGGCAGATCAGTTGCTCAGGCAATTGAGTCAATCATGAGATGTCAAGTACAACACCAGATGTTGTTCTTGCACTACATGCAATAAGTTGACATTGATCCAATCCTGGAGAAACAGTCGGAAGCAGTTTTAGAACATAAGTAGATGTTCCAGGGATGTGATAACGACAGCCTCGTTAAGGAGACAGTTATCATTCCAAGCTTCCAAGGTGACCTGGATGACAAGGAGGTTGTCAGAGTTATAGTTTTTCTTTCTGACGAGTGGCAGTATTTTGGACAGGTGGTCCAAGGCAATACTGAGGGAGGCATGGCGCAGGATACTGATTAAGTTCAGTTGACGATACAGTCTAAGAAGTTTGGATTTGGAGTTCATTTATGAGCCAGGTCCCATCAGACATCCAGACACATTCTAAGACAGGTATTGCTCATTTCGGGAGATGGGTTTCTCCGCGAACTTGAGATATAGAGAGACATAGAAAGAAACATCAAGGCGGATCCACTCACTGAGGCTATTCCTCGAACGCAATAGTTTCGCAAACAGGTTTTGTAAGACTGACAAGTAGAGGAGTTGGGTGTTCGGTATCACATGGGCTGTGAGTATGCGACATCGCAATAATTAGCCTTGAGTGCAAGTGGGAGATTGTTGGAGATAGTGCCCTCAGAGTCAATTATTGGATCACAGGCACGTGATTGCAATGATTGAGGGAGGACCTGTCCCAGTAGGACAGTCTTACTCAAGATGATAGTATGCTATCTGGTTTATCTTTATCATCGTGCACTGCTTTAAGTGACCTGACAGGTCGCTATTACACGTTGATAGAGCCCCTAGGATTCTTGCTTGACCACCAGCAGTATGAGGGCGATCATATAAGTGGGAGCTGGTGGTCTATAAGCACATCCTTAAAAGGTCCCTAGTCGTGGGAGTTTCGAGACAGGGCATCGATACTCCAGAGTAGACTAGTATATACAGTCGAGACCCCGACGAGGGGCGGTGGCCGGTCTCACAAGCCACTGGTGTCAGTTGGATCACCTAAGATGTATACAGGTGCTCATTGGGTTATGAGTACACCGGACAGGACTCGCCGGGAACCTGCTAGTTGGTCTTATACCTGACGTCAGATAGCAGTTCCCTGGTGACATGTGTACTGGTTAGTTCATCGACCTGAGGATCGTCATTTTTCTCGTGTGAGTTCCCACTGTACTTTGATTACTACCCTACCACGCTCAAAGGAGACGTGCAAACAGGTTTTAGTTGGGTACAGTCCCGAGCCACATGGAGGCAGTGAGCGGATCTTCAGGGGTTCGTCTCTCCCGGTATTGGGGGTGAGGTCGCGCTGTGTCTAGGAGAGCCATTACACAAAGCCCTCGGCCGAGGCAGGAGATTTACTGGTAGGTATTCCAGTAGTATCTCAGGGTGTTCTGGGCTACACTCCGACACGACTTGTACCGCTTTTGGGGGTCTGACTTTTACCAACCCCCTAGGCCCGCCATGCGATGCTCATAGACGAACGGACCGGACTGTACGGATATTGTCACTGACAGGCTCAGTGGGGTGTCAGGCTGAGTTCGCTCACAGACGTCCCTTTTGGTCAATACCTGGTAGCCCGTCACGTATTGGCTTATACCTCTGACGTGCTAGTGGTTAAATACACAACCAAGGTGTTGACGAGTCTTTAGATTCCCCCACATTCAGTTACTCAAGCTTTCGGGCGAAAAGCTATAGAGGCCGTATGGAGATATGGCAAGGTCCGATCAGATACGTGCGGTATTGCACGGATCAGGATAGGACGGTTTGTACTAGAGGCCGTATGGATATATGGCAGGGTTCGATCAGATACGTGCGGTATTGCACGGATCAGGATCGAACGGATCATACTAGCCGGCTTTGGTTTAAGCCGGATCCTAGTATAGTACAGTGTAGATTTGTCTCATTGCATTTGTATTTCGGTCGGAATACAAATGCGGGTGTGTATACACAGTATCGGGGTTTTCCTGTAATTTATTACGGGACCAGTTTTCTGGAGTTGCCAGTTTGCTTTCCGTTTCGGCCATTTTCATTTGTATCTTTCAATGGCCGAAGATTGGTGGAGGAGGGCTTATTTGCATTGTGCAAATAAGCTTTTGTGGAGGGGGTCTTTGCATATTATTGTATCATGATACTTGCCTTCACCATTTGACTTATTCATTTCATCATGGCTTGACTTTGGAGCAATCATGGTTTTGATAATGGTTGTGGTTGAGTGTGGATATGGTTGTGTTTATTACTTGTGATCATTTTCTTGCATGATATCTTTTGACCTCTCTCTCACTTGGATTATGGTGTGGCTCCCCCCATTTTTGATTCACTATCATTCTCTCCATTCCATTGTCATGGCCGGCCACATAGAGGGGGGGGCTGTCCCAATTTGTTGGGGTGGGATTTTTGTTCTTCGAGCTTTGTAAAATCCCACATGTTCCATCTCCACAAGCTGATATCATTTCCTCCACCAATAAGGCAATTCCATAAACCCCCAAATGAGACTTGAGCACTACACATTCTACAGCAAATCTTGGGCACGTCGACTAGCCAGCTTCGTGCCCGAGTTGCCTCGGTATTGTGGTGGGAGCCCGTAAAAGATGCAGACGATGTGGTGCCCTTCGGGCAAGGAGGCGACGACCGGAGTTTCCGCAGGAGATCGGGACAACGACGAGAAGACCGGAGGACTCGGATCAGTCGGTATATCTCTAACCCATCTTGTAGTTAGCTCGGACTAGTTAATGGCCCGATCCGGGTTTTAGTGCGCGGTGGTGCCGGTTTGCTAGTTTGCAAAATTTAAAGTTAACCATCGCTTCCGCATTTGGCCTCGGGATAGAGGCCGGGGCGCCGCCGTGCACTTACATTTACATATGTTATTTCGTCGATTTCTGGTATACGATTCTAGGGTTAGGGTTTGCTAGAACGGCAAATTTTTAATTTGGCATTGACGATGCCTCTCGAAACCTTGCTGCCGTGCTAGGCAACCCTACAACAACAACTTCAGGTTTCCTTTCTTAACATTAATCTCATGAATGTTTTCCCATCATTTAACCTTATCATTGCAGAAAAAGAAATGAAAATAGAACGTACGCTTATGCCATCCGCATTCACCACGGGGCCCCGTTATACACCGTTAGGTTACTTAACTAATGGAAGAGTGGGGGATAGAATAGCATGGGTGCAAAACATAAGCAACGTTTAATATATATCTTATGAAAATGTACACGGATTTTGTTAGAATTACGAAACCGAAAAAACTCCGAAACTTGCAACGCGAAACCCTAGTTTATGTCGTTTTTAAAAGTTGTTCAAAATTTTTTTTAAACAAGTACAGAGTGTTGTATGTGATATAATATGAACACGGTGAAAATTTCAGGGGGTTTCATGAAAATTTGGCCGGCCACCATCATGCACATCTCGGCCAAATCCGAGCCCCCCCGAAATTTTTTGTGTGTTCCAGAGACTTGGTTTTGATGTTTCAGGTGTTGTTTGTTTTTGCTAATTTTATATGTGATGCAATCTTACACTATAAACAATTCGGAGTGTTTCGTATTCGTAGTTTTATCATTGTTTCGGGTTATTCACATATTGTCTAGGCGAAGTTAAAAAGTTTTATCGAATGTCAAAAACCCATTTTTTCAAGTTTAACGTATTCGGAAAAACATGCAAGTAATTCTATGAACCCTCAAGAAGAATGAAACCCTAATTCGACTTTTTTGGATCGCGGAACCGCGGTCAAACCCTAGGGTTTGCCGCCGTTCCGTGGCGACTTGAGTGAGGATTGGATTTGCCCTTCTACGGCTGGTGCATAGGTACTGTGGCATATTCTGGGTTTACTAAAACTGTGCTCAAGTGTTGAGTTGTCGGGAAACTATGGGACTTTGATGAATCGATCGAAAAGTTTAATGTCGTCCGGGTATCATGTGATGGGATACTATATTTGGAATCCACAATTAATTATGAGATAACTAATTTTAATGTTATAAATCTGGCAATTTAGTCTCACTTGATCGGTTGCCACGGGATTTCGATGTGATCAAAAGTCCGTCGCATTCACGTAGCATACGCGGATACTCGCCGGGTAAACTTAATAGATAGCCACGCCCTATAGCCCCGACCAAGTGACTGTAGGAGAACCCCATCGCCAAAAGCATCTGTTCGGGTGCTCGCGGCAGCGGTGTTCCGCCTTAGTGCACTTCGTCGACGGCATCGGGGGGTGCGGCCGTCTATTAAAGTTTCCGACGAGCATTTGATAAGGATATCGGGAATCTTGTTGAATTGTCCAACTAGATATTGAAAAGTGTTTTCGAAATCGAGACTAAAATGCGGGGTTTATAATTGTTTGGCATGCGATGTCTAAGGAATTCATTTGGTTAGGCATGAAATCCAATATATGTGATATATTGGGTTTATGATGTCTAAGGTGGTTGCGGATTCCAACTGTTGTATTTTTTCACTTTCTTTTCTGCAATCGTAAGTGTAATATGTGGTGTATCGCCGGTTTCGGTGCTATATGTCAACGACAACTGGGATATGCATATTTACTTACATTGATGACATGTGATGTTATGTGTTGCTGGGATATTTTATATTGGATCGTTGTGTTTTGAATAGCCGGGGGTTTTATGTGAGATGAGAGTTTTTCATTTTCATTCATGTAAAATTCATTGTATGTAATATTCTTTTATTGGGGCACTTCCGGGTTGAGGATGATATCACCATTGTATATTATTTACTTTTCCACATTAGGATAGACCCAAGGCGGGGAGCAGAAGTAACCGGGTTCTAGGGTCCAATGGGAGACCATCTCGAGGAGTCGAGACCGCGTCTCCTAACTCTAGAATTGGTAGGGTTGCTTGCCGCTCTCATAGGGGTCTAGGGGTGTGGGTTTGGCTATTCATCACGACCGTGGAATCCGTGTTTTATATAGGCTTAACTTAAAACCCGGAAATCCTAGTATATCTAATATTTCATATGTTTTATTCTGCTGCGATATTCTGTGATGTGATCATTGATTATATTCTGAGACGAATTCTTATATTATATATATATATATGATATATATTATATATTGTTGCTTTCGTTTCATGTGTTGCTTGGGAAGCATAATAAATGGACTTCATTAATAAGATTAATGAAATAAAAGAAACCTAAAGATGTTGTAGAAACTTGTCTCGAAAACTGGTAGCTCTAGTTCTTGCTTTGCATAGCGGTATTCCTTGTAGAATATCCAGCACCATATTCGATAAGGAAAGAGCCGAGATCCCTTCACTGGGAGTGACCTCTTTAGCGAAACTAGCAGATGCTATAAACTCGGTTTGTCTTTTGATTGCTTTTATAGTTTTTGCTTTGCATATTGGTATTTGTGAAATATCCTGCACCTTATTCGATAAGGAAAGTGCCGAGATCCCTTCACCGGGAGTGACCTCTTTAGCAAAACTAGTAAAGGCCTCAAAAACACTCCTTTTCAAAATCACTCGATTCTATGACGATATCAAGTTCATTACGCAAAAGGTTTTCATAAAAACCTGTCGTAGCCCTCCGTCATTTCAGATAAGTAATAGTTAGTATTTGTAGCATTTGGAAAATCGTTTCGGTGAAATTTCGAAAAAAATCAGTAAAATAAAGGGGTTTTCTGTAAAAAGTCAAAATACAAATATCTTATTCTAAAAATTAAATATACATATTCTAGCTATGTAATTGCTATTATTTGGTGTTTATTGAACCGCTGGTGAAATTTCAAATTTTCTAAAAAAAATATTATTTTATTATTATTTAAGCCGTCACTAATACATTTAATTAGGGAAAATTACAAATTGGAATGAGTTGAAACAAATTTTGTGCATCATAAAACATTAAATAAAATTTTATCATGTGGTTTTTGGAACGAAATCATTTGCCAAAACGGTTTAGAAATTATTGAAGAAAAAAGGCTTTTTTTTTAGCGTAAATGGATGTTTGGGGTATTGTATTTATCATTTTTCATCACCCCACACCCGTACCCACACCCCCACACCCCTACTTACTCCCCCCATGGCTGAATTCAGCAGCCCCCTCTCTTGTCCCCACTTGGTTTTCAAAGGAAAAGAAATAAAAGAAAAGAATAGAAAATGGATAAAGTAGTTAGATTTTTGACTTTGCTTGACCTTGACTTTGTCCCCCCCCCCCCATTTTCTCTACCTCCCTCTCTCTCCTCACACCCATTTCTGGCCGAAATTCCCTGCATCCCACAGCAGCAGCCCCCCCTCCAATTTCCCCTCTCTTTTCTCTTCAAAACTTCATGAAAAATTGCTTCTAAATCCATCAAAAAAATCCCAAAACCCAAATCCGACTCCTACCCATTTTAGCTTAGCCCGTATAGCATGGATCCTTGTGAAAAGAGAGCATTTTGGGAGGCCATGGATGCTTGTGGACCTTCATATATTTTTGGGTATAATTCTAAAACTTTTTGCTTAAATTGTTACTTGTTTCTTAAAGCTAATTTAAATTAAGTGTTAACTTGGATATGTGAGTTTAATTGCAAGTTTTGGATTTCAAGTTAGGGTTTGTTGTGGAAATGAGTTGTGTTTGATTGTGCATGGTTTAGTGAAGTGGTTTAATATAATTAGTTTTGTAGAAAACTAATCTAGTTGTTAATTACAAGTTGTTACTTGAAAAATTGTGTTAATTTGCTAATTGCTTACTAGGTTTTTGAAATTTGTTAAATTCTTGGGATTAAAAATGTGATTAGGGTTTTTTTGGCTTCATTAACTTTATTAAGTGTGGTTTAATGCTTTGGATCATGCAAATCTAAGCTAGATTGTAGTTTGTGCATTTTTGCTTTGAAATTGTTAAAAAAGGGTATTTTTGTAAACTAGAATATTAGGATTTTTGGAATTTAATGAGATTAAATTCCGGAAATTGTTTATACGACTTATTTAAGATATTTAATAAGTATATTGGCCGCTACTTTCATTTAAACATCATGTTTTGTACAAAAACGGCGAATTGTGCTTGCTAGATTTTCGGAAAAATGACTTTTTAAGTGAAAATGGGGTTTTTGTGAGTTTTAACCTAGTTTATATTAAAATTAGTGTTCGTGAATGTGCAAATGAGTGTGATTGGATTTTTCTCGATGGTTTGACGTTTGTATATCGACATCGGGGGTTGGTTTTACTATTCTTGCATGCGTAGGCGATAGGTTTGGACCTATGAGTGATACGCGTGCCGATTTGATTTTCGTATGCCGTTTCGATCTCGAATTTAGTTTTAATGCGATATGGTGCGTTATGATATGTAGGTACCCCCACGTGGACTTCGAGACGACAAGCAAGCGCGTGGCGACATCGGCACCGGCGAGCGAGGACCAGGTGAGTAGATTTATATCTACGGGGAGAAGTCGGGTGGATGGCGTATAGCACCCCCGCAGTTCGTGGTGATGTATACGAGTACGTATACACACACATATATATATTTTGACTATAATTTGTTTGATATTATCGATGATATAGATATTTGGTGTTCTTGGATGATTTAGTGTCGCGAAACCCTAGAGTAGTGGTCGCACCACACATGCACACACACACCCATACTTGCATACTTTCTTCTTTCATTTGCGCTTACGGGATTATATAGTTATGTGTTCACATGGGTATGGGACTATGTGTTCACATACGGATTGAGGATGATAGTACTTGGGATTTATGATGAGTCGATGAGATTTGATTTGAGGCCGTGAGATCGGTGATATAGCAGGGTTCGTATCTTAGATACGACATGATGTTGTAGCGGGTCCTTGACGTAGTGTTTCACACACGTCCATGCATACGTAGGCGGTATCAGTATGGTACTAGACGTAGATCAGTACCCCGATCATGATATTTGATAAAGAGGATACCTGGTGAATAGTATGATGAATGTGATATTGACCCGTACCCAGATTGGGATGCCGTACGACGGATTTACGTACGAGCTATATTGATGATTGATCCGCACTCTTGACTTGGGATGCCTGATTATAGATATGGTATCGGATATGATATTATTGAGGCGAGATCACCGACTATACATATACAGGTATGTATATGTATCGACTCAGATGATAGGCGGTTTCCTTACCTGTAGTTCAGCTTGTAGTTCAGCCGTATAGTTTAGTGTAGTTGTTAGATTAGATTAGACTTCTTACCTATTTCAAAAACTAACGAATCGTGGGCATTTTTAAAGACAGCTCAAGGGAATCTACGGATATTTCAAAAACGACGTATCTTTTCATAAAAAAAACACCGTAGCCCCTATTTTCAAAACCCCATGATTCGTGTTATTTCAAAAGGCACCATTTGTAGGACTTATATTAGATTATTGCGGATTAGTTATCGTTGTGTCTAGTATTCAGCTCCCGCACATTATTGCTGTTCGCTCTGCCTCGCATATTTATTTTGCTGCATATTCCATTATTGATATCATGCTGTTAGGACACCAGCACCATTACCGATGATGCGTATGTACCACGTACACCTACTTGCCGGCTCACACACATCTTCATCGGTAATTGCCATGTCACGTACACTTTAGAGAATATAATTGCTTGACTTAGATTGTTAGCTAGTAGTGTTGACATGATATTAGTGTACTTCCCTTATATGCCATATTAGACATTGTAGTTATTACCTACCACTTCATGCATACTGTTATTCAGTTGTTCATGCCAAGTTCATTATCATTGACATATGCACTTGTGATGATTTCTTGAGATTTATGATATATCTGGATTTCGGGGAAAGCCGCAAAATTTACAACTTATGATCTTTTAAAATATAAAATGTTGCGGTTTTCTAGTGATGTAAAGTGTCGTCCACCATGAGTTTGCTGTGGTTTTGGAGATCCGTGTCGAGGAGTGGAGGAACCGTCACGGGTACATGGTGGGCCCGGTATGGTACCCCGGGGCAAGAGGAATATGGTGTTGACGTTGAGCCTGGCTGGGGAGCACTACCTACCGGTGATATTACCCGACGCGTCGGATATCCGGAGGATACCGTCGTGGTCTTGAGATGGATGGTAGGGGCCGGTCTGGACTGACGGCGCCCTAGATATTGAGATTGAGACATTGATATTTCGAGACAGTGAGATTTATGTTTTGTGTCGATGCTAGACACTGTTGATACTGATTTTAATTATGATACCTCAGTATAAAATATGAAGGAAATCTCACTAATTTATGAAAATTGTTTCTTCATTTACATGTATTCTGTTTTCATGCATTCATACCTCATTCATATGATATATTGCTACCTGAGGCACTGACACGGGCACATGAGTTTACACTCGGGTTAGATATTTATCCTAGCCATTATTATAGGCTGCATGTTATATATATTTGAGGATATATTATGATCATTGACCTAGGATTGCGTTATTTATGCGATTTCTGTGCGTAGATGTTTTTCTACTCACGAGTTGGCAACTCACCCCCGTTGTGCCCCAGTTTCTTGCAGGTTGCCGTACAGGTTCATTACGGCTTTGCGGACATAGTTTCATTCGGGTGATTTGCTAGTAGGTGGGTTTACTTGTATCATACCCCCATTATTTATCTTGTATATCATTATTCTGTTGTATCTAGAATTCCATCAACCAAACATGTATTTATTGAGATAAAGACCAGTGTTGGTTATTCTTTCGACCTTAGAGTCGCTCGTTATTTTTCTGGTGGTTTTGAGTTTCCTTTTGAGTTTTGATTCTCGCCGTTGGCGTTGTATATTATATTGTTTGTGTGGTTGTGACCGTCGATTGACGAAGAGCTAGCTCCCGCTTGGGGATGCCCTTTTCTTCATTTCGTATACTATTCATGTTGTATCCCGTTTGGGGGCCAGTATTTACAAAGGAGACTCTGCCGAAATTTTCAGTAAATTTTTGATGTTTTAAAAACCGCATAATTCGGCTTATGCTATTGAAATTACTTGCTTTAAGTTGTTTTTCCTGCACTCTACTATTTTCTTGGTTTGGATTTCTGGGTTTTCGGTTTACTTAGATTACGTACGCCTCGAGACGTTCGTAGTTTAAGTGCCGGTCATGTTCCGTACTTTCGGGTCGTGACAAAGTTGGTATCAGAGCGTTAGGTTTTAACCTTCGGACCGTAGGATGACCCTTGGTTGATGGAATAGGTGACTAAAGTAGAGTGACGTACCGTGGGTATGTTCCGCGGCATATTTACGATACGCTACTCCACTTAAGAAGCCTTAGGATGTACATTTCTTTATTCAGTATTATGTTCTTTCCGATCTAGCCTCATCGGTACCAGTTTGGTTTTGCTGCTACGGTTACGGCAGGGAGAGCTACGGCTAGAGTTGCGGTCAGCACAAGCTCGTCACGAACGAGGACTGACCAGGGAGAAATTCCGGCGACACGATTGCAGAGATGTGTATTCTTACTGTGTTTCCGCGCCACGAGCGTTTGGCGGATCGCCCTTATGAGGTTACTTGGAGGTGCTGGTCGACACTAGAGAATTGAGCCAATGATGGAGGCCAGCCAGATTTTGATGACAGTTGGTGTGTTGCTTACTCCTGATGATTGAGGCACTGTTCAGCGTGCAGACGAGCGAGCCAGTTGTTGCTGCGAGCGACGAGATATCGCCCCATATGTTGGAGCTATTGCGGGGCGAGTTGTACGAATAGTTGATACAAGGTCGCTAGTCACCCGATGATGAATGACTAGGACAGGTGGTTCGTTCGCTTACCCCGATGCGAGGTCATCAGATAGATTGATTCCAGCTAGAGACGACTTCACGCGGAGACGTTGGGAGTCGACAGAGACGATCGAATGTCAGAAACCTATTATTCCAAGTTTAAAGTAGTCGGAAAGACATGCAGGCAATTCTATGGTCCCTCTAGAAGAATGAAACCCTAACTCGACTTAATGACCGTGTGAAAGCCTTTGAACCTTCGGGTTTGCGGCAGTTCCACGGCGCCATTAGTGAGGCTTGGGTTTGCCCTTCTACGGCTGGACCACCGATGCTGTGGTATATATATTCGATACTATTAAACTGTACCAAGATGTTGAGCTCTTGGGGGATTATGAGGTTTTGACGAATCGATCGAATGGTTCGACTTCAATCGGATGCTAGGTGGTGAGATGCATTCTTGGGAGACTCCAGATACGAGGATAGCCGTTGGAGCTCAGTCCATGCAGCCGCGACGAGACGAGTCCAAAGAAGACGACATTAGAGAAAAGTGGAGTAAGAGGTTCGCACCAGATCTAGATGAGATGATGTTCCACTCCGCCGACATCAGAGAGGCGATGCGCATGCCGAGGCATGGTACTTGGACTTACCTTCCAGAAGGAGTCGCGATGAGTATGCAGTCGTTCCAGAGCAAGATGCAGATATAGGAAAGGACAACGACTTCCGGACAGTTGGCAGAGACGAGACATGGAAGAGACCGTGAGCAGGATTCCTTCCAGGACACTGCTGCAATGATACTTGCACCCAGGATCAGATGTGTCACGTACATTCAGAGAGCCAGAGGCCGACGCCAGTGATATGCTGTCTTACGAGTGGTCGCGATGATTGACCAAGAGATGACCAGAGAAGTGCCAGAACGAAATCGTCCCCGTTAGCACACCTGACAGGGCCGATGAGCCGATGGACCGAAAGATTGGTAATTCACAGTGAAGACCTTGACCCAGGAGTGGTCATGGTTACGCACACCAGCAGGACAGAGTTCATGATCATCGACGAGACGTCCCACTAGTGACCACGACAGTTGGCCGAGATTCTTAGAGGATGCACTTGAGCGGTACTATTCCGCCATTATTGATTACGATGTTTTGGGTGATTTATTCGTATGATTTGATTTTGATGATTGAGGATTTACGACCTTTGCACAGTGTTGCACTTGATATCGTTTTCGTGCTTTAGTTTCACATGTTTGTGATATTACGGTTTTAAACAGTTGAGTTGGTTTTGTGCGTATGCATGCACACGATTTCGTTCCTGCACTCGGTATAGTTTATATATGCTTGCAGTGCAGTGATACGCCTTATGTGCACTTAGATGCACTGGACTTCGATTTCGATTATGATACTCGATATTTGTTTTGTGCACCTTGTGCACCTGATTGATTTTGCGCACGTTCGGCGCTTGATATTGGATTTCATGATTTCGTGCGCGATGGATGCACCTGATTTGGATTTTCGCGCATGTTGAGCGCATGTCTTGAGATGCGATTTTAGTGCACACCAGATGCACTAAATTGAGATTTTTCGTGCATGTCAGATGCACCTGATTTTGCTGTCAGGCACACATGTTGCCTACGACAGATGTTTCGTGCACACCCGATGCACTTAGATGTTGTTTCTGTGCGCATGTATGGCACATTCATGGATTTTGATTTCCGTGCGCACCAGACGCACGTAGCATTCATGTGCATATTTTGGGGATTGATTTCGTATAGAGCAGTACGTTTTTATGATATTGCTATGTGTTTTCGTACTGAGCAGGACTAGTCAGAGGACAGTACCTGAATATATTTTGCATGCATTGATAGTTATTGAAGGGATTTCCAAAAAAAAGCGAGCTATAGCCTCAGTATTTACCAACGTGTCTAATATGACACGAAATGTTTAAAACAAGGAGACCCTTCTAAATTGTTTCCAAAACGGCGGAACGTACATTTCAAACAAAGGTATATATGTATATAGTTATTTCCTTATGTTAGACGTCCGCCACTGTGCAGTGTTATACGCGTGCACAGCGACATAAAGAGATTTGGCATGCATTTCCTTCAGATACTTACATATATAGATTCGATATTTACATGTATAGTTTCGAGTTATGTCATATTGGTTTTGATTTGGATTTGGCATTGATGTCTTCTCCACGACTCCGATGATTGCGGGATGCTTGACGGAGTTTTGATTTGAGTTATATGCTCATTTTTCAAGCGCATGCGCTGCGCTACGATTTGTTTTATGTATTTACAATTTCGGAGCCCCGACGACTTGATGGGTTTTCTTAGATGTTTTAGTATTTGGGGGAGTTTGAATTTAAATTCGGGGACCGAATTTCTTTAAGGGGGGAAGATTGTAGCGTTTGGAAAATCGTTTCGGTGAAATTTCGAAAAAAATCGGTAAAATAAGGGGGTTTTCTGTAAAAAGTCAAAATACAAATATCTTATTATAAAAATTAAATATACATATTCTAGCTATGTAATTGCTATTATTTGGTGTTTATTGAGCCGCTGGTGAAATTTCAAATTTTCTGAAAAAAATATTATTTTATTATTATTTAAGCCGTCACTAATACATTTAATTAGGGAAAATTACAAATTGGAATGAGTTGAAACAAATTTTGTGCATCATAAAACATTAAATAAAATTTTATCATGTGGTTTTTGGAACGAAATCATTTGCCAAAACGGTTTAGAAATTATTGAAGAAAAAAGGCTTTTTTTTTAGCGTAAATGGATGTTTGGGGTATTGTATTTATCATTTTTCATCACCCCACACCCGTACCCACACCCCCACACCCCCACTTACTCCCCCCATGGCTGAATTCAGCAGCCCCCTCTCTTGTCCCCACTTGGTTTTCAAAGGAAAAGAAATAAAAGAAAAGAATAGAAAATGGATAAAGTAGTTAGACTTTTGACTTTGCTTGACCTTGACTTTGTCCCCCCCCCCCATTTTCTCTACCTCCCTCTCTCTCCTCACACCCATTTCTGGCCGAAATTCCCTGCATCCCACAGTAGCAGCCCCCCCCTCCAATTTCCCCTCTCTTTTCTCTTCAAAACTTCATGAAAAATTGCTTCTAAATCCATCAAAAAAATCCCAAAACCCAAATCCGACTCCTACCCATTTTAGCTTACCCCGTATAGCATGGATCCTTGTGAAAATAGAGCATTTTGGGAGGCCATGGATGCTTGTGGACCTTCATATATTTTTGGGTATAATTCTAAAACTTTTTGCTTAAATTGTTACTTGTTTCTTAAAGCTAATTTAAATTAAGTGTTAACTTGGATATATGAGTTTAATTGCAAGTTTTGGATTTCAAGTTAGGGTTTGTTGTGGAAATGAGTTGTGTTTGATTGTGCATGGTTTAGTGAAGTGGTTTAACATAATTAGTTTTGTAGAAAACTAATCTAGTTGTTAATTACAAGTTGTTACTTGAAAAATTGTGTTAATTTGCTAATTGCTTACTAGGTTTTTGAAATTTGTTAAATTCTTGGGATTAAAAATGTGATTAGGGTTTTCTTGGCTTCATTAACTTTATTAAGTGTGGTTTAATGCTTTGGATCATGCAAATCTAAGCTAGATTGTAGTTTGTGCATTTTTGCTTTGAAATTGTTAAAAAAGGGTATTTTTGTAAACTAGAATATTAGGATTTTTGGAATTTAATGAGATTAAATTCCGAAAATTGTTTATACAACTTATTTAAGATATTTAATAAGTATATTGGCCGCTACTTTCATTTAAACATAATGTTTTGTACAAAAACGGCGAATTGTGCTTGCTAGATTTTCGGAAAAATGACTTTTTAAGTGAAAATGGGGTTTTTGTGAGTTTTAACCTAGTTTATATTAAAATTAGTGTTCGTGAATTTGCAAATGAGTGTGATTGGATTTTTCTCGATGGTTTGACGTTTGTACATCGGCATCGAGGGTTGGTTTTACTATTCTTGCATGCGTAGGCGATAGGTTTGGACCTATGCATGATACGCGTGCCGATTTGATTTTCGTATGCCGTTTCGATCTCGAATTTAGTTTTAATGCGATATGGTGCGTTATGATATGTAGGTACCCCCATGTGGACTTCGAGACGACAAGCAAGCGCGTGGCGATGTCGGCACCGGCGAGCGAGGACCAGGTGAGTAGATTTATATCTACGGGGAGAAGTCGGGTGGATGGCGTATAGCACCCCCGCAGTTCGTGGTGATGTATACGAATACGTATACACACATATATATATATTTTGACTATAATTTGTTTGATATTATCGATGATATAGATATTTGGTGTTCTTGGATGATTTAGTGTCGCGAAACCCTAGAGTAGTGGTCGCACCACACATGCACACACACACCCATACTTGCATACTTTCTTCTTTCATTTGCGCTTACGGGATTATATAGTTATGTGTTCACATGGGTATGGGACTATGTGTTCACATACGGATTGAGGATGATAGTACTTGGGATTTATGATGAGTCGATGAGATTTGATTTGAGGCCGTGAGATCGGTGATATAGCAGGGTTCGTATCTTAGATACGACATGACGTTGTAGCGGGTCCTTGACGTAGTGTTTCACACACGTCCATGCATACGTAGGCGGTATCAGTATGGTACTAGACGTAGATCAGTACCCCGATCATGATATTTGATAAAGAGGATACCAGGTGAATAGTATGATGAATGTGATATTGACCCGTACCCAGATTGGGATGCCGTACGACGGATTTACGTACGAGCTATATTGATGATTGATCCGCACTCTTGACTTGGGATGCCTGATTATAGATATGGTATCGGATATGATATTATTGAGGCGAGATCACCGACTATACATATACAGGTATGTATATGTATCTACTCAGATGATAGGAGGTTTCCTTACCTGTAGTTCAGCTTGTAGTTCAGCCGTATAGTTTAGTGTAGTTGTTAGATTAGATTAGACTTCTTACCTATTTCAAAAACTAACGAATCGTGGGCATTTTTAAAGACAGCTCAAGGGAATCTACGGATATTTCAAAAATGACGTATCTTTTCATAAAAAAAAACACCGTAGCCCCTATTTTCAAAACCCCATGATTCGTGTTATTTCAAAAGGCACCATTTGTAGGACTTATATTAGATTATTGCAGATTAGTTATCGTTGTGTCTAGTATTCAGCTCCCGCACATTATTGCTGTTCGCTCTGCCTCGCATATTTATTTTGTTGCATATTCCATTATTGATATCATGCTGTTAGGACACCAGCACCATTACCGATGATGCGTATGTACCACGTACACCTACTTGCCGGCTCACACACATCTTCATCGGTAATTGCCATGTCACGTACACTTTAGAGAATATAATTGCTTGACTTAGATTGTTAGCTAGTAGTGTTGACATGATATTAGTGTACTTCCCTTATATGCCATATTAGACATTGTAGTTATTACCTACCACTTCATGCATACTGTTATTCAGTTGTTCATGCCAAGTTCATTATCATTGACATATGCACTTGTGATGATTTCTTGAGATTTATGATATTTCTGGATTTCGGGGAAAGCCGCAAAATTTACAACTTATGATCTTTTAAAATATAAAATGTTGCGGTTTTCTAGTGATGTAAAGTGTCGTCCACCATGAGTTTGCTGTGGTTTTGGAGATCCGTGTCGAGGAGTGGAGGAACCGTCACGGGTATATGGTGGGCCCGGTATGGTACCCCGGGGCAAGAGGAATGTGGTGTTGACGTTGAGCCTGGCTGGGGAGCACTACCTACCGATGATATTACCCGACGCGTCGGATATCCGGAGGATACCGTCGTGGTCTTGAGATGGATGGTAGGGGCCGGTCTGGACTGACGGCGCCCTAGATATTGAGATTGAGACATTGATATTTCGAGACAGTGAGATTTATGTTTTGTGTCGATGCTAGACACTGTTGATACTGATTTTAATTATGATACCTCAGTTTAAAATATGAAGGAAATCTCACTAATTTATGAAAACAGTTTCTTCATTTACATGTATTCTGTTTTCATGCATTCATACCTCATTCATATGATATATTGCTACCTGAGGCACTGACACGGGCACATGAGTTTACACTCGGGTTAGATATTTATCCTAGCCATTGTTATAGGCTGCATGTTATATATATTTGAGGATATATTATGATCATTGACCTAGGATTGCGTTATTTATGCGATTTCTGTGCGTAGATGTTTTTCTATTCACGAGTTGGCAACTCACCCCCGTTGTGCCCCAGTTTCTTGCAGGTTGCCGTACAGGTTCATTACGGCTTTGCGGGCATAGTTTCATTCGGGTGATTTGCTAGTAGGTGGGTTTACTTGTATCATACCCCCATTATTTATCTTGTTTATTCTGTTGTATCTAGAATTCCATCAACCAAACATGTATTTATTGAGATAGAGACCAGTGTTGGTTATTCTTTCGACCTTAGAGTCGCTCGTTATTTTTCTGGTGGTTTTGAGTTTCCTTTTGAGTTTTGATCCTCGCCGTTGGCGTTGTATATTATATTGTTTGTGTGGTTGTGACCGTCGATTGACGAAGAGCTAGCTCCCGCTTGGGGATGCCCTTTTCTTGATTTCGTATACTATTCATGTTGTATCCCGTTTGGGGGCCAGTATTTACAAAGGAGACTCTGCCGAAATTTTCAGTAAATTTTTGATGTTTTAAAAACCGCATAATTCGGCTTATGCTATTGAAATTACTTGCTTTAAGTTGTTTTTCCTGCACTCTACTATTTTCTTGGTTTGGATTTCTGGGTTTTCGGTTTACTTAGATTACGTACGCCTCGAGACGTTCGTAGTTTAAGTGCCGGTCATGTTCCGTACTTTCGGGTCGTGACAGTATTCGTGCTGTATTTGTTGACCTTGTCAAGGCGTAGTGTGCAGTAGCTGATTAGTGCTTATCTGCATAAGCATATGATGTGATTGGATTAGGGTAGTCGTGCGACTTTGTTGAC
Source organism: Agapanthus africanus (assembly GCA_030015575.1). Taxonomy (NCBI): domain Eukaryota; kingdom Viridiplantae; phylum Streptophyta; class Magnoliopsida; order Asparagales; family Amaryllidaceae; genus Agapanthus; species Agapanthus africanus. The sequence continues at coordinate 408,598,241 of JASDDO010000026.1, forward strand.
TATGTTAAGGGTCGTGCGGGTGGGTTTAATTCAATCAGGAAATGACGGGTTGAACTTTACTAGCACTTATGATTTGTTGACTATGTTAAGGTCATATAGATGCTAGGGTCAAAATATTATCGGGAATTTCAAGTGTTGAAATTTGCAATGAGATTGCATTCCTCCTATGAGATAGTTGGATCCTGATACCCTCTGCGAGTAAGAGTTACTCCTGGGAGATTTTTACACATCACAATTAGCCGATCAAGTAGGTGTATAGAAAGGTGTTAACGGGGTTAAGCCCCTGGGAAAATGAGGTTTATTTTAATTAGGTCCGTGCGAAAGCACGGGGAACCTCACTCAAAGTACCGGCACTGGCCTGGCTGAAAGAATGGCGAAATTATAGGGTGTAATTAATCTTGACTAGTCTTTCCTTTTAGGGTTTGAAGGAAGATTTGACTAAAACAGTGGGCGCCACCCTGATTAGAGAAAATAATAACCAATCTAATCTTGCAAGAGCATACGCTGAGTGTTTTCTTCTCTCTCTCTCTCTCCAGGTAGCGACCATGTCACGCCTTAATCAAGATAATAATATGGATGTATGAATCGAATCCGCTTGTTATACTAAGCTTGGGAACGTTGGTCCCACTCCAACTTATAATTGTTATAAGACCGAGCAGGAAATAGGGGATTACCAGGATTCCCGTGCCGCCCAAACGAAGAAAGTGCATGATGATGCATTATCTTCGGTTGTGTTCATTACAGAGAACTGTTTCTCAGTATCCTTTACGTCCTGGGTACGTGATACCAGATCAGGATCCCGCATATGTAATCAGTTACATGGGCTACAGATAGGTAGAGAACTGAGAATGGGTGATAAGTTTCAAGAGTTGGAAACAGTGCAAGTGTAGTAGCCAAGTTGTTGGCAATTATCACCGTGTATTACAAAATACATTGATTCTGAACGAATGTTATTAGATACCGAACCTGATATAAAATATCATATCAGTCTCTTTATTAAAGTAAAGAAGGATATAATTTTGTATTGTTGGATAATGTTTCGAACATTTCCTATATCAAGAGTTGATCGGTTCAGGCATGTTATATAAAAGCATATACGTTCTAAATCAAAATACAGTTCTTAACGTACAGAACACACACAAGAGGAAGAGTTCAGAAATGAACGAATCCTTCTTGAGGCATTGTAGACTAGGTCATATCAATGGGACCCGACTAGATGAAGTTACATGCATATTTAAATCGGTTTGAATTTACATCTTGTGAAAATTGCCTGTCATGTCACAAAGATAAGATGAGCATAGCTCCGTTTATTGGAAATAGAGAAAGAGTTAGTGAACTCTTGGGATTGATACATGATGATGTATGAAGGTTCCGTGTCTACACATGCCAGGACTGGTTCTTTGTACTTCATTACATTCACTGATAATCTCTCAAGATTCGGACATATGTTCCTGTTGAAACACAAGTCTGAACCTTTTGAGATATTCAAAGAATATAAGTCAGAAGTAGAGAACCAAAATGGGTATAAGTATTATGTCCTTTGATGTGATCAGGGAGGAGAATACTTGAGCACGGAATTCCTGGATTATTCTAAAGGAGGATGAGATTCTCTATCAGCATTACCCCTCCGTATACAGCACAGGACGTTGATATATCGGGGCGGAGCAATGGCACCCTATGTGATAAGGTGTGCTTTATGATGAGTACTACTGAGTTGCCTATTTTCTTTTGGGGGTTATGCACTTGTGAAGCTGCATACCTATTGAATAGGGTTCCAATCAAATCAGGTGCCTACCACTCCATATGTGATATGGTATGGGAAGAGCCCATCTCTTAAGGATATTAAGATTTAGGGTTGTCCGGCCTACGTCTAAAAGCAAAATCCGGACAAGCTCGAGGCAAGGTCAATTCTGTAGAAGTTTTTTGGATATCCCAAGCATTCGCAAGGGAATATCTTCTACCACACTGAGGAGCAAAAGGTGTTTTGTTTCTCAGCATGCCACCTTTTGGAAAAGGAATTTCTTGTGAAGAAATTAGTGGTCATGTGGTAGAACTGGAAAGAGTTCCAGCTATATAAACTGCAGCTGATGATTTTGTAGAACCGGAGGATTCAATAGCTCCCAACGAACCTCAGCCTCTCCGCCGATCTAGTAGGGTTCCTCATCCATCTGAGAGATACTTCGATTTTCTCTATAACAATGGGAGCGAAGATTGCATCATGAGATGATGACCCAACTAGTTTCGAGCAGGCCATCAGGAGTAGTGACTCTATGAGAATGGCTGGATGCTAAGCGATCTGAGATGGAATCCATATACACCAACAAAGTATGGACTTTGGTTGCTTTATCTGAAGGGTTAAATCCCCATCAGGAGCAAGTATATCTTGAGAAGATTACTTAGGCGTATATGGAAAAGTTGAGACTTTCAAAGCTTAGACTTATTTCAAAAGGTTCTCGTCATCGACTAGGTGTGGATAATGATGAAACATTTTCTAGTCCCTATGCTTAAGTCCATCCAGATCCTGCTTGCCATTGCTATATACCATGACTACGATATCTGGCGGTTGGGTGTCATGATTGCATTTCTAAATAAAAGAGAGCTTCTATAAGTACACAGCCAGAGGACTTCGTAGACAGTGGGAGCAGCGGAAACGTGTGCAAGTTGCTTTATGGGATAAAACACGCATCGCGGAGTTGGAACATCTGTTTTGATGTGGTAGTCAAAGCGTTTGACTTTATCAAAATGGTAGATGAACCTTGTATATAAAAAAAGGTAGTAGGGAGTATGGTGGCGATCCTCGTATTGTACGCGGATGACATACTCTTGATAGGAAAGGAGTTTCCTATGCTACACTCGGTCAATCTCCTCTTATCTCAAGGATTCTCCATATAGGATCAAGGTGATACCTCCTAAATCCTAGGTTTTGGATCTATGAGATAGATCTATGTGGATGTTAGGATTCTCACTAGGTGTAGTGAGTTGGTATCAATCGATCCTGGGGAGAATCACTGGATAGCATCCAGGGTGATAAGGTCGACTGAATGTCAGTCACAGGCATTGTCTTTACCCTCAGTGGAGGGACAGTATGTTGGAAGTGTTCCAAGCTAGATACCGTTGCAAACTAGACGATAAAGGCTGGATACATTGCTACCGAGGATACTACCAAAGAGGTAGTCTGGATGTATATAAGTTCATGAGATGAACCTCGTTCCTACCATTGTGTGACAATGGAGTTGTGGCTTAGGCCTAGGAACCCCCGTCCCATCTATAATCCAGACATATTCTTAGGCAGTATCACCTGATCATGGAGATGGATGATCTCCAAGGAGATCGAGGTTAGAAGAGTAGACTACAGAGGACAACACGATAGATCCACTCACAAAGGCCTATTCCCAGGAGAGACTTTTATGGGATGGTTGAGTATGAGATACTTCAACCACTACTGATTGTGGGGTATGGGATACTACAACAGATGGCCCTAGTGCAAGTGGGAGATTGTTAGCTATATGTATGCCCTAGAGGCCATTACTGTACATACGATGTATATTGTAGTGGATGCTTGGACATATATATGGAGGACTTTCATGCTCGACATGATAGTATGCTATATGGTTGCTCTTTATCTTAACATGTACTCTGATTGTCTCTATATTACATGTTGATAAAGCCCTTAGGATGAGTACTTGACTACCAGGACTATGATGCAGATTATACTAGTGGGGACAGAGTAGTCGCTAAGTACATCCTTCAAATGTTCCTAGTCGTAGGTGTATCGAGACATGGCATCGATATACCATAATAGACTAGCGTATAGCTTCTCGACTCATGTAGATGGGCGATGGATGATCCCATATCCATTAGTGTTTGACATCAAAAACAGTATACGGGTGCTCAGTGGAGACTGGGTACACTGAACGGACTCGCCGAGAACTCCCAGATGGTATTATACCTAACGTCAGATGGCAGTTCTCTGGTGACACTGGTACATGTTAGTCTGTAGACCCGAGATTGTCATAGAGTCTTATGTGATTCCCACTGTGCTTTGATTTCCACCTTAACGCGTTAAAGAGAACGGGCAAAATGGTGCCTTTTGGGTACAGTCCCGAGTCACATGGAGGAAATGAGCGATAGGCGGGGTTTCCTCTCTCCCGGTATTGGGAGTTGATGTTGCGCTGTGCTCAATTGGCTATAACAGGAAGTCCATGGCCATGGCAGCTTCAAAGATATACTGGTAAGTGTTATCAGTAGTTTCTCGACCAGTTATGTGCCTCATATCGACATAACTTATCGAGATACTGGGGTCTGACATTTACCACCCCTAGACGAGATATGTGACATATCAGACGAAGAGACCGGACTGTACGGTAGTGTTACTGATAGGATTCGCAGGAGTGTGAGCAAGCTTGCTTGTTGATCTTCTGATCGCTCAATACCTGGGTGGCCGTTACGTTTAGCAGACCGCTTGCGGCTTGTGGGTGTTTGATATGATCATCACCTACTGTCGGCGTATTGACGAGTCTTTAGAGTCCTACATTAGGGTTTTCTGGTTCAAGCGAAATGGAGTAGGAGCACATATGTAATATGTGCGGGACCGAGATTGGTACGATATGAGATATCGTATTCTATTCCCGCGATTTTTGACATTAGTCGGTTATATGCGATATAGCCGGGTTATCGGATCAAGTGTTGATTCGATAAGTTGTTACACATGATATTAGTCGGTTATATGTGACATAGCCGGATTATTAAATCAAGTGTTGATTTAATAATTTAATATATAATTATATATTTGATATATTACATTACATTAACTAATATTAGCTAACTTAAGATTTCTTTTCTCACTTTGGATACATTGATATATATGTGATATATGTTAAATGTATCATGCTAGGTTAAAAATGCAACTAGGGTTTATGAGGATTGAAGCATGCTAGGGTTAAGATTAGGGTTTTATATTTATCATTAAGTTATTCAATATTATGGATTTTATCATGGTTGATATTTGTTGAAAGCTTGTAGAAGCTTGTAAGCATCTTTGACTTTGTCCACTCTTTTGTCTGGCTTATGATATTTGTTTAACCCAACCCTTTAACCCATAGCCATGGTTAACTCTCTACAAGGGTTAAGCATGACATGCTTAACCCTTGGTTGCATTTCTAACCTCATAAACAATTCATATGATGAGTTCATTCTTCTTCTTCTTCCTCAAAAAAAGCTTTCTAGCTTCAATGGAGGTATGAGAAAAATGTGAGAAAATCAAATATAATGTGAGCAAAATTCCTACTTCATCAACCTCTACTTCATGTCATTTAGTATAGGGTGTTTGCTTCACTAATTCCATAGTCAGTGAAGAGATAGCTTGGGTTAGTGTCTCCTCGATGTAGATCATCTTTGTCCTCGAAGACTTCGAAGCAAGCATGTTCGTTTCTTCATCGGAGCCTCTCTAGAGTCCGGGACTTCTTGATCGCAGCGAAGGGACTACTATACAGAGCTATTGAAGTGAAGGACTGGTCTACAAAGGTTGTATTCCTTGCTCATTTAGGATGTAAAGTGTTTACATATGTTATTTCGTCGATTTCTAGTATACGATTCTAGGGTTAGGGTTAGTTAGAACGGCAAATTTTTAATTTGGCATGGACTATGCCTCCCGAAACCTTGCTGCCGTGCTAGGCAACCCAGCATCAACAACTTTAGGTTTCCTTTCTTAACATTAATCTCATCAATGTTTTCCCATCATTTAACCTTATCATTGCAGAAAAAGAAACGAAAATAGAACGTACGCTTATGCCATCCGCATTCACCACGGTGTCCCGTCATACACCGTTAGGTAACTTAACTAATGGAAGAGCGGGAACTGGACTAGCTCGGGTGCAAAACATAAGCAACGTTTAATATATATCTCATATATATATATATATATATCCATTCGTCTCACGCAATAATAAGCATTCTAGATCACAGATGAATACATTGGATATACTAGGAATTCCTTGTTTTGTTTAAGCCCTGAACGAAAGACGGATTCCACGTTCGTGATGAATAGACAAACCCCACCCTAGACCCCTACAGGTATGGCAAACTACCCGCCAAAATTCCCGACTTCAAAAACCCGGTAGTTTGTGCAACCCACCTTGGGTCTATCCTAGGAGCAAAAATAGTAAAAAGAAATAATACAACGGTGGATACAACCTCAATCCGGATGTGCTCCGCAAAATAATATTACATCACTTTTACAAATTACAAGAATGAAAGAAAAGAAAACACTCTTCTCACATCCCCCCGGCTATTCATCCACGACGATCCAACACATTCATATACACATACCATCACATGGTACACATATGTGCAACTCCCACTAATCATCGTATAGCAATTAGTGGACGTTTCTCAACACATATCAAACTGAAAAGCGGAAAAACGATGTTAAATATTCGACTTCGAAACACTCCGGATTTCCCTAACTCTTAGGTTACATCACGTGCAATCTGGAAAAAAATAAATAGTACCACAAATTCTTAAACCAAGTCATCAGAACACCCTCAAAAACTCAAGCCCAAAATCCTCTGTTAGGCCGGCGAGGCCGGTAAAAAAAGGGTTCTGGCCGGCGAGATTTTGTCATTTTAGGCTCGTTTTTCGAGGGTGCTCTAGTTATCTCATAACAAGTCTTCTGCACATGTTTAAAAAATTTTAGAACACTTTTTAAATCGACAGAGACATGGTTTTAGATTTACGGCTTCGGAGTTGTTTCGTGTTCGAAGCTTTAAACTGTGAGTCCGTGTTGCCCACCCCGGTGCTTACGGGGAGGCGGAAAACATAATAAAAATCGGATTTTTAATGACTTAGGCAACATGGACTAAGCTTGTGAGGATCTTTGCTAAACATAAACTAGCTAACCCTAACTACAAAGTAGCTAAGTGAAGAAAGGTTATACCTTTGGTCTTTAGTCCTTCTCTCCTTGCTCCTAGGTATGGTAGAAAAGGATCACCTTACTTGTCTTCTCCCGTCAAAGAAGGATCCACCCGAAAGCCACCACCTTTAGCTTCAACTCCAAGCTAGGAGTAACTAGAGTGCAAGAAATGCTAAGACTTGAACCCTAGAAGTGAGTAGAGAAGATCAAGAGAGGGTTTTTCTCAAGCTTTTTGTTTCTCAACACATGAGAGGGAGAGAGCTTGAGGGAGAGGATGAGCAAGAGAGAGAAAAGATATGATAGAATGAGAATAATAGTGAGCCATTCTCACTAATATGTGAGGATAATTTTAATTAGATAATTAGCTTGAAAATTGTCATGATAAATCATGAATTGACCATTATCATTTCATTTTTGCAAAGATCAAAGAGCATCTTCCAAATGAAATGATTATGGTCAAGTTGTCAACTTGGTCAACAAGTCAATGAAGTCAAATTGTCAACAACAACCATGCACAATAATTAAGCTAATTATCAATTAACAATAATCCACACAAAAACAATAGGGTTAATAAAATGACAAAAGCCATTAGTCCTCTCCCCCAATCTCAAGCAACTGTGCATACGCACCCGCATTCGTGATCCGAGGAACACGAACACAATGAGAAAAACCAATCTCAAATCATATACTAGGATCCGGCTTAAACCAAAGCCCGCTAGTATAAACTGTCCGGACAGCAAACGTGCACAAGTGCGCGGATGCGAACGAACCCTGTCGCAAAACCATGCGACCTCTACTCATTTTGCCTAAAGGCGAATAGCTCTCTGTGTGGGACTCTAAAGACTCGACACTACGCTGGCAGTGGGTTTAACCACAGACCGCAAGCGGCACTAGCTGTACGTAACGGTCCCCAGGTAGATGTCGATAAGAAGACTGACGAGGTGAACCCCATCTGCACTCCTACTGAGCCTGTATGTGACAGTCTCCGTACAGTCCGGTCTGTTCGTCTGATACATCGCATGGCGGGCCTAGGGGGGCGGTGAACGTCAGTCCCCTAATAGCGGTACAAGTCGTGTCGGAGTGTAGCCCAGAACACCCTGAGATAACACTGGAAACCTACCAGTATATCTCGCTTGCCCTGGCCAGGGACTACTCGTGTAATGGCTCTCCTAGACACAGCGCGATGTCAACCCCCAATACCGGGAGAGACGAATCCTGTCTAACCGTCACTGCCTCCAAGTGCTTCGGGACTGCACCCAAAAACTACCTGTTTGCACAGATCCTTTGAGCCGTGGTAGGGTAGTAATCAAAGTGCAGTGGGAACACACTCGAGGCGAAGTGACAGTGTCAAGTCAGCGGACTAAGCTGTACTCATGTCACCTGGGAACTGATAACTGACGATAGGTATATTACCAACCAACAGTTCCCGACGAGTCCTGTCCAGTGTACTCGTAACCTAACGAGCACCCGCATACTATCCCAAGTACGACGTACTAACGGCTGTGGGACAGACCGTCTCCCACACTGGGATGAGAAGCGCATACGCTAGTCTACTCCGGAGTATCGATGCCCTGTCTCGATAGTCCAACGACCAGGGACCTGTATAAGGATGTGCTTATAGATTACCCAGCTCCCACGAGTGCGAGCGCCATCACAACGCTGGTAATCAAGCAAAGATCCTAAGGGCTCTACTAATATGTATACCAGCAATATGCTAAAAGAAACACATGCACATATTAAAGCAGAGACAAACCAAGTAGCATACTACCATTTCGAGCAAGATTGTATATACAACTGTGAATATCCCAAGCTTCCATTAAGTAATATACAAGCTAGTATGATACAGTAATGGCCTCTAGGGCATATACACTAACAATCTCCCACTTGCACTAAGGCCATGTACTGGCGTATCGAAGACCTATCATCTCGATCAGCCGCTCGAACTGAGTCTGGGGCAAGGCCTTGGTGAATGGATCTGCTGTGTTATCCTCTGATGCAACTCTCCGGACCTCGATCTCCTGGCGATCCACGATCTCCCTGATCAGGTGATACCGCCATAAGATGTGTCTGGATTTCTGATGGGACCTGGGTTCCTTCGCTAAAGCTATAGCCCCATTGTTGTCGCAATACAGAGGTATTGGGTCAACAATGGACGGAACCACCTGAAGTTCTTTCAAGAACTTCCTCATCCAGACAGCTTCTTTTGCGGCATCAGATGCAGCGATGTATTCCGCTTCCATAGTCGAGTCAGCAACGGTTTCCTGTTTGGAGCTCTTCCAACACACCGCCCCTCCATTGAGGGTAAAGACAAAACCCGACATGGACTTGGAATCATCCTTGTCACTCTGGAAGCTGGAGTCAGCAAAGGCCTCAACCTGCAGGTCTTTTCCGCCATACACCAAGAACATCTCCTTAGTCCTTCTCAGGTACTTGAGAATGTTCTTTACTGCTATCCAATGTTTCTCCCCTGGGTTTGACTGATACCTGCTTACCACACTCAGTGCATAAGCCACATCCGGTCTGGTACACAACATCGCATACATTATAGAGCCTACCGCAGAAGCGTAGGGTATAATGGACATGCGATCCCTCTCCAAATCAGTCTTGGGAGACATCTCTTTGGAGAGGGTGATCCCGTGACAAGCCGGTAGATTACCGCGCTTGGAATCTTCCATACTGAATCTCTTCAGTATGGTGTCGATGTACCTGGACTGCGAGAGTCCTAATATCCTCTTGGATCTGTCACGGTAGATCCGGATACCCAGAATGTAGGAGGCATCACCCAGGTCTTTCATGGAGAACCTGTGTGACAAGAACCCCTTGACAGATTGTAGCATAGGAATGTCATTTCCTATTAAGAGAATGTCATCCACGTATAAAACGAGGAATACTACAGTTCTCGCTACAAATCTACAATAGATGCATGGTTCATCTGGATTTTTGATAAAGCCAAATTCCTTGACCGTCTCATCAAAACAGATGTTCCAACTCCGCGATGCCTGCTTGAGTCCATAAATGGACTTGAGCAACTTGCACACCTTTCCGCTGCTCCCACCCTGAATGAAACCCTCTGGCTGGTCCATATAGACACACTCCTCTAAATGACCATTTAGAAAAGATGTCTTTACGTCCATCTGCCAAATCTCATAATCGTGGAAAGCAGCGATGGCAAGAAGGATCCGAATGGATTTCAGCATAGCTACTGGAGAGAAGGTTTCGTCATAGTCCAAACCAGGTCGCTGACGAAAACCCTTTGCTACCAGTCTAGCTTTATAGGTCTCAACCTGTCCATCTACACCAATCTTCCTTTTGAAGATCCACTTGCATCCTACGGGTTTTACCCCGTCTGGAGCAATGTCCAACGTCCATACTTTGTTGGTGTACATGGACTCCATCTCGGTCCGCATTGCATCCAGCCATTTTACCGAGTCGACGCTCTGAATGGCTTGCTGGAAGCTAGTAGGCTCATCACAATCTAGGATGCAGTCCTCTCTATCCCCGTCAATGAGGAAACCGTAGTACCTCTCGGGCGGATGAGACTGCCTACTACTCCTGCGGAGTGGCATGGGAATGTCTTGTTCTTTCGAACCTTCTGGTTCCTCTAAGCTTTCAGTGATGGTCTGTGGTTCTGGAATTTCTTCCAGTTCTACTGCGTTCCCGCTTATCTGATTTTCTAAAAACTCAGTTTCCAAGAAGCGGGCATGACGAGAAACAAGGACTTTTTGCTCCTCTGCGTAATAGAAGAGATACCCCTTGGAGTTCTTTGGGTATCCCACAAACTTGCACTGTACTGAGCGTGCCTCGAGCTTGTCCGCATGCTGCTTTTTTACAAAAGCTGGACATCCCCATGTCTTAAAGGATTTAAGACAGGGTTTCTTCCCACTCCACATCTGATATGGTGTGGTAGGCACTGTTTTAGTAGGAACCTGGTTCAAGAGATGTGCAGCTGTTTCCAGTGCATAACCCCAGAAAGATCGCGGTAACTCAGCCTTACTCATCATGGACCGTACCATATCCAATAGGGTTCGGTTCCGTCTCTCCGATACACCGTTGTGTTGCGGAGTGTATGGAGGAGTAAGCTGAGAGAGAATTCCATTCTCTTTTAAGTAATTCAGGAATTCGGCACTTAAGTATTCTCCTCCTCGATCCGATCTTAGGATCTTGATACTTTTGCCGGTTTGTTTCTCTACTTCACTCTTATATTCCTGGAACTTTTCAAAGGCCTCGGACTTATGTTTCATTAAGAAGACATAACCGTACCTTGAAAAATCATCCGTAAAAGTAATGAAGTAAGAGTAACCGCTTCGCGCATGTGTAGACATTGGACCGCACACGTCACTGTGTACGAGTCCCAAGAGCTCGCTCGCTCTTTCTCCGTGTCCAGTGAACGGAGCCTTTGTCATCTTTCCCATGAGACAAGATTCACAAGTGGCATAAGACTGATACTCGAACGGATCCAAGTATCCTTTTTTATGTAACTTAGTCAACCGTGTCTCATTGATGTGACCTAGTCTACAATGCCATAAGAAAGCCTGATTAATATCTGGAGACTTTCTTTTATGTGTATTCTGGATATTGAAAACCTGTGGTTGGTTTAAAACGTAAATACCGTTGTTCAATGTACCTGACCCAATCAACACTTGATTAAGGTGAATGTTCACTACATTACTTACAAATGCAAATTCATAACCTTCTTTAGATAATAAAGATACAGAAATGATATTACAGGTTGCATTTGGTACATAATAACAACTACGCAAAACCAAAAAGTGTCCATCTGATAATCCCAGGTGATAGTCCCCCACGGCCTCTGCATCCATGCTAGCACCGTTCGCAACTCTGAGGGTCATGTCACCTGCCTTCAAAACTCTACGCTTTCTCAACGCCTGCAAAGAATTACAGATATGAGATCCTGATCCGGTATCCAATACCCAGGATGTAGAGTTTATTGATAGACAGTTTTCAATAACATACACACCTGAAGCTGAAGCTGCAACTCGCTTCAAATCCTGTGTTCTGGCTTTCCAAGCCTTGCAATCTTGTTTCCAGTGGCCACTTTTGTGACAATAGAAGCATTCTTCCTTCCCCACCAGCTTCCCCGCTACCTTTGTTGCTTTACCCTTTCCCTTCGTATCCACTTTACCGACACCGCCTCTTGGTTTGGCGGGGGCTTTCTTCTTCTTGCCCTTGGCTTTCGCCCTGGGCCTAGAAGAGGAAGATCCTCCTACAAACAAAGTGGATGTCTCCCTACCCTTCTGTAGGGTGCCCTCAGCAGTCCTCAACATGTTCAGAAGTTCGGCAAGTTCAACCTCCTTTCCTTGCATGTTGAAGTTGAGAATGAACTGGGCGTAAGTGGAAGGAAGGGACTGGAGAATCAGATCAGTATAGAGTTCATTCTCCAACGTGGTCCCGAGGTCCGCGAGCTCCTCTATGTAGCCGATCATCTTAAGCACGTGGTCCGCTACCGATGATCCGACGGCCAACCTTGCCGAAAAGAGCTTCTTCGACACTTCGTATCTTGCGATACGAGACTGCTCTCCATACAGTTCTTTTGTATGGAGAAATATGGACTCTAGGTCCATATTCTCGTGCCTCCTCTGATGGTCGTTGTCCATCGAGGCTAATACGAGGCATTTGGCCCTCGCGCAATCTATCTCCCATGTCTTACGGATTTCTACATCCGCGACGCTGGAGGTGGGACCTGGGACGGGGGGAGCTTTGGTGGTAAGTATATACCCCAGCTTGTCATAAGTGATAGCCATCTTGACATTCCTGAGCCAATCTTTGTAGTTTGGCCCTGTCAATATGTTTTTATCTAATAGTAACTTAAGTCCGGTCATCTTGAATGGTCGCTGCAATTAGGAGAGAGAAAAGAAACACTTTAGCATGATGCTCTTGCAAGTTTAGAGTGGTTTTTAGTTTGTCTAAACTGGATGGCTCCCACTGTTTCTCGAATCCCTTCTCAAACCATAAAGAAAAGGATTAGCCGGGATCATTCTCACCGTACAATACTTGCTTAACCGTTCAGCCAGGCCAGTGTCGGTACTTCGAGGGAGGTTTTCCAACGCTTTCGCGAAGTTCCTTAATTAAGTAACCTCTTTTCCCTGTGGGCGTAGCCCCGCTAACACCTTTCTAGGCACCTACTAGGTTTATAGCATTGATCGTTAAGTGAGAGTTTTCCCGAGGAGTAGCATATACTCACAGTAGGATCGGGATCCAAATATCATCGCGTGATAAAACCGAAGGAATCCTACCAGAATTATCACACTCCAAATGGTATGCAACGCTAGCAAGTTTCAGTACTTATGAAACTCCCGATGTGGATTTTTGCCCCATGCTCTTATGACCTTGACTAAGGCCAACAAATCATAAGTCACATGTCAAGTTCTACCCGTCGTTATCCAGGTTAATTTGAACCCACCCGTATCCACCCTTGACTATGGCCAACAAGGCAATACGACTATCTCAAACCAACGCATTCTATCTATGCAACATATGAATACCCACCAGCTACCAAACACTGTGCCTTGACTAAGGCCAACAAACACAGCTTGAATACTGTTGAATATTCATATGAAACGACGGAGGGCTACGGATGGTTTTGGCGAAACCGTGAACGTAGTGAACTTGATATAATCGATGGAACGAGATAGCTTTTAAAAGGAGTGGTTCAAGCTCCGCGTTTAAAAGTTTAGTTTTTGAAAAAGAACCGAGTGGTTTTCAAAGTGTTCCAATCGACTTTTACTTGGTTTATTTCTTGCATTAGTTCTTTTAATGCGTCCCATCATTTAATCCTACCATTGCAGAAAACAACCAAAATATGACGTACGCTTATGCCATTCGCATTCGCCACGGGGCCCCGTCATCACCCGTTAGGTTACTTAACTAACGACAGAGCGGGGGCTGGGCTAGCGCGGCTGTAAAACATAAGCAACGCCTAAATAGTTATTATATATAAATATATAGCAATGATAGACATTACAGATCACAGATGAATACATTGGATATACTAGGAATCCGCAATGCGTTCGAGCCTGCAACGCAAAGCGGATTACACGGTCGCGGTGAATAGCCAATACCCCACCCAAGACCCCTACGGGTGCGGCAAACTACCCGCCAAGCACCCGAAGCGAAGCAACCTCCTTCACCACCGTGAGTAGGCCACTCGGCACTTCGAGATACCCGGTAGTTTGTGCACCCCCTCCATGGGTCTATCCTAGGAGCAAAAACAGTAAAAAGAATTATACAATGACGGCTACAACCCCGACCCGGTTGTGCGGCCATACAAAGAATATTATTACATCAATTTACATGTTACAAATGAATGAAAGAAAAAAAAAAACCGCTCATCTCACATCCAACCCGGCTATTCACCCGCGACAATCCAATCCATTCATATCCACAAACCAATAACAATCACAGATCATGTATAACCCCGACTAATCGTCTTATAGCGATTAGCCGACGTTCAATACATGCAAGCATTACAGATATAACCAATATAGTTAAAGTGCAGTGAAGTTCGGAAAAATACGGAATTATAGGACCCCAAAAAGAAATTTCTTTTCTGTAGAATCTGGGTACATATAATATATACTAAAAATCCCAAAACCAACAACAACACACTCTGCACGAAAAACGATGCGCCGATAACCACAATCCGCGGCGGTTCCGCCGCATATACCTACTTCATGCGGCGGAAGCGCGGCGACTTGAGGGAATTAGGGTATCGTTTTTCTTGGGTGTATTCACAAAACCCTGAGACGATTTTACATGTGTACAGTTTTTCATTTTGAGCAGGAAAAATTTTAACAGAAACTTGGATTTTGTAAAAAATTTGGTTTTGTGATTTTTCCGGTTCCGAACTTCGTTACACTTAACTACTTAACTAGTTTAGGTTTAGTTAGGCTCTGATACCACTGTGAGTCCATGTTGCCCACCCCGGTGCTTACGGGGAGGCGGAAAACATAATAAAAATCGGATTTTTAATGACTTAGGCAACATGGACTAAGCTTGTGAGGATCTTTGCTAAACATAAACTAGCTAACCCTAACTACAAAGTAGCTAAGTGAAGAAAGGTTATACCTTTGGTCTTTAGTCCTTCTCTCCTTGCTCCTAGGTATGGTAGAAAAGGATCACCTTACTTGTCTTCTCCCGTCAAAGAAGGATCCACCCGAAAGCCACCACCTTTAGCTTCAACTCCAAGCTAGGAGTAACTAGAGTGCAAGAAATGCTAAGACTTGAACCCTAGAAGTGAGTAGAGAAGATCAAGAGAGGGTTTTTCTCAAGCTTTTTGTTTCTCAACACATGAGAGGGAGAGAGCTTGAGGGAGAGGATGAGCAAGAGAGAGAAAAGATATGATAGAATGAGAATAATAGTGAGCCATTCTCACTAATATGTGAGGATAATTTTAATTAGATAATTAGCTTGAAAATTGTCATGATAAATCATGAATTGACCATTATCATTTCATTTTTGCAAAGATCAAAGAGCATCTTCCAAATGAAATGATTATGGTCAAGTTGTCAACTTGGTCAACAAGTCAATGAAGTCAAATTGTCAACAACAACCATGCACAATAATTAAGCTAATTATCAATTAACAATAATCCACACAAAAACAATAGGGTTAATAAAATGACAAAAGCCATTAGTCCTCTCCCCCAATCTCAAGCAACTGTGCATACGCACCCGCATTCGTGATCCGAGGAACACGAACACAATGAGAAAAACCAATCTCAAATCATATACTAGGATCCGGCTTAAACCAAAGCCCGCTAGTATAAACTGTCCGGACAGCAAACGTGCACAAGTGCGCGGATGCGAACGAACCCTGTCGCAAAACCATGCGACCTCTACTCATTTTGCCTAAAGGCGAATAGCTCTCTGTGTGGGACTCTAAAGACTCGACACTACGCTGGCAGTGGGTTTAACCACAGACCGCAAGCGGCACTAGCTGTACGTAACGGTCCCCAGGTAGATGTCGATAAGAAGACTGACGAGGTGAACCCCATCTGCACTCCTACTGAGCCTGTATGTGACAGTCTCCGTACAGTCCGGTCTGTTCGTCTGATACATCGCATGGCGGGCCTAGGGGGGCGGTGAACGTCAGTCCCCTAATAGCGGTACAAGTCGTGTCGGAGTGTAGCCCAGAACACCCTGAGATAACACTGGAAACCTACCAGTATATCTCGCTTGCCCTGGCCAGGGACTACTCGTGTAATGGCTCTCCTAGACACAGCGCGATGTCAACCCCCAATACCGGGAGAGACGAATCCTGTCTAACCGTCACTGCCTCCAAGTGCTTCGGGACTGCACCCAAAAACTACCTGTTTGCACAGCTCCTTTGAGCCGTGGTAGGGTAGTAATCAAAGTGCAGTGGGAACACACTCGAGGCGAAGTGACAGTGTCAAGTCAGCGGACTAAGCTGTACTCATGTCACCTGGGAACTGATAACTGACGATAGGTATATTACCAACCAACAGTTCCCGACGAGTCCTGTCCAGTGTACTCGTAACCTAACGAGCACCCGCATACTATCCCAAGTACGACGTACTAACGGCTGTGGGACAGACCGTCTCCCACACTGGGATGAGAAGCGCATACGCTAGTCTACTCCGGAGTATCGATGCCCTGTCTCGATAGTCCAACGACCAGGGACCTGTATAAGGATGTGCTTATAGATTACCCAGCTCCCACGAGTGCGAGCGCCATCACAACGCTGGTAATCAAGCAAAGATCCTAAGGGCTCTACTAATATGTATACCAGCAATATGCTAAAAGAAACACATGCACATATTAAAGCAGAGACAAACCAAGTAGCATACTACCATTTCGAGCAAGATTGTATATACAACTGTGAATATCCCAAGCTTCCATTAAGTAATATACAAGCTAGTATGATACAGTAATGGCCTCTAGGGCATATACACTAACATAAACATCGTCTAAAACACTAGTTATTGCTTAGTTAGGCACTAATACCATGTTAGTAGATGTTGTACACCACCACAACACTTGTGTGAAGGCGGAAGTAGCAAACAATAAATTTTTGAGCATGCAACATCGGCTTTTACTCCCGGATCTTACACTAAACCATAACTAGTAACCCTATCTAGGAGTTTTAGCTACTATGATAGGGGTTATACATTCTTGAACCGGTCCTTCGGGTCTTCTTTCCGCTGCGTTTCTGAGCTCCTTGAGTGTTTGAGACGATCTCGATCTCCTGTCACCGCTAAGCCATAGATGATCCACCCGAGAGCTTTGGATCAAGCTTCAACCTCCACTAAAGAGGTAACTAAGAAGTCAAGCTTGCTAAGAGAGACTACTTAGATGATTTAGAGAATATCTAGAAGATTATTTGATCTCAATACCCTATGAATCACAACTCATGTGAAGGGTTAGGGTTGAGCTAAAGAGGAGGAGATAATTTGGAGAGAGAATGTGAGAGTGAGAGTGAGCTAGATTTTGTGAATGAAAAAGATATGGCTAAGATTTTAATTATTGAAGCATGGATTATTTTTCTTAAAAATAATCAACCATAGATCCTGTAGGGTTCCTAGGCACTCTGTGAGGGTTCATAAGGCATCAACCATACTCGAATAAAATTTTAGACATGCCGAACAACCCAAAGCCGGGATCTTTGCTAGATTATTAGGGTTTAACATGCAAGTAAACATCTTTACAACTAAAAGTGAGGGATTACAACCTTTGTAGTCCGCTCCTTCGCTTCATAAGCTCCGAGTAGAATTCCCTTCGCCGCGATCCACGATCTCCCGGACTCAAGAGAGGCTCCACGACTCGAACGATCCATGCTAGCTTGTAGTATTCCTTTTCTCCGATGATCTACGTCGAAGTTGCTATAACTCAAGCTCTCTCACTCTAATGAGGTGAACACCCTAATCTAATTGGCTAGATTAGATGAGGATGATGGAGTAATATTTATGCTTTCTTTTTATATCAAATTCTCACACGAAAACATCATAAAAGGAAAAACTAGTAAGCTTTCTCAAAGCTCAAGAGAGAAGAAGATGATGAAAAACGAATTAAACCTTTTATGATGAATAATGAAATGAATATATGATTAATAATGGAACCATGGTTAAGGATGACTAGAATAACCCTTGTAGAGAATTAACTAGGGCTAGGGTTTGGTTGGGTTAAAGAATGAGTCATAGGAAAATATCAACCATAATATTTAACTCATGACAAAAGAAATTCCTTCTAGAAGGTGTAAGAAGAAACTAACCTAAATCAAGCCCTAACCTTGTTTAATCTCCACTAAACATGTTTCATCATTAATCATATCATGTTACAATAATATATATCACATATATATTATATATTTGTAACAAAAGAAAATAATACAATTAACATATATCGCATATATATCAATGTATTATCCGGTGAGAAAATGAAATAATAAAGTGAGCCAATATTAGATAATGTAATACAATATATCATATATATTATTATACATTAAATTATCGAATCAACACTTGATCCGACAATCCGGCTATATCGAATATAACCGACTAATATATCATGTACCGATTCATCGAATCAACACTTAATCCGATGACCCGGCTCATATCTAAATATCGCGAGAATATAATACGGTATTTCATATCGCATTATCCTCGGTCCTGCACATATCACATATGTGCCCCTACTCCGTTTTGCGTGAGTCAAGAAACCTCTATGTAGGACTCTAAAGAATCGTCAATACGCCGGTAGCAGGTGATGATCGTATCAAACACCCACAAGCTGCAAGCGGTCAGCTAAACGTAACAGCCACCCAGGTATTGAGCGATCAGAAGATCAACAAGCTAGCCTGTCCATTCTCCAGTGAGTCCAATCAGTAACACTCCCGTACAGTCCGGTCTCTTAGTCTGATATGTTGCATATCTAGTCTAGGGGTGGTATACGTCAGACCCCAGTAACCGATAAGTCGTGTCGATGTGAGGCTCATAACGGGTCAAGAAACTACTGGTAACACTTACCAGTAAATCTCTATATCATCCCTGGCCAGGGACTTTCAGTTATAGCCAATCGAACACAGCATAACATCAACTCCCTATACCGGGAGAGACGAATTCCCTCCTATCGCTCATTACCTCCATGTGATTCGAGACTGCACCTAAAAGCCAGCGTTTTGCACGCCCTCTTGGACGTGGTAAGGTGGAAATCAAAGCACAGTGAGAATCACACAAGACACTATGACGATCTCGGGTCTACAGACTACCCTGTACCAGTGTCACCGGAGAACTGCCATCTGACGTGTGGTATATCACCATCTGGGAGTTCTCGACGAGTCCGTCCAGTGTACCCAGTCTCCACTGAGCACCCGTACACCATCCTTGATGTCAAACACCGATGGATATGGGATCATCCATCGCCCATCATTTGGGTCAAGATGCGTATACGCTAGTCTACTCTGGTGTATCGATGCCCTATCTCGATATACCCTCGACTAGGAACAGTTATAGGATGTACTCATCGACTACCGTGGCCCCACTAGTATGATCTCATCATAGTCCCAGTAGTCGAGTACAGATCCTAAGGGCTTTATCAACATGTGAGAGTAAGACAGTAAACCAATACAAGTCAACATGTTAAGATAAAGTAAAACCAAATAGCATACTATCATGACGAGCAAGAAAGTCCTCTCTATATATATCCAAGCATCCATTATAATATACATCATATGTACAACAATGGCCTCTATGGCATATACATAACTAATAATCTCCCACTTGCACTAAGGCCAGCTGCTGTAGTATCTCATACCTAGCATCCCGAATAATCTCTCGAATTGTATCTGGGGAATGGCCTTCGTGAATGGATCCGCAGTATTGTCCTTCGTCTCTACTCTCCTGACATCGATCTCCCGGCGATCAACTATCTCCCTGATGAGGTGATACCGCCTCAGAATATGTCTAGACTTTTGATGGGACCTGGGTTCCTTGACCAAAGCCACAGCTCCATTGTTATCGCAATACAGAGGTATTGGATGTTCAATGGATGGAACCACACCAAGTTCACTAATGAACTTCTTTATCCAGACATCCTCTTTGGCAGCATCGTTGGCATCGATGTATTCAGCCTCCATCGTCGAGTCTGCAATGGTATCCTGTTTGGAACTCTTCCAACATACCGCCCCTCCATTGAGGGTAAAGACAAATCCCGACTGCGACTTAGAGTCGTCCTTATCACTTTGGAAGCTCGAATCGGTAAAGGACTCCACCTGGAGTTCTCCGTTACCATACACCAAGAACATCTCCTTAGTCCTTCGTAAGTACTTGAGAATGTTCTTCACAGCTGTCTAGTGATTCTCTCCAGGATCTGCTTGATACCGACTCACTACACTTAGTGAGTATGCTACATCGGGTCTGGTACATAGCATCACATACATGATAGAGCCTACTGCCGAAGCATAGGGTATCCCTTGCATGCGAGCTCTCTCCAAATCAGTCTTGGGAGACATCTCTTTGGAGAGAATGAGTCCAGAGATCGTGGGTTGGTTCCCACGCTTGGATTCTTCTATACTAAACCTCTTAAGTATGGTGTCAATGTACCTGGATTGGGACAATTCCAGTATCCGTTTAGATCTATCTCTATAGATCATGATTCCCAATATGCAGGAAGCATCACCTAGATCTTTCATTGAGAATTTTTGTGATAAGAAGAGCTTGACTGATTGCAGCATAGGAACACCATTTCCTATCAAGAGTATGTCATCCACGTACAATACGAGGAATACAACCTTACTCTCTGCAACCTTCTTATAAATACAAGGTTCATCTATATTTTTGATGAAGTCAAACTCTTTGACTACAACATCAAAACAGATGTTCCAACTCCGCGATGCTTGCTTTAACCCATAAATGGATTTAAGCAGCTTGCACACCTTTCCGCTGCTCTCACTATCTACGAAGCCCTCTGGCTGAGTCATGTACACGCACTCTTCTAAATCACCGTTTAGAAAGGCGGTCTTAACATCCATTTGCCAGATTTCGTAGTCATGGTATGTATCAATGGCAATTAAGAACCGGATGGACTTAAGCATAGCCACTGGAGAAAAGGTTTCATCATAATCCACACCTGGTCGTTGACGAAAACCCTTTGCAACAAGTCTAGCTTTGAAAGTCTCAAATTTTCCATCTACACAAAATTTCTTTTTAAAGATTCACTTGCTCCCAATGGGTTTTACCCTTTAAGGAGCATTTTCCAAAGTCCATACTTTGTTGGTGTACATGGATTCCATCTTAGATCGCATTGCATCCAGCCATTTCATAGAGTCACCACTCGTGATGGCCTGCTCGAAACTAGTCGGGTCATCGTCTTCCATGATGTAATCCTCGCTTCCACCATCAATGAGAAAATCGTAGTATCTCTCAGGTGGACGAGAAACCCTGTTAGATCGGCGGAGAGGCCGGGGTTCGTCGGATACTACTGAGTCCTCTGGTTCCAACAAATCATCAGTTGTAGTTTGCGGTGCTGGAACCTCTTCCATAGCTACCTCTTTGCCACTAATTTCTTTTGCAAGAAATTCTTTTTCCAAAATGGTGGCATGTTGAGTAACAAACACTTTTTGTTCCTTAGCGTGGTGGAAAAAATATCTTTGAGAATTCTTTGGATATCCCACGAACTTGCAAAGAACTGATCATGCCTCGAGTTTGTCCGGATTTTGCCTTTTGACATAGGCCGGACAATCCCATATCTTAACTCGTTTAAAATATGGTCTCTTCCCACTCCATATCTCATATGGTGTGGTAGGTAAAGATTTAGACGGAACTAGATTTAATAGGTATATGGCTGTCTCAAGCGCATACCCCCAGAAGGAAATAGTCAACTCAGCATCGCTCATCATAGAGCGCACCATATCTAATAGGGTGCGATTCCTCCACTCCGATACACCGTTGTGCTATGGTGTATAAGGAGGAGTAAGCTGAGAGAGAATCCCATTCTCTTTTACATAATCCAGAAAATCATTGCTCAAGTATTCTCCTCCTCGATCAGATCGAAGGATCTTAATACTTTTTCCCGTTTGGTTCTCTACTTCGTGCTTATATTCTCTGAATTTCTCAAAAGCTTCAGACTTGTGTTTCATCAGGAACACATGTCCGTATCTAGAGAGATCGTCAGTGAATGTAATAAAGTAGGAAGAACCGTTCCTGGCATGCGTAGACATAGGACCGCATACATCACTATGTACCAGTCCTAAGAGTTCGGTAACTCTTTCTCCGTGTCCACTAAACGGAGTTTTGTTCATTTTTCCTTTGAGACATGAATGGCAAGTATCATAAGATGATAATTCGAACGGATTCAAATATCCATCCTTATGTAACTTAGCCAGTCGTGTCGCATTGATATGACCAAGTCTACAATGTCACAAGTAGGATTCGTTCATTTCTGAACTCTTTCTCTTGTGTGTGTTTTGTATATTAAGGACTGTATTTTGATTAAGAATGAATATGCCATTATGTAACGAGCCTGATCCAAACAACTTTTGATCTAGGAATATGTTCATAACATTATCCTTTACTACAAAATTATATCCTACTTTACTTAATAAAGAAACTGATATAATGTTGCACATCATGTTCGGTATATAATAGCACTCATTTAGAATCAGTGTATTACCACTTGGTAATACTAGGTGATATTCGCCAACTGCTTTGGCTACAATACTTGCACCATTCTCTACTTGAACGGAATGATCACCTTTTCCCAGTTCTCTACCTTTCCGTAGCCCACGTAACAATTTACATATGTGGGATCCTGATCCGGTATCTAATACCCAGGACGTAGGGTGAACTGAGAAACAGTTCTCAATAACTAACACACCCGAAGAAGGTGCATCAACATGCATGTTCTCCGTTTGGGCGGTGTGAGAATCCAGATATTCTACTATTCCCTGTTCAGTCTTATAACTCTTATAAGAAAATACGGGACCAACGTTCCCTTGCTCAGTATAATAATTAGGTTCAGTCAATACATCTATATTATTATCTTGATTAAGTCCTGACACGGTCGCTACCTGGAGAGAGAGAGAAGGAAACACTTTAGCGTATGCTCTTGCAAGATTAGATTGGTTATTATCTTATCTAATCAGGATGTCTCTGTAAGTCCACGTTGCGACCCCCGGTTCTTACGGGGAGGCGGAAACGGTATAAAAATCAAATTTTTAGCGCAAGGGGCAACATGGACTAAGCAAAGTCGGGATCTTTGACTAAACTAAAACTAGCATACTTAGCTAAAGAGAGTTAGCTACTCGGATGGAGATGGTTATACCTTGCTTGTCTTGAACTCCTTCGTCTTCAAAGCTCCGATGGTGGTCCAATGGCTTCTTCTCGTCGTCTCCGTACGCCGAAGATAGATCCACCTGAAAGCTCTAACCTTTAGCTCCTTCTTCGTTCTTTGAAGAAACTAGTTCACTTGGTTTGCCAAACCTAGTGAACTAGAATGAGTAGAGAGGAAATAGAATGGGATTTTATCTATGGTTCTTGATTCTCAACTCATGAGACAAGAGAACCATAGATCAAGAGAGGGAGCAAGAGGTTGAGGGTGAGAGCAAGAGGAGAGCTCAAGAACAAGAGAGAGAATGAGCAAGAAAGAATGAGCAAGTATTTTGTCTCTCACCCTCTCATAATCCAAAGCAATGATAACTCATCATATTAACAAAAGTCTTATGTGATGGTTAGAAGCAACCACAACCATATCATTTCATGCACTCATTTTACACAAATGAGCAAGTAAACAAAAGTCTTTGCCATGAAATGATGGCTATGGTTATCATGATGGTCAACTAGTCAAGCCTAGTCAACCGGTCAACAAGTCAACAAAAGTCAACAAGTCAACAAAGTCAACAAGTCAACAAAAGTCAACAAGTCAACAACCATATCACCATAATACTTAATTAATATAATAGTTAATCACATATCATATTCTCATTAGGGTTGAGCATAAAGTCAAATAGTCAACGGTCAACTGTCAACAACCCTAATGAGAATCCGCTGCCTCTGCCTCCCTGTCAACTGTGCATACACACCCGCATCCGCGTTCCGAGGAACACGAATGCAAACTGGATAAATCCAATCCCATAAGGTACACTAGGATCTGGCTTAAACCAAAGCCCGCTAGTGTAAACTGTCCGGACACTGTACGTGCACAAGTGCACGGATGTGACCGAACCCTGTCGCAAAACCATGCGACCTGTCGCAATACCATGCGACCTCTACTCTTTTGCCTAAAGGCGAAAAGCTTTCTGTGTGGGACTCTAAAAACTCGACACTACGCTGGCAGTGGGTTTAACCACAGACCGCAAGCGGCACTAGCTGTGCGTAACGGTCCCCAGGTAGTGCCGACAAGAAGACCGACGAGGCGAAACCCATCTGAACTCCTACTGAGCCTGAGTGTGACATTCTCCGTACAGTCCGGTCTGTTTGTCTGATACATCGCATGGCGGGCCTAGGGGGCGGTAAACGTCAGTCCCCCAATAGCGGTACAAGTCGTGCCGGAGCGAAGCCCAAAACACCCTGAGATAACACTGGAAACCTACCAGTATATCTCGTTTGCCCTGGCCAGGGACTACTCGTGTAATGGCTCTCCAAGACACAGCGCGATGTCAACCCCCAATACCGGGAGAGACGAATCCTGTCTAACCGTCACTGCCTCCAAGTGCTTCGGGACTGCACCCAACCACTACCTGTTTGCACGGCTCCTTTGAGCCGTGGTAGGGTAGTGATCAAAGTACAGTAGGAACACACTCGAGGCGGAGTGACAGTGTCAAGTCAGCGGACTAAGCTGTACTCATGTCACCTGGGAACTGATAACTGACGATAGGTATAATACCAACTAGTCAGTTCCCGACGAGTCCTGTCCAGTGTACCCGTAACCTAACGAGCACCCGCATACTATCTCAAGTACGACGTACTGACAGCTGTGGGACAGACCGTCTCCCACACTGGGATGAGAAGCGCATGCGCTGGTCTACTCCGGAGTATCGATGCCCTGTCTCGATAGTCCTGCGACCAGGGACCTGCATAAGGATGTGCTTATAGATTACCCAGCCCCACTAGTGTGACGGCCATCACATCGCTGGTAATTAAGCAAAGATCCTAAGGGCTCTACTAATGTGTATAGGCGTATACAAAAATAAACACATGTACACATTGAAGTAGAAACAAACCAAGTAGCATACTACTATTTTGAGCAAGATTGTATATACAAGGTGAATATCCCAAGCATCCATTAAGTAATATACAAACTAGTATGATACAGTAATGGCCTCTAGGGCATATACACTAACAATCTCCCACTTGCACTAAGGCCATGTACTGGCGTATCGAAGATCTATCATCTCGATCAGCCGCTCGAACTGAGTCTGGGGCAAGGCCTTGGTGAATGGATCTGCAGTGTTGTCTTCTGAAGCGACTCTCCGAACCTCGATCTCCTGGCGATCCACGATCTCCCTGATCAGGTGATACCGCCTCAAGATGTGCCTGGATTTCTTATGGGACCTTGGTTCCTTCGCTAAAGCTATAGCCCCGTTGTTGTCGCAATATAGAGGTATTGGATCAACAATGGACGGAACCACCTGAAGTTCTTTCAAGAACTTCCTCATCCAGACAGCTTCTTTTGCGGCATCAGATGCAGCGATGTATTCCGCTTCCATCGTCGAGTCTGCAACGGTTTCTTGTTTGGAACTCTTCCAACACACCGCCCCTCCATTGAGGGTAAAGACAAAACCCGACATGGACTTGGAATCATCCTTGTCACTCTGGAAGCTGGAGTCAGCAAAGGCCTCGATCTGGAGGTCTTTTCCGCCATACACCAAGAACATCTCCTTAGTCCTTCTCAGGTACTTGAGAATGTTCTTTACCGCTATCCAGTGTTTCTCCCCAGGGTTAGACTGATACCGGCTTACCACACTCAGTGCATAAGCTACATCCGGTCTGGTACACAACATCGCATACATTATAGAGCCTACCGCAGAAGCGTAGGGTATAATAGACATGCGATCCCTCTCCAAATCAGTCTTGGGAGACATCTCTTTAGAGAGGGTGATCCCGTGACAAGCCGGTAGGTTACCGCGCTTGGAATCTTCCATACTGAACCTCTTCAGTATGGTGTCGATGTACCTGGACTGTGAAAGTCCTAATATCCTCTTGGATCTGTCACGGTAGATCCGGATACCCAGAATGTATGAGGCATCACCCAGGTCTTTCATGGAGAACCTGTGTGACAAGAACCCCTTGACAGATTGTAGCATAGGAATGTCATTTCCTATTAAGAGAATGTCATCCACGTATAAAACGAGGAATACTACAGTTCTCGCTACAAATCTACTATAGATACATGGTTCATCTGGATTTTTGATAAAGCCAAATTCTTTGACCGTCTCATCAAAGCAGATGTTCCAACTCCGCGACGCCTGCTTTAGTCCATAGATGGACTTAAGCAACTTGCACACCTTTCCGCTGCTCCCACTCTGAATGAAACCCTCTGGTTGGTCCATATAGACACACTCCTCTAAATTTCCATTTAGAAAAGCTGTCTTTACGTCCATTTGCCAGATCTCATAATCGTGGAAGGCAGCAATGGCAAGAAGGATCCGAATGGATTTCAGCATGGCTACTGGAGAAAAGGTTTCGTCATAGTCCAAGCCAGGTCTTTGACGAAAACCCTTTGCTACCAGCCTAGCTTTATAGGTCTCAACCTGTCCATCTACACCAATCTTCCTTTTGAAGATCCACTTGCATCCTACGGGTTTTACCCCGTCTGGAGCAATGTCCAACGTCCATACCTTGTTGGTGTACATGGACTCCATTTCGGTCCGCATTGCATCCAGCCATTTCACTGAGTCAACGCTCTGAACGGCCTGCTGGAAGCTAGTAGGCTCATCATAATCTATGATGCAATCCTCTCTATCCCCGTCTATGAGAAAACCGTAGTATCTCTCGGGCGGATGAGACTGCCTACTACTTCTGCGGAGCGGCGTAGGAATGTCCTGTTCTGTTGAACCCTCTGGTTCCACTAAACTTTCAGTAATAGTCCGTGGTTCTGGAATTTCTTCCAGTTCTACTGTGCTCCCACTTATCTGGGTTTCCAAAAACTCAGTTTCCAAGAAGTAGGCATGACGAGAAACAAGGACTTTTTGTTCCTCTTCACAGTAGAAGAAATATCCTTTGGAATTCTTTGGATATCCCACAAACTTGCACTGTACTGAGCGTGCCTCGAGCTTGTCCGCATGCTGCTTTTTGACAAAAGCTGGACATCCCCATGTCTTAATATGCTTAAGATAGGGTCTCTTCCCACACCACATCTCATATGGTGTAGTAGGCACGGTCTTAGTGGGAACTCGGTTCAAAAGGTATGCGGCTGATTCTAGCGCATATCCCCAGAATGATCGCGGTAACTCAGCGTTACTCATCATGGACCGCACCATATCCAATAGGATGTGGTTCCGTCTCTCCGATACACCGTTATGTTGCGGGGTGTATGGAGGAGTAAGCTGAGAGAGAATTCCGTTCTCTTTTAAATAGTCCAGGAACTCGGCACTTAAGTATTCTCCACCTCGATCCGGTCTTAGAATCTTAATACTTTTGCCGGTCTGTTTCTCTACTTCATTCTTATACTCCTGGAATTTTCCAAAGGCCTCGGACTTATGTTTCATCAAGAAGACATAACCGTACCTTGAGAAGTCATCCGTAAAAGTAATGAAGTAAGAATGTCCGCTTCGGGCATGTGTAGACATTGGACCGCACACGTCACTGTGTACGAGTCCCAAGAGCTCGCTCGCTCTTACTCCTTGTCCAGTAAACGGAGTCTTTGTCATCTTTCCTTTGAGACAAGATTGACAAGTGGCATACGATTGATATTCGAACGCATTCAAATATCCTTCTGTATGTAACTTAGTCAACCTTCTCTCATTGATGTGACCCAATCTACAATGCCATAAGAAAGTCTGATTCATTTCCGGAGACTTTCTTTTGTGTGTATTCTGGACGTTGAAAATCTGTGGTTGGTTTAACACGTATATACCATTACTCAATGTACCTGACCCAATCAAAACTTGATTAAGGTGAATGTTTACAACATTACTTACAAACGCAAATTCATAACCTTCTTTAGAAACTAAAGATACAGAAATGATATTACAAGTTGCGTTGGGTACAAAAAAAGCAATTACGCAAAACCAAAACATGTCCATCTGACATTCCCAGGTGATAGTCCCCCACGGCTTTAGCATCCATGCTAGCTCCGTTCGGAACTTTGAGGGTCATGTCACCTGCCTTCAAAACCCTACGGTTTCTCAACGCCTGCAAAGAATTACAGATATGAGATCCTGATCCGGTATCCAATACCCAGGAAGTAGAGTTTATTGAAAGACAATTTTCAATAACATACACACCTGAAGCTGAAGCTGCAACCTGCTTCAATTCCTGTGTTCTGGCCTTCCAGGCCCTGCAATCATTCTTCCAGTGTCCTTTCTTATGACAATAGAAGCATTCTTCCTTATCCACAAGCTTCCCCGCTATCTTTGTTGCTTTTGCTTTTCCCTTCGTATCCACTTTACTAACACCGCCCCTTGGTTTGGCGGGGGCTTTCTTCTTCTTTCCCTTGGCTTTCGCCTTGGACCTAGAAGAAGATGATCCTCCTACAAACAAAGTGGATGTATCCCTACCTTTCTGTAGGGTGCCCTCTGCGCTCCTCAGCATGTTGAGGAGCTCTGAAAGTTCAACCTCTTTTTCTTGTAAGTTGAAGTTCAGTATAAACTGGGCGTAAGTGGAAGGAAGGGACTGGAGAACTATATCCGTATATAGCTCACTCTCCAATGTGATCCCTAGGTCAGCGAGCTCCTCAATGAAGCCGATCATCTTTAGCACGTGCTCGGCTACTGATGATCCGACGGCCATTCTTGTCGAAAATAACTTTTTCGACGCTTCGTATCTTGCGATACGAGATTGCTCTCCATACAGTTCTTTTGTATGAAGCAATATGGATTCCATGTCCATATTCTCATGCCTCCTCTGATGTTCGTTGTCCATCGAGGCAAGCAGGAGGCACTTGGCCTTCGCGCTATCAATCTCCCAAGTCTTGCGGATTTCCTTATCCGCGACGCTGGAAGTTGGACCAGGGACAGGGGGAGCTTTGGTGGTAAGAAGATACCCCAGCTTGTCATAAGTGATTGCTATCTTGACATTCCTGAGCCAATCTTTGTAGTTTGGCCCTGTCAGTTTGTTTTTATCTAGGAGTAACTTAAGTCCAGTCATGTTGATTTGGTCGCTGCAATTAGGAGAGAGAAGAAGAAACACTCAGCATGATGCTCTTGCAAGTTTAGAGTGGTTTTTAGTTTGTCTAAACAGGATGGCTCCCACTGTTTCTCGAATCCCTCCTCAAACCATAAAGGAAGAATTAGCCGGGATCAATCCCACCGCACAATACTTGCTTAACCGTTCAGCCAGGCCGGTGTCGGTACTTCGAGGGAGGTTTTCCAACGCTTTCGCGAAGTTCCTTAATTAAAGAACCTCTTTTCCCTGGGGGCGTAGCCCCGCTAACACCTTTCTAGGCACCTACTAGGTTTATAGCATTGATCGTTTAGTGAGAAATTTCCCGAGGAGTAGCATATACTCACAGTAGGATCGGGATCCAAATATCATCGCGTGACGAAACTGAAGGAATCCTACCAGAATCATCACACTCCAAATGGTATGCAAATCTAGCAAGTTTCAGTACTTATGAAACTCCCGATGTGGATTTTTGCCCCATGCTCTTATGACCTTGACTTTGGCCAACAAATCATAAGTCACATGTCAAGTTCTGCCCGTCGTTCTCCAGGTTAATTTGAATCCACCCGCACCTACCCTTGACTTTGGCCAACAAGGCAGTACGACTGTTCCAAACCAACGCATCTATCTATGCTGCACATGAATACCCAATAGCTACCAATCACTGTGCCTTGACTTTGGCCAACAAACACAGCTTGAATACTATTGACTATTCATGTGAAACGACGGAGGGCTACGGATGGTTTTGGCAAAACCGTGAACGTAGTGAACTTGATTTGGTCGATGGAACGAGATAGCTTTTAAAAGGACTGGCTCAAGCTCCGCATTTAAAAGTTGTTTTTGAAAAGAACCGAGTGGTTTTTCGAAAGTGTTCCAACGACTATGACTTGGTTTATTATCTTGCATTAGTTCTTTTAATGCGTGATATTCTTGCATTAGTTCTTTTAATGCGTCCCATCATTTAATCCTACCATTGCAGAAAACAACCAAAATATGACGTACGCTTATGCCATTCGCATTCGCCACGGGGCCCCGTCATTACCCGTTAGGTTACTTAACTAACGACAGAGCGGGGGCTGGGCTAGCGCGTCTGTAAAACATAAGCAACGCCTAAATAATATCATATATAGATATACTGCAATGATAAACATTTCAGATCACAGATAAATACATTGGATATACTAGGAATCTGTAATTTGTACGAGCCTGTAACAAAAACAGATTACACGGTCGCGGTGAATAGCCAAAACCCTACCCAAGACCCCTACGGGTGCGGCAAACTACCCGCCAAGTACCCGAAGCGTAGCAACCTCCCTCATCTCCATGAGTAGGCCACTCGACACTTCGGCATACCCGGTAGTTTGTGCACCCCTCCATGGGTCTGTCCTAGGAGCAAAAACAGTAAAAAGAAATTATACAATGACGGCTACAACCCCGACCCGGTTGTGCGGCCATACAAATAATTATTACATCAATTTACAAATTTACATGAATTGCAAGAAAAGAAAACTCTCGTCTCACAACCCCCGGCTATTCACCCGCGACAATCCAACATATTTATATACACATTCCAGCACATTACAGATCATGTATAACCCCGACCAATCGACTTATAGCGATTAGCCGACGTTCAATACATGCAAACATCACAGATATAACCATCATAGTCAAAGTGCAGTGAAGTTCGGAAAAATACGGAATTATAGGACCCCAAAAGGAAATTTCTTTTCTGGAAAATCTGGGCACATATAATATATTTCAAAAATCCTAAAACCAACACAGACACACACTGCACGAAAAACGATGCAGAGAAGACGACAAACCGCGGCGCTTCAGCGGCACATGCCTACCTCGTGCGGCGGAAGCGCGGCGGTTTGAACGAAACAGTGGATCGTTTTTCATGGGTGTTCACACAAAACCCTGAGCCGAATTTAGGAGTATAAAGTTTTTCATTTTGACCAGAAAAAATTTCAACAGAAACTCAGGTTTTGTAAAAGTTAGGTTTTTGGATTTTTTTTCGGTTCCGAACTTCGTTACACTTTACTACCAAGCTAGTTTAAGTTTAGTTAGGCTCTGATACCACTGTAAGTCCACGTTGCGACCCCCGGTTCTTACGGGGAGGCGGAAACGGTATAAAAATCAAATTTTTAGCGCAAGGGGCAACATGGACTAAGCAAAGTCGGGATCTTTGACTAAACTAAAACTAGCATACTTAGCTAAAGAGAGTTAGCTACTCGGATGGAGATGGTTATACCTTGCTTGTCTTGAACTCCTTCGTCTTCAAAGCTCCGATGGTGGTCCAATGGCTTCTTCTCGTCGTCTCCGTACGCCAAAGATAGATCCACCTGAAAGCTCCAACCTTTAGCTCCTTCTTCGTTCTTTGAAGAAACTAGTTCACTTGGTTTGCCAAACCTAGTGAACTAGAATGAGTAGAGAGGAAATAGAATGGGATTTTATCTATGGTTCTTGATTCTCAACTCATGAGACAAGAGAACCATAGATCAAGAGAGGGAGCAAGAGGTTGAGGGTGAGAGCAAGAGGAGAGCTCAAGAACAAGAGAGAGAATGAGCAAGAAAGAATGAGCAAGTATTTTGTCTCTTACCCTCTCATAATCCAAAGCAATGATAACTCATCATATTAACAAAAGTCTTATGTGATGGTTAGAAGCAACCACAACCATATCATTTCATGCACTCATTTTACACAAATGAGCAAGTAAACAAAAGTCTTTGCCATGAAATGATGGCTATGGTTATCATGATGGTCAACTAGTCAAGCCTAGTCAACCGGTCAACAAGTCAACAAAAGTCAACAAGTCAACAAGTCAACAAAAGTCAACAAGTCAACAACCATATCACCATAATACTTAATTAATATAATAGTTAATCACATATCATATTCTCATTAGGGTTGAGCATAAAGTCAAATAGTCAACGGTCAACTGTCAACAACCCTAATGAGAATCCGCTGCCTCTGCCTCCCTGTCAACTGTGCATACACACCCGTATCCGCGTTCCGAGGAACACGAATGCAAACTGGATAAATCCAATCCCATAAGGTACACTAGGATCTGGCTTAAACCAAAGCCCGCTAGTGTAAACTGTCCGGACACTGTACGTGCACAAGTGCACGGATGTGACCGAACCCTGTCGCAAAACCATGCGACCTGTCGCAATACCATGCGACCTCTACTCTTTTGCCTAAAGGCGAAAAGCTTTCTGTGTGGGACTCTAAAGACTCGACACTACGCTGGCAGTGGGTTTAACCACAGACCGCAAGCGGCACTAGCTGTGCGTAACGGTCCCCAGGTAGTGCCGACAAGAAGACCGACGAGGCGAAACCCATCTGAACTCCTACTGAGCCTGAGTGTGACATTCTCCGTACAGTCCGGTCTGTTCATCTGATACATCGCATGGCGGGCCTAGGGGGCGGTAAACGTCAGTCCTCCAATAGCGGTACAAGTCGTGCCGGAGCGAAGCCCAAAACACCCTGAGATAACACTGAAAACCTACCAGTATATCTCGTTTGCCCTGGCCAGGGACTACTCGTGTAATGGCTCTCCAAGACACAGCGCGATGTCAACCCCCAATACCGGGAGAGACGAATCCTGTCTAACCGTCACTGCCTCCAAGTGCTTCGGGACTGCACCCAACCACTACCTGTTTGCACGACTCCTTTGAGCCGTGGTAGGGTAGTGATCAAAGTACAGTGGGAACACACTCGAGGCGGAGTGACAGTGTCAAGTCAGCGGACTAAGCTGTACTCATGTCACCTGGGAACTGATAACTGACGATAGGTATAATACCAACTAGTCAGTTCCCGACGAGTCCTGTCCAGTGTACCCGTAACCTAACGAGCACCCGCATACTATCTCAAGTACGACGTACTAACGGCTGTGGGACAGACCGTCTCCCACACTGGGATGAGAAGCGCATGCGCTGGTCTACTCCGGAGTATCGATGCCCTGTCTCGATAGTCCTGCGACCAGGGACCTGCATAAGGATGTGCTTATAGATTACCTAGCCCCACTAGTGTGACGGCCATCACATCGCTGGTAATCAAGAAAAGATCCTAAGGGCTCTACTAATGTGTATAGGCGATATACAAAAATAAACACATGTACACATTGAAGTAGAAACAAACCAAGTAGCATACTACTATTTTGAGCAAGATTGTATATACAAGGTGAATATCCCAAGCATCCATTAAGTAATATACAAACTAGTATGATACAGTAATGGCCTCTAGGGCATATACACTAACAGTCTCCCACTATTTTTATCAAATCTTCCTTCAAACCCTAAAAGGTAAGATTAGCCGGGATTAATTACACCCTGCAATTTCGTCAATTTTTCAGCCAGATCAGTGTCGGTACTTGAGGGAGGTTCCCCGTGCTTTCGCACGGACCTAATTAAAGTAAACCTCGTTTTCCCAAAGGCGTAACCCCGTTAACACTTTTCTAGACACCTACTTGATCGGCTAATTGTCCTGTGTAAAACTCTCCCAGGAGTAACTCTTACTCACAGTGGGTATCGGGATCCAACTATCTCATAAGAGGTATGCAATCTCATTGCAAATTTCAACACTTGAAATTCCCGATAATATTTTGCCCCTAGCGATCTATGACCTTGACTAAGTCAACAAAGCATAAATCGCAAGTCAAGTTCAGCCCGTATATTTCCCGATTGAATTAAACCCACACGTACGACCCTTGACTAAGTCAACAAGGCCGTACGACTACCCTAATCCAATCACATCTCATGCTTTAGAAGATAAACACTATTTAGCTACTGTACACTACGCCTTGACTAAGTCAACAAACATAGCACGAATACTAAATAATATCTATCTGAAATGACGGAGGGCTACGCAGGTTTTTCAGAAAACCTTGAGCGTAATGAACTTGATATCGTTGTAGAATTAAGTGAATTTTGAAATGGAGTGCTTTTTAGGCTTTTCTAGTTTCGCTAAAGAGGTCACTCCCGGTGATGGGATCTCGGCTCTTTCCCCATCGAATAAGGTGCAGGATATATCGTATATACCGCTGTGCAAAGCAAGAACTATATAAGCTGTCAAAAACTAAACCGCGAGTTTGTAGCATCTTCCAGTTTTGCTAAAGAGGTCACTCCCGGTGAAGGGATCTCGGCTCTTTCCTTATCAAATAAGGTGCAGGGTATATCATATATACCGCTATGCAAAGCAAAACTGTAGCTACCCTTTTTATAAAGTTTATGATTCTACAACATCTTTTAGGTTTCTTTTCTTTTATTAATCTCATTAATAAATCCCATCAGCTTATGCTTCCTAAGCATCACAGAAGAAACGAAAGCAGTAATATTTATATATCAGCATATATATATAGTATAAGCATTCGTCTCAGGCAGTAATATGATCTCATCACAGAACATTGCAGCAGAAGAACATATATGAAATATTGGATATACTAGGATGTCCGTGTTTTTAATACGAGCCGGTATAAAATACGGATTCCACGGTCGCGATGAATAGCCAAACCCACATCCCTAGACACCTACGAGAGCGGCAAGTAACACTGCCAATTCTAGGGTTAGGAGATCCGGTCTCGACTCCTCGAGATGGCCTCCCACTGGACCTTAGAACCCGGTTACTTTTGCTCCCCTCCTTCGGTCTACCTAATGCGGAAAAGTAAATAATATACACTGGTGACATCAACCTCATCCCGGAAGTACCCCAATAAAAGAATATTACATACAAATGAATTTTACATGAATGAAAATAAAAACCCCCATCTCACATAAACCCCCCCGGCTATTCAGAACACGACGATCCAATATAACATATCACAGCAACACATAATATCTCATATCATCAACGTAAGTAAGTATGCATACACCGATCGTCGTTGATGTATAGCAACGAAAACCGGCAATACAACTACATATTACACTTACGGTCACAGAAAAGAAATTGTAAAACTACAACATTTGGAATCCACAATCACTTTAGACATCGTAAATCCGAAATATCACATACTTCGCATTTCATGCCTAACTATATGAATTCCACATATTGTATCATATTTCAGATAAATAGACAGTATTAAACTTTTCGATCGAATAATCAAATACCCAAGATTTCCTAAATAGCTCAACACTTGAGCGGAGTTCAAATAATCCCAGAATATGTCACAGTACCGAAGGTCCAGCCGTAGAAGGGCAAGCCAACGCCTCACATGTGGCACGCCGTACTGCACCAAACCCTAAGGTTTAGAGGCGGTTCAGACGGTCACATAATCGAGCTAAGGTTTGTGTTCTTCTAGAGGGACCGCCGCGTTACTTGCACGTTTTTCCGAAAG
The DNA here is from genome assembly GCA_030015575.1 of Agapanthus africanus. Classification (NCBI taxonomy): domain Eukaryota; kingdom Viridiplantae; phylum Streptophyta; class Magnoliopsida; order Asparagales; family Amaryllidaceae; genus Agapanthus; species Agapanthus africanus. The sequence goes on from JASDDO010000026.1 coordinate 408,633,779, forward strand.
ATTTAAATCCAAGAAAAATTCAACACTTGAAAGTTTTTCGTGCCGGAAAAAATGAGTTAATGATATCCGTTTGAACATTTTAACAGTTTCTAAATATCCGGAAACATAACGAAATTAAATTTTCTGATCAAATCAACGGATACAAAATAATCCCCTGAACACTCAACACTTGAGTCAGATTAAAAATACCCATAAACATTAACTAGCAGCTACTGTCATTACTGTGCAACAAGATAAGTCAAACCCCACTGTACTACCGCGGATCCGCGGCCCAGGCAAGGTATGGCCGCGGTTCCACGGCGGTCCGTACAGATTAGCTTGTCGTTTTTCACAGTTATGCTTATAATTCCCTGCTGATTTTTTAGGTATTTTTAATTCAGGAAAAATCACAGTTTTAAAAATTGTCCAGAGAGGGGTTCATTTTGACGTTTCGGGGTTCGTTCGGAGTTTTAACTTCGTATACACGTCGTCTAATGCTCTAACTAGGCTCTGATACCACTATAGGGTTCCTAGGCACTCTTGTGAGGGTTCAAAAGGCATCAACCATGCCCGAATAAAAATTTAGACGTGCCGAACAACCCAAAGCCGGGATCTTGGCTAGATTATTAGGGTTTAACATGGAAGTAAATATCTTTACAACTAAAAGTGAGGGATTGCAACCTTTGTAGTCCACTCCTTCGCTTCATAAGCTCCGAGTAGAAGTCCCTTCGCCGCGATCCACGATCTCCCGAACTCAAGAGAGGCTCCAGACTCGAACGATCCATGCTAGCTTGTAGGATTCCTTTTCTCCGTTGATCTACGTCGAAATTGCTATAACTCAAGCTCTCTCACTCTAATGAGGTGAACACCCTAATCTAATTGGCTAGATTAGATGAGGATGATGGAGTAATATTTATGCTTTCTTTTTATATCAAATTCTCACATGAAAACATCACAAAAGGAAAAACTAGTAAGCTTTCTCAAAGTTCAAGAGAGAAGAAGATGATGAAAAAAGAATTAAACCTTTTGTGATGAATAATGAAATGAATATATGATTAATAATGGAACCATGGTTAAGGATGACTAGGATAACCCTTGTAGAGAATTAACTAGGGCTAGGGTTTGGTTGGGTTAAAGAATGAGTCATAGGAAAATATCAACCATAATATTTAACTCATGACAAAAGAAATTCCTTCTAGAAGGTGCAAGAAGAAACTAACCCAAATCAAGCCCTAACCTTGTTTAATCTCCACTAAACATGTTCTATCATTAATCATATCATGTTATAATAATATATATCACATATATATTATATATTTGTAACAAAAAAAAATAATACAATTAACATATATCGCATATATATCAATGTATTATCCGGTGAGAAAATGAAATAATAAAGCGAGCCAATATTAGATATTGTAATACAATATATCATATATATTATTATACATTAAATTATCGAATCAACACTTGATCCGACAATCCTGCTATATCGAATATAACCGACTAATATATCATGTACCGATACATCGATTCAACACTTGATCCGATGACCCGGCTCATATCTAAATATCGCGAGAATATAATACGGTATCTCATATCGCATTATCCTCGGTCCTGCACATATCACATATGTGCCCCTACTCCGTTTTGCCTGAGTCAAGAAAGCTCTATGTAAGACTCTAAAGAATCGTCAATACGCCGGTAGTAGGTGATGATCGTATCAAACACCCACAAGCTGCAAGCGGTCAGCTAAACGTAACAGCCACCCAGGTATTGAGAGATCAAAAAATAAACAAGCTAGCCTGTCCATTCTTCTGTGAATCCAATCAGTAACACTCCTGTACAGTCCGGTCTCTTCGTCTGATATGTTGCATATCTAGTCTAAGGGTGGTATACGTCAGACCCCAGTAACCGATAAGTCGTGTCGATGTGAGGCTCATAACGGGTCGAGAAACTACTGGTAACACTCACCAGTAAATCTCTATATCAGCCCTGGCCAGGGAATTCCAGTTATAGCCAATCGAACACAGCATAACATCAACTCCCTATACCGGGAGAGACGAATCCCCTCCTATCGCTCATTGCCTCCATGTGATTCGGGACTGCACCCGAAAGCCACCGTTTTGCACTCCCTCTTGGACGTGGTAAAGTGGAAATCAAAGCACAGTGGGAATCACACAAGACTCTATGACGATCTCTGGTCTACAGACTACCATGTACCAGTGTCACCGGAGAACTGCCATCTGACGTGTAGTATATCACTATCTGGGAGTTCTCGGCGAGTCCGTCCAGTGTACCCAGTCTCCACTGAGCACCCGTACACCATCCTTGATGTCAAACACCGATGGATATAGGATCATCCATCGCCCATCATATGGGTCAAGATGCGTATACGCTAGTCTACTCTGGCCTCTAGGGCATATACATAACTAACAGATCCAAATGAATATTTCAAACATTAGCCATTCTTTCATCCATGCTTTGAAAAAGTCTCCAAATTCCACCTCATTTATTTATTTTCCAAAATAGAAAATCCATATATGAGGTGTCTCTTTCTAGAATCCCTTACTTGTACAATTACAAGAATGCACCTCACCATATACCGTATAAATATACCCGTATTCGTATTCCGAAAAATTCGAATACAATGAGATACCAATAATCTAAAAACCATAATACTGGTATCCGTCTTAAACCAAAGTCTACAAGTATTATCCTTCCGAACATCATTCATGTAGCCAGTACACGTATATGATCGAAACCCTGCCGTAACATCTTACAGCCTCTACATCATTTCTCCTGAACCAGGGAAACCCTCTATGTGGGACTCTAAAGACTCGACAGTACGCTGGCAGTGGGTTTAACCACAAGCCCGTCAGCGGCACTAGCTGTGCGTAATGGCTACCTAGGTACAGGTCGAAAAGGTGCCCGACGAGCGAACTCATCTTAACCCAGCGAGTTGACCGAACTTTCTTAAAACACTGACTTTTGGATTGTCTGAGTTGCATACATCATTGCCACTCCTTCTTTTACCTTTTGCATTTTTCCAGAACACCCCGTATTATTATGAACATCCACTTCCATTGGATAAATCCATCTTATGGTTATATACTAACTCGGAGGAACTTGTTCCAGATTCGAGGATGGATTCTGGTTCTGGAGAGATTGACTAGGTCTATTCAGTTGTCTTTTCCTTTTTATTCTCTTAGGTTGTGAGGGCTCCTAGGATTAGGAGACAGTACACTTATTACGCTTATTGGATAGTCTTCTTCCAAACCATAAGCAGGTGCCGAAAGGTAGGGAAAGGAGAAAACCAATTAGCCTAAGTTGGGTGTATAGAAGGTAATAAGTAAAGACAAATAATGGGATTAGAAAGAGGGCAAAGTAAGTTGTGACTGCTATCATTCACGACCAAACCGCGTAGTTTATCGCCACTCCTACTTCACCTTTGCATTTCTCTGGTTCAGGAGAAATAGAATAAGGTTTATGCAGTTGTCTTTTATCATCACCTTCTCTCAGGTTGCGAGTATTCCTAGGATTAGGAGAGTACACCTATTATGCTTACTGGATAGTCTTCTTCCAAACCATAGGCTAGTGCCGAAAGGTAGGGAAGGAAGAAAACCATTAATCCTAACGATGGTGTACAGATGGTAATAAGTAAAGACAAATAAAGGGATTTGGAGAGATGGCAAGGAAATATACGGTTGCAGTCATGAATCTGGATAATGGAAGAGGCATTACTAGGAATACCCGGATACCCCTTCGAAACATTTTCATATTTCAGTTTCACTGTGCATTATTAATTGAAACTAATATCCCAATTAGACCCTTGCTCCAGGGTATGTATTTACCAAGCATGATTCTCACATCTGTATAGTTTTACAGCTGATGAGTGGGAGTAAGTTATTAGGAATTAGGTGATCATCCTCATTATATCGGGATTTGTTGTAATTGGTGATATTTGAGGAAATCGCCTGGGTTTTTGCCGGACGGCAAATATTTGATTTTGAATATCCGTTGTTATGCACCAATTTTAAATTGATATGTCTGTACGTTTATTTTAATAAAGTGAGATATAACTTTTTAAAATTATGTCTATGACATTTACCTATATCAGTTGATGGTTAGGTAAGGAGCATTAAACAGCGGTGTAATTCTTTATAACCATAGTACTTTTCAACCTGCGATGCACAGGGTATGAGTTATTCAACTCAGGAGACTTATACAAAGTGTTGTATGTTGTCCAGTGTCCATTAGGACAGAGGTGTTGGTCCTTATACTATATTCTGTTGACTTGTGACTTCTCTAGTTTTAAACAAGTGTTTCGTAGAAATACAAGGTCTAAGTTTTGAGAAGTTATAGGTACAAGAATAAAGTAGAGAACCATGTGTTGCAAGTATCGGGATTCTTCATGGTGATCAAAGATGTAGATACTTGTGTTGGGTATTCAGTTGATAGTAATGGTTTTGAGAACTAGCTTCTTTTTCAGGTTACTTATAATTGGATGCACTCCTGAGTTGAGTAATGCTGATCAGCCTCTCTCTATTTAGTTGACATGCATTGGAGACAGCTGCATAATTTGAATCTGGTTCTAATTAAATCAGTGCCTCTGTTTCTATATTGTATATAGAATGGATCATATCTTAACGATGTTTAGGTATATGGAGTTGTCCGGCTTATGCTTAAAACCAGACTCTGGATAACTCAAGGCACGTTTCTGTAATGACTGTTTGTGGGTTAACCCAGGTTATGACGAGGGTTGACTTTCTATCATCTGGAAGATCAATAGTGATATTGTTCTTGACTTGCCACAGTTTTAGAAAAATGGATTTTTTCAGAAAATAGTAGTGAGAGTATGGTAGAACTGGAAGATATTCCAGAACCGCAAACGATTACTAAAAATTTAGTAGTACCTAAAGATTCAATGAGGATTGACATTCCATTAGCCACTCCGCAGATATGGTGGGTAACCTCGGCACCTGAGAGGTACTCCGGTAGCTTCAAGGACGGTGACAGAGAGGTTCTTGTTTACCCAGACTTGCTATTATTGCTGTTCCGGACCATGAGACCCGGCATGAGGATGAGTATAGCGTCGTTCTAAACTATCTTTAGAAGTGCACGTGTATATGACTCTGCCAGAGGGTTGTCGTAGTCAGTGGGAGCAGCGGAAGCATAGTGGACAAGTAGCTTATGTCTATTTATAGACTGAAGCAGATATAGCGGAGATAGATCATCTATTTTTGATGTGACGGTAATGGGCTTTGACTTCATCAGAATAGGGGATGGATCTGTTAAGAAGGTAGTAGGGTGTGATGTCCTGGTATTTGGATGACATACACATAGGAGGAAGTGAAATTCCTATACTAAGATCGGTTATACTTTGGTTGTCACACAGTGGTTTCTCCATATAGGACTTGGATATTATATCAGACATTCTGGTTACTAGATCTATGGTTTTAGATCTAGATTTGGGTAGTTTCCTAATTTAGGTACTGAGACAGTATTCTAAAGGTATTTTAGAATGGACGACTCCTAGCGTGGTAGTGTACCTGCAGGTGATGGAGTCACCCTCTCTAAAGGTGTCTTACAGACTAAAGAGGAGTGGGATGTACATGATTGGAATTTCACTTGCTTAGGCAATTGAGTCAATCATGAGATGTCAAGTACCACACCAGATGTTGTTTTTGCACTAGATGCAATATATTGAGATATTAATCTAATCCTGGAGAAACGTTCGGAAGCAGTTTTAAAACATAAGTGGATGTTCTAGGGATTTGATAACGGCAGCCTCTTTCGGGAGACGGTTATCATTCCAGGCTTCCAAGGTGACCTAGATGACAGAGTGACTATCAGAATTATAGTTTTCCCTCTGACGAGGGGAAGTAGTTTGGACAGGTGGTCCAAACGGATACTGAGGGAGGCATGGCACAGGATATTGATCAAATTCAGTTGACGATACAGTCTAAGAAGTTTACTGGATTTGGAATTCATTTGTGAATTGGGTCCCATTAGATATCCAGACATATTCTAAAACAGTTATTACTCAATTCTGGAGATGTCTTCCTCCATGAACTTGAGATAAAGAGAGACATAGAAAGAAACATCAGAGCGGATCCACTAGCTGAGGCGATTTCTCGAACGCAATAGTTTCACAAACAAACTTTGTGAGACTGATCAGTAGAGAAGTTGGGTGTTCGGTATCACACGGGCTGTGAGTATGCGGCATCGCAATAATTAGCCTTAAGTGCAAGTGGGAGATTGTTGGATGTAGTGCCCTCAAAGTCAATTATTGGATCGCAGGTACGTGATTACAATGATTGAGGGAGGACTTATACCGGTAGGACAGTCTTACTCGAGAGGATAGCATGCTATCTGGTTTGTCTTTATCATCGTGTACATACTTTAAGTGACATTGCAGTTCACTGTTACACGTTGATAGAGAATAGTATGCTATCTGGTTGGCCTTTATCATCGTGTACATGCTTCAGGTGACATTACAGGTCACTATTACACATTGATAGAGCTCTTAGGATTCTTGCCTGACTACCAGCAGTATAATGGCGATCATATACGTGAGAGTTGAGTAGTCTATAAGCATATCCTTAAAGTGTCCCTAGTCATGAGAGTTTTGAGACAGGGTATCGATACTCCGTTAGTAGACTAGTGTAACGTTTTGAAAATCGTTTCGGTGAAATTTCGAAAAAATCGGTAAAATAAGGGGGTTTTCTGTAAAAAGTCAAAATACAAATATCTTATTATAAAAATTAAATATACATATTCTAGCTATGTAATTGCTATTATTTGGTGTTTATTGAGCCGCTGGTGAAATTTCAAATTTTCTAAAAAAATATATTATTTTATTATTATTTAAGCCGTCACTAATACTTTTAATTAGGGAAAATTACAAATTGGAATGAGTTGAAACAAATTTTGTGCATCATAAAACATTAAATAAAATTTTATCATGTGGTTTTTGGAACGAAATTATTTGCCAAAACGGTTTAGAAATTATTGAAGAAAAAAGGCTTTTTTTTAGCGTAAATGGATGTTTGGGGTATTGTATTTATCATTTTTCATCACCCCACACCCGTACACACTCCCAAACCCCTATTTCCCCATCATGATGGCTGAACCCTTGCTGCCCCACTCCCACTCTTTTCCCCACTTCAAAAAGAAAAGAGAAGAAAACAATGAAAAGAAAAGAAAATGAAAGAAACTCAATGTGGACTTTGTCTTTTCTCCCCACTTTCAACCCCTCCCTCTCTCTCCTCACTCCCTCAATTTCTGGCCGAAATTCTCAGCCCCCAACAGCAGCCCCTCCCTCCCTCTTCTCCTCTCATTTTCCATCAAAAAAATCCACCCATTTCCATCAAAAATCAAAGCTAAAATGCAAATCAAAGCCCTACCCATTTTCTCTTATCTCTTTAAGGATGGATCTTGGTGCAAAGATTTCAATTTGGAGGTCTAGTTTCATGTTGATCTCAAGATGGTTTTAAGGTATAAATCCTAACCTATTGTTCAATTGTTGGGTTAAATTCCTTAATGTATCTTATTAGGTGCTTAAATATGGATTAATTGCAAGTTTGGAAATCTAAAGAGAAGGAGTTTGAATTGAAAAGTTAGGGTTTTAAATTCAATAGGGTTGTTGTCACTTGTTTAAGGTTGCATGGTGTAGTTAGCATGTTAAGACATGTTAAACCTAATCTAGAAGATAAATTGTAAATTGTTGCATCTAAAAGTCCAAATTTAGTTATTTAAGCAAACTAGGTTTTAGTTTTTAGTTGCAAATGGGTGATTTAAAATCTAACTAAGAATCTTATGACTTTATTAACATTATAAAATGTAGTTTAATGCTTTAGATCATGCAAATCCAAACTAGATTGTTGTATGTGCATTTTGCTATAAAATGGTCGAAATTGGTTAAAATTGCAAACTAGTTTTTGTAAATATTGTGTTAAATTGAGAATTAAAATATGGTTAGGGTTTTTATCATATTATTAACTTTATTAAGTATAGTTTAACACTTTAGTTCATGGAAATCCAACCTAAATTGTAATTTGTGCATTATTGCTATGAAATTGTAAAAAGGTTATTTTGTAAACTAGAATATTAGGGTTTTTGGAATTTAATGAGATTAAATTCCGGAAATTGTTTCTATGACTTATTTAAGATATTTAATAAGTATATTGGCCGCTACATTCATTTAAACATCATGTTTTGTACAAACGGCGAATTGTGCTTGCTAGATTTTCGGAAAAACGACATTTTAAGTGAAATTGGGGTTTTTGGGAATTTCAAGCTATTTTATATTATAATTAGTGATTGTAATTGTGAAAATGAGTGTGATTGGATTTTTCTCGATGGTTTGACGTTTGTACATCGACATCGAGGGTTGGTTTGACTATTCTTGCATGCGTAGGCGATAGGTTTGGACCTACGCGTAATACGCGTGCCGATGTGATTTTCGTATGCCGTTTCGGTTTCGAATTTAGTTTTAATGCGATACGGTGCGTTATGATGTGTAGGTACCCCATGTGGACTTCGAGACGACAAGCAAGCGTATGGCGACGTCGGCACCGGCAAGCGAGGACCAGGTGAGTAGATTTATATCTACGGGGAGAAGTCGGGTGGATGGCTATAGCACCCCCGCAGTCCGTGGTGGTGTATACGGATGCGTACACACACCAACAATTATTATATGTTATTTGGGATTAATAACGATGCTTAGGATGGATATTGGTGTGTTGGATTACTTTAGTGTTGCGAACCCTAGGGTAGTGTTACACACACACATACACACATACATACTTGCATACATTCCTATTGATATGTGCTCATGGGATTCTTTATAGTTATGTGTTCACATGGGTATGGGACTATGTGTTCACATACGGATTGAGGATGATACTTGGGATTGAGCTGAGTCGATGAGATTTTATTTGAGGCCGTGAGATCGGTGATATAGCAGGGTTCGTATCTTAGATACGACATGACGTTGTAGCGGGTCCTTGACGTAGTGTTTCACACACGTCCATGCATACGTAGGCGGTATCAGTATGGTACTAGACGTAGATCAATACCCCGATCATGATATTTGATAAAGAGGATACCAGGTGAATAGTATGATGAATGTGATATTGAACCGTACCCAGATTGGGATGCCGTACGACGGATTTACGTACGAGCTATATTGATGATTGATCCACACTCTTGACTTGAGATGCCTGATTATAGATATGGTATCGGATATGATATTATTGAGTCGGGATCACCGACTATACATATACAGGTATGTATATGTATCGACTCAGATGATAGGCGGTTTCCTTACCTGTAGTTCAGCTTGTTAGTTCAGCCGTATAGTTTAGTGTAGTTGTTAGATTAGATTAGACTTCTTACCTATTTCAAAAACTAACGAATCGTGGGCATTTTTTTAAAGACAGCTCAAGGGAATCTACGGATATTTCAAAAATGACGTATCTTTTCATAAAAACACCGTAGCCCCTATTTTCAAAACCCCATGATTCGTGTTATTTCAAAGGCACCATTTGTAGGACTTATATTAGATTATTGCAGATTAGTTATCGTTGTGTCTAGTATTCAGCTCCCGCACATTATTGTTGTTCGCACTACCTCGCATATTTATTTTGCTGCATATTCCATTATTGATATCATGCTGTTAGGACACCAGCACCATTACCGATGATGCGTATGTACCACGTACACCTACTTGGCGGCTCACACACATCTTCATCGGTAATTGCCATGTCACGTACACTTTAGAGAATATAATTGCTTGACTTAGATTGTTAGCTAGTAGTGTTGACATGATATTAGTGTACTTCCCTTATATGTCATATTAGACATTGTAGTTATTACCTACCACTTCATGCATACTGTTATTCAGTTGTTCATGCCTAGTTCATTATCATTGACATATGCACTTGTGATGATTTCTTGAGATTTATGATATTTCTGGATTTCGGGGAAAGCCGCAAAATTTACAACTTATGATCTTTTAAAATATAAAATGTTGCGGTTTTCTAGTGATGTAAAGTGTCGTCCACCATGAGTTTGCTGTGGTTTTGGAGATCCGTGTCGAGGAGTGGAGGAACCGTCACGGGTACATGGTGGGCCCGGTATGGTACCCCGGGGCAAGAGGAATGTGGTGTTGACGTTGAGCCTGGCTGGGGAGCACTACCTACCGGTGATATTACCCGACGCGTCGGATATCCGGAGGATACCGTCGTGGTCTTGAGATGGATAGTATGGGCCGGTCTGGACTGACGGCGCCCTAGATATTGAGATTGAGATATTGATATTTCGAGACAGTGAGATTTATGTTTTGTTTCGATGCTAGACACTGTTGATGCTGATTTCATTTATGGTACCTCAGTTTAAAAATACGAAGGAAATCTCATTAATTTATGAAAACAGTTTCTTCATTTACATGTATTCTGTTTCATGCATTCATACCTCATTCATATGATATATTGCTACCTGAGGCACTGACACGGGCACATGAGATTACACTCGGGTTAGATATTTACCCTAGCCTTGTTATAGGCTACGTGTTATTCATATATTTGAGGACATATTATGATCATTGACCTAGGTTGCGTTATTTATGCGATTTCTGTGCGTAGATATTTTTCTATTCACGAGTTGGCAACTCACCCCGTTGTGCCCCAGTTTCTTGCAGGTTTGCCGTACAGGTTTCATTACGGCTTTGCGGGCTCAGTTTCATTCGGGTGACTTGCTAGTAGGTGGGTTTTTCTTGTATCGTACCCATCATATTACCTTGTATAATATTATTCCGTTGTATCTAGTAAATTCCATCAACCAAACATGTATTTTTGAGATAGAGACCAGTGTTGTCATTCTTTCGACCTTAGAGTCGCTCGTTATGTTTCTGGTGGTTTTGAGTTTCCGTTTGAGTTTTGATCCTCGCCGTTGGCGTTGTATATTATATTGCTTGTGTGGTTGTGACCGTCGATTGACGAAGAGCTAGCTCCCGCTTGGGGATGCCTTTTTCTTGATTTCGTATACTATTCATGTTGTATCCCGTTTGGGGGCCAGTATTTACAAAGGAGACTCTGCCGAAATTTTCAGTAAATTTTTGATGTTTTTTTGAAACCCGCATAATTCGGCCTATGCTATTAAAACTACTTGATTTAAATTGGTTTTCCTTCACTCTACTACTTTTCTTGGTTTGGATTTCTGGGTTTTCGGCTTACTTAGATTACGAACGCCTCGAGACGTTTCGTAGTTTAAGTGCCGGTCATGTTCCGTACTTTCGGGTCGTGACAAAGTTGGTATCAGAGCGTTAGGTTTTAACCTTCGGAGCGTAGGATGACCCTTGGTTGATGGAATAGGTGACTAAAGTAGAGTGACGTACCGTTGGTATGTTCCGCGGCATATTTACGACACGCCACTCCACTTAAGAAGCCTTAGGATGTACATTTCCTTGTTCAGTATTATATTCCTTCCTGATCTAGCCTCATCGGTACTAGTTTGGTTTTGCTACTACGGTTACGGGCAGGGAGAGCTACGGCTAGAGTTGCGGTCAGCACAAGCTCGTCACGAACGAGGACTGACCAGGGCGAATTCCGGCGACACACGATTGCAGAGATGTGTCTTTTTACTGTGTTTCCGCGCCACGAGCGTTTGGCGGATCGCCTTTTTGAGGTTACTCGGAGGTGCTGATCGACACTAGAGAATTGAGCCAATGATGGAGGCCAGCCAGATTTTGATGTCCGTTGGTGTGTTGCTTACTCCTGATGATTGAGGCACGGTTCAGCATGCAGACGAGTGAGCCAGTTATTGCTGTGAACGACGAGATATCGCCCCAGATGTTGGAGCTATTGCAGTATAAGTTGTACTAAGAGATGATAGAAGGTCGCTAGTCATCGAGGATGAATGACTAGGACATGTGGATCGTTCGCCTACCCCGATGCGAGGTCATCAAATAGATTGATTCCAGCTAGAGACGACTTCACGCGGAGACGTTGGGAGTCGACAGAGACGATCGAATGTCAGAAACCTATTATTCCAAGTTTAAGGTATTCGGAAAGACATGCAGGCAATTCTATGGTCCCTCTAGAAGAATGAAACCCTAACTCGACTTAATGACCGTGTGAAAGTCTTTGAACCTTCGGGTTTGCGGCAGTTCTACGGCGCCATTAGTGAGGCTTGGGTTTGCCCTTCTACGGCTGGACCACTGATGCTGTGGTATGTACTCGATACTATTAAACTGTGCCCAAGATGTTGAACTCTTGGGGGATTATGAGGTTTTGACGACTCGATCGGATGGCTCGACTTAATTCGGATGCTAGGTGGTGAGATGCATTTCTTGGGAGACTCCAGATACGGGGATAGTCGTTGGAGCTCAGTCCATGCGGCTGCGACGAGACGAGTCTAAAGCAGACGACAATAGAGAAAAGTGAAGTAAGAAGTTCGTACCAGATCTAGATGTGATGATGTTCCCCTCCGCCGACATCAGAGATGCGATGCGCATGCCGAGGCATGGTACTTGGACTTACCATCCAGAAGGTGTCGCGATGGGTATGCAGCCGTTCCAGAGCAAGATGCAGATATAGGAAAGGACGATGACTTCCGGACAGTTGGCAGAGACGAGACATGGAAGAGACCGTGAGCAGGATTCCTTCCAGGACACTGCTGCAATGATACTTGCACCCAGGGTCAGGTGTGTCACGTACATTCAGAGAGCCAGAGGCCGACGCCAGTGATATGCTGTCTTACGAGTGGTCGCGATGATTGACCAAGAGATGACCAGAGAAGTGCCAGAACGGAATCGTCCCCGTTAGCATACCTGACAGGGCCGATGAGCCGATGGACCGAAAGATTGGTAATTCACAGTGAAGACCTTGACCCAGGAGTGGTCATGGTTACGCACACCAGCAGGGCAGAGTTCAGGATCATCGACGAGACGTCCCATTAGTGACCGCGACAGTTGGCCCGAGATTCTTAGAGGATGCACTTGAGCGATACTATTCCGCCATTATTGATTTCGATGTTTTGGGTGATTTATTCGCATGATTTGATTTTGATGATTGAGGATTTACGATCTTTGCACAGTGTTGCACTTGATATCGTTTTCGTGCTTGGGTTTCACATGTTTGTGATTTTACGGTTTTAGACATTTGAGCTGATTTTGTGCGTATGCACGCACACGAATTGGTTCCTGCACTCTGTATAGTTATTATATGTTTGCAGTGTGCACTGGACTTCGATTTCGATTGTGATACTCGATATTTGTTTTGAGCACCTTGTGCACCTGATTGATTTTGCGCACGTTCGGCGCTTGATATTGGATTTCATGATTTCGTGCACGATGGATGCACCTGATTTAGATTTTCGCGCATGTTGAGCGCATGTCTTGAGATGCGATTTTGGTGCACACCAGATGCACTAAATCGAGATTTTTCGTGCATGTCAGATGCACCTGATTTTGCTGTCAGGCATACATGTTGCCTACGACAGATGTTTCGTGCACACCCGATGCACTTAGATGTTGTTTCTGTGCGCATGTATGGCACATTCATGGATTTTGATTTCCGTGCGCACCAGACGCACGTAGTATTCATGTGCATATTTTGGGATTGATTTCTTATAGAGTAGTACGTTTTTATGATATTGCTATGTGGTTTCGTACTGAGCAGGACTAGTCAGAGGACAGTACCTGAATATATTTTGCATGCATTGATAGTTATGGAAGGGATTTCCAAAAAGCGAGCTATAGCCTCAGTATTTACCTACGTGTCTGATATGACACGAAATGTTTAAAATAAGGAGACCCTTCTAAATTGTTTCCAAAACGGCGGAACGTACATATCAAACAAAGGTATATATGTATATAGTTATTTTCTTATGATAGACGTCCGCCACTGTGCAGTGTTATACGCGTTGCACAGTGACTTAAGGAGATTTGGCATGCATTTCCTTCGGATACTTACAGATATAGATTCGATATTTACATGTATAGTTTCGAGTTATATGATATTGGTTTTGATTTGGATTTGGCATTGATGTCTTCTCCTTGACTCCGATGATTGCGGGATGCTTGGCGGAGTTTTGATTTGAGTTATATACTCATTTTTCAAGCGCATGCGCTGCGCTACGAATTGTTTTATGTAGTTACAATTTCGGAGCCCCGACGACTTGATGGTTTTTCTTAGATGTTTTAGTATTTGGGGGAGTTTGAATTTAAATTCGGGGACCAAATTTATTTAAGGGGGAAAGATTGTAACGTTTTGAAAATCGTTTCGGTGAAATTTCGAAAAAATCGGTAAAATAAGGGGGTTTTCTGTAAAAAGTCAAAATACAAATATCTTATTATAAAAATTAAATATACATATTCTAGCTATGTAATTTCTATTATTTGGTGTTTATTGAGCCGCTGGTGAAATTTCAAATTTTCTAAAAAAAAATATTATTTTATTATTATTTAAGCCGTCACTAATACTTTTAATTAGGGAAAATTACAAATTGGAATGAGTTGAAACAAATTTTGTGCATCATAAAACATTAAATAAAATTTTATCATGTGGTTTTTGGAACGAAATTATTTGCCAAAACGGTTTAGAAATTATTGAAGAAAAAAGGCTTTTTTTTAGCGTAAATGGATGTTTGGGGTATTGTATTTATCATTTTTCATCACCCCACACCCGTACACACTCCCAAACCCCCATTTCCCCATCATGATGGCTGAACCCTTGCTGCCCCACTCCCACTCTTTTCCCCACTTCAAAAAGAAAAGAGAAGAAAACAATGAAAAGAAAAGAAAATGAAAGAAACTCAATGTGGACTTTGTCTTTTCTCCCCACTTTCAACCCCTCCCTCTCTCTCCTCACTCCCTCAATTTCTGGCCGAAATTCTCAGCCCCCAACAGCAGCCCCTCCCTCCCTCTTCTCCTCTCATTTTCCATCAAAAAAATTCACCCATTTCCATCAAAAATCAAAGCTAAAATGCAAATCAAAACCCTACCCATTTTCTCTTATCTCTTTAAGGATGGATCTTGGTGCAAAGATTTCAATTTGGAGGTCTAGTTTCATGTTGATCTCAAGATGGTTTTAAGGTATAAATCCTAACCTATTGTTCAATTGTTGGGTTAAATTCCTTAATGTATCTTATTAGGTGCTTAAATATGGATTAATTGCAAGTTTGGAAATCTAAAGAGAAGGAGTTTGAATTGAAAAGTTAGGGTTTTAAATTCAATAGGGTTGTTGTCACTTGTTTAAGGTTGCATGGTGTAGTTAGCATGTTAAGACATGTTAAACCTAATCTAGAAGATAAATTGTAAATTGTTGCATCTAAAAGTCCAAATTTAGTTATTTAAGCAAACTAGGTTTTAGTTTTTAGTTGCAAATGGGTGATTTAAAATCTAACTAAGAATCTTATGACTTTATTAACATTATAAAATGTAGTTTAATGCTTTAGATCATGCAAATCCAAACTAGATTGTTGTATGTGCATTTTGCTATAAAATGGTCGAAATTGGTTAAAATTGCAAACTAGTTTTTGTAAATATTGTGTTAAATTGAGAATTAAAATATGGTTAGGGTTTTTATCATATTATTAACTTTATTAAGTATAGTTTAACACTTTAGTTCATGGAAATCCAACCTAAATTGTAATTTGTGCATTTTTGCTATGAAATTGTAAAAATGGTATTTTGTAAACTAGAATATTAGGGTTTTTGGAATTTAATGAGATTAAATTCCGGAAATTGTTTCTATGACTTATTTAAGATATTTAATAAGTATATTGGCCGCTACATTCATTTAAACATCATGTTTTGTACAAACGGCGAATTGTGCTTGCTAGATTTTCGGAAAAACGACTTTTTAAGTGAAATTGGGGTTTTTGGGAATTTCAAGCTATTTTATATTATAATTAGTGCTTGTAATTGTGCAAATGAGTGTGATTGGATTTTTCTCGATGGTTTGACGTTTGTACATCGACATCGAGGCTTGGTTTGACTATTCTTGCATGCGTAGGCGATAGGTTTGGACCTACGCGTGATACGCGTGCCGATGTGATTTTCGTATGCCGTTTCGGTTTCGAATTTAGTTTTAATACGATACGGTGCGTTATGATGTGTAGGTACCCCATGTGGACTTCGAGACGACAAGCAAGCGTATGGCGACGTCGGCACCGGCAAACGAGGACCAGGTGAGTAGATTTATATCTACGGGGAGAAGTCGGGTGGATGGCGTATAGCACCCCCGCAGTCCGTGGTGGTGTATACGGATGCGTATACACACCAACAATTATTATATGTTATTTGGGATTAATAACGATGCTTAGGATGGATATTGGTGTGTTGGATTACTTTAGTGTTGCGAACCCTAGGGTAGTGTTACACACACACATACACACATACATACTTGTATACATTCCTATTGATATGTGCTCATGGGATTCTTTATTGTTATGTGTTCACATGGGTATGGGACTATGTGTTCACATACGGATTGAGGATGATACTTGGGATTGAGCTGAGTCGATGAGATTTGATTTGAGGCCGTGAGATCGGTGATATAGCAGGGTTCGTATCTTAGATACGACATGACGTTGTAGCGGGTCCTTGACGTAGTGTTTCACACACGTTCATGCATACGTAGGCGGTATTAGTATGGTACTAGACGTAGATCAATACCCCGATCATGATATTTGATAAAGAGGATACCAGGTGAATAGTATGATGAATGTGATATTGAACCGTACCTAGATTGGGATGCCGTACGACGGATTTACGTACGAGCTATATTGATGATTGATCCGCACTCTTGACTTGAGATGCCTGATTATAGATATGGTATCGGATATGATATTATTGAGTCGGGATCACCGACTATACATATACAGGTATGTATATGTATCGACTCAGATGATAGGCGGTTTCCTTACCTGTAGTTCAGCTTGTTAGTTCAGCCGTATAGTTTAGTGTAGTTGTTAGATTAGATTAGAATTCTTACCTATTTCAAAAACTAACGAATCGTGGGCATTTTTTTAAAGACAGCTCAAGGGAATCTACGGATATTTCAAAAACGACGTATCTTTTCATAAAAACACCGTAGCCCCTATTTTCAAAACTCCATGATTCGTGTTATTTCAAAGGCACCATTTGTAGGACTTATATTAGATTATTGCAGATTAGTTATCGTTGTGTCTAGTATTCAGCTCCCGCACATTATTGTTGTTCGCTCTACCTTGCATATTTATTTTGCTGCATATTCCATTATTGATATCATGCTGTTAGGACACCAGCACCATTACCGATGATGCGTATGTACCACGTACACCTACTTGCCGGCTCACACACATCTTCATCGGTAATTGCCATGTCACGTACACTTTAGAGAATATAATTGCTTGACTTAGATTGTTAGCTAGTAGTGTTGACATGATATTAGTGTACTTCCCTTATATGTCATATTAGACATTGTAGTTATTACCTACCACTTCATGCATACTGTTATTCAGTTGTTCATGCCTAGTTCATTATCATTGACATATGCACTTGTGATGATTTCTTGAGATTTATGATATTTCTGGATTTCGGGGAAAGCCGCAAAATTTACAACTTATGATCTTTTAAAATATAAAATGTTGCGGTTTTCTAGTGATGTAAAGTGTCGTCCACCATGAGTTTGCTGTGGTTTTGGAGATCCGTGTCGAGGAGTGGAGGAACCGTCACGGGTACATGGTGGGCCCGGTATGGTACCCCGGGGCAAGAGGAATGTGGTGTTGATGTTGAGCCTGGCTGGGGAGCACTACCTACCGGTGATATTACCCGACGCGTCGGATATCCGAAGGATACCGTCGTGGTCTTGAGATGGATAGTAGGGGCCGGTCTGGACTGACGGCGCCCTAGATATTGAGATTGAGACATTGATATTTCGAGACAGTGAGATTTATGTTTTGTGTCGATGCTAGACACTGTTGATGCTGATTTCATTTATGGTACCTCAGTTTAAAAATACGAAGGAAATCTCACTAATTTATGAAAACAGTTTCTTCATTTACATGTATTCTGTTTCATGCATTCATACCTCATTCATATGATATATTGCTACCTGAGGCACTGACACGGGCACATGAGATTACACTCGGGTTAGATATTTACCCTAGCCTTGTTATAGGCTACGTGTTATTCATATATTTGAGGACATATTATGATCATTGACCTAGGTTGCGTTATTTATGCGATTTCTGTGCGTAGATATTTTTCTATTCACGAGTTGGCAACTCACCCCGTTGTGCCCCAGTTTCTTGCAGGTTTGCTGTACAGGTTTCATTACGGCTTTGCGGGCTCAGTTTCATTCGGGTGACTTGCTAGTAGGTGGGTTTTTCTTGTATCGTACCCATCATATTACCTTGTATAATATTATTCCGTTGTATCTAGTAAATTCCATCAACCAAACATGTATTTTTGAGATAGAGACCAGTGTTGTTATTCTTTCGACCTTAGAGTCGCTCGTTATGTTTCTGGTGGTTTTGAGTTTCCGTTTGAGTTTTGATCCTCGCCGTTGGCGTTGTATATTATATTGCTTGTGTGGTTGTGACCGTCGATTGACGAAGAGCTAGCTCCCGCTTGGGGATGCCTTTTTCTTGATTTCGTATACTATTCATGTTGTATCCCGTTTGGGGGCCAGTATTTACAAAGGAGACTCTGCCGAAATTTTCAGTAAATTTTTGATGTTTTTTTGAAACCCGCATAATTCGGCCTATGCTATTAAAACTACTTGATTTAAATTGGTTTTCCTTCACTCTACTACTTTTCTTGGTTTGGATTTCTGGGTTTTCGGCTTACTTAGATTACGAACGCCTCGAGAAGTTTCGTAGTTTAAGTGCCGGTCATGTTCCGTACTTTCGGGTCGTGACAACTAGTGTATACGATTGAGACCCCGACGAGGGGCGGTGGCTAGTCTCATAAGCTATTGGTCTCAGTTGGTTCACCTAAGACGTATACAGATGCTCATTGGGTTATGAGTACACCGGACGGACTCGCCGGGAACATGCTAGTTGGTAATATACCTAGCGTCAGATAGAAGTTCCCTGGTGACATGTGTACAGGTTAGTCTATCGACCTGAGATCGTCATTTGTCTCGTGTGAGTTCCTACTGTGCTTTGATTACTACCCTACCACGGCTCAAAGGAGTCGTGCAAACAAGTTTTAGTTGGGTACAGTCCCGAGTCACATGGAGGCAGTGAGCTGATCGACAGAGGTTTCGCCTCTCTCGGTATTGGGGGTGAGATCGCATTGTGTCTAGGAGAGCCGTTACACGAAGTCCTTGACCAAGGCAAGTGAGATTTACTGGTAGGTATTCCAGTAGTTTCTCAGGGTGTTCTGGGTTACACTCCGACACGACTTGTACAGCTTTTGGGGGTCTGACGTTTACCAACCCCCTAGACCCGACATGCGATACTCATAGACGAATGGACCGGACTGTATGGATATTGTCACTGACAGGCTCAGTAGGGTTTCAGGATGAGTTCGCTCATCAGCCTCCCTTTTGGCCAATACATGGGTAGCCCGTTACGTACAGCTAGTACCACTGACGTGCTTGTGGCTAAACCCACTACCAGTGTAATGACGAGTTTTTAGAGTCCCCCACAGAAAGTTTCCCAAGTTCGGGTGAAACGTTGTAGAGCCCGTATGGTTGTATGGTAGTGTGTTATCATATACGTGCACTTGTGCACGGATCATGATCGGACAGATCATACTAGTGGGCTTTGGTTTAAGCCGGATCCTAGTATTAGATTTGTTGGATTACTTTAGTCTCATTGCATTTGCATTCAGTCGGAATGCGGATGCAGGTATGCATATACAGGTGCGGTATCATTGTGATCCGTCACGAGTTTACTTTAGTTGATGCCATATCTTTTTGTTGGATTAAACATTTGGTTTAAATGTTTAGTGGAGGAAAATGTGAGTGCAAGTTTTGTCCATAAGCATCTTTTCATGCCACATGTACATGGTGACTCATGGTATTGGTTTGTGTGGCCATTTAATGCGACATGGATTGATTTATGGAGCTAATTATGATTAGTGAGGGTATTTTGGGGAGAGAGGAGCTGCCATGTGATGGCTTGGGACTTTGGTTATTGATATATATCTCTCCCTCTCTCTCAAAATAACACACAACATAATAAGGAAGTTCTTTTTCTTCTTCTTTCTTCTTGAGCTCACCTCTTCCTCTAATGGCTTCATCTTCAACCTCCATCCATACAATCTCATGTGTTGAGAATCAATGGATGTTTAGAGACAAAGTTATCACACATATTCTCTACTTCACCTTGGACATGTCGGCTAGCAAACTTCATATCCGAGTTGCTTCGGTTTGAAGCAGGAGCCCGTAAAAAGACTTCTTGATGTGGTGCCCTTTTAACGAGGAGACCAGAGATCGAGCGAGATCGGAGATGCCATGAGGAGCTAGGGATGGTGGCTAAAGACCGAAGGACACGGATCGATCGGTTTAACCATTCTAACTTCTTGTAGATAGCTAGTTTAGTGTTAATGGTACGATCCGGGTAAAAGTCTGCGTTAGCGCCAGTTTTATAAAAAGTTTTTGTTTCCGCGTGTGGTCTCGGATTGACAGCCGGGGCACTACCGTAGACTTACAATATAAGTAAAGCATCCCCAAACAGGAGCAAATCCATGCCCAAAGGCGAAAAACAACCACCACAACAGATATACGACGCCGTAGAGAAGAAAAGGACGTGTAACGTTTTGAAAATCGTTTCGGTGAAATTTTGAAAAAAAGGTAAAATAAGGGGGTTTTCTGTAAAAAGTCAAAATACAAATATCTTATTATAAAAATTAAATATACATATTCTAGCTATGTAATTGCTAGTATTTGGTGTTTATTGACCCACTGGTGAATTTCAAATTTTCTGAAAAGTTTTCCGAAATTAATTATTTTAATATTATTTTAAGCCGTCACTATTACATTTAATTGGTGATAAATACAAATTGGAACAGGTTAATTTAACAAAGTGAACCATGACATGTTGGAATCATAGTTTGTAACGGGTTTTAATTGGGAACTTGTCTCAAAGTTCTAGTTAGTTTTATGCTAAGTAGATAATAAAAGAAAAATAAATTAATATAGGTAATAATGAAGCTTTCTACAATTAACCACACATACCCACACTCTCTTTCCCCACTTCATGGCCGGCCTTGGTACAGTGCAGCCCCCACCCCTCACATCACCACTTCATTCTCCTCATATTTAAAAGAAAAAAATAAAGAAAAGATTAAAGAATTGATTTAAATGAGGTATGGTGTGAGGTGATTGAAGTATGGGCTTTCTTTTCTTTGACTTGGAATTATTTACTACACTCAAACCTCACTCTCTCCCCTTATCTTCCTGCTGGCCGAGCAAGGAAGCCCTCCAAATCCACATTTTTCCCACTCCAATTATCATGAAAATCCTATAAAATTCATCAAAAAAAAAAAATGAATGCTAAACCTCACCAATTCTTTACTTAACCTTCATCCAATTTTCCTTGGCCATTCAAGCATGGATTTTGGGAGCAAGAGAGCATTTTGGAATGGTTAAGTTGCAAGCTAGATTTAAGGTTTGTGAGGTATAATTCCTAACTAAATTGTTAATGAGTTGCTAATTAATTCATTTTGTTTAATTTGGGTTCTAGCTCCAATCTTGAAATTCTAGAAAAGGGAAATTGTTACCTAGTGAGGGTTTTTATCATTGATCATGGTTTAATGGTGTAGCTATCATGCTAAGCTATAGAAAAATTAATCTAGTTGTTAATTTCCAAATTTGTAACATTTAAAATGTCCAAACTAAGCATTTTTGCTAACTAGGTTTAGTGAAATACATATATAATTGAGATTAAAATCTAATTAGGATATTCATGACATTATTAACATTTTAAAGTGTAGTTTAATACTTTAGTTCATGAAAATCCAAGCTAGATTGTAGTTGTGCATTTATGCTATAAAATTGTTAAAATTTAGGTATTTTGTAAACTAGAATTTTAACGTTTATGGAAATTAATGAGATTAAATTTTGGGAATTGTTGTTATGACTTAATTAAGATATTTAGTGAATATTGTGGCCGCTAGATTCGTTTATACATCGAGTTTTGTACTAAAACGGCGAATTGTGCTTGCTAGATTTTCGGAAAAATGACTTTTTAAGTGAAATTGGGGTTTTTGTGAGTTTTAACCTATTTTATATTAAAATTAGTGTTCGTGAATGTGCAAATGAGTGTATTTGGGTTTTTCTCGATGGTTTGGCGTTTGTACGCCGACGTCGAGGGTTTTTGGGTTGATTTGTGAAAGCAACCATAGGTTTTGACCTATGTGGGATTCATGTATCGTTTTAGTCATGAGTCGGATTTTAATACGACACAGTACGTTATGATATGTAGGTACCCCATGTGGACTTCAAGACGACAAGCAAGCGCGTGGCGACGTCGGCACCGGCGAGTGAGGACCAGGTGAGTAGATTTATATCTACGGGGAGAAGTCGGGTGGATGGCGTATAGCACCCCCGCAGTCCGTAGTGTAGCTTATATATATATATGTTTATATATGTGTTTTATGATACGAGAATGTTTATTCATGTTATGATTATGTGTTCATGGATTAGCTTTGGGTTAGTTGCGAAACCCTAGAGTAGTTGTTATACCCACATACGCACACACAGACTTGCATA
The DNA here is from genome assembly GCA_030015575.1 of Agapanthus africanus. NCBI lineage: Eukaryota > Viridiplantae > Streptophyta > Magnoliopsida > Asparagales > Amaryllidaceae > Agapanthus > Agapanthus africanus. The sequence goes on from JASDDO010000026.1 coordinate 408,656,473, forward strand.
CTTTACTTTCTTGTGCACAGATTGGGATGTGTATACATGTATATATGCGTGGGTATGGGACTATGCATATGTACATTCATATACGCATGCATGGATAATGATGATAGTACTTGGGATTTATGATGAGTCGATGAGATTTGATTTGAGGCCGTGAGATCGGTGATATAGCAGGGTTCGTATTTGAGATACGACATGACGTTGTAGCGGGTCCTTGACGTAGTGTTTCACACACGTGCATGCATACTTAGGCGGTATCAGTATTGTACTAGACGTAGATCAGTACCCCGATCATGATATTTGATAAAGAGGATACCAGGTGAATAGTATGATGAATGTGATATTAACCCGTACCCAGATTTGGGGATGCCGTACGACGGATTTACGTACGAGCTATATTTTGATGATTGATCCGCACTCTTGACTTGGGATGTCTGATTATAGATATGGTATCGGATATGATATTATTGAGGCGGGATCACCGACTAATATATATACAGGTATGTATATGTATCGACTCAGATGTTAGGCGGTTTCCTTACCTGTAGTCTAGCTTGTTAGCTTAGCCCTTTAGTTTAGTTTAGTTGTTAGATTAGATTCGATTCTTACCTATTTCAAAAACTAACGAATCGTGGGTATTTTAAAAGACAGCCCAAGGGATCCTACGGATATTTCAAAAGACGTATCTTTTCATAAAAACACCGTAGCCCCTATTTTCAAAACCCCATGATTCGTGTTATTTCAAAAGGCACCATTTGTAGCACTTATATTAGATTAATGCAGATTAGTTATAGTTGCGTCTAGTATTCAGCTCCCGCTCGTTATTGTGGTTCGCTTCGCATCGCATGCTTATATTATGTTTCATACTCCTATTATTAATATCATGCTGTTAGGACACCAGCACCATTACCGATGACGCGTATGTACCACGTACACTTACTTGCCGGCTCACACACATCTTCATCGGTAATTGCCATGTTACGAACACTTTAGAAAATACTATTTCATTTGACATAGGTTGTTAGCTAATAGTTTAGACATGATATTAGTGTACTTGCCTTATATGCTAGTTAGACATTGTAGTTATTGCCTACTACTTCATGCATGTTATTATTCACTGTTGTGTCGCATTCATGGATTCTCATGCCTATATTCACTGTTTACATGCTATTGATGACTTGGATTTGGATTTCATGAGATTTCTTGGATTTGGAGGAAAACCGTAAAAACATAAATAAACCTTTTCTCTCTTTTAAAATAAAAAGTGCGGTTTTCCCATGATGTATGAGTCGTCCACCATGAGTTTGCTGATGGATTTCGAGACCCGATTCGAGGAGTGGAGGAACCGTTTCGGGTACATGGTGAGCCCGGTGCGGTACCCCGGGGCAAGAGGAATGTGTTGTTGACGTTGAGCCCGGCAGGGGAGCACTACCGACCGGTGATATTACCCGACGCGTCGGATATCCGGAGGATACCGTCGTGGTTTTGAGATGGATGGTAGGGCCCGGTCTGGATTGACGGCGCCCTAGATATTGTGATTTGAGATATTGAGGTACAGCGATTGTGATACAGAGATATCGAGATATTTGGACACTTGTTTTGTGTCGATGCTGGGCACTGTTTTATGCTGATTTCATTTATGGTACCTCACTTTTAAAATACAGAAATCTCACTGAATTATGAAAGCAATTTTCGTCAGTACATGCATTCTGTTCCATGCATTCATACCTCATTCATATGATATATTGCTACCTGAGGCACTGACACGGGCACATGAGATCACACTCGGGTTAGATATTACCTTAGCCATTGTTATAGGCTGCATGTTATTCATATATTTGAGGATATATTCTGATCATTGACCTAGGTTGCGTTATTTATACGATTTCTGTGCGTAGATATTTTTCTATTCACGAGTTGGCAACTCACCCCCGTTGTGCCCCAGTTTCTTGCAGGTTTGCCGCACAGGTTTCATTACGGCTTGCGGGCATAGTTTCCTTCGGGTGATTTGCTAGTAGGTGGGTTTACTTATATCGTACCCTCCATTATATAACTTGTATATTATTACTCTGTTGTATCTAGAAGTTCCATCAACCAAACATGTATTTATTTTGAGATAGAGACCAGTGATGTTATTCCTTCGACCTTAGAGTCGCGCGTTATATTTCTGTGGTTTTCTTATGGTTTTGAGTTTCGTTTTGAATTTTGATCCTCGCCGTTGGCGTTGTATATTATATTGCTTGTGTGGTTGTGACCGTCGATTGACGAAGAGCTAGCTCCCGCTTGGGGATGCCTTTTTATTGATTTCGTATACTATTCATGTTGTATCCCGTTTAGGGGCCTGTTTTACAAAGGAGACTCTGCCGAAATTTTCAGGAAATATTTGATGTTTTTTTTAAAACCGCATAATTCGGCTTATGCTATTAAAACTACTTGATTTAAATTGGTTTTCCTTCACTCTACATCTTTTCTTGGTTTGGATTTCTGGGTTTTCGGTTTACTTAGATTACGTACGCCTCGAGACGTTCGTAGTTTAAGTGCCGGTCATGTTCCGTACTTTCGGGTCGTGACAGGACGATATAAAGTGAACAGCATGAAAAAATCTCCAAGTCACAAATAATATACAATATCGTCCTAACAAAACGTCTCTAAGTCAATACATGAAAATGGTAGATGGAGAGTACTGGATACAACGAAATGAACAACCTCGGATAACCTTAAAACCCACCTATAGCAAAATTGCACACAGTCAGCCGTAGCAGTATCCACTGCAAAAGATGATACGATGTGAAGAAGATAGCCCTGCCTCTGACTGCTCTGAGGGACAACCTGTACAACCCTGTGGCACAACGGGGGTGAGTTGCCAACTCGTGAATAGTAAATAACATATGCAGGTAATCGCAAGTATGCACGTACTGCGCGAATCTTTCACATGCAAGCTAATAGCAATAAATGGCCATATGTATGCAACAGTCATGAAAGGTACTCTATCAGGTACAACTAATACATGAAGCAATAATATGACAATATGTATATGCAACAGTCATGAAAGTTGCTCTATCAGGTACTACTAATACCTGGAGCAATGCATATAAGTAAATGAGGAATATGGGATAAAACATGCCATCCTCACGGAATACTTATCGTGGCAGGACCAGTGTCCATCAAGACAATCCAAATCCCAAATATCCTCAAATCGGCCCTCATATATAATGAATAAGAATACTTGCACAGATCATTATGATGATATTATATATATATATATATATATAACAGCGTCCTATACCACTGATATATATATACATGCATATATAACAGCGTCCCATACCACTGATATATATACTTAGGAGTAAAATATCATGAAAACTAGTGTCCAGCATCGACACATAAATACTCATCTATCAGGCGTCGTCACCACGACTGGCCCTGATATGTACGTATGATACGTTCATCAGGAACCCGGGTACCCAGCTTCGACACTTGAATTCCCCGTATCCATACGTACATGACTCCGGTCGATATCTCCACGATCACCGCCGAGTCCACCGCCGAGTCAAAATACTATCACTGGTAGGTATGGCTCCCCACTAACTCATCGCCATCACCTGCGATCTTCTTGCTCCGGGGTACCTCCGGGCCCCACCATGTACCCGCACACGGCCCACTCCACTCCTCGCATGGGGTATATATCAGAACCGAGAAATCTTATGGTGGACGCTGAAATATCATATCAAGAGAAACCGGTTTTTTTTAATTAAAGCATAATTTCATGAAACTACCACGGTACTCAAGTCTAGAAAATATCATGTAAAATCCATATCTCAATGCGAAAATCCATGAATATAATATACGCAACATAAAGCAGTAATGTGAGCATATAAAGGAAAAGCTACTATTTAACTGCAACAAGTTATGAAATATATCATGCAGTTCCTAACTTCTCCAAAATCCATATAACATCATATAAAACTGAACATGTAGCTATAGCCAAGTATGCGTAACCATGTCGGTATAGCTTGATATGTGTATCTACCTATCAAAATGATGTAATACCCTCCAGGTATATGTGTGTAGCTACCTATCAAAATGATGTAATACCCTCCAGGTATACGGGTGTACATGTAAGTATGTATGCGAGATGTACATGTAGCTATGTCTCAAATGTGTATATACCCATCTATAATGGTACAATACCATATAGGTATATGGGTAGCTAACAAGTAGGCATGGCAAGGCATATGTGTAAGCATGTAGGTATACAAGTATGCTATATGTCATGTGCATAATGGAATATAAATCAATGTCTCAATGTCCCTAACCAATACAATCTCATGTATGTATAAGTGTTGTGCGTGTCATGGCAATTATTGATGGTGTGGGTGGCATACAATCAGTGCTTGTGCAACATGAGCCGTCAATAATAGTGCAATGTCCAATGGTACAAGTCGAAGCACAACAAGTAATAATATGCAATGAAGTTTATGCGCAAACTCAATATGTGCAATATAAACATACGACTAATATCATATCATATCTAGCCCTGACGCATAACGCCATGTGGGCGATTCCCCTGTAGATGTTAAATCTACTCACAACTATCCTGGCTAAGTAAATCCAATCACTCCCTTCCCCTTCTTCGCGGCGTCCGAAGTCCCTGCCTGCGCCCCTAAGATCAAAAACAACAATAACAAGTGTATATAATAGCAATCGACTAATAACACGTACAAACTACGTTTGACCGACGCATCAACTCCAAACATACTCTCAAGTGTTCGTCTAGTGGCTAACACGCGTAGCAACACTACGAAACTAACCCAAGAGCAACAGATACATAAAGACACGAACCGTATCGGATAACGTAACGCACATAATCGAAACACTAGAAAAAAGCAAAGTGGTCCCAAATTTTGCTACACAAACAATTTGTAAAAGTTGCACATACCACAAGACCACACACAACCCCAAAGACTCCCACACCAAAACACCACACCCAACTCAACAGTCTGGATGTAAATTACGGCCAGAAGCAATATATTTGCGGCCTCGTTTTTGTGGATGCAGGGTTACCTAGCACGGCAGCAAGGTTTCGGGAGGCATCGTCCATGCCAAATTCAAAAATTTTCCGTTCTAGCTAACCCTAACTAAGAATCGTAAACTAGAAATCGACGAAAAAACAAAAGCAAACACTTTACAATCTAAGTGAGCAAGGAATACAGCCTTTGCAGACCGGTCCTTCACTTCAATAGCTCCGTGTAGTAGTCCCTTTCGCTGCAATCATGAACTCCGGACTCTTGAGATGCTCCCATGAAGAAACAAACAAGCTTGCTTCCATGTCTTCGAGGCCGAAGATGATCTACGTCGAGGAGACACTAACCCAAGCTATCTCTTCACTAATTGTAGAATTAGTGAAGCAAACACCCTATACTAAATGGAAAGTAGTAGAGAATGATAAAGTAGGAAGTGGGCTCACTTTAGATTTCATATTCTCACTCATTTTCTCACATCTCCATTGAAGCCAGAAAGCTTGAGAGGAAGAAGAAGAAGAAGAAGAAGAAGAATCAAGTGATGATGAAAGAATGAATTAGATTAGGTTAGAAATGCAAACATAGTTAGATAATATCATGCCTAACCCTTGTAGAGACTTAACCATAGGCTAGGGTTAAAGATGGGTTAACAAATATCTTAGAAATATCCAAAAGGGTGGACTTAGTCAAAGAAGCATACAAGCTTCTTCCAAAATATCAACCATGACTAATTCCACAATTTTGAATATCTTTAATAATAAACATAAACCCTAATCTAATCCTAGCATGGTTCAAGTCTCATAAACCTTAGAAGCATTTGTAACCTAGCATAATACAAACATGTACACAAATATACATATCACATATATACAATGTGCACAAAGTGAGAAAAAGAAATCATAAGTGAGCTTAATATTAGTTAATGTAATATAATATATCAAATATATAATTATACATTAAATCATTAAATCAACACTTGATTTAATGATCCGGTCATATCTCATATAACCGACTAATATCATGTGTAACAACTTATCGAATCAACACTTGATCCGATAACCCGGCTATATCACATATAACCGACCAATGTCACAAATCGCGAGAATAGAATACGGTATCACATATCGCATTAATCTCGGTCCCGCACATATCACATATGTGCTCCTACTCCATTTTGCTTGAGCCAAGAAACCTCTGGGTAGGACTCTAAAGACTCGTCAATACGCCGGTAGTAGGTGATGATCATATCAAACACCCACAAGCCGCAAGCGTTCTGCTAAACGTAACGGCCACCTTGGTATTGAGCAATCAGAAGATCAACAAGCAAGCTTGTTCGTACTTGTGCCAATCCAGTCAGTAACACTACCGTACAGTCCGGTCTCTTCGTCTGATATGTCGCATATCTCGACTAGGGGTGGTAAACGCCAGACCCCAGTAACTCGATAAGTCATGCCGATATGAGACTCAAAACGGGTCGAGAAACTACTGATAACACTTACCAGTATATCTCTAAAGCAGCCCTGGCCAGGGACTTCCTTTTATAGCCAATCGAGCACAGCGCAACATCAACTCCCAATACCGGGAGAGACGAAACCCTTCCTATCGCTCATTGCCTCCATGTGACTCAGGACTGTACCCAAAAACCACCATTTTGCACGTCCTATTGAACGTGGAAAGGTGGAAATCAAAGCACAGTGGGAATCACACAAGACTCTATGACGATCTCGGGTCGACAAACTAACCTGTACCAGTGTCACCAGAGAACTGCCATCTGACGTGAGGTATAATACCATCTGGGAGTTCTCGGCGAGTCCGTCCAGTGTACCCAGTCTCCACTGAGCACCCGTATATCATCTCTGATGTCAAACACCAATGGATATAGGATCATCCATCGCCCATCTATATAGGTCGAGAAGCTATACGCTAGTCTACTCTGGTATATCGATGTCCCGTCTCGATACACCCATGAGTAGGGACATTTGAAGGATGTACTTAACGACTACACTGTCCCCACTAGTATGATCTGCATCATAGTCCTGGTAGTCAAGTACACATCCTAAGGGCTTTACCAACATGTAATAAAGAGACAATCAGTGTACATGTTAAGATAAAGAGTAACTAGATAGCATACTATCATGTCGAGCAAGAAAGTCCTCCCTATATATGTCCAAGCATCCACTACAATATACATCTCATGTACAGTAATGGCCTCTAGGGCATACATATAACTAACAGTGGAATGGTCTTAGATTTTTATGGTGGGTTCTAGGTCACTACACAAGGTCACTGTGATGGGAACTTTTCCAACAAATACCTGGTTTGATAGCAGATCATCCGAGACCCAAAACTACACTAAAAATACGATATTTACCTGAAACTAAACTTTACGCGTTCTAAACTGAAACGAATATGCTACGCAACACTAAAAAGACCTACTTAACAGATAGAGATCATTACCTAACCACAAAAGCTCAAAGATCCTAGCTTTCCAAGCTCCAAGGCATCCAAGAGGAAAAAACAAGGCTTAAGTTGTGATTTTGGGTAAGATTTTGTGAAGTTTAGTGAAGGTTTAGTGAAGGAAAGATCAAGTGTTCAGTTTGCGGAAGTGAGGAGATGAGAAATAATGAGAAGGAGATAAGTGAGAGAGAATTAAAGAATGAATGATAAAGAGAGAGAGAGAAAGAGAGGTGAGCATAGGGTGAGTGCACCATTGCATTAACTCACCATCAATGCGAGCCATCAAGTCTCCATGACTCAGCTTGCCACCTCCTCTTCAATCTAAAACAAGAAGAAATATCTCACAACAAATATCTAAGGTTTAAGGTTAAGGCAAAGCAAGGATTAGGTTAAGGTTAAGTTGTCGTGGTCACTTAAGCAAGATTACACAAACACACCCTCACATAAACATGCACATGTGTGTGCAAGCCATAACAAATAAAATAAATTATTAATTAAATGTTATAAAATGTGAGGAACCCAAATTGGTAAACTTTTTTACCAAAAACCCGCATTATCGCTTAATTAACACTAATCGCCAAACTAAGGTGTTACATTGATGAGCTGTGGTAGGGAGGAAATCAAAGCACAGTGGGAACCACATAAGACACTATGACGATCTCAGGTCTACAGACTAACCTGTATAAGTGTCACCAGAGAACTGCTATCAGACGATAGGTATAATACCATCTAGGAGTTCTCGGCGAGTCCTGTTTGGTGTACCCATTCTCTAATGAGCACCTGTGTACAATCTTTGATGTTAAACACCAATGGTTATGGGATTAACCGTCGCCCTATACAGGGTCAAGAAACGTACACACTAGTCTACTTTAGAATATCGATGCCCTGTCTTGATATTCCCTCGACTAGGAACTATTAAAGGATATGCTTGTGGACTACCTAAGCCCCACTAGTATGATCTACATCATAGTCCTGGTTGTCAAGTAAAGATCCTAAGGGCTTTATCAACATGTATACAAGATATGAAATACTAGGTAAAACACATCACATGTTAAGATAAAGATAAACCTGATAGTATACTAACATATTTAGCAAAGATTGTTTCTGTACATACATATCCCTAGCATCCTATACAACAAAGCCTATAGGGCATACATATCTGTTGGATATAGTGCCCTCAAAGTCAACTATTGGACCGCAGGTACGTGATTGCAATGATTGAGGCAGGTCCTATACCGATAAAACGGTCTTACTCGAGATGATAGTATGCTATCTGGTTTGTCTTTATCATCAAGATAGAGCCCATAGGATTCATGCTTGACTGCCAGCAGCATGATGGCGATCATATATGTAGGAGCTGGGGTCTATAAGCACATCCTTAAAGTGTCCCTAGTCGTGGGAGTTTCGAGACAGGGCATCGATACTCTAGAGTAGACTAGTGTATACATTCGAGACCCTGACGAGAGGCGGTGGCCGGTCTCACAAGCCATTGGTGTTTATTGATTCACCTAAGATGTATACAGGTGCTCATTGGGTTATGAGTACACCGGACAGGACTCGCCGGGAACTTGCTGGTTGGTATTATACCTAGCGTCAGATAGCAGTTCCCTGGTGACAAGTATATAGGTTAGTTCATCGACCTGAGGTTGTCATTTGTCTCGTGTGAGTTCCCACTGTACTTTGATTTATACCCTACCACGGGTCAAATGAGTCGTGCAAACAGGTATATTTTGGGTACAGTCCCGAGCCACATGGAGGCAGTAAGCAGATCGTCGGGGATTCGTCTCTCCCGGTATTGGGGGTGAGATCGCGCTGTGTTCAGGAGAGCCATTACACGAAATCCCTGGCCAGGGTAATCGAGATTTATTGGAAGGTATTCCAGTAGTATCTCAGGGTGTTCTGGGCTGCTCTCTAACACGACTTATACATCTATTAGGGGTCTGTCGTTTACCAGCCCCCTAGGCCCTATATGCGATACTCATAAGACGAATGGACCGGACTGTACAGATATTGTCACTGTCAGGCTCAGTAGGGTTTTTGGGTGAGTTCGCTCGTCAGCTTCCCTTCCGATCAATACATAGGCAAACGTTACGTACAGCTAGTATCTCTGATGAGCTAGTGGTTATACCCAGTGCCAGTATGTTGATGAGTCATTAGAGTCCCCCACAGACAGTTTTCCAAGTTCGGACGAAACGTTGTAGATGCCGTATGATATTATGGCAGGGTTCGGAAAAAGCACGTGTGTTTTCGCACGTGTCATTTTTCGGGCAGATAATACTAGTGGGCTTTGGTTTAAGCCGGATCCAAGTATTATACTGTGTAGATATAATATCTTTGTCTCAGATGCATTTGTATTCGGTCGTAATACAAATGCAGGTATGTTTATACTGTTACGGGGTTATCCTGAAATTCGTTTCAGGATCGCTTTTGGAAGTTGCCAGTTTCCTATTTTCTATCACCCGTCTTTAACATTCGGTTAAAGACGGATTTATCTTTCCTTCTTTGGGTGAGTCATTGTGTGTGGAAACTTCAAGTTTAGTGACTAGGTTAGTGACTCATTCTTTTGCATTAATGAGTTGATGACTAGGTTTCATGTTTCATGCTTTTACATTTAATGTTATAAGTGAGTCATTCTTGCTTTAATGGTTATGATAAGTATGAATGCTTATGGTCACCAAAACATAGCTCCTACACTCACCTCCCCCCTCTCCTTAAGTGGCCGGCCCCTTGTGGGAAAGGTTGATGGGTTCATTTTAGAGGAAAAAGATGATAGTTTTAGTGTGTGGAAATTTGATAGATACTCATTTCACATTTCCACCCGATCCAAAAGGCAACTTCATTAACCGTTCGTCCATACCTTTGGACGTAACGAGACAAAGTGTTCTACTCATTCTCTACATCAATCTTGGTCATCTCTTTTAGCAAACTTGATGATCGAGTTGCCTCGGTTCAGAGGCGGGAGCCCGTTTAAAGATCCGTCGTTGTGGTGCCACCTGGACGAGAAGACTGGAGATCGAAAAGATCGGAGCAGCCGCAACAAAGCGTGGGATGATGGTTAAAGAGCGAAGGACTCGGATCGTTCGGTATAACAATTCTACCCTCTTTACAGTTTGTTAGTTTAGCTTTAATGGCAGATCCAGCTTATAGTACGCGATAGCGCCAGTTATAAAAGTTTTATTCCGCATTTTGGCGTCTGTTAGACGGCCGGGGCGCTACCGTGCAATTACAGTGGTATCAGAGCCTCACTATTAAGCTATACTAACTTGTGCTAAAGCGTTTAAAATATCGATCGAACCGAATTTCAAAAACTGCAATTTCCATGTTCAAAGTTTCTGTTGATTTTAAATCTGTTCAAAAAATTATTTTAACCATACCAGAAATATAAGCAGGCTTTTTTATGGAAACAGCAGAAAAACGATCCACCAATTCGACCGTACGGCCGCGGATCCGCGGTCAAATCCTAGCTTTGACCGCGGAAGCGCAGCCATCTTGGTGACTTGGTGGGCCATTTTTCTTCTGGGCTTTCATCTTGGGAAATTGTGGTTTCTGGTACTGTTTTTTGGGGCCCAGTTTTTTTTACTGTACAGCAGATGTACGTGGGGCCCACTTCGGGAAGTTTTGTCGATCGAAATTTTAAACTTGTTAGTTTATAATATTTACATTATATCTCCGACCGGGAATGTCATTTGATCGGTAAACCGCGTCTGATTGCTATAGTTCTTTTAGACGGGTTTGTGAACATGAAATTCGCGTTGATGTTCTGTGTTGTGCTGTAATGTTGCGGATTTGTCGTGGTGGATAGAAGTGTGCAATGGCAGTGCTGTTTGGATTTATTTGTACTTTTGATATTGCGGGGCGAGCGTCCGACATGTGGACTGCCGTCACTGCCTGTTTGTATAATATTCTTTTGGGGCACGACCGGGCTGAAGTCGATGTACCCGTTGTATATTTTTATTTCTGTACTAGGTTTACCCCGCGACGGAGTGCACGGATAGCCGGGTTCTGGTGGGCAACGGGTCCGTATCTCATGGCTTTGAGAGGCAGAGGGGCCTTACTCTAGAATTGGCAGACTATTCGCCGCACTCGTAGGGGGTACAGGTTGACCCAAGGAGGGGTGTTCAAGTTACCGGATTCCGTGAAATGCCGGGTGGTCCATTCATTTTGCTGTAGGGGGCTGCCTCGCTTCAGGTTTTGGCGGGTAACTTGCCGCACCCGTAGGGGTCTAGGTTTCATTGCACAGGCTACCCACACGACCAGGGGAACGTCGGGTTTCAGTAGCGGCTCTGTGAAACCCGGGGATCCCAGATTATCTGTATTGTTCTGTGTTGCTTATTACTTTTCTGTAATGTTGCATTTATCACTCCAGGAGCGATTACTGTATATTAGTATATATACTATTAGATGTTGTATATGTTTTACACCCGCGCTAGTCCAGTCCCCGCTCTGTCGTTAGTTAAGTAACCTAACGGGTGATGACGGGACCCAGTGATGAATGCGGATGGCATATACGTACATTTTATTTTTGTTCTTTTCTGGTGTGATTAATTGATGGGATTGCATTGATTCTTATCAATGCAAGGATAAAACAAACCTATATTTGATGTTGTTGGAACAAATTTTAAAAAGAGTTATTACAAAGACGTTTCCTTTTGTTATGCATAGCGGTATTCAGTTAGAATATCCTGCACCTCATTCGACGAGGCAAGGGCCGAGATCCTTTCACCGGGAGTGACCCCTTGGGCAGAAGTTTACGTCAGGGTAATAACTTCAATATAGTTGAGTATAAGTTGCTTTGCTTTGAGGTATTCAGTTAGAATATCCTGCACCTCATTCTACGAGGAAAGAGCCGAGATCACTTCACCGGGAGTGACCTCTTTAGCAAAAGGTTTTCGCCACTATATTTTTTATAAAAAAGCTATCAGGTTCCTTCAACGAGATCAAGTTCATTACGTTAAAGGTTTTTCGCCAAAAACCAGCCGTAATCCTCCGTCTTTTCTTATGGATGGTCAGTAGTATTCAAGCTATGTTTGTTGGCCTACGTCAAGGCATAGTGTTTGGTAGCTGCTGGGTATTCATTTGTTGCATAGATAGATGCATTAGTTTAAGACAGACGTATTGCCTTGTTGCCCTACGTCAAGGGCATGTACGATGACCTAAATTAATCAGGACAACGACGGGTAGAACTTGACATGTGGCTTATGATTTGTTGGCCTACGTCAAGGTCATAAGAGCATGGGATAAAAATTACATCGGGAGTTTCAAACATACAGGAAACTTGCAAAACTTGAGCATACCTTCTGGAGTGTGATAACGTGAGTGGATACCGTCACGTTATCATGCAATGAGAGTTGGATCCCGATTCCCACTGATGAGTTAGTTTACTCTTCGGGTGATCCCGACTAATTCTTCTTTCAGGTTAGGAGGAGAATTTGAGAAAACAGTGGGAGGTTTCCTGATTAGATAAAATGATAACCATTCTGATCTAGGTAAGAGTGCACGCAGAGTGTTTCTTTTCTCTCTCTCTTTGGCAGCGACCTTTGACCGACCCAAGACTATGACTCAGTGACCAAATTGACCGAACCTTCTTAAAATACTGGCTTTTGGATTGTCTAAAGTTGCATAAGTCATTGCCGCTCCATCTTTTACCCTTTGATTTCTCAGAACACCCCGTATTATTACGGATATCCACTTCCATTGGATAGATTCATCGTATGGTTATATACGAACTCGGAGGGATTTCTTCGAGGATGGATCCAGGCTCAGGAGAAATAGAATTGGTTTATTCATTTGTCTTTTATTATCACCTTCTCTCAGGTTGCGAGGGCTCCTTAGTTTAGGAGAGTATACCTATTACGCTTATTGGATAGTCTTATTCCAAACCATAGGCAGGTGCCGACAGGTAGGGAATGAAGAAAACCAATTAGCCTAAGTAGGGTGTACAGAAGGTAATAACTAAAGACAAAATAAAGGGATTAGAAAGAGGGCAAAGTAAATTGCGACTACTAACATTCACGACCAAACCACGTATTTCATTGCCACTCCTACTTCACCTTTAATTTCTTCAGAACAACCCGTATCACTACGAACATCCAATTCCATTGGATAAATCCATCGTATGGTTATATACAAACTCGAAAGATATTTTTTCGAGGATGGATTCTGGTTCAGCAGAAATAGGAATAAGGATTATTCAGTTGTCTTTTATCATCACCTTCTCTCAAGCTGCGAGTACTCCTAGGTTTAGGAGGGTACACCTATTATGCTTACTGGACATTCTTCTTCCAAACCATAGGCTGGAGCCGAACGGTAGGGAAGGAAGAAAACCATTTTAGCCTAACGTTGGTGTACAGAAGGTAACGACTAGAGACAAATAAAGGGAATTGGAGAGATGACAAGGAAATATACCGTTACAGTCATGAATTTGAATAATGGAAAAGGCATTACTATGAATACCCAGATACCCTTTCGAAACATATTCGTGTTTCATTTTCACTGTGTATTATTAATAGAAAACTGATTTCCCAATTTGACCCTTGCTCCAAGGTATGTATTTAACAGGTATAATTCTCACATATGAATGGTTTTACAGATGATGAGTGGGAGTAAATCATTGGGAATTAGGTGATCATCCTCATTATATCGGAATTCGTTGTAATTGGTGATATTTGAGGAAATCTCCTGGGTACAGTTTTCAACCTACGACGCACAGGTTTTGAGTTATTCAACTCAACGGACTTATACAGAGTATTGTATGTTGTCCAATGTCCATCAGGACAAAGGGGTTGGTCCTCGTACTCTGTTCTGTTTACTTATAACTTCTCTAGTTTTTAGACAAGTGTTTTGTAGAAATACAATGTCTAAGTTTTGAGAAGTTGTGGGTATAGGAATAAAGTAGAGAACCAGGTGTCGCAAGTATCGGGATTCTTCAAAGAAATCGAAGATGTAGATTCTTGTGATTGGTATTCAAGTAATGAATTTGAGGAACTTTTTTCTCTTTCAGGTTACTCATAAGTGGATGGATTCCTAAGTTGAGTAATGCTGATTAGCCTCTCTCCATTAAGTTGATATGCACTGGAGACTGCTGCATGATTTGAATCTGGTTCCAATTAAATAAGTGCCAAAGTTTCTTTATTGGATATAGAATGGTTCATATCTTAATGATGTTAGGGTAAGGGGAGTTGTCCAGCTTATGCTTAAAACCAGATACTGGATAACTCAAGGCACGTTTCTGTAATGGCAGTTTGTGGGTTGACCCTAGCTTCGACGAGGGTTGATTTTCTACCATCTGGAAGATCAATAGTGATATTGTTCTTGACTCGCCATAGTTTTAGTAAAAATGGATTTTTTCAGAAAACAGTAGTAGGAGTATGGTAGAACTGGAAGTGATTCCAGAACCGCAAATGATTACGGAAAATTTAATAGGACCTATAATTCAATCAGGTTTGACATTCCAATAGCCACTCCGCAGATATGGTGGGTAACATCAGACACCCGAGAGGTACTCCGGTAGCCTCAAGGACGGTGACAGGGAGGTTCTTGTTTACCCAGACTTGACACTACTGTTGTTCCTGGCTATGAGACCCAGCAGGAGGATAAGTATAGCGTCGTTCTAAACTAGCTTTAGAAGTGAACGTATATATTATTCTGTCAGAGGGTTGTCGTAGTCACTGGGAGCAACGGAAGCATAGTTGGCAAGAAGCTTATGTCTATTTATAGGCTTGAGCAGATAAAGAGGAGATAGATCATCTAATTTTGATATGACAGTCATGGTTTTGACTTCATCAGAATAGGGGATGGATCTGTTAAGAAGGTAGTAGGGTGTGATGTCCTGGTATTTGGATGACATACACAGAGAAGGAAGTAAATTCCTATACTACGATCGGTTGTACTGTGGTCGTCACACAGTTGTTTCTTCACACAGGATATGGATATAATATTTAACATTCAGGTTACTAGATCTATGGTTTTAAATCTAGATTTGGGTAGTTTCCCAATATATGTACTTTGACTGTATTCTAAAACTATTTAGAATAGATGACTCCTGGCATGGTGGTGTACCTGCAGGTGATGGAGTCACCCTCTCTAAAGGTGTCTTACAGACTAAAGGGGAGAGGGATATGCATGATTGACAGATCACTTGCTTAGGCAATTAAGTCAATTGTGAGATGTCAAGTACCACACCAGATGTCGTTTTTGCACTCGATGCGATAAGTTTATATTAATCCAATCCTGAAGAAACATAAAGAAACAGTTTTAGAACATAAGTGCATGTTCTACGGATTTGATTGCGGCAGCCTCCTTAGGGGAGACAGTTATCATTCCAGGCTTCAAAAGTGACTTGGATGACAGAGTGATTGTCAGAATTATAGTTTTCTCTCAGACGAGGGACGGTATTATGGACAGGTGGTCCAAGAGGATACTGTGGGAGGCATGGTGCTGGATACTGATTAGGTTCAGTTATTGATACAGTTTGGATTTGGAGTTCATTTATGAACTAGGTCCCATCAGATATCCTAACATATTCTAGGACAGATATTATTCGAGAGATGGCTTTCTCCGCGAACTTGAGATTAAGAGAGACATAGAAAGAAACATCAGGGCGGATCCACTCACTGAGGCTATTTCTCGAATACAATAGTTTTACAAACGAGCTTTGTGAAACTGATTAGTAGAGGAGTTGGATGTTCGGTATCACACGGGCTGTGAGTATGCGACATCGCAATAATTAGCCTTAAGTGCAAGTGGGAGATTGTTGGATATAGTGCCCTTAAAGTCAATTATTGGATCGCAGATACGTGATTGCAATGATTGAGGCAGGACCTATACCGATAAAACAGTCTTAATCGAGATGATAGTATGCTATCTGGTTTGTCTTTATCATCATGATAGAGCCCATAGGATTCATGCTTGACTGCCAGCAGTATGATGGCGATCATATATGTGGGAGCTGGGGTCTATAAGCACATCCTTAAAGTGTCCCTAGTCGTGGGAGTTTCGAGACAGGGCATCGATACTCCAGAGTAGACTAGTGTATACATTCGAGACCCCGACGAGGGGCGGTGGCCGGTCTCACAAGCCATTGGTGTTAGTTGATTCACTTAAGATGTATACAGGTCCTCATTGGGTTATGAGTACACCGGACAGGACTCGCCGGGAACTTGCTGGTTGGTATTATACCTAGCGTCAGATAGCAGTTCCCTGGTGACATGTGTACAGGTTAGTTCATCGACCTGAGGTCGTCATTTGTCTCGTGTGAGTTCCCACTGTACTTTGATTTATACCCTACCACGGGTCAAAGGAGTCGTGCAAACAGGTATATTTTGGGTACAGTCCCGAGCCACATGGAGGCAGTGAGCAGATCGTCGGGGATTCGTCTCTTCCGGTATTGGGGGTGAGATCGCGCTGTGTTTAGGAGAGCCATTACACGAAATCCCTGGCCAGGGTAATCGAGATTTACTGGAAGGTATTCCAGTAGTATCTCAGGGTGTTCTGGGTTGCTCTCTGACACGACTTATACAGCTATTAGGGGTCTGTCGTTTACCATCCCCCTAGGCCCTGTATGCGATACCCATAAGACGAATGGACCGGACTGTATAGATATTGTCACTGTCAGGCTCAGTAGGGTTTCTGGATGAGTTCGCTCGTCAGCTTCCCTTCCGATCAATTGTCACGACCCGAAAGAGCACGTGACTGGCCCTTGAACCATATGAAGTCTATAGGACCCCATCTGATCCAAGTAAGCCAAAAGCCCGAAAATCTAAAACCATTTAAAGGGGTAAATAGGGAAAAAATGGTTTTAAGAAGTAAGAAATCATGTTCCGAAAATCAAAGTTTTTAAATAACTAAGCCGAATATGTATTTTTAAAATGTGTAACCTTTCCTAAAAATTTCGGCAGAGTTTCCTTTGTAAAAACTGGCCCCGAACGGGGTACAACAAGAATAATATATATAAAATGATAAAAGGCATCCCCAAGCGGGAGCTAGCTCTTCGTCAATCGACGGTCACAACCACGCAAGTAATGATAATATACAACGCCAAAGGGCGAGGATCAAAACCCAAAAAGAACTCGAAACAGCCAGAAAACCGTAATACTACAAGCGCGACTCTAAGGTCGAAATAATACAACACTGATTTCTAAGTCTGAAACAATATACAAGTTTTGGTTGATGGAATTCTAGATACAATGAATAATACATGAACAATGGCGGTTCTGATACAAAAGAACCCACCTACCCAAGCAAGTCACCCATAAGGAAGCAGTGTGCCAGAAATGCCGCTATGCAATCTGTACGGCAAAACCTGCAAGAACTGTGGCACAACGGGGGTGAGTTGCCAACTCGTGAATAGAAAAATATCTACAAGCAGAGATCAAATGCATGACCCATCCTAGGTCAATACGATCAGATATAAATAAACCTCAATATGAATAAAGCTGAAGCATGCTAAACTGGCAATGTAATCTCTATACATGAGTGTTGTGCCAAGTGCTCGTGCTAGTGCCTCAGGTAATAGCATATCATGAATGTGAGGTATGATCAATATAATCAAATCTGCATATACGTGGATCCCGTCCACTCGTCACCCAATGACAATAACCATCATGCATGCAAATATCATCAGCATATGCATGGAAAATATGAGGATATAAACCACCTGTGTCCCTCGCGACACGTCAAAATCATGGAACCGGAGTGCCCAGCATCGGCACTCGAAAACATCATGAAAACTGTGCCCAGCATCGGCACGTAAATCCTCATATATCGGGCTCCGTCAGTCCGGATCGGCCCACGGGCTCTGTCTGCGGTATCGGCCCTCGGCCCCGGCAGTACGCCCATATCCATCTATCGACTCTGGTCGGTATCCTCCGGATAACCGCCAGGTCCAACTAATCACCGATAGGTACTCGCCACCTTGCCAGGCTCATCGTCTACTCCACGAAAAAGATTTCTTGCCCCGGGGAACCATACCGGGTCCACCATGTACCCGCAATCGGCCTCATCCGCCTTCTCGAATCGGGTTTCACATGTCGCTCTCAGCACCGAGAAAACACATGGTAGACGCACTGAAATATCATATCAAGGGTAACCGGGTTTTAAAACAATTCCATATTTTCTTTTTGAAACACCCACGGTTCCCAAAACCAGAAATATCATGGAAATAACATATCTCAATGTGTATAATCAGAAAGCATGACGTATGCGACATGTAAAGAAATGTAAGCAACATACACTGAATGCAACAGTACTACAGTGTAGTGACATGGCAATTATCGATGATGAAGTGTGTGAGCCGGCAACCAAGTGTACGTGGAACATACGCATCATCGATAATTGTGCTGGTGTCCTAGCAGCATGACTGAAATATATCAACAATATAAGCGATGCAATGCAAACAGCATGAATATGCGGAATCGAATAATCAACGCAACAGTAGAGAACCTGCCTCAATGGATAAATCCTGCAACCTTTCCTTTTGAAATAAGACGAATCAGTGCTTTTGGTAAAATAAGGGCTACGATATTTTAAGAAAAGATGCGTCATTTGAAAATACCCGTATAAACCCTTCTGCCTATCTTTAAAATATCCCCGATTCGTTAGTTTTGAAATAGGTATGACTCGGGTCAATCTAATGTCTACTAAGTAATCTAAACAGGAGGGGTATGAAACCACCTACATCTGAGTCAACATACACATATATATACAATAGTCGGTGATCTCGCCTCAATAGTATCACGTATGATACGGTATATCATATAACATCCTCGAGTCATGAGTGCGGATCTAACATCAATGTAAAGCTCGTATGGTAAATCGTCGTACGGCATCCCAATAGCTGGGTACGGGTCAATATCACATTCATCTCACCACATATCAGGTATCTCTACCATCATATCACACAATCTAGGGTACAAATCTAAGTCTAGTACCATCGACACCATCTATATAAAAATGGATGCGGGGTAAAACACATGCCCAAGGCCCTGCCAAAACCACCATGTCGCATCTCAAATACAAACTCTGTCATATCGCCGAATCTCACGACCTCAAGTCAAACTCATCAACTCATCTCAATCCCTTATATGAACACATAGTCCCATACCCATGTGTAGATATACACCTCCAAATACGCACAGATAAATGAAAGAATGCATGCAAGTATATGTGTATGTGTATGTGTGGGTGCAACCACTACTTTAGGGTTTCGCACTATACTAAACCAATACATCCTTATCACCAATAATACCATTATTACCATCAATAATCCTAACAACACATAATAAATATATGTGTGTATACGTATTCGTATACATCACCACGGACTGCGGGGGTGCTATACGCCATCCACCCGACTTCTCCCCCGTAGATATAAATCTACCCACCTTGCTTCTCGTGTGCCAATGCTGATGTCGCTATCTTCATCTTCTTTGCCTCAACATCACGTAGGGTACCTACAAATATATCACAACGCTAAAGCACATGAAAATCACATCGGAAACCAAAATAGCACACGCTACTCACATAGGTAAAAACCTATCGTCTCGCATGTAAACACGTTCAATATCCGCTTGTCGTTGACGTCCAAACGCCACACGACAGGAACGAAACACCAAATACCAAAATCCATGCTAAAACAAGTCGTAAATCATACGCCAACTCAAGCAAATCAACCCAGATTTTACCCTAACTGGAATCAGTCAAAACTAGACATACCCAGGGTCAAGAATAGAGGAAATAGGGCCATGCACCAAAATCGAGACGGTTTCCTCCTGCTCTGGCCGCAAATTGCGGCCAGAAGGAATAAATTGGCGGCCTCACTTTGGAGTTGGGGGCTAGGGTTTGGTGTGGTGGTTCCATGGTGCCTGCACATCTCACTGTCAACTCAGTTTCATTTTTGGGGTCTCGGGGTGATAGCAGATTACACAAAACACTCCCAGATTTACAGTTTTCCCCGATATCGATTCCGTAATTCCGTATTCTGGTTTCAATTTCAGGTTTGGGTCTAAACTAACATCACACCAGGGTTTCTAAGGTCACCACCATCCTCAAATTCATCTTTGATTTCAGTTTTACCCTAAACCCTAACTTGAATTCTCCAAAGTCCACAAAACGACACAATATCGATATGAAACTAGAATTGATGCACAAGGAAATTGAAATACTACATGAGGGTGCAGAAATTACCTCCTTTGGCAACTCAAGAAAATTCTGGAGTTGCTCAAAGTTCTCCAAATCCAATCTTGCTAGGTTCAATGTGTAGCTAGTGAGCTCGGGAACACTTTTTGTGAAGTGGGAATAGGGTTTTGGCTTTGTTTTCATGGTGGATCTAGGGTTTTTGTGAAGAGGGAGAGTGAGGGAGAGGGAGGAGCAGCAGCTCAAGTGAAAGAGGGGAGAGAAAATGAGAAGGGAAATGATGGGGTATGGTTCAAAAAGGTGAAGGTTGACTTGGTCCCTTTCTCTCTCTCATCATGAAACCTTTTCTTTTCTTTTCTTCACTAAACTCTTCTCACTTGAATAGTAGACCCAAAAGAAAAGCCATGGTAGAAATGCACAAGCAACACAAGTGTAGAAAATGATATGTGCACATTTTTGCACAAAAAGCTAAAAATCCAATTAGCGATTTTTAATCGCGATTAGCACTATATTAGCATATAACTAATCTTAAAAACTTTAAAATGGCATAATTCCATAAAAATACCCTATTTGTGAATTTTCCATAATTTTTCCCCATTTAATTGTATTTAATTATACCCGAATATTAAAATATTCATTAAAATAATATTAAATTATAAAAATTCCCGAAAATAATATTTTATTATTTTGGAAACATTACATCAATACATAGGCAAACGTTACGTACAGCTAGTATCTCTGACGAGCTAGTGGTTATACCCAGTGCCAGTATGTTGATGAGTCATTAGAGTCCCCCACAGACAGTTTCCCAAGTTCGGGCGAAACGTTGTAGATGCCGTATGATATTATGGTAGGGTTCGAAAAAAGCACGTGCGTTTTCGCACGTGTCATTTTTCGGACAGATAATACTGGTGGGCTTTGGTTTAAGCCGGATCCAAGTATTATACTGTGTAGATATAATATCTTTGTCTCAGATGCATTTGTATTCGGTCGTAATACAAATACGGGTATGTTTATACAGTTACAGGGTTGTCCTGAAATTCGTTTCAGGATCACTTTTGGAAGTTGCCAGTTTCCTATTTTCTATCACCCGTCTTTAACATTCGGTTAAAGACGGATTTATCTTTCCTTCTTTGGGTGAGTCATTGTGTGTGGAAGCTTCAAGTTTAGTGACTAGGTTAGTGACTCATTCTTTTGCATCAATGAGTTGATGACTAGGTTTCATGATTTATGCTTTTACATTTAATGTTATAAGTGAGTCATTCTTGCTTTAATGGTTATGATAAGTATGAATGCTTATGGTCACCAAAACATAGCTCCTACACTCACCTCCCCCTCTCTTTAAGTGGCCGGCCCCTTGTGGGAAAGGTTGATGGATTCATTTTAGAGGAAAAAGATGATAGTTTTAGTGTATGGAAATTTGATAGATACTCATTTCACATTTCCACCCGATCCAAAAGGCAACTTCATTAACCGTTCGTCCATAGCTTTGGACGTAACGAGACAAAGTGTTCTACTCATTCTCTATATCAATCTTGGTCATCTCTTTTAGCAAACTTGATGATCGAGTTTCCTCGGTTCAGAGGCGGGAGCCCGTTTAAAGATCCGTCGACGTGGTGCCACCTGGACGAGAAGACTGGAGATCGAGAAGATCGGAGCAGCCGGAACAAAGCGTGGGATGATGGTTAAAGACCGAAGGACTCGGATCGTTCGGTATAACAATTCTACCCTCTTTACAGTTTGTTAGTTTAGTTTTAATGGCAGATCCGGGTTATAGTACGCGATAGCGCCAGTTGTAAAAGTTTTGTTCCGCATTTTGGCGTCTGTTAGACGGCCGGGGCGCTACCGTGCACTTACAATATCCAACAACAACTGGTGTCGTGGATCTGGATAATGGAAGAGGTATTACATGGAATACCCAGCCACCCTATCGAAAAATTAGCATGTTTCAGTTTTCCTGTGCAGTAGTTATTGAAAACTACTTTCCTAATTACATTCTGACTCAAGGGTATGTTTATACCGGTTGAGATTCTCATATCTGTATGGCGTTACAGATGATAAGTGGGAGTAGAATATTAAGAATTGGGTGATAAGATCTTGAATATTAGAGTTTATTGTAATTGTTGATGTTCGAGAAAATCACATGGGTTTGCCTATTGGCGATTTGTTGGTTTTGAATATCCGTTGTTATGTACCAATTTGAAACTGATATATCTATACGTTTATTTCATAAAGTGAGATATAACTTTTTGAAATTATGTTTACAACATTTACCTTTATCAGTGATGATTAGGTAAGGTGCATTCAATAATGGTGTAATTTTTCTTAACCAAAATACAGTTTTCAACTTACGACACGTAGAGTTTGAGTTAGTAAACTTAGAGGACTTATATAAAATATTATATGTTGTCCAGTGTCCAGTAGGACAAAGGGTTGGTACTCGTACTATATTCCATTTACTTATAATTTCTCTTGTTCTTGGCACGCATTTATGAAAGGTCAAAAAGTTAGAGAAATTTTTAGGTATAAGAATAAATTAGAGAACTATACGTTGCAAGTATCAGGATTGTTCGTGGTGATCGAAGATGTAGATACTTCTGCTAGGTATTCCATAATAGTAATGTTGAGAATATTGTTTCTCAGACAGATTACTCATCTGTGGGTGCGCTCCTTGATGAGTAATGTTGTAAGGGTCCTCCCCCTTTAAGTGGTTGTGCACTGGAAACAGCCGCATACTCTTTGAATATGGTTCCATCTAAATTAGTGCATCAGGTTCTATATGAATGTAGAATGGTTCATATCTTAATGATGTTAAGGTATATGGAGTTGTCCGGCTTATGTTTAAAAACAGAATTCGGATAAACTCAAGGCACGTTTCAGTAATGGTAGTTTGTGGGTTATCCCGGGCATAGACGAGAGTTAACATTCTATCATTTGCAAGATCAAATTTGTTTTGATCTTGACTCACCATAATTTTTAGTAAAATGTATTCTTTTCAGAAGACTTTTGTGGGAGTCGGTGGAACTGGAAGTGATTCCAAAACTACAAACGGTTATTGAAAATTTAGTCGAACCTAAACATTCAATTGATTCGACAATCCGTAAGTCACTCCGCAGATTTAGTGGGTAAGCTCATCCACCCGAGAGGTACTTTGGTTTCCTCATAGACGGTGACAGGGAGGTTTGCATCATGGTATGATAATCCAAGTTTTCCACTGGTTCTCTTGACTATGAGACCTGGCAGGTGGATGACTATAACGTCGTTCTAAATGGACTTTTAGAAGTACACATGTATATGAGTCTGCCAAAGGGTTGTTATAGTCAGTGGGAGCAGCGGAAGCGTCGTGGGCAACTTACTTATGTCTATTTATAGACTGAAAGTATGTCTTAGCATCTCTACTAGATTTCAATGAGCATCAAATATGCAATTTTAAAAATTTAGAGGTCTAAGTATACTAAACAAGAATCGAACTAGAGAATTATGGTTTTTAAAGTTAAGCACACAACTTCTAAACTAAGTTGAAAGAGTCTACAATATTTGTATTCTAGTCCTTCACTTCTAAAGCTCTAAATAGTAGTCCGTAGAACTCTTCTTTGACTCCACTTGAAGGATGGAACGAGCTTGCTTGTAGTCTTCGTCGTCGAAAATGATCCACCTAGAGGCAACTCACACTCAAGGTCTTGGTTCACTAATCAAGCTATTAGTGAAGTTAACAACCTAAACTAAATGGCTAGAGTAGTGTTGGTTGATGAAATAGGAATTTTGCTCACTAGAAATATTTCTTTTTCTTTTTCTCGCCGTAGAATAATTAGTGAAGAGATGAAGAAGAACTTGGAAGTGAGAATGAACCATTAGGCAAAAGATGAGACGAGATGAGATGAGAATGATAAATATCTATGAATAATCCAAGAATTGAAGATGAGTCATGGCATCTCAATGCTTCTTCAAGCATCCAAAGCTATGACTCGTTCTTCTCTTCTTTTAATTCACAAATGTTTTTCATTATGTATACTCAAATGTGATTCTCACACATCCTAATTCTATATATCATCAACCATGATACAATATGTGTCTGTATTAACTAATATTAAGCTCACTTATGATTTTCTTCTCTTTACTATATAATAATAATAATAATAATAGTAATAAAGAGAAGAAAATCTTAAGTGAGCGTAATATTTGTTAATATATATATATATATATATATCAAATTATTAAATCAGCACTCGATTCAATAATCTGGTTATATCATATTTAACCCGGCTAATATCAAATATATATATACACACATACATACATACATACATACATACATATATATATATCAAATCATTAAATCAACAATTGATTCAATAATCCGGTTATATCATATATAACCGGCTAATATTTAATATTAGTTAATATACATACATACATACATACATACATACATACATATATATATATAAAATTATTAAATTAACACTTGATTCAATAATCCGGTTATATCATATATAACCCGGTTAATATCAAATATATATATATATATATATATATATATCAAATCATTGAATCAACATTTGATTCAATAATCCGGTTATATCATATATAACCCGGCTGATATCCAAAAACGCTAGATTAGAATACGGTATCATATACTCGTATTTAATCAATCTTCCGCACATATCTCCATACGTGCCCTAATTCGTTTCGCTTGAGATAGGAAACCTCTATGTGGGACTCTAAAGACTCGCCAATACGCGAGCAGTAGGTAATGATCACATCAAAGACCTACAAGCCATCAGCGGTACTAACTGGTCATAACGGCTATCCAGGTATTGAACGAATAAAAGATCAACAAGCAAACTTGTTCAAACTCCCGTAGAGCCTATAAACAACACTTACCGTACAGTCCGGTCTTTTCGTCTGATAAGTCACATATCGAGTCTGGGGTGGAATCGTCAGACCTAAATAACTTGATAAGTCATGCCGATATGTGGCCTATAACCTTTCGAGAAACTACTGATAACAGTTATCAGTAAATCTCATCATCCCTGGCCAGGGACTTGCTGTTATAGCCAATTTATCACAGTGCAACATCAACTCCCAATAACGGGAGAGACAAAACCTCTCCTATCGTTCACTGCCACCATGTGACTCGGGACTGTACAAAAAAACCATCTGTTTGCATGACTCATTTGAGCCGTGGTAGGGAGGAAATCAAAGCACAGTGGGAACCACATGTTCATATCAGAATTTTGCACTTTTATACCGTCCATTCTTGATCACATTGCATATAGGTAGGTAATTTTGATCCGTGTTTGCTACATAATTACAGGTTACAGGTTTTCAGCTCAAAACAATGAAAATCAAGAGAAGTCATGAAAAATTCAGGACAACTGCCAACAACAGATAAAAATACGGGTTTCCGCTCGCCATCCGTCAGGTGCTGCCTACCAGTTCGAGAGACAAATGTCAATTAAGGGTCATTCATGTACAAAGCACGAGAGAGGCAGCACAAGAATCAATTTGATAACGCGGAGCTCAAGAAAATCAAGGAAAAAGTCCACATTTTTCATCTTTTTGGACTGTTGAGAATCTGGGAGAAAAATGGAATGATTCTGAAAAACCAAGTGTACTGAACAGAGAAGAAAAGCAACATGGAATACCCCAGAAAAAACGAGACAGAAACTCACCCAAAGCGTCGCGGAACTGCGACCGATTTAGCATTTATGCGGTGGTTCCGCGGCCGAGTCAACTCGGAGTCAGGAGATATTTTTAGGGTAGTTTTGCAATTGTGTAAGGGCTCAGATTTTAGCCCTAGGGTTTTATCTATCTGCCTATAAATAGCCCAGTTTCAAGACAAGTGATGATGCTTATTTCTTTTATTTGGATTTAGTCTAGTTAAGTTTGTAACTTCTCTTCCTTCTCCATCTTTCCTCCATTAATATTGTAGTGAGCTTTTGAGTGAATGATGAATAAAGGAAAGTTCTTTTCATATGCATGTCTTATAATTTAGTTCTTATATTTGTTGCTTGTAATTCTCTTTGTTAAGTAGTTGTTTGTTTGTTTGTTTGTTCTTCTTCTATTTTCTTTTTGCAACCATGATGCTTAACTGTGATCCTTGCCTAAGTGAGGTCCCAAATAGCTAGTTGTAATTTTCTACCTCATTTCTTTCATTTTCTTTGTTTTTTTTATTTTCTTTTTCTTTTATAATGGGTGAGTAGTTTCTCACTTATTGGGGTCACGTGGGATCATGTAAGGCACCCCAAAAATAGGGTTTATTCCATTTCCTCTTTTATAAGTGCTGAGCACTTCTCAGGGGTCACGTGGGGCCACATGAGGCGCTCCAAAAATAGGGTTTATCTCCTTTTCTTTTTTATAAGTGTTGAGCATTTCTCAGGGGTCACGCGGCTAGATCTCAGTCTTTCCCTTTTTGTTCCTCAAAGGTGCTCACGTGGGAACACGTGAGCTTTTATGTAGCGTTTAAACGGTAATGAATCATCAGGCTGTTCTTCTATAGTTTTGAGAAATCAAGTTCTCCTTTGTTCTTTGCAGGGATTAATTTCTTTTTAAAGGGTTAAACCCTAGTTTTAGAGGAATTAAATTCCCATATGTTTTGTAAGAGTTAAACTCTTTTGGACTCAGTTCTTTCCCTTAGGTTTTGGATCTGTATGACAGAATCTCCCTGATGAGAATTAAATTCTCAACTTGTGGGGAGAACCGCTCCGCAGATCTTAACCAGAGAAAGAACTAAGTTCTTTTGAGAAGAGTTAAACTCTTAGTTTGAGAATTAAATTCTCTTTTTTGTGAGAGCTTTTGGGAGAGGTTCCTCTTCTTTAGAGAATTAAATTCTCTCTCTATTTTTCTTCCCCTCTCCCTCTGTGTGTTTTTTCTCATCTCCTTGCTCCTATTTATATGAAAAGAAAAAGAATCAATTTGTTAAGAAAATTCCTCATTAAGAGATCATGATTGATTTCAGGATCTTTTAGATTAATCGGTGAATTTTATTCACCGTTGGATTTTTTATTCAAAGGCTCTCTGTTTAACAGAGAAGATTTCTTATTTGTTTAACGAGATTATGAATATTTTGTTAGTTTTAATAAGATTAGAATTTTATTCTATCAAATCATTTTAGTTTAATAAGATCAGAAATATATTTTCTTAATATGGATATCTTGTTAACGTAGAATTTTATTTTTGTTATAAGATTAGGAAAATATTTTCCTATAATTGATTTTTATTCTATCATATGATCACCGCTTGATCTTTGATCCAAGGGTCCTCTGTTTAACAGAGAAGATCTTTCTAGTTTAAGGAAGATCAAGAAAATATTTCCCAAATGGAATTTAATTCTAGAATTTGATAGCAACATTATAAATTGGGGTGCTTACTTGCTTTGCATGTGAGTGGCAAGAGAACTCATGTGTTTAACACGTGACCCCTGTTGTGGGTTTTGGCTTGTTTATGTTCAGCGCTCATATGCTTTGCATATGAGCGCTCACGTGTTTTACATGTGAGGCCTGTTTGGCCATTAATTATTTTATTCAGCGTTCATACGCTTTGCATATGAGCGCTCACGTGTTTTACACGTGAGGCCTGTTTTGAGGACTCCCCCCTTTTTTATAAGGGAACAAGTAGCTCTTGGCCGAAAATTTTGGCGGGGAACAAATGCCCCCCACTACTTTGTCCACGTAAGCATGTACGTGGGTGAAGTAGTGCAAAGTAATGTGTGACCGTAGAATTGATGGCTTAGGATACATGTTTAGGGTCCTTGTAGCCTGAGAATTTTTCCATCTTCATGAGCCGTAAGGGTCTCAAGAAGGTTTTTCTCCCTACAAGTCGAGAGGATCTCGTAGGTGCAAATTCTCCCAGGAAATCGTGAGGATTTCTAAGTATTCATCGCCTCCGTGAGTCGTAGGCATCTCACTCGGGTATCTTCCTTACGAATTGTGAGGACCCGTAGGTAGCTTCTTTATTTCAATGGCGAATGTGGCTTTGGCAAATGTGGCCCGTAGATAGTCCACCTTGACCTCCTTGTAGAGCAGCGATGGCTTAGAAAACAGGTTCAGATCTGTCGCCTAAGACTTTTTGTCACGCCCCGCTTCCCAGAGTGCGCTAAGATAGGCACGTGACAGAGCCAACCATGCAACCTGTGGATAGGAAATATCCCTCCACAGTCACATTACGGCTGTAGAGATATCAAGAACAGTAAAATAATAAACAACTATCTAATACATGTCCTTGAGCCAGAATAACGAGTCAAGAATAAAAATAATGCGGAAGCAAAAAGATCTAATACAATAATAAACTGGAATGTACGTCTCATAATGCGGGCTCACATCAGGAATGAAAATACTGAAAGGAAACTAAACTAAACTAATAACAGGTCCTCACCGCTCGGCCTGTTGATCAAAATACTCCTGGACAGCCTGCGATAAAGATAAGGGATCTGGGCCATGCAAAACCCAAACGTCGGTGCGTCAAAATATCAATAATTCTAAGCAAGCAGGATGTGATGAAATATGCAGGTATGAAGTATGAACAATAACAAGTCATTAGTAGCAAGTAAACCGTAACATGAATATAGATCAGTGAACAAGATATAAACAGGTGAAGTGCAATGTGTAGTCTAAACTGTGCTATAGGGTTATCTACTCTAAATTTATTCGAAATCAATTAATGTAATCCTTATCATAACCCATTAGTCTATACTCTGTTCATTCCCCACGGGACCACGGTAAAATGATGTAATAGACTGTGAGTCTATGTCCCGTTCATTCCCCACGGGACCACGGTAAAATGATATAATAGCACTTTGAGTTACGTTCAGCTACATTCTTGATTTTCCTATACCCCAAAGTTATGTGAGTAAATCAGGTATTTATAAATCTAAGACTAATGCCAACACAGGATCAAGCAGGAACAGGTTTGTCTATACAGACAACAGGATATGTCCATCGGGACAACATGTCAGGATTGTCGGCATTATAAACAGGATCAGGTAACATGTCAAGTAGTGATATATCAGGTCATGTCAGGTAGTGTACATGTATCAAGTCATGTCAAGTTGTGGTGTATCAGGTATCAAGTCAAGCAGTAGTATATTAGGTCATGACAGGTAGTGCACATGTGTCAAGCGGATGCTCATACTAAAACTGTAGCAAGTACGGATGCACGGTAAAGCATGGATGCACAAATATTTTGTCAGAGGTTACATCATGACTATGTAGGATGCACAATTATCAAGCATGGTGCACTAATACAACAGTAACATGAAATAATATGGTCTCGGCGTACAACTAGATATGTAATAAACCGTACGGATACAGACGGATACTATAAAACTATAAATCGGTAAAATTTGCTGAATATTAAAACACAAGCACTGTTATTTATTAAATAGATATTGATATAATAATATTAACATGGATAACATATTCAAACCGATTAATAACTATAAAAGTGGTATTGATTAACCATGCACAAGAAAGTTCCGTTCAGAAATTCAGCGTCACTCTGATTTGTAAAATAGCTTAAAAATAACAAACGTTCTCCAAAAGGAACGTGTCTTATACCAAAACAAAGATAATTCAATAAGGTTTTTATTTTTATAAGTATAAGCATCTCAGGTTGTTGCTACAAAAAACTATGAACATTCGAAGTTGAAAGTTTGCTGCTGGAATTTCCCTGGACAACAGTTTAGATATATTTTCATTTGCATTTTACATTATTTAAACAATTTATTTTGCAAGTTAATATTTTATAGAGTTATAGAATTCTGAGTTAGATTCGTAACGAACTAAAGAACGTATCCTAATGATTTTTCTATGATTTATAATGAATTTTATAAGGTAAGGTGTACAGTAAATTTCAGATTTGTCGTATCCGCTTTTCAGCGACGTTTCATGTGTAAACTATAATATTTTCAAATGTATAACATTACAAAATGCAGATTATAAACTAATTAAAGATAATAATAAGAAATATTACGACGATATATATTTTAAATGATATGGATGCAAACGGGTATCACATAATCGTAAAATGATAAACTAACAAGTGCGGAACATATAACTAAACAATATGAAATGTAACTATTTAATTTGATGCAGTATATGATAGTATAGTATGTAACAAGATAAGTTTTCATGACCTAGATCTGAAATGATATGAATGGATGCAAACGGAACATCGAAAAGTTATAAAATTAAACATGGGGTGCATGATTTTAAATACAGGTATTCCATTTGTTAAAATAGATGCGTCTAAAGTAATGTAGCATGTAATTAAGATTGGTTTGCATGCCTTAGATCTGAAATGCACTATACAAATATAAACGGAACGTCGAAAGGCTGTAATATGAAACATGGGATGCTCGATTTAAAATACAGGTGTGGTATTTATTTAAATAGGTATATAATGAGTTATATAGCATGTAGCAAGATTAACTTGCCTAGACGGAATAAGAACGGTTGTGTAGGGAACGTCCTTCGTCGGCGAAATATCGCGACGCGCGCACGGTACACGGAACGGTTCCAAACAACGCAGGAGGGTGATCACGCAAGTCAGGTACGTTCACTGGATCACTCGGATTGTCAGCGACGGGCACGGCTCCGGCGGTGATCACCGGAATCAAGAAACAAGATCAAGAAAAAGAAATAAGAAAGAAGAAGAAGTAAGAAGAAGAGGCTTTGTATTAAATAAGGAAATAAATAAATAAATAAAATAGATATAAATATATATGCAGAGGAGAGAGAGAGAAAGGGGTTGTTAGTTTGTTAGGAAATTAGTTTAGATTTAAATTTAAAAAATCTTTTATTAGTTATCTAAATTTTAATTTGTATCAATTTATAAAATTAATATTATATAAATAAAATTTGATATTCTGATAAATACAAACATAGTCCAAAACATGCCCAGGTCGGGTCTAAAATTAAGTTTTAAAATACGAAAAATATACATGTCGAACAAAATTAAAGTTGGATATCCGGGTAACGAAAAATGCTTACCCCCAAGAACAGATACACGCATGTGCACGTAGTCATCCAAACAAGTCTGTTTCACTGAACGGGACGAGAACAAGATGCGCGAATGCTACCACAGGGTTAGGGGTATCATGCAGGCCATGCAATATATTTTTAAAATATTTTATGTGGCTTAAAATATTATATTAAAATGCAGATGCTAGATAAAATGCGAGTATGCAATGTACAAATAAATGAAAGTGAACGAGTCTATGTAATAGGTCAGGATAAATCATAAACATGAATCAAGACTGGTTTCAAGCATGCGGGTCGGGTCGGATACAAATACAAATGTCAAATATACTATTCGCACCCAAAACACAATAAATCAAGAAAATACCATAAATAAAGAATACTAGAATTGGTATAAATGAACTAGGGTGTTACATTATACCCAACTACAAAAAGAATTTCGTCCTCGAAATTCCCAAAACAAGAAAAGATGAACAATCAAGAATCTACAATAACAGCTGTGGAAACTTTTGTCGAATCTCGTGTTCTCGTTCCCAAGTCGATTCTCCGTGCGAGCAATTTCCCCAAGAAACAAGTACGAGAGGGATAACCTTGTTATTAAGGACCTTTTCTCTTCGATTAACAATCGACATCGGTCGTTCCTCAAAGGTCAAATCCTCTCTTACGGTCAGCTCCGAATGATCCAGCACGTATGTTTCATCTCGAACATACTTACGGAGTTGAGATACATGAAACACGTCATGAACATTCGCCAAAGATTGTGGTAACGCCAATCGATAAGCCACTTCTCCAACACGCTCCATAATCTCGAAAGGCCCCACGAATCGAGGACTAAGCCTGCCTCGACTCCCAAAACGAATCACTCATCTAGTCGGTGATATCTTCAAGAATACCAGATCACCAGCCGTGAACTCTAGAGGTCTTCTCGATGTGTCGGCCTAACTCTTCTGTCGATCTTGTGCTGCCTTTATATGATTCCGGATAGTATTAATTTTCTTCACGGTTTGCACGATCAAATTCGGTCCCAACAATCTTCGTTCTCCAATATTGTCCCAACAAACAGGTGAACGACACTTGCGACCATACAATGCTTCGAATGGAGCCATCTGAATAGTCGCCTGAAAACTCTTGTTGTACGAAAACTCCACCAAGTGTAGATGATCCTCCCATGAACCCTTGAAATCTAACATGCAAGCTTTCAACATATCTTCAAGAGTTTGGATCGTTCTCTTTGACTGGCCATCTATCTGAGGATGATAAGCGGTGCTGAACTTCAATCGTGTCCCTAAACTTTCCTGTATACTCCTCAAGAAGTGCGGTAAGAATCGAGTGTCACGGTCGGACACGATGCTCATAGGTACTCCATGCAATCTCATATTCTCCTGCATGTACCGTTCTGCCAACGATTCCGTTGATTGGCCAACTCGAAATGGTATGAAATGAGCTGCCTTGGTCAATTGATCAACGATCACCCAAACTGCATTGTTTCCCTTTGGACTCTGCGGTAAAGCTGTTACAAAATCTATGGTTACATGTTCCCACTTCCATTGAGGAATCGGAAGTGGTTGCAATAAACCAGCAACCCTTTGATGTTCAGCCTTAACTTGCTGACACATCAAGCACTTCACCACAAAACGAGCACTCTCCCTTTTCATACCTTCCCACCAGAAATGTTGTCTTAGATCGCGGTACATCTTCGTGCCTCCAGGATGTACGGAATACACGGAACTTTGTGCCACCTTCATAACTTCTTTCCGAATGTCTCCTTTTGGCACACACAAACGGCTACCATACCGCAACGAACCATCTTCATGAATCAACAAGTCCGCTTCAACTTGTTCTCGAAACTTCTGCAATCTTGGGTCCTGTAACTGCGCTGCTTTAATATTCATGATCAACGACGACTGTACTTGCAGCTGTATCAAAACACATCCCAATCCTTCCCCTGATGCATTGCTGTGAATCACCGATTCTCCGGAACCGTCTGGTACGGTCAAACTAGGTGCGGTTATCAATCTCTGCTACAATGTCTCAAAACTGACACACATTTATCCGCGTGCCATCCTTTTACTAGAAGAACTGGAGCTCCCCAAGACGAATTGCTGCTGCGAATCCAGCCCTTCTCAAGTAATTGACTTCTTCCAACTCCATTGGTGCCATTGGATAATACGCATTTGAGGTTGGCGCTGTACCAGGAACAAGGGCGATTGCGAACTCTACATCTCGTTTCGGCGGTAAACCCGAGATGTTCTCGGACACGTCTATGAAATCTCGAACTACAGCTGGCGCCTCAACTTCCATTGACGAAAGAACATTGTTTGTCGGCCTAGCCCTAAACTCGACTGGTCCGACAGAACAGCTTCTTCAAGCAAAACAAGATGTACGGAATACACGGAACTTTGTGCCTCCTTCATAACTTCTTTCCGAATGTCTCCTTTTGGCACACACAAACGGCTACCATACCGCAACGAACCATCTTCACAAATCAACAAGTCCGCTTCAACTTGTTCTCGAAACTTCTGCAATCTTGGGTCCTGTAACTGCGCTGCTTTAATATTCATGATCAAAACACATCCCAATCCTTCCTCTGATGCATTGCTGTGAATCACCAATTCTCCGGAACCGTCTGGTACGGTCAAACTAGGTGCGGTTATCAATCTCTGCTACAATGTCTCAAAACTGACACACATTTATCCGCGTGCCATCCTTTTACTAGAAGAACTGAAGCTCCCCAAGATGAATTGCTGCTGCGAATCCAGCCCTTCTCAAGTAATTGACTTCTTCCAACTCCATTGGTGCCATTGGATAATACGCCTTTGAGGTTGGCGCTGTACCAGGAACAAGGGCGATTGCGAACTCTACATCTCGTTTCGGCGGTAAACCCGAGATGTTCTCGGACACGTCTATGAAATTTCGAACTACAGCTGGTGCCTCAACTTCCATTGACGAAAGAATATTGTTTGTCGGCCTAGCCCTAAACTCGACTGGTCCGACAGAACAGCTTCTTCAAGTAAAACAAGCTCCGAATGTCCGGGAATCTGGAAAATCACTTTCTTTGCCCTACAATCAATGTGAGCGTGGAAAGTGAGACCATCAATTTCCAAGACAACTTCATAACTTCCGGTTATCAAACGCCAAGAAATCTGTGAATAACTCCCGTCCGCAAGTAACTACAGAACAATCCTTATATTCTCTACTAGCTACGATCTTCCCATTCCCAGTGTGTATGTCCCAACAACTAGACATGGTCGTGCAAGTAATCGAGTGTGTAGCAGTACTCTTGAACAACACAAAACAATGGGATGCACTAGAATCGAATAATACTAATGCGGGAAAAATCACGAACAAGTAGGATACCTTAAACAACTTCATCTAAATCCTTGGCCTCTTCAGCCGTCAGGGTAAGGCTCGAGCTTGATTGGATCCCTGAGTTAACTGCTCCTGCTCCCGAAACTGCTTCTGCGGTGGCCTCTGAACATCATCTTTCATGCGAAGCTTCGATGGACAAGTATCAGTGGTATGATCAGCTGATCCACAAATAAGACAAAGTCTAAGTGTCCTTCGACAATCTCTCCAGAAATGACCCGGTCGTTGGCAGGAATCGCACAATACCCTTCCTTTTTGCTTGGGAAAAAATGGCTTCTTCATTGGTATAACGCCACGCCTGTCCATCGGAATACCTCTGCGTATAGGCGCTCGATTCGGCGTAAACGCCGACTTTCGTACCGCAACTGTCGGCTTCTGCGTATTTCCAGTCTTCATTGATAGGCTCTGCTGCTCTCGAGCCGCTTTAAGTACTTGTGAGAAAGTGGTCAAACCCAGAAAAATAATTTGCCTCTGGATGTCCACGTCCAAACTGCGCATGAACCTTCTTACCCTATCAGCATCGTTGGCAACCAAAGGTCCAGCAAATCTACCGAGTCGGGTCTACTCAGCCGCATGTACATCCACGGGTACGCCGTTCTGCTTCAAACTGATAAACTTTTCTTCCATTTCCTCTCGTGCAGTCTGCGGGAAGAACTTCTCCAAGAAACTCTTCGAAAAATCTGCCCAACTGATCGGCTTGGGCAAGCGGATCTCTTCCACAAGCCACCATTCACGGGCACAGTCTACCAATTGGATGCGTACTATATCCACTCTCTTGTCCTCTGGAATCTGTGCTGCAACGAGCAAATTCTCCGTATCGGCTAGCCACTGCTCTGCTGGCAACGGCTCCTCCAGACCAGTGAAAACGGACGGACCAAGTCTCCTGAAATCTGCCACGGTACCCACACGCTCTATTGATTTGGCCACAACATTGTTTACGGACTGCAGGACGGTCCGCAAACCATCCTGAAAAGCTTCGGCTTGCCGCTGGTTCAGCTCAGTCTGCCGTTTCGGGTTCTCTAGCAAGCCACGAATTACTCCAAGTAAGGCGGCGTCATCCATACGCCTCTGGTACGTCTTCAAACTTCTGTCCGTCATGATTCTACAACTAATACACCAAAGAGGATTAGTATGATGAACAAGATTCAAAATTTGCGATGAATGATGACCATGAATCAAGACTAGAACTCCAAGTTACTTAAATAGAGTACCGCATTGTAACCATGCCGCGGTACATAGTTACAATAACATAACTCCACTCAAGTCGCCCAAATCCTAGACATAAAAAATAGGGAACCAAAAGTTTCAAGTCGAGATGCAAAGAGGTTTGCATATCGTCAAGGTAAGGATCAGGAGGACGTTAAGATTCAAGAATGGCAAGATGGTAAAGTGACAGAACATGTTCCTAATCACGAGTATTCTGATTCGTGTATTAGGTCCAATACCCAACTACAAAAGAATCAAACCCGATTAACCAAGATCCTATGTCTCTGATACCGAACAAACCCTATCACGCTCCGCTTCCCAGAATGCGCTAAGATAGGCACGTGACAGAGCCAACCATGCAATCTGTGAATAGGAAATATCCCTCTACAGTCACATTATGGCTATAGAGATATCAAGAACAGTAAAATAATAAACAACTACCTAATATATGTCCATGAGCCAGAATAACGAGTCAAGAATAAAAATAATGCGGAAGCAAAATGATCCAATACAATAATAAACTGGAATGTACGTCCCATAATGCGGGCTCACATCAGGAATGAAAATACCGAAAGGAAACTAAACTAAACTAATAACAGGTCCTCACTGCTCGGCCTGTTGATCAAAATACTCCTGGACAGTCTGCGATAAAGATAAGGGATCTGGGCCATGCCAAACCAAGACGTCAGTGCGTTAAAATATCAATAATTCTAACCAAGTAGGATGTGATGAAATATGCAGGCATGAAGTATGAACAGTAACAATTCATCAGTAGCAAGTAAACCGTAACATGAATATAAATCAGTGAACATGATATAAACAGGTGAAGTGCAGTGAGTAGTCTAAACTGTACTATAGGGTTATCTACTCTAAACTTATTCGAAATCAATTAATTTAATCCTCATCATAAGCCATCGGTCTATGCCCCTTTCATTCCCCACGGGACCACAGTAAAATGATGTAATAGACTGTGAGTCTATGTCCCGTTTATTCCCCACGGGACCACGGTAAAATGATATAATAGACCTTTGAGTTACGTTCAGCTACATTCTTGATTTCCCTATACCCCCAAGTTATGTGTGTAAGTCAGGTGTTTATAAATCTGAGACTAA
This sequence comes from Agapanthus africanus, assembly GCA_030015575.1. Classification (NCBI taxonomy): domain Eukaryota; kingdom Viridiplantae; phylum Streptophyta; class Magnoliopsida; order Asparagales; family Amaryllidaceae; genus Agapanthus; species Agapanthus africanus. The sequence continues at coordinate 408,693,745 of JASDDO010000026.1, forward strand.
TGCCAACACAGGATCAAGCAGGAACAGGTTTGTCTGTACAGACAACAGGATATGCCCATCGGGACAACATGTCAGGATTGTCGGCATTAGAAACAGGATCAGGTAACATGTCAAGTAGTGATATATTAGGTCATGTCAGGTAGTGTACATGTATCAAGTCATGTCAAGTAGTGGTATATCAGGTATCAAGCCAAGCAGTAGTATATCAGGTCATGACAGGTAGTGCACATGTGTCAAGCGGATGCTCATACTAAAACTGTAGAAAATTAGGATGCACGGTAAAGTATGGATGCATAAATATTTTGTCAGGGGTTACATCATGACTATGTAGGATGCACAATTGTCAAGCAATGTGCACTAATACAACAGTAACATGAAATAATATAGTCTTGGCGTGCAACTAGATATGTAATAAACCGTACGGATACAGACGGATACTATAAAACTGTAAATCGGTAAAATTTGCTGAATATTAAAACACAAGCACTATTATTTATTAAATAGATATTGATATAATAATATTAACATGGATAACATATTCAAACCGATTAATAACTATAAAAGTGGTATTGATTAACCATGCACAAGAAAGTTCCGTTCAGAAATTCAGCGTCACTCTGATTTGTAAAATATCTTAAAAATAACAAACGTTCTCCAAAAGGGACGTGTCTTATACCAAAACAAATATAATTCAATAAGGTTTTCATTTTTATAAGTATAAGCATCTCAGTTTGTTCCTAAAAAAAGGTATGAACATTCGAAGTTGAAAGTTTGCTGCTGGAATTTCCATGGACAGCAGTTTAGAGATATTTTCATTTGCATTTTACGTTATATAAAACATTTATTTTGAAAGTAAATATTTCATAGAGTTATAGTATTCTGAGTTAGATTCGTAACGAACTAAAGAACGTATCCTAATGATTTTTCTATGATTTATAATGAATTTCATAAGGTAAGGTGTACAGTAAATTTCAGATTTGTCGTATCCGCTTTTCAGCGACGTTTCATGTGTAAACTATAATATTTTCAAATGTATAACATTATAAAATGCAGATTATAAACTAATTAAAGATAATAATAAGAAATATTACGACGATATATATTTTAAATGATATGGATGCAAACGGGTATCACATAATCATAAAATGATAAACTAACAAGTGAGGAACATATAACTAAATAATATGAAATGTAACTATTTAATTTGATGCGGTACATGATAGTATAGTATGTAAAAAGATAAGTTTTCATGACCTAGATCTGAAATGATATGAATGGATGCAAACGGAACATCGAAAAGTTATAAAATTAAACATGGGGTGCATGATTTTAAATACAGGTATTCCATTTGTTAAAATAGATGCGTCTAAAGTAATGTAGCATGTAATTAAGATTGGTTTGCATGCCTTAGATCTGAAATGCACTATACAAATATAAACGGAACGTCGAAAGGCTTAATATGAAACATGGGATGCTCGATTTAAAATACAGGTGTGGTATTTATTTAAATAGGTATAAAATGAGTTATATAGCATGTAGCAAGATTAACTTGCCTAGACGGAACAAGAACGGATATATAGGGAACGTCCTTCGTCGGCGAAATGTCGCGACGCATGCACGATACACGGAACGGTTCCAAACAACGCACGAGGGTGATCACGTAAGTCAGGTACGTTCACTGGATCACTCGGATTGTCAGCGACGAGCACGGCTCCGGCGGTGATAACCGGAATCAAGAAACAAGATCAAGAAAACGAAAGAAGAAAGAAGAAGAAGAAGTAAGAAGAAGAGGCTTTGTATTAAATAAGGAAAATAAATAAATAAATAAAATAGATATAAATATATATGCAGAGGAGAGAGAGAGAGAAAGGGGTTGTTATTTTGTTAGGATATTAGTTTAGATTTAAATTTAAAAAATCTTTTATTAGTTATCTAAATTTTAATTTTTATCAATTTATAAAATTAATATTATATAAATAAAATTTGATATTCTGGTAAATACAAATATAGTCCAAAACATGCCCAGGTCGGGTCTAAAATTCAGTTTTAAAATACGAAAAATATACATGTCGACCAAAATTAAAGTTAGATATCCGGGTAACGAAAAATGCATACCCCCAAGAACAGATGCACACACGTGCACGTAGTCATCCAAACAAGTCCGTTTCACTGAACGGGACGAGAACAAGATGCGCGGATGCTACCACAGGGTTAGGGATATCATGCAGACCATACAATGTATTTTTAAAATATTTTATGTGACTTAAAATGTTATATTAAAATGAAGATGCTAGATAAAATGCGATTATGCAATGTACAGATAAATGAAAGTGCACGAGTCCATGTAACAGGTCAGGATAAATTATAAACATGAATCAAGACTGGTTTCAAGCATGCGGGTCGGGTCGGATGCAAATACAAATGTCAAATACACTATTCGCACCAAAAACATAATAAATCAAGAAAATACCATAAATAAAGAATACTAGAATTGGTATAAATGAACTATGGTGTTACACTTTTCAACTTTATGAGCCATGGTGTCCCATAAAGACTTTTCTCCTTACGAGTCGAGAGGATCTCGTAGGTGCAATTTCTACTTAGGGGTCATGAGGATTCCTAAGTGCATTTTTTTGTGAGAGTCGTAAGGATCTCACAAGAGAACTTTCTTCTTATAGGTTCGTGTGTTGACTTATTTCCGAGTCGAAGCATTGCGTTACGACAGAGAGATCATGGATTGATGTATTTCCAAGACGGAGCATTGCACCAGCAGGGGGGTTAGGGGTTGACATGTTTCAGAGTCGAAGCATTGCTTGACGACAGGGCGGTCAGGAGTTTGACATGTATCCGAGTCAAAGCATTGCTTGACGACAGGGAGGTCAGGATTTTGACATGTATCCGAGTCGAAGCGTTGCTTGATGATAGGGAGGTCAGGGTTGACATGTATCCGAGTCGAAGCGTTGCTTTACGACAAGGAGGTCAAGGGTTGACATGTATCCGAGTCGAAACGTTGCTTGGCGACAGGGAGGTCAAAGGTTGGCATGAATCCGAGTCGAAGCGTTGCTTGACGACAGGGAGGTCAGGGGTTGACATGTATTCGAGTCAACACGTTACTTAACGACAGGGTGGTCAAGTTGACATGTATCCAAGTCAGAGTGTTGCTTTACGACAAGGAGGTCAGGAGTTGACATATATCCGAGTCGAAGCGTTGCTTGACGACAAGGAGGTCAAGCGTTGACATGTATCCCAGTCGAAGCATTGCTTGACGACAAGGAGGTCAAGGGTTGACATGTATCCAAGTCAAAGCATTGCTTTACGACAAGGAGGTCAGGAGTTGACATGTATCCGAGTCGAAGCGTTGCTTGATGACAAGGAGGTCAGGGGTTGACATGTATCTGAGTCGAAGCGTTGCTTTACGACAAGGAGGTCCGGGGTTGATATGTATCTGAGTCGAAGCGTTGCTTGATGACAAGGATGTCAAGGGTTGACATGTATCCAAGTCAAAGCGTTGCTTGACGACAAGGAGGTCAAGGGTTGACATGTATCCGAGTCGAAGCATTGTTTGACGAAAAGGAGGTCAAGGGTTGACATGTATCCGAGTCGAAGCATTTCTTGACGATAGGGAGGTCAGTGTTGACATGTATCTAAGTCGAAGCGTTGCATTACGACATGGAGGTCAGGGGTTGACATGTATCCGAGTTGAAGCGTTGCTTTACGACAGGATGGTCCGAGTTGACATGTATCCGTGTCGAAGCGTTGCTTGAGGAAAGGGATGTCAGGAGTTGACCTGTATCCGTGTCGAAGCATTGGTTGACGACAAGGAGGTCAAGATTCGACTCTAGGTTATCTGTGAACCGTAGAATCTTGGAACTAGGGACTTTGCCGTGGCTCCGATTGGTAGTGTCACGTCTGTGTCCTGCTGGCATCAGGAGAAACGTCATTGCTGATCTTCTGGGATGCAGATATTGCCGTTGAGACCCGACTCTCCCTTTGATAGAGTTTGTTGGGACATGTGGTTCCCTTTTCGTTTATGCCTATGGATTGTATACAGCGGTCAGTATAGACTTACCTGGAGGGCAGAAGTTTCATTCTTTCATCAATTTTTTTAATTTCTTTCCGCGATGCTCTATCATTTCAGCTTTTATATCAATAAGTTCGTGATTGCCCAATCATTTCGGCTATTTTTCGTGGTGCCCAATCAATTCGGCTAGTTTTCTTTTTACTCGCTGTTTTTTTATTACGAGTTACCCAATCATTTCGGCTGTTTTTGTATGCATATCTTTTACTTACTGATTTTGTTGGAAGTTGCCCTATCATTTCGGCTATTTCATATGTATTTATAGCTCGCTGACTTTTGCTGCGAGTATGGGACTTAGGATCTGATACCAATCTTAGCATCATAATCGCTGTGACTGGGATATTGCCAGGAGCGAATCATCATTTGCCGTGAAAGGACTTGGAATTTATCATAGATTTAGGCATTAGCATCACTACTTCTGGAATATTGCCAGGAGCGAATCATCATTTGTCTTTGTCGGTTCGAACAAAGGTGGCTTAGCAAACAGGGTTAAGATCCTATCGACTAAGGCTTTTGACTTCATGAGCCGTAAAGGTCTGATAAAGGTATTTTTCCCCATGAGTCGTGAGGATCTTGCAGGCGCCTTTTCTCCTTAGGAATCGTGAGAATTCTTAAGTGTGTGTTCTCTTGTAAGTCGTAAGGATCTTACAAGAGCGTTTTCTCCTTATAAGTCGAGAAGACTTACAAGGGTTGTTCTCCATGTGATGATATCCCTCGTCGCTGGTGGGACTCTGTTAGGGAAATGTTTATTCGTGCACGTGGATTGTATACAAGGGTCAATATTGAAACGCTTGTAGGGCAATATCGGGGTGTATGATGGCATAAGAACAGATTTAGATCCTTGTCGCTTAAGGCTTTTGAATCCTATGAGCCGTGAGGCTCTCATAAGAGAATTCTCCTTAAGAGTCGTGAGGATCTCATAAGTGTAATTTCCCCTCAGGAATCGTGAGGATCCCTAAGTGTGTTGCTCCCTTGTGAGTCGTAAGGATCTCACGCAGGTATTTTCTCCTTACAAGGTCGAGAGGATCTTGCAAGTTTCTTTTAATGAGATTGCGCCCTTTCGGGTTTTCACAAACTCGCCAGTAGCCCTGCTGTTTTACTCATGGAGCCCTTTCGGGTTTTCATCCGTGCCCATTTCGCTTATGGACATACCAATTTTTTAGTTGTTTTTTAAATATTTTTTTTGCGTCAGCCTTCGGATGCTGCGGTTTGTAGTAGTTTAAGGACGTTACAGTCCGTAGCTAGTTTAAGGACATTACGGTCCATTGTTAGTTTTAGGACGTCTTGGTCCGTAGCCTTGGAGGCGAGGTTTCGCTTGGCACTACTCATAGATTTTGGGCTCAGGAAGATAGCGAGCGGACATAGGCGTCATCATCTATCACTAACCTGGTTCGCGACTCGTAAAGCGTAGTATTTTTTCAGGAACTGGCCGTTTATTGGCCTGAAGGGTCTTTCGCCATGCATATCTATGAGCAATTAAGCCCCACCTTGGTAGACCTTGTCTATGATGTACGAGCCTTCGTAGTTCGGCTCGAATTTCCCCCATTTGGCATGATTGGGGATCATAGATCTCTTGACGACTTGCACGAGTTCACCTTGGCGAAATGTCCTCGGCCTAGTCAATCTCTTATTTCAGCGCGTCATCTTTGCTTTGTAAGCCTCCAAGTTTTGATGCGCCATGAGCCGAGTTTCATCGAGGGCGTCGAGCTCCTCAAGTCGAAGATGAGCATTCTCTTCTTCTGTTAGCCCGTAATGAACCGCCACTCGTAGAGAGGGTAGCTCTATCTCCAAAGGGAGTACTGCTTCTGTGCCGAACACCAACGTATATGGCGATGTGTTGGTGGCCATTTTGAATGTGGTCCGATATGCCCAGAGGGCTTCGTGCAGTCTCTTGTGCCAGTCCTTTTTATTTCTGGACACCGTTTTCTTTATGACCTTCGTCAAGGTCTTGTTGAAAGCCTCAGCTAGACCGTTAGCTCAGGGATTATAGACCGAAGAGTATCTCCACTTTATGCTATGCTGCTGTGCGAAGCGGCTGATTTTATGACTTCTGTAGGCTAGCTCGTTATCGGAGATAATCCGTCGTGGAGTGCCGAACCGATAGATGACGTGTGTCTTGAAGAAATGGAGAATAATCTCCGTCTTCACTTCTCTCAGCAGTACTGCTTCTGCCCACTTAGAGAAGTAATCGGTTGTCGCCAATATGAACCGATGTTCTCTGGATGATGCTGGTTCGATGGGCCCAATTATGTCGGTTCCCCACATTTCAAACGACCAGCTAGCCACTGTTGGGTGTAGGGGGTTTGGATGCTGGTGGATGAAGTCCCCATGAATCTGGCACGAATGGCACTACATCGCGTATTCGAGGCAATCCTGAATCATCGTGGGCCAATAGTAGCCCATCCTTTTAATCTTCAGTTTCATCTTCGGGCCGGCTTGATGAGAACCGTAAAATCCGTCGTGAGTTTCTTAGACAACTCTCCTTGCTTCTTCCGTTCCCAGGCATCTCAGCCATAGAGAGTCGAACGATCTCTTATACAGCGTGTCATTGACGATGGCGAAAGACAGAGCTCGTTTAATGAGCTGATGTCTTGAGGACGCATCTTCAGGTGTTCGACCGGATTTGGAGTAATCTATAAAGACTTCTTTCCAATCCTTAGCTTTTTCCTGGTCTTTTATTTGTAGGGCCGTTTGCTTGGTTGCTCTCTTTTCTTCGGACGACTCCGGAGATATTTCTGTCGGTGCAAGAACCCGACGGCTTTGCACAATGATCCTTACGTCATCGAGGTTTTCGTCAGCCAATTCTTTAGCGAGTTTGGCTAACCCATCCACTTTGCTATTTTTCGTACGCGGTATGCTTTCTAGAACATAGGAAGGAATTTGAGTCAGCAATTGTTGTACTCTCTTGCCGTACATCACCAACTCTGGTTTGCACGTTTGATAATCTCCTTTACTTAGCTAACGACTAGTTGGGAGTCTCCGTATATGAGGAGGTTTTCGATTCCCATGTCGACAGCGATCTTAAGCCCTGCTATCAAAGCCTCATATTCGGCTTCATTGTTCATCCTCGGCTCTGTTAAGGAGAAGGCAACGCGCATTATCCCTCCTTACAGAGTCACGAAGATAAGGCCTACCCCCGATTTGATTATAGGGGTGCTGTGTTGTCGCTTCTTCATGGAAGATACTCCGTCGAAATAGAGTTCCTATCGGGTATCACTTTATCTTCTCTCCCCATCAATCGTGTCAAATGCGTGCTCGTCTGGAAATTCGCAATTTAGGGGTGAATCGGCAGGTATCGGATGCTCAGCGAGGAAGTCGGCGATGGCCTGGCCTTTCACTGCCTTGAGCGGTCGATATGTTATCGAGAATTCCACTAAGAGTAGGGCCCATTTAGCGAGTCGCCCTGTTAGTATGGCTCTTGACATCAATTACTTGAGTGGATCCACTTTTGAGATGAGGCGGACCTCATGCGCCAAAGCATAATGCCGAAGCTTCGTTATCGCGATGATTAGCGCCAGGCAGTGTTTTTCGATGGGGGAGTAGTTATTTTCTGCCCCGGGAGAACTCGACTCAAATAGTAGAGGGCTCTCTCTTTCTCTTGGTCATTCTCCTGTACCCATAGTGCGCCTAAGGAGCCTTCAAGGGCGGTTGTGTATTGGATGAGAGGCTTTCCTTTGACCGGAGCGGTCAGTACCAGCGGATTCTGCAGGTACTGCTTGATTTCGTCCAGTGCGCTTTGGCATTTGCAGTCGTAAGGATCTCGTAGGCGTATTTTCTCCATAAGAATCGTGGAGATTCCTAAGTGATGTCTTCTCTTGTAAGTCGTAAGGATCTTCCAAGAGTGTTTTCTCCTTATAAGTCGAGAGGACCTACAAGTGTTATTCACCATATGGGGACATTTCTTGCCATTTGTAGAACATGCCAAAGAAGTATTTATTCATGCCCATGCCTGTAGCGCAATTTGAGAGATATGACTGCTTAAGAACAGGTCTAGATCCCTGTAACTTAAGGCTTTTGAATCCTATGAGCCGTGAGGGTCTCATAGGGGGGATTCTCCTCATGAGTCGTATGGATCTCGTAAGTGTATTTATTTTAACGAGGTTGCCCCCTTCCGGGTTTTCACAAGCTCGCCGGCAGTCCAGCTGTTTTTACTCATAGCGCCCTTTCGGGTTTTCATCCGTGCCCATTTGGCTTGTGGACAAACCGTTTTTTTAATGAGATTGCGCCCTTCTGGGTTTTCACAAGCTCGCCGGCAGTGCAGCTGTTTTTACTCACGGCGCTCTTTCGGGTTTTCATCCGTGCCTATTTGCTTGTAGATGTACCATTTTTTTAGCAGGGCATTCCACTAGATTGTAGGACTTGTTTGTAGGCCCCTTAATATCCTTCCTGTCTTTTGAGAAGAAAGGGCCATTCTACATAGAGATTCTTCCGCCACTGAGGAATATGCCCTCTGTGTATATCTCGGAGGGAACGAGTACCCACGCCGTCGCTATTTAGGAGACAGGTTTCTTCAGAGCCGCTTATCTCTGTTTAGCATGGGTGAGAAACGCCATCTTGCCTCCGCTTTTCACTCGTCATCATCGGAAAAGAAAGAGTCTTGACCCATTTGATTTAATTGAGCCATTTTATCCATGAGTTTTTAGAAGGTCGTCGGCTTGGACAAGGCTATATACGAGGACGCCTTTGAATTTGGGTCAAGGGTGGCTATGAGCATTCCCATGGCTGCAACTTCATCGATGCGTTGCTTGTATTTGACCAGAGATTTTGCCATCGAGTAACATGTTGAACCCGAGTCTCATTCGGTCTAACCCTTTCGTTGACCAGTGCCGTCACGGTAGTATGTTCGTTCTCATTAGCGAATCCCTGACAGAAGAGCGTATCTATCTCGTCGAAGGTATTTACGGAGTCATTCGGGAGTTCCGCATACCATTCGAAGGTGATGCCCGCCAGACCGCTGACGAACTATCAGAGGAGTAGTATGTCATTTCCTCCAGTATTTCCGCACATGGATTTAAATCGTGCAATGTGCTGGCAAGGATTCCTAATTCCTTTGTACATGTGGAACGTTGGAAGTGTGTACTCTGGCGAGTACTGTATTTGATCGTACCACGTCGGATACGGTCGACCAGTCTTGATTGATCAATTTTCGGCTTCACTGGCGTAGTGAGCTTTGATTCGTTGAGCGATATATGTGTCCAGCATTTCTTTTAGGAATCATTTCCTTCTCAACTGTTGATGAGGTTTGCAGAGAATTTGAAATGTCATCTTTATCTTTAAGACCGACTACCGGCGGTTCATCTGCCAGTGGTTCCGATTGAACCATCTTTCCAGCCATATTCTGAATCAGAAGGGCCATCTGGTTCATTTTAGTGGACATTTCTGCCGCTTCTTCATCCCTCTTTTTTCAGAGGGAGCTTTAAGAAATCAATATCCGACTCCTTCTATACTCTTTCTTCAGGTGTGTCCTCGGGATTTGCCTTAGATGATGGATTAGCGTTTGCTGCCGCCTGAGCGAGCATCTCCTGCAGCTTTTCACGTTGCAGTTGAACCTTTGTCAGGAACCGAGTTTAAGGTTGGTGACTAGTAGATGCTCGAACTTTGTCTTTGGGATTCACCACATAGACTATGTGAACTACCATGCCCCTAGGCTTGGGGTGTTTGGAGTTTTGGCCTTTGGAGTTTGCTTTGGGCACTCAAGCTTTACTGGGCCTCTCTTTTTTGTGAAAAGCCGCATTTGTTTTTGGAGGAACCACTGTATCAGGATCCGTCTTAGGATGAGTCCCCTTCACCTGCTTCCACACCTTACATATAGATGAGGAAAATTGTCTCAGGGAGTGAACCGGTTTCTGCTTTCGTGGGATCTCCATAGGCTGCGGAGATTTCTTCAATATTGCGGTGGGAGAACTTTGTCTGACCTTTTGCAACAGTTTGAAGCTGTTCCCAGTTGGAACAACAATATCCACCACTAGGGTTGAAACAGGACCATATAGAGGACTACCCCCAGCTTATTTTGTATGACACTGATATCGATGTCGACCGTTTCTTATGGCCGAGATTTGATTAGCTTCAGGATTTTGCCGAGCCTGCCCCCTGTTTCCTTTGAAAGCTTGAATATTCTGCCCCCTGCGTTGACCCTCGTCCTTGGAATGTGCTAGTTGTTTTGAGGACTGATTCCGTCGACAAAGCTGCTGCTTGGGGAACCCGCCTGTGGAAGACGGACATCCTCTGGCTTCCTCTATCGGCGTTGAGGCACCGAGGGTGGGAGGTGGGAGTATCGACCCAAAGAGAAGCCCGTTGATTTCTTGAAGAGCCGGATTGCAGAGATTTGAAGCTGCAAGTGGCCCGTACTTGACTCCACCAGATATGACAGAGCCTGAGTTGGTAAGGTGTGAGAAAATGCCATTCTTCATAGAGACGAAACGCCGGCTTCAGTATCCCCTGCCCTAAGGGCAACCACAAATATATATACCGTGATTATTTGATCGCGGAAAAACACGACACACGAAGTGTGGAGTGGAAATAGGAAAAGGTCCCACCGGGCGTGCCAGTATCTGTTCTCTGCCGAAAGACGGGAAGATAAACGTCTTGCCTGAATTTGGGGGCAGATGCTATTTGGTTTTATCCGTCCACCTCTTTGAAGATGCCAAGTTGATTTATGGCACCATGTATCGGAGGTTTAGAAGAATGCGTCCGATGTAGCAGACTTCAGATTCCCCCTCATTGTGAGGGGTTTTTGGATTGTAGGGACGCTCTTCCCTGCAGGCGCAAGCCCCTACAGTTAATTACGCTACCGCATCGCGGTAACCACTTTCTCCTTCTCCAGATGGTCACTTCATGTCGTGTTTTTTTGGTTGCCCGTGGATTGTATACGGAGACTAATTTATGTTGTCGCCCGTAGGACGTGGATTAGTCCAAATCCGTGTTTTCTTAGATTTGGGTTTGGTTTGGGTTTAAGGATTGTTAATCTCATTGAGATTAAGATCAACTTAAGTGTTGTTAAGGATACGTTAGTCTAATTTTAGACTAAGATCTACTCAACAGGGGTTTGGGATTGTTTAGATCCAACAAAAAAGCATTTGGACTCTATTGTTTTAGTTTAGGGACATTGCGGTCCAATGGGTTTAAGGATTATTAATCTCATTGAGATTAAGATCAACTTAAACGTTTGTTAAGAATACATTAGTCTAATTTTTAGACTAAGATCTATTTAACAGGGTTTAGGGATCATTTAGATCCAACAAAAGAGCATTTGGACACTATTGTTTTAGTTTAGAGACATTGCGGTCCAATGGGTTTAAGGACATCATAGTCCATGTCAGTTTAGAGACACCATAGTCTGTAAAGTTTGAAGAAATCATAGTCTATGAGTTTAAGGACCTCATAGTCCAAAAGTTTAAGGACATCATAGTCCATGGAGTTTAAGGACATCATAGTCCATAGTTTAAAGACGTCATAGTCTATAGAGTTTAGTTTAGGGACGTCACGGTCCATTGGGTTTAAGGACATTATAGTCCATGAGTTTAAGGACCTCATATTCTATAGAGTTTAGTTTAGGGATGTTACGGTCCATAGTTAGTTTAAGGACATTACGGTCCAAAGTTAATGTAAGGACATTACGGTCCGTATAGGTGTAAGGACATCATAGTCCATGGAGTTTCTGGCTCATCAATTTAGGGGTGCGCCAATAATTAGTGGTTATTGGGACCCTCCACCTCTCTTAAGACATTGAAGAATTACAACGACATGTATCAGAGGTGTGAAGAGATGTACCCTTGAACCAGATTTCAGATTGAGGAGTCATCAGTCATGAGCATGGAGGCTCGGTTTATTTGGAGATTTAATCTCAGGAAAGTCTTAGCCAATCTGGGGTTGAAGTCGGCCTCTTATAGTGTTAAACACGGATGTATTTTTAGTGCTCACGTGTTCCCACGTGATGCTCTCAAGGCAGTGTTAAACAATGAAAGTTGAAGGCTCTCACGTGTGGCACGTGGGGCTCTAAAGCAGTGTTGAATACTGGAATTTAGGATTGATCACGTATTGCACGTGATGCCCATGAAAGTTGGCGCCGTTCGCTTGGGTTTATTCCCTAGCTCTTTTACAAGTGCTAAGCACTATTGGGGGTCACGTAAAGCGCTTAGAGTTGGGCGCTGCCTTTTTTATTCTCTTGCACTGTTAGGGGGTCATGTGGGATCACGTGAGGTGCCCCAAAAATATGGTTTATTCCCTTTCCTCTTTTATAAGTGCTGAGCACTTTTCAGTGGTCACGTGGGGTCATGTGAGGCGCTCCCTTTTCTATTTTATAAGTGCTGAGCACTTCTCAGGGGTCACGTAGGGTCACATGGCTAGATCTCAGTCTTTCCTTTTTTGTTCCTCAAAGGTGCTCATGTGGGAACACGTGAGCTTTTATGTAGCGTTTGAATGCTAATGAATCATCAGGCTGTTCTTCTATGGTTCTGAGAAATCAAGTTCTCCTTTGTTCTTTGTAGGGATTAATTTCTTTTTGAAGGTTTAAACCCTTGTTTTAGAGGAATTAAATTCCTATATGTTTTGTAAGAGTTAAACTCTTTTGGACTCAGTTCTTTCCCTTAAGTTTTGGATCTGCATGATAGAATCTCCCCGATGAGAATTAAATTCTTAACTTGTGGGGAGATCTACTTCCGCAGATCTTAACCAGAGGAAGAACTAAGTTCTTTTAAGAAGAGTTAAACTCTTGGTTTGAGAATTAAATTCTCTTTTTTGTGAGAGCTTTTTGGAGGGGTTCCTCTTCTTTAGTGAATTAAATTCTCTCTCTATTTTTCTTCCCCTCTCCCTCTGTGTGTTTTTTCTCATCTCCTTGCTCCTATTTATATGAGAAGAAAAAGAATCAATTTGTTAAGAAAATCCATCATTGAGAGATCATGAATGATTTCAGGATCTTTTAGATCAATCGGTGAATTTTATTCACCGTTGGATTTTTAATCCAAAAGCTCTCTATTTAACAGAGAAGAATTCTTGTTTGTTTAACGAGATTTTGAATATTTTGTTAGTTTTAATAAGATTAGAATTTTATTCAATCAAATCATTTTAGTTTTACAAGATCAGAAATATATTTTTTTTATGTGGATATCTTGTTAACATAGAATTTTATTCATGTTATAAGATTAGGAAAATATTTTTCTACAATAGATTTTTATTCTATCATATGATCGCCGCTGGATCTTTGATCCAAGGGTCCTCTGTTTAACAGAGAAGATCTTTCTAGTTTAAGGAAGATCAAGAAAATATTTCCCAAATAGAATTTAATTCTAGAATTTGATAGGAACATTTTAAATTAGGGTGCTTACATGCTTTAGTCACGACCCAAAATATTAGCTCGTGACCAGCACTTAAATTACGCAACGTCTATAGGCGTAACGTAACCTAAGTAAGCCAAAAACGCAGAAATCTAAACCTTCCAACAGATGTAAGTAATGAAAACATTTATACAACACTTGGAAACCTTAAGTTCAAAACCTTAAATTTATTTTTCTTTTCTTTTCTTTTGTTTTCATAAAAATTTCGGCAGCACCTCCTTTATAAAAACTAGCACCGAAACGGGTACAACAAAGAATAAAAAGAAAGCATCCCTAAACGTGAGCAAACCACGCCCAACGGCGGAAACAACCACCATAAGTATAATTAACAAGTATACGACACCCAACGGCGAAGATCAACACAAAAGATAAATTAAAGCAAGACATCAACCCCAAAAGCGGACATAGAACCCATCGCTCAAGTCTCACAACAACAAGTCTTCAACATATACAATTACTTGTTTGATTGATGGAGTTCACTAGATACAATATGAAAAACAAATACAAGAGGGGCACGATCCAACATGTACCACCGACCAAAGCAAAACACCCGAAAGTAAGCTGTGTGCCAACGATACCGCTACTGATCCAAGCGGACAACCTACAAGAACTAAGGCACAACGGGAGTGAGTTGCCAACTCGTGAGTAGAAAATATCAACAGGTAGAATCGAAATAAATAACGATTTCCTTGGTCAACTATATGATAAAGGTAATACTATGATATCCAGGGTGACTGTATCTGCATAAGTGCCAACAACATAAACAATGCCTATCAGCAAGTGGATCTCGTCCAACAATATAATCAATGCATGTATGCGGGTGGATCTCGTCCATGTGTCAACCACTGACACAACAACTCCTGCATGAAAATATCATACAAGCATATGCAGGTAAAAATGAGGATATAAATCAACGTGTGTCCCTCGCGACACAACAATATCATGGAACCGGAGTGTCCATATCGACACTCGAAACATCATGAAACCCGTGTCTAGCATCGACAGGTAAATCCTCATCTGTCAGGCGCCGTCACCCTGACCGGCCCTGATGTCAGTACATCTCATGAAACCTGAGTGTCCACATTGACACCCGAAATCGACATAGCATGTCTGAACATGACTCCGGTCGGAATCCCCCAGATATCCGCCGAGTCCAAATAATATCACCGGTAGGTAGTGGTCCTTCTGCCAGGCTCATCATCTACACCACGAAATCACCTCTCGCCCCGGGGTACAATACCGGGTCCACCATGTACCCATAGACGGCGCCTCCCACTCCTCGAATTGGGTATCACATGCCAATCTCAGAACCGAGAAATCACATGGTGGACACACTGAAATATCATATCAAGAGAAACCGAGTTTTCAAAAAAAATATAAATTTCTTAAAACATCCTGTGTTTCTCAAATCCAGAAATCACATGAAAACCATATCTCAATGCGTAAATCCATGTAAATATAATATATGCAACATAAAACAGCAATATGAGCATATTAAGGGAAAACAACTCTTTTAAATGAATCCAGCTTTAAAATATATCATGCGGTTCTCAAATCCTCCGAAATCAAGTGCAGTATCATATGGGGTGTACATGTAACTGTAGTAAGGTGTATAAGTATCTACATGTAAGCAAGTATGTATGATGCATTTCATAAGCACAATAGCACAATAATCAACGTCTCAAAATCACATGTCAATACAATACCACTTAGGGGTATATGCAGCTATAGTAAGATATGTGAGTGTACATGTCAGTATGTATGGATGATATACATGTAGCTGTAACAAGGTATGTGGGTGTACATATCAGTATGTATGCATGATGTACATGTCAGCATATCATGCAACCTAGCATAGTGATGTGAACATGGCAAGTATATCATAGCATGATGTAACAATTCTACTGTAGAAGTGACATAACAATTATCGATGATGATGTGTGTGAGCCGGCAATCTGTGTAAGTGTAACATACGCATCATCGATAATGGTGTAGGTGTACTAGCACAGGTATGTGAATTGCAATGAGAATAACATGAATGCAACATAAAGTACCTCGTGAACTAAATGCTATAAGGTATACGTGTCTACAATATGTATCCGAGTCGGTGAATCCAGCAATCGGCATCCAGCCTCACAACATCACGTACGTTACAATCCATTGTACGGCATCCTCTAAACAAGGGTATGAATAAATCAACAGGTAAATCTCATCGCGTACGGAAATCTATCGTACGACAGCTTTAAACAAATAGGGATTCTATCAACCTATACAATATCGGGGTACAGATCTATGTCTCGTACGGCATATCACTCAATATGCAAAACATTATCCATATATAAGTACTTATCTTTCAGGTCACATCCATGTCCATCTCGTATTAGGGAACCGGCAAGGTACCAACTATTACTTATCGACTCGTATCCATACAACGACATATCAACCAAGTCATCATATATCATCGTATACTCTTTCTATCGCATCAATCTCTCATATCAAGTCATTTTACATATGCATTCTATCATATGAATCTTATGTCACGCTACTCTAAATCTCATACCTAAACCGGTGCAACTACATATTTATATATTGTGATTCACATTCACCTTTCATATCCTTATATATATCAATTCGAAACATCAATTCTATCATATCATGTCCAAGGGTTATGTTCCTATAGCTTTCATCTCATATCTCCATATATACTCAAGCATTAATATCACCACTAACTATCTTTTTAACCACATCTGTAGTTTTCAAATATAGGTCCCTCCTACAGTATTCTATGTATATATCGGTTTTCATTCATAAATTTGCGGGGGTGCTATACGCCATCCGCCCGACTTCCCCAGTAGATATAAATCTACTCACCTGCTAAACTCCTCGTTTAGCCGTAGTCGATACACTTCGTCGTCACGGAATCCATGCGAAGGTACCTACAATCAATATGAAATCATAAAGCTATTAACATCAAGTTCCAAAATCCAAATACGGCACGCGGTGCGCTCATAGGTTAGAACCTATAGCCTACACATGCAAAACAACCAAACAACCTTCGTCGTTGACGTACAAACGTCGAACGACCAAATACAATATCTAGTCGTAAAACCAAGAAATCCAAATACCGGAAAATATAGCCAAAACCATAACCATAGTCGCTATCCATGAAAACCGCCAAGCCTAAAACCAGAATCGTACCAATAACCCTATACTAGTAAACTGTAAAGTGGTTTAGGAGATTATACCGATCGATCCATGTCCTTCGGTCTTCAATCTCAGTCCTTAGTATGTTACGGCTGCCTCGACGAATTTCACTCTCCGGTCAAGCTCGTCGAAGAGGTCGCACGTCGAGGATTCTTTATACGGGCTCCTGCCTCAAAACCGAGGCAACTCGGACATCCAGTTTGCTAGCCTAGATGTCCAAGAAAAAAGTAGAGATAGTGTGTGAACACTTGTCACAAGGCACCCAAGAAATTTGGTGGAGGTAAATGAAGTTTCCATTTTGAAGTGGAAAGTGATCAAAGGATTTTTGCATGGCAAAATTGTCACGACCCAAATGTGGCACGTGACCGGCACTTAAATCATGTGACATCTAAAGACGTCGACGCGGTTCAAGCAAGCCGAAACCCGGAATCTAAACCCTTTTGAAAATATTAGAGGTGAGTTTAAAATAGTCATCAGATGGAATCAGTTTAAATAACATTTAAATTTAACTAAGTATGTTTGAAAAGCATCTATGACATTTTGATAATCTGACAGCACCTCCTTTGAAAATTTTATATAAAAACCCGATACAACTACAACAATAAAGCAGCATCCCAACGGGAGCTAGCTTTCACGTGTAAAAGATGGAACAGCCAAACAATCTATATCAGAAGTCGACTCTAAAGAGTGCGACCTCAAAATTCCTAAGTCTCGCTTCTAAGTCCACAGTATACCATTTCCAAGTTGATGGAGTTTCCACTAGATACATGAATATAAGAATAATCAAGAGTGAGTATGATACAATAATAACCCACTTACCAATCAATCACCGAAAGGAATGCGTTCCCAAGCCGCTGATAATCCAAGCGGTAAAACCTGCAAGAAATTATAGCACAACGGGAATGAGTTGCCAACTAAGTGAATAGAAGTACATCTAAAGGTAGAAATTGAAATGCACGACGATACCTAGGTCATAAGTATAGTACTATCATAATCTATACTAATATAACAAGATATGTGTATGTATCATAATGCAACACTAACTGTCATGCGAACCCAATTAGAATATATATATATAGGTACTGTCCCCGGGATCAGTCGTAGTCGAATGAAATAAATGATATCTAACTGTGTACCTCATAATAATAATCATATCAATATATATATGGATGTCCGACATCGACATCGAAATCAGAAATCTCTCGTGTCCAGCATCGATACGTAAATGCAGATACCGTCGGCACCATCTCAACAGATGATCGCCACCCGATATCCCTGGCTACGATTGGTATCCCTTGTATGTCCGCCGTGCCCAATCTGGCCCCGGCCAGTATCCCCTGGATATCTGCCGTGCTCATCTCTATCACCGGTTCGAGTATCCTCGTTAGGCTCCCCGCCTATAATGCGGCTATCCTGCCCCTCATCCCCGAACCGGGTCCACCATGTATCCAACTGTATGCCTCCCGACTCAGTCTGCATAACTTGTAAATCCGTAACCGTACGATCCCAACTCGGTTTGGAATCAAAATCAGAAAACACAAAACTCATGGTGGATGTTTAACTCATTATATCATAAATATCAGGTAAGGAATAAGAATACTTGCATAGATTATGTTGATGATATATTATATATATGCATATATAACAGTGTCCCATACCACCGATATATATCATCAGGAGTAAAATATCTAGAAAATCCATAAGAATCGAATACAACATCTATAGTACTAATATTCGTAATTTACAATAAGAAAAAATGAAGACTACGTAATTATATCACATAGGCATAATGATCTAAATTCTACTGTGTCATGGCAATACTAATGATGTGTAGTGTAGTATATGCGTCTGTGCTCGTGCAACATGGCAGTCATTAGTATTTTTGCAAGTGTTCTACGGTGTAACAAGCTATTTATATTAACACATGTATATATATACGCATTATACACAGAACGGTTCTATAGTGACATGGCCGTACCAATGAGGTGTAGTGTAACATATATTTACGTGCTTGTGCAGCTTAGTATTCATTGGTATTTATGCAGTGTTCTATCAGAGTGTTCGTATCATAGATAACGTCGATAATATAATGCAAACATGTAAAGTAATCTAAACGTAGCTATTGTAATTACTTGTTAAGAGCTATACCATTATCTTTAGGAATACACGAAACGTTTGAAATAAGGAAGCTGCTCTAGATTTAAAATAGATATTCATTTTAGAAATTAGCACCGTATTCTAGTATTTTATTAAAAGATAAATGAATCATGGTTTTTAAAAGAATATAGCTCTCACAGGTATTACATCCTAAAACGGAGTATCACCTATTGCTATAAGTCTAAAGGAAAACCTTGCCGTTATTTGGCATACGAATTTCATCAATTCCAATACGTATAAACTCTTGTATAATATCTCATCATATCGCTATATTTGTATCATCTCAAGTACGGCATAATCCCTCGTATAAATCTATCAAACCGTATCCATGTTGTACGGATCTAACATCACGTACGTATCTCATTTAAAACTACATATGAAACTTTATGCAAATGAAGGACATACAAGATGCGATACTATATCATTATCTTGAATATATACTACACTAACTAGATATCATAATAATACTTATAAGGTTGCGGGGGTGCTATACGCTATCCACCCGACTTCCCAAGTAGATGTAAATCTACTCACCAACTTGATGAGCTTGTTGAGTTCCACGCTGCTAAGTCGTCAACTCCGTCTCGAAATCCTTCGCGACCGCACCAATAATCGTATTTATGAAATATCTGTGTAAACATTTTATCAAAACTCCAAACAATGAGGTAGGTATCCATAGTTTAGAACCTACAGTATACTTAACTAAAAATGACAATATAAATCTATCGTTAACGTATAAATGTTAACGGTTCATCTGTAGCACGAAAATACAAAAACCAGTATCGTAATATCGGAACTTTGATAAAACTTTTACTAATCATCCCTAGATCTCTCTGTAAGAATACTGGAAAAAATCAAACAATACCATAGCTTATAAAATATCAAAACAAAGCTACAGGAGAAAAACCAATATCAAAAGCCAAGGGATGGCCGGCGAGCTCGGATATTGGGTGCATGTCGCCGGATGGAATAGGGGTTTTGGGGATAGGGTCTTAAGTAGTTTCTTCTAGTGGTCTCATTATATTTTTGGTCTTGCTAGTTTTTGTAGTAATTATACTTATTTGTTCCAGATTCAATTGAAATAAGCTAGATATCACAAAATCCTAGTTTGCATATGCTACATGTCGTATATAGAATTTTACTCCCAAAACTGATACCAGCATACAGATTCAACCTACTGCTAAAATAACTTAAATAAACAATACCAAACATACCTATACACCTACAGAGAGATACCCTAAAAACCAAAACACCTAAATCCCCTACAAATCCGGCGAGATCGAAAATTGGCTATGTGTCGCTGGCCAAAATCCGAGATAAAGGGTTTGTATTCTTATGGGTTATTCCAGGTCCAATTTAAAAGGTTAAGGAACTGTTTGGGTTTTCTAATTTTCATCTAAATTATTGCAGATTCATAAACAGAGCCTAACCTATAAAAATACGATATATACCGATATCATACAAAACAGTATTGAACTAAGAACTGTAAGGTTGAACTTATACCTATTAAATGATTCACAAAACAACACCAGCTCAAGAATGGTATGTGGGAACAACTATGGTTTGTATCATCACAAGTTTGGAGAAGTGCACACTTGAAGAATGAATCCATTGCTCTTTTTCCTTTGGTAGGAACTCTTAAAAATATTTTTGGTTTGGGGCTGAAGAGTATTGTGTTCAGGTTGAGGAGGCTAAAAAGATTACTAAGGAATTTCCTAAGTGTTGTTTGGTGTAAAGGAAGCATGAGGTGCATGATAAGAGGTGGAGGTGGCATGTGAAGAAGGTGGATGTGTCCTATGGTGAAGCATGGTGCATTCATGCAAGGAAGTGATGTAAAGAGAAGAAGGAGGAGGTGGAGGGATATGAAAAGAGTGAGGTGTGTTGAAGGTGAGGGTTTAGACTTAGGTTAAGATATAACCAACAATACAACAATTAACAATCTTTTTATATAAAATTCTAAATTCAAATGTAAAAGAAAGAAATACTTAATTTTACACTGAAATACTATTATCATATAATGACATCTACATTCATGCTTAAAATGAAATACTTGTTATGACACTTAAATATTCTTATCTTAATATGAAATCTTATATCATGTTACAATTTAAATACATATGATACAAAAAATATGAAATGATTTACTCTATCACTTAAATGTCATTAGCTTAAATGTAAGATTCATTATCATGTTAAAGTAATTAAAATATCATTTTTATGACATCACACCTTTATTTACAATCTACCAAAATAATCACATTTTTACGGATATAATTCCGATACCAAAAGCTGTATGTGATATCACCTTATAAACTCATTATTTTTATATTTAATATTATAAATTAATATTTATAATTTTCCCAAATGTTACAGTCTCTCCCACTTAAAGAAATTCGGTCCCCGAATTTAAACTAAAGCTCTTTCTTAAAACATTTTCTTAACCCTATCAACTTATTTCAAAACAATTTCCGGGGTCTAACTTTAAAACATGAAATTTGCTCGATATAACAAGACTCCAAAGTCCCTTATGAGCTAAAATGCATCACAACGCAACCGTATGCGTGAAAACTCAAAAGTTATAATCTCTCATAACTGTAACTCTAGCGGTTACTATGAGAATTACTCCGGTTATGACAAAATTTTTTCCAAAAACGAAACCCGTTGTGTGTCCTTAGTACACAATCAATGCCATAATCGCAGTGCAATATCAGTTCACACGACCTAGCGAAAAATAAAGAAATCAACTCTATCACATATCCTATCAAGTGCAAAGCACAAAAACAACATCAACCCTAATGGGTTTGTATGTAAATCTCAAACCACACATTACGATGTGCATGAAAAAAACAGCGCTAAGTGCAACAAGTGTGCACGAAACGATTATCCACTGCATCCACTGTGCATGGAATAAAAGTATACAAAATAGTACCAAGTGCATCGGGGTGCACACAACTAAAATCAAGTGCATCAGAGTGCACAAATCAAAACGTGCAACTGGTGTGCACGAAATCATACCAAGTATACCTAGGATATATATATATATATATATATATATATTCTTAACCATGTGCATCTGATGTGCACGGAAATATCAGTGTAGTGCATACGGTGTACATAACACTCCAATCGAGTGCAGTCACCTCGCATATAAATCTCAACAAGTGCACCTGGTGTGCACAAAACATAAGTCAAAGCGAAATTACTGTACATAGAAATCTCTCAAGTACACCTGGTGTGCACAAAACATAAGTCGATCCTCAAATCTTCGAACTACATATATCAAAATCACGGACGTCGAGTTGTCCTTCCTCCAACGTTTGAAAATGAATGTTTTAGATTTTAAAAACGTCAATCAAACTCAAAGGACATCGAAGAATATTCTCTTCAATGTCGGAAGGTGTTTATACCGCCGGAATTGGCATAGCAAGGATTTCTACTTTCCGTCTGCCACGTTCTAACGTCCTCTGTCTCTGAATTTTGGTTCTTCTTGCAGATTTCTAATACCATGGCTTCTTTATGCGATCATCCAGTGAGGAGCAATGACACCATTCTTTTTTTATTGCTGATACATCCCATCACACCTTCTTAATCAGTAGTTCAGTCTCTTGTAACGCAACATCTTGATAACGGAAATCCCTGTCCTCTGCTTATGTGCTAACAACTAATCCTAGTCCAATCTTATTTGTTATAAACTCCTGGAAGAGAATCCATCAAATCTTCTGCTAAATCATTTATCTAGCCTGCCCAGAACTAACACTCAGTTCTGAATCCACTTTCTCTTTAATAACGACTGTCATTTCCTTTAAAATTTTCCTAAACGTATGGTCGTATTCTCTTCTGCATTTGCTTTGAATCTTCAACATCGGCGGTGATGAACAACGGTCCCCTAAAGCTCTGCATAAATCTCCTATTTCATACAGTTCCAATAGCAACTACTTAAAGAACGCATCTCGACTATCCGGCGAGTTACAAGTCATACTCGATCATGACCATGCCCGGAGCCTTACAAGATTTTTAAAAACATGAATCCGGCATCTCTGATACTCTGTAAAAGAATCTAACTAAGCTCACCTTCGAAAACTCGTCCCAATTCGTCGGAGGAAAACTCACTGCACGATCTCTTTCTCGAGCAACTTGCATCAGGTCTGAGCAAGATCCATCGGAAGAAGCTAACTAATTTCCTCGACTTCACCTCAGAGCGCTATTATGGATTAAAATTCCTAACCATCCCACATCTGAACGGCTACGACTCCTTCTGATCCATCTACACTTGTAAACATCGTCAACTTTTGACTTCATGAACTCTGGAAGCAATATCTCGATAACTTCAGCAATGATTAGTACCGCTGTCTGAACAGAACGCAACACCACGATCTTTGGAAAGGGAAAAACATCATACCTCCCGTCCGGCTGACCTCTAACAATGACTCTACCATCTGGTGCGGATCCCGAAGAAACTCGCCTTCCTATTAGAACTCGATCAATATCAATAAACGACGTGTCTCTATATCATCGGAATGTCACCCTGGTCAGTCCTTGTCCCAGACAAATCTGCTCTGACCGTATCTCTAACTGTAGCCCTCCCGGCTCCCATAAACATGGTGACCAAAACAATCATCATGCACTGACGAGGATAGATCAACGGAATGAATAGAAAGAAGATCTCAAGATATAAATTCTAAGGTAACTTATACGGAGTACCATATCGTAAATATGCCACGGAACAGATGTACGGTGCGTCACTCTACTTAGTACCTACTCCATCAACCCAGGTCATCCTATACAATGAAAGTTCGGGTATAAGACCCCCAAAGTCAAGTCTAAGTCCAATAAGGTAAATCTAGGTAACAAAAGTGCATGCCTAGATCCCATATAGCCAACCTAGACTCGAACAAAGGTTAAACCAAATGCTCTGATACCAACTTTGTCACGACCCAAATGTGGCACGTGACCTGTACTTAAATCACGTGACATCTAAAGACATCGACGTGGTTCAAGTAAGCCAAAACCCGGAATCTAAACCCTTTTGAAAATATTGGAGGTGAGTTTAAAATAGTCATCAGATGGAATCAGTTTAAATAACATTTAAATTTAACTAAGTATGTTTGAAAAGCATCTATGACATTTTGAAAATCTGACAGCACCTCCTTTGAAAATTTTATATAAAAACCCGATATAACTACAACAATAAAGTAGCATCCCAACGGGAGCTAGCTTTCACGTCCAAAAGACGGAACAACTAAACAATCTATATCAGAAGTTGACTCTAAAGAGTACGACATCAAAATTCCTAAGTCTCGCTCCTAATTCCACAATATACCATTTCTAAGTTGATGGAGTTACCACTAGATACAAGAATATAAGAATAATTAAGAGTGGGTATAATACATTAATAACCCACTTACCAGTCAATCACCGAAAGGGATGTGTGCCTAAGCCGCTGATAAACCAAGCGGTAAAACCTATAAGAAACTGTGGCACAACGGGGATGAGTTACCAACTCAGTGAATAGAAGTACATCTAAATGTAGAAATCGAAATGCACGACGATACCTAAGTCATAAGTATAGTACTATCATAATATGTACTAATATAACATGATATGCATATGTATCATAATCCAACACTAACTGTCATGCAAACCCAAGTAGAATATATATATATATATATATATATATATAGTTACTGTCCCCCGGATCAGTCCTAGTCGAATCTAATAAATGATATCTAACTGTGTACCTCATGATAACAATCATATCAATATATATATGGATGTCTAGCATCTACATCGAAATCAGAAATCTCTCGTGTCCAGCATCGACACGTAAATGCAGATACCGTCGGCACCATCTCAACAGATGATCGCCACTCGATATCCCTGGCTACAATCGGTATCCCCTGGATATCCGCCGTGCTCAATCTGGCCCCGGTCAGTATCCCCTGGATATCTGTCGTGCTTATCTCTATCCACGGTTCAAGTATCTTCGTTAGGCTCCCCGCCTATAATGCGGCTATCCTGCCCCTCGGCCCCGAACTGGGTCCACCATGTATCCAACTGTATGCCCCCCGATTCAGTCTGGATAACTTGTAAATCCGTAACCGTATGACCCCCAACTCGGTTCGGAATCAAAATCAGAGAACACAAAACTCATGGTGAACGTTTAACTCATTATATCATAAATATCAGGTAAGGAATAAGAATACTTGAATAGATTATATTGATGATATATTATATATATGCATATATAATAGTGTCCCATACCACCGATATATATCATCAGGAGTAAAATATCCAGAAAATCCATAAGAATCGAATACAGCATCTATAGTACTAATATTCGTAATTTACAACAGGAAAAAAGAAAGACTACGTAATTATATCACAAAGGCATAATGATCTAAATTCTACTGTTTCATGGCAATATTAATGATGTGTAGTGTAGTATACGCGTCTGTGCTCGTGCAACATGGCAATCATTAGTATTTGTGCAAGTGTTTTATGGTGTAACAAACTATTTATATTAACGCATGTATATATATACGTATTATACACAGAACGGTTCTACAGTGACATGGCAGTACCAATGAGGTGTAGTGTAACAAATATTTACGAGCTTGTGCAGCATAGTATTCATTGGTATTTATGCAGTGTTCTATCAGAGTGTTCGTATCGTAGATAACGTCGATAATATAATGCAAACATGTAAAGTAATCTAAACGTAGCTATTGTAATTACTTGCTATGAGCGATACCATTATCTTTAGGAATACACGAAACGTTTGAAATAAGAAAGCTGCTCTAGATTTAAAATAGATATTCGTTTTGGAAATTGGCACCGCATCCTAGTATTTTATTAAAAGATAAACGAATCGTGGTTTTTAAAAGAATATAGCTCACACAGATATTACATCCTAAAACGGAATATCACCTATTGCTACAAGTCTAAAGGAAAAATCTTGCCGTTATTCGGCATACGAATTTCATCAGTTCCAATATGTATTAACTCTTGTATAATATCTCATCATATCGCTATATCTGTATCATCTCAAATACGGCATAATCCCTCGTACAAATCTAGCAAACCATATCCATGTTGTACGGATCTAACATCATGTACGTATCTCATTTAAAACTACATATGAAACTTTATACAAATGAAGGACATACAAGATGCGATACTATATCAATATCTTGAATAAATACTACACTAACTGGATATCATAATAATACTTATAAGGTTGCGGGGGTGCTATACGCCATCCACTCGACTTCCCAGTAGAGGTAAATCTACTCACCAACTTGATGAGCTTGTTGAATTCCACGCTGCTAAATCGTCAACTCCGTCTCGGAATCCTTCGCGATGGCACCTTTAATCGTATTTATGAAATATTGGCGTAAACATTTTATCAAAACTCCAAACAATGAGGTAGGTATCCATAGGTTAGAACCTACAGTATACTTAACCAAAAATGACAATATAAATCTATCGTTAACGTATAAACGTTAACGGTTCATTTGTAGCACGAAAATACAAAAACCAGTATCGTAATATTGGAAATTTGATAAAACTTTTACTAATCATTCCCAGATCTCTCTGTAAAAATACTGGAACAAATCAAACAATACCATAGCTTATAAAATATCAAAACAAAGCCATAGGAGAAAAACCAGCATCAAAAGCCATGGGATGGCCGGCGAGCTCGGATATTGGGTGCATGTCGCCGGATAGAATAAGGGTTTTGGGGATAGGGACTTAAGTAGTTTCTTCTAGTGGTCTCATTATACTTTTGGTTGTGCTAGTTTTTCTAGTAATTATACTTATTTGTTCCAGATTCAATTGAAATAAGCTAGATATCACAAAATCCTAGTTTGCACAACTAAACATGCTACGTGTCGTATATAGAATTTTACTCCCAAAACATATACCAGCTTACAGATTCTACTGCTAAAATAACTTAAATAAACAATACCAAACATACCTATATACCTACAGAGAGATACCCTAAAAACCAAAACACCTAAATCCCCTACAAATCCGGCGTGATCAGAAATTGGCTATGTGTCGCCAGCCAAAATCCGAGATAAAGGGTTCGTATTCTTATGGGTTATTCTAGGTCCAATTTAAAAGGTTAAGGCACTGTTTGGGTTTTCTAATTTTCATCTAAACTATAGCAGATTCCTAAACAGAGCCTAACCTATCAAAATACGATATATACCGATATCATACAAAACAGTATTGAACTAAGAACTGTATGGTTGAACTTATAACTATTAAATGATTCACAAGAGAACACCAGCTCAAGGATGGTATATGGGAACATCTATGGTTTGTAGCATCACAAGTTTGGAGATGTGCACACTTGAAGAAGGAATTCATTGCTCTTTTTCCTTTGGTAGGAACACTTGGAAATATTTTTGGTTTGGGGCTGAAGAGTATTGTGTTCAGGTTGAGGAGGCTAAAAAGATTACTAAGGAATTTCCTAAGTGTTGTTTGGTGTATAGGAAGCATTAGGTGCATGATAAGAGGTGGAGGTGGCATGTGAAGAAGGTGGATGCGTCCTATGGTGAAGCATGGTGCATTCATGCAAGGAGGTGGTGTAAAGAGAAGAAGGAGGAGGTGGAGGGATATGAATAAAGGTGAGGTGTGCTGAGGGTGAGGGTTTAGACTTAGTTTAAGATATAACCAACCATACAACAATTAACAATCTTTTTATATAAAAATATAAATTCAAATGCAAAAGAAAGAAATACTTAATTTTACACTTAAATACTATTATCATATAATAACATCTACATCCATGCTTAAAATGAAATACTTGTTATGACACTTAAATATTCTTATCTTAATATGAAATCTTATATCATGTTACAATTTTAATCCATACGACGCAAAAAATATGAAATGATTTAATCTGTCGCTTAAATGTGATTAGCTTAAATGTAAAATTCAATTTCATGTTATAATAATTAAAATATCATTTTTATGACATCACACCTTTATTTACAATCTACCAAAATAATAACATTTTTACGGATATAATTCCGATACCAAAATCTGTATGTGATATCACCTTATAAACTCATTATTTTTATATTTAAAATTATAAATTAATATTTATAATTTTCCAAAATGTTACAAAAATCAAGCAAACAAATTGGGCTCCCACTTGTGAGCTCGGCCATAATTGGGCACACAAAATGTTCGCTGGGAATGCAATAATCAAGTGGTGAAGTGAATATATTAATTTTCTCACAAAATTAAAACCCTCACACATGAATAGTGCTTGGCCAAACTAGTTCACAAGGTAATTTGTAATGGAGAAGTGAGCTTAACAAAAAGGAGTGGTGAGCTTAAGGATTGCAAAAATATCCATCACAAATATCTATATGAAATATCTAAAGTTTGACAAACACAAATTAATGTAAAAGCAAAACCTTATCCATACATGCCACCTCACCAATGACTCACCCAACCAAATTTCGGCCACAACATAATGATAAAGGGAATGGCCAAATAAAAAAGATACACAAACATCAACCTTTAATTTAAATCGGAAGAAAAGATAATTGCAACTTCAAAAGTAATCTTATAACGGATTACAAGAAAACCCCAAATACACAAATCGGGCAATTTCCACGAAATATATTATTTTAATATTAAATTCCAAAAATAATGTTTTATATTTTCTAAAATGTTACAATCTTCTCCCTTTAAAGAAATTCGGTCCTCGAATTTAAAATTTAAACCCCCAAATACTAAACCATTTCAATAATCAGCTCTATCACGGGGCTATGAAATCACAGAAGATACAGAAATACCACAGCGCATCCTGTGCGCCGGAAAATGAGTACAAAACTCAAAACCGAACTCCGTCAAGCGTCACGTAAATCATCGTACTTGCACGCATATCATCGGAGTTACAACGGAGATACAGACCTCGAAATCCACTACTGAAATCCAATATGCACTAGTCAAATACTATAATATGGGTATAGTACGCATTCTTGGAAAAATCTTTTAAAACTGAATAAAACACATGCAAAATCTTTTTCTGAATTGCCGTGTGATGCGTAACTCACGGCACAAGTGACGGACGCTCATTTATGAAGTAATAAATGTATGTTAATATATGTTTTGCCAAAATATACGTTCCACCTTTTCTAAAATATCCCAAAAGGTTTTCCTTAGTAAACGTTCGTGTCACTCGCAGACACGTAAGAAATAGCGAGACTATAGCTCCTTTTTGAAAACCTCTTGGTAAACTTTTTATGCATTCAAAGTACACAGGTACTGTCCTTGGATCATTCCTGTTAGGGTACTACATAGTATAGGGCTTCATCATGAAAACAAAGTGCTCAAAAGCAAAATCAGTCTCAAAAGGCGTATCCAACAATCACGTACGTCTGGTGCGCACGGAATTCAAATCCAAATACAAGTGCCATAATATGCAAGAAAGCAAAACTAAGTGCAACGGGTGTGCACGAAAGCATCTGTCTAGTGCAACAGGTGTGCATGACAACAACATCTAGTGCATCTATAGTGCACGAAAATCTCAATCCAGTACAACTATCATGAAAAAAAATCGCAAACGAGTGCATCCGGTGTGCACAAATCACCTCGCATATCATGCGCCCAACATGCGAAAAAATCCAAATCAAGTGCATCTGTCATGCACAAATAAAATCTAAGTCAAGTGCATCCAACATGCACGAATAAAAGTCTCAATCAAGCGCATCCGATGCACACAGAAACCGATACCAAGCGCCTAATATGCGCAAAATCCAACCCAAGCGCGTCAGGTCCATAATAAGCATCATGTACAGTAGCATGCACGAAAACGAACATCAAGTAAGCGCGCACACGAAAACACAAATCTGGTAAAACGAATGCTCAAAAACATAAATCGGGGTGCAACCAATGTACGGAGTATATATCTACTGCAACCAATGCATGAATTACTCATCCGGTGCAACAATTGCACAAAATACAAATTGGGTGTATCCGGTGCAGGAAATACAAATCATGTGCATCCAGTGCACGAAATATCAAATCCTGTGCATCCAGTGCACGAAATATCAAATCATGTGCATCCAGTGCAGGAAATATCAAATCCTGTGCATCCAGTGCACGAAATATCATCAATAACTCAAATGCGTATGAAAACTACACCGAGTGTATCAAGGTGTATAAAAATCATAAACATGTGCAACTGCGTGCACAAAACACGTATTAATGCACTGCAAGCACATGTGAGCTATACCGAGTGCGTACACCACGCACATATCAAATCAACAGTATGAAATCCATGAAAACATTAACATGTGCAGCCAAGGCACAAAATCAATATCAAGTGCAAATAGATATGCACAAATCCTAAACCAATACCGCAGTGTGTAAAATGTATATCCAGTGCAATAACTATGCACAAAATGTAAATACCCAGTAGGTGCAGCCATGGTGCACGAAAACAATATCATGAAACTCAATCATCAGAACTCAAATCCAAGCGATATAAGCGTGATACTCGGATCAAAACGCAAATCGCAACAAAAGACATCGAGGTACACCTTCTACAATGTCGAAAAATATCGGCGCGCCTAAAACTTGCAGAGCAAGAACATCTGCTTGCCTACTACTCACGGTCTGGCGTCTTCTGTCTCTGGGTCCTTATTTTCTCTGTGGATTACCAATCTCGCAATCCATCGGTTCATCTGCCCAGTCAGGTGTGCTAACGGAAATAATTCCAATCTGGTACTCCTCAGGTCATCTCTCGGCCGATTAGCATGACACTCATAAAGCAGCACGTCACTGGCGTCGGCCTCAGGCCCTCTGAAAACACGTGACACAACTGATCCTCGGTGCAATCTCATTACAGCAGTGTCCTGGAAGGAACCGGCTCAAGGTCTCTCCCGATCTCGACTATACCAAACTATACGGAGGCCGGTACTCTTACATAATCTTTTCTCGTTCTTTGGACATCTGCGTTCTCAGCACAACATTTCCTTGGAAACTGGTCGTATTCCAACGCTCATGTATACACATCCGAATCTAAAATCTCAACGGGGAGTAACAACATCTTGTTAACCTCTCGCACGAACTTCTTTCTCCACTCGTCTTTATTATCGTCCGCTTTGACGTCGCACCATGCTATCTACATACCGCAAATTTTTCTCGACCACAGTCAATCCAAAATCTCTCACACGGACTCGAACTACGAACACGGTATCTTCACCACTCTCTTGAAGATATCTAGCCAAACACGTCCTCGGAAACTCTCCCCAATCATCGGAGGAATCCTCAATACTCGTCGGTTCACGATCAACTCACAACACATCTGGGTGAGGTCCTCTATCTGAAACTAGTCAGCTTACCGATCTCTCATCGGAACATCCGACGAACAACGTCATATCTGGATCGATCTACACTAGATCCGAGTAAGACTCTCCACACTGGAAATCTTCAACTCAACTAGGCCTGCATCGGCGCATCAAATCTGACGAATCACCTTCGTCTCTCAACTCAAGATAGACTAGCTATCACCCATTGCATCTCTGTCTGGAAGCTCCAGCGATCTCAGCTCGTAAGCTCTGGAAGCGACATCACATCAATCTCAGCAACAGCTGGGTCATCTATCTGCACGGTCGATGACATCACAATCTCTGAAGTATGCTGTACATCAACAGTCCTCTCACAGCAGGCAGCCTCTAACAATAGCCCGATCATCCGGTACAAAACCGTACATTCGTCTCAAATGAGAAGTCACAACACCACACTACATCGATACATTCCCATGTCACCAGAAAACACGATGGTCAGTCCTCGTCCACGACGAGCTCGCCCTGACCGCATCATTAGCAGCAGCTCAATCTGCGCTCAAACCATGGTAATAGGAACATCAATCAAGTATCGACGAAAATAGATCAAGTGATGAAATGAATCGACAGATCCAGAATGAATATATGATCATATGGAGGAACGGAATCAGTGAGAGTATGATCATGGAAGCGAAAAAAATCAAGGATCTCAATGGATGTATAACCAAGGGAACGAAGAGAATCACCAATCTCAAGATATGTACATCCTAAGGTCATTTAAGTGGAGTATCGTATCGTAAATATGCCACGGAACATACGTACGGTACGTCACTCTACTTAAGCTACCTACTCCATCAATCAGGGTCAGCCTATGTAACGAAAGTTCGGGTTTTATACCCCTATTCAAGTTTATGTTCCGTAAGGTCAAGCCTAGGTTCCAAAATATATACGCCCTAGACCCCACATAGTCAAACCTAGACTCGAACCATGGTTAAACCTAGCGCTCTGATACCAACTTTTTCATGACCCGAAATATTAGCTCGTGACCGGCACTTAAATAACGCAACGTCTACAGGCGTAACGTAACCTAAGTAAGCCGAAAACCCAGACATCTAAACCTTCCAACAGAAGTAAGTAATGAAAACATTTATACAACACTTGGAAACCTTAAGTATAAAACCTTAAACTTATTTTTCTTTTCTTTTCTTTTATTTTCATAAAAATTTCGGCAGCACCTCCTTTGTAAAAACTAGCCCCGAAACGGGTACAACAAAGAATAAAAAGAAAGTATCCCCAAACGACAGCAAACCACGGCCAACGGTGGAAACAACCACCACAAGTATAATTAACAAGTATACGACGCCCAATGGCGAAGATCAACACAAAAGATAAAATAAAGCAAGACATCAACACCAAAAGCGAACATAAAATCCATCGCTCAAGTCTCGCAACTACAAGTCTTCTAAGTCTTCAACATATACAATTACTAGTTTGATTGATGAAGTTGAATAGATACAATATCGAAAACAAATACAAGAGGGGTATGATCCAACATGTACCACCTACGAAAGCAAAACACCCGAAAGTAAGCTGTGTGAAAATGATGCCGCTACTGATCCAAGCAGACAAGCTGCAAGAACTGAGGCACAACGGCGGTGAGTTGCCGACTCGTGAGTAGAAAACATCAACAGGTAGAATCAAAATAAATAACGATTTCCTAGGTCAACTATATCATAAAGGTAATACTATGATCTCTAGGGTGTCCGTATCCGCATAAGTGCCAACAACATAAACAATGCCAATCAGCAAGTAGATATCGTCCAACAATATAATCAATGCATGTATGCGGGTGGATTCCGTCCACGTTTCAACCACTGACAAAACAACTCCAGCATGAAAATATCATAAAAGCATAAGCAGGTAAAAATGAGGATATAAATCAACGTGTGACCCTCGCGACACAACAAAATCATGGAACCGGAGTGTCCACATCGACACTCGAAACATCATGAAACCCGTGTCTAGCATCGACACGTAAATCCTCATCTGTCAGGCGCCGTCACCATGACCGGCCCGGATGTCAGTACATCTCATGGAACCTGAGTGTCCACATCGACACCCGAAATACACGTAGCATGTCTGAATATGACTCCGGTCGGTATCCTCCAAATATCCGCCGAGTCCAAATAATATCACCGGTAGATAGTGGTCCCTCTGCCAGGCTCATCGTCTACACCACGAAATCACCTCTCGCCGCGGGATACCATACCGGGTCCACCATGTACCTACAGACGGTGCCTCCCACTCCTCGAATCGGGTTTCACATGCCAATCTCAGAACCGAGAAATCACATGGTGGACGCACTGAAATATCATATCAAGAGAAACCGAGTTTTCAAACAATATATAAATTTCTTAAAACATCCCGCCTTTCTCAAATCCATAAATCACATGAAAACCATATCTCAATGCGTAAATCCATGTAAATATAATATATGCAACATAAGACAGCAATATGAGCATATTAAGGGAAAACCGCTCTTTTAAATGAATCCAGTTTTAAAATATATCATGTGGTTCCCAAATCCTTTGAAATCAAGTGCAGCATCATATGAGGTGTACATGTAACTGTAGCAAGGTATAAGTATCTACATGTAAGCAAGTATGTATGATGCATTTAAAAAGCGCAATAGCACAATAATCAACGTCTCAGAATCACATGTCAATACAATACCACTTAGGGGTATATGCAGCTATAGTAAGATATGTGAGTGTACATGTCAGTATATATGCATGATATACATGTAGCTGTAATAAGGTATGTGGGTGTACATGTCAGTATGTATGCATGATGTACATGTCAGTATATCATGCAACCTAGCATAGTGATGTGAACATGGCAAGTATATCATAGCATGATGTAGCAATTCTACTGTGTAAGTGACATAGCAATTATCGATAATGAAGTGTGTGAGCCGGCAATCTGTGTAAGTGTAATATACGCATCATCGATAATGGTGTAGGTGTACTAGCACAGGTATGTGAATTGCAATGAGAATAACATGAATGCAGCATAAAGTACCTCGTGAACTAAATGCTATAAGGTATACGTGTCTACAATATGTATCCGAGTCGGTGAATCTAGCAATCGGCATCCAGCCTCACAATATCACGTACGTTATAATCCATCATACGACATCCTCTAAACAAGGGTATGGATAAATCAACAGGAAAAACTCATCGCGTACGGGAATCTATCGTACGACAACATTAAACAAATAGAGATTCTATCAACCTATACAATATCGGGGTACGGATCTAAGTCTCGTACGGCATATCACTCAATATTCAAAACATTATGCATATATAAGTACCTATTTCTCAGGTCACATCCATGTCCATCTCATATCAGGGGACCAGCAAGGTACCAACTATTATTTATTGACTCGCATCCATATAACGACATATCAACCAAATCATCATATATCATCGTATACTCTTTCCATCGCATCAATCTCTCACATCAAGTCATTTTACATAAACATTCTATCATATGAATCTTATGTCACGCTACTCTAAATCTCATACATAAACCCGTGCAACTACATATTTATATATTGTGATTGGCATTCACCTTTCATATCCTTATATATATCAATTCGAAACATCAATTCTATCATATCATGTCCAAGGGTTATGTCCCTATAGCTTTCATCTCATATCTCGATATATACTCAAGCATTAATATCACCACTAACTATCTTTTTAACTACATCTATAGTTTTCAAATGTAGGTCCCTCCTACAGTATTCTATGTATATATCGGTTTTCATTCATAAATTTGCGGGGGTGCTATACGGCATCCACCCGACTTCCCCAGTAGATATAAATCTACTCACATGCTAAACTCCTCGCTTAGCCGTAGTCGATGCGCTTCATCGTCACGGAATCCACGCGAAGGTACCTACAATCAATATGAAATCGCAAAGCTATTAACATGAAGTTCTGAACTACAAATACGGTACGCGGCGCGCTCATAGGTTAGAACCTATAGCCTATACATGCAAAACAACCAAACAGCCCTCGTCGTTGACGTACAAACGTCCAACGACCAAATACAATATCTTGTCGCAAAATCAAGAAATCCAAATACCGGAAAACATAGCCAAAACCATAACTATAGTCGCTATCCATGAAAGCTGCCAAGCCTAAAACCCGAATCGTACTAATAACCCTATACTAGTAAACTGTAAAGTGGTTTAAGAAATTATATCGATCGATCTGTGTCCTTCGGTCATCAATCTCAGTCCTTAGTATGTTGCGGCTGCTTCGACGAATTTCGCTCTCCGGTCAAGCTCGTCGAAGAGGTCGCACGTCGATGATTCTTTATACGGGCTCCCGCCTCAAAACCGAGGCAACTTGGGCATTCAGTTTGCTAGCCTAGATGTCCAAGAAAGAAGTAGAGATAGTGTGTGAACACTTGTCTCAAGGCACCCAAGAATTTGGGTGGAGGTAAATGAAGTTGCCATTTTGAAGTGGAAAGTGATCAAAGGTTTTTTGCATGGCAAAATCAAGCAAACAAATTGGGCTCCCACTTGTGAGCTCGGCCAGAATTGGGCACACAAAATGTTCACTGGGAATGCAATAATCAAGTGGTGAAGTGAATATATTAATTTTCTCACAAAATTAAAACCCTCACACACGAATAGTGCTCGGCCAAACTAGTTAACAGGGTAATTTGTAATGGAGAGGTGAGCTTAACAAAAAGGAGTGGTGAGCATAAGGATTGCAAAAATATCCATCACAAATATCTACATGAAATATCTAAAGTTTGACAAACACAAATTAATGCAAAAGCAAAACCTTATCCACACATGCCACCTCACCAATGACTCACCTAACCAAATTTCGGCCATAATATAATGATAAAGGAAATGGCCAAAAAAATATACACAAATATCAACCTTTAATTTAAATCGGAAGAAAAGATAATTGCAACTTCAAAAGTAATCTTGTAACGGATCACAAGAAAACCTCAAATTCGCAAATCGGGTAATTTCCGCGAAATATATTATTTTAATATTAAATTCCAAAAATAATGTTTTATATTTTCTGAAATGTTACAGCTTTGCATGTGAGAGGCAAGAGAACTCATGTGTTTAACACGTGACCCCTGCTGTGGGTTTTGGCTTGTTTATGTTCAGCGCTCATATGCTTTGCATATGAGAGCTCACGTGTTTTACACATGAGGCATGTTTGTCTATTAATTGTTTTATTCAGCATTCATACGCTTTGCATATGAGCGCTTACGTTTTTTACTCATGAGGTCTGTTTTGAGTACTCCCCCCTTTTATATAAGGGAATAAGTAACTCTTGGCCGAAAATTTTGGTGGGGAACAGAGACGATTTGAGGTTTATCTCACAACTTGTCACTTTGGAACAGTTAGGAGCAGTCTAGTAGACTTTGAAGACCATAGCTCTATGTGTGATTGTGCATGTTGTGACAGTGATTGTTTGAAGTTGTGACCATAAATCCGTATATATTTTGCAAAACTCTCTAATAAAACCAAAAACTTTTATAAAATCGTTCCATTTGTTGCCAAATTTCCATTTCACCTACCTTTCACCGACTTTTCTCCATTGACGTTTTCTTACCCTCAAATTCTACGCTTTGACAGTAAGTCTACGGTAGCGCCCCGGCCGTCGAACCGAGGACAAATGCGGAACAAATACTTTTTACGAATCTGGCGTTATCGTAGCCTTTCACCCGGATCGAACCATTAACACTAAACTAGCTAACAACTAAAATGATAGAATGGCTATACCGATCGATCCGTGTCCTTTGGTCTTTAGCCACCATCCTTAGCTCCTCGCGGCATCTCCGATCTCGCTCGATCTCCGTTCTCCTCGTCGAAAGGGCACCACGTCAAGAAGCTTTTTACGAACTCCCGCTTCAAACCTGTAGGGATCCTAGGCACACTCATGAGGTTCCACAACGGATCAACCATGCCAAAATCAAATTTTTCCATGTGCCTAAGAACCCTATGCTAGATCGTTAACTAGAGGTAAGGCGAAACTAAGCAAGCAAACTACTTTGCTACTAAGAGAAAGAGACTACAACCTTTGTAGATCCGGTCCTCCACTTGTCTAGCTCCGTGTTGACGTCCCTCCGCTGCGATCATTGGAATTCCGGACTCTAGCATCGGTTTCATCGGAGAAATGGACCGGCTAGGTCGTTGACTTCGATGCTGAAGATGATCTACGTCGAGACGACTCAAACTCAAGCTCCATCTTCACTAGGTCATGAAACTTGTGAAGATAACACACTCTACTACATGGCAAGTGGTAGAGAATGAAGAAATAGGAAGTGGGTTCACTTTGGATTTGGATTTCTCACTTGGATTCATCACTTGGAATTTTTCTAGCAAGGTTTTCTTCTCTTCATGAAGAAGAAGAAAAAGAAAGAAAAGAATGAATAATATTATCAAAAAATAGAAAATCAAGTGATTCTTATCATTTAGCAACCATGGGTGAGTCTAACTAAAGTAGAGAATAAACTAGGGTTTAGGTAAATGGTTAGGTTAAGGATAAAACAAAATGGTAGACTTTTTCAAAGATGCATGAAGCATCATGAAGCTTCTTGCATAAAACAAAGATAACTACCATTTTATTTTTGCCAAAAGTAAATAAATAAAATAAATAAATAAGGCAAATGAAACCCTAACCATTAACTAAACATGGTGTATAGCATACACACACCCAAGTTTGTAAGTATCATCAAACATGATACAATCAAGTGCACAAAAATATATCACATATACTACTTATGCACATCAAGTGAGAAAATCAATCTTAAGTGAACAAATACTAGTTAATGTAAAGTAATATATCAAATATATAATTATACATTAATTCATTAAATCAACACTTGATTTAATGATCCGGTCATATTGCATATAACCGATTAATATCAAGTGTATCAATATATCGAATCAACATTTGATTCGGTAACCCGGCTATATCTTATATAACCGTCCGATGATACAAATCGCGAGAATAGAATTCAGTATCACATACTGGTATTATTCTCGGTCCCGCACATATCTTATATACGCTCCTATTTCGTTTCGCTTGAGCCAGGAAACCTCTGTATAGGACTCTAAAGACTCGTCAATACGCCGGCAGTAGGTGATGATCATATCAAACACCCACAAGCCGCAAGCGGTCTTCTAAACGTAACGGTCACCCGGGTATTGAGCGATCATAAGATCAACGAGCAAGCCCGCTCACACTCCTGTGAATCCAATCAGTAACACTTACCGTACAGTCCGGTCTGTTCGTCTGATATGTCGCATATCTCGCCTAGGGGTGGTAAACGTCAGATCCCAGTAGCTTGATAAGTCATGCCGATGTAAGGTCCATAACAAGCGTGAAACTACTGATAACTCTTACCAGTATATCACTGCAACCCTGGCCAGGGATTTCCAGTTATGGCCAGTCGAGCATAGCGCAACATCAACTCCCAATACCGAGAGAGACGAATCCCCTCCTATCGCTCATTGCCTCCATGTGAATCGGGACTGTACCCAAAAACCACCTGTTTGCATGACTCAGTAGAGCCGTGGTAGGGTGGAAATCAAAGTACAGTGGGAGACACACAAGACTCTATGACGATCTCGGGTCAACAGACTAAGCTGTACCAGTGTCACCAGAGAACTGCCATCTGACGTGAGGTATAATACCATCTGGGAGTTCTCGGCGAGTCCGTTCAGTGTACCCAGTCTCCACTGAGCACCCGCATACCATCTCTGATATCAAAGACCAATGGATATGGGATCATCCATCGCCCATCACATAGGTCGAAAAGATATACGCTAGTCTACTCTGGAATATCGATGCCCCGTCTCGATATTCCCACGACTATGAACATTGAAGGATGTACTCATGGACTACCCAGGCCCTACTAGTATGATCTACATCATAGTCCTAGATGTCGAGCACACATCCTAAGGGCTTTATCAACATGTAATAGAGAGACAGCAAGTATACATGTTAAGATAAAGAGCAGCCAGATAGCATACTATCATGTCGATCAAGAAAGTCCTACCTATATATGTCCCAGCATCCACTACAATATACATCCAATGTACAGTAATGGCCTCTAGGGCATACATATAACTAACAAAACCGAAGCAACTCGGACATGAAGTTTGCTAGCCGACATGTCCAAGGTGAATTGGAGAATGTGTGTAACAACTTTGTCTCAAGCATCCATTGATTCTCAACTCATGAGATTGTATGGATGGAGGTTGAAGACGAAGCCATGGTGGAAATGGTGAGCTAGAGAAAGAAGAAGAAGAGGCTTTTCTTTTCTATTGTGTTGAGATAAAAGTGAGAGCACTAGAATAATCCCAAGAGCTAGCACAACTCATATGGCTACCCTCTCTCTCTCCAACTCTCATTTCAACACAATAATCAATCAATTAACATGACATGGCTACAAAAAAAGAGACCATGAGTCACTAGATTGCACATGCCACATTAGTTGCTCCTCATGATGATTTCCACCCACAAATTCCACCAACTAAACATTAACCCAAATGTTTAGTCCAACAAAAAGATACAGCATCATCTAAAGTAAACTCGTGACGGATCACAAGGACACCCCTCACCTGTATATACATACCTGCATCCGCATTCCAACTGAATGCGCATGCAATGAGACGAAAGTAATCCAACAAATCTAATACTTGGATCCGGCTTAAACCAAAGCCCACTAGTATGATCCGTCCGATCATGATCCGTGCACGACTGCATGTATATGATCGAACCCTGCCATAATACCATACAGCCTCTACAACGTTTTGCCCGAACTTGGGAAAACTATCTGTGGGGGACTCTAAAGACTCGTCAATACACTGGCTGTGGATTTAACCACAAGCACGTCAGTGGTACTAGCTGTTAGTAACGGGCACCCAGGTATTGACCAAAAAGGAGGCCGGTGAGTGAACTCATCCTGAAACCCTACTGAGCCTGTCAGTGACAATATCAGTACAGTCCTGTCCGTTCGTCTATGAGTATCGCATGTCGGGCCTAGGGGCTGGTAAACGTCAGACCCCCAAAAACGGTACAAGTCGTGTCGGAGTGTAGCCCAGAACACCCTGAGATACTACTGGAATACCTACTAGTAAATCTCACTTGCCTTGGCCAAGGACTTCGTGTAATGGTTCTCCTAGACACAGCACGATCTCACCCCCAATACCGGGAGAGAAGAATCCCCTGCCGATCCGCCCACTGCCTCCATGTGGCTCGGGACTGTACCCAATTAAAACCTGTTTGCACGACTCCTTTGTGCCATGGTAGGGTAGTAATCAAAGAACAGTGGGAACTCATACGAGACAAATGACGATCTCAGGTCGATAGACTAACATGTACACTTGTCACCAGAGAACTGCTATCTGACGTCAGGTATAATACTAACTAGCAAGTTCCCGACGAGTCCGTCCGGTGTACTCATAACCCAATGAGCACCTGTATACGTTTTAGGTGAACCAACTGACACCAATTATTTGTGGGACCAGCCACCGCCCCTCGTCATGGTCTCGATCATATACACTAGTCTACTATCGGAGTATCGATGCCCAGTCTCGAAACTCCCACGACTTGGGACACTTTAAGGATGTGCATATGGGCTACCCAACTCTCACATATATGATCGCCATCATACTGCTGGTAGTCAAGCAAGAATTCTAAGGGCTCTATCAACGTGTAATAGTGACCTGTAATGGCATCTAAAGCATGTTCACGATGATAAAGATAAACCAGATAGCATAATATCATCTTGAGTAAGACTGTCCTACCGGCATAGGTCCTCTTTCAATCATTGCAATCATGTGCCTACGATTCAATAATTGACTTTGAGGGCACTATA
Organism: Agapanthus africanus; assembly: GCA_030015575.1. NCBI lineage: Eukaryota > Viridiplantae > Streptophyta > Magnoliopsida > Asparagales > Amaryllidaceae > Agapanthus > Agapanthus africanus. The sequence goes on from JASDDO010000026.1 coordinate 408,734,760, forward strand.
TCCAACAATCTCCCACTTGCACTCAAGGCTAATTATTGCGATGTCGCATACTCACAGCCCGTGTGATACCGAACACCCAACTCCTCTACTGATCAGTCTCACAAAGCCCGTTTGTGAAACTATTGCGTTCGAGGAATAGCCTTATTGAGTGGATCCGCTCTGATGTTTCTTTCTATGTCTCTCTTAATCTCAAGTTCGCGGAGAAAGCTATCTCCCAAAATGAGCGATACCTGTCTTAGAATATGTCTGGATATCTGATAGGATCCAGTTCACAAATGAACTCCAAATTCAGAAAACTTCTTAGACTGTATCGTCAACTGAATTTAATCAGTATCCTACGTCATGCCTCCCTCAGTATCCATTTAGACCACCTATCCAAACTACTGCCCGTCGTCAGACGGAAAACTATAATTCTGACAGTCACTCTGTCAACCAGGTCATCTTGGAAGCCTGGAATGATAACCGTCTCCCGAAGGAGGCTGTCGTTATCATATCCTTAGAACATCAACTTATCTTCTAAAACTGCTTCCAAACGTTTCTCCAGGATTGGATTAATATCAACTTATTACAGCTAGTGCAAAAACAACATCTGGTGTGGTATTTGACATCTCATGATTGACTCAATTGCCTAAGCAAGTGATATGTTAATCATGCACATCCCTCTCCCCTTTAGTCTGTAAGACATCTTTAGAGAGGGCGTCTCCATCACCTGCAGGTACACCATCATGCCAGGAGTTATCCATTCTAAATCACCTTTAGAATGCTGTCTAAGTATCCGGATTGGGATACTACCTAAATCAGGATTTAGTAACCAGAATGCCTGATACAATATCCAAGCCCTATGTGGAGAAACCACTGTGTGACAACCAAAGTATAACTGATCGTAGTATAGGAATTTTACTTCCTACTATGTGTATGTCATCCAAATACCAGGACATCATACCCTACTACCTTCTTAACAGATCTATCCCCTGTTCTGATGAAGTCAAACCTATAACTGTCACATCAGAAATAGATGATCTATCTCCGCTATATCTGCTTTAGTCCATAAATAGACATAAGATACTTGTCCACTATGATTCCGCTGCTCCCACTAACTATGACAACCCTCTAGCAGAGTCATATACACGTGTACTTCTAAAGCTAGTTTAGAACGTCGCTATACTCATCCTCCTGCCGGGTCTCATAGCCTAGAACAACAGTAGTGTCAAGTCTGGGAAAACAAGAACCTCCTTGTCATCGTCTTTGAGCATACTGAAGCACCTCTCGAGTGCCTGAGGTTACCCACCATATCTGCGGAGTGGCCAATGGAATGTCAAACCAGATTGAATCTTTAGGTTCTTATCAAATTTTCAGTAATCGTTTGTGGTTCTGGAATCACTTCCAGTTCTACCATACTCCCACTAATGTTTTCTGAAAAAATCTATTTTTTTTTAAAACTGTGGCGAGTCAAGAATAATATCACTATTTATCTTCCAGATGGTAGAAAGTCAACCCTCGTCATAGCCTGGGTCAACCCACAAACAGCCATTACAGAAACGTGCCTTGAGTTATCCAGAGTCTGGTTTTAAGCATAAGCCGGATAACTCCATATACGTTAACATCGTTAAGATATGAGCCATTCTATATCTAATATAGAAACAGCGACACTGATTTAATTGGAACCAGATTCAAATCATGCAGCTGTCTCCAGTGCATGTCAACTAAATAGAGAGAGGTCGATCAACATTACTCAACCTAGGAGTGCATCTAAACATGAGTAACATGAAAGAGAAACAAGTTTCTCAAAACCATTACTATCAACTGAATACCATACATAAGTATCTACATCTTCGATCACCTTGAAGAATCCTAATACTTGCGACACCTGGTTCTCTACTTTATTCTTGTACCTATAACTTCTCAAAACCTAGACCTTGTATTTCTACGAAACCCTTGTCTAAAAACTAGAGAAGTCATAAGTAAATAGAATGTAGTACGAGGACCAATGTCACGACCCGAAATATTAGCTCGTGACCAGCACTTAAATCACGCAACGTCTAAAGGCATAACGTAATTCAAGTAAGCTGAAACCCAGAAATCTAAACCTTTTAAAGAAAATAAAGGAGGTGAAGTTTTGAAATAAAGGTATAATGAAATCAAATTTTCTTAATGCATAGAAAAGGAACTTGAAAATGCACGTGAAATTGCTAGTTTGAAAACGTTTTTCTTTTTTAAAAAAATTTTTGGCAGCACCTCCTTTATATTTTTTTGATCCAAAACCACAAATACATAACAAGAATAATGGCATCCCCAAGCGGGAGCTAGCTCTTCGCCAAACGGCGGATCACAACCACGCAAGACAGTATATGTAAGTATACGACGCCCAACGGCGAAACTCATCACAAAAAGATAAAGAAATAAGCAAGACATCAAAATCATAAGTAGCGGAAAACCCCTCGCTCTAAGTCTTGCAACGACAATCTCACTAAGTCTCATTACTTATACAATTTACTAATTTTGATTGATGGAGCTGACTTGATACAATACAAAATATAAATACAAGAGTGGGTACGATACAAATGCCCTACCTACCAATGCAAAACACCCAAAAGTAGCTATGTGCCAGCGATGTCGCTACTAATCCATGCGGGCAACTTGGAAGAACTGTGGCACAACGGGGGTTCGTTACTGTTAGTTATATGTATGCCCTAGAGGCCATTACTATACATAGGATATATATTGTAGTGGATGCTTGGACATATATAGGGAGGACTTTCTTGCTCGACATGATAGTATGCTATCTGGTTGCTCTTTACCTTAACGTGTACATTGATTGTCTCTCTGTTACATGTTGGTAAAACCCTTAGGATGTGTACTTGACTACCTGGACTATGATGCGGATCATACTAGTGGGGACATGGTAGTCCATAAGTATATCCTTCAAAGTCCCTAGTCGTGGGTGTATCGAGACGGGGCATCGATATACCAGTGTAGACTAGCGTATACCTTCTCGACCCATACAGATGGGCGATGGATGATCCCATATCCATTGGTGTTTGACATCAGAGATGATATACGGGTGCTCAGTGGAGACTGGGTACACTGGACGGACTCGCCGAGAACTCCCAGATGGTATTATACCTTACGTCAGATGGCAGTTCTCTGGTGACACTGGTACAGAGTAGTCTGTTGACCCGAGATCGTCATAGAGTCTTGTGTGGTTCCCACTGTGCTTTGATTTCCATCTTACCACGTCCAAGAGGACGTGCAAAACGGTGGTTTTTGGGTACAGTCCCGAATCATATGGAGGCAATGAGCGATAGGAGGGGATTCGTCTCTCCCGGTATAGGGAGTTGATGTTGCGCTGTGTTCGATTGGCTATAACAGGAAATCCCTGGCCAGGGTTGCTGAGATTTACTGGTAAGTGTTACCAGTAGTTTCTTGAATTGTTATAGACCCCATATCAACACGACTTATCGAGCTATTGGGGTCTGACGTTTACCACCCCTAGGCGAGATATGCGACATATCAGACGACAGACCGGACTGTACGCTAAGTGTTTCTGGTTGGATTCACAGGAGTGTGAGCGGGCTTGCTCGTCGATCTTCTGATCGCTCAATACCCGGGTGGCCGTTATGTTTAGCAGACCGCTTGCGGCTTGTGGTGTTTGATATGATCATCACCTGCTGCCGGCGTATTGACGAGTCTTTAGAGTCCTACACAGATGTTTCCTGGCTCAAGCGAAACGAAATAGGAGCGCATATGAGATATGTACGGGACCGAGAATAATGCGTGTATGTGATACCGTATTCCATTCTCGCGATGAATGTATCGAATGGTTGTATGATATATAACCTAGTTATCGAATCGAGGATTGATTCGATAAAACGATACATTGAATATTAGTCAGTTATATGCGATATGACCGGATCGTTAAATCAAGTGTTGATTTGATGATTTAATGCATAATTATATATTTGATATATTACTTTGCATTAACTAGTATTGGTTCACTTTAAATGGATTTTCTCACTCGCTTGTGCACATTGTATATTCGATATAGTTTTGTGCACTTGTTTGTATCATGTTTGATGATACATGCTCACTAGGGTTTGTGTAAAGATTAAACCATGGTTGTGAAATGGTTAGGGTTTTCTTTTTGTTTTCTTATTCATTTATTTATCTATTTATTCTTTTTGGAAAAATATTTAGCATAATGCAAAATGGTGGCTTTCTTTGGATGGATGTTGAAGCTTCATGAAGCTTTGACCAAGTGACCATTTTGTCTCCATGCTTAACCCTAACCATTCCCACTAACCATGATTTATTGTCTACACTTGACCATGGTTATTATTATGATAAGTATTCATTTACTTTTCATTTTTGCGATTAACTTATCATAATATTCATCTTCTTCTTCTTCTTCTTCACTTGAAGAAAACTTTGCTTCATCAATGGCAAAGTGAGAAAAAGAGTGAGAAATCCAATTCTAAAGTGAACCCACTTCCTATTTCTTCATCCTCTACCTCTTGCCAAGTAGTAGAGTGTGTTTTCTTCACAAGTTTCATGACTTGGTGAAGTTGGAGCTTGATCTAGCGATGCCTCGACGTAGATCATCTTCGGCATCGTCGTCGATGACCTAGCCCGCTTTTTCTCCGATGAAGCCGATGCTAGAGCCCAAGATCCGATTTGTACAGTGAGGAGACATCATCACGGAGCCATGGAGGTAGAGAACCGGATCTACAAAGGTTGTATTTCCGTTTACCATTTAGTTAAGTTAACTAGTTTCTTTTTCGCCTAAACTTCTAGCCAACGATCCGTATTAGGGTTTCTCGGCACCCATAAAATTTGAAATTGGCATGGTTGATGCCTTGTGAGACCTCTTGAGAGTGCCTAGGAACCCTACAGTAGTATCAGAGCCTAGCTAGAGCCTTAGGCGATGCGTAGACGGAATTAGAAGTCCGATCAAACCGAAACCCAAACCCTAAAATGCTCTCTGTACATTTTTGTAATTCATGGTTTTTTGAGAATTAAAAATATGTAGAAAAGTAAGCAGGAAAAACTAAGAATTACTGTGAAGTTTGGGCCCCTAATTCCATAATTCGACCACTGAACCGCGGCCAAACCAGGGGTTTGGCGGCGCTTCCGCGGCCCAAATTTGGACTTAGTCCCTCAAATTTCATATATTTATTCTTAGGTCCTTTATTGGCAATTTTTTATGTGTTTTTTTTTAATTCCACTCAAGTATTGAGTTTTTTAGGGTTTTATTGGGGATTCGTTAATTTGATCGGATAATTTAACTTCGTTTATGTTTTTCCGGATATTTTTAGAAACTGTTAAAAAGTTCGACCGGATTTAAATACCCATTTTTCCCCTGCCGGAAAATTTCCAAGTGTTGGATTTTTCTGTGGTTTAAAGACATTCTAAGTAGTGCAAGTAACGTGATGGACCCTCTAGAAGACAACAAACCTTAACTCGATTATGTGACCGTCTTGAACTGCCCTTTGAACCTTCGGGTTTGGGACAGTACGGCGTGCCACATGTGAGGCGTTGGCTTGACCCTTCTACGGCTGGACCATTGGTACTGAGGCACGAACTGAATGTTTTTAGACTTGTTTCATGTGTTGATCTGTATCGGAAAAACTTGGGTGTTTGACTGTTCGATTGAAAAGTTTAACATTTTCTATTTATCTGGAATGGGATACAATAATTGGAATCGACAAAAAGTTTTGAGATAACTGAATGAATGTTATAAACATAGCAGTTTAGTCTCACTTGATCGGTTGCCACGGAATTTTGATGTGATCAAAAGTCCGTCGCAATCACGTAGCGTACGCGGATTCTCGCCGGGTAAACTTAATAGACAGCTACACCCCATAGCCCCGACCAAGTGACTGTAGGAGAACCCCGTCGCCGAAAGCATCCGTTCGGGTGCTCGCGGTAGCGGTGTTCCGCCTTGGTGCACTTCGTCGACGGAATCAGGGGTGCGGCCGCCTACTAAAGTTTGCGACGAGTATTCGATCAGGATGTCGGGAATCTTGTTGAATTACCCGACTTGATATTGAAAAGAGTTTTCGATAATGAGACTAAAATGCGGGGTTTATAATTGTTAGGCATGCGATGTCTAAGGAATTCATTTAGTCAGGCATGCGATGTCTGAGGATGTTGCGGATTCCAACTGTTGTAGTTTTACACTTTCTTTTCTGTGACCGTAAGTGTAATATGTGATATCGCCGGTTTCGTTGCTATATGTCAACGACAATTGGGATGCGCATATTTACTTACGTTGATGACATGTGATGTTATGTGTTGCTGGATATGTTATATTGGATCGTCGTGTTTGAATAGCCGGGGGTTTTTATGTGAGATGAGTGTTTTTCATTTTCATTCATGTAAAAAACTTGTATGTAATATTCTTTTATTGGGGCACTTCCAGGTTGCGGATGATGTCACCATTTGTATATTATTTACTTTTCCGCACTAGGATAGACCCAAGGAGGGGAGCACAAGTAACCGGGTTCTAAGGTCCAGTGGGAGACCATCTCGAGGAGTCGAGTCTGGGTCTCCTAATCCTAGAATTGGTAGAGTTGCTTGCCGCTCTCGTAGGGGTCTAGGGGTGTGGGTTTGGCTATTCATCACGACTGTGGAATCCGTGTTTTATACCGGCTCGTATTGAAAACACGGACGTCCTAGTATATCCAATATTTCATATGTTTCTTCTGCTGCGATATCTGTGATGTGATCATGTGATATGTTCTGTGATAGATAATCTATATAGTATATATGATATATTATATAGGCGTTACTTATGTTTTACACCCGCGCTAGCCCTGCCCCGCTCTGCCGTTAGTTACCTAACCTAACGGTGCACGAGGGGACATCGAGGCGAATGCGGATGGCATAAGTGTACGTCGTATTTATCTGTGATGTTTAGGTACTTAAATGATGGGACTTCATTAATATGATTAATGAAAGTAAAAGAAACCTAAGATGTTGTAGAATCGAATTTCAAAATAAAAGGGTAGCTACAGTTCTTTCTTTGCACAGCGGTATATATGATATATCCTGCACCTTATTCGATGAGGAAAGGACCGAGATCCCTTCACCGGGAGTGACTCCTTTAGCAATAACTGGAAGATGCTACACACTCGGTTTGTCTTTTGATTGCTCCTATAGTTCTTGCTTTGCACAGTGATGTATATGATATATCCTGCACCTCATTCGACGAGGAAAGGGCCGACGATCCCTTCACCGGGAGTGACCCCTTTAGCAAAACTAGAAAAGCATAAAAAACACTCCATTTCAAAATCATTTGATTCTACAACGATATCAAGTTCATTACGCAATAGGTTTTCAGAAAAACCTGTCGTAGCCCTCCGTCATTTCAGATATGTACTGGTTAGTATTCGTGCTGCGTTTGTTGACCTCTGTCAAGGCGTAGTGTGCGGTAGCTGATTAGTGCTTATCTGTATAAGCATATGATGTGATTGATTTAGGGTAGTCGTGCGACCTTGTTGACCTCTGTCAAGGGTCGTGCGGGTGGGTTTACTTCAATCAGGAAATGACGGGTTGAACTTGACTAGCAGCCTATGGTTTGTTGACCTCTGTCAAGGTCATAGGACGCTAGGGGCAAAATATTATCGGGAATTTCAAGTGTTGAAATTTGCAATGAGATTGCATACCTTCTATGAGATAGTTGGATCCCGATACCCGCTGCGAGTAATTGTTACTCCTGGGAGAGTTTTACACATTACAATTAGCCGATCAAGTAGGTGTCTAGAAAGGTGTCAACGAGGTTACGCCTCTGGGAAAACGAGGTTTACATTAATTAGGTTCGTGCGAAAGCACGGGGGACCTCCCTCAAAGTACCGACACTGGCCTGGCTGAAAGATTGGCGAACTTGTAGTGTGTAATTAATCCCGGCTTGTCTTTCCTTTTAGGGTTTGAAGGAAGATTTGATAAAAAGCAGTGGGAGCCATCCTGATTAGATAAAATAAAACCAATCTATTCTTGTAAGAGCGCACGCTGAGTGTTTTCTTCTCTCTCTCTCCAGGTAGCGACCATATCACACCTTAATCAAGATAATAATACGGAATATTGACCGAACCCGCTTGTTATACTGAGCTGGGGAACGTTGGTCCCGCTCCAACTTATAATTGTTATAAGACCGAGCAGGAAATTGGGGATTACCAGAATTCCCGTGCCGCCCAAACGAAGAGAGTGCATAATGATGCATCATCTTCGGGTGTGTTCATTACAAAGAAATGTTTCTCTGTATCCTCTACGTCCTGGGTATGTGATACCAGATCAGGATCCCAGGTATGTAATCTGTTACATAGGGCTACAGAAAGGTAGAGAACTGAGAATGGGTGATAAGTTTCATGAGGCAGAAAACGGGGCAAGTGTTGCAGCCAAGTCTGTTGGTCACTGTCACCCTGTATTACCAATACATTGATTCTGAACGAATGTTATTAGATACCGAACCTGATATACAAAATCATATCAGTCTCTTTATTAGTAAAGAAATGATAAAATTTTGTATTGTTGGATAATGTTTTGAACATTTCCTATATCAAAAGTTGATCGGTTCAGGCACGTTATCTAAAAGCGTTAATGTTCTAAATCAAACTACAATTCTTTAGTATACGGAACACACACAAGAGGAAGAGTTCAGAAATGAATGAATCCTTCTTGAGACATTGTAGACTAGGTCATATCAATGCGACCTGACTTTCTGAAGTTACATTAAGATGCATATTTAAATCAGTTTGAATCTACATCTTGTGAAACTTGCCAGTCATGTCATAAAGATATAATGACACCAGCTCTGTTTATTGGAAACAGAGAAAGAGTTAGTGAACTCTTAGGATTGATACATGTTGATGTATGTAAGGTCCCCTGTCTACACATGCCAGGACCGGTTCTTTATACTTCATTACGTTCTCTGATAATCTCTCAAGATTCAGACATACGTTCCTGTTGAAACACAAGTCTGAACCTTTTGAGATATTCACAGAATATAAGTTAGAAGTAGAGAACCAATAAGGGTACAAGTATTATGTCCTTTGATGTGATCACGGAGGAGAATACTTGAGCACGGAATTTCTGGACTATTCTAAAGGAGAATGAGATTCTCTCTCAGCATTACTCCTCCGTATACACCATAGCACGATGGTATATTGGGACGGAGCAGATACACCCTATATGATAAGGTGTGCTCTATGATGAGTACTACTGAGTTACCTATTTCCTTTTGGGAGTAATGCACTTGAGAAGCTGCATACCTATTGAATAGGGTTCAAATCAAATCCGATGCCTACCGCTTCATATGTGATATGGAAAGGGAAGAGCCCATATCTTAAGTTAGTTAAGATTTGGGGTTGTCCGGCCTATATCTAAAAGCAAAATCCGGACAAGCTCGAGGCAAGATTTGTTATGTAGAACTGGAAAGGTTCCAGCTATACAAGCTACAGCAGATGATTTGGTAGAACCGGAGGATTCAGTAGTTACCAACGAACCTCAGCCTCTCCGCCGATCTAGTAGGGTTCCTCACCCACCTGAGAGATACTTCTGTTTCTTTATGACAGTGGGAGCGAGGATTGCATCATGAGATGATGACCCAACTAGTTTCGAGCTGGCCATCAAGAGTGGGACTCTGTAAGAATGGCTGGATGCTTAGCGATCTGAGATGGAATCCTTATACACCAACAAAGTATGGACTTTGGTTGCTATATCTGAAGGGTTAAATCCCCATCAGGAGCAAGTATATCTTGAGAAGATTACTTGGTGTAGATGGAAAAGTTGAGACTTTCAAAGCTAGACTTGTTAAATCTTTTCGTCATTGACCAGGCGTGGATAATGATGAAACCTTTTCAAGTATCTATGCTTAAGTCCATCCAGATCCTACTTACCACGGCTACATACCATGACTACGATATCTGGTGGTTGGGTGTCATGACTGCTTTTCTAAATGATGTTTTGGAAGAGAGCGTCTATAAGTACACAGCCAGAGGGCTTCGTAGACAGTGGGAGCAGCGGAAACGTGTGTAAGATGTTTTATGTGATAAAGCAGGCATCGCGGGGTTGGAACATCTGTTTTGATGTGGTAGTCAAAGAGTTTGACTTCATCAAAATGATAGATGAACCTTGTATATACAAAAAGGTAGTAGGGAGTATGGTAGTGATCCTCGTAAAGTACGTGGATGACATACTCTTGATAGGGAAGGAGTTTCCTATGCTACGCTCGATCAATCTTCGCTTATCACAATCATTCTCCATAAAGGATCAAAGTGATACCTCCTAAATCCTGGGTTTGGATCTATGAGATAGATCTAATTGGATGTTAGGATTCTCACTAGTTGTAGTGAGATGGTATCAATCGATCCTGGGAAGAATCACTGGAAGTGTTCCAGGGTGATAAAAACGACTGAGTGTCAGTCACAGGCATTGTCTTTACCCTCAATCGAGGGACGGTATGTTGGAAGAGTTCCAAGCTAGATACCGTGGCATACTAGACGATAAAGGCAGGATACATCGCTACTTAAGATGCTACCAAAGAGGCAGTCTGGGTGTATATTGGTTCATGAGATGAACTACGTTCCAACCATTGTGAGACAATGGAGTTGTGGCTTATGCCAAGGAACACCTGTCCCATCAGTGATCCAGACATATTCTAAGGTAGTATCACCTGATCATGGAGATGGTTGATCTCTAACGGATCGAGGTTACGAGAGTAGACTCAGAGGACAACACGGCGGATCCACTCACAAAGGCCTTTTCCCAGAGAGAGACTTTTATGGGATGGTTGAGTATGAGATACTACAACCACTGCTATCAGATGGCCCTAGTGCAAGTGGGAGATTGTTAGTTATATGTATGCCCTAGAGGCCATTACTATACATAGGATGTATATTGTAGTGGATGCTTGGACATATATAGGGAGGACTTTCTTGCTCGACATGATAGTATGCTATCTGGTTGCTCTTTACCTTAACGTGTACATTGATTGTCTCTCTGTTACATGTTGGTAAAGCCCTTAGGATGTGTACTTGACTACCTGGACTATGATGCGGATCATACTAGTGGGGACACGGTAGTCCATAAGTACATCCTTCAAAGTCCCTAGTCGTGGGTGTATCGAGACGGGGCATCGATATACCACTGTAGACTAGCGTATACCTTCTCGACCCATACAGATGGGCGATGGATGATCCCATATCCATTGATGTTTGACGTCAGAGATGATATACGGGTGCTCAGTGGAGACTGGGTACACTGGACGGACTCACCGAGAACTCCCAGATGGTATTATACCTTGCGTCAGATGGCAGTTCTCTGGTGACACTGGTACAGAGTAGTCTGTTGACCCGAGATCGTCATAGAGTCTTGTGTGGTTCCCACTGTGCTTTGATTTCCATCTTACCACGTCCAAGAGGGCGTGCAAAATGGTGGTTTTTGGGTACAGTCCCGAATCACATGGAGGCAATGAGCGATAGGAGGGGATTCGTCTCTCCCGGTATAGGGAGTTGATGTTGCGCTGTGTTCGATTGGCTATAACAGGAAATCCCTGGCCAGGGTTGTTGAGATTTAGTGGTAAGTGTTACCAGTAGTTTCTCGAATTGTTATAGACCTCATATCAACACGACTTATTGAGCTATTGGGGTCTGACGTTTACCACCCCTAGGCGAGATATGCGACATATCAGACGACAGACCGGACTGTACGCTAAGTGTTTCTGGTTGGATTCACAGGAGTGTGAGCGGGCTTGCTCGTCGATCTTCTGATCGCTCAATACCCGGGTGGCCGTTATGTTTAGCACACCGCTTGCGGCTTGTGGTGTTTGATATGATCATCACCTGCTGCCGGCGTATTGACGAGTCTTTAGAGTCCTACACAGAGGTTTCCTGGCTCAAGCGAAACGAAATAGGAGCGCATATGAGATATGTACAGGACCGAGAATAATGCGTGTATGTGATACCGTATTCCATTCTCGCGATGAATGTATCGAATGGTTGTATGAGATATAACCTAGTTATCGAATCGAGGATTGATTCGATAAAACGATACATTGAATATTAGTCGGTTATATGCGATATGACCGGATCGTTAAATCAAGTGTTGATTTGATGATTTAATGCATAATTATATATTTGATATATTACTTTGCATTAACTAGTATTGGTTCACTTTAAATGGATTTTCTCACTCGCTTGTGCACATTGTATATTCGATATAGTTTTGTGCATTTGTTTGTATCATGTTTGATGATACATGCTCACTAGGGTTTGTGTAAAGATTAAACCATGGTTGTGAAATGGTTAGGGTTTTCTTTTTGTTTTCTTATTCATTTATTTATCTATTTATTCTTTTTGGAAAAATATTTAGCATAATGCAAAATGGTGGCTTTCTTTGGATGGATGTTGAAGCTTCATGAAGCTTTGACCAAGTGACCATTTTGTCTCCATGCTTAACCCTAACCATTCCCACTAACCATGATTTATTCTCTACACTTGACCATGGTTATTATTATGATAAGTATTCATTTACTTTTCATTTTTGGGATTAACTTATCATAATATTCATCTTCTTCTTCTTCTTCTTCACTTGAAGAAAACTTTGCTTCATCAATGGCAAAGTGAGAAAAAGAGTGAGAAATCCAATTCTAAAGTGAACCCACTTCCTATTTCTTCATCCTCTACCTCTTGCCAAGTAGTAGAGTGTGTTTTCTTCACAAGTTTCATGACTTGGTGAAGTTGGAGCTTGATCTAGCGATGCCTCGACGTAGATCATCTTCGGCATCGTCGTCGATGACCTAGCCCGCTTTTTCTCCGATGAAGCCGACGCTAGAGCCCAAGATCCGATTTGTACAGCGAGGAGACATCATCGCGGAGCCATGGAGGTGGAGAACCGGATCTACAAAGGTTGTATTTCCGTTTACCATTTAGTTAAGTTGTTAACTAGTTTCTTTTTCGCCTAAACTTCTAGCCAACGATCCGTATTAGGGTTTCTCGGCACCCATAAAATTTGAAATTGGCATGGTTGATGCCTTGTGAGACCTCTTGAGAGTGCCTAGGAACCCTACAGTTACCAACTCGTGAGTAGAAAAACATCTACAAGTAGAAATCGAATAAACAATGACTCCTAGGTCAACTATATCATAAAGGTAATACTATGCTATCTAGGGTGACCATATCTGTATGTGTGCCAACAATGAAATCAACACCTATATGTATGCGGATATCATCCAATCATATGATTAATGTCTGTATGCATGCGGATCTCGTCCAACCATATCCTCAATATATGTATCATAAAAGCAAATGCATGAAAATATGAGGATATAAATCAACGTGTGTCCCTCGCGACATATCAAAATCATGGAACCTGAGTGCCTAGCCTCGACACTCAAAAACATCATGAAAACCGTGCCCAGCATCGGCACGTAAATCCTCATATCTCTCGGGCTTTGTCAGTCCAGATCGTCCCATCTCATCTCTCAACTTCGGTCGGTATCCTCCGGATATCCGCCGAGCCCAAATACTATCACCGGTAGGTAGTGGTCCCTCTGCCAGGCTCACCGTCTCCTGCACAGCAGATCTGTTCTCGCCCAGGGGTACCATACCGGGTCCACCATGAACTCGCAAACGGATCATCCGCCTCCTCGAATCGGGTTTCACATGTCACACGTCTCAGAACCGAGAAAACGCATGGTGGACGCACTGAAATATCATATCAAGAGAAACCTAGTTTTTAAAACAGTACATGCTTTCTTTTCAAATAGCCACGGTTCTCAAATCCAGAAATCACATGAAAACAACATATCTCAATGCATAAAGGCGTAAAGCATGATGTATGCGACATATAACAGAAATGTAAGCATATTCGTATATCATGCAACATGGAACAATAATATGATATATTAAGGGAAAACCGCTCTTTTAAATGGATCCAGTTTTTAAAATTGTACGTGCGGTTCCCAAATCTCTAAAATCAAATACAACATCGTATAATGGTGCATATGTGTATGTACGCAAGTATGGATGTACAAATGTGTATGTCCGTAAGTATGGGTGTACAATCTGTATGTACGCAAATATGGTGTACAATATGTATGTGCACAAGTAAGGTGTAAATATGTATGTACGCAAGTATGGTGCACAATATGTATGTGTGCCAATATGGATGTACAAGTGGTATATACGCAAGTATGAGTGTACAATATGTATGTGCGCCAATATGGATGTACAAGTGGGTATATACGCAAGTATGAGTGTACAATATGTATGTGTGCCAATATAGATGTACAAGTGGGTATAGCCTGATGCAGCAGTTCTACTGTGTAGTGACATGGCAATTATCGATGATGAAGTATGTGAGCCGGCCAATCTGTGTACGTGTAACATACGCATCATCGATAATGGTGCAGGTGTACTAGCACAGGTATTGTAATGCAATATGAATAATATGAATGCAGCCTAAGGTAAATCATCAGCTAAAAGTTATAAGGTATACGTGTCTATAAGACCGAGTCGGTGAATCTATCAATCGGCATCCAGCTTAACAACATCGCGTATGGTATAATCCATCGTACGACAACCTCTAGTCAAGGGTAAGGATCAATCATCAAGTCAAACTCATCACGCACGGAAAATCATCGTACGACGGCATTAAGCTATCAGGGATCCTATCAACCTATAAGACGAGGAGGGTACGGACTTAACGTCACGTACGGCTAACACTCACGATTCACAACACATATAAATATCTCTATATACCTATGTCCTAGGTCACATCCGCAATAATCTCATATCAGGGGACCGACAGGGTATAAATCATCTCAATCGTTTCGCATCCGTATACCAACATATCATCGAATAAAATATTAAATCGTATTCTCTTTTTATCGCATTTATATCCCTCATCAAGTTAATTTTACAAATACATTCTACCCTTGCTATAAGTATACGTATCTAATCTAACATACACACCCGAACCATACAAACAGTTGTTGAAAGATGCGAATCGTAGTTTTGAAAGTAGGGGCTACGGTGTTTTTTTAAAGAAAAGATATCATTTGAAAATCCCTAACAGCTCTCAAGGTATCTGTTTAAAAGATGCATACAATTCTTCAGTTTGGAAATAGGTACGGTTCAGATGACACACCTACGTCGACTATCTAGTCCTATAGTACCCTAAATGACAATATCGTCAAATATCATCCTCAAGTTCCGTCATCACACACTAGTCGTATCATATCACTTCTAACTATCCTTAGTTTCTAATATGGTCCTCTAACTATCTTTTAACTCTATCTATAGTATCCTGTTAAAAGTTTCATTAATCATAATATATATATATATATAAATCGGTTTCCATCAAAGTTTGCGGTGGTGCTATACGCCATCCACCCGACTTCCCCCGTAGATATAGATCTACTCACCTTGCTTGCCGAAGTCGATGACGCCGCGCTCCGTCGCCTTGGAATCCTTGCAAAGGTACAAACAATAACACACAATCGCATTCACTATTAACATCAAGCCCGGAAACCAAAACGGCACACGGATCGTCTATAGGTTAGAACCCATAGCCCACGCATGCAAAACCAACAAATTACCCCTAGTCGTTGATGTACAAACATCCAACAACCAATTACAAATCCAAATATCAAATACGGAAAACATATCCAAAAATCATACTAATGTACTCCCAGATTTTGACTCAGGCCAAAAGGAGTTGCACAAACAAGTCTAGGGTGTAGTACCAGGTGTATATGACCTACTTGACCAACCTAGACCCATACCCACACAAAATGGCCGGCCACATGGCCTAAATTTACGGCGACCTAGGCCATGGTGCCTCAGTTGGGGTTCGTATGGTCGGGGTGGTCTCCCAGTGCCCTAATTTGGTCCCTGGTATTGTTTGGTTGTCTCATAAATCCCCCGGGTCATCCCAGATTCCTTGTAGGCTTGCTAACCCTCACAAAATCAACATGGATCAAAATTCTAAGTTCGTGCATCGGGTTCAATTCTATGGTTCAGGTCAGGGAAACGTGTCACTATGGTCATGTAAACACTCACAACAGTTCCCAGATTTCACCTAAATTCATTACAGAAAAATCTAGTAGGACTAAACATCACAAAATCACATCAAACAGCTACCCTAGAAAATACAACCCCCAGTCCCCTATAAGGCCGAGGTTGCCGGATTTAGCCCCCAAGTCGCCGGCCAAAACCGATGGGAATGGGTTAGGGTTTCAGGTGAACACTCAGTGTCTCGAGGACAACACTACCACACTGTTTATTTTTATAGTGAACCCTCGGGGTCACAGCAGGTTATCGACATCACAAAACGACACTTAAAATACGATATCTCACAAAACTAATCTAAAGGTAAGAATTTATACCTCATTAAGGCCACTCAAGAAAACCCTAGCTCCTCAATGTCATCAAAATCCCACTTTGCTTGGTCCAATATGTAGAGGAAGAGATGGGGATTAATATTTGTGAAGGGAGTATAAGGTTTTGGGGATTATTTGGAGATGGATCTAGGGTTAGAAGTGGAGGGAGATGAGCTTGAGGAGGATGAAGAAGGAGATGAACATGGTGGGGGAAAGGATAATGAGGCAGCCCCTCCTCTCTCTCAATTATTCTCTCTCTCTCTCTCTCCAAGCATGCTTCTTCTCATTATTGTGTCCCCTCTCTCTCCCCAAATCATCATTACACCTTTTTCCCTTTCTTTTCTCACTAAAAACACATACACCTAAATAAAACAACACAAATGAAATAACATGTAACATGTCATGGTGTACTAACCATGAAAAACTGTAGAAACACGGATTTGGCTTATTCGCAATTAGCAGTGCACTAATCGGGTTTTTATCAAAACTGCATATAATAAATTTAAAAAATGCCAAATCCTTTAAATATATTATTAAATGAATAAATTATTTTAATTTCCATTTATTTCACAATTATTGGTATATATTTATACCCTTTTTCGAAAACCCCAAATTTGCAAATCGGGCAGTTTCCGGGAAATATATTATTTTAATATTAAATTCCGAAAATAATATTTTATATTTTTTGAAATGTTACAATCTTCCCCCCTTAAATAAATTCGGTCCCCGAATTTAAATTTAAACCCCTAAAATCTAAAACATTTCAATAATTACCTCAAGTCAATGGGGCTCCGAAATCATGGAAAATGCAGAAATACTACAGCGCATCGCGTGCGCCTGAAAACGAATACAAGACTCAAATCGAACTCTGTCAAGCGTCACGCAAATCATCTAATTTGCACGCATATCCTCGGAGTTACAATACAGACACAGATCTTGAAATCCACTACTGAAATCTAATATACACTAGTTAAATACTATAATATGTATATAGTACGCATCCTTGAAAAACCCCAAAATTTGATTAAAATACATGCAAAATCCTTTCTGAATTGTCGTGTGATGCGTAACACACGGCATAACTGACGGACGCTCAATTGTAAAATAGTAAATATAGTTTCATATATGTTTTGCTCAAATATACCTTCCGTCCTTTTTGAAATATTCCAACAAGGCTTTCCTTTATAAACGTTGTGTCGCTCACGGACACGTAGGAAATAGCGAGACTATAGCTTCTTTTTGAAAACCTCTTGGTAACTTTTTAATGCATGCAAAGTACTCAGGTACTGTCCTCAAATCAGTCCTGTTCGCCCACTATATAATATGGTGCCCATCAAGAAAACAAAGTGCTCAAAAGCAAAATCAGCCTCAAAAGGCATATCCAACAATCACATGCATCTGGTGCGCACGGAAATCAAATCCAAACACAGGTGCCATTATATGCACAAAGCAAAACTAAGTGCAACGGGTGTGCACAAAAGCATCTGTCCATTCCAACGGGTGTGCACGACAACAATATCTGGTGCATCTATTGTGCATGAAAGTCTCAAATCTGGTGCATCAAATGCGTGAAATACAAGAACGGTGCAACCAATGCACGAAAATCACATTAATAACTCAAATGCGTCTAAGAACAACACCGAGTGTACCAAGGTGTATAAATCAAAAACTTGTGCAACAAAGAGCACAAATCCGTATCAATGCACTACAAGCACATGTGAGCTATACCGAGTGCAAAAATCACATCATCCGTATGAAATCCACAAAATCATAAACAAAGGCTACGAAGGTACAAAATCGACATCAAATGCAATGGATATGCACAAATCGCAAATCAACACAACGGTGTATAAAATATATATCAGGTGCGATAACTATGCGCAAAAATGTAAATACCTAGTAGGTGCAGCCATGGTGCACGAAAACGATATCATAAAACTCAATCATCAAAACTCAAATCCAAGCGATATAAGCGTGATACTCGGATCACAAACGCAAATCGTAATAAATGATATCGAGGTACACCTCATACAATGTCAAAAAACGTCGGTGTGCCCAGAATTGGCAGAGCAAGAGCATCCGCTTGCCTCCTACTCACGGTCTGGTGTCCTCTGTCTCTGGGTCCTCATTTTCTCCTCGGATTACCAATCTCGCAATCCATCGGCTCATCGGCTCGGTCAAGTGTGCTAACGGGAACGATTTCACTCTAGCACTTCTCTGGTCATCTCTCGGCCAATCATCACGACCACTCGTAAAGCAGCATGTTATTGGCGTCGGCCTTTGGCCCTCTGAATACACGTCACACATCTGATCGTGGGTGCAAATCTTATTGCAGCAGTGTCCTGGAAGGAATCCTGCTTAAGGTCTCTTCCGATCTCGCCTATGCCGAATTGTATGGAGGTTGGTACTCTTACATAATCTTTTCTCATTTTCTGGACATTTGCGTGTTCCGCACACATTTTCTCGGGAACTGGCCGTATCCCAACGCCTCTGTACACGTATCAGGTCTCTAATCTCGACGGGGAGTAACAACAGCTCGTCAGCTTCTCGCACGAACCTCTAGTTTCACTCGTCTGTATCATCGTCC
Source organism: Agapanthus africanus (assembly GCA_030015575.1). NCBI lineage: Eukaryota > Viridiplantae > Streptophyta > Magnoliopsida > Asparagales > Amaryllidaceae > Agapanthus > Agapanthus africanus. The sequence continues at coordinate 408,753,725 of JASDDO010000026.1, forward strand.
ACCTTGACATCACATACCTGCGTACTGCAACTGTTCTCGGCAACGGTCAATCCGAAGTCTCTCACACGGACTTGAAATCATGAACTCGGTATATTCATCACTCTGTAGAAGATATCTAGCCGAACACGTCCTCGGAAACTCGTCCCAACCATCGTAGGAATACTCAATACTCTTCTATTCTCGATCAACTCACAACGCATCTGGGTGAGGTCCTCTATCCGAAGCGGGTTAGCTTACCGGTCTCTTATCACATGATATCCGGACGACGTCAAACCTTTCGATCGAGCCATCAAGGTCCCAAAATTTTTCGAAGGCTCAACACCTGAGCACGGTCTAAAAATACATGGTACATACCACAGTACCTCTGTACCAACCGTAGAAGGGCAAACCCAAGCCTCACTGATGGCACCGCTAAACTGCCGCAAACCCTGAGGTTCAAAAACGGTTCTATGGTCATCATGTCGAGTTATAGTTTCATTCTCCTAGAGGGTCCACAGAATCACTTGCATGTTCCTCCGAACACTTTAAACTTGGGAAAAATGGGTTTTTGAAACTCGCTCAAACTTTTTAGCTTTGCCTAGCCGACATGTGAATACCCTTCGTCCGCATGCTAAACAATGCCTCAATCCTTCAGGAAAGACGATACATCAATGCTCATCTCTGGATCGGTCTGCTCTAGATCTGAGTAAGACTCTCCACACTGGAAATCTTCAACTCAGCTGGGCCTACGTCGGCGCATCAATCTGACGAATTACCTTCGTCTCTCAACTCAGGGTAGAGACTAGCTATCATCTGTCGTATTTCTGCCTGGAAGCTCCGGCGATCTCAGCCCGTAAGCTCTGAAAGCGACATCCTATCAATCTTAGCAACAACTAAGTCATCTGTCTGCACGATAGGCAACATCATAATCTCTGAGGTATGCTGTACACCATCAGTCCTCTCACAACTGGCAGCTCTATCAATGGCCCGATCATCCAGTGTAAATCCAAACACTCGCATCCAACAAGAGGTCACAACACAAACGCTAACTTAAGACGTTCCCATGTCACCAGAAAACACAATGGTCAGCCCTCGTCTATAACGAGCTCGTCCTGACCGCCTCACTAGCAGCAGCTCAATCTGCTCTCGAACCATGGTGACAGGAACCTAAAGCGTGCATCGATGAAAACAGATCAAAGGCATGAAAGGAAACGACAGATCCATAATGGATACATGATCATAAGGAGGAACATAATCAATGAAAGTATGATCATGGAAACGAATAGAATCAAGGATCTCAAATGGATGTATAATCATGGGTATGAAGAGAATCATAAGTCTCAAAAATATGTACATCCTAAGGTTTCTTAAGTGAACTATCATATCATAAATATGCCGCGGAACATACGTACGGTACGTCACTCTACTCAAGCTACTTACTCCATCAATCAGGGTCAGCCTATGAAACGAAAGTTCGGGTCTAATACCCCTCGTTCAAGTCTATTTTTCGTAAGGTCAAGCTTAGGTTCCGAAATACATACCCTCCTTAGACTCCGCATAGTCAAACATAGACTCGAACAAAGTTTAAACCAAGCGCTCTGATACCAACTTTGTCACGACCCGAAATATTAGCTCGTGACCAGCACTTAAATCACGCAATGTCTAAAGGCATAACGTAATTCAAGTAAGCTGAAACCCAGAAATCTAAACATTTTAAAAAAAATAATGGAGGTGAAGTTTTGAAATAAAGGTATAATGAAATCAAGTTTTCTTAATTAATAGAAAAGGAACATGAAAATGCAAGTGAAATTGCTAGTTTGAAAACGTTTTTCGTCTTTAAAAAAAATTTGGGCAGCACCTCCTTTTGTATTTTTTTGATCCAAAACCACAAATACATAACAAGAATAATGGCATCCCCAAGCGGGAGCTAACTCTTTACCAAACGGCGGATCACAACCACACAAGACAGTATATGTAAGTATACGACGCCCAACGGCGAAGTTCACCATAAAAAGATAAAGAAATAAGCAAGACATCAAAACCACAAGTAGCGGAAAACCCCTCGCTCTAAGTCTCGCAACCATAATCTCACTAAGTCTCATTACTTATACAATTTACTAATTTTGATTGATGGAGTTGTCTATATATAATATGAAATATAAATACAAGAGTGGGTACCATTCAAATGCCCCACCTACAAATGCAAAACACCCAAAAGTAGCTATGTACCAGCGATACCGCTACTGATCCATACGGGCAACCTGCAAGATCTGTGGCAAAATGGGGGTGAGTTGCCAACTCGTGAGTAGAAAAACATCTACAAGTAGAAATCGAATAAATAATGACTCATAGGTCAACTATATCATAAAGGTAATATTATGCTATCTAGGGTGACCATATCTGTATGTGTGCAAACAATGAAATCAACACCTATATGTATGCGGATATCATCCAATCATATGATCAATGTCTGTATGCATGCGGATCTCGTCCAACCATATCCTCCATGTATGTATCATAAAAGCAAATGCATGAAAATATGAGGATATAAATCAACGTGTGCCCTCGCGACACTTCAAAATCATGGAACCTGAGTGCCTAGTATCGACACTCGAAAACATTATGAAAACCGTGCCCAGCATCGGCACGTAAATCCTCATATCCCTCGGCCTCCGTCAGTCCGGATCGGCCCATCTCATCTCTCGACTCCGGTCGGTATCCTCCGGATATCCGCCGAGCCCAAATACTATCACCGGTAGGTAGTGGTCCCTCTGCCAGGCTCACCGTCTCCTGCACAGCAAATCCGTTCTCGCCCCGGGGTACCATACCGGGTACACCATGAACCCACAAACAGATCATCCGCCTCCTCGAATTGGGTTTCACATGTCACATGTCTCAGAACCGAGAAAACGCATGGTGAACGCACTGAAATATCATATCAAGAGAAACCGGGTTTTTAAAACAGTACATGCTTTCTTTTGAAATAGCAACGGTTCTCAAATCCAGAAATCCCATGAAAACAACATATCTCAATGCGTAAAAGCGTAAAGCATGATGTTGTAAGTTTACGGTAGCGCCCCGGCCGTCTGTACGAGGCCAAAATGCGGAAACGAAAAACTTTTTCAAACTAGAAACCGGCGCTATCGTATGCTTAAAACCCGGATCGAACCATTAACCTATAACGAGCTACCTAGAGAGAGAATTGGAAAGCTATACTGATTGATCCGTGTCCTTCGGTCCTTGGCCACCATCCCAAGCTCCTCGCGGTATCTCCGGTCTCGATCTCCTCGTCGGAAAAGGGCACCACATCTACGAGTCTTTTTACGGGCTCCCACTTCATCCGAAGCAACTCGAGCACGAAGTGTGCTAGCCGACGTGTCCAAGGTGTTGTAGAGAATGTTTGTGATCACTTTGTCTCTTGCATCCATGAATTTGGATGGAGGTTAGAGATGAATTCATTGAAGGAGTTAATGAGCTAGAGGAAGAAGAAAAAGAAGAAGAGAGTTCTTTTCGTTTGTTGTTCTTGTGATGAGAAAAAGAGAGAGTGAGAAAAAATACAAGACCAAGCTCACCCAAGGCAGCCCCTCTCTCTCTTCTCATCATATCAGCACAAATCAATCCACTAATGTGACATTTTTCACAAAAAAGAGACCATGAGTCATAATATATGTCCATGTCATATTAATGCATCTCATGATGAAATTCTAGCTCATTATTTCCACCATCCAAACAATAATCCAAATGTTTGGCCCAACAAAAAGATCCGGCAACATCTAAAATAAACTCGTGACGGATCACAAGGATACCCCTCACCTGTATATACATACCTACATCCGCATTCCGACTGAATGCGAATGCGATGAGACTAAAGTAATCCAACAAATCTAATACTAGGATCCGACTTAAACCAAAGCCCACTAGTTTGATCCGTCCGATCAAGATCCGTGCAATACCGAACGTATATGATCGATCCCTGCCATATATCATACGGCCACTAGAACGTTTCGCCCGAAACTTGAGAAACAGTCTGTGGGGGACTCTAAAGACTCTTCAATACTTTGGCTGTGGATTTAACCACTAGCACGTCAGTGGTACTAGCTGTACGTAACGAGCTACAAGGTATTGACCAAAAGGGAGGTCGATGAGCGAACTCATCCTGACACCCTACTGAGCCTGTCAGTGACAATATCCGTACAGTCCGGTCCGTTCTTCTATGAGTATCGCATGGCGGGCCTAGGGGGTTGGTAAAAGTCAGACCCCCAAAAGCAGTACAAGTCATGTCGGAGTATAGCCCAGAACACCCTGAGATACTACTGGAATACCTACTAGTAAATCTCCTGCCTTGGCCAAGAACTTCGTGTAATGGCTCTCCTAGACACTGCGCGATCTCACCCCCAATACCGGGAGAGACGAAACCCCTGCCGATCCGCTCACTGCCTCCATGTGGCTCGGGACTGTACCCAACTAAAACCTGTTTGCACGACTCCTTTGAGCCGTGGTAGGGTAGTAATCAAAGTACAGTGGAAACTCACACGAGACAAATGACGATCTCAGGTCGATGAACTAACCTGTACACATGTCACCTGGGAACTGCTATCTGACGTAAGCTATAATACCAACTAGCATGTTCCCGGCGAGTCCTGTCCGGTGTACTCATAACCCAATGAGCACCTGTATACATCTTAGGTGAACCAACTGACACCAGTGGCTTATGAGACCGGCCACCGCCCCTCGTCGGGGTCTTGACTGTATACACTAGTTTACTATGGAGTATCGATGCCCTGTCTCGAAAACTCCCACGACTAGGGACCCTTTTAAGGATGTGCTTATAGACCCCAGCTCCCACGTATATGATCGCCATCATACTGCTGGCCGTCAAGTAAGAATCCTAAAGGCTCTATCAACGCGCAATAGTGACCTGTAAGGTCACCTAAAGCAGTACACGATGATAAACATAAACCAGATAGCATACTATCATCTCGAGTAAGACTGTCCTACTGGCATAGGTCCTCCCTCAATCATTGCAATCACATGCCTATGATCCAATAATTGACTCTGAGGGCACTATATCCCACAATCTCCTACTTGCACTCAAGGCTAATTATTGCGATGTTGCATACTCACAGCCCGCGTGATACCGAACACCCAACCCCTCTACTAATCAGTTTCACAAAACCCGTTTGCGAAACTATTGCGTTCGAGGAATAGCCTCAGTGAGTGGATCTGTCCTGATGTTTCTTTCTATATCTCTCTTTATCTCAAGTTCGCGGAGAAAACCATCTCCCGAAATGAGCAATACCTGTCTTAGAATATATCTGGATATCTGATGGGACCTAGTTCATAAATGAACTCCAAATCCAAACTTCTTAGACTGTATCGTCAACTGAACTTAATCAGTATCCTGCGCCACACTTCCCTCAGTATCCACTTGGACCACCTGTCCAAAATACTGCCCCTCGTGAGAGGGAAAGCTATAACTCTGACAGCCACTCTGTCATCCAGGTCACCTTGGAAGCCTGGAATGATAACCGTTTCTCGAAGGAGGCTGCCGTTATCATATCCCTAGAACATCAACTTATGCTCTAAAACTGCTTCTGAACGTTTCTCCAGGATAGTATTAATATCAACTTATTGCATCTCATGCAAAAACAACATCTGGTGTGGTACTTGACATCTTATGATTGACTCAATTGCCTAAGCAAGTGATCTGCCAATCATGCACATCACTCTCCTATTTAGTCTGTAAGACACCTTTAGAGAGGGTGACTCCATCACCTGCAGGTACACTACCGTGCCAAGAGTCGTCTATTCTAAAACACCTTTAGAATGCTATCTAAGTAACCTGATTGGGACACTACCCAAATCTAGATCTAATAACCAGAATATCCGATATTATATCTATATCCTATGTGGAGGAACCACTGTGTGACAACCAAAGTACAACCGATCGTAGTATAGGAATTTCACTTCCTACTCTGTGTATGTCATCCAAATACCAGGACATCACACCCTACTATCTTCTTAACAGATCCATCCTCTATTCTGATGAAGTCAAACCTATGATTGTCACATCAGAAATAAATGATCTATCTTCGCTATATCTGCTTTAGTCCATAAATAGACATAAGCTACTTGTCCACTATGCTTCCGCTGCTCCCACTGACTACGACAACCCTCTGGCAGAGTCATATACACGTGCACTTCTAAAGCTAGTTTAGAATGACGCTATACTCATCCTCCTGCCGGGTCTCATAACCTGGAACAACAGTAGTGTCAAATCTGGGTAAACAAGAACCTCTCTGTCACCGTCCTTGATGCTACCGGAGTACCATTCGGGTGCCTGAGGTTACCCACCATATCTGCGGAGTGGCTAATGGAATGTCAATCCAGATTGAATCTTTAAATTTTCAGTGATCGTTTGCGGTTCTGGAATCACTTCCAGTTCTACCATACTCCCACTACTGTTTTCTGAAAAAATCCATTTTGCTAAAACTGTGGCGAGTCAAGAACAATATCACTATTGATCTTCCAGATGGTAGAAAGTCAACCCTCGTCATAGCCTGGGTCAACCCACAAACAGCCATTACAGAAACGAGCCTTGAGTTATCCAGAGTCTGGTTTTAAGCATAAGCCGGACAACTCCCTGTACCTTAACAATGTTAAGATATGAACTATTCTATATCCAATATAGAAATAGAGGTACAGATTTAATTGGAACCAGATTCAAATCATGCAGCTGTCTCCAGTGCATGTCAACGAAATGGAGAGAGGCCAATCAGCATTACTCAACTTAGGAGTGCTTCCAATTATAAGTAACCTGAAAAAGAAGCAAGTTCTCTTGATCATTACTATTATCCGAATACCGTACACAAGTATCTACATCTTCGATCACCTTGAAGAATCCTGATACTTGCAATACCTGGTTCTCCACTTTATTCTTATACCTATAACTTCTCAAAACTTAGACCTTGCATTTCTACGAAACACATGTCTAAGAACCAGAGAAGTCACAAGTAAACAGAATATAGTACGAGTACCAACCCCTCTGTCCTAATGGACACTGGACAACATACAATACTCTGTATAAGTCCCCTGAGTCTAATAACTCATTCCCTGTGTGTCGTAGGTTGAAAACTGTACTTATGGTTAAGAAGAATTAAACCGTTGTTTAATGCTACTTACCTATCCATCCACTGATATAGGTAAATGTCATAGACATAATTTGAAAAAGTTATATCTCACTTTATAAAAATAAACGTACAGATATATCAATTTGAAATTAATGCATAACAGCGGATATTCAAAACCAAATATTTACCGTCCGGCAAACAACCTAGGCAATTTCCTCAAATATCACCGATTACAACGAATCCCGATATAATGAGGATGATCACCCAATTCCCAATAACTTACTCCCACTCATCATCTGTAAAACCATACAGATGTGATAATCAAACCTGGTAAATACATACCCTGGAGCAAGGACTAATTGGGAAATTAGTTTTCTTTTAACAATATACAGTGAAACTGAAACATGTAAATGTTTCGAAGGGGTATCCGGGTATTCTTAGTAATGCCTCTTCCATTATCAGATTCATAACTATAACCGTATATTTCTTTGACATCTCTCCAAATCCCTTTATATGTCTTTAGTCAATACCTTCTGTACACCCGTTTGGGCTAAATGGTTTTCTTCCTTCCCTACCATTCGGCACCAGCCTATGGTTTGGAAGAAGACTATCCAATAAGCGTAATGGGTGTACTCTCCTGATCCTAGGAGTATTCGTAACCTGAGAGAAGGTGAAGATAAAAGACCACTGAATAAAACCTTATTCCTATTTCTCCTGAACCAGAATCCATCCCCAAACTGGAACAAGTTCCTTCGAGTTCGTATATAACCATACGATGGAGTATCCAATAAACTGTGGATCTTCGTAGTGATATGAGTGTTCTGGAGAAATACAAAGGTGATATATGATTGGCAAAGAAATACTTGGTTTGGTCATCAATAGCAGTCGCAATTTACTTTGACCTCTTACTAATCCCTTTATTTGCCTTTACTTAATACCTTATGTACACCTTTTAGGCTAAATGGTTTTCTTCATTCCCAACCGTTCGGCACTTGCCTATGGTTTGGAAGAAGACTATCCAATAAGCGTAATAGGTATACTGTCCTAATCCAAGGAGCACTCGCAACCTGAGAGAAGGTAAAAGGAAAAGACAACTGAATAGTCCTACTCATTTTCTCTAGAACCAGAAACCATCCTGGAATATGTTCCTTCGAGTTCGTATATAACCATACGATGGTTTTATCCAATGGAAGTGAATGTTCATAGTAATACGGGGTGTTCTGGAGAAAAGGGTAAAAGTAGGAGTGGCAATGAGGTATGCAACTCTGACAATCCAAAACCCAGTGTTTTAAGAAAGTTCGGTTAACTTGGTCACTGAGTCATAGTCTAGGGTCGGGTCATGGTCGCTGCCAAAGAGAGAGAGAAAAGAAACACTCAGCGTGCACTCTAACCTAGATCAGAATGGTTATCACTTTATCTAATCAGGAAACCTCCTACTGTAACCTCAAATTCTCCTCCAAACCTGAAAAAAGAATTAGTCGGGATCACCCGAGGAGTAAACCAACTCATCAGTGGGAATCAGGATCCAACTATCATCGCCTGATAATGTGATGGAATCCACTCACATTATCACACTCCAGAAGGTATGCGCATATCTGGCAAGTTTCAGTTTCTTTAGAAACTCCCGATGTGATTTTTACCCCATGCTCTTATGATCTTGACTTTGGCCAACAAATCATAAGTCACATGTCAAGTTCTACCCGTCATTATCCAGGTTAATTTGAACCCACCCGTACCTACCATTGACTTTGGCCAACAAGGCAGTACGACTGTCCCAAACCAACGCATCTATCTATACAACAGAAAAGTAACAAATAGCTACCATACACTATGCCTTGACTTTGGCCAACAAACATAGCATGAATACTAAGTGCTACCCGTCTGAAATGACGGAGGGCTACGAATGGTTTTTGGCGAAAAACCTTTAACGTAATGAACTTGATATCGTTGAAGGAACTGGATAGCTTTTTATAAAAATATAGTGACGAAAATCTTTGCTAAAGAGGTCACTCCCTGTGAAGGGATCTCGGCTCTTTCCCCATAGAATGAGGTGCAGGATATTCCAACTGAATACCACGATGCAAAGAAAAAAGTAATCGGCTATAGTGAGGTTATTACCCTGACGCAAACTTCTGTCCAAGGGGTCACTCCCGGTGAAGGGATCTCGGCCCTTGCCTCGTCGAATGAGGTGCTGGATATTCATAATCGAATACGACTGTGCAAAACAAAAGAGAACGTCCTTATAATAACAGATTTTTGAAAAAATGTTCCAACAACATCAGAATAGGTTTGTTTAGCTTGCATTGATCCGAATCAATGCAGTCCCATCAATTGATCACACCAATAAAGAATGAAAATATGATGTACGTATATGCCATCCGCATTCGCCACTGGGTCCCGTCATCACCCGTTAGGTTACTTAACTAATGACAGAGCGGGGACTGGACTAGCATGGATGCAAAACATATACAACATCTACTAGTATATATATCAATTTATAATATTCGCTCAAGGCGTGATAAAATGCAACATCACAGAAATGTAATAAGCATCACAGAACAATACAAATAATCTGGGATCCCCGGGTTTCATAGAGCCGCTACTGAAACCCGACGTTCTCCTGGTCGTGTGGATAGCCTGTGCAATGAAATCCTAGACCCCTACGGGCGCGGCAAGTTACCTGCCAAAACCTGAAGTGAGGCAGCCCCCTTCAACAAAGTGAATGGACCACCCAGCACTTCACGAAATCCGGTAACCTGAGCACCCCTCCTTGGGTCAACCTGTACCCCCTACGAGTGCAGCGAATAGCCCGCCAATTCTGGAGTGAAGCCCCCTCTGTCTCATAGCCATGAGATGCGGGCCCGTTGGCCTCTAGAACCCGGCTATCCGTGCACCCTACCGCGGGGTAATCCTAGTACAGAAAGTAAAATATATACAACGGGTATATCGACCTCAGCCCGGTTGTGCCCAAAAAGAATAATATACAAACAGGAGGTGACGGCAGTCCACATGTCGGACGCTCGTCCCGCAATATCAAATGTACAAATACAACCAAACTGTACTACCATTGCAACCAGGCTATCCACCACGACAAATCCGCAACATCACAGCACAATACAGAACATCAACATGAATGTCACGTTCGCAAATCCGTCTAAAAGGGCTATAGCAATTAGACAGGATTTACCGATCTAATGACATTCATGGTCGTAGATATAATGTAAATACTGTGAACTAATATGTTTAAAATTTTCGATCGACAAAATTTCCCGAAGTGGGCCCCAAGCACAATACCCAGTACTCAGATAAATCTGGGCCCAAACAAAAATACCAGAAACCCCATTTCCATGTCAGAGAACACTGTACAAAATTGGTGCACAGAAGAGACAAAATGGCGGCGGAACCGCGGCCAAAGCATGGGTAAGACCGCGGTTCCACGGCGCAACAGTGACAGAATGCTACCAAATTTTCACAGTAATCTTAGAATCGCCTGCACGAATTTCTGCAATACACCAATTAATTTTTCGAGCACAAAAAAAATTCGACAGAAAGTTCTTGACTTGGAATCACGGTTTCGGAATTTTCGTTCGATCGAAGTTCTAAACACGTTAGAGCAAGCTAGTAAAGATTAATGGCGTGGCTCTGATACTATATAAGTCTACGGTGGCGCCCCGACCATCTGTACGGGGCCAAAATGCGAAAACGAAAAACTTTTTCTAATAAGAAACTGGCGTTATCGTATGCTTAAAACCCGTTTCGAACCATTAACCTATAACTAGCTACCTAGAGAGTGGATTGGAAAGCTATACCGATCGATCAGTGTCCTTCGTTCTTTAACCACCATCCCAAGCTCCTCGCGGCATCTCCGGTCTCGATCTCCTCGTCGGAAAAGGGCAACACATCTACGAGTCTTTTTACGGGCTCCCGCTTCATCTGAAGCAACTCGGGCTCGAAGTGTGCTAGCTGACGTGTCCAAGGTGTTGTAGAGAATGTTTGTGATCACTTTTTCTCTTGCATCCATGAATTTGGATGGAGGTTAGAGATGAAGCCATTGAAGGAGATAATGAGCTAAAGGAAGAAGAAGAAGAAGAAGAAGAAGAGAGTTCTTTTCTTTTGTTGTTCTTGTGATGAAAAAAAGAGAGAGTGAGAAAAAATACAAGACCAAGCTCACCTAAGGCAGCCCCTCTCTCTCTCTTCTCATCATATCAACACAAATCAATCCACTAATGTGACATTTTTCACAAAAAAGAGACCATGAGTCATAATATATGTTCATGTCACATTAATGCATCTCATGATGAAATTCTAGCTCATTATTTCCACCATCCAAACATTAATCCAAATGTTTGGTCCAACAAAAAGATCTGGCAACATCTAAAGTAAACTCGTGACGGATCACAAGGATACCCCTCACCTGTATATACATACCTGCATCCGCATTCCGACTGAATGCGAATACGATGAGACTAAAGTAATCCAACAAATCTAATACTAGGATCCGGCTTAAACCAAAGCCCACTAGTATGATCCGTCCGATCATGATCCGTGCAATACCGCACGTATATGATCGAACCCTGCCATATATCATACGGCCTCTACAACGTTTTGCCCGAAACTTGAGAAACAGTCTGTGGGGGACTCTAAAGACTCGTCAATACTTTGGCTGTGGATTTAACCACTAGCACGTCAGTGGTACTAGCTGTACGTAACGAGCTACCAGGTATTGACCAAAAGGGAGGTCGATGAGCGAACTCATCCTGACACCCTACTGAGCCTATCAGTGAAAATATCCATACAGTCCGGTCCGTTCGTCAATGAGTATCGCATGGCGGGCCTAGGGGGTTGGTAAAAGTCAGACCCCCAAAAGCGGTACAAGTCATGTCGGAGTGTAGCCCAGAACACCCTGAGATACTACTGGAATACCTACCAGTAAATCTCCTGCCTTGGCCAAGGACTTCGTGTAATGACTCTTCTAGACACAGCGCGATCTCACCACCAATACCGGGAGAGACGAAACCCCTGCTGATCCGCTCACTGCCTCTATGTGGCTCGGGACTGTACCCAACTAAAACCTGTTTCCACTACTCCTTTGAGCCGTGGTAGGGTAGTTATCAAAGTACAGTGGGAACTCACACGAGTCAAATAACGATCTCAGGTCGATGAACTAACCTGTACACATGTCACCTGGGAACTGCTATCTGACGTCAGGTATAATACCAACTAGCATGTTCCCGGCGAGTCCTGTCCGGTGTACTCATAACCCAATGAGCACCTGTATACATCTTAGGTGAACCAACTGACACCAGTGGCTTGTGAGACCGGCCACCGCCCCTCGTTGGGGTCTCGACTGTATACACTAGTCTACTCTGGAGTATCGATGCCTTGTCTCGAAAACTCCCACGACTAGGGACCCTTTTAAGGATGTGCTTATAGACCCCAGCTCCCACGTTTATGATCGCCATCATACTGCTGGCCGTCAAGCAAGAATCTTAAGGGCTCTATCAATGCACAATAGTGACCTGTAAGGTCACCTAAAGCAGTACACGATGATAAAGATAAACCAGATAGCATACTATCATCTCGAGTAAGACTGTCCTACTGGGATAGGTCCTCCCTCAATCATTGCAATCACGTGCCTATGATCCAATAATTGAATCTGAAGGCACTATATCCAACAATCTCCCACTTGCACTCAAGCCTAATTATTGCGATGTCGCATACTCACAGCCCGTGTGATACCGAACACCCAACTCCTCTATTAATCAGTTTCACAAACCCGTTTGCGAAACTATTGCATTCGAGAAATAGCCTTAGTGAGTGGATCCGCCCTGATGTTTCTATGTCTCTCTTTATCTCAAGTTCGCGGAGAAAACCATCTCCCGAAATGAGCAATACCTGTCTTAGAATATGTCTGGATATCTGATGGGACCTAGTTCATAAATGAACTCCAAATCCAAACTTCTTAGACTGTATCGTTAATTGAACTTAATCGGTATCCTGTGCCACACTTCCCTCAGTATCCGCTTGAACCACCTATCCAAAATACTGCCCCTCGTGAGAGGGAAAACTATAACTCTGACAGCCACTCTGTCATCCAGGTCACCTTGGAAGCCTGGAATGATAACCGTTTCCCGAAGGAGGCAGCCGTTATCATATCCCTAGAACATCCACTTATGTTCTAAAACTGCTTCCGAACGTTTCTACAGGATAGGATTAATATCAACTTATTGCATCTCATGCAAAAACAACGTCTGGTGTGGTACTTGACATCTCATGATTGACTCAATTGCCTAAGCAAGTGATCTGCCAATCATGCGCATCCCTCCCCCCTTTAGTCTGTAAGACACCTTTAGAGAGGGTGAATCCATCACCTGCAGGTACACTACCGTGCCAGGAGTCGTCTATTCTAAAACACCTTTAGAATGCTGTCTAAGTACCCTGATTGGGACACTACCCAAATCTACATCTAAAACCATATATCTAATAACCAGAATGTCCGTATTATATCTATATCCCATGTGGAGGAACCACTGTGTGACAACCAAAGTACAACCGATCGTAGTATAGGAATTTCACTTCCTACTCTGTGTATGTCATCCAAATACCAGGACATCACACCCTACTACCTTCTTAACAGATCCATCCTCTATTCTGATGAAGTCAAACCTACGACTGTCACATCAGAAATAGATGATCTATCTCCGCTATATCTGCTTTAGTCCATAAATAGACATAAGCTACTTGTCCACTATGCTTCCGCTGCTCCCACTTACTACGACAACCCTCTGGCAGAGTCATATACACGTGCACTTCTAAAGCTAGTTTAGAACGACGCTATACTCATCCTCCTGCCGGGTCTCATAGCCTGGAACAACAGTAGTGTCAAATCTGGGTAAACCTGAACCTCCCTGTCACCGTCCTTGAGGCTACCGGAGTACCTTTCGGGTGCCTGAGGTTACTCACCATATCTGCGGAGTAGCCAATGGAATGTCAATCCAGATTGAATCTTTAGGTCCTATTAAATTTTCAGTAATCGTTTGCGGTTCTGGAATCATTTCCAGTTCTACCATACTCCCACTATTGTTTTCTGAAAAAATCCATTTTACTAAAACTGTGGCGAGTCAAGAACAATATCACTATTAATCTTCCAGATTGTAGAAAGTCAACCCTCGTCATAGCCTAGGTCAACCTACAAACAGCCATTACAGAAATGTGCCTTGAGTTATCCAGAGTATGGTTTTAAGCATAAGCCGGACAACTCCCCATACCTTAACAATGTTAAGATATGAACTGTTCTATATCCAATATAGAAATAGAGGCACTGATTTAATTGGAACCAGATTCAAATCACGCAGCTGTCTCTAGTGCATGTAAACTAATGGAGAGAGGTCAATCCGCATTACTCAACTTAGGAGTGCTTCCAATTATGAGTAACCTGAAAGAGAAGCAAGTTCTCTTGAACATTACTATTATCTGAATACCATACACAAGTATCTACATCTTCGATCACCTTGAAGAATCCAGATACTTGCAATACGTGGTTCTCCACTTTATTCTTATACCTATAACTTCTCAAAACTTAGACCTTGCATTTTTATGAAACACATGTCTAAGAACCTGAGAAGTCACAAGTAAACAGAATATAGTACGAGTACCAACCCCTCTGTCCTAATGGACACTGGACAACATAAAATACTCCGTATAAGTCCCCTGAGTCTAATAACTCATTCCCTGTGTGTCGTAGGTTGAAAACTGTACTTATGGTTAAGAAGAATTACACCGTTGTTTAATACTCCTTACCTAACCATCTACTAATATAGGTAAATGTCATAGACATAATTTCAAAAAGTTATATCTCACTTTATAAAAATAAACGTACAGATATATCAATATGAAATTGGTGCATAATAGCGGATATTCAAAACCAAATATTTGTCGTCCGGCAAACAACCCAGGCAATTTCCTCAAATATCACCAATTACAACGAATCCCGATATAATGAGGATGATCACCCAATTCACAATAACTTACTCCCACTCATCATCTGTAAAACCATACAGATGTGATAATCAAACCTGGTAAATACATACCCTGGAGCAAGAACTAATTGGGAAATCAGTTTTCTTTTAACAATACACAGTGAAACTGAAACATGTAAATGTTTCGAAGGGGTCTCCGGGTATTCTTACTAGTGCCTCTTCCATTATCAGATTCACAACTATAACCGTATATTTCTTTGCCATCTCTCCAAATCCCTTTATATGTCTTTAGTCATTACCTTCTGTACACCCCATTAGGCTAAATGGTTTTCTTCCTTCCCTACCATTCGGCACCAGCCTATGGTTTGGAAGAAGACTATCCAATAAGCGTAATGGGTGTACTCTCCTAATCCTAGGAGTACTCATAACCTGAGAGAAGGTGAAGATAAAAGACAACAGAATAAAACCTTATTCCTATTTCTCCTGGACCAGAATCCATCCCCGAACTGGAACAAGTTCCTTCGAGTTCGTATATAACCATACGATGGAGTATCCAATAAACTGTGGATCTTCGTAGTGATACGGAGTGTTTTGTAGAAATACAAAGGTGATGTAGGATTGGCGAAGAAATACTTGGTTTGGTCGTGAATAGTAGTCACAATTTACTTTGCCCTCTTACTAATCCCTTTATTTGTCTTTACTTAATACCTTCTGTACACCTTTTAGGCTAAATGGTTTTCTTCATTCCCCACCGTTCGACACCTGCCTATGGTTTGGAAGAAGACTATCCAATAAGCGTAATAGGTATATTGTCCTAATCCAAGGAGCACTCGCAACCTGAGAGAAGGTAAAAGGAAAAGACAACTGAATAGTCCTATTCGTTTTCTCCAGAACCAGAAAACATTCTCGAATAAGTTCCTTTGAGTTCGTATATAACCATACGATGGTTTTATCCAATAGAAGTGGATGTTCGTAGTAATACGGGGTGTTCTGGAGAAAAGGGTAAAAGTAGGAGTGGCAATGAGGTATGCAACTTTGACAATCCAAAAGCTGGTGTTTTAAGAAAGTTCGGTTAACATGGTCACCGAGTCATAGTCTAGGGTCGGGTCATGGTCGCTGCCAAAGAGAGAGAGAGAAAAGAAACACTCAGCGTGCACTCTAACCTAGATCAGAATGGTTATCACTTTATCTAATCAGGAAACCTCCCACTGTAACCTCAAATTCTCCTCCAAACCTGAAAGAAGAATTAGTCGGGATCACTCGAGGAGTAAACCAACTCATTAGTGGGAATCGGGATCCACCTATCATCATATGATAATGTGATGGAATCCATCACATTATCACACTCCAGAAGGTATGCACATATCTGGCAAGTTTCAGTTTCTTTAGAAACTCCCGATGTGATTTTTACCCCATGCTCTTATGACCTTGACTTGGGCTAACAAATCATAAGTCACATGTCAAGTTCTACCCGTCATTATCCAGATTAATTTGAACCCACCCGTACCTACCATTGGCTTTTGCCAACAAGGCAGTACGACTGTCCCAAACCAACGCATCTATCTATGCAACAGAAAAGTAACAAATAGCTACCATACACTATGCCTTGACTTTGGCCAACAAACATAGCATGAATACTAAGTGCTACCCGTCTGAAATGACGGAGGGCTACGAATGGTTTTTGGCGAAAAACCTTTAACATAATGAACTTGATATCGTTGAAGGAACCGGATAGCTTTTTATAAAAATATAGTGACGAAAACCTTTGCTAAAGAGGTCACTCCCTGTAAAGGGATCTCGGCTCTTTCCCCGTAGAATGAGGTGCAGGATATTCCAACTGAATACCATGATGCAAAGCAAAAAGTAATCGGCTATAGTGAAGTTATTACCTTGACGCAAACTTCTATCCAAGGGGTCACTCCCGGTGAAGGGATCTCGGCCCTTTCCTCGTCGACTGAGGTGCTGGATATTCATAACCGAATACCACTGTGCAAAACAAAAGAGAACGTCCTTGTAATAATAGCTTTTTGAAAAATTGTTCGAACAACATTAGAATAGGTTTGTTTAGCTTGCATTGATCCGAATCAACGCAGTCCCATCAATTGATCACACCAATACAGAACGAAACTATGATGTACGTATATGCCATCCGCATTCGCCACTAAGTCCCGTCATCACCCGTTAGGTTACTTAACTAACGACAGAGCGGGGACTGGACAAGCGCGGATGCAAAAAATATACAACATCTACTAGTATATATATCAATATATAATATTCGCTCAAGGCGTGATAAAATGCAACATCACAGAAATATAATAAGCATCACAGAACAATATAGATAATCTGGGATCCCCGGGTTTCATAGAGCCGCTACTGAAACCCGATGTTCCCCTGGTCGTGTGGATAGCCTGTGCAATGAAATCCTAGGCCCCTACGGGTGCGACAAGTTACCCGCCAAAACCTGAAGCGAGGCAGCCCCCTTCAACAAAGTGAATGGACACCCAACACTTCACGAAATCCGGTAACTTGAGCACCCCTCCTTGGGTCAACCTGTACCCCCAACGAGTGCGGCGAATAGCCCGCCAATTCTAGAGTGAAGCCCCCTCCGTCTCAAAGCCATGAGATGCGGGCCCGTTGCCCTCTAGAACCCGGCTATCCGTGAACCCCACCGCGGGGTAATCCTAGTACAGAAAGTAAAATATATACAACGGGTACATCGACCTCAGCCCGGTCGTGCCCAAAAAGAATAATATACAAACAGGCAGTGACGGCAGTCCACATGTCGGACGCTCGCCCCGCAATATCAAATGTACAAATACAACCAAACTGTACTACCATTGCAACCAAGCTATCCACCATGAAAAATCCGCAACATCACAGCACAACACAGAACATCAACGTGAATGTCACGTTCGCAAATCCGTCTAAAAGGGCTATAGCAATTAGAGATGATTTACCGATCAAATGACATTCACGGTCGCAGATATAATGTAAATACTGTGAACTAACATGTTTAAAATTTTCGATCAACAAAATTTCCCGAAGTGGGCCCCAAGCACAATACCCAGTACTCAGATAAATCTGGGCCCAAACAAAAAATACCAGAAACCCCATTTCCATGTCAGAGAACACTGCACAAAATTTGGTGCACAGATGAGACAAAATGGCAGCGGAACTGCGGCCAAAGCATGGGTAAGACCACGGTTCCGCGGCGCAACAGTGACAGAAGGCTACCAAATTTTCACAGTAATCTTAGAATTTCTGCAATACACCTAATAATTTTTCGAGCACAAAAAAAATTCGACAGAAAGTTCATAACTTGGAATCGCGGTTTCGGAATTTTCGTTCGATCGAAGTTCTAAACACATTAGAGCAAGCTAGTAAAGGTTAATGGCGTGGCTCTGATACCATGTAAGTCTACGGTGGCACTCCGGCCGTCTGTACGAGGCCAAAATGCGGAAACGAAAAACTTTTTCAAACCAGAAACCGGCGCTATCATATGATTAAAACTCGGATCGAACCATTAACCTATAACTAGCTACCTAGAGAGAGGATTGGAAAGCTATACCGATCGGTCCGTGTCCTTCGGTCTTTAGCCACCATCCCAAACTTTTCGCGGAATCTCCGGTCTCGATCTCCTCTTCGGAAAAGGGCACCACATCTATGAGTCTTTTTACGGGCTCCCGCTTCATCCGAAGCAACTCGGGTATGGAGTGTGCTAGCCGACGTGTCCAAGGTGTTGTAGAGAATATTTGTGATCACTTTGTCTCTTGCATCCATGAATTTTGATGGAGGTTAGAGATGAAGCCATTGAAGGAGATAATGAGCTCGAGGAAGAAGAAGAAGAAGAAGAGAGTTCTTTTCTTTTGTTGTTCTTGTGATAAAAAAAGAGAGTTTGAGAAAAAATACAAGACCAAGCTCACCCAAGGCAGCCCCTCTCTCTCTTCTCATCATATCAACACAAATCAATCCACTAATGTGACATTTTTCACAAAAAAGAGACCATGAGTCATAATATATGTCCATGTCACATTAACGCATCTCATGATGAATTCTAGCTCATTACTTCCACCATCCAAACATTAATCCAAATGCTTGGTCCAACAAAAAGATCCGGCAGCATCTAAAGTAAACTCGTGACGGATCACAAGGATACCCCTCACCTGTATATACATACCTGCATCCGCATTCCGACTGAATGCGAATGCGATGAGACTAAAGTAATCCAACAAATCTAATACTAGGATCCAGCTTAAACCAACGCCCACTAGTATGATCCGTCCGATCATGATCCGTGCAATACCGCACGTATATGATCGAACCCTGCCATATATCATACGGCCTCTACAACGTTTCGCCCGAAACTTGAGAAACAGTCTGTGGGGGACTCTAAAGACTCGTCAATACTTTGGCTGTGGATTTAACCACTAGCACGTCAGTGGTACTAGCTGTACGTAACGAGCTACCAGGTATTGACCAAAAGGGAGGTCGATGAGCGAACTCATCCTGACACCCTACTGAGCCTGTCAGTGACAATATCCGTACAGTCCGGTCCGTTCATCTATGAGTATCGCATGGCGGGCCTAGGGGTTGGTAAAAGTCAGACCACCAAAAGCGGTACAAGTCGTGTCGGAGTGTAGCCCAGAACACCCTGAGATACTACTGGAATACCTACTAGTAAATCTCCTGCGTTGGCAAGGACTTCGTGTAATGGCTCTCCTAGACACAGCGCGATCTCACCACCAATACCGGGAGAGATGAAACCCCTGCCGATCCGCTCACTGCCTCCATGTGGCTCGAGACTGTACCCAACTAAAACCTGTTTGCACGACTCCTTTGAGCCGTGGTAGGGTAGTAATCAAAGTACAGTGGGAACTCACACGAGACGAATGACGATCTCAGGTCGATGAACTAACCTGTACACATGTCACCTGGGAACTGCTATATGACGTCAGGTATAATACCAACTAGCATGTTCCCGGCGAGTCCTGTCCGGTGTACTCATAACCCAATGAGCACCTGTATACATCTTAGGTGAACCAACTGACACCAGTGGTTTGTGAGACCGGCCACCGCCCCTCGTCAGGGTCTCGACTGTATACACTAGTCTACTCTGGAGTATCGATGCCCTGTCTCGAAAACTCCCACAACTAGGGACCCTTTTAAGGATGTGCTTATAGACCCAGCACCCACATATATGATCACCATCTGTAGGGTTCCTAGGCACCCTAATGAGGTCTCACAAGGCATCGAACATGCCAATTTCAAAAAATCTAGGTGCCGAGAGACCCGACTACGGATCGTTTGCTAGAAATCTAGGCGAAAAACAATCTAGTTAACAACTTAACTAAGGGAATACTGAAATACAACCTTTGTAGATCCGGTGCTCCACCTCCATAGCTCCGCAACGAAGTCCTCTCCGCTGTCTAAAAAGAAATCGGGCTCTAGCGTCGACTTCATCGGAGAATAAGCGAGCTAGGTCGTCGATGTCCATGACGAAGATGATCTACGTCGAGGCATCGCTAAATCAAGCTCCACCTTCACCTTGCCATGAAAACTTGTGAAGGAAACACACTCTACTACTTGGCAAGAGGTAGAGGATGAAGAAATAGGAAGTGGGTAGACTTTAGAATTGGATTTCTCACTCTAATTCTCACTTTGCCATTAAAGCTTGTGAAGCTTTTTCTTGAAGTGAAGAAGAAGAAGAAGATGAAGAATATGATAAGTTAATTGAAAAAGAAAAGAAAATGAATTCTTATCATAAAATTAACCATGGTCAAGTGTAGAGACTAAACTAGGGTTAGTGGGAATGGTTAGGCTTAAGGATGAGATAAGAATGGTTGACTTGATCAAAGCTTCATGAAGCTTTAACTAAAGAACAAATAAAGCCACCATTCTTTTCTCTTTTCCATTTATTTTCCAAAATGTATAAACAAATAAATAAATGAATAAATAAGTAATGGAAAATAAAACCCTAACCACTCTCACAACCATGGTTTAATCTTCACACAAATCCAAGTTAACATGTATCATCAAACATGACACAATCAAGTGCACAAAAGTATATCACATATACAACTTGTGCAAAGCAAGTGAGAAAATCCATTTAAAGTGAACCGATAATAGTTAATGCAAAGTAATATATCAAATATATAATTATGCATTAAATCATTAAATCAACACTTGATTCAATGATCCGGTCATGTCGCACATAACCGACTAGTATCAAATGTATCGGCTTATCGAATCAAACCTTGATTCGATAACTAGGTTATATCGCATACAACCATTCGATACATTCATCGCGAGAATAGAATACGGTATCACATACACGTATTATTCTCGGTCCCGCACATATCTCATATGCGCTCCTATTTCGTTTCGCTTGAGCCAGGAAACCTCTGTGTAGGACTCTAAAGACTCGTCAATACGCCGGCAGCAGGTGATGATCATATCAAACACCCACAAGCCGCAAGCGGTCTGCTAAACGTAACGGCCACCCGGGTATTGAGCGATCTGAAGATCGACGAGCAAGCCCGCTCACACTCTAGTGAATCCAACCAGTAACACTACCGTACAGTCCGGTCTGATCGTCTGATATGTCGCATATCTCGCCTAGGGGTGGTAAACGTCAGACCCCAATAGCTCGATAAGTCGTGTCGATATGAGGTCTATAACTATTCGAGAAACTACAGGTAACACTTACCAGTAAATCTCAGCAACCCTGGCCAGGGATTTCCTGTTATAGCCAATCGAACACAGCACAACATCAACCCCCTATACCGGGAGAGACGAATCCCCTCCTATCGCTCATTGCCTCCATGTGACTCGGGACTGTACCCAAAAACCACCGTTTTGCACGCCCTCTTGGACGTGGTAAGATGGAAATCAAAGCATAGTGGGAACCACACAAGACTCTATGAGGATCTCGGGTCAACAGACTACTCTGTACCAGTGTCACCAGAGAACTGCCATCTGACGTGAGGTATAATACCATCTGGGAGTTCTCGGCGAGTCCGTCCAGTGTACCCAGTCTCTACTGAGCACCCGTATATCATCTCTGATGTCAAACACCAATGGATATGGGATCATCCATCGCCCATCTGTATGGGTCGAGAAGGTACACGCTAGTCTACTCTGGTATATCGATGCCCCGTCTCGATATACCCACGACTAGGGACTTTGAAGGATGTACTTATGGACTACCATGTCCCCACTAGTATGATCCGCATCATAGTCCAGGTAGTCAAGTACAGATCCTAAGGGCTTTACCAACATGTAACAGAGAGACAATCAGCATACACGTTAAGGTAAAGGGTAACCAGATAGCATACTATCATGTCGAGCAAGAAAGTCCTCCCTATATATGTCCCAGCATCCACTACAATATACATCCTATGTACAGTAATGGCCTCTAGGGCATACATATAACTAACAATCTCCCACTTGCACTAGGGCCATCTGTAGCAGTGGTTGCAGTATCTCATACTCAACCATCCCATAAAAATCTCTCTCTGGGAACAGGCCTTTGTGAGTGGATC
Organism: Agapanthus africanus; assembly: GCA_030015575.1. Taxonomy (NCBI): domain Eukaryota; kingdom Viridiplantae; phylum Streptophyta; class Magnoliopsida; order Asparagales; family Amaryllidaceae; genus Agapanthus; species Agapanthus africanus. The sequence continues at coordinate 408,776,354 of JASDDO010000026.1, forward strand.
CGCTGTGTTGTCCTCTGAGTCTACTCTCCTATCCTCGATCTCCCTGGAGATCAACCATCTCCATGATCAATTGATACTGCCTTAGAATATGTCTGGATCACTGATGGGACCGGCGTTCCTTGGCATAAGCCACAACTCCATTGTCACACAATGGTAGGAACATAGTTCATCTCATGAACCTATATACACCCAAACAGCCTCTTTGGTAGCATCTTAAGTAGCGATGTATCCTGCCTTTATCGTCTAGTATGTCACGGTATCCAGCTTGGAACTCTTCCAACATACCGTCCCTTTACTGAGGGTAAAGACAATGCCTGTGACTGACATTCAGTCGTCTTTATCACCCTGGAACCCTTCCAGTGATTCTCCTCAGGATCGATTGACACCATCTCACTACATCTAGTGAGTATCCTAATATCCAATTAGATCTATCTCATAGATCCAAAATCCAGGATTTAGGAGGTATCACTTTGATCCTATATGGAGAATCATTGTGATAAGCGGAGATTGATCGAGCGTAGCATAAGAAACTCCTTTCTTATCAAGAGTATGTCATCCACGTACTCTACGAGGATCGTCACCATACTCCCTACTACCTTTTTGTTTATACAAGGTTCATCTACCATTTTGATGATGTCAAACTCTTTGACTAATCCATCAAAACAGACGTTCCAACTCCGCGATGCCTGCTTTATCCTATAAAGCATCTTGCACACGTTTCCGCTGCTCCCACTGTCTACGAAGCCCTCTGGCTGTGTACTTATAGACGCTCTCTTCTAAATCATTATTTAGAAAAGCAGTCAAGACACTCAACTACCAGAGATCGTAGTCATGGTATGCAGCCGTGGTAAGTAGGATCTGGATGGACTTAAGCATAGCTACTTGAAAAGGTTTCATCATTATCCACACCTGGTCGATGACGAAAACCTTTAACAAGTCTAGCTTTGAAAGTCTCAATCTTTCCATGTACACCAAGTAATCTTCTCAAGATATACTTGCTCCTGATGGGGATTTAACCCTTCAGATATAGCAACCAAAGTCCATACTTTGTTGGTGTATAAGGATTCCATCTCAGATCACTAAGCATCCAGCCATTCTTACAGAGTCACTACTCTCGATGGCCTGCTCGAAACTAGTTGGGTCATCATCTCATGATGCAATCCTCGCTCCCACTGTCATAGAAAAACCGAAGTATCTCTCAGGTGGGTGAGGAACCCTACTAGATCGGCGGAGAGGCTGAGGTTCGTTGGTAACTATTGAATCGTTTGGTTCTATCAAATCATCAGCTGTATTTTGTATAGCTGGAACCTTTCCAGTTCTACATAACAGACTTTGCCTCGAGCTTGTCCGGATTTTGCTTTTAAACATAGGCCGGACAACTCCAAATCTTAACTAATTTAAGACATGGGCTCTTCCCTTTCCATATCACATATGAAATGGTAGGCAACTGATTTGTTTGGAACCCTATTCAATAGGTATGCAGCTTCTCAAGTGCATAACTCCCAAAAGGAAACAGGCAACTCAGTAGTACTCATCATAGAGCACACCTTATCACATAGGGTGTAATTGCTCCACCCCGATATACCATCGTGCTATGGTGTATGCGGAGGAGTAATGCTGAGAGAGAATCTCATTCTCCTTTAGAATAGTCCAGTATTTCCGTGCTCAAGTATTCTCCTCCTTGATCTCATCATAGGACATAATACTTATACCCGTATTCTGGTTCTCTACTTCTCGCTTATATTCTGTGAATATCTCAAAAGGTTCGGACTTGTGTTTCAACAGGAACATAGGTCTGAATCTCGAAAGATCATCAGAGAATGTAATGAAGTATAAAGAACCAGTCCTGGCATGTGTAGACAGGGGACCTTACATACATCAACATGTATCATCCCAAGAGTTTACTAACTCTTTCTCTGTTTCCAATAAACAGAGCTGTGGTCATCTTATCTTTGTGACATGACTGGCGAGTTTCACAAGATGTAAATTCAAACTAATTTAAATATGCATCTTTATGTAACTCTAGCTAGTCGGGTCACATTGATCTGACCTAGTCTACAATACCTCAAGAAGGAATCGTTCAATTGTGAACTCTTCCTCTTGTGTGTGATCCGTATACTTAGAACTGTGGTTTGATTTAGAACATCAATGCTTTTAGATAACGTGCCTGAACCGATCAACTTTTGATATAGGAAATGTTCAAAACATTATCCAACAATACAAAATTTTATCATTTCTTTACTAATAAAGAGACTGATATGATTTTGTATATCAGGTTCGGTATCTAATAGCATTCGTTCAGAATCAATGTATTTATAATACAGGGTGACAGTGACCAACAGACTTGGCTGCAACTCTTGCCCCGTTTTCTGCCTCATGAAACTTATCACCCGTTCTCAGTTCTCTACCTTTCTGTAGCCCTATGTAACAAATTACATATCTGGGATCCTGATCTGGTATCACATACCCAGGACGTAAAGGATACTGAGAAACAGTTCTCTGTAATGAACACACCCGAAGATGATGCATCAGCATGCACTCTCTTCGTTTGGGCGGCACGGGAATTCTGGTAATCCCCAATTTCCTGCTCTGTCTTATAACAATTATAAGTTGGAGCGGGACCAACGTTCCCCAGCTCAGTATAACAAGCGGGTTCGGTCAATATTCCGTATTATTATCTTGATTAAGGCGTGATATGGTCGCTACCTGGAGAGAGAGAGAAGAAAACACTCAGCGTGCGCTCTTGCAAGAATAGATTGGTTTTTATTTTATCTAATCAGGATGGCTCCCACTGCTTTTTATCAAATCTTCCTTCAAACCCTAAAAGGAAAGACTAGCCGGGATTAATTACACACTACAAGTTCGCCAATCTTCCAGCCAGGCCAGTGTCGGTACTTTGAGAGAGGTCCCCCGTGCTTTCGCACGAACCTAATTAATGTAAACCTCGTTTTCCCAGAGGCGTAACCCCGTTGACACCTTTCTAGACACCTACTTGATCGGCTAATTGTAATGTATAAAACTCTCCCAGGAGTAACTCTTACTCGCAACGGGTATCGGGATCCAACTATCTCATAGAAGGTATGCAATCTCATTGCAAATTTCAACACTTGAAATTCCCGATAATATTTTGCCCCTAGCTCGCTATGACCTTGACGCATGCCAAACAACCCATAGTCTGCTAGTCAAGTTCAACCCGTACATTTCTTGATTGAATTAAACCCACCCGCACGACCCTTGACACATGCCAAACAACACCGTACGAATACCCTAATCCAATCGCATCGTATGCTAGCAGATAAGCACTAGTTAGCTACCGTACACTACGCCTTGACGCATGCCAAACAACCGCAACACGAATACTAAATAGTACTTATCTGAAATGACGGAGGGCTACGACAGGTTTTTCTGAAAACCTATTACGTAATGAACTTGATATCGTTGTAGAATCAAATGATTTTAGAAATGGAGTGCTTTTGAGGCTTTTCTAGTTTTGCTAAAGGAGTCACTCCCGGTGAAGGGATCGTCGGTCCTTTCCTCGTCGAATGAGGTGCGGGATATATCACATATATCACTGTGCAAAGCAAAAACAGTTAAAAGCAATCAAAAGTCAAGCCGAGTGTGTAGCATCTGCCAGTTATTGCTAAAGGAGTCACTCCCGGTGAAGGGATCTCGGTCCTTTCCTCATCGAATAAGGTGCAGGATATATCGTATATACCGCTGTGCAAAGCAAAAACTGTAGCTACCTGTTTTATTTTGAAATTCGATTCTACAACATCTTAGGTTTCTTTTATTTCATTAATCACATTAATGAAGTCCCATCATTTTAAGTACCTAAACATCACAGATAAATACGACGTACACTTATGCCATCCGCATTCGCCTCGATGTCCCCTCGTGCACCGTTAGGTTAGGTAACTAACGGCAGAGCAGGACAGGGCTAGCGCGGGTGTAAAACATAAGTAACGTCTATATAATATATCATATATACTATATACTGTATCTATCATAAAGCATCACATGATCACATCACAGATAACGCAGCAGAAGAATCATATGAAATATTGGATATACTAGGACGTCCGTGTTTTCAATACGAGCCAGTATAAAACACGGATTCCACGGTCGCGATGAATAGCCAAACCCACACCCTTGGACCCCTACGAGAGCGGCAAGCAACCCTACCAATTCTAGAGTTAGGAGACCCGGCCTCGACCCCTCGAGTTGGTCTCCCACTGGACTCCAGAACCCGGTTACTTGTGCTCCCCTCCTTGGGTCTATCCTAGTGCGGAAAAGTAAATAATATACAAACGGTGACAACTTCCGCAACCTGGAAGTGCCCCAAATAAAAGAATATTATATACAAGTTTTTACATGAATGAAAATGAAAAACACTCATCTCACATAAAAACCCCCGGCTATTCAAACACGACGATCCAATATAACATATCCAGCAACACATAACATCACATGTCATCAACGTAAGTAAATATGCGCATCCCAATTGTCGTTGGCATATAGCAACGAAACCGGCGATATCACATATTACACTTACGGTCACAGAAAAGAAAGTGTAAAACTACAACAGTTGGAATCCGCAACCACCTCAGACATCGCATGCCTGACCAAATGAATTCCTTAGACATCGCATGCCTAACAATTATAAACCCTGCATTTTAGTCTCATTATCGAAAACACTTTTCAATATCGAGTCGGGCAATTCAACAAGATTCCCGACAGTCTGATCGAATACTCGTCGCAAACTTTAGTAGGCGGCCGCACCCCCGATACCGTCGACGAAGTGCACCAAGGCGGAACACCGCTACCGTGAGCACCCGGACGGATGCTTTCGGCGACGGGGTTCTCCTACAGTCACTTGGTCGGGGCTATGGGGTGTAGCTGTCTATTAAGTTTACCCGGCGAGTATCCGCGTACGCTACGTGATTGCGACGGACTTTTGATCACATCAAAATTCCGTGGCAACCGATCAAGTGAGACTAAAGTGCTATATTTATAACATTCATTCAGTTATCACATAACTTTTGTGAATTACAATTATTGTATCCCATTCCAGATAAACAGAAAATGTTAAACTTTTCAATCGAACAGTCAAACACCCAAGTTTTCCCGATACAGATCAACACATGAAATAAGTCTAACAACATTTAGTTCGTGCCTCAATACCAACGGTCCAGCCGTAGAAGGGTCAAGCCAACGCCTCACATGTGGCACGCCGTACTGCCCCAAACCCGAAGGTTCAAAGGGCAGTTCAAGACGGTCACATAATCGAGTTAAGGTTTGTTGTCTTCTAGAGGGTCCATCGCGTTACTTGCACTACTTAGAACGTCGTTAAACTTCGGAAAAATCCAACACTTGGAAATTTCCCGACAGGGGAAAAATTGGGTATTTATATCCGGTCGAACTTTTTAACATATTCTAAAATTTATCCGAAAAGCCACACAGACAAAATTTGATACTCCGATCAAAACACCGAATCCCCAAAACAACTCTAGAAAATTCAACTCTTGAATAAAATTTAAAAATACCCAGAGAACTCAGCACTGAAAACAATAAATTACTGTGCAACTTTTAAAGGCTGACGTCATCAATATGCCGCGGAACCGCCGCCTAATGCAGGCTTCTGCCGCGGTTCCGCGCCATCTTGCACTGTTCATGTCCCCAATTTTGCGCCGTAATTCTTATATTTTCCAGCTGGGTTTTCTGCATATTTTTAATTTGGAAAAATCCCAGTTTTTGGAAAATTTCCAGAGAGCAATTTTGATTTGGGGTTTCGGGTTCGTTCGGACTTCAAACGTCGTCTAGACTTCGCCTAAGACTCTAGCTAGGCTCTGATACCACTGTAGGGTTCCTAGGCACCCTAAAAAGGTCTCACAAGGCATCGAACATGCCAATTTCAAAAAATCTAGGTGCCGAGAGACCCGACTACGGATCGTTTGCTAGAAATCTAGGCGAAAAACAATCTAGTTAACAACTTAACTAAGGGAATACGGAAATACAACCTTTGTAGATCCGGTGCTCCACCTCCATAGCTCCGCAACGAAGTCCTCTCCGCTGTCCAAAAAGAATCCGGGCTCTAGCGTCGACTTCATCGGAGAATAAGCGAGCTAGGTCGTCGATGTCCATGCCGAAGATGATCTACGTCGAGGCATCGCTAAATCAAGCTCCACCTTCACCTTGCCATGAAAACTTGTGAAGGAAACACACTCTACTACTTGGCAAGAGGTAGAGGATGAAGAAATAGGAAGTGGGTAGACTTTAGAATTGGATTTCTCACTCTAATTCTCACTTTGCCATTAAAGCTTGTGAAGCTTTTTCTTGAAGTGAAGAAGAAGAAGAAGATGAAGAATATGATAAGTTAATTGAAAAAGAAAAGAAAATGAATTCTTATCATAAAATTAACCATGGTCAAGTGTAGAGACTAAACTAGGGTTAGTGGGAATGGTTACGGTTAAGGATGAGATAAGAATGGTTGACTTGATCAAAGCTTCATGAAGCTTCAACTAAAGAACAAATAAAGCCAACATTCTTTTCTCTTTTCCATTTATTTTCCAAAATGTATAAAAAAATAAATAAATGAATAAATAAGTAATGGAAAATAAAACCCTAACCACTCTCACAACCATGGTTTAATCTTCACACAAATCCAAGTTAACATGTATCATCAAACATGACACAATCAAGTGCACAAAAGTATATCACATATACAACTTGTGCAAAGCAAGTGAGAAAATCCATTTAAACTGAACCGATAATAGTTAATGCAAAGTAATATATCAAATATATAATTATGCATTAAATCATTAAATCAACACTTGATTCAATGATCCGGTCATGTCGCACATAACCGACTAGTATCAAATGTATCGGCTTATTGAATCAAACCTTGATTCGATAACTAGGTTATATCGCATACAACCATTCGATACATTCATCGCGAGAATAGAATACGGTATCACATACACGTATTATTCTCGGTCCCGCACATATCTCATATGCGCTCCTATTTCGTTTCGCTTGAGCCAGGAAACCTCTGTGTAGGACTCTAAAGACTCGTCAATACGACGGCAGCAGGTGATGATCATATCAAACACCCACAAGCCGCAAGCGGTCTGCTAAACGTAACGGCCACCCGGGTATTGAGCGATCTGAAGATCGACGAGCAAGCCCGCTCACACTCCAGTGAATCCAACCAGTAACACTACCGTACAGTCTGGTCTGATCGTCTGATATGTCGCATATCTCGCCTAGGGGTGGTAAACGTCAGACCCCAATAGCTCGATAAGTCGTGTCGATATGAGGTCTATAACTATTCGAGAAACTACAGGTAACACTTACCAGTAAATCTCAGCAACCCTGGCCAGGGATTTCCTGTTATAGCCAATCGAACACAGCACAACATCAACCCCCTGTACCGGGAGAGACGAATCCCCTCCTATCGCTCATTGCCTCCATGTGACTCGGGACTGTACCCAAAAACCACCGTTTTGCACGCCCTCTTGGACGTGGTAAGATGGAAATCAAAGCACAGTGGGAACCACACAAGACTCTATGACGATCTCGGGTCAACAGACTACTCTGTACCAGTGTCACCAGAGAACTGCCAAATGACGTGAGGTATAATACCATCTGGGAGTTCTCGGCGAGTCCGTCCAGTGTACCTAGTCTCTACTGAGCACCCGTATATCATCTCTGATGTCAAACACCAATGGATATGGGATCATCCATCGCCTATCTGTATGGGTCGAGAAGGTACACGCTAGTCTACTCTGGTATATCGATGCCCCGTCTCGATATACCCACGACTAGGGACTTTGAAGGATGTACTTATGGACTACCATGTCCCCACTAGTATGATCCGCATCATAGTCCAGGTAGTCAAGTACAGATCCTAAGGGCTTTACCAACATGTAACAGAGAGACAATCAGCATACACGTTAAGGTAAAGGGTAACCAGATAGCATACTATCATGTCGAGCAAGAAAGTCCTCCCTATATATGTCCCAGCATCCACTACAATATACATCCTATGTACAGTAATGGCCTCTAGGGCATACATATAACTAACACCATCATACTGCTGGCCGTCAAGCAAGAATCCTAAGGGCTCTATCAACGCGCAATAGTGACCTGTAAGGTCACCTAAAGCAGTATACGATGATAAAGATAAACCAGATAGCATAATATCATCTCGAGTAAGACTGTCCTACCGGCATAGGTCCTCCCTCAATCATTGCAATCACATGCCTGTGATCCAATAATTGACTCTGAGGGCACTATATCCAACAGATGTATGCGATATATAACAGAAATGTTAGCATATCCGTATATCATGCAACATGGAACAGTAATATGACATATTAAGGGAAAACCGCTCTTTTAAATGGATCCAGTTTTTAAAATAGTACATGCAGTTCCCAAATCTCTAAAATCAAATACAACATCGTAAAATGGTGCATATGTGTATGTACACAAGTATGGATGTACAAATCTGTATGTCCGCAGTATGGGTGTACAATCTGTATGTATGCAAATATGGTGTACAATATGTATGTGCGCAAATATGGTGTACAATTTGTATGTACGTAAGTATGGTGTACAATATGTATGTGCCCCAATATGGATGTACAAGTGGTATATACGCAAGTATGAGTGTACAAAATGTATGTGCGCCAATATGGATGTACAAGTGGGTATATACGGAAGTATGAGTGTAAAATATGTATGTGCACCATTATGGATGTACAAGTGGGTATAGCCTGATGCAGCAGTTCTACTGTGTAGTGGCAATTATCGATGATGAAGTGTGTGAGTCGGCCAATCTGTGTACGTGTAACATACGCATCATCGATAATGGTGCAGGTGTACTAGCACAGGTATGGTAATGCAATGTGAATAACATGAATGCAGCCTAAGGTAAATCATCAGCTAAAAGCTATAAGGTATACGTGTCTACAAGATCGAGTCGGTGAATCTATCAATCGACATCCAGCCTAACAAAATCACATACGATATACTCCATCGTACGGCAACCTCTAGTCAAGGGTAAGGATCAATCATCAAGTCGAACTCATTACGCACGGAAAATCATCGTACGTCGGCATTAAGCTATCAGGGATCCTATCAATCTATAAAACGAGGAGGGTACGGACCTAACATCACGTACGGCTAATACTCATGATTCAGAACACATATAAATATCTCTATATATCTATTCCCCAGGTCACATCTGCAATAATCTCATATCAGGGGACCAGCAGGGTATACATCATCTCAATCGACTCGCATCCGTATACTAACATATCATCGAATCACATATTAAATAGTATTCTCTTTTTATCGCATTTATATCCCTTATCAAGTTAATTTTACAAATACATTCTACCTTTGCTTTAAGTATACGTATCTAATCTAACATACACACCCGAACCATACAAACAGTTTTTGAAAGATGCGAATCGTAGTTTTGAAAGTAGGGCCTACGGTGTTTTCTTAAAAAAACATATCATTTGAAAATCCGTCACATCCCTCAAGGTATCTGTTTAAAAGATGCATACGATTCTTCAGTTTGGAAACAGGTATGGTTCGAATAACACGCCTACGTCGACTATCTAGTCCGATAATACCCTAAACGGCAATATCGTCAAATATCATCCTCAAGTTCCGTCATCACATACTAGTCGTATCATATCACTTCTAACTATCCTTAGTTTCTAATATGGTCCTCTAACTATCTTTTAACTCTATCTATAGTATCCTATTAAAGGTTTCATTAATCATAATCTATATATATAAATCGGTTTCCATCAAAGTTTGCAGGGTGCTATACGCCATCCACCCGACTTCCCCCGTAGATATAGATCTACTCACCTTGCTTTCCAAAGTCGATGACGCCACGCTCCGTCGGCTCGGAATCCTCGCGAAGGTACCTACAATAACACACAATCGCAGTCGCTATTAACATAAAGCCTGGAAACCAAAACGGTACACGGATCGCCAATAGGTTAGAACCTATAGCCCACGCATGCAAAACCAACAAATTACCCCTAGTTGTTGATGTACAAACATCCAACAACCAATTACAAATCCAAATATCAAAACTCATCATTTCAAATACGGAAAACATATCCAAAAATCATACTAATGTACTACCAGATTTTGACTCAGGCCAAAAGGAGTTGCACAAACAAGTCTAGGTAGTAGTACCAGGTGTATATAACTTACTGGACCAACCTAGACCCATACCCTCACAAAGTGGCCGGCCACATGGCCTGAATTTCCGACGAGCTCGGCCATGGTGCCTCAGTTGGGGTTCGTATGGTCGGGGTGGTCTCCTAGTGCCCTAATTTGGTCGCTGGTATTGTTTGGTTGTCTCATTAATCCTCCGGGTCATCCCAGATTCCCTGTAGACATGCTAACCCTCAAAAATCCAACATGGATCAAAATTCTAAGTTCGTGCATCGGGTTCAATTCTATGGTTCAGATCAGGGAAACGTGTCACCATGGTCATGTAAACACTCACAACAGTTCCCCGATTTCACCTAAATTCATTACAGAAAAATTTAGTAGGACCAAACATCACAAAATCACATCAACTAGCTACCCTAGAAAATACAACCCCCCAGTCCCCTACAGGGCCGAGGTCGCCGGATTTGGCCCCCAAGTCACCGGCCAAAACCGGTGGGAAAGGGTTAGGGTTTCATGTGAACACTCAGGGTCTCAAGGACAACACTACCACATTGTTTATTTTTACGGTGAACACTCGGGGTCACAGCAGGTTATCGACATCACAAAACGACACTCAAAATACGATATCTCACAAAACTAATCTAAAAGGAAGAAGTTATACCTCATTAAGGCCACTCAAGAAAACCCTAGCTCCTCAATATCATCAAAATCCCACTTTTCTTGGTCCAATGTGTAGTGGAAGAGATGGGGATTAATATTTGTGAAGGGAGTATAAGGTTTTTGGGATTATTTGGAGATGGATCTAAGGTAAGAAGTGGAGGGAGACGAGCTTGAGGAGGATGAAGAAGGAGATGAAAATGGCGGGGGAAAGGATAATGAGGCAGCCCCCCCTCTCTCTCAATTATTCTCACTCTCTCTCTCCAAGCATGCTTATTCTCATCATTGTGTCCCCCCTCTCTCTCCGAATCATCATTACACATTTTTTTTCCTTTTTTTTCTCATCAAAAACACATATATCCAAATAAAACAACACAAATGAAATTACATGGAACATGTCATGGTGCACTAACCATGAAACACTGTTGAAACACGGATTTGGCTTAATCGCGATTAGCAGTGCACTAATCGGGTTTTTATCAAAACTGCATATAATAAATTTTAAAAATGCCAAATCATTTAAATATATTATTAAATGAATAAATCATTTTAATTTCCATTTATTTCACAATTATTGGTATATATTTATACCCTTTTTCGAAAACCCCAATTTCGCAAATCAGGCAGTTTCCGGGAAATATATTATTTTAATATTAAATTCCAAAAATAATATTTTATATTTTCTGAAATGTTACAACCAACCCCTCTGTCCTTATGGACACTGGACAATATACAATACTCTGTATAAGTCCCCTGAGTTGAATAACTCAAACCCTGTGTATCGTAGGTTGAAAACTGTACTATGCTTAAGAAGAATTACACCGCTATTTAATACTCCTTACCCAACCATCAACTGATATAGGTAAATGTCATGGACATAATTTCAAAAATTTATATCTCACTTTATGAAATAAATGTACAGATATATCAGTTTGAAATTGGTGCATAACAACGGATATTCAAAACCAAATATTTGTCGTCCGGCAAAAACCCAGGCGATTTCCTCAAATATCACCAATTACAACGAATCCCGATATAATGAGGATGATCACCTAATTCCCAATAACTTACTCCCACACATCATCTGTAAAACTATACAGATGTGAGAATCTTACTTGGTAAATACATACCCTAGATTAAGGATCTAATTGGGAAATCAGTTTTCAATTAATAATGCACAGTGAAACTGAAACATGAAAATATTTCGAAGGGTTATCCGGGTATTCCTAGTAATGCCTCTTCCATTATCAGATTCACAACTGTAACCGTATATTTCTTTATCATCTCTCCAAATCCCTTTATATGTCTTTAGTCATTACCTTCTGTACACCACCTTTAGGCCAAATGGTTTTCTTCCTTCCCTACCGTTCGGCACCAGCCTATGGTTTGGAAGAAGACTATCCAATAAGCATAATGGGTGTACTCTCCTAATCCTAGGAGCAATCGCAATGCGAGATAAGGTAAAGATAAAAGACAGCTGAATAAACCTTATTCCTATTTCTCCTGAACCAGAATCAATCCCCGAACTGGAACAAGTTCCTTCGAGTTCGTATATAACCATACGATGGAGTATCCAATAACTGTGGATTTTCGTAGTGATACGGAGTGTTCTGGAGAAATACAAAGGTGAAATAGGAGTGGCGTGAAATACTTGGTTTGGTCGTGAATGATAGCAGTCGCAATTTACTTTGCCTTCTTACTAATCCCTTTATTTGTCTTTACTTATTACTTTCTGTACACCACACTTAGGCCAATCGGTTTTCTTCATTCCCTACCTTTCGGCAACTACCTATGGTTTGGAAGAAGACTATCCAATTAGCGTAATGGGTGTACCCTCTCTTAATCCTAGGAGCCCTCGCAACCTGAGAGAAGGTAAAAGGAACAGACAACTGAATAGTCCTATTCATTTTCCCTAGAACCGGAAACCATCCTCGAATCTGGAACAAGTTCCTTCGAGTTCGTATATAACCATATGATGGTTTTATCCAATGGAAGTGGATGTTCGTAGTGATACGAAATGTTCCGGAGAAAAAGGGTAAAAGTAGGAGTGGCAATGAGGTATGCAACTCAGACAATCCAAAAGCCAGTATTTTAAGAAGGTTCGGTTAACTTGGTCACTGAGTCATAGTCTAGGGTCGGGCCATGGTCGCTGCCAAAGAGAGAGAGGGAAAAGAAACGCTCTGCGTACACTATAACCTAGATCAGAATGGTTATCAATTTATCTAATCAAGAAACCTCCCACTGTATCCTCAAATTCTCCTCCAAACCTCAAAGAAGAATTAGTCGGGATCACCCGAGGAGTAAACCAACTCATCAGTGGGAATCGGGATCCAACTATCATCGCACGATAACGTGATGGAATCCACTCACGTTATCACACTCCAGAAGGTATGCGCATATCTGGCAAGTTTCCTGTATGTTTGAAACTCCCGATGTGATTTTTACCCCATGCTCTTATGACCTTGATGAAGGTCAACAAATCATAAGTCACATGTCAAGTTCTACACGTCATTGTCCAGGTTAATTTGAACCCACCCGTAGAAGCCCTTGACAAAGGTCAACAAGGCTATACGACTGTCCCAAACCAACGCATCTATCTATGCAACAGAAAGGTAACAAGTAGCTACCATACACTATGCCTTAACGAAGGTCAACAAACATAGCATGAATACTAAGTGCTACCCGTCTGAAATGACGGAGGGCTACGAATGGTTTTTGGCGAAAAACCTTTAACGTAATAATCTTGATATCGTTGAAGGAACAGGATAGCTTTTTTCAAATATATAGTGACGAAAACCATTACTAAAGAGGTCACTCCCGGTGAAGGGATCTCGGCTCTTTCCCCGTAGAATGAGGTGTAGGATATTCCAACTGAATACTGCGATGCAAAGCAAAAAGTAATCGACTACAGTGAAGTTATTACCTTGACGCAAACCTCTGTCCAAGGGGTCACTCCCGATGAAGGGATCTCGGCCCTTGCCTCGTCGAATGAGGTGCTGGATATTCATAACCGAATACCACTGTGCAAAACAAATGAAAACGTCCTTGTAATAACAGCTTTTTGAAATTGTTCCAACAACATCGAATAGGTTTGTTTTCCTTGCATTGATCTGAATCAACGCAGTCCCATCAATTAATCACACCAACAAAGAACGAAAATATAATGTACGTATATGCCATCTGCATTCGCCACTGGGTCCCGTCATCACCCGTTAGATTACTTAACTAACGACAGAGTGGGGACTAGACTAGCGCGGGTGTAAAACATATACAACACCTACTAGTATATATATCAATATATAATAGTCGCTCCAGGCGTGATAAATGCAAAATCACAAAAATGTAATAAGCATCACAGAACAATACAGATAATCTGGGAGCCCTGGGTTTCACAGAGACGCAACTGAAACCCGACGTTCCCCTGGTCTTATGCATAGCATGTGCAAAGAAAACCTAGACCCCTACGGGCGCGGCAAGTTACCCGCCAAAACCAGAAGCAAGGCAGCCCCCTTCAACAAAGTGAATGGGCCACCCAGAACTTCATGGAATCCGGTAACTTGTGGACCCCTCCTTGGGTCAACCTATATCCCCTACGAGTGCGGCGAATAGCCCGCCAATTCTAGAGTGAAGCCCCCTTCATCTCAAAGCCATGAGATGCGGGCCCCTTGACCTCTAGAACCCGGCTATCCGTGCACTCCACCGCGGAGTAATCCTAGTACAGAAAATAAAATATGTACAATGGTGACATCGACCTCAACCCGGTCGTGCCCCAAAATAATAATATACAAACAGGCAGTGACGGCAGTCCATATGTCGGACGCTCGCCCCGCGATATCAAATGTACAAATAAAACTAAACTGTACTAACATTGCACCAACCTATCCACTACGACAATCCGCAACATCACAGTACAACACAGAACATCAACGTGAATGTCACGTTCACAAATCCGTCTAAAAGGACTATAGCGATTAGACAAGATTTACCCTTCAAATGACATTCACGGTCACAGATAGAAATGTAATGTACTGCATATTTTAAACAATGTTAGAATGTATCGACTTCGAAATAACCCCCGAATAGCCCCAAACAACCAGATAAAACCATATCCAAACTGGGCTAAACAAACAATACCACTGCACTAACTTTCCAGAGACCAAACAACACCCAAAAAACGAAATCCAGAGGCTTCAATTTGGCCGGCCTCCTCGGAAAATTGAGCAAAGTGCTCGGCCCAATTTTAGTAGAAGTGCTTCGTTTTTGGTGTGTGGTTTATACGTCATATTAGTAGTCCTCTGCACATGTTTAAATAATTTTTCGAGAACATTTCAAAAACAACTGAAACTGGAATTTTCAGTGCAGTGTATCGGGTTTGTTTCAGTTTCGATACTTTAACATTGTCTAAACAAGCTAGCTATGGGTTAATGACATGGCTCTGATACCATGTAAGTCTAAGGTAGCGCCCCGGCCATCGAACCGATGCTAAATGCGGAACAAAAACCTTTTACGAAACTGGCGCTATCGTAGTCTTTCACCCGGATCGAACCATTAACACTAAACTAGCTAACTACTAAAACTATAGAATGGCTATACCGATCGATCCGTGTCCTTCGGTCTTTAGCCACCATCCTTAGCTCCTGGCGGCATCTCCGATCTCGCTCGATCTCCGTTCTCCTCGTCGAAAGACACTACTACAATATGGGGTTGCCTCTACGGACTCAGAAATCTGTAGGGGCAAATATTTCTTGTCCCTACGGATTTATCCGTAGGGCCAAATCGTTGTCCCTACGGTGCTTTACGTTCTAATTTTTTCTTTGGCCCTACGGAGCCGCAAGCCGCGGACCTACGGTTATGTCCGTAGGGGTATCTACATAGGTTATTAATAAAAAAAAGCACAGAAAAATTATATTCATCGTTCCCAAATTTCTCTCTCTCACTCCCGCGCCTCTCGTCGCCTGTTCCCGCGCTTCGTCGCCACCGCGCTCGTGAGCCTGCGCCAGCATCGTCGGTCTTCCCCACACCTTCGTCGACTTCCCGCGCCTCGTTGCCACCTTCGCCGATCGTCGGCGACCACCAATTTCTACCGTCTACTCCACCACGCGCACGGTTTGTAAGTAAATCTCAAATAATTTTTAATTTTGACGTTGTAGTCTAGGGTTCATGCCAGGTTCGGGTAGGGGTGAGGGCATCGGCGTCGGCGTCGGCATCGATCGAGTTCGGTTAGGGTTAGGGTTAGGGTTAGGTTATGGGGTTCGGTTGGGGTTGGGGTTGGGGCTGGGGGCTAGGGTTGGGGTTGGGGCTGGGGCTGGGGCTAGGCTGGGGCTGGGGCTGAGGCTAGGGTGGGGTTGGGGTTGGGGTTGGGTTGGGCTGGGGCTGGGGCTGGGGCTAGGGCTCGGTTGGGCTGGGGCTGGGGCTGGGGCTGGGCTGGGGCTGGGGCTAGGGTTCGGTTGGGCTGTGAGATGTGAACTGTAGAGTGCCCTATTTATCCCTTGTAGTAGGTGTAAGCTTGTAGTGTAAATATGCTTTGCTTGTTGATTTAGTTCCATCCCGGCAAAGCTTTAGGCTAATTCGAGGTCGAGTTTGTACTGGTGCATTTATTCTATTACCTTCACTTTTGTGGACATAACATTCGATAATAAGGTTATAGTTGTTCCAGATTTGGCGTCTGCAGGGACTTTATGTTTAATAATGTATCAGTAGAACTGTAAGCAAGCTGTTTGGCATATTTAGAGGGTATTTAAGCTTAAGAAAGTGTTTTTCTGTTATTTTTCTTGTGACATGTATGCTATCGAATGTCTGGGCGAGCAACCCATGTGGGACAATATAATTTGATCTGATTTTGCTTCAAGCTCTTTTTTCTCCTTTAAATTATAATCCATTTTGTTTTGTACTTAGTAATGGCAGAATCTGCTTGTAGTTTATGGAAAACTATGAATCTTTTTGCCCGTTTCATTCAGCTAGCATATGAAATAGTTGGTGGTTTGTGTTCATGGCCTGAATTCCTCTACATATATTATCATGTATATAATCTTATTGGTGGATTCATTTATATTCAATCAGCAAATATAGCATCTTTCAAGCATATTATTGTAACGCCTAGAAAAGTAGTTTTGGTGTTTTCCCGAAAATCGGTGAAAATTTGGTATTTTTCCGTAAATCGTCCTTTTTGTTATTTTGCAGTTTATGCCTAATTATACCTAATTTGGATAGGTAATTGCTAGTTTTTAGTATCTAATGAGTTACTTATAAAATTCTGGTCGTTTAAAAATTTTCCCTAATTTTTCAATTTTTAATATTATTTTAAGCCGGTAAGAAAATACATTAAATTAGCGATAAATACAAATTTAAATGGGCTAAATTTAAGCTTCAAAATCATGTTAATTAAAATCTAGTTGTAACATAAATTTTTAGTATTTTATTTTAAGTTTTAACTAATTTTTATTATAGAAAACGAAATCTATTGAATTTAAGCTTAAACTTGCAATTATGGCATTGTGGGGGGTCTTTTTGCATAGAATTTCTTTGTAAAATCTCTCTCACTCATTCCTCACTACTTTGGCCGGCCCCACCACTGCTGGATCAGCAACTTCCCCCTCCATTCCTTGCTTCTTTGACTCATTCAAATGATTTAAATATAGGTTTTTATTATATTATTTTGGATGGGGGTATTACGGTAATTTAGGGGGGCTTTGACTTGGATTTTTTTCACACCATTTCCTCACACTCTCTTCCATCTTCCCTTGGCCGAATCATTCCCTGCTGCAGCCCCTCATTTTATCCCCAATTCGTTTGCTTTAAATTCCATCAAAATTCTACAAAAATCCACAAATTTCTGTACAAATTCAACACAAAACCCTATTCTACCTCTTCTCTAACCCAAATTGGTTTAAAACATGGAGAAAGGAGGTGTTTTTGGAAGCAAATCTTCATGCTAGATCTCTATATATTGAGGTATAATCTTTACCCAACTAACACTTATGGTTAATTCCTTTAATTAAATTGTTTTAGTGTTAAATTTTAGTGCTAATTTCATTCTAGGTTTTTAAAGAAGAGGGTTTGGTTTTGAATTAGGGTTTTAAGCATCACAACTAGATTAGCTATATGTAGTTGTTATCTAGTTTGTTTAGTTTGGATATTTACTTGTGATTTTGATCTTTAGATCGCAAATCTAAGATGCTTGCACCGAATTTGGAATTTTATGCTTACTAGTTTTTTTAAAATATTATGAAAAAAATTGAGAATTAAAATATGGTAAGGGTTTCATCACATCATTGAAATTATAATGGGTAGTTTAATACCTTAGCTTGTGCAAAACCTAGCCTACTTGTTGAATTATGTATTGTTGCTTTAAAATGGTTGAAATTGGAAAAATTGCAAACTAGTTTTTGGTTTAATATAATTTGGCAAGATTAAAAATCTAGTAAATGCTTATGTGGCCTAATTAAGATAATTAATGAGTATTGTGAACTCTAGTTTGCTAAAACATCAAGACTTGCAGTAAAACAGTTAACGACCCCTTTTACTAGAATTTTGGAAAATAAACCGATTTAATCAATTTATTGATTTTGATGATTTCACCCTATTTCATATGTATGTTTAGTGTTTGTGAATGTGAAAATGGGTGTGTTTGGGTTTTTCTCGATGGTTTGACATTTGTAGATCGACATCGAGGGTTGCTTTAGCTATTCTTGCATGCGTAGCCGATAGGTTTTGACCTCTGCGTGATACGCGTGCCGAATTGGTTTTCATATACCGTATCGATTTCGGATTTGGTTTTTATGCGATACGATACGTGGTGATATGTAGGTACCTCCATATGGACTTCGAGACGACAAGCAACCGCGTGGCGACGTCGGCACCGGCGAGCGAGGTCCAGGTGAGTAGATTTATATCTACGGGGAGAAGTCGGGTGGATGGCGTATAGCACCCCCGCAGTTCGTGGTGATGTATACGAATACGTATACACACATTTATTGATTATATTTTGTTTTGAGTTTATTGATGATAAATATGGATGGTTTAGTATCGCGAAACCCTAGAGTAGTGGTCGCACCACACATGCATACAACCACCCATACTTGCATACTTTACTTTCTTATGCGTAGATTGGGATGTGTATATATGTATATATGCGTGGGTATGGGACTATGCATATGTACATTCATATACGCATGCATGGATAGTGAGGATAGTACTTGGGATTTATGATGAGTCGATGAGATTTGATTTGAGGCCGTGAGATCGGTGATATAGCAGGGTTCGTATTTGAGATACGACATGACGTTGTAGCGGGTCCTTGACGTAGTGTTTCACACACGTGCATGCATACTTAGGCGGTATCAGTATTGTACTAGACGTAGATCAGTACCCCGATCATGATATTTGATAAAGAGGATACCAGGTGAATAGTATGATGAATGTGATATTGACCCGTACCCAGATTTGGGGATGCCGTACGACGGATTTACGTACGAGCTATATTTTGATGATTGATCCGCACTCTTGACTTGGGATGTCTGATTATAGATATGGTATCGGATATGATATTATTGAGGCGGGATCACCGACTAATATATATACAGATATGTATATGTATCGACTCGGATGTTAGGCGGTTTCCTTACCTGCAGTCCAGCTTGTTAGCTTAGCCCTTTAGTTTAGTTTAGTTGTTAGATTAGATTCGATTCTTACCTATTTCGAAAACTAACGAATCATGGGTATTTTAAAAGACAGCCCAAGGGATCCTACGGATATTTCAAAAGACGTATCTTTTCATAAAAACACCGTAGCCCCTATTTCCAAAACCCCATGATTCGTGTTATTTCAAAAGGCACCATTTGTAGGACTTATATTAGATTAATGCAGATTAGTTATAGTTGCGTCTAGTATTCAGCTCCGGCTCATTTTTGTGGTTCGCTTCGCATCGCATGCTTATATTATGTTTCATACTCCATTGTTGATATCATATTGTTAGGACACCAGCACCATTACCGATGATGCGTATGTACCATGTACACTTACTTGCCGGCTCACATATATCTTCATCGGTAATTGCCATGTCACGTACACCTTAGAAAATATTATTGCTTGACATAGCGTACTTTCCTTATATGTTAGTTTAGACATTGTAGTTATTACCTGCTACTTCATGCATACTGTTATTCATTGTTATGCCGCATTCATGGATTCTCATGCATATATTCACTATTTTACGTGTTATTGAGGTTTTGGATTCGGATTTCCATGAGATTTTCTGGATTTGGAGGAAAACCACAAAAACATAAATAAACCTTTTCTCTCTTTTAAAATAAAAAGTGCGGTTTTTCCCATGATGTATGAGTCGTCCACCATGAGTTTGCTGATGGATTTCGAGACCCGATTCGAGGAGACGGATGAACCGTTTCGGGTACATGGTGGACCCGATAAGGTACCCCGGGGCAAGAAGCGTGTGATGATGACGATGTGAGCCTGGCAGGGGAGTACTACCTACCAGTGATTTTACCCGACGCGTCGGATATCCGGAGGATACCGTCGTGGTCTTGAGATGGATGGTAGGGGCCGGTCTGGACTGACGGCGCCCTAGATATTGTGATTGAGACATTGAGATTTCGAGATATTGAGGTACAGAGACTGTGATACAGAGATATCGAGATATTGGGACTATGTTTTGTGCCGATGCTAGGCACTGTTTTATGCTGATTTCATTATGATACCTCATTTTAAAAATACAAAGGAAATCTCACTAAATTATGAAAACAGTTCTTCATTTACATGTATTCTGTTTTCATGCATTCATACCTCATTCATATGATATATTGCTACCTGAGGCACTGACACGGGCACATGAGATTACACTCGGGTTAGATATTTACCCTAGTCATTGTTATAGGCGGCATGTTATACATATATTTGAGGATTATATTTATTGATCGTTTGACCTAGGATTGCGTTATTTATGCAATTTCTTTTCGTTGATGTTTTTCTATTCACGAGTTGGCAACTCACCCCCGTTGTGCCCCAGTTTCTCGCAGGTTTGCCGTACAGGTTTCATTACGGCTTTGCGGGCATAGTTTCCTTCGGGTGATTTGCTAGTAGGTGGGTTTACTCGTATCGTACCCCCATTATATATCTTGTATATCATTATTCTGTTGTATCTAGAAGTTCCATCAACCAAACATGTATTTATTTTTAAGATAGAGACCGGTGATGTTATTCTTTCGACCTTAGAGTCGCGCGTTATATTTCTGCGGATTTCTTGTAGTTTTTGAGTTTCCTTTTGAGTTTTTGATCCTCGCCGTTGGCGTTGTATATTATATTGCTTGTGTGGTTGTGACCGTCGATTGACAAAGAGCTAGCTCCCGCTTGGGGATGCCTTTTTATTGATTTCGTATACTATTCATGTTGTACCCCGTTTGGGGGCCAGTATTTACAAAGGAGACTCTGCTGAAATTTTTAGTAAATTTTGATGTTCTTTCAAACCGCATAATTCGGCTTATGCTATTAAAACTACTTGTTTTAAATTGGTTTTCCTTCACTCTACTTCTTTTCTTGGTTTGGATTTCTGGGTTTTCGGTTTACTTAGATTACGTACGCCTCGAGACGTTTCGTAGTTTAAGTGCCGGTCATGTTCCGTACTTTCGGGACGTGACAAAGTTGGTATCAGAGCGTTAGGTTTTACCTTCGGAGCGTAGGATGACCCTTGCTTGATGGAATAGGTGACTAAAGTAAAGTGACGTACCATAGGTTTGTTCCGCGGCATATTTACGATACGCTACTCCACTTAAGAAGCCTTAGGATGTACATTTCTTTTCTCAGTATTATATTCATTCCGATCTAGCCTCATCAGTACCAGTTATGGTTTTGCTGCCACGATTACGGGCAGGAAGAGCTACAGCTAGAGTTGCGGTCAGCACGAGCTCGTCACGAACGAGGACTGACCAGGGCGAAATTTCGGCAACACACGATTGCAGAGATGTGTCTTTTTACTGTGTTTCCGCGCCACGAGCGTTTGGCGGATCGCCTTTATGAGGTTACTCGGATGTGCTAATCGACACTAGAGGATTGAGCCAATGATAGAGGCCAGCCAGATCTTGATGACCGTTGGTGTGTTGCTTATTCATGATGATCGAGGCACTGTTCAGCGTGCAGACGAGCGAGCCAGTTATTGCTGCGAACGACGAGCTATTGCCCCAGATGCTGGAATTAGTGCAAAACGAGTTATACTAAGAGATGATAGAAGGTCGCTAGTCATCGAGGATGAATGACTAGGACATGTGGATCGTTCGCCTACCCCGATGCGAGGTCATCAGATAGATTGATTCCAGCTAGAGACTACTTCACGCGGAGACGTTGGGAGTCGACAGAGACGATCGAATGTTAGAAACCTATTATTCCAAGTTTAAAGTAGTCGGAAATACATGCAGGCAATTCTATGGTCCCTCTAGAAGAATTAAACCCTAACTCGACTTAATGACCGTGTGAAAGCCTTTGAACCTTCGGGTTTGCGGCAGTTCTACGGCGCCATTAGTGAGGCTTGGGTTTGCCCTTCTACGGCTGGACCACCGATGCTGTGGTATGTACTCGATACTATTAAACTGTGCCCAAGAGGTTGAGCTCTTGGGGGATTATGAGGTTTTGACGACTCGATCGGATGGCTCGACTTAATTCGGATGCTAGGTGGTGAGATGCATTTCTTGGGAGACTCCCGATACGAGGATAGCCGTTGGAGCTCAGTCCATGTAGCCACGATGAGACGATTCCGAAGCAGTCGACATTAGAGAAAGTGGAGTAAAGAGGTCCGTACAAGATCTGGATAATACGACGTTCTACTCCGCCGACATCAGAGATGCGATACGCATGCCGAGGCAGAGTACTGGATATACCTTCCAGAAGGAGTCGCGATGGGTATGCAGCCGTTCCGGAGCAAGATGCAGATATAGGAAAGGACGATGACTTCCGGACAGTTGGCAGAGACGAGACATGGAAGAGACCGTGAGCAGGATTCCTTCCAGGACACTGCTGCAATGATACTTGCATCCAGGATCAGATGTGTCACGTATATTCAGAGAGCCAGAGGCCAACGCCAGTGATATGCTGTCTTACGAGTGGTCGCGATGATTGACCGGGAGATGACAAGAGGCATGTCAGAACGGGATCATCCCCGTTAGCACACCTGACAAGGCCGATGAGCTGATGGACCGAGAGATTGGTAATTCCCAGTGAAGACCTTGACACAGGAGTGGTCATTGTTACGCACACCAGCAGGCCAGAGTTCATGATCATCGACGAGACATCCCATAAGTGACCACGACAGTTGGCCCGAGATTCTTAGAGAATGCACTTGAGCGGTACTATGCCGCCATTATTGATTTCGATGTTTTGGGTGACCTATTCACATGACTGATTTTGATGATTGAGTTTCGTGGTATTTGTTTTCATGGACCATGGTTGCACCTATTGAGTAATTACGATTTTGCACGGTTGTTTCACTTAATATCGCTTTCGTGCCATGGTTTCTCATGTTTATGATTTTATGGGTTTCATACGGTTGAGTTGATTCCGTGCGTATGCACGCACACGATTTGGTTTTTGCACTCGGTATAGTTCACGTATGCTGCAGTGCAGTGATTAGTATTTTGTGCACTTGGATGCACTGGACTTCGATTTCGAGGGTGATGCTCGATATTTGTTTTGTGCATTTGATGCACCTGATTTGATTTTTCGCATGTTCGACGCTTGATATTGGATTTCATGATTTCGTACATGATGAATGCACCGGATTTGGATTTTTAGCGCATGTCGGGCGCATGTTATGAGATGCGATTTTGGTGCACACTAGATGCACTAAATCGAGATTTTTCATGCATGTCAGATGCACCTGATTTTGCAGTCAGGCACACACGTTGCCTATGACCGATGTTGTGTGCACACCCGTTGCACTTGATGTTGTTTCTGTGCACATGTATGGCACATTCATGGATTTTGATTTCCGTGCGCACCGGACGCACAAGGTTTTCATATGCACTTTTGGGATTGATTCTTATGGAGCAGTACATTTTCATGATTTTGTGATTTGTTTCGTACTAAGAAGGGCTAGTCAGAGGACAGTACCTGAGTGTGTTTTGCACGCATTTTCTTCAGATATTTACATGTATAGTTCCGAATTATAGCATATCGGTTTTGCTTTGGATTTGGCATTCGTGTCTTCACCTTGACTCCGATGATTGCAGGATGCTTGACGGAGTTTTGATTTTGAGTTATATGCTCATTTTTCATGCGCATGCGCTGCGCTACGATTTGTTTTATGTACTTATGATTTCGGAGCCCCGACGACTTCATGGTTTTACTTGGATGTTTTAGTATTTGGGGGAAGTTTTAATTTAAAATTCGGGGACCGAATTTTTTTAAGGGGGAAGATTGTAACGGCTAGAAAAGTAGTTTTGGTGTTTTCCCGAAAATCGGTGAAAATTTGGTATTTTTTCCGTAAATCGTCCTTTTTGTTATTTTGCAGTTTATGCCTAATTATACCTAATTTGGATAGGTAATTTCTAGTTTTTAGTATCTAATGAGTTACTTATAAAATTCTGGTCGTTTAAAAATTTTCCCTAATTTTTCAATTTTTAATATTATTTTAAGCCGGTAAGAAAATACATTAAATTAGCGATAAATACAAATTTAAATGGGCTAAATTTAAGCTTTAAAATCATGTTAATTAAAATCTAGTTGTAACATAAATTTTTAGTATTTTATTTTAAGTTTTAACTAATTTTTATTATAGAAAACGAAATCTATTGAATTTAAGCTTAAACTTGCAATTATGGCATTGTGGGGGGTCTTTTTGCATAGAATTTCTTTGTAAAATCTCTCTCACTCATTCCTCACTACTTTGGCCGGCCCTACCACTGCTGGATCAGCAACTTCCCCCTCCATTCCTTGCTTCTTTGACTCATTCAAATGATTTAAATATAGGTTTTTATTATATTATTTTGGATGGGGGTATTACGGTAATTTGGGGGGGCTTTGACTTGGATTTTTTTCACACCATTTCCTCACACTCTCTTCCATCTTCCCTTGGCCGAATCATTCCCTGCTGCAGCCCCACATTTTATCCCCAATTCTTTTGCTTTAAATTCCATCAAAATTCTACAAAAATCCACAAATTTCTTTACAAATTCAACACAAAACCCTATTCTACCTCTTCTCTAACCCAAATTGGTTTAAAACATGGAGAAAGGAGGTGTTTTTGGAAGCAAATCTTCATGCTAGATCTCTATATATTGAGGTATAATCTTTACCCAACTAACACTTATGGTTAATTCCTTTAATTAAATTGTTTTAGTGTTAAATTTTAGTGCTAATTTCATTCTAGGTTTTTAAAGAAGAGGGTTTGGTTTTGAATTAGGGTTTTAAGCATCACAACTAGATTAGCTATGTGTAGTTGTTATCTAGTTTGTTTAGTTTGGATATTTACTTGTGATTTTGATCTTTAGATCGCAAATCTAAGATGCTTGAACCGAATTTGGAATTTTATGCTTACTAGTTTTTTTTAAATATTATGAAAAAAATTGAGGATTAAAATATGGTAAGGGTTTCATCACATCATTGAAATTATAATGGGTAGTTTAATACCTTAGCTTGTGCAAAACCTAGCCTACTTGTTGAATTATGTATTGTTGCTTTAAAATGGTTGAAATTGGAAAAATTGCAAACTAGTTTTTGGTTTAATATAATTTGGCAAGATTAAAAATCTAGTAAATGCTTATGTGGCCTAATAAAGATAATTAGTGAGTATTGTGAACTCTAGTTTGCTAAAACATCAAGACTTGTAGTAAACGGTTAACGACCCCCTTTACTAGAATTTTTGAAAATAAACCGATTTAATCAATTTATTGATTTTGATGATTTCACCCTATTTCATATGTATGTTTAGTGTTTGTGAATGTGAAAATGGGTGTGTTTGGGTTTTTCTCGATGGTTTGACATTTGTAGATCGACATCGAGGGTTGCTTTAGCTATTCTTGCATGCGTAGCCGATAGGTTTTGACTTCTGCGTGATACGCGTGCCGAATTGGTTTTCATATACCGTATCGATTTTGGATTTGGTTTTTATGCGATACGATACGTGGTGATATGTAGGTACCCCCATGTGGACTTCGAGACGACAAGCAACCGCGTGGCGACGTCGGCACCGGCGAGCGAGGTCCAGGTGAGTAGATTTATATCTATGGGGAGAAGTCGGGTGGATGGCGTATAGCACCCCCGCAGTTCGTCGTGATGTATACGAATACGTATACACACATTTATTGATTATATTTTGTTTTGAGTTTATTGATGATAAATATGGATGGTTTAGTATCGCGAAACCCTAGAGTAGTGGTCGCACCACACATGCGTACAACCACCCATACTTGCATACTTTACTTTCTTGTGCGTTGATTGGGATGTGTATATATGTATATATGCGTAGGTATGGGACTATGCATATGTACATTCATATACGCATGCATGGATAGTGAGGATAGTACTTGGGATTTATGATGAGTCGATGAGATTTGATTTGAGGCCGTGAGATCGGTGATATAGCAGGGTTCGTATTTGAGATACGACATGACGTTGTAGCGGGTCCTTGACGTAGTGTTTCACACACGTGCATGCATACTTAGGCGGTATCAGTATTGTACTAGACGTAGATCAGTACCCCGATCATGATATTTGATAAAGAGGATACCAGGTGAATAGTATGATGAATGTGATATTGACCCGTACCCAGATTTGGGGATGCCGTACGACGGATTTACGTACGAGCTATATTTTGATGATTGATCCGCACTCTTGACTTGGGATGTCTGATTATAGATATGGTATCGGATATGATATTATTAAGGCGGGATCACCGACTAATATATATACAGATATGTATATGTATCGACTCGGATGTTAGGCGGTTTCCTTACCTGTAGTCCAGCTTGTTAGCTTAGCCCTTTAGTTTAGTTTAGTTGTTAGATTAGATTCGATTCTTACCTATTTCGAAAACTAACGAATCATGGGTATTTTAAAAGACAGCCCAAGGGATCCTACGGATATTTCAAAAGACGTATCTTTTCATAAAAACACCGTAGCCCCTATTTCCAAAACCCCATGATTCGTGTTATTTCAAAAGGCACCATTTGTAGGACTTATATTAGATTAATGCAGATTAGTTATAGTTGCGTCTAGTATTCAGCTCCGGCTCATTTTTGTGGTTCGCTTCGCATCGCATGCTTATATTATGTTTCATACTCCATTGTTGATATCATATTGTTAGGACACCAGCACCATTACCGATGATGCGTATGTACCACGTACACTTACTTGCCGGCTCACACACATCTTCATCGGTAATTGCCATGTCACGTACACCTTAGAAAATATTATTGCTTGACATAGCGTACTTTCCTTATATGTTAGTTTAGACATTGTAGTTATTACCTGCTACTTCATGCATACTGTTATTCATTGTTATGCCGCATTCATGGATTCTCATGCATATATTCACTATTTTACGTGTTATTGAGGTTTTGGATTCGTATTTCCATGAGATTTTCTGGATTTGGAGGAAAACCACAAAAACATAAATAAACCTTTTCTCTCTTTTAAAATAAAAAGTGCAGTTTTTCCCATGATGTATGAGTCGTCCACCATGAGTTTGCTGATGGATTTCGAGACCCGATTCGAGGAGACGGATGAACCGTTTCGGGTACATGGTGGACCCGGTAAGGTACCCCGGGGCAAGAAGCGCGTGATGATGACGATGTGAGCCTGGCAGGGGAGCACTACCTACCGGTGATTTTACCCGACGCGTCGGATATCCGGAGGATACCGTCGTGGTCTTGAGATGGATGGTAGGGGCCGGTCTGGACTGACGGCGCCCTAGATATTGTGATTGAGACATTGAGATTTCGAGATATTGAGGTACAGAGACTGTGATACAGAGATATTGAGATATTGGGACTATGTTTTGTGCCGATGCTAGGCACTGTTTTATGCTGATTTCATTATGATACCTCATTTTAAAAATACAAAGGAAATCTCACTAAATTATGAAAACAGTTCTTCATTTACATGTATTCTGTTTTCATGCATTCATACCTCATTCATATGATATATTGCTACCTGAGGCACTGACACGGGCACATGAGATTACACTCGGGTTAGATATTTACCCTAGTCATTGTTATAGGCGGCATGTTATACATATATTTGAGGATTATATTTATTGATCGTTTGACCTAGGATTGCGTTATTTATGAGATTTCTTTTCGTTGATGTTTTTCTATTCACGAGTTGGCAACTCACCCCCGTTGTGCCCCAGTTTCTCGCAGGTTTGCCGTACAGGTTTCATTACGGCTTTGCGGGCATAGTTTCCTTCGGGTGATTTGCTAGTAGGTGGGTTTACTCGTATCGTACCCCCATTATATATCTTGTATATCATTATTCTGTTGTATCTAGAAGTTCCATCAACCAAACATGTATTTATTTTTGAGATAGAGACCAGTGATGTTATTCTTTCGACCTTAGAGTCGCGCGTTATATTTCTGCGGATTTCTTGTAGTTTTTGAGTTTCCTTTTGAGTTTTTGATCCTCGCCGTTGGCGTTGTATATTATATTGCTTGTGTGGTTGTGACCGTCGATTGACAAAGAGCTAGCTCCCGCTTGGGGATGCCTTTTTATTGATTTCGTATACTATTCATGTTGTACCCCGTTTGGGGGCCAGTATTTACAAAGGAGACTCTGCTGAAATTTTCAGTAAATTTTGATGTTCTTAAAAACCGCATAATTCGGCTTATGCTATTAAAACTACTTGTTTTAAATTGGTTTTCCTTCACTCTACTTCTTTTCTTGGTTTGGATTTCTGGGTTTTCGGTTTACTTAGATTACGTACGCCTCGAGACGTTTCGTAGTTTAAGTGCCGGTCATGTTCCGTACTTTCGGGACGTGACAAAGTTGGTATCAGAGCGTTAGGTTTTACCTTCGGAGCGTAGGATGACCCTTGGTTGATGGAATAGGTGACTAAAGTAAAGTGACGTACCGTAGATATGTTCCGCGGCATATTTACGATACGCTACTCTACTTAAGAAGCCTTAGGATGTACATTTCTTTTCTCAGTATTATATTCATTCCGATCTAGCCTCATCAGTACCAGTTATGGTTTTGCTGCCACGATTATGGGCAGGGAGAGCTACAGCTAGAGTTGTGGTCAGCACGAGCTCGTCACGAACGAGGACTGACCAGGGCGAAATTTCGGCAACACACGATTGCAGAGATGTGTCTTTTTACTGTGTTTCCGCGCCACGAGCGTTTGGCGGATCGCCTTTATGAGGTTACTCGGATGTGCTAATCGACACTAGAGGATTGAGCCAATGATAGAGGCCAGCCAGATCTTGATGACCGTTGGTGTGTTGCTTATTCATGATGATCGAGGCACTGTTCAGCGTGCAGACGAGCGAGCCAGTTATTGCTGTGAACGACGAGCTATTGCCCCAGATGCTGGAATTAGTGCAAAACGAGTTGTACTAAGAGATGATAGATGGTCGCTAGTCATCGAGGATGGATGACTAGGACATGTGGATCGTTCGCCTACCCCGATGTTGTAAATATGTGATTAGCTTTATGGCTTGACTTTAATAGATCTATATTCCTCTGTTTTTCCCTTGCTTTACAGTTGAACATGATCTTTTAATAGCAAATATACTGCCCTTTAGAATTCAGATATGGACTGATAAGAAGAGATGATTGTTATCATGTTAACGGCCACTTATAAAATTTCTCAAATCTTGATCTCAATGGTTTAAAATCATGTTACACATACAACACGAGTGCACAACAAACGCATAATTAGAGAGTGATTCGAGATGTTCAGGTTAAAACCAATATATGATACTCGATGATAATATGAAACCTTCATATTCTCATTGATACTCATATATGAAACTAAAAGCGCCACTTAGTCCCCGTCTATCGGTTAACATACGTGCGATGTTCGTCGTGACATAGAACTATATGAAGGTTGTTAAATATCGGACGGTATAGCTCGATACTAACAACCGTCGTATAGTCTACGCGATGAGAAAATTCAATCGTATGGTAACCCATAGATTTGTCCCGTGTGGACAAGTTAAGAATGTATAAAGCAAACGCCTTCATTCACTTGTGTTTTCATCCGTTTCGAGATATTTCGTCGGTACCTTTCCGCTGGTTCTCCGTGTACAAAGATAGATTAGATGTTCATTTCAACGTTGTTTCACAGCTTTGAAATGATTATCTATTTTATTACAGTGTACTCGGAGAACAGCGGGGAGGTGCTGCCGAAATTTACTCGAAACGGTTGAAAGCACAAGTGATGGGTGTTCGCTCTATACATTCTTAATGGGATAGAAGCCTACCCCCGACAGCCGGAACACACACATACAACAAGAATACACAACAAACGCATAATTAGAGAGTGATTCGAGATGTTCAGGTTAAAACCAATATATGATACTCGATGATAATATGAAACCTTCATATTCCCATCGATACTCATATATGAAACTAAAAGCGCCACTTAGTCCCCGTCTATCGGTTAACATACATGCGATGTTCGTCGTGACATAGAACTATACGAAGGTTGTTAAATATCGGACGGTATAGCTCGATACTAACAACCGTCGTATAGTTTACACGACGAGAAAATTCAATCGTATGGTAACCCATAGATTTGTCCCATGTGGACAAGTTAAGAATGTATAAAGCAAACGCCTTCATTCACTTGTGTTTTCATCCGTTTCGAGATATTTCGTCGGTACCTTTCCGCTGGTTCTCCGTGTACAAAGATAGATTAGATGTTCATTTCAACGTTGTTTCACAGCTTTGAAATAATTATCTATTCTATTACAGTGTACTCGGAGAACAGCGGGGAGGTGCTGCCGAAATTTACTCGAAACGGTTGAAAGCACAAGTGATGGGTGTTCGCTCTATACATTCTTAATGGGATAGAAGCCTACCCCCAACAGCCGGAACACACACATACAACAAGAATACACAACAAACGCATAATTAGAGAGTGATTCGAGATGTTCAGGTTAAAACCAATATATGATACTCGATGATAATATGAAACCTTCATATTCCCATCGATACTCATATATGAAACTAAAAGCGCCACTTAGTCCCCGTCTATCGGTTAACATACGTGCGATGTTCGTCGTGACATAGAACTATACGAAGGTTGTTAAATATCAGACGGTATAGCTCAATATTAACAACCGTCGTATAGTCTACGCGACGAGAAAATTCAATCGTATGGTAACCCATAGATTTATCCCGTGTGGACAAGTTAAGAATGTATAAAGCAAACGCCTTCATTCACATGTGTTTTCATCCGTTTTGAGATATTTCGTCGGTACCTTTCCGCTGGTTCTCCGTGTACAAAGATAGATTAGATGTTCATTTCAACGTTGTTTCACAGCTTTGAAATGATTATCTATTCTATTTTAGTGTACTCGGAGAACAAAGGGGAGGTGCTGCCGAAATTTACTCGAAACGGTTGAAAGCACAAGTGATGGGTGTTCGCTCTATACATTCTTAATGCGATAGAAACCTACCCCCGACAGCAGGAATGCTCGGATGGATCTACAAGAGTGGGGAATATCAGAGCACATACTTAACTAGCTTCTTTGTAAAGACGGGAAATCGAAAGACAACCTGAATGCTCGGATGGATCTACAAGAGTGGGGAATAAGAAGTGAATTGCATCCTATACCGGTAGCGGGTAAACCGGGCAAGTTTGTACTTCCCAATGCCTCTTATCATATGTCACAACCGGAGAAGAAAAGATTCCTGCAGGTGTTGCATGATTTGAAAGTTCCCACAGGTTTCTCAGGATCATTCAGCAAGAAAATAAAAATTGTGAAGGGCAAGATCGATGGCTGAAAAGTCGTGATCACCATGTTATCGTGGAGCACCTTCTTCCATTAGCCCTCAGGACTTCTCTCCCCAAATCGATCGGTCTAGTAATCAACGACTTATGTTGTTTTTTCAGGGAGTTGTGTGCTAAAACACTGGAGGTTGTGACGCTGGATAAACTAGAAAATTCTATTGCGTTGATACTTTGCAAGTTTGAGCGTATTTTCCCACCGTCATTCTTCGATATCATAATACACTTGACGGTTCATCTTGCAACTGAGGCGAAGTTAGCCGAACCGGTACAATATCGATGGATGTATCCCATCGAGAGGTACGTGTAATTTTTCGTTTTGCGCAATTTATAAATTTATTGTTGTCCTGTATGCCCGTATTTATTTATTCAACATATTTTCATTAGGTACCTCTACACTCTTAAGAAGTATATATGCAATAAAAATCGACCAGAGGGTTCTATCATGCAAGGTTATCTTCTTGATGAAGCAACCACATTTTGTTCCCACTATCTGGACGAGAACATTGAGACAAGGCTTAACCGGCCACGAAGAATTCAAGACGGGCCATACGGTAAAACCGAGTATAAGAGGGTAGACACTATGTTTATCAACAAGATATACCGGTTTATCTTGCTTCATTGCGCATATCTTGAACAAATTAGTGAGTAAGTTTTTTTGGATTAATTGTTATATCTGTGTTTGTGTGTGTATGAAATGATATAATTTTAATGTCACCATTATTTTTCAATAACAGAATTCATTTTAACGAGGTACGTGAGGGGCATCCTGATTGGAACGAAGAACGATTGGAAAAATATCATCAGGATAATTTTTGTGATTGAGTCACAGATCATGTAAGTTATTCGAATAACATTTTATTGCTAGCAGTTTTAATCTAAACTTGTATCATTATGTATTTGTCGTAAAATTTATTTTTCTAGATCCACGATCCGAACTTGTCTGCATTATTTGAGAGTGATTCAAGATGTTTAGCTCAATTTCCAAGTATGGAGGTTGCGTATTACAAAGGATTTGGTGTCCTTGGATACAAATTCGAAGTTAAGGACATAGAAACATCTAGAACCACTCAGAATAGTGGGATTGCGACGGTAGGATCGGACGGTGTGATTTATTATGGGTACTTAAATTGTATACTCGGCATCCACTATCCCGGACGATCAGAACCATTTTATATATTCCAGTGTACTTGGTACGATACGCGAACCGATACGGACAAGTGGAGAAGCAATCTTGGGACTTGGAAAGATGAATATGGATTGACCAGTATGAACACACTTCGATTTTACGGTCAGGAAGATCCGTTTATCTTTCCGAACCAAGCGTTCCAAGTATACTACTCACAGTGTTTGAAGCATCCGGGATGGAGTGTTGTATGCCGATGGAAACCCAGAGATGTCTACGATGTCCCAGAATTCGAGGACAGCGATGAGGACGAAGAAGAGAGAAGGCTTAAAGTGCTCCGACCGTCTGTTTCGAAGGACGGGTTGTCTTCGACCGATCATGAAGTTACGTGGGTTAGAAATGACATCGACGATGAAATCCAAGTAGATATGTATAATGCGCCCACGAAATGAAAAAGGTTATCAGTAATGTTATATTATTACTTCACATTTTACGCTCTATACATATATAGTCAATAATTTTAATGATTGTCTAATGCGTCCACGAACCGTTTATCTAGATTTGATGACGATGTCGGGAGCAGCAAGGGGCGGCAGGAGCTCCAGCCAGGGCAGAGGCAGAGCGGTTCTGCCGCCCAGAGAGCTTCGTAGGGAGCTTCAGAGGGCCGGTCTTGCACCCAGATCGGAGACCCCTTCGGATGCCTCCTTCCGTGTGGATTTTGCCACACCTCCAGGTATACTGCACGCATATCCATTTTGAATGTAATATTACAGATATTCATGCCTGTTTATGTCAAAATTACTTATATTGTCAATGTTTGATTGTCTAGTTATTGGTAATGCGTCCACATCTGGGATAGAGGCCACTCCCGCTCCTCCAGGTATGTTTATATATCATATAGTGCATGTATATTGATTTAGAATGCTATATCATAAATATACACACATTCCTTTTGCTCTTACTTAGCAATTTTTATTATTGTCTAGCTGTAGGTGGTGACACCACCGCACCTGCGGGTATGTTTATATATCCTTTAGTGCATGCATATTGATTTAGAACGTTATATTATTTATCTACACATTCTTTTTTCAATTACTTATATAATCTATTTTTAATTGTCTAATTATAGTTGGTGCGTCCACATCTTCCGCAAGGGCCACTCCTGCCGCTTCCATACCATCCGCATCGTCTGCAGGTTAGTATGAATAAATATAAAATATTTATTCATTTTACATATGCTCTATAGAATAAATATGAACTTCATGGAAATTTAGCGTCAATGTTTATTTTCTAGTTGGAGGGGATGCATCCGCATCCGGGACCCCCGGTTGTTCCTCACTAGAGGAACTATCGTCCCGCTCGTGCTGCTGCCCGGGCCCAGGCTCGTGCGATAGTCACCGGAGGTATATATCACACTTCAATTTTCGTTTAAGCTTGATTTCTTAATGTCTTAATATTGATTGTCTTTATATTTCGTGCAGACGCAGGGCCTCCCCATCCCCAGAGGGGGACTCGAGGCCCGAATCAGTCCCATAGGCTGAGGCCTGACAGAGCTAGGGGGAGGCAGCATTCCCCCTCTTTTTTACCCTTGACTATCGCTATACCGGTCCTCATGCCGAGAGGTTCGGCCGATATATGGGGGACGAGAGCCGGCTCGTGAAGAACTATCCACTTCACGTTGAGTGGGGCGAGCAGCACCGGCGCTCGTTCGCCCTCTTCTTTGATCAGGCTCGGGTACGTATTAATATATATTTTCATTTGATTTATCCAATATATTTATTATTAACACTTGCAATCTAATAACAATGTTTTTTTTGTATTTTCAGTCGGATTACGATTTTCAGCCTGTACCCGACCCTGATCACCCTGGGAGGGTGCTCGACCTTCATGCTCTGTACAATGGCCTGATGAAGAACATGCAGACCAAGATCCGATACAACAGGAATGAGCTGAAGGCTGACTGCTACTCCCTGTGGATGGCGACCCCCGAGGCAGAAAGAGCGGCCCTTCTATCTACTCCGGCGTTTGCGAGAGTCGACGTAGAGACATGGCCTCTATTATGCGAATATTTCGACTCCCCACGCAAACAGGTATGTATTTTAAATGTAATTCATTGTTTAGGATATAATTTATTTTTTTGTGTTCCTTAATTAAAAAACTAAATGTTAATGCGTTGTGTAGAAACAGGCCGCTCAGAATACAGAGAACAGGAAATCGGCGAAGAGGGGTCGCCCCACTTACACAGGTGGCTCGAGGAATATTACTCGAGCCATGGAGTTATCGGTAAATTACAATAGACCGACCTTTGTGATATTCTGCAATATTAAGAGTTGTTTTCTAATATTTCTAATATTTCTAATATTAAGAGTTATTTTCTAATATTGCAGACAGCTCAGACCGTGGCGCAAGGTGGTACACCGAGCGTGCTGTCCGTATATCTTGCCATCCATGGCACCTCGACAGATCCCGCCACGGGCGAGCTTCGATATCCCGACGTCGCTACCCAGGAGTATTGCGTAAGTGTTAATATTTATTCTACCCATATTTGAAATTTAGTTTTGGAAGGTTCAAGTTTAAATTTTATACTTATACTTTACTGCTTAATGTGGGTGTAGGAGCGGGTGGTTGAGCAGGCCGAGGCCTCGGGGATCGATTTTACCGGACAGAGCGATCCGAGGCTGCTAACCCCAGTTCTGGACGTCGCACACGGAGGGCACCACGGAGGTTGGGAGAGAGGCCGGGGACTGGGCCCTAGCAGGGCCTAAATGAGGTTGGACTCCACCCCGGCGGTTACTTCCTACGTCTCCAGTGAGCGACGTGTCCAGCAGAAACTGGAGAGCTTGAGGGCCACCGTTCAGGAGTTGAAGGAGATGCTGGTATGTATGCTACTTTATAGTAAAATATCATGTCATATTATAGATATCAACATATCCATAATTAGTACGTAGCTTGAGCTTATTTGGTTTTAGACTTAGGTTTGATTAATCATACATACATATGTAATTAAAATAAACAACGGTTTTCGAAACTAGATATCTAAATGGGATTTCAAAATAACTTGATAATGATACGAATTCGAATAATACACAGTTCTTATACGCTTCTTACACACGTTAGGTCCAGATGCGACAGGGTACATCGGCCGAGCCTCCACATGCATCTCCTTCGGCTGCGGCTTCGCAAGCCACTACATCGGCTGCGGTTCCGCAGACAGCTGATTTGAATGAAATTCTTGATGTGTAGTATTTGAAAAATTGTATAAAGAAATCACAACCAAAAATATTTTGACCGCAATCAATAACGGTGTCGATTGTAGCGCGTTAGTAAGTGCGGATCGTCCACAGGGAAAGTGTAATCGTTCGTCTTTTGAATTAGATGAATTGAAATTTTAAAGGAAAGAAAACAAAACAATTCAAGATTTGTATTTGAAGTTCAAGAATTAGAAAATCTAGATCTAATAACAAGAAAAAGATAGAATCAAGAATTGATAGTTTGAGATGATTTTTCCAACCAAATATCAAGAATCTAAATGAGGCTTGTAGGAATCGATCGGATCTATAGATGTGATGTAATCTTACAATTACGTATTCTTATCCTTCGATAAATTGATACTAGATCGATGATGATCGATCGAGAATTAGGGATTTCTTATGAAACTAGGGTTTCATCTTATCCCTTGTTCTTTCGTTGATATCATTCACATTCTAGCCTCTAGTAAATTCAAGAAACGATCGTAGATCCCTAATTTCGAGCGATCATATTCAAGAAAGCATCGCAACGAAACTAGGTCATCGATTCTTGAACTTGCTAGGGTTTACAAAGCTCGTAGGACTTAAGAATCGTTTTAAGATTTGTTACATCATCATTCTATTGATCGTCTCGACTCCTTGACGAGCGGAGTTTTACTCAAACATCACAACAAGAACTACAATTACAAATTGAGATCGAATCATGATGCAAGAATTTAAAGAAAGCAAGATTAAAGAATTTCACCATTTATTTATATCAACAATTTCATTACATTCGCTCAAGAACTACAAGAGGAGGAACTCGATCGTCGATTTGGCTTCGCTCGTCTCCTTGAGTCGCGGGTCGGCTTGGATCACTTGCTCGATTGAAGATCGGCTCGGCTCCTAAAAGGTTGAAGGCTTCTTGCTTGATTTGGTACTCGGGATCTTGAATTTGGAATTGGATTTAGAATTTGGGGCTACAAGATGTGTCACTCAACTTGTAGATGGGGGGATAGATGAAGAATTATGAACCAATGGTTATTGATTATTGATTAGCCTTTAACCCTAGGTCTAGGTTCCTATTTATAGATAACTAACCCTAGATCTAGGATTTCAAATTCTAAGTTTCCCTCCTAAAGTTTGTTGAGGAAATTCAAATTTCCCTCCAAAAGTTAGTTAGGGGAGAAGCTTCTAGATGTAATTAGTTAGGAGGGAGCTTCTAGAAGAGGATTAATTAGGGGCTTATTAGGATTAGCCTTGCTTAATCTTCTTTGCTGATCTGGCAGTAGCTTCTGGGGTATTCTGGAACTTGACATATCATAAAGGAATGTGGGCCCAGAGATTGAGATTCTGCACTGAAATTGGACGGATGACGTGGCAGAAGAGGCGCGGATCCGCGGCACAAGACAGCTCCCGCCGCGGATCCGCGGCTCCTTTGGTGAGTTGGGGCTTGGGCTCTCTGGTGTGGTCTTGGGCTGTTGTATGGGCCTTGGTTTGATATATAGAATTGTATAATTCCTTCTGAATTGCTACCAGATCTGAAATGATTTAGTTGGCGTATTTTTGATCAGCTCTTTTGCTTTTCTTCCGTATTTCCTGCACAGACTCAAGACAAGTGTTGTGCAAATACAGAAATGATGCGATGAAATGAAATGCGGTTAATTTCCCTTAAAGTGTCGGTTTAAAAGTCTAATACATGCAATCTGGTATTTTACGATTGATTTGCTAATATGTGAAATATGAATACCGAACACTTCTAAATGTATGCAAAAGATGGGGAAATTGCCGGCTAAAATATACAATATTTTCGACTGATCAAATATCCCCAAACTTAATTTTGATCGTCTCGAGCGAATGTTTTATTAAAAAGAGAAGGAGAAAATAAAGAAAGAGAAAAACTAACTAGCACACTTTCGTAGGCAACACGATTGCACTGAGCACGTGCAACAAGCCTTTAAACCTCTAGGTGTCCCTAGTAGGAGGAGTGTTGTCTCCTGAGGGTTTTCAGCGGATTGCACCCACAAAATCCAATAATAAAAGGAAGATCATGAATATTACATTTAAAGAAAAGAATCGTAAAAGAAAAGCCTTGAAAATTAGGGTTTCCAACTAAGCTAGCTTTTCGGTTGTCATGAGCCCTATCTTAATGGTCATGAAAAAATGTCAGAAATCACGTCCTCCCTCAATAAAACATCTTCTTATTCTTCATTCCTATCTTTCTTCCAAACATCGATCATATAACCCTGCGTGTGTGTAAAGACATCCCTACACTCGGAGAATTCAATTCAAGCTATCATACTCTTGCCCATCAGCCTCAGTACTTTTTAATTAATGAATATTTAGATGAGATTGCTCACACACTTTCATGCGACCGTTAATACTTCTTGAGGTACTAACCGACCGATTACTCCTGTGCTTGCTTACTTGGTGTATTTTCCTCGTCTTGCACCACCTCAGGCATAGCAGTGACTCCCAGACCAGTTGGCCTTAGGGCACTAGGTGAAAAAGCACCCTCGCTATATATTTTTTATTGCCCTCGGTGATAACAAAACCAGTATTCATTTTTCTCACCACTTTATATTTTCTTCATTTTTTTTTTATTATTTCCTTCATACTTTTGGCTTTAAGACAAGAGCATTTCAAGGTATCCTCTACTATCCCAGGCTTCAAGACGTGTGTAAGTGCAAATAGCAGGGTATCAATGTTCAAAATGTTTGGCTTCCAGAATAGAAACTATTTTTCAGACTTATTTTTATCCTCAGATTAGTGACGTCTTTCATCTTACTAACCCTTGGGACAACGGCTCATAACTACTTATTACTAGTTCGTATAAGAAAACTTCTAATTTTCTTGGTTTTCTTAAATTTTTCTAATCTCATGGATGTAATTTTTCATTATCTAAACTTTCATTATCTTATTTATGTACAAAAATATTTTTATAGTTTAAATTTTTTTTAAATTTTTATAGGATTTAAAAAATGTTTTGTGCTTATGCAAAGTATGATGTAAATGATGCAGAAATAAGCACAAACCTCCCCCAAACTTGTTTTCAACAGTGTCCTCACTGTTGCCTTCCGCTAAATCTCCAAAAACCTGTAAGCTTGGGAGGAATTTATTAGTGTGAGCAAAATATTTAAGTGAAGATTCTCCCCCAAACTTATTTTTGGCTCAAAATTTTATAAAAATTTTCTTTTCAAGAGCCAGAAAACATGCCCCCCCAGACTTGAGTTATGCAATGTTAAGCTTTTTTAAAAATCACATGAGGGGGTCAAGAATCATTGATCGATGCCAAGCTTTGCAAAGACCGAAGATCAACACCAACCATTCGAAGATTTTATCAATGCAGTGCTCTGGTTGGTGGAAGAAGAAGTGGGGAAATGTTAAGTGGTGGAAGAGAGTGTGTGTGCGTCTCATTTTGAAGAGACGATGCAGTGAATGTGATGGATTGCTCGCATTCTTTTTACAATTCAGAAGAAGGGGTGGAGGTTCAATTTCAGTGATTTGGAGATGATTCATCTCAACACCCGTGTCATTCAAAAATGCGAGTTCTTCAGCGAAGATCTTCTCAAAAGTTCCATCAATACCCCGATGAATAATGTCATCACAAAGTGCGGGGTGATCTTCAGACTCTAAGAACGGTTCATAATCAGTGTTAAATATTGACCCGGACATCTCGGTGGAAGAGTCCGTATGTGTATGATACATAGTTGGGTCAAACAACAACATATGAAAAAAGTCTAGATCGGTATCAGGAGGATCATTAAATTCGCTGCTGTCGATATCCATTAAGTCGACAGAACATACCTGAGCAGTAGGTTCGGAGGGTACACTTCCCAACTTGTAAATGTTCAGCTCTATTGACCTATTCCCGAAAGATAGGGTCATAGAACCATTACGACAGTTGATTATAGCGTTGGAAGTGGCCAAAAAGGGGCGACCTAAAATCACTGGAATTTGATTCCGTGGGTTCGCTACAGGCTGTGTATCAATTACAATAAAGTCCACAGGGAATATAAATTCCCCGATTTTTATTAACACATCCTCCAGTTCACCCCTAGGTTTGGTGATTGATCGGTCAGCCATCTGAAGAGTTATGTTCGAAGGCTTTAACACTCCGATACCTAGTTGCTCGTATACCGAGTAAGGAAGCAAGTTAACACTAGCGCCAAGGTCAAGTAAAGCACGGTTGATGTGTTTCTCCCCAATAGAAATGGAAATAGTAGGACAGCCAGGGTCCTTACGTTTCCGTGGTAATTGTTGGGGAAAAGCCGTGTCTACAGTACTTGACATGAAGATTTTTTTAGGCACTTGAGTCTTCCTCTTCCTAGTGCACAAGTTCTTAAGAATTTTCGCATAGGACGGAACTTGTTGAATAGCATCTAGGAGAGGGATGTTGATGTTAACTTCCTTAAACATGTCCACAATCTTCTCCATTTGGGCATCATGTTTCTTGGGCCTCAACCTATTTGGAAATGGAGCTCTATCAATAAGTGTTGGGTCCAACATTTGTGGAGAAGTTTGTGGGGGTGGAAAAGATGAGGTGGGTGGAGGGTTCGAGCCTTTGGGAACACGGAGAATAGGCTCGGAAGAAGAAAGTAAGTTAGACGAAATAGGGTAAGAAGTAGAAGTGTGAGTGGAAGTGGAAGTTGAAGCCGGGGTGTTAATGATCAATTCATCATTATCAATTTGTTCACCCGAATGATTGTCTAGCACTGTTCCAGATCTCAACGTTGTAAAAGCGTCCACATTAGTGTAATATGAAGGTCTAGGATCAGGTACGGGTTGAAATGGAAGATTCCCTTCTTCTCCAGCACTTATTTCGGCTGTTATTCTTTCAATTTGAGCTTCCATTGATTTGATATTCTCATTTTGAGTGAGAATGATCTTTATCATATTATCGATGGAAGATTGAAAACTTGCCGACTCTTGGATGGATTGTTTCATGAAAGTAACCAAGGTTTGCACCAGTGCAGAGATATTATCAGTACCGACCAATTGCAAAGAGTTTTCATGTAGTGCAAAAGTGTTGGCAGGATTTTGAAAATTTTGCGGTTGGAAGGGGTGCTGACTAAATTGAAGTGGTGGTTGCTGTTGTGGTGGAGGGACCCTTTGAAAATTGTTTAGGATTGGAACCGTATTTTGAGATTGTGATTGGTTCCAAGCAAAGTTCGGGTGATTCCTCCAATCTTGATTATATGAGGAAGAAGAGGGATAGTTTCCAGGTCTTTGTTGAAGTGAAGTATTAGTGTGACCTTGAAACGGTACATTCAAAGGACATTCTTCCGTCAAATGTGAAGGGTTTGAACAGCAGCCACATACGGTTTTGGGAAGTGTGGATTGGTTTAGGGAGGCTGAAGAGATTTTATTTTCTATAGCGTCGAGTTTCCTTTGTATTGCGGCCATTTCGGCTTTCAAGGTGACGGAAACATCGAGCTGATTGACATCTTCCCTAGGTGGTGGTGGTCTAACACTTTCCCATTGTGATGTGTTTTGAGCTAAATCTTCTAAGTATTTCCAAGCTTCACCATCATCTTTAGATAAGAATTGGCAATGACACATGGTTTCAAGCATCTGTCTAGTAGTGAGATCAATACCCTCATAGATAATTCGACACAAATCCCATCTGGAGATTCCGTGATGAGGACATTGGATAAGAAGATCCTTGAACCGTTCAAAGCATTTCCAGAATGGTTCATTGGGAAGTTGGGTAAATTTGAAGATTTCGCTCCTAACACGACTGGTCTTGTGATTAGGATAAAATTTCTTAAGGAATGCTGCAACGAATTCGTCCCATGTTGAAATAGAATGTGCGGGTGTGATGTAAAGCCACTTCTCGGCTAAATCGCACAAAGTGAATGGGAGAAGACGTAAACGCAGAGCATCCAAAGACAGTTGTGAATTCCCCATCAAAGCACATACGTTTTCAAATTTGGAAATAAACATGTATGCGTTTTCAGAATCAAGACCATGAAATTTGGGTAACAGTTTGATGAATTGGGGGTTGATTTCAAAATTTTCCCCATTGGCAGGTGGTATAGAAAAACAGGTGGGAAGGGTAACACGTGTAGGATAGCATCTCTCTTGGAGAGAAATGCGTGGAAGATTCTGCGC
Organism: Agapanthus africanus; assembly: GCA_030015575.1. NCBI lineage: Eukaryota > Viridiplantae > Streptophyta > Magnoliopsida > Asparagales > Amaryllidaceae > Agapanthus > Agapanthus africanus. The sequence continues at coordinate 408,818,634 of JASDDO010000026.1, forward strand.
ACCTGCGGGCGGTGGCAGAGTGGTGTTAAAGTTTGATGGATTTGGGTCCATCGCGGTCGTGGTGGGTGGTGGGGGAGAAGACGGAGAATTACCGACTCCGGGGTCGATAAAAGAAACGCGGACAAGACGGGAAATGGAATCCCGTGTCCAGCCTAACATTGTGCTAAATGGTTGTAGCACAAGTGGCAGCGTTGGTATAATTAGAGGAAATGAAGTATGCGGTGTTTGTTTTGAAAATATACGGATTTTTTTTTTAAAAAAAATTATGCGATCACAACAAATGCAACAAGCAAAACCCTAATTCTATTGGTCACCTAGGTCAGGCTCTAGACCGCTCCTAACTGCCAAAAGACAAGTCGCAGGATCAATCCTCCACTGCCTCTTTGTCCCCCTGTGGCCGGATAAGTGCCAGGTAAGTGGGAAGGTACTCCACTACGTAAGTAGTGGGCCTAATTAAAAACCACTAGCCTTAGACACACTCGCCTTAGACACCACAAGAAAACGCGGATAAGCAATGAATTACCCACGGCCTTCTCTTGTTCTAATTGAGCGCGACGGTCCTTAGAGTCATCTCTAGATTTCTTTTAATTAATGAGGGTAATGCGGATGCAAGTTTGTGATTTTTGGGGCTTAGGAAGGGTAATGAACTCCCCACCTAATCTGGATTTGGTCGTGCCCCTTAATTTTCCGTATTAATATGCAAACAACCAAAAATCAAAACACGCACAAATTTTTATTTTGCTTTTGCGGCGCTGCGATTATTTGCAAAGAAACCTGCACAAAATGTTAGTTGGAGCTAAAAAGAGGAGAGAGAAGAAGGTAAGAAAGCACCTGAAAGAAAATTTTTACAGAGAACCCTCAACAAGGCCGCGGTTCCGCCGCGTATAGTAGGTATTTGCCGCGGAATCGCGCTTGGGTAGTGAGATCACTACACAAGATTTTTACAGAGAGCTTCTGTTCAGCTCCTGAGTCCTCTGGAATTTTCACAAAATTTTTATCCAAGCTCCAATTATTCCAGATTTCCTCGCAATCAAATCACAACACACGTATTAGGGTTTGTGCGAGTTTAGATCTAAAAATTGTAATGGAATAAACTTTTCAACTCAAATTCCAAAATACGAACAATTAGCGCACTATCCCCGGCAACGGCGCCATTTGATTGAATAAGAATTCTTGATGTGTAGTATGAAAATTGTATAGAGAAATCACAACCAAAAATTATTTGACCGCAATCAACTACGGTGTCGGATGTAGATTGTAAATGAGTGCGGATCGTCCACAGGGAAAGTGTAATCGTTCGTCTTTCGAATTAGATGAATTGAAACTTTAATGAAAAGAAAACAAAACAATTCAAGATTTGTATTTGAAGTTCAAGAATTAGAAAATCTAGATCTAATAACAAGAAAAAGATAGAATCAAGAATTGATAGTTTGAGATGATTTTTCCAACCAAATATCAAGAATCTAAATGAGGCTCGTAGGAATCGATCGGATCTATAGATGTGATGTAATCTTACAATTACGTATTCTAATCCTTCGATGAATTGATACTAGATCGATGATGATCGATCGAGAATTAGGGATTTCTTATGAAACTAGGGTTTCATCTTATCCCTTGTTCTTTCGTCGATATCATTCACATTCTAGCCTCTAGTAAATTCAAGAAACGATCGTAGATCCCTAATTTCGAGCGATCATATTCAAGAAAGCATCGCAACGAAACTAGGTCATCGATTCTTGAACTTACTAGGGTTTACAATGCTCGTAGGACTTAAGAATCGTTTTAAGATTTGTTACATCATCATTCTATTGATCGTCTCGACTCATTGACGAGCGGAGTTTTACTCAAACATCACAACAAGAACTACAATTACAAATTGAGATCGAATCATGATGCAAGAATTTAAAGAAAGCAAGATTAAAGAATTTCACCTTTTATTTATATCAACAATTTCATTACATTCGCTCAAGAACTACAAGAGGAGGAACTCGATCGTCGATTTGGCTTCGCTCGTCTCCTTGAGTCGCGGATCGGCTTGGATCACTTGCTCGATTGAAGATCGGCTCGGCTCCTAAAAGGTTGAAGGCTTCTTGCTTGATTTGGTACTCGGGATCTTGAATTTGGAATTGGATTTAGAATTTGGGGCTACAAGATGTGTCACTCAACTTGTAGATGGGGAGATAGATGAAGAATTATGAACCAATGGTTATTGATTATTGATTAGCCTTTAACCCTAGGTCTAGGTTCCTATTTATAGATAACTAACCCTAGATCTAGGATTTCAAATTCTAAGTTTCCCTCCTAAAGTTTGTTGAGGAAATTCAAATTTCCCTCCAAAAGTTAGTTAGGGGAGAAGCTTCTAGATGTAATTAGTTAGGAGGGAGCTTCTAGAAGAGGATTAATTAGGGGCTTATTAGGATTAGCCTTGCTTAATCTTCTTTGCTGATCTGGCAGTAGCTTCTGTGGTATTCTGGAACTTGACATATCACAAAGGAATGTGGGCCCAGAGATTGAGATTCTGCACTGAAATTGGACGGATGACGTGGCAGAAGAGGCGTGGATCCGCGGCACAAGACAGCTCCCGCCGCGGATCCGCGGCTCCTTTGGTGAGTTGGGGCTTGGGCTCTCTGGTGTGGTCTTGGGCTGTTGTATAGGCCTTGGTTTGATATATAGAATTGTATAAATCCTTCTGAATTGCTACCAGATCTGAAATGATTTAGTTGGCGTATTTTTGATCAGCTATTTTGCTTTTCTTCCGTATTTCCTGCACAGACTCAGGACAAGTGTTGCGCAAATACAGAAATGATGCGATGCCATGAAATACGGTTAATTTCCCTTAAAGTGTCGGTTTAAAAGTCTAATACATGCAATCTGGTATTTTACGATTGATTTGCTAATATGTGAAATATGAATACCGAACACTTCTAAATGTATGCAAAAGATGGGGAAATTGCCGGCTAAAATATACAATATTTTCGACTGATCAACAGCTCCTATAGCTCCACCGCCCGCTCAGACTCCCGCAGCCGCGGCTCCGCAAGCTACTACCTCGACGGCGGCTGCGCAGACCACATCGCCAGCTCCACAGGACGCTCAGACTCCCGCTCGCGCCGAATTGCATGGTTTATTGACCGAGGAGCAGGCGCGCCTTATTCTATCGTTTATCAGAGGTGGAGCTGGACTGAGCTAGGGTAGCTTTTTGATTCTTATTTTTTGAAACATGTATTTATTTATATCATACATATTGTACTACATTTTGAAACGATATTGATATTGATATTGATATTGGTTTATATTTATATTATATTCAGTATTTGGGTTTCTTTTGTATATTATATGCGTGAGATGTGATTATGAATACTGCGATATATGTTGTGTGATGATTAATTTTATATTTTATTGATATATATATTATTGTGCACAGGGCGAGAAAAAATCAGGCAGCCCTTTTTAAAAAAAACAGATAATGTGTACCTACGGATTAATCCGTAGGTACACATGTTGCCCCTACGGTTTAAACCGTAGGGGCAAAATATCAGCATTAACTGATATTTCCCCCCTGATCTCATTATCAGGGGGTTGGTCTTGCCCCTACGGATATATCCGTAGGGGCAAACAAAGACCCCTACGGCGTTATCCGTAGGGGCAAAATATCAGGATTTCTGATATTTTGCCCCTACGGATATGTACCTACGCATGTATCCATAGGGGATAGTACTTGGCCCTACGGTTACCTCCGTAGGTACAGTTAATATATTTAAAAAAACTGTAAATAAAATAACTTTTTTCCCCCTACGGCCTACTCCGTAGGTGCAAATGGACCTACACAGAACTCCGTAGGGGCAAGTTTTTGCCCGTAGGGGCAAGTTCAGGGCTTCAACTTGCACCTGCGGCGTTTGCACCTACAGATTATTTTTTCTGAAAGGTTTACCTAGCACCTCATGTAGGGTTTGGAAGCATCACATGTACCAAGGATTAAGTTTTTATGGTGCTAAGTAAACTTACAAAGGATCAATCCTAGAAAAATTAGGGTTTCGAAATATTCATATCATCATATGAAAGGAAAGCTAGGGTTTAGAGAGTACAACCTTTGTAGCTCCCTACGCTATACTCCTCGGCTACTTAGGGTTTGAAAAAGCTCCGCTTGAACTCCTCGATGTCACCGATGATCCACCCGGAGTCCGCTTTGTCCAAGCTTGCAACTTTTTTCGATCAAGTGAACGAAATCAAGCTAACACTCCAAACAAGTGGGCTAGACTTGTGTAGAATGGTGTTGTGGTTCTCTTTCTCACTTAAAAATCCTTTCTTGATGAGTATATTGCTCACTACAAAGAACTAGAGAGCAAAATGAGAGAGGAAGAAGAAAATGATGGCAATCTCTTTTCAAGAGTAAAAGGATAACTCATCTACTAGAAAATTGAAAATATATCAATATATATATTCTTGTTCTCATCTCAAACCATGGTCTAAACAATGAATATTTTATTAAACTTGAGTTAAAACACAAAAGGAAAGTTTGCCCAAGGTTAAAAGGTGGGTGAGAATGGTTAGGTCAAGAGAAGAGTGTAGAAACAATTCAATCATAACCATTTCCTTTTTCCGTTTTGTTTTAAAACAAATGTAATAAAATTCATATTTAAAACCATGGTGTGAGTCTTATATTGCCACCATTTCCTTGTATAAGCAACCATGATAGAATGATGTATGTATGCCTGTGTGCATGCACATCCATATGTGCATGAGACAATAAGGAATGCATACATGCATCCATACATCCATAGAAACAAGAAAGGATTTCTAGTGAGAATCTAATGGTTAAATGATAAATCAACACTTGATTTATTAATCCGGCCAGATCACATACGACCCTAACCAAAAGCAAGCCGCCCGATCAATATACGGTATCCCATATGCGCATTTTAATCGGGTTCATGCGCATATCGCATACGTGCACCACAACGTTTCGCCTGGACTAGGAAACTCCATTGTGGGACTCTGAGACTCGTCAATACGCCGGCAGTGGGTGATGATCATATCAAGCACCCCCAAGCCGCAAGCGGTCAGCTAAACGTAACGGCCATCCGGGTATTGAGCGATCAGAAGAGAACAAGCGAACCTGCTACAACTCCCGTCGAGCCGATCGGCAACACTTCCCGTACAGTCCGGTCTCCTCGTCTGATATGTCGCATATCAAGTCTAGGGGTGGTAAACGTCAGACCCCAATAACCGATAAGTCGTGCCGATGTGAGGCTCATAACGGGTCGAGAAACTACTGGTAACACTTACCGGCAAATCTCTGAAACAGCCCTGGCCAGGGACTTCCCTGTTACGGCCAATCGAGCACGGTATAACATCAACCCCCAATACCGGGAGAGACGAAACCCCTCCTATCGCTCATTGCCTCCATGTGACTCGGGACTGTACCCAAAAACCACCGTTTTGCACGCCCTCATGGACGTGGTAAGGTGGAGATCAAAGCACAGTGGGAATCACACAAGACTCTATGACGATCTCGGGTCTACAGACTAACCTGTACAAGTGTCACCTGAGAACTGCCATCTGACGTGAGGTATAATACCATCTGGGAGTTCTCGGCGAGTCCGTCCAGTGTACCCAATCTTCACTGAGCACCCGTATACCATCTCTGATGTCAAACACCAATGGATATGGGATCATCCATCGCCCATCTCATGGGTCGAGAAGCGTATACGCTAGTCTACACTGGTATATCGATGCCCCGTCTCGATACACCTACGACTAGGGACCTTGAAGGATGTACTTATGGACTACCATGTCCCCACTAGTATGATCTGCATCATAGTCCAGGTAGTCAAGTACACATCCTAAGGGCTTTACCAACATGTAACTATAAGACAGTTTAAAGAGACTAGTATACATGTTAAGATAAAGTGCAACCAGATAGCATACTATCATATCGAGCAAGAAAGTCATCTCTATATATGTCCAAGCATCCAATGTAATATACATCATCTGTACAATACTGGCCTCTAGGGTATACATACAACTAACAATCTCCCACTTGCACTAGGGCCAGCTGCTGTAGTATCGCATACCGAGCATCCCGAAAAGTCTCTCAAACTGTATCTCGGGAATGGCCTTCGTGAGTGGATCCGCCGTGTTGTTCTTCGTGTCAACCCTCCTGACCTCGATCTCCCGGCGATTAACTATCTCCCGGATCAGGTGATATCGCCTCAGAATATGCCTGGATCGCTGATGGGACCTGGGTTCCTTGGCCAAAGCCACCGCTCCATTGTTATCGCAATACAAAGGTATTGGATGTTCAATGGATGGAACCACTCCAAGTTCAGTAATGAACTTCTTGATCCAAACAGCCTCTTTGGCAGCATCATTGGCAGCGATGTATTCAGCCTCCATCGTCGAGTCTACCACGGTTTCCTGCTTGGAACTCTTCCAGCTAACCGCCCCTCCGTAAAGGGTAAAGACAAATCCCGACTACGACTTAGAGTCGTCCTTATCACTCTGGAAGCTCGAATCGGTAAAAGACTCTACTTGGAGTTCTCCGTTACCATACACCAAGAGAATCTCTTTAGTCCTTCGTAAGTACTTGAGAATGCTCTTCACAGCTGTCCAGTGACTCTCTCAAGGATCAGCTTGATACCTGCTCACTACACTTAGTGAATATGCTACATCGGGTCTGGTACATAGCATCGCGTACATGATAGAACCTACAGCCGAAGCATAGGGTATCCCTTGCATGCGAGCTCTCTCCAAATCAGTCTTAGGAGACATCTCTTTGGAGAGAGTGACTCCAGAGATCGTGGGTAAGTTCCCACGCTTGGATTCTTCCATACTAAACCTCTTTAGTATGGTGTCAATGTACCTGGATTGGGACAATCCCAATATCCGTTTGGATCTATCTCTATAGATCCTGATTCCCAATATGCAGGAGGCATCACCAAGATCTTTCATTGAGAATCTTTGTGATAAGAAGAGCTTGACCGATTGCAGCATAGGAATATCATTTCCTATCAAGAGTATGTCGTCCACGTATAATACGAGGAAGACAACCTTACTCTCTGCCACCTTCTTGTAGATACAAGGTTCATCTGGATTTTTGACGAAATCAAACTCTTTGATAACGACATCAAAGCAGATGTTCCAACTTCGCGATGCTTGCTTTAATCCATAAATGGATTTAAGCAGCTTGCACACCTTCCCGCTGCTCCCACTGTCTACGAAGCCCTCTGGTTGAGTCATGTACACGCACTCTTCTAAATCACCGTTTAGAAAGGCTGTCTTAACATCCATTTGCCAGATTTCGTAGTCATGATATGCAGTGATGGCAAGCATGATTCGGATGGATTTAAGCATAGCCACTGGAGAAAAGGTTTCGTCATAGTCCACACTTGGTCTTTGACGAAAACCCTTTGCAACAAGTCTAGCTTTGAAAGTCTCTACTTTCCCATCTACACCAAGCTTTTTCTTGAAGATCCACTTGCTCCCAATAGGTTTTACCCCTTCAGGAGCAACTTCCAAAGTCCATACTTTGTTGGTGTACATGGATTCCATCTCGGACCGCATTGCATCCAGCCATTTCACTGAGTCTCTACTCGTGATGGCCTGTTCGAAACTAGTTGGGTCATCATTCTCCATGATGCAATCTTCGCTTCCACCGTCAATGAGAAAACCGTAATATCTCTCAGGTGGACGAGAAACCCTACAAGATCGGCGGAAAGGCTGGGGTTCGTTGGGCACTACTGAATCCTCTGGTTCTACTAAATCATTAGTTGTAGTTTGTGGTGCTGGAACCTCTTCCAGCTCTACCTCATTGCCACTAATTTCTTTTGCAAGAAATTCCCTTTCCAAAAAGGTGGCATGTTGAGCAACAAACACTCTTTGTTCCTCAGCTTGGTAGAAAAAATATCCTTGAGAATTCTTTGGATATCCCACAAACTTGCAAAGAACTGATCGTGCCTCGAGTTTGTCCGGATTTTGCTTTTTGACATAGGCCGGACAACCCCATATCTTAATTCGTTTAAAATATGGTCTCTTCCCACTCCATATCTCATATGGTGTGGTAGGTACAGATTTAGACGGAACCAGATTCAATAGGTATATGGCTGTCTCAAGCGCATATCCCCAGAAGGAAATAGGTAACTCAGCATTGCTCATCATTGAACGCACCATATCTAATAGGGTGCGATTCCTTCGTTCCGATACACCGCTGTGCTGTGGTGTATAAGGAGGAGTAAGCTTTTAGATAATCCCATTCTCTTTTAGATAATCCAGGAATTCAATGCTTAAGTATTCACCTCCTCGATCAGATCGAAGAATCTTAATACTTTTGCCCGTTTGTTTTCTACCTCGTGCTTATATTCTTTGAATTTCTCAAAAGCTTCAGACTTGTGTTTCAACAGGAACACATGCCCGTATCTAGAGAGATCGTCAGTGAATGTAATGAAGTAGGAAGAACCGTTTCTGGCGTGTGTAGACATAGGACCGCATACATCACTATGCGCCAGTCCTAAGAGTTCAGTAACTCTTTCTCCGTGTCCACTAAACGGAGTTTTGGTCATTTTTCCTTTGAGACATGAATGGCAAGTGTCATAAGATGATAATTTGAATGAATTCAAATATCCATTCTTATGTAACTTAGCTAGTCGTGTCTCATTGATATGGCCAAGTCTACAGTGCCACAAGAAGGATTCGTTCATTTCTGAGCTTTTCCTCTTGTGTGTGTTTTGTATATTGAGGACTGTATTTTGATTGAGAATGAATATGCTATTATGTAACGAGCCTGATGCAATCAACTTTTGATCTAGGAATATGTTCATAACATTATCCTTTACTACAAAATTATATCCTTCTTTACGTAATAAAGAAACTGATATAATGTTGCACATCATGTTCGGTATATAATAGCACTCATTCAGGACTAGTGTATCACCATTTGGTAATACCAGGTGATATATGCCAACTGCTTTGGCTGCAACATTTGCCCCATTCCCTACTTGAACGGAATGATCACCTTTTCCCAGTTCTCTACCTTTCCGTAGCCCATGTAACTGCTTACATATGCGGGATCCTGATCCGGTATCTAATACCCAGGACGTAGGGTGAACTGAGAAACAGTTCTCAATAACTAACACACCTGTAGAAGATGCATCAACATGCATGTTCTTTTGGGGGGCTTGAGAATCTAGATATTCTCCTATTCCCTGTTCAGTCTTATAACTCTTATAAGAAAGAACGGGTCCAATGTTCCCCTGCAGAGTATAACATGCGGGTTCGGTCAATACATCCATATTATTATCTTGATTAAGGTATGACATGGTCGCTACCTGGAGAGAGAGAGAAGAAAACACTTTAGCGTATGCTCTTGCAAGATCAGATTGGTATTATCTTATCTAATCAGGATGGCTCCCACTGGTTTTTATCAAATCTTCCTTCAAACCCTAAAAGGAAAGATTAGCCGGGATTAATTACACCCTACAACTTCGCCGATCTTTTAGCCAGGCCAGTGTCGGTACTTTGAGGGAGGTTCCCCGTGCTTTCGCACGGACCTAATTAAAGTAAACCTCGTTTTTCCAGAGGCGTAACCCCGTTGACACCTTTCTAGACACCTACTTGATCGGCTAATTGTCCTGTGTAAAACACTCCCGGGAGTAGCAGTTACTCGCAGTGGGTATCGGGATCCAACTATCTCATAGAAGGTATGCAATCTCATTGCAAATCTCAACACTTGAAATTCCCGATAATGCTTTTGCCCCTAGCGATCTATGACCTTGACTAAGTCAACAAACCATAAATCGCAAGTCAAGTTCAACCCGTACATTTCTCGATTGAATTAAACCCATCCGTACGACCCTTGACTGAGTCAACAAGGCCGTGCGAATGCCCTAATCAAATCACATCTCATGTTGTAACAGATAAACATAATTTAGCTACCATATACTATGCCTTGACTAAGTCAACAAACATAGCACGAATACTAAATAATATCTATCTGAAATGACGGAAGGCTACGCGGGGTTTTCAGAAAAACCATGAGCGTAATGAACTTGATATCGTTGCAGAATCTAGTGAATTTTGAAATGGAGTGATTTTGAGGCTTTTATTAGTTTTGCTAAAGAGGTCACTCCCGGTGAAGGGATCTCGGCTCTTTCCTCATCGAATAAGGTGCGGGATATATCATATATATCACTGTGCAAAGCAAAACTCCAAAAGTAGTCAAAAGTCAAACCGAGTGTTGTAGCATCTGCCAGTTTCGCTAAAGGGGTCACTCCCGGTGAAGGGATCTCGGCCCTTTCCTCATCGAATAAGGTGCAGGGTATATCATATATACCGCTATGCAAAGCAAAACTGTAGCTACCCTTTTTATTTTAAAATTTGATTCTACAATATCTTTTAGGTTTCTTTTCTTTCATTAATCACATTAATGAAGTCCCATCATTTAAGTCATCTAAACATCACAGATAAATACGACGTACACTTATGCTATCCGCATTCGCCTCGATGTCCCCTCGTGCACCGTTAGGTTAGGTAACTAACGACAGAGCAGGGCAGGGTTAGTGCGGGTGCAAAACATAAGTAACGTCTATATAATATATCATATATACTATATAGTGTATCCATCAGAACATATCAAATGATCACATCACAGATATCGCAGCAGAAACATAGATATAATATGGGATATTCTAGGACGTCCGTATTTAGTATTTAGACAAAATAGAAAATACGGATTCCACAGTCGCGATGAATAGCCAAGCCCACACCCTGGACCCCTACGAGAGCGGCAAGCGACCCTACCAATTCTGGAGTTTAGGAGACCCGGTCTCGACTCCTCGAGATGGCCTCCCACTGAACCCTAGAACCCGGTCACCTGTGCTCCCCTCCTTGGGTCCATCCTAATGCGGAAAAGTAAATAATATACAACACTGGTGTCACAACCTCAACCCGGAAGTGCCCCAAATAAAAGAATATTACATTACATTTAAATTTACATGAATGAAAATATAAAACTCTCATCTCACATAAAAAAAACCCCGGCTATTCAATCGCGACAATCCTGCACATCATATCTCAGCAACACATAATATCACATATCGTCAACGTAAGTAAGTATGCATACCCCAATTGTCGTTGATGTATAGCAACGAAACCGACGATATCGACATACTACACTTACGGTCACAGAAAAGAAAGTGTAAAACTGCAATATTTGGAATCCACATTCTCTTTAGACATCGTAAATGTGAAATATCACATACTTCGTATTTCATGTCCAACTATATGAATTCCAGATATTGCATCACATTCCAGATAAATAGACGGTATTAAAGTTTTCGAACGATCGATCAAATACTCAAGATTCGCTAAAGCTCAACACTTGAGCGGAGTTCAAAATCCCGGAGTGTGACACAGTGGCAGCGGTCCAGCCGTAGAAGGGTCATGCCAACGCCTCACATGTGGCACGCCGTACTGCCCCAAACCCTAAGGTTCAAAAGGCAGTTCAACATGGTCACATAATCGAGTTAAGGTTTGTTGTCTTCTAGAGGGACCACCACAAACAAACTTGCACGTATTTCCGAAAGATTTTAAACCCCGTGAAAAGTGAGCAAATGATAGTCGTTCGAACACTTCAATACTTTCTAGATTTACCCTGAACAGCCACGAAATCAAAATTCCGATCGAACTGTTGAGTCCAAAACCATCTCCAGAATTTTCAGCACTAAATTCAGATTAAAAACACCCTAAAAAATATACAAGCAGATTCCAGAATTACTGTATAAAATATATTCATTGATTGATGTGTAAGGCCGCGGAACCGCGGCATAAGCAAGCTTAGGCCGCGTTTCCGCGACTGAAATTACTGTTCATGGAAAAAGTTTTATACCGTAATTCTTAGTTTTACCTGCTGAATTTTTTACATATTTTTAATTCTGAAAATAACCAGATTTTGAAAAAAGTCCAGAGAGCACTCAAAAATCGTATTTTCCGGTTCGATCGGAGTTTTAACTTCGTAAAAATGTCGCCTAAAGTTCTAGGTCAGCTCTGATACCAATGAAATGTTTACCTAGCACCTAATGTAGGTGTCACGACCCGAAAGTACGGAACATGACTGGCACTTAAACTACGAACGTCTCGAGGCGTACGTAATCTAAGTAAACCGAAAACCAAGAAAAGATGTAGAATGCAAGAAAAACCAACTTAAAGCAAGTAGTTTCAATAGCATAAGCCAAATTATGCGGTTTTTAAAAACATCAAAAAATTCCTGAAAATTTCGGCAGAGTCTCCTTTGTAAATACCGGCCCCCAAACGGGATAAAACATGAATAGTATACAAAATCAAAAAAAAAAGGCATCCCCAAGCGGGAGCTAGCTCTTCGTCAATCGACGGCCACAACCACACAAGCAATATAATATACAACGCCAACGGCGAGGATCAAAACTCAAAAGGAAACTCAAAACCACAAGAAAACCACAGAAAAATAACGCGCGACTCTAAGGTCGAAGGAATAACATCATTGGTCTCTATCTCAAAGTAAATACATGTTTGGTTGATGGAACTTCTAGATACAACTGAATAATAATATACAATGTATAATGATGGGTACGATACAAATAAACCCACCTACTAGCATGTCACCCGAACGAAACTGTACCCGCAAAGCCGTAAAGATACCTGTACGGCGAAAGCTACAAGAAACTGGGGCACAACGGGGGTGAGTTGCCAACTCATGAATAGAAAAACATCTACGAATAGAAATCGCATGTATGATGCAATCCTAGGTCATACGATCAATATATATAATCCTCAAATAAAACCAGCAGTCTATAACAATGACTAGGGTAAATATCTAATCCAAGTGTAATTCGATGTGCCCGTGCCAGTGCCTCAGGTAGCAATGTATCATATGAATGAGGTATGAATGCATGAAAACAGAATACATGTAAATGAAGAAACTGTTTTCATAAATTAGTGAGATTTCCTTTGTATTTTTAAAATGAGGTATCATAAATGAAATCAGCATCAACAGTGTCTAGCATCGACACAAAACATAAATCTCAATGTCTCAAAACCTCAGGCTCCGGCTATCCGGACCGGCCTGTATCATCAAATCTCAGTACCTCAATATCTCAAAATCTCAATGTCTCAATCTCAATATCTAGGGCGCCGTCAGTCCAGACCGGCCCCTACCACCCATCTCAAGACCACGACGGTATCCTCCGGATATCCGACGCGTCGGGTAAAATCACCGGTAGGTAGTCTCCCCCTGCCAGGCTCATCGTCATCACCACGAGCTTCTTGCCCCGGGGTACCTTACCGGGTCCACCATGCACCCAAAACGGTTCATCCAACTCCTCGAATCGGGTCTCGAAATCCATCAGCAAACTCATGGTGGACGACTCATACATCATGGGAAAACCGCACTTTTTATTTTAAAAGAGAGAAAAGGTTTATTTATGTTTTTGCGGTTTTCCTCCAAATCCAAGAAATCTCATGAAATCCGAATCCAAGTCATCAATAGCATGTAAACAGTGAATATAGGCATGAGAATCCATGAATGCGACACAACAGTGAATAATAACATGCATGAAGTAGTAGGCAATAACTACAATGTCTAACTAGCATATAAGGCAAGTACACTAATATCATGTCTAAACTATTACCTAACAACCTATGTCAAATGAAATAGTATTTTTTAAAGTGTTCGTGACATGGCAATTACCGATGAAGATGTGTGTGAGCCGGCAAGTAAGTGTACATGGTACATACGCGTCATCGGTAATGGTGCTGGTGTCCTAACAGCATGATATTAATAATAGGAGTATGAAACATAATATAATCATGCGATGCGAAGCGAACCACAATAATGAGCGGGAGCTGAATACTAGACGCAACTATAACTAATCTGCATTAATTTAATATAAGTCCTATAAATGGTGCCTTTTGAAATAACACGAATCATGGGGTTTTGAAAATAGGGGCTACGGTGTTTTTATGAAAAGATACGTCTTTTGAAATATCCGTAGGATCCCTTGGGCTGTCTTTTAAAATACCCACGATTCGTTAGTTTTTGAAATAGGTAAGAATCGAATCTATTCTAACAACTAAACTAAACTAAAGGGCTAAGCTAACAAGCTGGACTACAGGTAAGGAAACCGCCTAACATCTGAGTCGATACATATACATACCTGTATATATATTAGTCGGTGATCCCGCCTCAATAATATCATATCCGACACCATATCTATAATCAGACATCCCAAGTCAAGAGTGCGGATCAATCATCAAAATATAGCTCGTATGTAAATCCGTCGTACGGCATCCCCAAATCTGGGTACGGGTTAATATCACATTCATCATACTATTCACCTGGTATCCTCTTTATCAAATATCATGATCGGGATACCGATCTACGTCTAGTACAATACTGATACCGCCTAAGTATGCATGCACGTGTGTGAAACACTACGTCAAGGACCCGCTACAACGTCATGTCGTATCTCAAATACGAACCCTGCTATATCACCGATCTCACGGCCTCAAATCAAATCTCATCGACTCATCATAAATCCCAAGTACTATCATCATTATCCATGCATGCGTATATGAATGTACATATGCATAGTCCCATACCCACGCATATATACATGTATACACATCCCAATCTGCGCACAAGAAAGTAAAGTATGCAAGTCTGTGTGTGCGTATGTGGGTATAACAACTACTCTAGGGTTTCGCAACTAACCCAAAGCTAATCCATGAACACATAATCATAACATGAATAAACATTCTCGTATCATAAAACACCTATATAAACATATATATATATATATAAGCTACACTACGGACTGCGGGGGTGCTATACGCCATCCACCCGACTTCTCCCCGTAGATATAAATCTACTCACCTGGTCCTCGCTCGCCGGTGCCGACGTCGCCACACGCTTGCTTGTCGTCTCGAAGTCCATATGGGGGTACCTACATATCACAACGCATCGTACCGTATTAAAATCCGACTCATGACCAAAATGACACACGAATCCCACATAGGTCAAAACCTATGGTTGCTTTCACAAATCAACCCAAAAACTCTCGACGTCGGTGTACAAACGCCAGACCATCGAGAAAAACCCAAATACACTCATTTTCACATTCACGAACACTAATTTTAAGATAAAATAGGTTAAAACTCACAAAAACCCCAATTTCACTTAAAAAGTCATTTTTCCAAAAATCTAGCAAGCACAATTCGCCGTTTTAGTACAAAACTCGATGTATAAACGAATCTAGCGGCCACAATATTCACTAAATATCTTAATTAAGTCATAAAAACAATTCCCATAATTTAATCTCATTAATTTCCATAAACGTTAAAATTCTAGTTTACAAAATACCTAAATTTTAACAATTTTATAGCAAAAATGCACAAACTACAATCTAGCTTGGATTTTTATGAACTAAAAGCATTAAACCACTCAATATAATCTTTATAATGACATGAAACCTAAATTTGAATTTTATCTCATAAGAATATAATTATTTAAAAAACCTAGTTTACCAATTATATAATTATCACTTTTAAATCAACAAATATGCAAACTAGCAACTTAAATTAGATTTAGCATAACATTAATATGTCAATTATATCACATAAACTAAATCTCACAACACAAAATACCAATTTGAATTCAAACCCCTCTCTTGAATTTTAAATCATGCACCTAGAACTAATTAAAAACCTAATTAAACAATTAATTAAGCTAACCTAAGCAATTAACAACACATTAAGCAAAAATGTTATAATTTATACCCAATAATTTGAAGATCCCACAAGCATACTTAGCCTCCCAAATTGAAATCTAAATCCCTAGATCCATGCTATGGTAGCCAAGGGAAAATGGGTAGGAGGTGGATTTTGATTTGGATTTTTGCTTGATTTTTTGTGGATTTTTCAAGCATTTTGATGAACTTTTTTAAAGAGAAGGAGATGAAGAATGAATGGGCTGTTGTGGGTTCAGATTTTGGCCAGAATTGGTGGGGATTGGGTGAGGGAGGAGAGAGAGTGAGGTGGGGAAAGTCCACTCTAATTCTATCATTTTCTACTCTTTTCTTTTTCTTTTCTTTTGAAAAAAAGAAGTGATTGGAGAGAGGAAGAGGGGGGGCTGTCATGGTGGGGCCGGCCACATGGGGAAAGGGTGAGGTGTGGGTGTGTGGGTTAGGAAAAAGATAAATGCTAAACCCCAATTCCCATTAACACACTAATTTCACCGAAAAAAGCCTTTTTCTTCGATATTTTCTAAACCGTTTTGGCAAACGATTTCGTTTCAAAAACCACATGATAAAATTTTATTTAATGTTTTATGATGCACAAAATTTGTTTCAACTCATTCCAATTTGTAATTTTCCCTAATTAAATGTATTAGTGACGGCTTAAAATAATAATAAAATAATTTTTTTTCAGAAAATTTCAAATTTCACCAGTGGCTCAATAAACACCAAATACTAGAAATTACATAGCTAGAATATGTATATTTAATTTTTATAATAAGATATTTGTATTTTGACTTTTTACAGAAAACCCCCTTATTTTACCGATTTTTCGAAATTTCACCGAAACGATTTTCAAAACGTTAAAGTAGGGTTTGGAAGCATCACATGTACCAAGGATTAAGTTTTTATGGTGCTATGTAAACTTATAAAGGATCAATCCTAGAAAAATTAGGGTTTCGAAATATTCATATCATCATATGAAAGGAAAGCTAGGGTTTAGAGAGTACAACCTTTGTAGCTCCCTACGCTATACTCCTCGGCTACTTAGGGTTTGAAAAAGCTCCGCTTGAACTCCTCGATGTCACCGTTGATCCACCCGGAGTCCGCTTTGTCCAAGCTTGCAACTTTATCCGATCAAGTGAACGAAATCAAGCTAACACTCCAAACAAGTGGGCTAGACTTGTGTAGAATGGTGTTATGGTTCTCTTTCTCACTTAAAAATCCTTTCTTGATGAGTATATTGCTCACTACAAAGAACTAGAGAGCAAAATGAGAGAGGAAGAAGAAAATGATGGCAATCTCTTTTCAAGAGTAAAAGGATAACTCTTCTACTAGAAAATTGAAAATATATCAATATATATTTTCTTGTTCTCATCTCAAACCATGGTCTAAACAATGAATATTTTATTAAACTTGAGTTAAAACACAAATGGAAAGTTTACCCAAGGTTAAAAGGTGGGTGAGAATGGTTAGGTCAAGAGAAGAGTGTAGAAACAATTCAATCATAACCATTTCCTTTTTCCTTTTTGTTTTAAAACAAATGTAATAAAATTCATATTTAAAACCATGGTGTGAGTCTTATATTGCCACCATTTGCTTGTATAAGCAACCATGATAGAATGATGTATGTATGCATCTGTGCATGCACATCCATATGTGCATGAGACAATAAGGAATGCATACATGCATCCATACATCCATAGAAACAAGAAAGGATTTCTAGTGAGAATCTAATGGTTAAATGATAAATCAACACTTGATTTATCAATCCGGCCATATCACATACGACCCTAACCAAAAGCAAGCCGCCCGATCAATATACGGTATCCCATACGCGCATTTTAATCGGGTTCATGCGCATATCGCATACGCGCACCACAACGTTTCGCCTGGACTAGGAAACTCCATTGTGGGACTCTGAGACTCGTCAATACGCCGGCAGTGGGTGATGATCATATCAAGCACCCCCAAGCCGCAAGCGGTCAGCTAAACGTAACGGCCACCCGGGTATTGAGCGATCAGAAGAGAACAAGCGAACCTGCTACAACTCCCGTCGAGCCGATCGGCAACACTTCCCGTACAGTCCGGTCTTCTCGTCTGATATGTCGCATATCAAGTCTAGGGGTGGTAAACATCAGACCCCAATAACCGATAAGTCGTGCCGATGTGAGGCTCATAACGGGTCGAGAAACTACTGGTAACACTTACCAGCAAATCTCTGAACAGCCCTGGCCAGGGACTTCCCTGCTACGGCCAATCGAGCACAGTACAACATCAACCCCCAATACCGGGAGAGACGAAACCCCTCCTATCGCTCATTGCCTCCATGTGACTCGGGACTGTACCCAAAAACCACCGTTTTGTACGCCCTCATGGACGTGGTAAGGTGGAGATCAAAGCACAGTGGGAATCACACAAGACTCTATGACGATCTCGGGTCTACAGACTAACCTGTACAAGTGTCACCTGAGAACTGCCATCTGACGTGAGGTATAATACCATCTGGGAGTTCTCGGCGAGTCCGTCCAGTGTACCCAGTCTTCACTGAGCACCCGTATACCATCTCTGATGTCAAACACCAGTGGATATGGGATCATCCATCGCCCATCTCATGGGTCGAGAAGCGTATACGCTAGTATACACTGGTATATCGATGCCCCGTCTCGATACACCTACGACTAGGGACCTTGAAGGATGTACTTATAGACTACCATGTCCCCACTAGTATGATCTGCATCATAGTCCAGGTAGTCAAGTACACATCCTAAGGGCTTTACCAACATGTAACTATAAGACAGTTTACAGAGACTAGTATACATGTTAAGATAAAGTGCAACCAGATAGCATACTATCATATCGAGCAAGAAAGTCATCTCTATATATGTCCAAGCATCCAATATAATATACATCATCTGTACAATACTGGCATCTAGGGCATACATACAACTAACATTTTCGCCCTTACGGATATATCCGTAGGGGCAGTGGTTTTCCCCTATGGATATATCCGTAGGGGCAACCCTTATTTGTAGTAGTGAGAGCACCACGTCAAGAAGTCTTTTTACGGACTCCCGCTTCAAACCGAAGCAACTCAGACATGAAGTTTGCTAGCCGACATGTCTAAGGTGAAGTGTAGAATGTGTGTAACAACTTTGTCTCAAGCATCCATTGATTCTCAACTCATGAGATTATATGGATGGAGGTTGAAAATGAAGCCATGGTGGAAATGGTGAGCTAGAGGAAGAAGAAGAGGCTTTTCTTTTCTATTATGTTAAGAGAAAAGTGAGAGTACTAGAATAATCCCAAGAGCTAGAACCACTCATATGGCTGCCCTATCTCTCTCCACCTCTCATTTCAACACAATAATCTATCAATTAACATGACATGGCTACAAAAAAAGAGACCATGAGTCACTAGATTGCACATGCCACATTAATTGCTCCTCATGATGATTTACACTCACAAATTCCACCAACTAAACATTAACCCAAATGTTTAGTCCAACAAAAAGATACGGCAACATCTAAAGTAAACTCATGACGGATCACAAGGATACCCCTCAACTGTATATACATACCTGCATCCGCATTCCGACTGAATGCGAATGCAATGAGACGAAAGTAATCCAACAAATCTAATACTAAGATCCGGTTTAAACCAAAGCCCACCAGTATGATCCGTCCGATCATGATCCGTACACGACTGCACGTATATGATCGAACCCTGCCATATTACCATACAACCTCTACAACGTTTTGCCCGAACTTGGGAAAACTATCTGTGGGGGACTCTAAAGACTCGTCAATACACTGGCCATGGATTTAACCACTAGCACGTCAGTGGTACAAGCTGTACGTAACGGGCGCACAGGTATTGACAAAAAGAGAGGCCGATGAGCGGACTCATCCTGAAACCCTTCTGAGCCTGTCAGTGATAATATCCGTACAGTCCAGTCCGTTCCTCTATGAGTATCGCATGTCGGGCCTAGGGGGCTGGTAAATGTTAGACCCCAAAAAGCGGTACAAGTCGTGTCGGAGTGTAGCCCAGATCACCCTAAAATACTACTGGAATACCTACCAGTAAATCTCACTTTCCTTGGCTAAGGACTTCGTGTAATGGCTCTCCTAGACACAGCGCAATCTCACCCCCAATACCGGGAGAGACGAATCCCCTGCCGATCCGCTCACTGCCTCCATATGGCTCGGGACTGTACCCAACTAAAACCTGTTTGCACGACTCCTTTGACCGCGGTAGGGTAGTAATCAAAGCACAGTGGGAACTCACACGAGACAAATGTAACATTTTGGAAAATTTAGAATATTTAATTATATTTTTATTATAAAAATAATGAAATCGATAAGTTTATGAAAATGATATCGCTTATGAAATTGAGTATCGGAATTATATCCGAAAAATGTAATTATTTTGATAAATATGAATAAAGTGGGTGATATCAAGAAAATGATATTTTAATTATATTATCATGACATTGTATTTGTCATTAAGCCAATGATAGTTAAGTGATAGATTTATCATTTCATATCTTTTATATTTTATGAATTGGATTTATGATATGAAGGTTTTTACTTATTGTTATATTTCTATCATAGATGGCATATATCATTATATTCTAACCTGTTAGTGTATATGCCCTAGAGGCCATTACTGTATCATACTAGTTTGTATATTACTTGATGGAAGCTTGGGATATTCACAGTTGTATAGACAATCTTGCTCAATATAGTAGTATGCTACTTGGTTTGTCTCTGCTTTAATGTGTATATGTGTGTTTCTTTATTGTATCACCTATACGCATTAGTAGAGCCCTTAGGATCATTGCTTGATTACCGGCGCTGTGATGGCGATCACACTCGTGGAGGCAGGGTAATCCATAAGCACATCCTGATACACGTCCCTAGTCGTGGGATTATTGAGACAGGGCATCGATACTACGGAGTAGACTAGCGTATGCGCTTCTCATCCCAGCACGGGAGAAGGTCTGTCCCACAGCCGTCAGTATGTCGTACTTGAGATAGTATGCGGGTGCTCGTTAGGATACGAGTACACTGGACAGGACTCATTGGGAACTGATGGTTGGTATTATACCTATCGTCAGTTATCAGTTCCCAGGTGACATGAGTACAGCTTTAGTCCGCTGACTTGACACTGTCACTTCGCCTCGAGTGTGTTCCCACTGTTCTTTGATTACTACCCTACCACGGCTCTACTGAGTCATGCAAACAGGTAGTAGTTGGGTGCAGTCCCGAAGCACTTGGAGGCAGTGATGGTTAGACAGGATTCGTCTCTCCCGGTATTGGGGGTTGACATCGCGCTGTGTCTAGGAGAGCCATTACACATGTAGTCCCTGGCCAGGGCAAGCGAGACATACTGGTAGGTTTCCAGTGATGTCTCAGGGTGTTCTGGGCTACACTCCGACACGACTTGTACCGCTATTAGGGGACTGACGTTCACCACCCCCCTAGGCCAGCCATGCGATGTATCAGACGAACAGACCGGACTGTACGGAGATTGTCACATACAGGCTCAGTAGGAGTTCGGATGGGTTTACCTCATCGGCCTTCTTATCGACATCTACCTGGGGACCGTTACGTACAGCTAGTGCCGCTTGCGGTCTGTGGTTAAACCCACTGCCAGCGTAGTGTCGAGTCTTTAGCGTCCCACACAGAGAGTTTCCCTGCATTGAGCGAAACGTGAAGAGGCCGTATGGTTTTACGGCGGAGCTACGATCACTTACGTGCACTTGTGTGCGTATGCTGTTCGGGCAGGCAACACTAGTGGGCTTTGGTTTAAGCCAGATCCTAGTATTGCACAGATGGATTTGATTTGTCTTCTGTGCATTCGCATTCTACGGAATGCGGATGCGGGTGTGTATGCACAGTTTTGAGGAGCGATGAAGGAGAAGGTGCCCCATTAGGGTTTTGGCAGTTGGTTCAGCCAAAACCGTAATGTGGCTCACTCATTAAGGTTTTGACAGTTCGTTTGGTCAAAACCGTTATGAGCCGGAGACATTGTTTACTAATCTTTTTAGTGATAGATTTGTGATGGCTAATTGCATTGACCATTTGACCACTTGGATCTCTCTTGACTTTGTTGACCGTGTTGACCATTGACCTTCAAGAGAGATCCACACTCTTCTTTCATTTTCTTTTTATTTCTTGTGTTATGATAATGGTCAATTTAATGTGCCATCAACTTCTATCATGATAGGGATTAGTAATGATGATTTTGTGTATTATTGGAACCATGGTTCATTTTCTTTTGGTTTTAATCTTTTCATTATTCTCTTCTCATTCTCTCTCTTGAAGTGAGAAGAAAAAGAAAAGCTCCATGGTTGCTAAGTTTCTCCTTCTTCTTCCTCCTCTTGATCTCATCTTTTGATCTCAAGTGTTGAGAGAAAAAGATCCCACAAAGACAAACACATCCATACATCTCCTCCACATAACCAAGGGCTTCTAGATTAGCGATCTCTTTGCCCTAGTTACCTCGGCTCGAGGTGGAGCTCGGTGTACATCTCTCGGGTGGATCGTCTTCGACTCAAGGAGGCCGCGGAGGTGACCAAAGTCCGGATCAAGCCTCGGAGCAAGTAAGGAGAAGAACAACAAGAAGAGAAGGAGTACAAGTTGAGGTATAACCCCTAACCGAGTAGATAAATCTCTAGTTAGGATGCTAGTGTATTGTTTAGTAAAGATCCGGCTTTTACGGTCCATGTTACCATGTTCAGAAAAAATTTTGTTTTACCGTTTCCGCAACCCCGAAAGAACCGGGAGAGGCAACGTGGACCTAACAGTGGTATCAGAGCCTAACTAAACACACCCTAGCATGTTAGCAAAGTGTTTAGAATTTCGACCGGATGAAAAACCGTAAAACACCCCGGATATTTCAAGTTTCTGCCGTTTTTTTTTCTGTTCAAAAATTAATAAATCATACACTAAAAATCGGCTCAGGCTTTTCTTAGAACAGGCAAGAAAAATGATCGCACGAGTCGACCAACTCACCGCGGTTCCGCGGCAGAAACTTGCTTCTGCCGCGGAACCGCGGCCGAGTTGACTCGGCCGTGGATCGTTTTTGTTGCAGTTTGTTTCTGGTGAGTTTTTGGGATATTTGGTATATGACTTTTCTGCCCAGATTTTCCAGAAAGCAAAATTTGTTTTTGGGGCTCAAAAATCCGTACTTTTGGTCGATGTTCTATAGACTTTGGCTAATGGTTATATCTGTAATGTTATATGTGTTTTGAACGTCTACTAATCGCTATACGTCGATTAGTGGGGGTTATACATATCTGTGATCTGTGTTGTTGATGGTATGTGTATATGAACTCGTTGGATTGTCGCGGATGAATAGCCGGGGTGGATGTGAGATGAGAGTTTCTTTTTCTTTCATTCATGTAATAAATTTGTAAATTGATGTAATATTATTTGTATGGCCGCACAACCGGGTCGGGATTGTAGCCGTCATTGTATAATTCTTTTTTACTGTTTTTGCTCCTAGGATAGACCCATGGAGGGGATGCACAAACTACCGGGTATCTCGAAGTGCCGAGTGGCCTACTCACGGCGTTGAGGGAGGTTGCTTCGCTTCGGGTACTTGGCGGGTAGTTTGCCGCACCCGCAGGGGTCTTGGGTGGGGTATTGGCTATTCATCGCGACCGTGTAATCCGCTTTTCGTTGCAGGCTCGAACGAATCGCGGGTTCCTAGTATATCCAAAGTGTTCATCTGTGATCTGGATTGGCTATCATTGCTATATGTCTATATATAATAACTATTTAGGCGTTGCTTATGTTTTTCAGCCGTGCTAGCCCAGCCCCCGCTCTGTCGTTAGTTAAGTAACCTAACGGGTGATGACGGGGCCCCATGGCGAATGCGAATGGCATAAGCGTACGTCATATTTTGGTTGTTTTCTACAATGGTAGGATTTAAATGATGGGACGCATTAAAAGAACTAATGCAAGAAAATAAACCTAAAAGACGTTGTTGGAACATTTTTTCAAAAAAAGCTGTTATTGCAAGGACGTTCATTTTTGTTTTGCATCGAGGTATTCGGATATGAATGCCCAGCACCTCATTCGACGAGGTAAGGGCCGAGATCCCCTCATCGGGAGTGACCCCTTGGACAAAAGTTTGTGTCAGAGTAATAACTTCACTATAGTCGATTAATTCTTGCTTTGCATCGAGGTATTCAGTTTGGAATATCCTGCACCTCATTCGACGAGGAAAGAGCCGAGATCCCTTCACAGGGAGTGACCTCTTTAGCAAAAGTTTTTCGCCACTATATTTTCAAAAAGTGTATCACGTTCCTTCAATGATATCAAGTTCATTACGTTAACGGGTTTTCGCCAAAACCCAACCGTAGCCCTCCGTCATTTCTTATAAGTTATACTTAGTATTCGTGCTGCGTTTGTTGACTGTGTCAAGGCGCAGTGAACGGTAGCTGAGTATTGCTTAACTGCTGGATACAATGTGATTGGTTAGGACAGTCGTGTAACCTTGTTGACTGTGTCAAGGGTTATGCGGGTGGGTTTAATGCAATCAAGATAATGACGGGTTGAACTTGAGTAGGATCCTTTGATTTGTTGACTGTGTCAAGGTCACTTGGGTCCTAGGGGCAAAAACCACATCGGGAGTTTCAAAAGTACTGAAACTTGCTAGTGTTGCATACCATTTGGAGTGTGATGATTCTGGTAGGATTCCTTCAGTTTTGTCACGTGATGATATTTAGATCCCGATCCTACTGTGAGTATATGCTACTCCTCGGGAACTTTCTCGCTTAACGATCAATGCTATAAACCAAGTAGGTGTCTAGAAAGGTGTTAGCGGGGCTACGCCTACAGGGAAAAGAGGTTACTTAATTAAGGAACTTCGCGAAAGCGTTGGAAAACCTCCCTCGAAGTACCGACACTGGCCTGGCTGAACGGTTAAGCAAGTATTGTACGGTGAGATTGATCCCGACTAATTCTTCCTTTATGGTTTGAGGAGGGATTCGAGAGACAGTGGGAGCCATCCTGTTTAGATAAATTAAAAACCAATCTAAACTTGCAAGAGCGCACGCTAAGTGTTTCTTTTCTCTCTCTCCAGGTAGCAACCATTTCACGCCCTAATCAAGATAATAAAATGTATCGCTTGACCGATCCGAATTCTTATTCGGGGCTGGGGAACGTTGGTTCGGCTCTAACTTGTGACAACAGTCATAAATATGAGCAAGGGAAAGGGGATTGTATGGATTCCCAGGATACCCAGTTGAAGAAGAAGCATGGTTTTGCATCTACTTCAGGTGTTCTTGTAATTGAGAACTGTTTTACGGTCAGCCCTACCTCCTGGGTACTTGATACCGGATCAGGATCTCATATCTGTAATTTATTGCAGGGACTGAGAAAAAGTAGGAAAGTTGCACCGGGTGATATGTCGCTCAGAGTAGCGAATGGAGCACAAGTTAATGCGGCAGCCGTCGGTGAATATCACCTAGTATTGCCAAATGGCAAGACTATGATTTTGAACGATTGCTACTATGTACCTTCCATGGTTTGCAACATCATCTCAGTTTCTTTAGTCGATAAAGATGGATATAACTTTGTTCTTGATAGAAATATCTTGAACATTTACCTTCATAAGGTACTGGTTGCAGAGGGTACACTGTGTAATGGTATCTACGTTCTAAATCAGAATACAGTTCTCAATATACAAAATACACGCAAGAGGAAGAATTCAGATACGAATGAATCCTACTTGTGGCATTATAGACTTGGTCATATCGGAGAGAAAAGACTGAGTAAGTTGCATAAAGATGGACTCTTGAATACGTTCGAGTTTTCATCCTATGAAACTTGTCAGTCTTGTCTCAAAGGGAAGATGACCAAATCTCCGTTCACCGGACATGGAGAAAGAGCAGCAGAGCTCTTGGGACTCGTACATAGTGATGTATGTGGTCCGATGTCTATACATGCAAGGGGTGGGTTCTCGTACTTAATCACATTCACTGACGATCTCTCTAGGTTCGGATATGTGTATCTGATGAAACACAAATCTGAAGCTTTTGAGAAATTCAAGGAATTCAGAAACGAAGTAGAGAACCAGACTGGCAAAAGTATCAAGATCCTCCGGTCTGACAGGGGAGGGGAGTACTTAAGCACGGAATTCCTAGATTACTTAAAAGAGAATGGCATTCTCTCTCAGCTCACTCCTCCTTATACACCACAGCACAACGGTGTTTCGGAGCGGAAGAATCGTACCCTATTGGATATGGTTCGCTCCATGATGAGTAGTGCTGAGTTGCCTCTTTCATTCTGGGGATATGCACTTCAAACTGCAGCACATCTATTGAATCAAGTTCCATCCAAATCCGTGCCTAAGACTCCGTATGAAATATGGAGTAATAAAAGTTTGTATCTTAAACGTATTAAGATTTGGGGTTGCCCAGCTTATGTCAAAAAGCAGAACCCAAACAAACTTGAGGCACGGGCTGTTTTGTGTAAGTTTGTGGGATACCCAAAAGATTCAAGTGGGTATCTGTTCTACCATGCAGAGGAACAGAAGATAATTGTTTCAAGAAATGCCACATTTTTTGAAAAAGAATTTCTTGTCAAAAATATTAGTGGCAGCACGGTAGAACTGGATGAAATTCCAGAAACACAAGCTTTAACAAAAGATTTGGTGGAACTGCTAGATTCAGTTACAACCAACGAACCTCAGCCACTCCGTAGATCTGGTAGGATTTCTCGTCCGCCCGAGAGATACTACAGTTTTCTCATAGACGGGGATCGAGAGGATTGCATCTTGGAAGAAGATGACCCTACCAGTTTCAGGCAGGCCATTATCAGTAGGGACTCTGATAAGTGGCAGGAAGCAATGCAATCCGAAATAGAGTCCATGTACGCCAATAAAGTATGGACCTTGGATATTGCTCCACCTAGTGTAAAACCCGTTGGATGCAAATGGATCTACAAAAGGAAACTTGGTGTAGATGGGCAGGTGGAAACCTATAAGGCTAGACTCGTTGCAAAAGGTTTTCGTCAAAGACCTGGTTTGGACTATGACGAAACTTTTTCTCCGGTGGCTATGCTCAAATCCATTCGGATCCTACTTGCCATTGCTGCCTTCCATGACTATGAAATCTGGCAGATGGATGTTAAAACGGCTTTCCTAAACGGTTGTTTGGAAGAGTGCATTTACATGGATCAGCCAGAAGGTTTCGTAGACAGTGGGAGCAGCAGGAAGGTGTGCAAGTTGCTTAAATCCATTTATGGATTAAAGCAGGCATCGCGGAGCTGGAACATCTGTTTTGATGAGGCAATCAAGGAATTTGATTTCATCAAGAACGAAGATGAACCCTGTGTCTATAAGAAGATTGTAGGACGAACTGTCGTATTCCTAGTCTTGTACGTGGACGACATTCTTTTGATAGGAAATGACATTCCTATGCTACAATCGGTCAAGCTATTTTTGTCACAAAGGTTCTCCATGAAGGACCTGGGTGATGGCTCGTACATTCTGGGGATCAAGATCTATAGAGATAGATCCAAGAGACTACTGGGACTTTCGCAGTCCAGGTACATAGAGACCGTACTAAAGAGATTTAGTATGGAGGATTCCAAGCACGGTAGCATACCCGCATTGCACGGAATTACCCTCTCCAAGAAGATGTCTCCTAAAACTGACGAGGAGAGGGTTCGCATGAGCACTATACCCTATGCTTCGGCGGTAGGATCTATAATGTATGCGATGCTATGTACAAGACCAGATATAGCTTACCGCGAGTAAGCCGGTATCAGTCAGACCCAGGGGAGGACCACTGGACAGCAGTGAAGAACATTCTCAAGTACCTGAGAAGGACTAAGGAGATGTTCCTGGTTTACGGTAATGGAGACCTCAGGGTCAAGTCCTTTACCGATTCAAGCTTTCAGAGTGACAAAGATGACAGCAAGTCTGTCTCGGGTTTTGTGTTTACCCTCAACAGAGGAGCGGTATGTTGGAGGAGTTCCAAACAGGATACCGTCGCAGACTCGATGATGGAGGCAGAATAAATTGCTGCAAGCGATGCCGCAAAAGAGGCGGTCTGGATGAAGAAGTTCATTAGTGAACTTCAGGTGGTTCTGTCCATTGTTGACCCAATACCTTTGTATTGCGATAACAATGGGGCTATAGCTTTAGCGAAGGAACTAAGGTCCCATCAGAAATCCAGGCACATCTTAAGGCGGTATCACCTGATCAGGGAGATCATTGATTGCCAGGAGATCGAGGTGCGGAGAGTGGACACAAAAGACAACACGGCGGATCCATTCACGAAGGCCTTACCCCAGACTCAGTTCGAGCGGCTGATCGAGATGATAGGTCTTCGATACGCCAGTACATGGCCTTAGTGCAAGTGGGAGATTGTTAGTGTATATGCCCTAGAGGCCATTACTGTATCATACTAGTTTGTATATTACTTGATGGAAGCTTGGGATATTCACAGTTGTATAGACAATCTTGCTCAATATAGTAGTATGCTACTTGGTTTGTCTCTGCTTTAATGTGTACATGTGTGTTTCTTTATTGTATCATCTATACGCATTAGTAGAGCCCTTAGGATCTTTGCTTGATTACCGGCGTTGTGATGGCGATCACACTCATGGGGACTGGGTAATCCACAAGCACATCCTTATACACGTCCCTAGTCGTGGGATTATCGAGACAGGGCATCGATACTCCGGAGTAGACTAGCGTATGCGCTTCTCATCCCAACACGGGAGACGGTCTGTCTCACAACCGTCAGTATGTCGTACTTGAGATAGTATGCGGGTGCTCGTTAGGATACGAGTACACTGGACAGGACTCGTTGGGAACTGATGGTTGGTATTATACCTATCGTCAGTTATCAGTTCCCAGGTGACATGAGTACAGCTTTAGTCCGCTGACTTGATACTGTCACTTCGCCTCGAGTGTGTTCCCACTGTTCTTTGATTACTACCCTACCACGGCTCTACTGAGTCATGCAAACAGGTAGTAGTTGGGTGCAGTCCCGAAGCACTTGGAGGCAGTGACGGTTAGACAGGATTCGTCTCTCCCGGTATTGGGGGTTGACATCGCGCTGTGTCTAGGAGAGCCATTACACATATAGTCCCTGGCCAGGGCAAGCGAGACATACTGGTAGGTTTCCAGTGATGTCTCAGGGTGTTCTGGGCTACACTCCGACACGACTTGTACCGCTATTAGGGGTCTGACGTTCACCACCCCCCTAGGCCCACCATGCGATGTATCAGACGAACAGACCGGACTGTACGGAGATTGTCACATACAGGCTCAGTAGGAGTTCGGATGGGTTTACCTCATCGGCCTTCTTATCGACATCTACCTGGGGACCGTTACGTACAGCTAGTGCCGCTTGCGGTCTGTGGTTAAACCCACTGCCAGCGTAGTGTCGAGTCTTTAGAGTCCCACACAGAGAGTTTCCCTAAATTGAGCGAAACGTGTAGAGGCCGTATGGTTTTACGGCGGAGCTACGATCACTTACGTGCACTTGTGTGCGTATGCTGTTCGGGCAGGCAACACTAGTGGGCTTTGGTTTAAGCCAGATCCTAGTATTGCACAGATGGATTTGATTTGTCTTCTGTGCATTCGCATTCTACGGAATGCGGATGCGGGTGTGTATGCACAGTTTTGAGGAGCGATGAAGGAGGAGGTGCCCCATTAGGGTTTTGGCAGTTGGTTCAGCCAAAACAGTAATGTGGCACACTCATTAGGGTTTTGACAGTTCGTTTGGTCAAAACCGTTATGCGCCGGAGACATTGTTTACTAATCTTTTTAGTGATAGATTTGTGATGGCTAATTGCATTGACCATTTGACCACTTGGATCTCTCTTGACTTTGTTAACCCGTTGACCGTGTTGACCATTGACCTTCAAGAGAGATCCACACTCTTCTTTCATTTTCTTTTTATTTCTTGTGTTATGATAATGGTCAATTCAATGTGCCATCAACTTCTATCATGATAGGGATTAGTAATGATGATTTTGTGTATTATTGGAACCATGGTTCATTTTCTTTTGGTTTTAATCTTTTCATTATTCTCTTCTCATTCTCTCTCTTGAAGTGAGAAGAAAAAGAAAATCTCCATGGTTGCTAAGTTTCTCCTTCTTCTTTCCTCCTCTTGATCTCATCTTTTGATCTCATGTGTTGAGAGAAAAAGATCCCACAAAGACAAACACATCCATACATCTCCTCTACATAACCTAGGGCTTCTAGATTAGCGATCTCTTTGCCCTAGTTACCTCGGCTCGAGGTGGAGCTCGGTGTACATCTCTCGGGTGGATCGTCTTCGACTCAAGGAGGCCGCGGAGGTGACCAAAGTCCGGATCAAGCCTCGGAGCAAGCAAGGAGAAGAACAACAAGAAGAGAAGGAGTACAAGTTGAGGTATAACCCCTAACCGAGTAGATAACTCTCTAGTTAGGATGCTAGTGTATTGTTTAGTAAAGATCCGGCTTTTACGGTCCATGTTACCATGTTCAGAAAAATTTTTGTTTTACCGTTTCCGCAACCCCGAAAGAACCGGGAGAGGTAACGTGGACCTAACATAACCTTCACACAAACACCTCATTTTCACCTTACTTATAACCTAACACCTCCTCCTTCATAGCTTTAAACCTCATTCTTCAAATCCAACACCTCCTTCTTGCATGAATCCCTTATGCTTCATCAAGTGACACCACCTTCTTCCTCTCATGCCATCTCCCCCTCTCATCACACACCACTTGCTTTCTCTACAAAGCTCCTCACCTATTTACATATGATACTCAAAAATTCTTTAGAAATCTCAACTGAATTAATACATTCTTCAGCCCCAAAACCAAAAATATTCTAAGCGTTCCTACCAAGAGAAAGAGAACAATGAATTCCTTCTTCAAGTGTGCACTTCTCCAAACTTGTAATACTACAAACCATAGATGTTCCCACATATCATCCTTGAGCTGATGTTCTCCTGTGAATCATTCCATAGGTATAAGTTCAACCATAACATTTTAGTTCAATTCAATTTTTGTTTGAAATTGGATATCGTATTTTGATAAGTTGAGTTTCTGTTTAAATCTGCTCTAGTTTAAATGATAAATAGATTGATCTAACAGTACTTGAACCTTATAATCTAGACCTAGAATGAATCATAAGAAAACGAACCCCAGTGCTCGAATTTTGGCCGGCGACCATCAAGGAAAATCCGATCTCGCCGGATTTATAGAGGAATTGGGTGTTTTGGGTTTTTGAGGTATCTCTTTGTAGGTGTTTAGGTATGTTTGGTATTGTTTAAATAAGTTAAATGTTTAGTAGGTAAAATCTGTAAGCTAATATCAGATTGGGGTAAAAATTCTGTATACGATACGTAGCATGTTTAGTTGTGCAGTATCTTAAACTAGGTTTTGCGATAATTTAACCACTGAAAATGAATCTGGAACTAATATGTGTAATCACTAGAAAAACTAGCAAAACCAAAGGTATAATGTGCAAACTAGAAGATTACATTCAAAACCTCACCCCCAAACTCACCACAAAATCCGGCGACCCACCCCAAAATTCCGGCGACGCCGGCCATCCCTTGGCTTTTGGTGTTGATTCTCCTTCTGTATCTTTGAGTTGGTATTTTACAAGTCTCTGTATTGTTTGGGTTGTATAAATATTTATACAATAAAATTTGGAAACATTTCACAAATGGTTTTATCAAATTTCAGATATTTACGATACGGAGTTTTCGTATTTTGATGTTGCAGCTGAACCGTTGATGTTTATACGTTAACGACAGAATTTTGTTGTTATTTTAGGTTAAGTGTGTTGTAGGTTCTAACCTACGGGCGTTTAGCTTGTTGTTTTAGTTTTCGATATGATATTTACATCAATGCGATTTCAATACGAATATAGGTACGATTTGAGGCTTTCGAGACGGAGTTGGCGATGTAGCAGCGTGGATTCAGCAAACTTTTAAATTGGTGAGTAGATTTACATTTACTGGGGAAGTCGGGTGGATGGCGTATAGCACCCCCGCAACCTTATAACTATTATTATGATATATAGTTAAGTTTAGCTTTTCTTCAAAGTATTGATATAGTATTGCATCTTGTATGCCCTTCATTTGCATAAAGTTTCATATGTTGTTTTAAATGAGATATACATGATATTTGGTCCGTACGATATGGATATAGTTTGATGGATTTGTACGAGGGATCATGCCGTAATTAAGATGATATGGATATAGCTATATGATGAGATATAATACAAGGGTTGACACGTATTGGAAATGATGAATTTGTATGCCGAATGATGGCCAATTTATCCTTCGACTCATAGAGTTAGGTTATATTCTGTTTTAGGATGTAATACTTATGTGAGCTATATTCTTTTAAAAATTACGATTCGTTTGTCTTTTAAATAAAATACTAGGATGCGTGCAAGTTTCTAAAATGGATATCTATTTTAAATCGAGGGCAGCTTCCTTATTTCAAACTTAACGTTTCGATCATTTCTAAAGATAATGGTATAGCTCATAGCAAGTAATTACAATAGTTATGTTTAGATTACTTTACATGTTTGCATTATATTATCAATATTATACGTTTCTGCGTTACGCACGCTCTGATAGAACACTGCACAACTACCAATTAGTACTATGCTGCACATGTATGTGAATGTATGTTACACTACACCTCATTGGTACTACCATGTCACTGTAGGAACGTGCTGATATATATGTATAAAAATAAATAGGTTGTTACACCGTAGAACACTTGCACAAATACTAATGATTTCCATGTTGCACGAGCACAGACGCATATGCTACACTATACATCATTAGTAGTACCATGACACAGTAAAATTGAAATCTATAATTATGTGATATAATTACGTAGTCTTCTTTATTCCTGTTATAAGTTACGAATATTATTACTATAGATGTTGTATTTGATTCTTATGGATTTTCTGAATATTTTACACCTGATGATATATATCGGTGGTATGGGACACTGTTATATATGTATATATATAATATATCATCAATAAAATTTATGCAAGTTTCTTATTCCTTACTTGATATTTTTATATGATAAGTAAACGTCCACCATGAGATTTGTGTTTTCTGATTTTGATATCCGAACCGAGTTGGGGGTCATACGGTTTCGGATTTGTGTACTATCCAGACTGAGTCGATGGGCATACAGTTGGATTCATGGTGGACCCGGTTCGGGGCCGAGGGGCAGGATAGCCGCAGTTTAGGCGGAGAGCCTAACGAGGTTAACCGATACCGGAGATAGAAATGAGCACAGCAGATATCCAGGTGATATTGACCGGAAATAGAAACGAACACGGGAGATATCCAGGTGATACTGGCCGGGGTTCGATTGGGCACGGCAGATATTCAGGGGATACTGATCGTAGCCAGGGATATCGGGCAGCGATCATCTGTTGAGATGGTGTCGACGTATCTGCATTTACGTGTCGATGATTGACACGAGAGATTTCGGATTTCGATGTCGATGCTGGACATCTATATATATATTTATATGATCATTATCATGAGGTACACAGTTGGATATTATTTTGTAGATTCAACCAGGACTGATCCGGGGGACAGTACTTGCATATATTTGTACAGGCATTCATATACAAAATGGAATTCCAACACGAAATATAGATTCATGATTTTTACTCGTATGATATGGAGGTATTATATTTGGGATTGCATGAGAGATAGTATTGCACATATGCATATCATATAGTATAGTGGTACAAATTATGATAGGACTATACTTATGACCTAGGTATCATCATGCATTTCGATTTCTACCTTTAGATGTACTTTTATTCACTGAGTTGGCAACTTATCCCCGTTGTGCCACAGTTTTCTTATTGGTATTACGCTTGGATTATCAGTGACTTGGGCATACATTCTTTTCGGGAATTGATTGGTAAGTGGGTTATTATTGTATCATACTCACTCTTGATTATTCATATATTCTTGTATCTAGTGGAAACTCCATTAACTTAGAAGTGGTATATTATGGACTTAGAAGTGAGACTTAGAGTTTATGTGTGGTGATGTCGTATTCTTTGGAGTCGATTTCTGATTTAGATTGTTGGTTGCTTCATCGTTTGGATGTGGAGACTAGCTTCCGTTGGGATGCTATTTTATTATATATATTAGGTTCTTATAAAAATGTAAGGAGTTGATGTCAAGTTTCAAAACATCATAAATGCTTTTCAACATACTTAGTTCAATCTAGATATTATTTTAAATTGATTTTATCGGATGATTATTCAAACCTCACCTCCAATATTTTCAAAATGGGTTTAGATTCCGTGTTTCGGCTTACTTGAACCACGTTGACGTTTTTAGATATCATGTGATTTAAGTGCCAGTCACGTGCCATTTTTGGGTCGTGACAACAAATGACGATCTCAGGTCGATAGACTAATCTGTACACATGTCACCAGGGAACTGCTATCTAACGTCAGGTATAATACCAACTAGCATGTTCCCGACGAGTCCGTTCGGGGTACTCATAACCCAATGAGCACCTGTATATGTCTTAGGTGAACCAACTGACACCAATGGCTTGTGAGACTAGCTACCGCCCCTCGTCGGGGTCTCGATCGTATACACTAGTCTACTATCGGAGTATCGATGCCCGGTCTCCAAACTCCCACGAGTAGGGACACTTTAAGGATGTGCTTATGGACTACCCAACTCTCACGTATATGATCGCCATCATACTGCTGGTAGTCAAGCAAGAATCCTAAGGGCTCTATCAACATGTAATAATGACCTGTAATGTCACCTAAAGCATGTACACGATGATAAAGATAAACCAGATAGCATACTATCATCTTGAGTAAGATTGTCCTACCGGCATAGGTCCTCCCTCAATCATTGCAATCACATGCCTGCGATCCAATAATTGACTTTGAGGGCACTATATCCAACATTGACTACAATAAACTAGTTTAGTGTATATCCGGTTAGACTCGGGACACTAGTGTTCACCTAGTCCGCGTTACGTTAGTTGCTGCCGACTACGCGATTGTCTCTGACGTCGAAACTCCTTCCATGCCTCTTTCACCCTTACCTTTGCCGGTCAACTCCGACGTTGACTATGATTCTATCCATACTTCTTCACCTTCACTTTCACCAAGCTCTCCTTCCGAGATTTCAGGGCTTCCTCCTAACATCATGTTACCTACAACGAGAATGATTCCACCTCCACTAGGTGCGATTAACCCGCGACCACCTCTTGTTGAAGCGCCACAGCGAATTGCGCTCCAAGATCAATTCTATCCTACCCGCGCTGCACTCCCATCTTGTCTTTCTCTTCCACCGGCCAATGGATTTGATTGATAGACTTTTAGTATGCTAGTTTTAATTACCACAGTCAAGAAGGTTTCGCTTAGTAACTAGCTGGATGAGTACGGGTCTGTCCACGGAGAGATGAGAATCTTTTTCTTAGTGTTTTAACGAGTTATGTCCAAATTGTCCAGATTCGTTCAAGATTAACTATGTGCTAAATATGTATGATAAAAGAGCTTGTTAGGGTTAAGATTAGGTTTGTTTGAATTAGGAGTTCGCTCACTTCTTTCGTTTGCCACTCTTAATATCGATGTTACGGTAATCGGCAACAACGGGGATTAGCACGACTAGGAAGGAAACTTGCGAGTTTAAGCTAGGCTTTCCAACGATTAGTTCCTTCCTTTTAGTCCTTGTTCGTCCGTTCTTGGCTCTTAGCCATAACCTCCGATCAATTCAACCACAACCGGTCTCACTAGGGTGACACCACTATCATGTAGGATAGGGTGCCGTAAGGAGCGGATTGTGGTTGCCTTGACGGGAGTTCGAATCAAGATGTTGGGTAAAGAAATGAGTGAGAGAGATTTCCTTCTCTCAAACTTTCCTTATCCGATCCTAATGTCATGACCCGAAATGGCACGTGACTGGCACTTGAATCATATGAAGTCTATAGGACCCCATCTAATTCAAGTATGCCAAAAATCCCAGAAATCTAAACAATTTAAAGGAAGAAAGACGGGAAAGTTTAGTTTTAAAGCTTTAAATAATATAAGCCGAAGTATGCATTTTTAATATTATCAAGTTCTTTCTGAAAATTTCGGCAGAGTTTCCTTTGTAAATACTGGCCCCAAAAAGGGTACAACATGCATAATATGAATAATGGCATCCCTAAGCGGGAGCTAGCTCTTCGCCAATTGGCGGTTACAATCACGCAAGCAATATAATATACAAGACCGAAGGGCGAGGATCAAAATTCAAAAGGAAACTCAATATCATCAAGAAAATCTATAATAATACAACGCGCGACTCTAAGGTCGAAATAATATACACTGGTCTTCTAAGTCTATAAAATATACAAGTCTGGTTGATAGAGTTTACTAGATACAACTGAATATAAAATAAGTACAATAGTGGTCACGATGCGAGTGAACCCACCTACCAAAGCAATCACCCGGAATGAAAGCAGTGTGCTAGCAAAGCCGCAACGAAACCTGTATGGCAAAACCTGCAAGAACTGTGGCACAACGGGGTGAGTTGCCAACTCGGAAGTAAAAAACATCACAGAGCAGAAATCGAATGTATGACTCAATCCTAGGTCATACGATCAGTAATACCCTCAAAATGATATAGCCTGAAGCATCTAATAATGGCATGGGTAAACATCTATACATAAGTGTAATACCAAGTGCCCGTGTCAGTGCCTCAGGTAGTAACATATCATAAATATGAGGTATGAATGCAATATAATGAAAACAGAATACATCATGAATGAGAAAACTGTTTTCTTAATTTAGTGAGATTTCTGTATATATATGTTTACGTATCATCAATGAAATCATCAGAAAATCAGTGTCAAGCATCGACACAAATAAGTATCTCAATATCTCAATATCTTAGGCTCCGGCTATCCAGACTGGCCTGTTTCATCAAATCTCAATATCTCAGGCTCCGGCTATCCGGACTGGCCTGTATCATAAATCTCAAGACCACGTCGGTATCCTCCGGATATCCGGCGTGTCATAATAAAATCTCCGGTCAGTAGTGCTCCCCTGTCTCAGACTCAACGCCATCATCTGCGACCTTCTCGCCCCGGGGTACCGCACCGGGTCTACCATGCACCAACAGACGGTTCATCCTCCTCCTCGAATCGCGTGTATGATATCACTCAAGAGCCGAGAAAACTCACAGTGGACATGTCTCAAATCATTCGTGAGAAAACCGCAAATTTTATCTTTAAAAATGATAAGCAGTTTATAAAATCTTTGCGGTTTCTCTAAATCCAGAAATCTCATGGAAATCCGAAATCATAAATCACGATGTAAATAAATAATGAATACTGGGCTGCGGCAATTCGGACTGGCCCAAAATGTCATGGTGAATGAACATTTAAATAAACATGAAAATCACAGTAATAAATGCAATGTTTAAACTAGCATATGAAACAATAACATATAGGAACTATCACCTAGAAAGCTATGTCAATGAAGTAATGTTCTCTAAAGTGTACGTGACATAGCAATTACCGATGAAGATGTGTGTGAGCCGGCAAGCAAGTGTACGTGGAGCATAAGCATCATCGGTAATGGTGCTGGTGTCCTAACAATAGGTTTCATCATTACTCACGAAAATACATATAGACATGCAATGCAATGCGAACAGCAGAATAAATGGCAAATGAATAGTAAATGCAACAATAATATGCGGAACATGAATAATAACGCAACAATAAAGAATCTACATTACTATATATGTGTCATACCGTTTTGCCATTTGAAATAATACGAATCGTGGTGTTTTGAAAATAGGGCTACGGTGTTTTTAAGAAAAGATACGTCCTTTGAAATATCCGTAGAATCCCATGGCCTGCCTTTAAAATACTCATGATTCGTTGGTTTTGAAATAGGTATGACTCGAGTCTAGTTTAACATCTACATGTAAACTACAGGACTAAACTAACAGGCTAATCGAAAGGGTAAGGCAATCCACCTAAATCTGAGTCGATATATATATATATATATATATATATAATAGTCGGTGATCTCGCCTCAATAGTATCACGTACGATACAATATATATATCATATGACATCCTCGAGTCAAGAGTGAGGATCTATCATAAATATAGCTCGTACGGTAAATCCATCGTACGGCATCCCAAATCTGGGTACGGGTCAATATCACATTTATCTCATTATTCCACCGGTATTCTTATCCTCATATATCATGAGTTGGGTACTGATCTACGTCTAGTACATACTGATACCATATATATATATATATATATATATATATATATATATGCATGTGTCTGAAAACACATCGTCTAAAGATCCGATATAATATCATGTCGTATCTTAAAATACGAACCAAATCACATCACTGATCTCTTGGCACCATGCCCAAACTCATCGACTCATCTCCAAATACCATATACTATCCTTATCATCCATGTATATGTATACGTATATATATATATATATATATATATACAAAGTCCCATACCTATGTGTGTATATATATACATATCCCCATATACGCACAAGAAAGTAAAATGTATGCGGGTGTGTGTGTGTGTGTGCGTGTATGCAAATCATTACACTTGGCTTCGCGACTACTAAACTACTAAAAACGTTCTCTACCAATTACACTATAACTAACACATGCTGTTCTAAAATCTTCTTGCTAATAAGTAACGTTTCATATAACCCGTATTTGTATATATAAATACATATCTATCATAAACTATGCAACGAACTGCGGGGGTGCTAAACGCCATCCACCCGACTTCCCCCGTAGATATATATCTACTCACCTTGATCTTCGCTTGCCGATGCCGATGTCACCACACGCTTTCTTGTCGTCTCGAAGTCCTCGTGAGGGTACTTACATATCATAACATATCGTGCCGCATTAAAATCCAATTCAAAACCAAAACGACATGCGAATAGTACATAGGTTAAAACCTATGGTCTACTCTTGCAAAACAACCAAATAACACTCGACATAGACGTACAAACGTCAAGTGACCGATACAAAACACAAATATCAAAACTTCAAGTCATGAACATCAAGAAATACATGGCAGCAACTCATGAAAATGGTCCCAAATTGTTGTTCAGGTGAAAACAAGGTGCACAAACAAAACTGGGGTGCTATATCGGAGGTATATGAGCTACAGAATCAACCTGGACCCTAAACTCCACAAAGTGTCCGGCCACACACCCTAAAAATCCGGCCTGCTCGGTTCTATTGGCTCCGTTTGGGTTCGTATTGGTAGGGTGGCCTCCTAGTGTCCAATATAGGTGAATGGTATTGTTTGTTTTTCTCATAAAATTCCCGGGTCATTCCAGATTCCCTGTAGGCCTCAAATTCTCACAAAACCGACATCGAACATATAAAGTCCAAGTCTTGGGTTTGTTTCTGTTTGATCTGGGTTTTCTAACACTAGGGGGTTTAAGGTCACCACT
Source organism: Agapanthus africanus (assembly GCA_030015575.1). Classification (NCBI taxonomy): domain Eukaryota; kingdom Viridiplantae; phylum Streptophyta; class Magnoliopsida; order Asparagales; family Amaryllidaceae; genus Agapanthus; species Agapanthus africanus. The sequence goes on from JASDDO010000026.1 coordinate 408,857,897, forward strand.
AAAGCTCATTAGTACAATCACAACTCAAGAATTTCTCAACCATCTTCTAGGAAATTTCAAGGTTCACAAAACTACACTGAATCGGTTTAAAACTTAAATAAAGGCTATAGGAATTCAAATGCTACACTAAATGTGAAAGAATTACCTCGTTTGGCAACTCAAGAATTTTCTTGAGTTGCCCCAAGTCTTCAAAATCCGATTTTTCTTGGTCTCCCATGCTTGTAGTGAGCTTGCGCATGTTTTTAGTGAAGAAGATGCAAGGTTTTGGTGTAGTTGTGAGGGGATAGAAGTGGAGGGGGAGAAGGGGCAGTCATGGTGAGGAGAGGGAGAAGAAATGAGGAAGATGATGAAGACAAATGAAAAGGAGCCATGGTCAAATGAGACCCCTCACCTCTCTCTCTTGCCCATGCATATTTGTTTAACATTTTCCTTTTCTTTCCTTTTTCTTTTCTTATCTTTTCTTATCCTTTTCATTTAAAATTAAAACCATGCATGAATGAAGAAATAAACCATGGTAGAAAATGTAACAAGTATTTGTAAATGTGACATGGCGCATGTCATGTGCACAAAACCGGATTAATGCACGATTAGTGATATTTAATCGCGATTAGTATTAAAATGGAATATAATTAATCATAAAGTATTTATAATTTACTTAATTCATATAAAACATCCTCATTCGGTAATTCCTATAATTTTCCAAATATTTTCCAATTTATCGGTATTTAATTATACCGCCATATTAAAATATTCATAATACTTATTGTTTAATTATAAAAATTCCCAAAAATATTAATTTATTTTTCTGAAATGTTACAGTCTTCCCCTTAAAGAAATTCGGTCCCCGAATTTAAATTTAAATCCCTCAATACTAAAACATTTCAGTAAAATGGTCAAACCGTCAGGGCTCCGAAATCATAAATACATAAAATATATCGTAGCGCAATGCATGCGCTTGAAAAAGTGTGTATAACTCAAAAATTAAAACTCCGTCAAGCATCCCGCAATCATCGGAGTTATGGTGAAGACACAAATGTCAAAATCCAATACGAAAACCGACATGATATACATCAAAACTATACATGTAAATATCGTTGTAAATTCGTCAAAACACCTGAAAGAAATGCATGCCAAACCCTTTTTTTTAGTCGATGTGCGATGCACGTATCACTGCACAGTGGCGGACGTCTATTGTATGAAAATTACTATATATATATATATCCTTTGTTTAACATACACGTCCCGCCGTTTTGAAAACAATTTAGAAGGGTTTCCTTTGTAAAATGTTTCGTGTCAACTCGGACACGTAGGTAAATACAGAGAATATAGCTCCCTTTTGGAAATCCCTTCGATAACTATCAATGCATGCAAAAATATATTCAGGTACTGTCCTCGGACTAGTCCTGCTCAGTCACTATATCAAATAGTAAATATCATAAAACATGTTGCTCAAAGGAAATCAATCCTAAAATGTAAATAAGAATGCCACATGCGTTTGGTGTGCACGGAAATCGATATCAATAAATGTGCCATACATGTGCACAGAAACAAAATCTAAGTGCAACGGGTGTGCACGAAACACCTGTCAAAGGCAACGGGTGTGCCTGACAGCAATATCAGGTGCATCTGATATGCACGAAGAATCTTGATTTAGTGCATCTGGTGTGAATCAAAATCGCATCAAGCGCGTCAAGCATGCGCAAAAATATAACTCAAGTGCACCAGATGCACGAAAACAAATATCGAATATCATAATCGAAATCGACGGTATACAACACATCTAAATCCAAATCAGGTATACCGTAGTATATAGTCTCACAACCATGTGCATCAGCGTGCACAAAATTGATTCAAAGTACTAAAAGTGCATGAAACTATACCGAAAGCATAAGTCAATCACATGCATACCATAGGCATGAAATCAAAATCAACATCTCGAATAACATCAAATCGAAGTCAAGTACAACTATAGTGCACAAAATCTCAATCATGCAAATAAATCGCCCAAAATACCGAAATCAAGGATGGCGGAAACAGTCCCGCTCTAGCACATCCTCTAAAGATCTCTGGCCAACTGTCATGGTCACTCATAACATGCCTCGTCGACGATGCCAAACTCTGGCCTGCTGGTTTTGCGTAATATGACCGATCATGGGTCCAAGTCTTCTCGTATCATCCAGAAAGGTCCTGTCGAAGTCTCTCCCAAAACTCGTTTTTGCTGAACTACCCAGAAGTTATCACCCTTTACTAAGTCTGTTTCTTATTCCGAAATGGCTGCACACTCATCATGACTCCTTCTGGAAGATATATCCATGTACAACGCCTCTGCATGCATATCACATCTCTGGTGTCAGCGGAGTGGAACGTCACTGCATCAAGATCTTGTACGAACCACTTACTCCACTTTTCTCTAATGTCGACTAATTCGGACTCGTCTCCTCGTGGCTGCATGGTCTGCGCTCCAACGGCTATACTCGTATCTGGAGTCTCCCAAGCAATGTATCCCATCACATGATATCCGAATGATGTCGAACCTTTCGATCGATTTGTTAAGGGTCCATAGTCCCCTAAGAGCTCAACATCTTTTGTACAGTTTAATAGTATTCCAGTGCATGCCACAGTACCTATGGACCAATCGTAGAAGGGCAAACCCAAGCCTCATCAATGGCACCGCGGAACTGCTGTAAACCCTAAGCTTTCAAAGCGTTCTCATGGTCATCATATCGAGTTAGGGTTTCATTCTTCTAGAGGGTCCATAGAATTACTTGCATGTTTTTCCGAACACTTTAAACTTGGAAAATGGGTTTCTGACATTCATTCGTCTTCTATCGACTCCCAACGTAACTTCATGAAGTCGTCTCTAGCCGGAATTATTGAATCTGATGACCTCGCATCGGGGTAGGCAATGAATCACATGTCCTACTCATTCCTCCTTGGGTGACTAGCGATCTTCTATCATATCTCTAAGTACAACTCGTGCGGTATTAGCTTCAACATCTGGGCGACATATCGTCAGTCACAGAAACAACTGAATCATTCGTCCGCACGCTGAATAGTGCCTCAATCGTCAAAATAATCGGTGCATTGACGGTCATCACATTCTGGCTGGCTTCTAGCAATGGCCCAATCCTCTGGTGCTGATCTGCACGTCCGAGAAATCTCGTAAAAGCGATCCATCAAACGTACATGGCGCGAAAACATAATAGGACGATACATCTATGCAATCGTGTGTCGCTGGAATCACGCATTGGTCAATCCTCGTCCGTGACGAGCTTGTGCTGACGCAACTCTAGCTGTAGCTCCTTCTGCCCATGTAATCGTGGCAGCAAAAACCATAAACCAATATCGATGAGGATAGATCATAGGAATTAATATAATAATGTACAAGGAAATGTACATCCTAAGGCGTTTTAAGCGGAGTAGCGTATCGTATGTATGCCGCGGAACATACACACGGTACGTCACTCTCCTTAAGTCACCTACTCCATCAACCAATGTCAACCTACACGACGAAAGTTCGGGTCTAATACCCCCTCGACTAAGTCTACGTTCCGTAAGATCAAGCCTAGGTTTCGAATATATATAAACGCCCTAGGCTCCGCATAGTCAAACATAGACTCGAACCAAGGTTAACCTAGCGCTCTGATATCAACTTTGTTATGACCCGAAATGGCACGTGACTGGCACTTGAATCATATGAAGTCTATAGGACCCCATCTAATTCAATTAAGCAAAAAATCCCAGAAATCTAAACCATTTAAAAGAAGAAAGACGGGAAAGTTTATTTTTAAAGCTTTAAATAATATAAGCCAAAGTATGCATTTTTAAAATCATCAAGTTATGTCTGAAAATTTCGGCAGAGTTTCCTTTGTAAATACAGGCCCCAAAAGGGATACAACATGCATAATATGAATAAAGGCATCCCCAAGCGGGAGCTAGCTCTTCGCCAATTGGCGGTCACAACCAGGCAAGCAATATAATATACAATGCCGAGGGGCGAGGATAAAACTCAAAAAGAAACTCAATATCATCAAGAAAACCCATAATAATACAACGCGCGACTCTAAGGTCGAAATAATATACACTGGTCTTCTAAGTCTATAAAATATACAAGTCTAGTTGATGGAGTTTACTAGATACAACTGAATATAAAATAAGTACAATGGTGGTCACGATGCGCGTGAACCCACCTACCAAAGCAATCACCCGGAATGAAAGCAGTGTGCTAGCAAAGCCGCAATGAAACCTGTACGGCAAAACCTGCAAGAACTGTGGCACAACGGGGGTGAGTTGCCAACTCGTGAGTAGAAAACATCACAGAGCAGAAATCAAATGTATGACTCAAACCTAGGTCATACGATCAGTAATATCCTCAAAATGATATAGCCTGAAGCATCTAATAATGGCATGGGTAAACATCTATACATAAGTGTAATACCAAGTGCTCGTGTCAGTGCCTCAGGTAGTAACATATCATAAATATGAGGTATGAATGCAATATAATGAAAACAGAATACATCATGAATAAGAAAACTGTTTTCATAATTTAGTGAGATTTCTGTATATATAAGTTTACGTATCATCAATGATATCATCAGAAAATCAGTGTCACGCAACGACACAAATAAGTATCTCAATATCTCAGGCTCCGGCTATCCGGACTGGCCTGTATCATCAAATCTCAATATCTCAAGCTCCGGCTATCCGGACTGGCCTGTATCATAAATCTCAAGGCCACGTCGGTATCCTCCGGATATCCGGCGTGTCACAAAAAATCACCGGTCAGTAGTGCTCCCTTGTCTCAGGCTCAACGGTATCATCTGCGACCTTCTCACCCCAGGGTACCGCACCGAGTCCACTATGCACCCACAGACGGTTCCTCCTCCTCCTCGAATCGGGTGTATGATATCGCTCAAGAGCCGAGAAAACTGATGGTGAACATATCTCAAATCATTCGTGAGAAAACCGCAAATTTTATCTTTAAAAATGATAAGCAGTTTATAAAATCTTTGCGTTTTCTCTAAATCCAAAAATCTCATGGAAATCTGAAATCATAAATCACGATGTAAATAAATAATGAATACTGGGCTCCGGCAATCCGGACTGGCCCAAAGTGTCATGGCGAATGAACATATAAATAAACATGAAAATCACAGTAATAAATGCAATGTCTAAACTTGCATATGAAAACAATAACATATAAGAACTATCAGCTAGCAAGCTATATCAATGAAGTAATGTTCTCTAAAGTGTACGTGACATAGCAATTACCGATGAAGATGTGTGTGAGTCGGCAAGCAAGTGTACGTGGAGCATACGCATCATCGGTAATGGCCCTGGTGTCCTAACAACAGGTTTCATCAATACTCATGAAAATACATATAGACATGCAATGCAATGCGAACAGCAGAATAAATGGCAAATGAATAGTAAATGCAGCAATAATATGCGGAACATGAATAATAGCGCAACAATAAAGAATCTACATTACTATATATGTGTCATACCGTTTTGCCATTTGAAATAATACGAATCGTGGTGTTTTGAAAATAGGGCTACGATGTTTTTAAGAAAAGATACGTCTTTTGAAATATCCGTAGAATCCCTTAGCCTGTCTTTAAAATACTCACGATTCGTTGGTTTTGAAATTAGTATGACTCGAGTCTAGTCTAACATCTACAGGTAAACTACAGGACTAAACTAACAGGCTAATTGAAAGGGTAAGGAAATCCACTTAAATCTGAGTCGATATATATATATATATATATATATATATATATAATAGTCGGTGATCTTGCCTCAATAGTATCGCGTACGATACAATATATATATCATATGACATCCTCGAGTCAAGAGTGCAGATCTATCATCAATATAGCTCGTACGGTAAATCTATCGTACGGCATCCCAAATCTGGGTACTGGTCAATATCACATTATCTCATTATTCCACTGGTATCCTTATCCTCATATATCATGAGCTGGGTATTGATCTACGTGTAGTACATACTGATACCATCTACATATATATATGCGTGTGTCTGAAAATACATCGTCTAAAGATCCGCTATAATATCATGTCGTATCTCAAAATGCGAACCAAATCACATCACCGATCTCGTGGCACCATGCCCAAACTCATCGACTCATCTCCAAATACCATATACTATCCTCATCATCCATGTATATGTATATGTATATATATATATATGAATAGTCCCATACCTGTTTGTGTATGTGTGTGTATGTATGTATATATATAAACACATATCTCCATATACGCACAAGAAAGTAAAATGTATGCGAGTGTGTGTGTTTGTGTGTGCATGTATGCAAATCATTACACTAGGGTTCGTGACTACTAAACTACTAAAAAATGTTGGATATAGTGCCCTCAAAGTCAATTATTGGATTGCAGGTACGTGACTGCAATGATTGAGGGAGGACCTATACCGGTAGGACAGTCATACTCGAGATGATAGTATGCTATCTGGTTTTCTTTTATCATCGTGTACAGCTTTAGGTGACATGATCACTATTACACGTTGATAGAGCCCTTAGGATCCTGCTTGACTACCAACAGTATGATGGCGATCATATACGTGAGAGTTGGGTAGTCAATAAGCACATCCTTAAAAGTGGTCCCTAGTCGTAGAAGTTTCGAGACAGGGCATCGATACTCCGGAGTAGACTAGTGTATACAGTCGAGACCCCGACGAAGGGCGGTGGCCGGTCTCACAAGCCATTGCTATCAGTTGGATCACCTAAGATGTATACAGGTGCTCATTGGGTTATGAGTACACCGGACAGGACTTGCCGGGAACCTGCTAGTTGGTATTATACCTAGCGTCAGATAGCAGTTCGCTGGTGACATGTATACAGGTTAGTTCATCGACCTGATATCATCATTTGTCTCGTGTGAGTTCCCACTGTGCTTTGATTACTACCCTACCACGACTCAAAGGAGTCGTGCAAACAGGTTTTAGTTGGGTACAGTCCCGAGCCACATGGAAGCAAGTGAGTGGATCAGCAGGGGATTCGTATCTCCCGGTATTGGGAGTGAGATCACGCTGTGTCTAGGAGAGCCATTACACAAAGCCTTCGGCCGAGGAAGGAGATTTACTGGTAGGTACTCCAGTAGTATCTCAGGGTGTTCAGGGCTACCCTCCGACACGACTTATACCGCTTTTGGGGTCTGACGTTACCATCCCCCTATGCCTGATATGCAATGTTCATAGACGAATGGATCGGACTGTACGTATATTGTCACTGATAGGCTCAGTAGGGTTCCAGGATGAGTTCGCTCATCAGCTTTCCTTTCGGTCAGTACATGGGCAGCCGTTACGCACAGCTAGTGCCGCTGACGTGCTTATGGTTAAACCCACTGCTAGGGTACTAACGAGTCTTTAGAGTCCCCCACAGATAGTTTCCCAAGTTCGGGCGAAATGTTGTAGAGGTCGTATGGTTTTATGGCAGGGTTCGAAAATACACGTGCACTTGTGCACGTGTCATATTTCGGACAGATTATACTGGTGGGCTTTGGTTTAAGCCGGATCCAAGTATTATATTGAGTCGGAATATTTTAGTCTCTCGTATTCATATTCGGTCGGAATACGGATACAGGTATGTATATACAGGTGAGGGGTATTCTCGTAATCCGTTACGAGAATATTTTAGAAGATGCATTTCTTTTTGGATTAATCATTTTGGTTTAAATGGTTAATGGAAAATGTGACTCATTGTTGTGACTCATTGTTGTGACTCATCAATTCTAGAATGTTCACTAATGACTCATGTAATGATCACCTAGTGAGTCATTAAGTATTAATGAGTTTTGTTTTGTGTATGGATATTTGAGGGGATATTTTCATAAGATATTTTCTTTGGTTTTTGATAAATACAACCTCATATATATATTCACAAAAGAATGAGAAGAACACACAAGTTATTATGCTTGAGTTATTGCTCTCTTGATAGTTTTTCTTGAGTTCACAATTTCCAAACCTTAGCATCTTCTTCAACCTCCACCCTAACTCTCTCATGTAATGAGAACCCTAGGGTGTTTGAGACAAAGTATTCTACTCATTCTCTATTTTATCTTGGTCATCTCTTTTAGCAGACTTGATGACCGAGTTGCCTCGGTATAGAGGCGGGAGCCCGTTTATAGATCCGTTGATGTGGTGCAACCTTGATGAGGAGACAAGAGATCGGAGTTGCCGCGAGGAGCGTGGGATGATATCTAAAGACCGAAGGACTCGGATCGATCGGTATAGCCTTTCTACCTCATTACAGTTTGTTAGTTTAGCGTTAATGGCAAGATCCGGGTTATAGTATGCGATAGCGCCAGTTATAAAAGTTTTTGTTCCACGTTTGGCGTCAAAATGACGACCGGGGCGCTACCGTAGACTTACATGGTATCAAAGCAATGCCATTTACCTTTACTAACTTGTTCTAACGTGTTTAAAATATCGATCGAACGAAATTTCCAAAACCGCATTTTTCATGTCAAAGTTTCTGCCGAATTTTTAAACTGGTCTAAAAATCATTTTGAGCATCTCAGAAAATCGTGCTGGCTTTTTTAAGAATACTGTAGAAATTTCGTAGACTGAATCCACAAGACTGCCGCGGAACCCACGCACAAACCATAGTTTGGCCGTGGTTCCGCCGCCGATTTGGAGCAACAGTGTACCATTTTTCTACAGTACTGTCTTTCATGTGGAATTGTGGTTTCTGGAATATTTTGTTTGGGCCCAGATGTTGTTTGAGTACTGCAGTTGTACGTGGGGCCCACTTCGGGAAGTTTTGTCGATTGGAATTTTAAACTTGTTAGTTTACAGTACTTACATTATATCTCCGACCGGAAATGTCATTCGAGCGGTAAATCGTGTCTAATTGCTATAGTCCTTTTAGTCGGGTTTGCGAATTTGACATTCGCGTTGATGTTCCGTGTTGTGCTGTGATGTTGCGGATTTGTCGTGGTGGATAGCTGTGTGCAATGGTAGTGCAGTTTGGATTTATTTGTACATTTGATATTGCGGGGCGAGCGTCCAACATGTGGACTGCCGTCACTGCCTGTTTGTCTAATATTCTTTTGGGGCACGACCGGGCTAAGGTCGATGTTCCCGTTGTACATATTTTTCATTTCTGTACTAGGTTTACCCCGCGACGAAGTGCATGGATAGCCGGGTTCTGGAGGGCAACGGGTCCACATCTCATGGCTTTGAGAGGCAAAGGGGCCTGACTCTAGAATTGGCAGACTATTCGCCGCACTCGTAAGGGGTACAGGTTGACCCAAGATGGAGTGCCCAAGTTACCGGATTCCGTAAAGTGCTGGGTGGTCCATTCACTTTGCTGTAGGGGGCTGCCTCGCTTCAGGTTTTGACGGGTAACTTGCCGCACTCGTAGGGGTCTAGGTTTTCATTGCACAGGCTATCCACATGACCAGGGGAACGTCGGGTTTCGGTAGCGGCTCTGTGAAACCCGGGGATCCAAGATTATCTGTATTGTTCTGTTATGCTTATTACTTTTCTGTAATGTTGCATATTATCACGCTTGGAGCGATTATTGTATATTGGTATATATACTGTTAGTTGTATGTATGCCCTAGAGGCCAGTATTGTACAGATTATGTATATTATATTGGATGCTTGGACATATATAGAGATGACTTTCTTGCTCGACATGATAGTATGCTATCTGGTTGCCATTTATCTTAACATGTACACTAGTCTCTTTATACTGTCTTATAGTTACATGTTGGTAAAGCCCTTAGGATTTGTACTTGACTACCTGGACTATGATGCAGATCATACTAGTGGGGACATGGTAGTCCATAGGTACATCCTTCAAGGTCCCTAGTCGTGGGTGTATCGAGATGGGGCATCGATATACCAGAGTAGACTAGCGTATACGCTTCTCGACCCATGTGATGGGCGATGGATGATCCCATATCCATTGGTGTTTGACATCAGAGATGGTATACGGGTGCTCAGTGGAAACTGGGTACACTGGACGGACTCGCCGAGAACTCCCAGATGGTATTATACCTCACGTCAGATGGCAGTTCTCATGTGACACTTGTACAGATTAGTCTGTAGACCCGAGATCGTCATAGAGTCTTGTGTGATTCCCACTGTGCTTTGATCTCCACCTTACCACGTCCATGAGGGCGTGCAAAACGGTGGTCTTTGGGTACAGTCCCGAATCACATGGAGGCAATGAGCGATAGGAGGGGTTTCGTCTCTCCCGGTATTAGGAGTTGATGTTGCGCAGTGCTCGATTGGCCGTAACAGGGAAGTCCCTGGCCAGGGCTGATCAGAGATTTGCTGGTAAGTGTTACCAGTAGTTTCTCGACCCGTTACGAGCCTCATATCAGCACGACTTATCGGGTTATTGGGGTCTGACGTATACCACCCCTAGACTTGATATGCGACGTATCAGACGAAGAGACTTGACTGTATGGTAAGTGTTACTGGTCGGATTCGCAGGAGTGTGAGCGGGCTAGCTCGTCGATCTTCTGATCGCTCAATACCCGGGTGGCCGTTACGTTTAGCAGACTGCTTGCGGCTTGTGGGTGCTTGATATGATCATCACCTGCTACCGGCGTATTGACGAGTCTTTAGAGTCCTACACAGAGGTTTCCTGGCTCAAGCGAAACGAAATAGGAGCACATATGAGATATGTGCAGGACCGAGAATGATGCGTGTATGTGATACCGCATTTCATTCTCGCGATAAATATTTCGATTGGTTATATTCGATATGACCTAGTTATCGAATCATTGATTCGATAAATCGATACATTGAATTCTAGTCGGTCATGTGCGACATGACCGGATCATTGAATCAAATGTTGATTTAATGATTTAATGCATAATTATATATTTGATATATTGCATTGCATTAACTAGTATTGGTTCACTTTAAACGGATTTTTCTCACTTGGATTGCACATTGTATATGTGATATACTTTTGTGCACTTTTTGTATCATGTTTGATGATACTTGATCATATGGTTAAGTAAATAGAATTAAACCATGGTTATTTTGTAATTAGGGTTTTCCATATTTATTTATCCATTTATTTGTTTATTTATGTGGATAAATTCAAAATGAGAATGGTGGCTATATTTGTTTCTTGTATGAAGCTTCTTGAACCCTTGACTTTAGCAACCATTCTTATCCTCTTGTTTAACCCTAACCCACTCTACTAACCATGGTTTATTCTCTACACCTAACTTGAGTTAGAGTTATGATAAGTATAGTTTTTCTTTTTATTTTATATAACACTTATCATAATTCTAGTTCTTCTTCTTCTTCATCTTCAAAAGAAAAGCTCAAGGTCCATCAATGGCAACTTGAGTTAAAGTGAGATAAATCCAATTCTAAAGTGAACCCACCTCCTATTTCTTCACCCTCTACCTCTTTCCAAGTTGTTTTGGGTGTTTACTTCACAAGTTTCACAAGTTTGTGAAGTCGGAGCTTGAGTTTGTGCAACCTCGACGTAGATCGTCTTTGACACAAAGCCGACGACCTATTCCGCTTATTTTCCCGATGAAGCCGATGATCGAGTCGAGGATTCATGATGGACAGCGAGGACATCACCACGTGGAGCTAAGGAGGCAGAAATCCGGATCTACAAAGGTTGTATATCCGTATCTTAGTAGTTAACTGTTAACTAGTTATCTATTTCGCCTAAACATCTAGTTAAAGATCCGTAGTCTAGGGTTTCTCGGCACAAAAAATTTTAAATTGGCATGTTCGATGCCTTGTGAGACCACTATAGGGTGCCTAGGAACCTTTCACTGGTATCAGAGCCTAGCTAGAGCTTTAGGCGAAGTCCCGACGCAGTTTGAAGTCCGAACGAACACGAAACCCAAATACTTTAGAGCTCTCTGGACATTTTCATAAATCTGGGAATTTTTGATATTAAAAATGTCTAAAAAATTCAGCATAGAATTCTAAGCATTACTGTGTAAAACGTTTCCCTGAACTGTTCATTGTGCCGCGGAAGCGCGGCAGAAGCATGCCTTCTGCCGCCCTTCCGCGGCCTCATGGTGACATCATCCCACTATTTTTGCACAGTAATACCTGATAAATTCTGGTGAGTTTTCTGGGTATTTTTAAATTAATTTAAGGGTTGAGTGCTCTGGAGTTATATTGGGAATCGATGAATTCGATCGGAATATCAAACTTTGTCCAAGTGTTTTTCCGGATAATTTTCAGAATATGTTAAAAAGTTCGACCGGATATAAATACCCAATTTTTCCCCTGTCGGGAAATTTCCAAGTGTTGGATTTTTCCGTAGTTTAACGACGTTCTAAGTAGTGCAAGTAACTCGATGGTCCCTCTAGAAGACAACAAACCTTAACTCGATTATGTGACCGTCTTGAACTGCCTTTTGAACCTTCGGGTTTGGGGCAGTACGGCGTGCCACATGTGAGGCGTTGGCTTGACCCTTCTACGGCTGGACCGTTGGTACTGAGGTACGAACTGAATGTTGTTAGACTTATTTCATGTGTTGATCTGTATTGGGAAAACTTGGGTGTTCGATTGTTCGATCGGAAAGTTTAACATTTTCTGCTTATCTGGAATGTGATACAATAATTGGAATTCACAAACAGTTATGTGATAACTGAATGAATGTTATAAATCTAGTAGTTTAGTTTCACTTTATATTGAAAAGTGTTTTCGATAATGAGACTAAAATGCGGGGTTTATAACTGTTAGGCATGTGATGTCTAAAGTAGTTGCGGATTCCAATTGTTGTAGTTTTACACTTTCTATTCTGTGACCGTAAGTGTAGTATGTTCATATCGCCGGTTTCGTTGCTATTCGTCAACGACAATTGGGGTATGCATACTTACTTACGTTGATGACATGTGATGTTATGTGTTGCTGGATATGTTATATTGGATCGTCGTGTTCGAATAGCCGGGGGTTTTTATGTGAGATGAGTGTTTTTCATTTTCATTCATGTAAAAACTTGTATGTAATATTCTTTTATTTGGGGCACTTCCAGGTAGCGGAAGTAGTCACCGTTTGTATATTATTTATTTTTCTGCAATAGGGTAGACCCAAGGAGGGGAGCACAAGTAACCGGGTTCTGGGGTCCAGTGGGAGACCAATTCGAGGAGTCGAGTCCGGGTCTCCTAACCCTAGAATTGGCAGGGTTGCTTGCCGCTCTCGTAGGGGTCTAGGGGTGTGGGATTGGCTATTCATCACGACCATGGAATCCGTGTTTTATACTGGCTCGTATTGAAAACACGGACGTCCTAGTATATCCAATATTTCATATGTTTATTCTGCTGCGATATCTGTGATGAGATCATGTGATGTTTCTGTGATGGATATAGTATATAGTATATATGATATATTATATAGACGTTACTTATGTTTTACACCCGCGCTAGCCCTGCCCTGCTCTGTCGTTAGTTACCTAACCTAATGGTGCACGAGGGGACATCGAGGCGAATGCGGATGGCATAAGTGTACGTTATATCTATCTGTGATGTTTAGGTATTTAAATGATGGGACTTCATTAATGTGATTAATGAAAGAAAAGAAACCTAAGATGTTGTAGAATCGAATTTTAAAATAAAACAGGTAGCTACAGTTCTTGCTTTGCATAGCGGTATATATGATATACCCTGCACCTTATTCGATGAGGAAAGGACCGAGATCCCTTCACCGGGAGTGACTCCTTTAGCAATAACTAGCATATGCTACACACTCGGTTTGGCTTTGATTGCTTTTAAGAGTTTTTTGCTTTGCACAGCGATATATTTGATATATCCCGCACCTCATTCGACGAGGAAAGGACCGAGATCCCTTCACCGGGAGTGACTCCTTTAGCAAAACTGGAAAAGCCTCAAAATCGCTCCATTTTAAAACTTCATTTGATTCTACAATGATATCAAGTTCATTACGCTCATGGTTTTATGAAAACCTGCGTAGCCCTCCGTCATTTCAGATAAATCCTACTTAGTATTCGTGCTACGTTTGTTGACCTCCGTCAAGGCGTAGTGTGCGGTAGCTAACTAGTATTTGTCTGCTTATGCATATGATGCAGATTGGATTAGGGTAGTCGTACGACCTTGTTGACCTCCGTCAAGGGTCGTGCGGGTGGGTTTGATTCAATCAAGAAATGACGGGTTGAACTTGACTTGCACCCTGTGGTTTGTTGACCTCCGTCAAGGTCATAGGATGCTTGGGGCAAAATATTATCGAGAATTTCAAGTGTTGAAATTTGCAATGAGATTGCATACCTTCTATGAGATATTTGGATCCCGATACCCACTGCGAGTAAGAGTTACTCCTGGGAGAGTTTTACACAGTGCAATTAGCCGATCAAGTAGGTGTCTAGAAAGGTGTTAACGAGGTTACGCCTTTGGGAAAACGAGGTTTACATTAATTAGGTTCGTGCGAAAGCACGGGGGACCTCTCTCAAAGTACCGACACTGGCCTGGCTGAAAGATTGGCGAACTTGTAGTGTGTAATTAATCCCGGCTAGTCTTTCCTTTTAAGGTTTGAAGGAAGATTTGATAAAAAGCAGTGGGAGCCATCCTGATTAGATAAGATAAAAACCAATCTGATCTTGCACGAGCATACGCTAAAGTGTTTTCTTCTCTCTCTCTCCAGGTAGCGACCATTTCATGCCCTAATAAAGATAATAATATGGATGTATTGACCGAACCCGCATGTTATACTGTGCTGGGGAACGTTGGTTCCGTTCTTTCTTATAAGAGTTATATGAATGAACAGGATATAGGGGAATGCCAGGATTCCCATGCCACCCGAATGAAGAAAGTACATGATGATGCATTTTCTTCGGGTGTGTTCGTTACTGAGAACTGTTTCTCCATTTGCTCTACGTCCTGGGTATTGGATACCGGGTCGGGATCCCATATATGTAATCAGTTACATGGGCTAAGGAAAGGTAGAGAACTTGGAGAAGGTGATAAAGACATTAGAGTTGGAAATGGTGCAATTGTTGCAGCTAAGACTGTCGGGGAATATCACCTTGTATTACCAACGGGTAATACATTGGTTCTGAACGAATGCTATTACATGCCGAACCTGATATGCAACATTATATCGGTTTCTTTGCTAAGTAAAGAAGGATATAATTTTGTATTACAAGACAATGTTATGAACATTTTCCATAACCAAAAGTTGGTTAGATCAGGCACGTTGTGCAATGGCATTTATGTTCTAAATCAATCAACAGTTCTGAGCATAACAAACACACACAAGAGGAAGAGTTCTGAACTCAACGAATCCTTCTTGTGGCATTGTAGACTGGGTCACATCAATGCGACACGACTAGCTAAGTTGCATAAGGATGGATATTTAAATCCGTTTGAATTTTCATCCTATGACACTTGCCAGTCATGTCCCAAAGGCAAGATGACCAAGACTCCGTTTACGGGACACGGAGAAAGAGTTACCGAACTCTTAGGACTAATACATAGTGATGTATGCGGTCCCATGTCTACACATGCCAGGGATGGTTCTTCATACTTCATTACATTCACTGACGATCTCTCTAGGTTCGGGTATGTGTTCCTGATGAAACACAAATCAGAAGCTTTTGAGAAATTTAGGGAATATAAACAAGAAGTTGAGAACCAAACCGGAAAAAGTATTAAAATCCTACGATCTGATCGAGGAGGAGAATACTTGAGCATTGAATTCCTGGACTTCCTAAAAGAGAATGGGATTCTCTCTCAGCTAACTCCTCCATATACACCACAGCACAACGGTGTATCGGAGCGGAGAAACCGCACCCTATTAGATATGGTGCGCTCTATGATGAGTGTAGCTGAGTTGCCTATTTCCTTCTGGGGATATGCACTGGAAACGGCAGCATACCTACTGAACAGGGTTCCCACCAAATCTGTGCCTACCACACCATATGAGATATGGGAAGGGAAGAGACCATATCTTAATTTTATAAAGATATGGGGTTGCCCGGCCTATGTCAAAAGACAAAAACCGGACAAACTCGAAGCAAGATCTGTTTTGTGTAAGTTTGTTGGATATCCCAAACATTCGCGAGGGTATATATTCTACCACAGTGAGGAACAAAGAGTATTTGTTGCTCAACATGCCACCTTTTTAGAAAAGGAATTTCTTGCAAAAGAAATTAGTGGCTCTGAGGTAGAACTGGAAGAGGTTCCAGCTGAACAAAACACAACAGAAGATTTAGTGGAACCAGAGCATTCAGTAGCTTCCGACGAACCTCAGCCTCTCCGCCGATCTGGTAGGGTTTCTCGTCCACCTGAGAGATACTACGGTTTTCTCATTGATGGTGGAAGCGAGGATTGCATCATGGAGGATGATGACCCAACTAGCTTCGAGCAGGCCATCACGAGTGGGGACTCAGTGAAATGGCTGGATGCTATGCGGTCCGAGATGGATTCCATGTACACCAACAAAGTATGGACTTTGGAAGTTGCTCCTGAAGGGGTAAAACCCATTGGGAGCAAGTGGATCTTCAAGAAGAAACTTGGTGTAGATGGGAAAGTGGAGACTTTCAAAGCTAGACTTGTAGCAAAGGGTTTTCGTCAAAGACCAGGTGTGGACTATGACGAGACCTTTTCTCCAGTGGCTATGCTTAAATCCATCCGAATCATGCTTGCCATTGCTGCCTTTCATGACTACGAAATCTGGCAAATGGATGTTAAGACCGCCTTTCTAAATGGTGATTTAGAAGAGTGCGTGTACATGACTCAGCCAGAGGGCTTCGTAGACAGTGGGAGCAGCGGGAAGGTGTGCAAGCTGCTTAAATCCATTTATGGATTAAAGCAAGCATTGCGGAGTTGGAACATCTGCTTTGACGTCGTTATCAAAGAGTTTGATTTCGTCAAAAATCCAGATGAACCTTGTATTTACAAGAAGGTGGCAGAGAGTAAGGTTGTCTTCCTCGTATTGTACGTGGACGACATACTCTTGATAGGAAATGATATTCCTATGCTGCAATCGGTCAAGCTCTTCTTATCACAAAGATTCTCAATGAAAGATCTTGGTGATGCCTCCTGCATATTGGGAATCAGGATCTATAGAGATAGATCCAAACGGATTTTGGGATTGTCCCAATCCAGGTACATTGACACCATACTAAAAAGGTTTAGTATGGAAGAGTCCAAGCGTGGGAACTTGCCCACGATCTCTGGAGTCACTCTCTCCAAAGAGATGTCTCCCAAGACTGATTTGGAGAGAGCTCGCATGCAAGGGATACCCTATGCTTCGGCAGTAGGCTCTATCATGTATGCGATGCTATGTACCAGACCCGATGTAGCATACTCACTAAGTGTAGTGAGCAGGTATCAAGCTGATCCTGGAGAGAGTCACTGGACAGCTGTGAAGAGCATTCTCAAGTACTTGCGAAGGACTAGAGATATGTTCTTGGTGTATGGTAACGGAGAACTCCAAGTGGAGTCCTTTACCGATTCCAGCTTCCAGAGTGATAAGGACGACTCTAAGTCGCAGTCGGGCTTTGTCTTTACCCTTTACGGAGGGGCGGTTAGCTGGAAGAGTTCCAAGCAGGAAACCGTGGCAGACTCGACAATGGAGGCTGAATACATCGCTGCCAACGATGCTGCTAAAGAAGCTGTTTGGATCAAGAAGTTCATTACTGAACTTGGTGTGGTTCCATCCATTGAGCGTCCAATACCTTTGTATTGCGATAACAATGGAGCGGTGGCTTTGGCCAAGGAACCCAGGTCCCATCAGCGATCCAGGCATATTCTGAGGCGGTATCACCTGATCCGGGAGATAGTTGATCGCCGGGAGATCGAGGTCAGGAGAGTTGACACGAAGAACAACACGGCGGATCCACTCACGAAGGCCATTCCCCAGATACAGTTTGAGAGACTCTTCGGGATGCTCGGTATGAGATACTACAGCAGCTGGCCCTAGTGCAAGTGGGAGATTGTTAGTTGTATGTATGCCCTAGAGGCCAGTATTGTACAGATTATGTATATTATATTGGATGCTTGGACATATATAGAGATGACTTTCTTGCTCGACATGATAGTATGCTATCTGGTTGCCATTTATCTTAACATGTACACTAGTCTCTTTATACTGTCTTATAGTTACATGTTGGTAAAGCCCTTAGGATTTGTACTTGACTACCTGGACTATGATGCAGATCATACTAGTGGGGACATGGTAGTCCATAGGTACATCCTTCAAGGTCCCTAGTCGTGGGTGTATCGAGACGGGGCATCGATATACCAGAGTAGACTAGCGTATACGTTTCTCGACCCATGTGATGGGCGATGGATGATCCCATATCCATTGGTGTTTGACATCAGAGATGGTATACGGGTGCTCAGTGGAAACTGGGTACACTGGATGGACTCGCCGAGAACTCCCAGATGGTATTATACCTCACGTCAGATGGCAATTCTCAGGTGACACTTGTACAGATTAGTCTGTAGACCCGAGATCGTCATAGAGTCTTGTGTGATTCCCACTGTGCTTTGATCTCCACCTTACCACGTCCATGAGTGCGTGCAAAACGGTGGTCTTTGGGTACAGTCCCGAATCACATGGAGGCAATGAGCGATAGGAGGGGTTTCGTCTCTCCCGGTATTGGGAGTTGATGTTGCGCAGTGCTCGATTGGCCGTAACAGGGAAGTCCCTGGCCAGGGCTGATCAGAGATTTGCTGGTAAGTGTTACCAGTAGTTTCTCGACCCGTTACGAGCCTCATATCAGCACGACTTATCGGGTTATTAGGGTCTGACGTATACCACCCCTAGACTTGATATGCGACGTATCAGACGAAGAGACTTGACTGTATGGTAAGTGTTACTGGTCGGATTCGCAGGAGTGTGAGCGGGCTAGCTCGTCGATCTTCTGATCGCTCAATACCCGGATGGCCGTTACGTTTAGCAGACCGCTTGCGGCTTGTGGGTGCTTGATATGATCATCACCTGCTACCGGCGTATTGACGAGTCTTTAGAGTCCTACACAGAGGTTTCCTGGCTCAAGCGAAACGAAATAGGGGCACATATGAGATATGTGCAGGACCGAGAATGATGCGTGTATGTGATACCGCATTTCATTCTCGCGATAAATGTTTCGATTGGTTATATTCGATATGACCTAGTTATCGAATCATTGATTCGATAAATCGATACATTGAATTCTAGTCGGTCATGTGCGACATGACCGGATCATTGAATCAAATGTTGATTTAATGATTTAATGCATAATTATATATTTGATATATTGCATTGCATTAACTAGTATTGGTTCACTTTAAACGGATTTTTCTCACTTGGATTGCACATTGTATATGTGATATACTTTTGTGCACTTTTTGTATCATGTTTGATGATACTTGATCATATGGTTAAGTAAATAGAATTAAACCATGGTTATTTTGTAATTAGGGTTTTCCATATTTATTTATCCATTTATTTGTTTATTTATGTGGATAAATTCAAAATGAGAATGGTGGCTATATTTGTTTCTTGTATGAAGCTTCTTGAACCCTTGACTTTAGCAACCATTCTTATCCTCTTGTTTAACCCTAACCCACTCTACTAACCATGGTTTATTCTCTACACCTAACTTGAGTTAGAGTTATGATAAGTATAGTTTTTCTTTTTATTTTATATAACACTTATCATAATTCTAGTTCTTCTTCTTCTTCATCTTCAAAAGAAAAGCTCAAGGTCCATCAATGGCAACTTGAGTTAAAGTGAGATAAATCCAATTCTAAAGTGAACCCACCTCCTATTTCTTCACCCTCTACCTCTTGCCAAGTTGTTTTGGGTGTTTACTTCACAAGTTTCACAAGTTTGTGAAGTCGGAGCTTGAGTTTGTGCAACCTCGACGTAGATCGTCTTTGACACAAAGCCGACGACCTATTCCGCTTATTTTCCCGATGAAGCCGATGATCGAGTCGAGGATTCATGATGGACAGCGAGGACATCACCACGTGGAGCTAAGGAGGCGGAAATCCGGATCTACAAAGGTTGTATATCCGTATCTTAGTAGTTAACTGTTAACTAGTTATCTATTTCGCCTAAACATCTAGTTAAAGATCCGTAGTCTAGGGTTTCTCGGCACAAAAAATTTTAAATTGGCATGTTCGATGCCTTGTGAGACCACTATAGGGTGCCTAGGAACCTTTCATATACTAGTATATGTTGTATATGTTTTACACCCGTGCTAGTCCAGTCCCCGCTCTGTCGTTAGTTAAGTAACCTAACGGGCAATGACGGGACCCAATGACGAATGCGGATGGCATATACGTACATTTTATTTTCGTTCTTTTCTGGTGTGATTAATTGATGGGATTGCGTTGATTCTGATCAATGCAAAGGAAAACAAACCTATTTGACGTTGTTGGAACAGTTTTGAAAAGTGTTATTACAAGGACGTTTTCTTTTGTTTTGCACAGTGGTATTCAGTTGGAATATCCTGCACCTCATTCGACGAGGCAAGGGCCGAGATCCCTTCACCGGGAGTGACCCCTTGGGCAGAAATTTGCATCAGGGTAATAACTTCACTATAGTTGATTACTTGTTGCTTTGCATCGTGGTATTCAGTTGGAATATCCTGCACCTCATTCAACGGGGAAAGAGCCGAGATCCCTTCACCTGGAGTGACCTCTTTAGCAAAGGTTTTCTCCACTATATTTTATAAAAAGCTATCAGGTTTCTTTAACGAGATCAAGTTCATTACGTTAAAGGTTTTTCGCCAAAAACCAGCCGTAGCCCACCATCGTTTCAGACGGGTAGCACGTAGTATTCATGCTATGTTTGTTGGCCTTCGTCAAGGCATAGTGGATGGTAGCTGCTTGTTACCTTTCTGTTGCATAGATAGATGAGTTGGTTTGGGACAGTCGTATTACCTTGTTGGCCTTCGTCAAAGGTGTGTACGGGTGGGTTCAAATTGACAAGATAATGACGGGTAGAAGTTGACATGTGACTTATGATTTGTTGGCCTTCGTCAAGCTCATAAGAGCATGGGGTAAAAATCATATCGGGAGTTTCTAAAGAAACTGAAACTTGCCAGGCATGCGCATACCTTCTGGAGTGTGATAACGTGAGTGGATTCCTTCACGTTATCATGCGATGAGAGTTGGATCCCGATTCCCACTGATGAGTTGGTTTACTCTTCGGGTGATCCCGATTGATTCTTTTTTCAGGTTTGGAGGAGAATTTGACAGTACAGTGGGAGGTTTCCTCATTAGATAAAGTGATAACCATTCTGATCTTGGTTAGAGTGCACGCAGAGTGTTTCTTTTCTTTCTCTCTTTGACAGCGACCTTTGACCGACCCTAAACTATGACTCGGTGACCAAGTTGACCGAATCTTCTTAAAATACTGGCTTTTGGATTGTCTAAGTTGCATAAGTTATTGCCGCTCCTTCTTTTACCCTTTGCATTTCTCAGAACACCTCGTATTACTACGAACATCCACTTCCATTGGATAAATCTATCGTATAGTTATATACGAACTCGAAAGGACTTCTTCGAGGATGGATCCAGGTTCAGGAGAAATTGAATTGGTTTATTCGGTTGTCTTTTATCACCACCTTCTCTCAGGTTGAGAGGGCTCCTTGGTTTAGGAGAGTACACCTATTACGCTTATTGGATAGTCTTCTTCCAAACCATAGGCAGGTGCCGAAAGGTAGAGAATGAAGAAAACCAATTAGCCTAAGTAGGGTGTACAGAAGGTAATAAGTAAAGACAAAATAAAAGGATTAGAAAGAGGGCAAAGTAAATTGCGACTGCTATCATTCACGACCAAACCGCGTACTTCATCGCCACTCCTACTCCACCATTGCTTTTTTTCCCCAGTTCGGGAGAAATAGAATAAGGTATTATTCAGTTGTCTTTTATCATCACCTTCTCTCAGGTTACGAGTACTCCTAGGATTAGGAGTATACACCTATTACGCTTATTGGATAGTCTTCTTCCAAACCATAGGCTGGTGCCGAACGGTAGGGAAGGAAGAAAACCATTTAGCCTAATGATGGTGTACAGAAGGTAACGACTAAAGACAGATAAAGGGATTTGGAGAGATGGCAAAGAAATATACGGTTATAGTCATGAATTGGATTTTAGAAGAGGAATTACTAGGAATACCAGGATACCCCTACGAAACATTTTCATGTTTCAGTTTCACTGTGCATTGTTAAAGGAAAACTGATTTCCCGATTAGATACTTACTCCAGGGTATGTATTTACCAGGTATGTTTCTCACATCTGTATGGTTTTACAGATGTTGAGTGGGAGTAGGTTATTGGGAATAAGGTGATCAACCTCATTATATCGAAATTCGTTGTAATTGTTGATATTTAAGGAAATCGCCTGGGTTTTTGCCGGACGGCATGTATTTAGTTTTGACTATCCGTTGTTGTGCACCAATTTCAAAATGATATATCTGTACGTTTATTTTTATAAAGTGAGATATAACTTTTTGAAATTCTGTCCATGACATTTACCTATATCAGTTGTCGATTCGGTAAGGAGCATTGAACAACGGAGTAGTTCTTAACCATAAGTACAGTTTTCAACCTACGATGCACAGGTTCTGAGTTATTCAACTCAGGGGACTCATACAGAGTATTGTATGTTGTCCAGTGTCCATTAGGACAAAGGGGTTGGTCCTCATACTATGTTATGTTTACTTATGACTTCTCTAGTTTTTAGACAAGTGTTTCGTCGAAATACAAGG
Organism: Agapanthus africanus; assembly: GCA_030015575.1. NCBI lineage: Eukaryota > Viridiplantae > Streptophyta > Magnoliopsida > Asparagales > Amaryllidaceae > Agapanthus > Agapanthus africanus. The sequence goes on from JASDDO010000026.1 coordinate 408,880,602, forward strand.
TCTAAGTTTTGAGAAGTTGTGGGTATAGGAATAAAGTAGAGAACCAGATGTCGCAAGCATCGGGATTCTTCGAAGAGATCGAAGATGTAGATACTTGTGATTGGTATTCAGTTGATAGTAATGGTTTTCAGAAAATTGTTTCTCTTTCAGATTACTCATAATTGGATGAATTCCTAAGTTGAGTAATGCTGATTAGCCTCTCTCCATTAAGTTGATATGCACTGGAGACATCTGCAAGATTTCAATCTGGTTCCAATTAAATAAGTGCCATAGTTTCTATATTGGATATAGAATGGTTCATATCTTAACGATGTTAAGGTACGGGGAGTTGTCCGGCTTATGCTTAAAACCAGACTCTGGATAACTCATGGCACGTTTCTGTAATGGCAGTTTGTGGGTTGACCCAGGCTATGACGAGGGTTGACTTTCTACCATCTGAAAGATCAATGGTGATATTATTCTTGACTCACCACAGTTTTAGTAAAATGGATTTTTTCAGAAAACAGCAGTGGGAGTATGGTAGAACTGGAAGTGATTCCAGAACCGCAAATGATTACTGAAAATTTAATAGGACCTAAAAATTCAGTCAGGTTTGACATTCCATTAGCCACTCCGCAGATATGGTGGGTAACCTCAGGCACCCGAGATGTACTCCGGTAGCCTCAAGGACGGTGACAGGGAGGTTCTCGTTTACCCAGACTTGACACTACTGTTGTTCTAGGCTATGAGACCCGGCAGGAGGTTAAGTATAGCGTCGTTCTAAACTAGATTTAGAAGTGCTCATATATATTATTCTGCCGGAGGGTTGTTGTGGTCAGTAGGAGCAGCGGAAGCATAGTGAACAAGTAGTTTATGTCTATTTATTGACTCGAGCAGATATAGCGGAGATAGATCATCTATTTTTGATGTGACAGTCATGGGTTTGACTTCATCAGAATAAGGGATGGATCTGTTAAGAAGATAGTAGGGTGTGATGTCCTGGTATTTGGATGACATACACAGAGTAGGAAGTAAAATTCCTATACTACGATCGGTTGTACTTTGGTTGTCACGCAGTTGTTTCTCCACACAGGATATGGATATAATATCAGACATTCTGGTTACTAGATCTATGGTTTTAGATCTAGATTTGGGTAGTTTCCCAATCTGGGTACTTTGACAGTAATCTAAAGTTATTTAGAATAAATGACTCCTGGCATGGTGGTGTACCTGCAGGTGATGGAGTCACCCTCTCTAAAGGTGTCTTACAGACTAAAAGGGAGAGGGAAGTGCATGATTGGCAGATCACTTGCTTAGGCAATTGAGTCAATCATGAAATGTCAAGTACCATACCAGATGTTGTTTTTGTACTAGATGCAATAAGTTGAGATATTAATCCAATCCTGGAGAAACATTCGGAGGCAGTTTTATAACATAAGTAAATGTTCTACGGATTTGATAACGGCAGCCTATTTCGGAAGATGGTTATCATTCCAGGCTTCCAAAGGTGACATGGATGACAGAGTTATTGTCAGAGTTATAGTTTTCCCTCTGACGAAGGGGGCAGTATTATGGACAGGTGGTCCAAGAGGATACTGTGGGAGGCATGGTGCAGGGGTTCTGTTGACGATACAGTCTAAGAAGTTTGGATTTGGAGTTCATTTATGAACTAGGTCCCATCAGATATCCAGACATATTTTAAGATAGGTATTACTCAATTCGGGAGATGGTTTTCTCCGCGAACTTGAGATTAAGAGAGACATAGAAAGAAACATTAGGGCGGATCCACTCACTGAGGCTATTTCTCGAACACAAGAGTTTTACAAACGAGCTTTGTGAAACTGATTAGTAGAGGAGTTGGGTGTTCGGTATCACACGGGCTGTGAGTATGCGACATCGCAATAATTAGACTTAAGTGCAAGTGGGAGATTGTTGGATATAGTGCCCTCAAAGTCAATTATTGGATCGCAGGTACGTGACTGCAATGATTGAGAGAGGACCTATACCGGTAGGACAATCTTACTCAAGATGATAGTATGCTATCTGGTTTGCCTTTATCATCGTGTACAGCTTTAGCTGACATGATCACTATTACATGTTGATAGAGCCCTTAGGATCCTGCTTAACTACCAACAGTATGATGACGATCATATTGGGTAGTCTATAAGCACATCCTTAAAAGTGGTCCCTAGTCATAGGAGTTTCGAGACAGGGCATCGATACTCCGGATTAGACTAGTGTATACAGTCGAGACCCCGACGAGGGGCGGTGGCCGGTCTCACAAGCCATTGGTGTCAGTTGGATCACCTAAGATGTATACAGGTGCTCATTGGGTTATGAGTACACCGGACAGGACTCGCCGGGAACCTGCTAGTTGGTATTATACCTAGCGTCAGATAGCAGTTCCCTGGTGACTGTTGGATATAGTGCCCTCAGAGTCAATTATTGGATCACAGGCACGTGATTGCAATGATTGAGGGAGGACATATACCGGTAGGACAGTCTTACTCAAGATGATAGTATGCTATCTGGTTTATCTTTATCATCGTGTACTGCTTTAGGTGACCTTACAGGTCACTATTGCGCGTTGATAGAGCCCTTAGGATTCTTGCTTGACGGCCAGCAGTATGATGGCGATCATATACGTGGGAGCTGGGGTCCATAAGCACATTCTTAAAAAGGTCCCTAGTCGTCGGAGTTTTCGAGATAGGGCATCGATACTCCAGAGTAGACTGGTGTATACAGTAGAGACCCTGACGAGGGGAGGAGGCTGGTCTCACAAGCCACTGGTGTCAGCTGGTTCACCTAAGATGTATACAGGTGCTCATTGGGTTATGAGTACACCGGACAGGACTCGCTGGGAACATGCTAGTTGGTATTATACCTGACATCAGATAGCAGTTCCCTAGTGACATGTGTACAGGTTAGTTCATCGACCTAAGATCGTCATTTGTCTCGTGTGAGTTCCCACTGTACTTTGATTACTACCCTACCACGGCTCAATGGAGTCGTGCAAACTGGTTTTAGTTGGGTACAGTCCCGAGCCATATGGAGGCAGTGAGCGGATCGGCAGGGGTTCGTCTCTCCCGGTATTTGGGGTGAGATCGCGCTGTGTCTAGAAGAGCCATTACACGAAGTCCTTGGCCAAGGCAGGAGATTTACTGGTAGGTATTCCATTAGTATCTCAGGGTGTTCTGGGCTACACTCCGACACGACTTGTACCGCTTTTGGGGGTCTGACTTTTACTAACCCCCTAGGCCCGACATGCGATGCTCATAGACGAACGGACCGGACTGTACGAATATTGTCACTGACAAGCTCAGTAGGGTGTCAGGATGAGTTCGCTCATTGACCTCCCTTGTGGTCATTACCGGGTAGCCCGTTACGTACGGCTAATACCTCTGACGTGCTAGTGGTTAAATCCACAGCCAAAGTATTGACGAGTCTTTAGAGTCCACCACAGACAGTTTCTCAAGTTTCGGGCGAAACAATGTAGAGGCCGTATGGATTTATGGCAGGGTTCGAACGTACGCGTGCACTTGTGCACGTGTTATGGTTCGGACGGATAATACTAGCGGGTTTTGGTTTAAGCCGGATCCTAGTATTTTACAGTGTAGATTTTGTCTCATTGTATTTGTATTCGGTCGGAATACAAATGCGGGTATGTATATACAGTCGCAGGGTTTTCCTGTAATTTATTACCGGATCACTTTTTTGAAGTTGCCAGTTTGCATTTCGTTTCGGCCATTTTCCTTTCTATCTTTCTTTGGCTGAAAATTGGTGTGGAGGGGGTTATTTGCAAATGTGCAAATTAGTAAAAAGGAGGGTGTTTTTTGTGGTGGAGGGTTCATGATGGTTCTAGCATCCTTTGACATCTTTTTGTTCATCATTACTTTCTTTATGGAGATGGAATTGAAAAGGCCTTTGGAAAAGACTTTCTTCATGATGATCACTCATCATTCTCTTTCTTGTATTATTCACACACTCCCTCCTCTTCTTTGAGAGGGGCCGGCCACTTCTAGTGTGGGAAACGGGTGGAAAAGAAAAGGATTCATTCTCATTTTCTTGCCACAAAAATTCCTTAGCTCATCTCAAAAGTTCATTCCTCCACCTTCACTCCAAAATGGCAACTTCAAACAACCCCTCGAGACATAGCATTCTACACTCAGTCTACAGCAATCTTGGACACGTCGGCTAGCCAACTTCGTGTCCGAGTTGCCTCGGTTCAGAGGTAGGAGCCCGTAAAAAGACTCGGTGATGTGGTGCTTTTTCCGACGAGGAGATCGAGACCGGAGATTCCGCGGGGAGATCGGGATGGTGGCCGAAGACCGAAGGACACGGATCGCTCGATATAGCTCTCTACCCTTTCTCCAATTAGCTAGTAGTAGGTTAATGGTCCCATCCGGGTTTTATAGTCCGCGGTAGCGCCGGCTTCTAGTTTGAAAAAGTTTTTGTTTTCCGCATTTTGGGCTCGGACAGACGGCCGGGGCGCTACCGTTGACTTACATGGTATCAGAGCCACGCCGTTAACCTTTACTAGCTTGCTTTAACGTGTTTACAAGTTCGATCGAACGAATTTTCTAAAAACCGCATTTCCATGTCACAGTTTCTGTCGAATATTTGCTGTGGTCAAAAAATCATTTAGTGTATTGCAGAAATTCGTGCAGGGTTTTTTAAGAGTTCTGGGAAAATTTGGTAGCTTGTTTCCACTGTTCCGCCGCGGAACCGCGGCCAAACCCATGCATTGGCCGTGGTTCCGCCGCCATTATATCTATTAACTGTACCAAATTTTCTACAAGTGTCTCTGTGTTGGAATTGGGGTTTTTAGTATATTCTGTTTGGACCCAGATTTATTTTAAGTGCTACAGTTGTGCTTGGGGCCCATTTCGGGAATTTTGTCGATCGATAATTTTAAACATGTTAGTTCACAGTATTTACATTATATCTACGACCATGAATGTTATTTGATCTGTAAATCCTGTCTAATTGCTATAGCCCTTTTAGACGGATTTGCGAACGTGACATTCACGTTGATGTTCTGTGTTGTGCTGTGATGTTGCGGATTTGTCGTGGTGGATAGCCTGGATGCAATGGTAGTACAGTTTGGTTGTATTTGTACATTTGATATTGCGGGGCGAGCGTCCGACATGTGGACTGCCGTTACTGCCTGTTTGTATATTATTCTTTTGGGGCACGACCGGGCTGAGGTCAATGTACCCGTTGTATATTTTACTTTCTGTACTAGGATTACCCCGCAGAGGGGTGCACGGATAGCCGGGTTCTAGAGGGCAACGGGCCCGCATCTCATGGCGTTGAGACGGAGGGGGCTTTACTCTAGAATTGGCGTGCTATTCGCCACACTCGTAGGGGGTACAGGTTGACCCAAGAAGGGGTGCCCAAGTTACCGGATTCCGTGAAGTGCTGGGTGGTCCATTCACGTTGCTGAAGGGGGATGCCTCGCTTCAGGTTTTGGCGGGTAACTTGCCGCGCCCGTAGGGGTCTAGGATTTCATTGCACGGGCTATCCACATGACCAGGGGAACGTCGGGTTTCAGTAGCGGCTCTATGAAATCCGGGGATCCCAGATATCTGTATTGTTCTGTGATTCTTATTACATTTCTGTGATGTTGCATTTTATCACGCTTTGAGCGAATATTATATATTGATATATATACTAGTAGATGTTGTATATGTTTTGCATCCGCGCTAGTCCAGTCCCCGCTCTGTCGTTAGTTAAGTAACCTAACGGGTGATGACGGGACCCAGTGGTGAATGCGGATGGCATATACATACATCATTATTTTCATTCTTTATTGGTGTGATCAAATAATGGGACTGCATTGATTCGGATCAATGCAAGCTAAACAAACCAATTTGATGTTGTTGGAACATTTTTCAAAAAGCTGTTATTGCAAGGACGCTCTCTTTTGTTTTGCACAGTGGTATTCGGTTATGAATATTCAGCACCTCAGTCAACGAAGCAAGGGCCGAGATCCCTTCACCGGGAGTGACCCCTTGGACAGAAGTTTGCGTCAGGGTAATAACTTCACTATAGTCGATTACCTTTTGGTTTGCATCGTGGTATTCAGTTGGAATATCCTGCACCTCATTCTACGAGGAAAGAGCCGAGATCCCTTCACCGGGAGTGATCTCTTTAGCAAAGGTTTTTGCCACTATATTTTTATAAAAAGCTATCCGGTTCCTTCAACGATATCAAGTTCATTACGTTAAAGGTTTTTCTCCAAAAACCATTCGTAGCCCTCCGTCATTTCAAACGAGTAGCACGTAGTATTCATGCTATGTTTGTTGTCCTTCGTCAAGGCATAGTGAATGGTAGCTGCTTGTTACCTTTCTGCTGCATAGATAGATGCGTTGGTTTAGGACAGTCGTATAGCCTTGTTGACCTTCGTCAAGGGCTTGTACGGGTGGGTTCAAATTAACCTGGACAATGACGGGTAGAACTTGACATGTGACTTATGATTTGTTGACCTTCGTCAAGGTCATAAGAGCATGGGGTAAAAATCACACCGAGAGTTTCTAAAGAAACTGAAACTTGCCAGATATGCGCATACCTTCTGGAGAGTGATAACGTGAGTGGATTCCGTCACGTTATCATGCGATGATAGTTGGATCCCGATTCCCACTGATGAGTTGGTTTACTCCTCGGGTGATCCCGACTTATTCTTCTTTCAGGTTTGGAGGAGAATTTGATGGTACAGTGGGAGGTTTCCTGATTAGATAAAGTGATAACCATTCTGATATAGGTTAGAGTGCACGCTGAGTGTTTCTTTTCTCTCTCTTTTTGGCAGCGACCATGGCCCGACCCTTGACTATGACTCAGTGACCAAGATTAACCGAACCTTCTTAAACATTGGCTTTTGGATTGTCAGAGTTGCATACCTCATTGCCACTCCTGCTTTTACCCTTTTTCTCCAGAACACCCCGTCTTACTACGAACGTCCACTTCCATTGGATAAAACCATCGTATGGTTATATACGAACTCGAAGGAACTTGTTCCAGATTCGAAGATGGTTTCCGGTTCTGGAGAAAACGAATAGGACTATTCAGTTGTCTTTTCCTTTTACCTTCTCTCAGGTTGCGAGTGCTCCTTGGATTAGGGGATAGTACACCCGTTACGCTTATTGGATAGTCTTATTCCAAACCTTAGGCTGGTTCCGAACGGTAGGGAATGAAGAAAGCCGATTAGCCTAAGTGTGGTGTACAGAAGGTATTAAGTAAAGACAAATAAAGGGATTAGAAGAAGGGCAAAGTAAATTGCAACTGCTATTCACGACCAAACCAAGAATTTCATTACCACTCCCACTTCACCTTTATATTTCCCCAGGACACTCCGTATCACTACGAAGATCCACAGTTATGTGGATACTCCATCGTATGGTTATATACGAACTCGAAAGGACTTGTTCCAGTTCGGGGATGGATTCTGGTTCAGGAGAAATAGGAATAAGGTTTTATTCAGTTGTCTTTTATTATCACCTTCTCTCGCATTGCGAGTGCTCCTAGGATTAGGACAGTACACCTATTATGCTTATTGGATGGTCTTCTTCCAAACCATAGGCTGGTGCCGAACGGTAAGGAAGGAAGAAAACCATTTAGCCTAAAGGGGTGTACAGAAGTTAACGACTAAAGACATAGAAAGGGATTTGGAGAGATGGCGAAGAAATATACGGTTATAGTTGTGAATCTGATAATGGAAGAGGCATTACTTAGAATACCCGGATACCCCTTCGAAACATTTACATGTTTCAGTTTCGCTGTGTATTGTTAAAGGAAAACTGATTTGCCAATTAGTTCTTGCTCCAGGGTATGTATTTACTAGGTTTAATTCTTACATCTGTATGGTTTTACAGATGATGAGTGGGAGTAAGTTATTGGGAATTGGGTGATCATCCTCATTATATCGGGATTCGTTGTAATTGGTGATATTTGAGGAAGTCACCTGGGTTGTTTACCGGACGGCAAATATTTGATTTTGAATATCCGTTGTTATGCACCAATTTCAAATTGATATATCTGTACGTCTATTTTTATAGATTGAGATACACCTTTATGAAATTATGTTCATGACATTTACCTATATCAGTGGATGGTTAGGTAAGGGGCATTAAAACAGCGGTATAAATCTTCTTAACCATAAGTACAGTTTTCAACCTACGACACACAGCAAATGAGTTATTAGACTCAGGGGACTTATACAGAGTATAGTATGTTGTCCAGTGTCCAAGAGGACAGAGGGGTTGGTACTCATACTATATTCTGTTTACTTGTAACTTCTTTAGTTCTTAGACATGTGTTTCGTAGAAATGCAAGGTCTGAGTTTTGAGAAGTTATAGGTATAAGAATAAAGTAGAGAACCAGGTGTCGCAAGTATCAGGATTCTTCAAGGTGATCAAAGATATAGATACTTGTGTATGGTATTCAGATGTAACACCTTAGAATGTGTTTTGGGGATAATTATATTTAAATATATAGTTTTTAATAAAAAGTTTACCAAATTGATTACCAATTATTTTATCCTATTTAATGAATATTTTATTAGATTTTTCCTAGCCTTGCACACACTTGTGCATGTTAACTAGGGTTGTAAATTGGGGTTTAACCATGATTAGCAATCATAGTGCTAACCATTTCTTTAATCTAGTTTTAATAATTTATTTAAGTGTTTTGGGTTTTTCCTTGTATGGTTGTTTTAAATAGAAAAAAAAATGAAAAAGGATTTAAAAATTGGTTTGAAATGTTGACCTTGAGAGAGAGAGAGAGAGAGATGAGCATGGGGCAACATGGCATGAGCCATGCTCATTTAATGAAGTGAGAGAGAGTGAGAAGGAGGGGGTTGAATTGTTTCTCTCATTCTCATTCTCACTCTCATTGCCCTCATTCTCTCATTCTCAAACACACACACACACACCCATCAGCAGAGCAGCAGCAGCAGAGAAGCAGCAGCTCCATCAGCAGAGCAGCAGCAGCTTCTGCAGCAGCAACAGCATGGGGCAGCAGCAGCAACAGAAGCAGTAGCAGCTCCAGCAGCATTAGCAGCAGCCCCAGTAGCAACAGCAACTCTTTTCTTCTTCTCCTTGTGCCTAGGGTCGTGAGTGAGGTATAATTTCTGAACTCAATCCCCTAGTTGCTAAGCTTATGTGTTAATTAGCTTCGGTTTGTGTTAAATAGTGAGTTTAGTGCTAAATATGGTGAATTGTGTAGACTTTTGATAAAGTGATGATTGTGTTGGTTAACCCTACCTATTTAAGTGTTATTAGGGTCACATTAACTGAGTTTAACCCCAGGTTTCACTAAAATACCATAGGGTTTCCATTTGTGTGCAAATTGGTGTTTTTAAGCGATATTGGGGATTTCTGTGATCTGCTTTTGACCCGGACCCTTCAGGACAAAATTGAGAAAATTGCAGCATGCTTACTAGGCCTATAATACACCACCAGAACATGAGCCCCTCATTCCCAAAACTGGCCGTAGATTTAATCAATCTGGCCGCAAATTACGGCCAGGAAGGGGAGTGGGGTGCTGGGTTTTTGTGTAAGGTAGTCTGCAGTGTTTTGTAGTGTTTTGGCATGTATAGTTTTGTGAGATTTGACTTGTAGGAAAATTTGGGACAAAATATCATATTTCTAGTTCGTTGTGTTTGCACGATTCGCGCGATACGTGAGTGGGTTCTGTGATCCAGCGTGTCGCGGTAGTTTTAGACGCGTATACACACGTTTCAGCGTATCGTGCACACGCGCGTTTAGTTCGCGACGCGAGTTTCTCGTTTGGTCTCGATATCGCGTTTTGCGGAATATTTGGCTTATATATGGATTTCTTGTCTCATTTTCAGGTTTGCAGGCGAGTACATCGGACGCAGCTACAAAAGGGAAACAGGTGGTAGGAATCACCTAGCGTGGAGAGCTGGTGAGTAGATTTAGCATCTACAGGGGAATCGCCCGCATGGCGTTATGCGTTTGGGCTAGGATTCTAATACTTATCGCATATTCTACGTTATAGTTAGAATTGCGCATTTACCTTATTAGTTAGATGTTATGCTTGGACTAGTAGCCGTAGGACACTGCACAAATTATTGACGATTCATGTTGCACGAGCACTGATTCAATAATTGCCATGTCACACACAAACCACTTATAGATACTATATTGCTTGGTTAGGGACCTTGTGACATTAATTCGTACTACTCATCACATATGGCATTTACCATACCTGTATACCTATAGAGTATCGTACCATTAGTATTAGGTACATATACACTTTACGATACAGCTACAGGTATACCTTGCTCATATTTTACTTATACCCAGGGGGTATACTACATCATTTACTTATAGGTAGACACCTATACTTAGCTGTACCTTATTGATTTCGCATACATCTGGTTTCAGCTACATATTTTCCTTTATATGCTCGCATTTCAGATAGATCGCACATATTTATTCCTGGATTTGCGCATTGTTATTTGGATTTTACATGATGTTTTCTGGATTTGGGAACCGCTGGAATTTATGAAATTATGCATTATTTGAAAAACCCGATTTTCTTGATATGATATTTGCGCATCCACCATGAGATTTATCGGTTCTGATTATATAGTCCATACGAGGAGTAGGTGCCGTATGAGGGTACATGGTGGGGCCCGGTATGGTTCCCCTCGGCAAGATGATCGATGGACTTTGCCGATTGAGCCTGGAGGTAGGCGAGTACCTACCGGTGACAGTACCAATGTCTCGGCGGGGATCATGGGGATACCGTTGGGAGTCATGTACGTATGGATACGTGGGAAGACGAGGATCAGAGCTAGGCACTCGTGCTTTTCGGGATAGCGTATTATACGTACCTATCAGGATGCTAGTCTTGGTGACGACATCTGATAGATCAGTATTTCTGTGTCGATACTTGGCACATTGTTTTCATGATATTTCTTTTAACACCTTTTGTATATATAACAGGGGATTCAGCCGTTGTTATATATACCTTTACACCAATATTAGTGGAGTGGGACGCTAATATATGTGTATTGACCCCATCATATTTATTTCTGCAAATATATATTTAGGATGTTTTACTTGAGATTCAACTTGGGATATAGGTGATTCATTGAGATTGGATATTGGATATATGAATGAGATTGTTGATTTGTACATTCGGGATATAGGAGATCTATTCGATAATGTACATTGAGGAGATGTGAGACTTATATGATATGAGAGCCCGGCTTGGGGGCTGATTTGAGGAATTGTGAATTTGAGTGTCTTGATGGATTATGATCCTACCACGATGTCAGGATTCCGTGGGAATGACATATTTCATTCCATACCTCACATTTACCTGCTTATGCACTGTTTCATGTACTTGTAGTACCTGTTAGTGTACCCTTCATGATTGTTGCATATCTACATTCTCATATCCCTATCGCATGATTATTGCATACTATCGTCATATTACAATTGCATCATATATTGGTTGTACCTGTTAGTGTACTTTCCATTATTTTGCATTCATATGACCTGTTATTACTGTTAATTGCATATCTTAGATTCATGCTGTACGTTCATACCTGTGATTACCTGCATATGTTATCTACTATTCACGAGTTGGCAACTCACCCCGTTGTGCCACAGTTGTTTTGCAAGGTGTTTCCCCAGAATAGTCGAGACAGGTTATTCATCTATCATCTTTTGCTACAGATACCGCATCGGCTCTCAATGTGCTATTTTGCTTAGGTGGGTTTTGGTGGTTATCTGTATTTTTGTATTGTACATTCGTTGTATCTTGTACTCTCCATCTACTATTATGTTGTTGACTTAGAGACTTGGTGAGGACGATATTGTATATTATTGTGGATTTGTTGTCTTTTATACAGCTTTCTTTCTATTGTCTTTTATTTCTTCGCTATGGCGTCGTATATTTGTGATGGTGATTGTTTTCCTCCTTTGGGCGTGTATTTGCTCCCGTTTGGAGATGTTTCATTTATATTTATGTTGTACTCATCTTTGGGCTAGTTTTTACAAAGGGGGTGTTGCCAAAATTTTAAAGAAAGAATGTTGGACTTTTAAAGAATTTGGGTTGTGATTTCAAATGTTTCAAAACTTTTATTATCTTTTCTTGTCTTTTAATGGTTTAGATTTCTGGGTTTTGGCTTTCTTTTACTGCGTTACGTCTTTAGGCGCTGCGCAGTATTAGGGCCGTCACGTGCCAATTTCGGGTCGTGACAAAGTTGGTATCAGAGCACCAGGTTTTACCTTTCGGAGTGTAGGATGACCTTGGTATGATGGAGTAAGTAGCTTAAGCAGAGTAACGTAGTGTGTGTATGTCTGCAGCATACCCACGATGCGGTACTTCGCCTTAAGTGACCTAAGTACAAATTGCTTGAAATTCCTTCCTTGATGGTTCATATCCTTATGGTTCGATTTCCGTGTTCTTATCGAATCTTATCTCTATTTATAGCCTTGCCGCCAATGACTATGGGGGCTCGGAGTGATGCAGCGAGGGACGAGGTCAGAGTTGGCTCGGGTGAGACGAGCACTGAGCAGGATGGCACGCTAGTTGCACAGGTGCAGACGGATCAGCCTTCGACATATAGTATCGATCGGCTTGGGGCAGAGATGCAGGACTTCCGCCAGACTATGAGTTTATTGGTTGATGTCGTTCGAGCGATGCGACAGGAGGTTGTCACCCCTGTTACTCAGTTGTCCTTTGCGATCAGCATGTAGCAGTCCGTCACCTACATAGCACCAGTGGTTGCAGCCCCAGTTGACGAGGCGCATATTCCAGAGACTCTGAGAGTTCCAGGACAGTGGAGGACTTGTACCAGTGTACCAGCCCAGAGGCAGAGGTTTAGTCGTCGAGACAGATTTTGTGGCAGTCGCGGGAGTAGCAGAGGCTTAGGACGAGGACAGTCGTTCAGCTCTCATCCCCAGGAGGGTCAGCAGTCACCACTTGGATGATTTCGATGCGGAAGCCTTCAGCACTTCTTCAGACATTGTTCCTTAGCACCTCGTCAGGGACATATTCAGAGAGGTCGTGGACGTGGAAGGTTCGCTCAAAGGGGTCAGTCTACCAGAGGAGTTCAGCTAGTTGCGGGCAGGGGGCAGACACAGGAGTTTGCTTCTACTCATCAGGACGTGCAGGCGTCCAATTGAGAGTTTTCAGGTATCCTTAATTTATATGTTCTTTTGATGTATTTGTTTTTTTTCCACACTTGTACCGTGGTTGGGACGAGAGTCGCGTTGGGTAGATTAGCTGTTTGTTTATGCTAACTTCTGTCAGCGATTCTTTTTTTGCGCGACACGTGTTTCAGTTGTGTGCCAATCGGATAGGAGATGGAGGTTCGTCCCTCATTTTGGTCCTTCTAGGAATGTTGGATTTGACGTTCTCCTGGGCACGGACTGGCTAGTTACGTGCTAGGCGTTTGTATACAGTCGAGACCCCGACGAGGGGCGGTGGCCGGTCTCACAAGCTACTGGTGTCAGTTGGTTCACCGAGGATGTATACAGGTTCTCATTGGGTTATGAGTACACCGGACAGGACTCGCCGGGAACATGCTAGTTGGTATTATACCTGACGTCAAATAGCAGTTCCCTGTTGACATGTGTACAGGTTAGTTCATCGACCTGAGATCATCATTTGTCTCATGTGAGTTCCCACTGTACTTTGATTACTACCCTACCACGGCTCAAAGGAGTCGTGCAAACAGGTTTTAGTTGGGTACAGTCCTGTGCCACATGGAGGCAGTGAGCGGATCGGCAGGGGTTCGTCTCTCCCGGTATTGGGGGTGAGATCGCGCTGTGTCTAGGAGAGCCATTACACGAAATCCTTGACCAAAGCAGGAGATTTACTGGTAGGTATTCCAGTAGTATCTCAGGGTGTTCTGGGCTACACTCCGACACGACTTGTACCGCTTTTGGGGGTCTGACTTTTACCAACCCCCTAGGCCCGACATGAGATGCTCATAGACGAACGGACCGGACTGTACGGATTTTGTGACTGACAGGATCAGTAGGGTGTCAGGATGAGTTCGCTCATCGACCTCCCTTGAGGGCAATACCTGGTAGGCCATTACGTACGGCTAATACCTCTGACGTCCTAGTGGTTAAATCCACAGCCAAAGTATTGACGAGTCTTTAGAGTCCCCCACAGACAGTTTCTCATGTTTCGGGTGAAACGTTGTAGAGGCCGTATGGATTTATGGCAGGGTTCGAACGTATGCGTGCACTTGTACACGTGTTATGGTTCGGACGGATAATACTAGCGGGCTTTGGTTTAAGCTGGATCCTAGTATTTTACAGTGTAGATTTTGTCTCATTGCATTTGTATTCGGTCGAAAAACAAATGCGGGTATGTATATATAGTCGTGGGGTTTTCCTATAATTTATTACCGGATCACTTTTTTGAAGTTGCCAGTTTGCATTTCGTTAAGACCATTTTCCTTTCTATCTTTCTTTGGCTGAAAATTGGTGTGGAGGGGGTTATTTGCAAATGTGCAAATTAGCAAAAAGGAGGGTGTTTTTTATGGTGGAGGGTTCATGATGGCTTTATCATCCTTTGACTTCATTTTGTTCATCATTACTTGCTGTATGGAGATGGGATTGAAAAGGCCTTTGGAAAAGACTTTCTTCATGATGATCACTCATCATTCTCTTCCTTGCGTTATTCACACACTCCCTCCTCTTCTTTGAGAGGGGCCGGCCATTTCTATTGTGGGAAATGGGTGGAAAAGAAAAGGATTCATTCTCATTTGCTTGCCACAAAAATTCCTTAGCTCATCTCAAAAGTTCATTCCTCAACCTTCACTCCAAAATGGCAACTTCAAACAACCCCTCGAGACATAGCATTCTACACTCAGTCTACAGCAATCTTGGACACATCAGCTAGCCAACTTCGTGTCCGAGTTGACTCGGTTCAGAGGTGGGAGCCCGTAAAAAGACTCGGTGATGTGGTGCCCTTTCCGACGAGGAGATCGAGACCGGAGATTCCGCGGGGAGATCGGGATGGTGGCCGAAGATCGAAGGACACGGATCGCTCGGTATAGCTCTCTACCCTTTCTCCAATTAGCTAGTAGTAGGTTAATGGTCCGATCCAGGTTTTATAGTCCGTGGTAGCGCCGACTTTTAGTTTGAAAAAGCTTTTGTTTTCCGCATTTTGGCCTCGGACAGACGGCCGGGGCGCTACCGTAGACTTACAGTGACATGTGTACAGGTTAGTTCATCGACCTGAGATCGTCATTTGTCTCATGTGAGTTCCCACTATGCTTTGATTACTACCCTACCACGGCTCAAAGGAGTCGTGCAAACAGGTTTTAGTTGGGTACAGTCCCGAGCCACATGGAGGCAAGTGAACGGATCGGCAGGGGATTCGTCTCTCCCGGTATTGGGGGTGAGATCGTGCTGTATCTAGGAGAGCCATTACACAAATCCCTCGGCCGAGGCAGGAGATTTACTGGTAGGTACTCCAGTAGTATCTCAGGGTATTCAGGGCTACCCTCCGACACGACTTATACCGCTTTGGGGGTCTGACGTTACCAGCCCCCCAGGCCCGATATGCGATGCTCATAGACGAACGGACCGGACTATACGTATATTGTCACTGATAGGCTCAGTAGGGTTCCAGGATGAGTTCGCTCATCGGCTTCCCTTTCGGTCAGTACATGGGTAGCCGTTACGCACAGCTAGTGCCACTGACATGCTTGTGGTTAAACTCACTGCCAGGGTACTGACGAGTCTTTAGAGTCCCCCACAGATACTTTCCCAAGTTCGGGCGAAACGTTGTAGAGGCCGTATGGTTTTATGGCAGGGTTCGAAAATGCACATACACTTGTGCACGTGTTATATTTCGGACAGATAATACTGGTGGGCTTTGGTTTAAGCCGGATTCAAGTATTATATTGAGTCGGAATATATCAGTCTCTCGTATTCGTATTCGGTCGGAATACGGATACAGGTATGTATATACATGTGTGGGGTATTCTCGTAATCCGTTACGAGAATATTTTAGAAGATGCATTTCTTTTTGGATTAATCATTTTGGTTTAAATGGTTAATGGAAAGTGTGACTCGTTGTTGTGACTCATCAATTCTAGAATGTTCACTAATGACTCATGTAATGAGTCATCTAGTGAGTCATTAAGTATTAATGAGTTTTGTTTTGGGTATGGATATTTGAGGAGATATTTTCATAAGATATTTTCTTTGGTTTTTGATAAATACAACCTCATATATCTATTCACAAAAGAATGAGAAGAACACACAAGTTATTATGCTTGAGTTCTTTCTCTCTTGATAGTTTTTCTTGAGTTCACAATTTCCAAACCTTAGCATCTTCTTCAACTTCCATCCTAACCCTCTCATGTGATGAGAACCCTAGGGTGTTTGAGACAAAATATTCTACTCATTCTCTACTTCATCTTGGTCATCTCTTTTAGCAGACTTGATGACCGAGTTGCCTCGATATAGAGGCGGGAGCCCGTTTAAAGATCCGTTTACGTGGTGCCACCTTGATGAGGAGACAAGAGATCGGAGTTGCCGCGAGGAGCGTGGGATGATGGCTAAAGACCGAAGGACTCGGATCGATCGGTATAGCCTTTCTACCTCTTTACAGTTTGTTAGTTTAGCGTTAATAGCAAGATCCGGCTTATAGTATGCGATAGCGCTAGTTATAAAAGTTTTTGTTCCGCGTTTGGCGTCAGAATGACGGCCAGGGCGCTACCGTAGACTTACAAAAACGTTCTCTACCAATTACACTATAGTAACACATGCTGTTCTAAAATCTTCTTTCTAATAAGTAACGTTTCATATAACCCGTATTTGTATATATAAATACATATCTATCATAAACTACACTACGAACTGCAGGGGTTCTATACGACATCCACCCGACTTCCCACGTAGATATATATCTACTCACCGTGAGGGTACCTACATATCATAACATATCATGCCGCATTAAAATCCAATTCAAAACCAAAACAACATGTGAATCGTACATAGGTTAAAACCTATGGTCTACTCTTGCAAATCAACCAAATAACACTCGATATAGATGTACAAACGTCAAGTGACCGATACAAAACACATATATCAAAACTTCAAGTCATGAACATCAAGAAATACATGGCAGCAACTCATGAAAATGGTCCAAGATTTTAGTTCAGGTGAATACAAGGTGCACAAACAAAACTGGGGTGCTATATAGGAGGTATATGAGCTACAAAATCAACCTGGACCCCAAACTCAACAAAGTGGCCGGCCACACACCCTCAAAATTCAGCCTGCTCGGTTCTATTGGCTCCGTTTGGGTTCGTATTGGTAGGGTGGCCTCTTAATGTCCAATATAGGTCAATGGTATTGTTTGTTTTTCTCATAAAATTCCCGGGTCATTCCAGATTCCCTGTAGGTCTCAAGTTCTCACAAAACCGACATCGAACATATAAATTCCAAGTCTTGGGTTGGTTTCTGTTTGATCTGGGTTTTCTAACACTGGGGGGGTTTAAGGTCACCACTAAAGCTCATTAGCACAATCACAACTCAAGAATTCCTCAATCCTCTTCTAGGAAATTTCAAGGTTCACAAAACTACACTAAATCGGTTTTAAACTTAAATAGAGGATATAGGAATTCAATTGCTACACTAAATGTGAAAGAATTACCTCATTTGGCAACTCAAGAATTTTCTCGAGTTGCCCCAAATCTTCAAAATCTGATTTTTCTTGGTCTCCCATGCTTGTAGTGAGCTTGTGCATGTTTTTAGTGAAGAAGATGCAAGGTTTTGGTGTAGTTGTGAGGGGATAGAGGTGGAGGGGGAGAGGGGGAAGCCATGGTGAGGAGAGGGAGAAGAAATGAGGAAGATGATGAAGACAAATTACAAGGAGCCATTGTCAAATGAGACCCCTCACCTCTCTCTCTCTCTTGCCCATGCCGATTTGTTTAACATTTTTCCTTTTCTTTTCTTTTCTTTTCTTATCCTTTTCATTTAAAATTAAAACCATGCATGAATGAAGAAATAAACCATGGTAGAAAATGTAACAAGTATTTGTAAATGTGACATGGTGCATGCCATGTGTACAAAACCGGATTAATGCACGATTAGTGATATTTAATCGCGATTAGCATTAAAATGGAATATAATTAATCATAAAGAATTTATGATTTGCTTAATTCATATAAAACATCCTCATTTCACTAATTCCTATAATTTTCCAAATATTTCCCAATTTATCGGTATTTAATTATACCTCCATATTAAAATATTCATAATATTTATTATTTAATTATAAAAATTCCCAAAAATAATATTTTATTTTTCTGAAATATTACACCTAACAAGTGAGAAACTACTCACCCATTATAAAAGAAAAATAAAATAAAACAAATAAAGAAAATGGAAAGAAATGAGGTAGAAAATTACAACTAGCTATTTGGGACCTCACTTAGGCAAGGGTCACACTTAAGCATCATGGTTGGAAGGATAAAAGAAAATAGAAGAAGAACAAACAAACAAACAAACAACTCTTAACAAAGAGAATTACAAGCAACAAATATATGAACTAAATTATAAGACATGCATATGAAAAGAACTTTTCTTTATTCATCATTCACTCAAAAGCTCACTATAATGTTAATGGAGGAAAGATGGAGAAGGAAAAGAAGTTACAAAATAAACTAGTCTAAATCCAAACAAAAGAATAAGCATCCTTACTTGGCTTGAAACTGGGCTATTTATAGACTGATAGATAAAACTCTAGGCCCAAAATCTGAGCCCTTACACAATTACAAAACTACTATAAAAATATCTCCTGACTCCGAGTTGACTCGGCCGCGGAACCACCGCATAAATGCAACATCGGCCGCGGTTCCGCGGCGCTTTGGGTGAGTTTCTGTCTCTTTTTTCTGGGGTATTCCATGTTGCTTTTCTTTTCTGTTTAGTATACTTGGTTTTTCAGATTCTCAACAGTCCAAAAAGATGAAAAAATGTGGACTTTTGCCTTGATTTTCTTGAGCTTCGCGTTATCAACTCAATTCTTGTGCTGCCTCTCTTGTACTTTGTGGATGAATGACCCTTGATTGACATTTGTCACTCGAACTGGTAGGCGGCACATGACGGATGGCGAGCAGAAACCCGTATTTTTATCTGATGTTGGCAGTTGTCCTGAATTTGTCGTGACTGCTCTAAATTTTCATTGTTTTGAGCTGAGAACCTGTAACCTGTAATTATGGAGCAAACACGGATCAAAAGTACCTACCTATATGCAATGCGATCAAGAATGGACGGTATAAAAGTGCAAAATTCTGATATGAACAAATACCCCCAAACATATCTTTTGTTCGTCCCGAGCGAAACCATTTTATTCTCAAAAACTCACTTTCGTAGGTATCACGGTTGTACTTAGCGTATACAACAAGCTGTTAAACCCTTAGATTGTCCTAGAGGAGGAGTTTTGTCTCCTGAGGGTTTTCAGTGGATACTACCCACAAAATCCTATCAAGTTGGTCGTCGACTCTAATCCTACAGTTCAGCAATCTAGTAAGAAACTCTATCATCCTATGTTAGAAATATTCATCCCTTATTCTTCACACCTCTTATTCATTTAACCGAAGATCCTATACGTTTTGTTAGTTTATAAAGCTCTCAGCATCTCTTGAGTTTTCCTTCTAAAGCGCAGTCTCAAATCCGGAATCATTATCATCTTTACGGAAGATATAAGCCATATTCTTCATTTCTATCTCTCCTCCAAAGTTCGATCATACACCCTTACGTGTGTGTAATATCACCCCTACACTTGGGAATTAAATTCAAGCTATAGTACCCTTACCTTAATACTTAGTACTACTTCTTTTTATTAATGATGGACGGATTCGCTCACACATCTTTCATGTGACTATTACATCTTCCTAAGGCATTAATCAGCCGATTACTGAATATGTGAGCTTAAAGCGTAGATAGCAGTTTCTAGGTCTTGTACACTTTTTACTTTTTCTTTTTTTCTTTTTTTTTTTAAGACCGGATATATTTTTCAATGATGCACTTTTGGTGGTTAGCTTTAAATACCGTTTTTTCTTTCATACTAGGCTTTCAGGCAAGAGTATTTCTAGGTATCCTCTACTATCCTAAGTTTCAAGGTGCATGTACGTGCGATTTGTAGGGTATATATTTTCAGAATTTGGACTCAAGATTCGGAAATATTTTTCAAACTTACTCTTCAAATAAAGCTTTCAATACTCTTCCTTCATTTCAACATAGCCCAAGAGCTGAACTCAAAATTGCTTATTTCTAAAAAAACTCCAAAGACGTATATTTACTACACTTATACATCAAGGAAGGTTATTTTTAGGGTTTTCAATTACTAAGTATAGGATTTAGTTATTTCTAACTTATCAACCGTCATGTCGAACTTGAGTCTAAATAGCCAACATTGAATATATATATTTTTAATTTTTTTTATAAAGGATAACAATGCAATGCAGAAATATAAACAAGATGCGATGCGGAATTTAAACATGCAAATAAAAGAACAACTATTTACAACAAAAAAATGTGCAGATGCAGAATGCATGGATAACTATTTACAACAAACCCCCATCCCCAAACTTACTCACAGCAGTGCCCTCACTGCTGCCTACTGCGTCCCATAGAACTAGACGCAGTACCGCTAGTACCGGCTTCACCGGTAGCACCACGACCCCTCGATCGTGCCCTCTCTCCTCGTGCCAACAGGGTAGACATCCCCTGCTCAAAACTCGTGATACGCTGATCAAAAGTCATCGTCATCCCTAACACTCTCTCGACCCCCCTATAAGTACGCCGCAGCAAGCGTGCTTGCTCAGCAGGGGTCAACGCCTCATCGCTCGCTGTGGGGCTCGAGCTGGGGGTTTCTGCCATCACATCCTCAGACGGCTCGGTGCGCGACCATAACCCATGAACTCTAGTGTATGACGTTGACACACCCTCAAGCAGGGGTCGAATGGGAACCTCATCATGCATAAAAGCATCGAACTCCTCAACAGAAAGGAAATAGCGACACAATTGTGTCACTAACATTAGGCACGGATAATTGGCTGCCCCCTTACCGGCGCCAATCGAGTGCAAAAGCACGGTGCACATTTCATAGCTAGGGTTTTTCATTATTAAAGTGTGCACAATGTGTAGGGATGGAGTGAAAAAGGTGGTGTTATGCGAACTTCCAAAGATATTATTTTGTGCCCAATGGCACACGGTTAAGATATTCGCATACAGCGTACGTGCCTGAATTCCTTTCCTGGGTTCCCCAGAACAACTATCGCCCATCAATGGCATGTAATCCTCAAAACGGAAGGGTTGGTCGTCTGCGGGGATACTGTTAGTTATATGTATGCCCTAGAGGCCATTACTGTACATACGATGTATATTGTAGTGGATGCTGGGACATATATAGGGAGGACTTTCTTGCTCGACATGATAGTATGCTATCTGGTTGTACTTTATTTTAACATGAACTCTGTTTGTCTCTATGTTACATGTTGATAAAGCCCTTAGGATATGTACTCGACTACTGGGACTATGATGAGATCATACTAGTGGGGCCACGGTAGTCGACGAGTACATCCTATAACTGTTCCTAGTCGAGGGTGTATCGAGACAGGGCATCGATACACCAGAGTAGACTAGCGTATACGCATCTGGATCCATATGATAGGCGATGGATGATCCCATATCCATCGGTGTTTGACATCAAGGATGGTGTACAGGTGCTCAGTGGAGACTGGATACACTGGACGGACTCGCCGAGAACTCCCAGATGGTATTATACCTTACGTCAGATGGCAGTTCTCTGGTGACACTGGTACAGAGTAGTCTGTTGACCCGAGATCGTCATAGAGTCTTGTGTGAATCCCACTGTGCTTTGATTTCCATCATACCATGTCCAAGAGGGCGTGCAAAAAGGTGGCTTTTGGGTACAGTCCCGAATCACATGGAGGCAATGAGCGATAGGAGGGGATTCGTCTCTCCCGGTATAGGGAGTTGATGTTGTGCTGTGTTCGATTGGCTATAACCGGAAATCCATGGCCAGGGTTGCTGAGATTTACAGGTAAGTGTTATCAGTAGTTTCTCAAACTGTTATAGACCTCATATCGACACTACTTATCGAGCTATTGGGGTCTGACGTTTACCACCCCTAGGCGAGATATGCGACATATCAGACGACGTGACCGGACTGTACGGGAGTGTTACTGTTTGGATTCACAGGAGAATGTACAGGCTTGCTTGTTGATCTTCTGAGCGCTCGATACCTGGGTGGCTGTTACGTTTAGCTGACCGCTTGCAGCTTGTGGGTGTTTGATATGATCATCACCTACTGCCAGCGTATTGACGATTCTTTAGAGTCCTACACAGAGGTTTCTTGGCTCAGGCAAAACGGAGTAGGAGCACATATGTGATATGTTCGGGACCGAGGATAATGCGGTATGTGATACCGTATTGGATTCTCGCGATATGAGATATCGGCCGGGTATATGTGATTTCGCCGGGTCATCGTATTAGTCGGTTATATGCAATATAGCCGAATTGTCGGATCAAGTGTTGATTCGATAATTTAATATATAATAATATATATAATATATTAAATTACATTAACTAATATTTTCCCACTAAAAGATTCTTTTTCTCACTCGGGTAATACATTGATATATATGCGATATATGTTAAATGTATTATTTTATTGTGTTACGATAAATATTATATATGTGATATATAATATTGTAACATGATATGATAACTAATGCAACATATTTAGTGGAGTTTAAACATGATTAGGGTTTGGATTAGGGTTAAGACTTCTAGTTGATTCTAGAAGCTTTTCTTTTGTCATGATAAAGATATTTGTGTTGATTTTTATCTATGACTCATACTTAACCTAACCCAAAACCTAGCCCTTGGTTAATTCTCTACAATGGTTTAGTCAACCATGGTTGCATTATTCATCATATTAATCCATTCATTATTCATCACAAAAGGATTCCCTTCTTCTTCTTCCTTGAGTTCCTTGAGCAAAAGCTTTCTAGTTTTAGTTTTGTGATGAAAGTGAGTGAGAAAATGATTATAAAAGAGAGCAAAAATCCTACTTCATCATCCTCATCTATCCTTGCCATTTAGATGAGGGTGTTCAATTCATATTATGAGTGTTAGCTTGTGTTATCGAAACTTCAAGGTAGATCATCTTTGTATCGAAGATCGGAAGCAAGACTGCATCTTTCTCTTTGTGGAACCTCTCGAGAGTCCGGAACACGATGATCGCAGCGAAGGGACTTCAACACGGAGCTTTAGAAGTAAAGGACTGGATCTACAAAGGTTGTAATCCCTCTCACTTAGTGTTAAAGTGTCACGACCCGCAGGGTACGGAACGTGACTGGCACTTAAGTTTACGAAACGTCTCAAGACTTCCGTAAAATAAGTAAGCCAAAGCCCAGAAACCAAAACCAAATAAGCAAAAGAGTGAAGAGAACCCAATCAATTGAAAGCGTGTTTATCAAATAAGTCATATAAAACCTTTTTTAAAAACAATATCAATTTTTCCGAAAATTTCGGCAGAGTCTCCTTTGTAAATACTGGCCCCCAAAATGGGTACAACAAGAATATATATGAATCCAACAAATAAGGCTTCCCCAAGCGGGAGCTAGCTCTTCGCCACAAGGCGGTCACAAATCCCACGCAATATAAAGCAACAACATGCGAAATAATCATAAGGAAGCATGAGAAAAACAGCATGTCGACTCAAGTGAGCTCGACCCCAAAATACAGCATAAAAAGTCCACAAATCTCACAGTCTCATCTCTAGGTCAATATACAACAATACTGGTAGATACCGTAGATGGAGTACACTAGATACAAGGAATATACAAGGTGGTACAAAATAATAATATAACCCACCTAAGAGCAAAACCTCGAGTCCAGGCAAAAGAGGCAAAAGAAGCAAGTGCGCCCGCCGCTACTGTACTGACGGAGCGGACCTGCAAAAGGCTGTGGCACAACGGGGGTGAGTTTCCAACTCGTGAGTAATAAATAACATTTACACAGGCTATCGAAAGCACGCACACAAGCATCCTAGCATCTAAAATACAGGTAAGGCAGGACATAATAGCAGGTATGTATGCAATATGAATATACTAGCAGGTATGAATGCAATGCGAATCAACTCATGATCTGAATGTGTAATTATAAGAATCATGTTTTTCCCTTAGGAATCTACCAATAGAATCAACAAGAACCCGTGTCCAGCAACGACACCTCAAAACTATCACAAATCTCATATATCCATGTCATAGTATCTCTGGCCTCAGCCATCCGGCTGACCCAGCTCAATATCAAAATCTCATCATCTCGCGGCCACGGTCGGTATCCTCTGGATATCCGCCGTGCCAAACAGTCACCGGTAGGTAATCCGTCCCCTGCCAGGCTCAACGTCAACACCACATTCCTCTTGCCCCGGGGTACCTTACCGGGCCCACCATGTACCCGTGACGGTTCCTCCACTCCTCGACACGGATCTCGAAAACCACAGCAAACTCATGGTGGACGACACTTACATCACTAGAAAACCGCAATTTACATATTTTAAAAATATAATAAGTTTAGAAATTTTGCGGCTTTCCCCCGAAATCCAGAAATATCATAAAATCTCAAGAAATCCTCATGAGTGCATATGTCAATGATAATGGATGCATATGGTATCAATAATCAAGTTGCGATGTGTGATTAATAGATTAGGCATGAACAAATAATATGATGAAGTACATGCACATGAATAGCAATCCTATGATTTCATTTTAAGGAATTAAAGCAATAGCGCAAGTTTAAGTATCAATTATAGTAAAAGGTGTCAATTTAAAGGTTATCTTGTGTGGTGGCATGACAATTACCAGGGTGTGTGTGTAAGTATGAATAGTGCTCGTGCTGCATATAAAAACACTGGCAATGGTGCAGGTGTCCTATTAAATGGTTTCGTATATGTATGTCAATATAGGGCATGAATGTAGCAATTAATCATACAAGTATTACACCCCTAATTACTAACATTACTAAGAATCTTTTTAAGGTACTAAAACTATCGGGCGACTTGCGCCATCCAACGATAGTCCCCCGTAGATGTTACATCTACTCACAGAAATCCTCAGCTAGCTACGTCCGATCACCGCTTTCCCTTTTCGTGCCGCATCCGGAGCCTCCGCGACCGAACCTGGAATTTACGTCAATACAAGACATAAGGTTACATATCATGAAATGACGCAAATCCCGAACGAGAATATCTACGTTCACAAGCTAGGCACAACGTGCACAAGGTGTGCGGAACACACACGAAAACCGCAAAAACTAACTAGAATCGCCGATTTGGTCGCCCGGTAAAGCTAAAACCTGATCACTCAAAAATCCGCACTCACACATCCTAAATGTCGTAGGATATGTTGAAAATATTATCAAGTTATCATAATAATTCATCACATAATTTCATAAAAAAAAACTAGTAAGCATTTACATTCCAAAATCGGTGCAAACATCGCCGATTTGCGATAAAGTGCACAAAACATCGCGCAACCACCCAAGTCAACCATACATAGCCACTACACTAATTTCCAACACGCTAGCAATGCTTCAAAACCAAATTTCCATAAGCAACCCTTTCTTGATTTTTATAAATAGCAATTGCAATCAAAATTTTACACTAAAATAACTTAGATTAGCATAATTTGAAGCCACATAAGCAAAGTAACCCCATTGATTAGGTTAGTAAAACACTAGATAGCAAAATAAATTAATTAACCCAATAATGGTTTTCTAAACCCTAATTAAAATTTCAACCCATGAACTTTTAAAACCTAGACTAGAAATTAACACTAATATTTACACTAAAACAACTCAATTAAAGAAATCTAACCAAAAGAATTTAAATGGGTAAGGATTATACCTCTAGATCTAGAGATCTAGCAAGAAATTTTAACTCCAAAGATGGTCTCCTAGCATCCAAGATCCATGCAAGAAAGGTTAAGAAGAATGGATGAAGGATTTGGTTTGAATTTTGAATAAATTGTGGATTTTTTGGAGCAAATTTTGGATGAACTTTGATGGAAGAAGAGTGGAGATTTGGGGCTGTTTTTTCTGTAGGAATTCAGCAGTGAGGGAGTGGGGAGAAGTGTGGGGAAGTGGGGAAAAAAAGTCCAAGTCAACCCTCTCATATTACCATAATACCCTTACCCTTTAAATATATATATATAACCATTTTTAACCCATTTCTCACATGATTTAAGGTCAAAAGGAGGGAAAGAAAATTCTTGGGCTGATACAACAGTGTGGGGCTGGCCAAGGGGAGTAAGGGTGAGTGTGAGAGACTTTACAAAAAAATTCTATGCAAAAAGACCCCCTACAAGTCTAAAATTGCAACTTTTAGCTTAAATTCAATAAATTTCGTTTTCCATAATAAAAATTAGTTAAAACTTAAAATAAAATACTAAAAGTTTATGTTACAACTAGATTTTAATTAACATGATTTTAAAGCTTAAATTTAGCCCATTTAAATTTGTATTTATCGCTAATTTAATGTATTTTCTTACCGGCTTAAAATAATAAAAAAAAATTGAAAAATAGGGAAAAAATTTTAAATGACCAAAAATTAATAATTAACTCATTAGCTACTAAAAACTAGCAATTACCTATCCAAATTAGGTATAATTAGTCCTAAACTGCAAAATAACAAAAAAGACAGTTTTCGGAAAAATACCGAATTTTCACCGATTTTCAGGAAAACACCAAAACGACTTTTCAAGGCGCTACAATCTTCCCCCCTTAAAAAAATTCGGTCCCCGAATTTAAAAATATAACTACGCGTACCTTCAAAGGGATGGGGATATTTCTTCCTCATCTCGCCCTCGGTCTCCCAGGTAACCTCCTCGCTGCTCGGGCTACGCCAAAGGACCTTGACGGTTGGTATAGTCTTCGATCTCAACTTCTTCACCTGTCGATCCAGGATGGCCACCGGCTGCTCTGCAAACGAAAGGTCGCGCTCTAGCTGGACTGTCGTGTGCTGAATCGCATGCGAAGGGTCGTGAAGGTATTTGCGGAGCATCGAAACATGAAAGACGGGGTGAACATCGGGAAAGCTGGGTGGAAGGGCCAAACGATATGCAACAACGCCAACACGCTCGAGGATCTCGAAGGGACCTACGAATCTAGGGCTAAGCTTCCCCTTTCGCCCAAAACGCATCACGCCCTTCATCGGAGAGACCCTCAGAAAAACATGATCGCCAACTGCGAACTCTAATCTGTGACGGCGCCTGTCCGCATACGATTTCTGCCTGCTCTGAGCCGCTCTCATCCGGTCTCGGATTAACTGTATCTTCGCTGTCGTCTCCTCAACAAGCTGCGGCCCCAAAATACTGCTCTCGCTGAGCTCTGTCCAACAGACGGGCGATCTGCATCTCCTCCCATACAATGCCTCGAAAGGTGCCATCTGAATAGTATCCTGGAAGCTGTTGTTGTAGGAGAACTCCACTAGAGGTAAATGACGATCCCAGCTACCGCCGAAGTCTAAAACGCACGCTCTGAGCATGTCCTCGAGAGTCTGAATGGTCCGCTCTGACTGTCCGTCGGTCTGCGGATGAAACGCTGTGCTGAAGCTCAAACGAGTGCCCAAAGCTTCTTGAAGTCTCTGCCAAAGTCGGCTGGTGAACTGGGTGCCTCGATCTGACACGATACAAGTCGGTACGCCATGCAACCGCACGATCTCGTCGATGTAAAGCTGGGCATACTGAGCGAAGCTGAAAGTCGTCTTCACTGGCAGGAAGTGAGCCGCTTTCGTCAATCGATCTACGATCACCCAGATGGAGTCATACCCTCGACTGGTCCTGGGTAGACCCACAATGAAATCCATTGAAATCTGCTCCCATTTCCACTCCAGAATGGGTAACGGCTGCAGCTCTCCTGCGGGCCTCTGGTGCTAGGCCTTGACTTGCTGGCAAGTCAGGCATCTCGATACAAGCTCCGCAATGTCCCTCTTCATCCCGTCCCACCAGTAGGTCTCTCTCATATCATGGTACATCTTGGTGGAACCGGGGTGGACACTATACACTGATCGGTGTGCCTCCTCAAGAATGTCGCGCCGTAATCCATCAGTATCTGGTACGCACTGTCTAGATCCATAGCGTAAAATCCCCTGATCGTCAATCACGAACTTGGAAAATCTGCCCTGTCCCATCTGTGCCATGATCTCTGAGCAACGGTCGTCACTGCGTTGTGCCTCATATATACGGTCAAGCAACTGTGGGCGTCCACGAACATGCGCGAGCTGTCCCCCTGTCTGAGTGAACTCGAACTCAACTCGGCTGTCGCATAACATCTGCCAATCTGCTAACGACTGTCTCTGCACTGCGCGCAAAAAGGATAGACTACCCCCGGGCCTCCTACTCAACGCATCTGCCACCATATTCGCCTTGCCTGGGTGATATAAGATCTCGCAGCCGTAGTCTTTCACCAACTCCATCCAACGACGCTGTCTGAGGTTCAGGTCTCGCTGCTGAAATACGCATCCTAACCCCACTCACGAAGCATCACAGTAGACCACAAATCCGCCTGATCCCGAAGGCAAAGATAATACCGGCGCCGTTGTCAAACAAGTCCGTAGCTGCTGAAAACTGCGCTCGCACTCTTCTGTCCAAACGAAAGGAACCCTCTTCCGGGTCAAACCGGTTAAAGGTGCAGCTATATGGGAGAAGTCCTGAACAAAACGCATGTAGTAGCCTGCCAGGCCTAGAAAACTACGGTTCTCAGTAACCTTTGTAGGTCGGGGCCACTGCTGAATAGCCTCAATCTTCTTCGGGTCTACACATATGCCGTCTCTCATAACCACGTGACCCAAGAATCCGACGCTGTCCAGCCAGAATGCACACTTGGAGAAATTTGCGAACAGCCGGTGCTCCCTCAGAGTCTGTAACGTAATCCGCAAGTGCTGCTCGTGCTCCTCTCTGCTCCGGGAGTACACCAAGATATCGTCGATACACACAATGATGAATAAGTCAAGATACGGCCTGAATGTACGGTTCATCAAATCCATGAATGCTGCTGGGGCGTTGGTGAGTCCGAACGACATCACCAAAAACTCATAGTGGCCATAGCATGTACGGAAGGCTGTCTTCGGTATATCCTCATGTCGGACTCGCAGCTGGTGGTATCCTGATCGTAAGTCGATCCTCGAAAAATATCCCGCACCCTGAAGCTGGTCGAACAAATCATCAATGCGTGGCAACGGATACCTGTTCCGAACGGTTACTTTGTTCAGCTGGCGGTAGTCGATGCATAAGCGCAAATTTCCATCCTTCTTCTTGACAAACAGGACCGGAGCACCCCACGGAGAAACACTAGGTCGAATAAGCTCCTTATCTAACAAATCCTGCAACTGATCCTTCAGCTTTCGAAGCTCTGCCGGGGCTATCCGATAAGGCGGTATTGAAATAGATCCCGAGCCGGGAATCAAATCGATGCAGAACTCAACGTTGCGCTCAGGTGGTAGCCCAGGTTGCTCATCAGGGAAACATCCGGGAACTCACAAACAATCGGGACCCGGTCTAACGGAACCTCTGCAGCTCGAGTATCACAAATATAAGCTAAGAATCCCTGACATCCCTTCCGCAAGAGCTGACCAGCGCGAATAGACGAAATCAAGCTGGGAAGGGTGACGCTGCGGTCTTCCTGAATAACAAGGACTGGCTCTCCCGGAAAGCTAAATCCGACTGCTTTCTCACGGCAGTCCACTCAAGCATAACATGTGGCTAGCCAATCCATGCCCAGAAGCACATCAAAGTCCAACATATCGAGGAGAATCAAATCAACCGATGAATCCCTCTCCCCGATACGAACGGAACACAATCGAAACACAAAACGAGCGACAAACGACTCGCCTACCGGGGTAATAACAACAAGCGGATGATCTAACGACGACGACTCACGGCCCAACATCGGTGCAAAGTGTGTAGAGACGTACGAATGTGTGGAACCTGGGTCAAATAACACCCGTGCGTCGAAAGAACAAACTGGCAAGGTACCTGTCACAACGGCATTGGATGCCTGCGCATCCTGCGGTGTCAAAGAAAAAACTCGGGCCTGTCCTCCACCGATAGCGGGCTGACCTCGACCTCGGCCTCTGCCTCCTTGTCCTATCTGAACAGGACCGCCGCGTCCACGGCCTCTGGGTGCACCTAACTGGCGTGGAGCATCGCCTATGGTAGGAAGTAGGGCTCTCTGAGGAGGGGGTGGTGATGGTGGTAGGGTCACATGCGGAACTTTCGCTGCTCCCTGTCGTCTCGTCGGACAGTCTCTGACAAGATGGTGCGGACTCCCGCACCCAAAACACCCTGGCGACGGCTGCTGTCCCTGGGGATAAGAACCATATAACTGTCCCCGTCCAAATCCTCTGCCAGGCCTATCTTTCGGAAAGAATCTGGCGCGCTGCCTCTGAGACGGTACATCGGTGCGAATCCTCTTCGGCCCAGAAACGGCCGAAGTCTGTGATATGCGTGCCTCCATCCGTAATGCCATATCCATAGCAGCTAAATAAGTGTCATAGTGCTGGGCGCCAATAGCAAGATATAGCTGGGCATCAAGTCCCTGTACGAACCGCTTCACCATCTTCTGTTCGGTATCCACCAAATACGGAGCATATCGGGATAACTGTGTAAACTGGATTTCATACTCAGACACCGTCATCCCAGGTGTCTTGACTAAGGCCTCGAAGCTACGAGCTCTAGCGTCACGAACGCTCTCTGGGAGGAAACGAGCTAGAAAGACCGCTGTAAACTCGGCCCAAGTCATAGGCGGTAGACCTGCAGCTCGACCTCTCAAGACTGACTCCCACCATGTCTGCACGAGACCCTCTAGTCGGAAACTCGCAAGCTCTACCCATCGATCATCCGAACATCTCAGCGAACGGCAGATCCTGGCTAAACTGTCAAGGAACGTCTGTGGGTCCTCCGCTGCCTCGGTGCCGGTGAATACTGAGGGTCTCAGCCTCATGAAATCCTGTAGTGAAACCGGGATGGTCACAGCTGTAGTAGTAGGAGCAGGTATCATCGCAGTCTGGGATGTAGTAGGTGCGTCATCCGGCCTCGGTGTACGACTGGCTGCAACTAGGGATCCTACCATCTGACGTAGCTCCTGCATGCCCCCCATCATCTGTCGCAACTCCTCCATACCAGTCTCGAGCCTATCCATACGGCCTGGGGAAGGTGGATCGGTCTGTCCCTGAGGCGTAGGTATACCACCCTGCTCGGTCCTCGTCTCGGACGAGCCAGCTCGAATCTCGTCTCGGGCGGCAGCCCTCTGCGCTCTCATAGCCTTCGGTGGCATAGTGGCTGTTCTGAGAACAGGATGATAAGAACAGTGCAATAGAATCAAAGGATACACGGAATTGAAGAAGGAATTTCAAGCAAGTATATCCTAAAGTCACTTAGGCGGAGTACCGTAGCGCAAGTATACCGCGGACATACACACGCTACGTTACCCTACTTAAGTCACTTACTCCATCTACCAAGGGTCATCCTACACTCAAAAAGGTAAAACCTATCGCTCTGATACCAACTTTGTCACGACCCGCAGGGTACGGAACGTGACTGGCACTTAAGTTTACGAAACGTCTCAAGACTTCCGTAAAATAAGTAAGCCAAAGCCCAGAAACCAAAACCAAATAAGCAAAAGAGTGAAGAGAACCCAATCAATTGAAAGCGAGTTTATCAAATAAGTCATATAAAACCTTTTTTAAAAACAATAACAATTTTTCCGAAAATTTCGGCAGAGTCTCCTTTGTAAATACTGGCCCCCAAAATGGGTACAACAAGAATATATATGAATCCAACAAATAAGGCTTCCCCAAGCGGGAGCTAGCTCTTCACCACAAGGCGGTCACAAATCCCACGCAATATAAAGCAACAACATGCGAAATAATCATAAGGAAGCATGAGAAAAACAGCATGTCGACTCAAGTGAGCTCGACCCCAAAATACAGCATAAAAAGTCCACAAATCTCACAGTCTCATCTCTAGGTCAATATACAACAATACTGGTAGATACCGTAGATGGAGTACACTAGATACAAGGAATATACAAGGTGGTACAAAATAATAATATAACCCACATAAGAGCAAAACCTCGAGTACAGGCAAAAGAGGCAAAAGAAGCAAGTGCGCCAGCCGCTACTGTACTGACGGAGCGGACCTGCAAAAGGCTGTGGCACAACGGGGGTGAGTTGCCAACTCGTGAGTAATAAATAACATCTACACAGGCTATCGAAAGCATGCACACAAGCATCCTAGCATCTAAAATACAGGTAAGGCAGGACATAATAGCAGGTATGTATGCAATATGAATATACTAGCAGGTATGAATGCAATGCGAATCAACTCATGATCTGAATGTGTAATTATAAGAATCATGTTTATCCCTTAGGAATCTACCAATAGAATCAACAAGAACCTGTGTCCAGCAACGACACCTCAAAACTATCACAAATCTCATATATCCATATCATAGTATCTCTGGCCTCAGCCATCCGGCTGACCCAGCTCAATATCAAAATCTCATCATCTCGCGGCCACGGTCGGTATCCTCTGGATATCCGCCGTGCCAAACAGTCACCGGTAGGTAATCCGTCCCCTGCCAGGCTCAACGTCAACACCACATTCCTCTTGCCCCGGGGTACCTTACCGGGCCCACCATGTACCCGTGACGGTTCCTCCACTCCTCGACACGGATCTCGAAAACCACAGCAAACTCATGGTGGAAGACATTTACATCACTAGAAAACCGCAATTTACATATTTTAAAAATATAATAAGTTTAGAAATTTTGCGGCTTTCCCCCGAAATCCAGAAATATCATAAAATCTCAAGAAATCCTCATGAGTGCATATGTCAATGATAATGGATGCATATGGTATCAATAATCAAGTTGCGATGTGTGATTAATAGATTAGGCATGAACAAATAATATGATGAAGTACATGCACATGAATAGCAATCCTATGATTTCATTTTAAGGAATTAAAGCAATAGCGCAAGTTTAAGTATCAATTAGAGTAAAAGGTGTCAATTTAAAGGTTATCTTGTGTGGTGGCATGGCAATTACCAGGGTGTGTGTGTAAGTATGAATAGTGCTCGTGCTGCATATAAAAACCCTGGCAATGGTGCAGGTGTCCTATTAAATGGTTTCGTATATGTATGTCAATATAGGGCATGAATGTAGCAATTAATCATACAAGTATTACACCCCTAATTTCTAACATTACTAAGAATCTTTTTAAGGTACTAAAACTATCAGGCGACTTGCGCCATCCAACGATAGTCCCCCGTAGATGTTACATCTACTCACAGAAATCCTCAGCTAGCTACGTCCGATCACCGCTTTCCCTTTTCGTGCCGCATCCGAAGCCTCCGCGACCGAACCTGGAATTTACGTCAATACAAGACATAAGGTTACATATCATGAAACGACGCAAATCCCGAACGAGAATATCTACGTTCACAAGCTAGGCACAACGTGCACAAGGTATGCGGAACACACACGAAAACCGCAAAAACTAACTAGAATCGCCGATTTGGTCGCCCGGTAAAGCTAAAACCTGATCACTCAAAAATCCGCACTCACACATCCTAAATGTCGTAGGATATGTTGAAAATATAATCAAGTTATCATAATAATTCATCACATAATTTCATAAAAAAAAACTAGTAAGCATTTACATTCCAAAATCGGTGCAAACATCGCCGATTTGCGATAAAGTGCACAAAACATCACGCAACCACCCAAGTCAACTATATATAGCCACTACACTAATTTCCAACACGCTAGCAATGCTTCAAAACCAAATTTCCATAAGCAACCCTTTCTTGATTTTTATAAATAGCAATTGCAATCAAAATTTCACACTAAAATAACTTAGATTAGCATAATTTGAAGCCACATAAGCAAAGTAACCCCATTGATTAGGTTAGTAAAACACTAGATAGCAAAATAAATTAATTAACCCAATAATGGTTTTCTAAACCCTAATTAAAATTTCAACCCATGAACTTTTAAAACCTAGACTAGAAATTAACACTAATATTTACACTAAAACAACTCAATTAAAGAAATCTAACCAAAAGAATTTAAATGGGTAAGGATTATACCTCTAGATCTAGAGATCTAGCAAGAAATTTTAACTCCAAAGATGGTCTCCTAGCATCCAAGATCCATGCAAGAAAGGTTAAGAAGAATGGATGAAGGATTTGGTTTGAATTTTGAATAAATTGTGGATTTTTTGGAGCAAATTTTGGATGAACTTTGATGGAAGAAGAGTGGAGATTTGGGGCTGTTTTTTCTGCAGGAATTCAGCAGTGAGGGAGTGGGGAGAAGTGTGGGGAAGTGGGGAAAAAAAGTCCAAGTCAACCCTCTCATATTACCATAATACCCTTACCCTTTAAATATATATATATAACCATTTTTAACCCATTTCTCACATGATTTAAGGTCAAAAGGAGGGAAAGAAAATTCTTGGGCTGATACAATAGTGTGGGGCTGGCCAAGGGGAGTAAGGGTGAGTGTGAGAGACTTTACAAAAAAATTCTATGCAAAAAGACCCCATACAAGTCCAAAATTGCAAGTTTTAGCTTAAATTCAATAAATTTCGTTTTCCATAATAAAAATTAGTTAAAACTTAAAATAAAATACTAAAAATTTATGTTACAACTAGATTTTAATTAACATGATTTTAAAGCTTAAATTTAGCCCATTTAAATTTGTATTTATCGCTAATTTAATGTATTTTCTTACCGGCTTAAAATAATATTAAAAAATTGAAAAATAGGGAAAAAATTTTAAATGACCAAAAATTAATAATTAACTCATTAGCTACTAAAAACTAGCAATTACCTATCCAAATTAGGTATAATTAGTCCTAAACTGCAAAATAACAAAAAAGACAGTTTTCGGAAAAATACCGAATTTTCACCGATTTTCAGGAAAACACCAAAACGACTTTTCAAGGCGCTACATAAAGTGTTTAGCATGCTCGTTTTCGCCTAAACCCTAGTTTAAAGATCCGGCTTCGGGTTGTTCGGCACGGCTAATTTTTTAATCGGGCATGGTTGATGCAGCGTAGAACCTTGTGCGCATGCCTAGCAACCCTACAGTGGTATCAGAGCTAAGCTAGAGCTTTAGGCGAAGTCTAGACGAAGTTTAAAGTCCGATCGAACCTGGAAACCCCGATATTTACCCTTCTCTGTACATTTTTCAAAACTGTGATTTTTTATGAATTAAAAATGCTCAGAAAAACAAGTAAGAAAAACTAAGAATTACAGTGAAGTACGGTCAACTAAGTCAATTATTTGACCGCGGAACCGTAGCCAAACCATGGGTTTGGCGGCGGTTCCACGGCCAAAATTGTGAGTTAGTCCGTGGAATTTCATGTAATTATTCTTTGGTCCTTTCTTGTTATTTTTTCTGGGAATTTTTTAATTCCACTCAAGTGTTGAGTTTTCTAGGGTTGTATTGGGCAATCTTTGATTCGATCAGATAATTTAACTTTGTTTAGTTTTGTCCGGATAATTTTTAGAAACTGTTAAAAAGTTCGAACGGATATCAATAACTCATTTTTTCCCCTGTCGGAAATTTTTTCAAAAGTTGGATTTTTTCTCGAGTTTAAGAACGTTCTAAGTCGTGCAAGTAACGCGGTGGACCCTCTAGAAGACACCAAACCTTAACTCGATTATGTGACCGTTTTGAACTGCCTCTGAACCTTAGGGTTTGTGGCAGTACGGCGTGCCACATGTGAGGCGTTGGCTTGACCCTTCTATGGCTGGACCATTGGTACTGTGGCATGTGATGGATATTTTTAAACTGATTTCAAGTGTTGAGATATATTGGGGAAATCTTGGGTGTTTGATTATTCGATCGGAAAGTTTAACATTGTCTATTTATCTGGAATGTGATACAATATTTGGAATCCACAGATAGTTATGAGATAACTAATTTGAATGTTATAAATCTAGCACTTCAGTCTCAGTTGATCGGTTGCCACGGAATTTTGATGTGATCAAAAGTCCATCGCAATCACGTAGCGTACGCGGATACTCGCCGGGTAAACTTAACAGACAGCCACACCTCATAGCCCCGACCAAGTGACTGTAGGAGAACCACATCGCCAAAAGCATCCGTTCGGGTGCTCGCGGCAGCGGTGTTCCTCCTTAGTGCACTTCGTCGACGGCATCGGGGGTGCGGCCGTCTACTAAAGTTTGCGACGAGCATTCGATCAGGATGTCGGGAATCTTGTTGAATTTCCCGACTTGATATTGAAAAGAGTTTTCGATAATGAGACTAAAATGCTGGGTTTATAATTGTTAGGCATGCGATGTCTAAGGAATTCATTTGGTTAGGCATGCGATGTCTAAGGAGGTTGCGGATTCCAACTGTTGTAGTATTACACTTTCTTTTCTGTGACCGTAAGCGTGGTATGTGGTGTATCGCCGGCTTCGTTGCTATACATCAACGACAATCGGGATACGCATGCTTGCTTACGTTGATGATATGAGATATTATGTGTTGCTGTGATATGTTATATTGGATCGTCGCGTTTTGAATAGCCGGGGGTTTTATGTGAGATGAGAGTTTTTCTTTTTCATTCATGTAAAATTCATTTGTATGTAATATTCTTTTATTGGGGCACTTCCGGGCTGAGGATGATGTCACCGTTGTATATTATTTACTTTTCCACATTAGGTAGACCCAAGGCGGGGAGCACAAGTAACCAGGTTCTAGGGTCCAGTAGGAGACCATCTCGAGGAGTCGAGACCGGATCTCCTAACCCTAGAATTGGCAGAGTTAGTTGCCGCTCTCGTAGGGGTCTAGGGATGTGGGTTTGGCTATTCATCGCGACCGTGGAATCCGTGTTTTATACAGGCTCGTATTGAAAACACGGACGTCCTAGTATATCCAATATTTCATATATGTTCTTCTGCTGCAATGTTCTGTGATGAGATCATATTACTGCCTGAGACGAATGTTTATGTTATATATATGAGATATATGTTATATTGCAGATTTCGTTTCAAATGTGATGCTTATGAAGCATAATAAAATGGGACTTCATTAATGAGATTAA
This sequence comes from Agapanthus africanus, assembly GCA_030015575.1. Taxonomy (NCBI): domain Eukaryota; kingdom Viridiplantae; phylum Streptophyta; class Magnoliopsida; order Asparagales; family Amaryllidaceae; genus Agapanthus; species Agapanthus africanus. Next base: position 408,917,742 of record JASDDO010000026.1, read on the forward strand.
TGAAACTAAAAGAAACCTAAAGATGTTGATGAAACTTGTTTAAAAACTGGTAGCTCTAGTTCTTGCTTTGCATAGCGGTGTTCCTTGTAGAACATCCAGCACCTTATTCGATAAGGAAAGACCCGAGATCCCTTCACCGGGAGTGACCTCTTTAGTGAAACTAGCAGATGCTACAAACCCGGTCTGTCTTTTGATTGCTTCTATAGTTTTCGCTTTGCATAGTGGTATATATGATATACCCTGCACCTTATTCGATGAGGGAAGGGCCGACGATCCCTTCACCGGGAGTGACCCCTTTAGCAAAACTAGAAAAGCCTCAAAAACACTCCATTTAAAATCACTCGATTCTACAACGATATCAAGTTCATTACGCTCATGGTTTTCTTAAAAACCTGCGTAGCCCTCCGTCATTTCAGATAAGTACTAGTTAGTATTCGTGCTGCGGTAGTTTGGCCTCCATCAAGGCGTAGTGTACGGTAGCTGACTAGTGCTTATCTGCTAGCATATGATGCGATTGGATTAGGGTATTCGTACGGTATTGTTTGGCCTCCGTCAAGGGTCATGCGGGTGGGTTTAATTCAATCAGGAAATGACGGGTTGAACTTGACTAGCGGACTATAGGTAGTTTGGCCTCCGTCAAGGTCATAGGACGCTAGGGGTAAAATATTATTGGGAATTTCAAGTGTTGAAATTTGCAATGAGATTGCATTCCTTCGATGAGATAGTTGGATCTCGATACCCGCTGCGAGTAAGAGTTACTCCTGGGAGAGTTTTACACGTTACAATTAGCCGATCAAGTAGGTGTCTAGAAAGGTGTCAACGGGGTTACGCCCCTGGAAAAACGAGGTTTACTTTAATTAGGTTCGTACGAAAGAACGGGGGACCTCCCTCAAAGTACCGACACTGGCCTGGCTGAAAGATTGGCGAACTTGTAGCGTGTAATTAATCCCGTTTAGTCTTTCCTTTTAGTGTTTGAAGGAAGATTTGATTAAAACAGTGGGAGACATCCTGATTAGATATATTAGATAACCAATCTAATCTTGCGAAAGCATACGCTGAGTGTTTTCTTCTCTCTCTCTCTCTCCAGGTAGCGACCATATCACGCCTTAATCAAGATAATAATACGGATATATTGACTGAACCCGCTTGTTATACTGAGCTGGGGAACGTTGGTCCCGCTCCAACTTATAATTGTTATAAGACAGAGCAGGAAATTGGGGAATACCAGATTTCCCGTGCCGCCCAAACGAAGAAAGTGCATGCCTTTGCATCATCTTCGGGTGTGTTCATTACATAGAACTGTTTCTCAGTATCCTTTACGTCCTCGGTATAAGATACCGGATCAGGATCCCGCATATGTAATCTGTTACATGGGCTACAGATAGGTAGAGAACTGAGAACGGGTGATAAGTTTCATGAGACAGATAACGGTGCAAGTGTTGCAGCCAAGTCTGTTGGTCACTATCACCCTGTATTACCAGAATACATTGATTCTGAACAAATGTTATTAGATACCGAACCTGATATACAATATCATATCAGTCTCTTTATTAGTAAAGAAGTGATATAATTTTGTATTGTTGGATAATGTTTTGAACATTTCCTATATCAAGAGTTGATCGGTTCAAGCACGTTATCTAAAAGCATAGACGTTCTAAATCAAACTACAGTTCTTAGTATACAGAACACACACAAGAGGAAGAGTTCAGAAATAAACGAATCCTTCTTGAGGCATTGTAGACTAGGTCATATCAATGCGACTCGACTACGAAAAGTTACATTTAGATGCATATTTAAATTTATTTGAATTTACATCTTGTGAAACTTGCCGGTCATGTCACAAAGATACGATGACCATAGCTCTGTTTGTTGGAAACAGAGAAAGAGTTAGTGAACTCTTGGGATTGATACATGCTGATGTATGAAGGTCCCCTGTCTACGCATGCCAAGACCGGTTCTTTGTACTTCATTACATTCTCTGATGATCTCTCAAGATTCAGACATATGTTCCTGTTGAAACACAAGTCCGAAGATTTTGAGATATTCACAGAATATAAGTTAGAAGTAGAGAACCAAAATACGGGTATAAGTATTATGTCCTTTGATGAGATCAAGGAGGAGAATACTTGAGCACGGAATTCCTGGACTATTTTAAAGGAGAATGAGATTCTCTCTCAGCATTACTCCTCCGAATACACCACAGCACGTCGGTGTATCGGGGCGGAGCAATAGCACCCTATGTGATATGGTGTGCTCTATGATGAGTACTACTGAGTTTCCTATTTCCTTTTGGGAGTTATGCACTTGAGAAGTTGCATACCTATTGAATAGGGTTCAAATCAAGTCAGTTACCTACCACTTCATATGTGATATGGAATGGGAAGAGCCCATATCTTAAGTTTGTTAAGATTTGGGGTTGTCCGGCCTATGTCTAAAAGCAAAATCCGGACAAGCTCGAGGCAAGGTCTGTTATGTAGAACTGGAAAGGTTCCGGCTATACAAACTACAGCAGATGATTTGATAAGACCAAAGGATTCAGTAGTAACCAACGAACCTCAGCCTCTACGCCGATCTAGTAGGGTTCCTCACCCACCTGAGAGATACTTTGGTTTCTCTATGACAGTGGGAGCGAGGATTGCATCATGAGATGATGACCCAACTAGTTTCGGGTGGGACTCTGTAAGAATGGCTGGATGCATAGCGATTTGAGATGAAATCCTTATACACCAACAAAGTATGGACTTTGGTTGCTTTATCTGAAGGGTTAAATCCCCATCAGGAGCAAGTATATCTTGAGAAGATTACTTGGTGTACATGGAAAAGTTGAGACTTTCAAAGCCATGCTTAAGTCCATCCAGATCCTACTTGCCACGGCTACATACCATGACTACGATAACTGTGTTAGTGTATATGCCATAGGGGCCATTATTGTATCATACTAGTTTGTATATTACTTAATGGAAGCTTGGGATATTCACATGTATATAACAGTCTTTCTAAACATGGTAGTATGCTACTTGGTTTTTCTATCTTAATATGTGAGTATACGTATTGATAGAGCTCTTAGGATCTTGCTTGACTACCAGCGTTGTGATGGCAGTCACACTAGTGGGGGCTGGGTAGTCTACAGGCACATCCTTATTCAGGTCCCTAGTCGTAGGATTATCGAGACAGGGCATCGATACTCCGGAGTAGACTAGTGTGTACGCTTCTTATCCCAGTTGGGGAGATGGTTTGTCCCACAGCCGTCAGTACGTCGTACTGGAGATAGTATACAGGTGCTCGTTGGGTTACAGGTACACCGGACAGGACTCGCAGGGAACTGTTGGTTGGGTTTTATACCAGTCGTCAGTTAACAGTTCCAAGGTGAAATGAGTACAGCTTAGTCCGCAGACTTGACACTGCTACTTCGCCTCGAGTGTGTCCCACTGTTCTTAGATTCCTACCCTACCACGGCTCAAAGGAGTCGTGCAAACAGGTAGCAGTTGGGTGCAGTCCCAAGCACTTAGAGGCAGTGGCGGTTAGATAGGATTCGTCTCTCCCGGTAATGGGAGTTGATATCGTGCTGTGTCAGAGAGCCATTACGCAAAGTCCCAGGCCAGGGCAAGCGAGATTTACTTGTAGGTTCCAGTAGTTTCTCAGGGTGTATGGGCTTCACTCCGACACGACTTATACCGCTATTAGGGGACTGACGCTTGCCGCCCCCGAAGCCCGATATGCGGTAGTCTTAGACGAACAGACCGGACTGTACGGAGATTATCACATCAGGCTCAGTAGGAGTTCGGATGGGTTTCCTCATCGGCCTTCTTATCGACATCTGTTAGTTATATGTATGCCCTAGAGGCCATTACTATACATAGGATGTATATTGTAGTGGATGCTGGGACATATATAGGGAGGACTTTCTTGCTCGACATGATAGTATGCTATCTGGTTGCTCTTTACCTTAACGTGTATACTAATTGTCTCTCTGTTACATGTTGGTAAAGCCCTTAGGATGTGTACTTGACTACCTGGACTATGATGCGGATCATACTAGTGGGGACATGGTAGTCTATAAGTACATCCTTCAAAGTCCCTAGTCGTGGGTGTATCGAGACGGGGCATCGATATACCAGAGTAGACTAGCGTATACCTTCTCGACCCATACAGATGGGCGATGGATGATCCCATATCCATTGGTATTTGACATCAGAGATGATATACGGGTGCTCAGTAGAGACTGGGTACACTGGACGGACTCGCCGAGAACTCCCAGATGGTATTATACCTTACGTCAGATGGCAGTTCTCTGGTGACACTGGTACAGAGTAGTCTGTTGACCCAAGATCGTCATAGAGTCTTATGTGGTTCCCACTGTGCTTTGATTTCCATCTTACCGCGTCCAAGAGGGCGTGCAAAACGGTGGCTTTTGGGTACAGTCCCGAGTCACATGAAGGCAATGAGCGATAGGAGGGGATTCGTCTCTCCCGGTATAGGGAGTTGATGTTGCGCTGTATTCGATTGGCTATAACAGGAAATCCCTGGCCAGGGTTGCTGAGATTTACTGGTAAGTGTTACCAGTAGTTTCTCGAAGTGTTATAGACCTCATATCGACACGACTTATCGAGCTATTGGGGTCTGACGTTTACTACCCCTAGGCGAGATATGCGACATATTAGACGATCAGACCGGACTGTACGGTAGTGTTACTGGTTGGATTCACTGGAGTGTGAGCGGGCTTGCTCGTCGATCTTCAAATCGCTCAATACCCGGGTGGCCGTTACGTTTAGCAGACCGCTTGCGGCTTGTGGGTGTTTGATATGATCATCACCTGCTGCCGGCGTATTGACGAGTCTTTAGAGTCCTACACAGAGGTTTCCTGGCTCAAGCGAAACGAAATAGGAGCGCATATGAGATATGTGCGGGACCGAGAATAATGCGTGTATGTGATACCGTATTTCATTCTCGCGATGAATGTATCGATTGGTTATATGCGATATAACCTAGTTATCAAATCGAGGGTTGATTCGATAAGCCGATACATTGAATACTAGTCGGTTGTGTGCGACATGACCGGATCATTGAATCAAGTGTTGATTTAATGATTTAATGCATAATTATATATTTGATATATTACTTTGCACTAACTAGTATTGGTTCACTTTAAACGGATTTTCTCACTTGGATTGTGCACATTGTATATGTGATATACTTTTGTACACATGATTGTATCATGTTTGATGATGCATACTTTTTGGTTAAGTGTAAAGAATTAAACCATGGTTAAGTTGGATATTAGGGTTTTGTTTTATCCATTATTTATTCATTTATTTATTTTGGAAAAATATTAAGCATAAAGAAATGAAATGGTGGCTAATTTTAGACTTGCATGTTGAAGCTTCATGAAGCTTTGACTTAGTCACCATTTTGTCTCATGCTTAACCCTAACCACTCCACTCAACCCTAGTTGATTCTCTACACTTCACCATGGTTAGATTATGATAAGCATTCCTTTCATTTTCTATTTTGGAATTAACTTATCATAACAATATTCTTCTTCTTCTTCATCTTCTTCCATGAAGAAAGCAAGCTCCATCAATGGTGATTGATGGAAATGAGTGAGAAATCCAATTCTAAAGTCTACCCACTTCCTATTTCTTCATCCTCTACCTCTTGCCAAGTAGTAGAGTGTGTTTCCTTCATAAGTTTTCACGGTTTGGTGAAGGTGGAGCTTGGTCTAGCGATGCCTCGTCGTAGATCATCTTCGGCATGGACATCGACGACCTAGCTCGCTTATTCTCCGATGAAGTCGACGCTAGAGCCCGGATTCCTTTTGGACAGCGGAGAGGACTTCGTTGCGGAGCTATGGAGGTGGAGAACCGGATCTACAAAGGTTGTATTTCCGTAATCTTCTAGTTTAGTTGTAAACTAGTTTGCTTTTTCGCCTAAACTCTAGCCAACGATCCGTAGTCGGGTTTCTCGGCACCTAGATTTTTTGAAATTGGCATGTTCGATGCCTTGCGAGACCTCATTAGGGTGCCTAGGAACCCTATAGTGGTATCAGAGCCTAGCTAGAGCCTTAGGCGAAGTCTAGACGGATTTTGAAGTCCGATCGACCCGAAACCCCAACCCTAAATTGCTCTCTGGATAATTTCTGAAATCTGGTCTTTTTCAAAATTAAAAATATGCAGAGAACACATCACAAACATCTAAGACTTACTGTGAAATTCGACAGTCAAATTCCACTAAGGAGCCGCGGATCCGCGGCATGAGCAATGCTCATACGGCGGTTCCGCGGCCGTACGGCCGTATTATTTAAAGTTGTTTGCACAGTAATTCTTAGTTTCCAGTGGTGATTTTTCTGGGAATTTTTAATATTTTTTCTAGAGTTGAATTTTCTGGGATTGATTTGGGGATTCGGTGTTTCGATCGGAGTATCAAATTTTGTCTGTGTGGCTTTCCGGATAATTTTTAGAATATGTTAAAAAGTTCAACCGGATATAAATACCCAATTTTTCCCCTGTCGGGAAATTTCCAAGTGTTGGATTTTTCCGTAGTTTAACGACGTTCTAAGTAGTGCAAGTAACTCGATGGACCCTCTAGAAGACAACAAACCTTAACTCGATTATGTGACCGTCTTGAACTGCCCTTTGAACCTTCGTGTTTGGGGCAGTACGGCGTGCCACATGTGAGGCGTTGGCTTGACCCTTCTACGGCTGGACCGTTGGTACTGAGGCACGAACTGAATGCTGTTAGACTTATTTCATGCGTTGATCTGTATCGGGAAAACTTGGGTATTCGATTGTTCGATCGGAAAGTTTGACATTTTCTATTTATCCGGAATGTGATACAATAATTGGAATTCACAAGTAGTTATGCGATAACTGAATGAATGTTATAAACATAGCACTTTAGTCTCACTTGATCGGTTGCCACGGAATTTTGATGTGATCAAAAGTCCGTCGCAATCACGTAGCGTACGCGGATACTCGCCGGGTAAACTTAATAGACAGCCTCACTCCATAGCCCCGACCAAGTGACTGTAGGAGAACCCCGTCGCCGAAAGCATCTGTTAGGGTGCTCGCGGTAGCGGTGTTCCGCCTTGGTGCACTTGGTCGACGGTATCGGGGGTGCGGCCGTCTACTAAAGTTTGCGACGAGCATTCGATCAGGATGTCGGGAATCTTGTTGAATTGCCCGACTTGGTATTGAAAAGTGTTTTCGATTTTGAGACTAAAATGCGGGGTTTATAATTGTTAGGCATGCGATGTCTAAGTAATTCATTTGGTCAGGCATGTGATGTCTGAGGTGGTTGCGGATTCCAACTGTTGTAGTTTTACACTTTCTTTTCTGTGACCGTAAGTGTAATATGTGATATCGCTGGTCTCGTTGCTAAATGTCAACGACAATTGGGATGCGCATATTTACTTACGTTGATGACATGCGATGTTATGTGTTGCTGGATATGTTATATTGGATCGTCGTGTTTGAATAGCCGGGGGGTTTTTATGTGAGATGAGTGTTTTTCATTTTCATTCATGTAAAAACTTGTATGTAATATTCTTTTATTGGGGCGCTTCCAGGTTGCGGAAGTTGTCACCGTTTGTATATTATTTACTTTTCCGCACTAGGATAGACCCAAGGAGGAGAGCACAAGTAACCGGGTTCTGGAGTCCAGTGGGAGACCAACTCGAGGAGTCGAGTCCGGGTCTCCTAACTCTAGAATTGGTAGGGTTGCTTGCCGCTCTCGTAGGGGTCTAGGGGTGTGGGTTTGGCTATTCATCACGACCGTGGAATCCGTGTTTTATACTGGCTCGTATTGAAAACACGGACGTCCTAGTATATCCAATATTTCATATGTTTCTTCTGCTGCGATATCTGTGATGTGATCATGTGATGTTCTGTGATAGATACAGTATATAGTATATATGATATATTATATAGGCGTTACTTATGTTTTACACCCGCGCTAGCCCTGCCCCGCTCTGCCGTTAGTTACCTAACCTAACGGTGCACGAGGGGACATCGAGGCGAATACGGATGGCATAAGTGTACGTCGTATTTATCTGTGATGTTTAGGTACTTAAATGATGGGACTTCATTAATGTGATTAATGAAATAAAAGAAACCTAAGATGTTGTAGAATCGAATTTCAAAATAAAACAGGTAGCTACAGTTCTTGCTTTGCACAGCGGTATATATGATATATCCTGCACCTTATTCGATGAGGAAAGGACCGAGATCCCTTCACCGGGAGTGACTCCTTTAGCAATAACTGGCAGATGCTACACACTCGGTTTGTCTTTTGATTGCTTTTAAGTGTTTTTGCTTTGCACAGTGATATATATGACATATCCCGCACCTCATTCGATGAGGAAAGGACCGACGATCCCTTCACCGGGAGTGACTCCTTTAGCAAAACTAGAAAAGCCTAAAAAACACTCCATTTTAAAATCATTTGATTCTACAACGATATCAAGTTCATTACGCGATAGGTTTTCAGAAAAACCTGTCGTAGCCCTCCGTCATTTCAGATAACTACTAGTTAGTATTCGTGCTGCGGTAGTTTGGCATTCGTCAAGGCGTAGTGTACGGTAGCTAACTAGTATTTATCTGCTTGAGCATATGATGCGATTGGATTAGGGTATTCGTACGGCGTTGTTTGGCATTCGTCAAGGGTCGTGCGGGTGGGTTTAATTCAATCAAGAAATGTACGGGTTGAACTTGACTAGTGGACTATGGCTTGTTTGGCATTCGTCAAGGTCATAGAACACTAGGGGCAAAATATTATCGGGAATTTCAAGTGTTGAAATTTGCAATGAGATTGCATACCTTCTATGTGATAGTTGGATCCCGATACCCGCTGCGAGTAAGAGTTACTCCTGGGAGAGTTTTATACATTACAATTAGCCGATCAAGTAGGTGTCTAGAAAGGTGTTAACGAGGTTACGCCTCTGGGAAAACGAGGTTTACATTAATTAGGTTCGTGCGAAAGCACGGGGGACCTCCCTCAAAGTACCGACACTGGCCTGGCTGAAAGATTGGCGAACTTGTAGTGTGTAATTAATCCCGGCTAGTCTTTCCTTTTAGGGTTTGAAGGAAGATTTGATAAAAAGCAGTGGAAGCCATCCTGATTAGATAAAATAATAACCAATCTATTCTTGACAGAGCGCACGCTGAGTGTTTTCTTCTCTCTCTCTCCAGGTAGCGACCATATCACGCCTTAATCAAGATAATAAAACGGAATATTGACCGAACCCGCTTGTTATACTGAGCTGGGGAACGTTGGTCCCGCTCCAACTTATAATTGTTATAAGACAGAGCAGGAAATTGGGGAATACCAGAATTCCCGTGCCGCCCAAACGAAGAGAGTGCATGCTGATGCATCATCTTCGGGTGTGTTCATTATACAGAACTGTTTCTCAGTATCCTTTACGTCCTGGGTATATGATACCGGATCAGGATCCCAGATATGTAATCTGTTACATAGGGCTACAGATAGGTAGAGAACTGAGAACGGGTGATAAGTTTCATGAGGCAGAAAACGGGGCAAGAGTTGCAGCCAAGTCTGTTGGTCACTGTCACCCTGTATTACCAATACATTGATTCTGAACGAATGTTATTAGATACCGAACCTGATATACAAAATCATATCTGTCTCTTTATTAGTAAAGAAACGGTAAAATTTTGTATTGTTGGATAATGTTTTGAACATTTTCTATATCAAAAGTTGATCGGTTCAGGCACGTTATCTAAAAGCATTAATGTTCTAAATCAAACTACAGTTCTTAGTATACGGAACACACAGAAGAGGAAGAGTTCAGAAATGAACGAATCCTTCTTAAGGTATTGTAGACTAGGTCAGATCAATGCGACCCGACTGGCTGAAGTTACATTCAGATGTATATTTAAATCAGTTTGAATTTACATCTTGTGAAACTTGCCAGTCATGTCACAAAGATAAGATGACCTTAGCCCTGTTTATTGAAAACAGAGAAAGAGTTAGTAAACTCTTGGGATGATACATGCTGATGTATGTAGGTCCCCTGTCTACACATGCCAGGACTGGTTCTTTATACTTCATTACGTTCTTTGATGATCTCTCAAGATTCAGTCATATGTTCCTGCTGAAACATGAGTCCGAACCTTTTGAGATATTCACAGAATATAAGCGAGAAGTAGAGAACCAAAATACGGGTATAAGTATTATGTCCTTTGATGAGATCAAGGAGGAGAATACTTGAGCACGGAAATACTGGACTATTCTAAAGGAGAATGAGATTCTCTCTCAGCATTACTCCTTTGTATACACCATAGCACGATGGTATATCGGGGCGGAGCAATCACACCCTATAAGATAAGGTGTGCTCTATGATGAGTATTACTGAGTTACCTATTTCCTTTTAGGGGTTATGCACTTGAGAAGCTGCATACCTATTGAATAGGTTCGAATCAAATCAGTTGCCTACCACTCCATATGAGATATGGAAAGGGAAGAGCCCATGTCTTAAGCTAGTTAAGATTTGGGGCTGTCCAGCCTATGTCTGAAAAGCATAATCCGGACAAGCTCGAGGAAAGGTCTGTAATGTAGAACTGGAAAGGTTCCAGCTATACAAACTACAGCAGATGATTTGATAGAGCCAAAGGATTCAGTAGATTACAACGAACCTCAGCCTCTCCACCGATCTAGTAGGGTTCCTCACCCACCTGAGAGATACTTCGGTTTCTCTATGACAGTGGGAGCGAGGATTGCATCATGAGATAATGACCCAACTAGTTTCGAACTGGCCATCAGGAGTAGGACTCTGTAAGAATGGCTGGATGTTTAGCGATCTGAGATGGAATCCTTATACACCAACAAAGTATGGACTTTGGTTGCTATATCTGAAGGGTTAAATCCCCATCAGGAGCAAGTATATCTTGAGAAGATTACTTGGTGTAGATGGAAAAGTTGAGACTTTCAAAGCTAGACTTGTTAAAAGTTTGCATCATTGACCAGGTGTGGATAATGATGAAACCTTTTCAAGTAGCTATGCTTAAGTCTATCCAGATCCTACTTGTCACGGCTACATACCATGACTACGATATCTGGTGGTTGGGTGTCATGACTGCTTTTCTAAATGATGTTTTAGAAGAGTGCGTCTATAATAAAACAGCCAGAGGGCTTCGTAGATAGTGGGAGCAGCGGAAACGTGTGCAAGATGCTTTATAGGATAAAGCAGGCATCGTGGAGTTGGAACATCTGTTTTGATGAAGCGGTCAAAGAGTTTGACATCATCAAAATGGTAGATGAACCTTGTATATACAAAAAGGTAGTAGGGAGTATGGTGACGATCCTCGTAGAGTACGTGGATGACATACTCCTGATAAGAAAGGAGTTTCTTATACTACGCTCGATCAATCTCCGCTTATCACAAAGATTCTCCATATAGGATTAAAGTGATACCTACTAAATCCTGGATTTTGGATCTATGAGATAGATCTAAATGGATGTTAGGATACTCACTAGATGTAGTGAGATGGTGTCAATCGATCCTGAGGATAATCACTGGAACGGTTCCAGGGTGATAAAGACGACTGAATGTCAGTCACAGGCATTGTCTTTACCCTCAGTAAAGGGACGGTATGTTGGAAGAGTTCCAAGTTAGATACCGTGACATACTAGACGATAAAGGCAGGATACATCGCTACTTATGATGCTACCAAAGAGGCAGTCTGGGTGTATATTGGTTCATGAGATGAACTATGTTCCTCCCATTGTGTGACAATGGAGTTGTGGCTTATGCCAAGGAACGCCGGTCCCATCAGTGATCCAGACATATTCTAAGGCAGTATCACTTGATCATGGAGATGGTTGATCTCCAGGGAGATCGAGGTTAGGAGAGTAGACTCAGAGGACAACACAGCGGATCCACTCACAAAGGCCTGTTCCCAGAGAGAGACTTTTATGGGATGGTTGAGTATGAGATAGTACAACCACTGCTACAGATGGCCCTAGTGCAAGTGGGAGATTGTTAGTTATATGTATGCCCTAGAGGCCATTACTATACATAGGATGTATATTGTAGTGGATGCTGGGACATATATAGGGAGGACTTTCTTGCTCGACATGATAGTATGCTATCTGGTTGCTCTTTACCTTAACGTGTATACTAATTGTCTCTCTGTTACATGTTGGTAAAGCCCTTAGGATGTGTACTTGACTACCTGGACTATGATGCGGATCATACTAGTGGGGACATGGTAGTCTATAAGTACATCCTTCAAAGTCCCTAGTCGTGGGTGTATCGAGATGGGGCATCGATATACCAGAGTAGACTAGCGTATACCTTCTCGACCCATACAGATGGGCGATGGATGATCCCATATCCATTGGTGTTTGACATCAGAGATGATATACGGGTGCTCAGTAGAGACTGGGTACACTGGACGGACTCGCCGAGAACTCCCAGATGGTATTATACCTTACGTCAGATGGCAGTTCTCTGGTGACACTGGTACAGAGTAGTCTGTTGACCCAAGATCGTCATAGAGTCTTATGTGGTTCCCACTGTGCTTTGATTTCCATCTTACCACGTCCAAGAGGGCGTGCAAAACGGTGGTTTTTGGGTACAGTCCCGAGTCACATGAAGGCAATAAGCGATACGAGGGGATTCGTCTCTCCCGGTATAGGGAATTTATGTTGCGCTGTGTTCGATTGGCTATAACAGGAAATCCCTGGCCAGGGTTGCTGAGATTTACTGGTAAGTGTTACCAGTAGTTTCTCGAAGTGTTATAGACCTCATATCGACACGACTTATCGAGCTATTGGGGTCTGACGTTTACCACCCCTAGGCGAGATATGCGACATATCAGACGATCAGACCGGACTGTACGGTAGTGTTACTGGTTGGATTCACTGGAGTGTGAGCGGGCTTGCTCGTCGATCTTCAGATCGCTCAATACCCGGGTGGCCGTTACGTTTAGCAGACCGCTTGCGGCTTGTGGGTGTTTGATATGATCATCACCTGCTGCCGGCGTATTGACGAGTCTTTAGAGTCCTACACAGAGGTTTCCTGGCTCAAGCGAAACGAAATAGGAGCGCATATGAGATATGTGCGGGACCGAGAATAATGCGTGTATGTGATACCGTATTTCATTCTTGCGATGAATGTATCGATTGGTTATATGCGATATAACCTAGTTATCGAATCGAGGGTTGATTCGATAAGCCGATACATTGAATACTAGTCGGTTGTGTGCGACATGACCGGATCATTGAATCAAGTGTTGATTTAATGATTTAATGCATAATTATATATTTGATATATTACTTTGCACTAACTAGTATTGGTTCACTTTAAACGGATTTTCTCACTTGGATTGTGCACATTGTATATGTGATATACTTTTGTACACATGATTGTATCATGTTTGATGATGCATGCTTTTTGGTTAAGTGTAAAGAATTAAACCATGGTTAAGTTGGATATTAGGGTTTTGTTTTATCCATTATTTATTCATTTATTTATTTTGGAAAAATATTAAGCATAAAGAAATGAAATGGTGGCTAATTTTGGACTTGCATGTTGAAGCTTCATGAAGCTTTGACTTAGTCACCATTTTGTCTCATGCTTAACCCTAACCACTCCACTCAACCCTAGTTGATTCTCTACACTTCACCATGGTTAGATTATGATAAGCATTCCTTTCATTTTCTATTTTGGAATTAACTTATCATAACAATATTCTTCTTCTTCTTCATCTTCTTCCATGAAGAAAGCAAGCTCCATCAATGGTGATTGATGGAAATGAGTGAGAAATCCAATTCTAAAGTCTACCCACTTCCTATTTCTTCATCCTCTACCTCTTTCCAAGTAGTAGAGTGTGTTTCCTTCACAAGTTTTCACGGTTTGGTGAAGGTGGAGCTTGATCTAGTGATGCCTCGACGTAGATCATCTTCGGCATGGACATCGACGACCTAGCTCGCTTATTCTCCGATGAAGTCGACGCTAGAGCCCGGATTCCTTTTGGACAGCGGAGAGGACTTCGTTGCGGAGCTATGGAGGTGGAGAACTGGATCTACAAAGGTTGTATTTCCGTATCTCTTAGTTAAGTGTTAACTAGTTTACTTTTCGCCTAGATTTCTAGCCAACGATCCGTAGTTTAGGGTTTCTCGGCACCGTAATTATTTGAAATTGGCATGGTTGATGCCTTGTGAGACCTCTTGAGAGTGCCTAGGAACCCTATAGACATCTACCTGGGGACCGTTACGTACAACTAGTGCCGCTTGCGGTCTGTGGTTAAACCCACTGCCAGCGTAGTAGTCGAGTCATTAGAGTCCCACACAGAGAGTTTCCCTGCTCCAGGCGAAACGATATAGAGGTCGTATGGTTTTACGACAAGGGTTCGGACGCATACGTGTGTTTATGCACGTACGACTTTCGGACAGTTTTTACTAGTCGGCTTTGGTTTAAGCCAGATTCTAGTATCGGGATATTGGATTTATACAGTCTAAAGTTTTTCCGTGTTTTCACGGATAGGAGGGGCGTTCTCGTAATTATGCAAGAAGCTTCTAGAAGATGGTGGCTTGGGGGTTAAGGTGGCATATGCATTAAATGAGATTAGTGAGTCATATGAGTGATTCATCCATGTCATTAATGCATCATAAATTCTTAATGACTCATGGAGATGAATCACCCTCTTGTATTTATGAAGCATGATTATTCATCCTTTATTTTCTTTTATTGGATAAATGATAATGCTTGATATATATTATGATAGATCATTATCTCATCTCATTCTTATGCTCACCTTCTCTCTCCTCAAGCTCCCTCTCTTCAAACCCTAATCCTCCCCTCTCATGTGTTGAGTACAAGGATTAGATAGGCTAAGTAATCCATAACCCTCACTCTATATCATCTAGGTACTTTGATTAGCAACTAAAGAAACCTAGTTGCCTCAAGTTTAGAGGCAAAGCTTGGAGTAAAGCTCTCGGGTGGATCGTCTAGTACTTGGAAAAGGCCGAGGAGGAGGTGGAGAACGTAAAGTCGAAGGACACGGTTCTTTAGGTATAATCACTTCACATAGTAGTTTAGAACTTCTTTGATTCGTGTTAGTTATCATTTAGCTTCGATTCTTGCGGTTAGTCGATGTTTAAGCAAAGAACAAGATCGTTTTTCATATATCCTCCTCCCCGCAAGTCGTGGGGTGTTGCACATCGACTTACAGTGGTATCAGAGCCTCGCTAAACAATAATTAACTCATTAGCAAAGTCGTAAGAATTTCGAACGCAAAAAGAACCGGAAACATCGTCGATTTATCACAGTTTCTGTCGAATTTAAAACAGGCCCCAAAAATTTTGCAGGGACCTGAAGAATTACAAGCAGAGAATATTAGAGCTACTGAAGAAATTTGGACTCATGACTCGGCAAACTCACCGCGGAACCGCGGCGGATCCATGCGATCTGCCGCGGATCCGCGGCCGAGTTGGGGCCGAGTCAGCCCCAATTTCTTCAGTAACTCCTAGGTGTTAACAGGGATGTTTCTGGGATGTTTTATTTTCCGCTAAGATCTCAGGTGCACAGAGAAGTATTGGAGTAGAATCTAAAAGTGTTTGCTCGATCGAAATTTTACGATGTTTGCTAATTTGATTATATCTATGTTTGTATAATGTGTTCGTAAACCTCCCCTAACTGCTAGTATGTCGGTTGGCAGGGGGTTGCACATTTCTGTAATGGTTTTTACTGTTTGTGGTTGTGAACTGTATTGGACTGTTGTGATGATTAGCCAGGGTTTGAGATGGTTTGTTATATTCATTCATTCGATGTAATTGTAATATGTTGTAATATTATTTTGCGGGGCGCATCCAGGTTACGGTTGTAGACACCGTTGTATTATTTCATTTTACTGTTTTTGCTCCTAGGATAGACCCAAGGTGGGGTGCACAAACTATCGGGTACTTTGAAGTGTTTGGTGGCCTACTCACTTTGTTGAGGGAGACCGCTTCACTTCGGGTACTTGGTGGGTAGTTTGCCGTACCCGTAGGGGTCTAGGGTAGGGTAATGGCTATTCATCACAACTGTGTAATCCGTCTTTTGTTGCAGGCTCAAAACAAACGCGGATTGCTTGCAAATCCAATAAAGTTCATATGAGATCTGGAATGCCTATTATTGCGTCTGACGAATGTACAATATCTATATATGATAGCTATTTAGACGTCACTTATGTTTTACACCCGCGCTAGCCCGGCCCCCGCTCTGTCGTTAGTTAAGTAACCTAACGGGTGATGACGGGACCCAGAGGCGAATGCAGATGGCATAAGAGGACGTATTTTCGTTGTTTTCTGCAATGATAGGTTAATGATGGGACGCATTATTTATAATGCAAAGAAAATAAACCAAAATGATGAATCGTTGGAACAATTTAAAAGAAACCACTCGGTTATTTTAAAACATGTGATATTTTTAAATTGCGGAGCTTTAACCACTCCTTTTAAAAGCTATCAGGTTCCTTCGGTCATATCAAGTTCACTACGTTCACGGTTTCGCCAAAACCATTCGTAGCCCTCCGTCATTTCATTTGGGTATTCAGTAGTATTCAAGCTATGTATTTTGACCTAATGCCAAGGTATAGTGTTTGGTAGCTGCTGGGTATTTATTTGTCGCATAGATAGATGAATTAGTTTGGGACAGTCGTATTATCATTTTGGCCGAACGTCTAGGATATGTACGGATGGGTTCAAAATAACAAGATAATGATGGGTAGAACTTGACATGTGACTTATGACATTTTGACCTAACGCCAAGGTCATAAGAGCATGGGGCAAATTTTTTTTTCGGGAATTTCTAAAGAAACTGAAATTTGCAAAGATATGCATACCATTTGGAGTTTGATGAATGTTGGTAGGATTCCTTCAACATTATCATACGATGATATTTGGATCCTGATCCTACTGTGAGTATATGCTACTCATCAGGAAATTCGTCACTTAACGATTAATGATATAAACCAAGTAGGTGTCTAGAAAGGTGTCAGCGGGGTTACGCCCCAAGAGAAAAGAGGTTATTTAATTAAGGAACTTCACGAAAGCGTTGGAAAACCTCCCTCGAAGTATCGACACTAGCCTGGATGAACGGTTAAGCAAGTATTGTACGGTTAGAATAGTCCTGGCTAATTCTTCTTTTATGGTTTGAGGAAGGATTCGAGAAACAGTGGGAGCCATCCAGTTTAGATAAACTAAAAACCACTCTAAACTTGCAAGAGCATCATGCTAAAGAGTTTTCTTCTCTCTCTCCTAATTGCAGCGACCCTGAAAATGACTGGACTTAAGTTACTTTTAGAGAAAAATATACTGACAGGGCCAAACTATAAAGATTGGCTGCGGAATGTCAAAATGGCTTTGACCTATGACAAATTGGGGTACGTCCTCACCGCTAAGGCACCTGCTGTCCCTGGTCCCAAATCCAATAATGCGGATAAGGAAATCCGCAAAACCTGGGATTTCAATTGCGTGAAAGCCAAGTGCATCGTGCTTGCCTTGATGAACAATGAACATCAAAGGAGGCACGAGGATATGGAACTAGATGCCATATTTCTCCATACAAAGGAACTTTATGGAGAGCAATCTCGTATAGCAAGATACGAGACCTCTAAGAACTTGTTTCGAGCAAGGTTGGCTGTCGGATCATCGGTAGGAGAACATGTTCTAAAGATGATAGGCTATATAGAAGAGCTCGCAGACCTTGGGACGACTTTGGATAATGAGCTCTATACAGACCTTATTCTCCAGTCCCTTCCTTCCACCTACGCCCAGTTTATTCTGAACTTCAACATTCAAAGAAAAGAAGTTGAACTTCCGGAACTCCTTAACATATTGAGGAGTGCAGAGGGCACCTTGCAGAAGGCAAGGGAAACACCCGCTATGTTTGTTAGCGGTGCATCTTCTTCCAGGTCCAAGGCAAGGGCCAAAGGAAGGAAGAAGAAGGCCGCCACCAAACCTAGAGGAGGTGTTAGTAAGGTGGGAGGGAAGGGAAAGAAAAAGATTGCAGTGCCAGTAGTTGCGCAGGATGAGTGCTTCCATTGTCACAGGAAAGGGCACTGGAAGAAGGATTGCAAGGCGTGGAACGCCAAGAACCAAGGACCGAAGCAAGCTGTGGCTTCGACTTCAGGTGTGTTTGTAATTGAGAATTGTTTGTCAATCAACTCTACTTCCTGGGTATTGGATACCGGATCAGGATCTCATATATGCAATTCATTGCAGGCACTGAGAAACCGTAGAGTGCTGAAGGAAGGTGATATGACCCTAAAGGTTGCTAACGGAGCTAGCGTGGGAGCTGTGTCCGTCGGGGATTATCACCTGGGATTGACGAGTGGACATATTTTGGTTTTACATAACTATTTTTGTGTACCTAGTTTAACGTGTAATATCATATCAGTTTCCTTATTATCAAATAAAGGTTATGATTTCACGTTTGTAAGCGATGCTGTTAACATCCACCTTAATCATGGTTTGATTGGGTCCGGTACACTAAATAACGGTATATATGTCTTAAACCAACTCCAGATTTTCAATGTCCAGAACACACTAAAAAGAAAATCTCCAGATTTAAATAAGGCTTTCTTATGGCATTGTAGACTAGGTCACATCAATGAGACAAGGTTAACTAAGTTACATAGAGAAGGGTATTTGGACTCGTTCGAATATCAAACTTATGCCACTTGTGAATCATGTCTCAAACGAAAGATGAAAAAGACTCCATTCACTGGACATGGAGTAAGAGCGAGCGAGCTCTTAGGACTCATACACAGCGATGTATGTGGTCCAATGTCTACACATGCAAGAGGTGGTTTTTCCTATTTCATTACTTTTACAGATGATTATTCAAGGTACGGATTCATTTATCTGATGAAACATAAATCCGAGGCTTTTGAAAAATTCCAGGAGTATAAGAATGAAGTAGAAAACCAAACCGGCAAAAGTATCAAGACACTAAGATCTGATCGAGGTGGTGAATACTTAAGTGCCGAGTTCCTAGGTTACCTAAAAGAGAAAGGAATTCTCTCTCAGCTTACTCCTCCATACACTCCACAGCATAACGGTGTATCGGAGAGACGGAATCGAACCTTATTGGATATGGTACGATCCATGATGAGTAATGCTGAGTTACCGCGATCTTTCTGGGGTTATGCGCTAGAATCAGCGGCATATCTTTTGAACATGGTTCCTACCAAGACTGTGCCTACCACTCCATATCATATGTGGAGTGGGAAGAAACCCCATCTTCAGTATATAAAGATTTGGGGATATCTAGCTTTTGTTAAAAAGCAGCATGTGGACAAGCTCGAGGCACGATCAGTAAAGTGTAAGTTTGTGGGATATCTAAAGAACTCCAGGGGATATCTATTTTATTACGCAGAGGAACAAAAGGTATTTTTTTCTCGTAATGCCCATTTTCTAGAACATCATTTTTTAGAAAAGGAAACAAGTGGGAGCGAAATAGAACTGGAAGAAATTCCAGAACCACAAACCACTACTGAAAGTTTGGTAGAACAAGTAGTTCAAGAAGAACAGGACATTCCCGCACCCCTCCGCAGAAGTAGTAGGCCGTCTCATCCGCCTGAGAGATACTACGGTTTTCTCATAGATGGGGATAGAGAGGATTGCATCATCGTTGATGATGAACCTACTAGCTTCCAGCAGGCCATCCAGAGTGGCGACTCGGTACGATGGCTAGATGCAATGCGGACTGAAATGGAGTCCATGTACACCAACAAAGTATGGACTTTGGATTTTGCTCCAGATGGGGTAAAACCCATAGGATGCAAATGGATCTTCAAGAAAAAGATTGGTGTAGATGGACAGGTGGAAACCTATAAGGCTAGACTTGTTGCAAAGGGTTTTCGTCAAAGCCCTGGTTTGTACTATGACGAAACTTTTTCTCCAGTGGCTATGCTCAAATCCATTCGGGTCCTTCTTGCTATTGCTGCCTTCCATGATTATGAAATCTGGCAGATGGACGTAAAGACGGCTTTTCTGAATGGTAATTTAGAAGAGTGCGTCTATATGGATCAGCCAGAGGGTTTCAATCAGAGTGGGAGCAGAGGTAAAGTACGCAAGTTGCTTAAGTCCATTTATGGACTAAAGCAGGCATCGCGGAGTTGGAACATCTGTTTTGATGAGACAGTCAAAGAATATGACTTTATCAAAAATCCAGATGAACCATGTATATATAGTAAAGTTGTAGCCAGAAGTGTCGTATTCCTCGTCTTGTACGTGGATGACATTCTATTGATAGGAAATGACATTCCTATGCTACAATCTGTCAAAGGATTCTTGTCACACAGGTTCTCCATGAAAGACCTGGGTGATGCCTCTTACATTCTGGGGATCCGGATCTATCGTGATAGATCCAAGAGGATGTTGGGACTTTCACAGTCCAGGTATATCGACACTGTACTGAAAAGATTCAGTATGGAAGATTCTAAGCGCGGTAATCTACCGGCTTGTCACGGAATCATCCTATCCAAAGAGATGTCTCCCAAGACTAATTTGGAAAGGGAACGCATGTCTATTATACCCTACGCTTCTGCGGTAGGCTCTATAATGTATGCGATGTTGTGCACCAGACCAGATGTAGCTTACGCACTGAGCGTGGTAAGCCGGTATCAGTCAGACCCAGGGGAGAAGCACTGGATAGCAGTAAAGAACATTCTTAAGTACCTGAGAAGGACTAAGGAGATGTTCTTGGTTTACGGCGGAAAAGACCTCAGGATGGAGGCCTATGCTTCCGGCTTCCAGAGTGATAAGGACGATTCCAAGTCCATGTCAGGTTATGTCTTTACCCTCAATGGAGGGGCGGTGTGCTGGAAGAGCTCCAAGCAGGACACCGTTGCTGACTCGACGATGGAAGCGGAGTATATAGCTGCTTGCGATGCCGCAAAAGAAGTGGTCTGGATGAAGAAGTTCCTAACAGAACATCAGGTGGTTCCTACCATTGTTGATCAAATACCTCTGTATTGCGACAACAACGGAGCTATAGCTTTAGCGAAGGAACCAAGGTCCCATCAGAAGTCCAGACACATCTTAAGGCAGTATCACCTGATCAGGGAGATCATTGATCGTCAGGAGATCGAGGTTCGGAGAGTTTCTACTGAAGAGAACATTGCTGATCCATTCACGAAGGCCCTTCCTCAGATTCAGTTCGAGAGGCTACTTGAGATCATCGGTCTTCGATACGCCAGTATATGACCCTAGTGCAAATGGGAGATTGTTAGTGTATATGCCCTAGGGGCCATTATTGTATCATACTAGTTTTTATATTACTTAATGGAAGCTTGGGATATTCACATGTATATAACAGTCTTGCTAAACATGGTAGTATGCTACTTGGTTTTTCTATCTTAATATGTGAGTATACGTATTGATAGAGCTCTTAGGATCTTGCTTGACTACCAGCGTTGTGATGGCAGTCACACTAGTGGAGGCTGGGTAGTCTACAGGCACATCCTTATTCAGGTCCCTAGTCGTAGGATTATCGAGACAGGGCATCGATACTCCGGAGTAGACTAGTGTGTACGCTTCTCATCCCAGTTGGGGAGATGGTCTGTCCCACAGCCGTCAGTACGTCGTACTGGAGATAGTATACAGGTGCTCGTTGGGTTATGGGTACACCGAACAGGACTCGCAGGGAACTGTTGGTTAGGTTTTATACCAGTCGTCAGTTAACAGTTCCCAGGTGACATGAGTACAGCTTAGTCCGCAGACTTGACACTGCTACTTCGCCTCGAGTGTTTCCCACTGTTCTTAGATTGCTACCCTACCACGGCTCAAAGGAGTCGTGCAAACAGGTAGCAGTTGGGTGCAGTCCCGAGCACTTGGAGGCAGTGGCGGTTAGATAGGATTCGTCTCTCCTGGTATTGGGAGTTGATATCGCGCTGTGTCAGGGAGCCATTACGCAAAGTCCCTGGCCAGGGCAAGCGAGATTTACTGGTAGGTTCCAGTAGTTTCTCAGGGTGTAATGGGCTTCACTCCGACACGACTTATACCGCTATTAGAGGACTGACGCTTGCCGCCCCCTAGGCCCGACATGCGATAGTCTTAGACGAACAGACCGGACTGTACGGAGATTGTCACATCTGGCTCAGTAGGAGTTCGGATGGGTTTCCTCATCGGCCTTCTTATCGACATCTACCTGGGGACCGTTACGTATAGCTAGTGCCGCATGCCGTCTGTGGTTAAACCCACTGCCAGTGTAGTAGTCGAGTCATTAGAGTCCCACACAGAGAGTTTCCCTGCTCCAGGCGAAACGATATAGAGGTCGTATGGTTTTACGACAAGGGTTCGGACGCATACGTGTGTTTATGCACGTACGACTTTCGGACAGTTTTTACTAGTCGGCTTTGGTTTAAGCCAGATTCTAGTATCGGGATATTGGATTTATACAGTCTAAAGTTTTTCCGTGTTTTCACGGATAGGAGGGGCGTTCTCGTAATTACACGAGAAGCTTCTAGAAGATGGTGACTTGGGGGTTAAGGTGGCATATGCATTAAATGAGATTAGTGAGTCATATGAGTGATTCATCCATATCATTAATGCATCATAAATGCTTAATGACTCATGGAGATGAATCACCCTCTTGTATTTATGAAGCATGATTATTCATCCTTTATTTTCTTTTATTGGATAAATGAGAATGCTTGATATATATTATGATAGATCATTATCTCATCTCATTCTTATGCTCACCTTCTCTCTCCTCAAGCTCCCTCTCTTCAAACCCTAATCCTCCTCTCTCATGTGTTGAGTACAAGGATTAGATAGGCTAAGTAATCCATAACCCTCACTCTATATCATCTAGGTACTTTGATTAGCAACTAAAGAAACCTAGTTGCCTCAAGTTTAGAGGCAAAGCTTGGTGTAAAGCTCTCGGGTGGATCGTCTAGTACTTGGAGAAGGCCGAGGAGGAGGTGGAGAACGTAAAGTTGATAGACACGGTTCTTTAGGTATAATCACTTCACATAGTAGTTTAGAACTTCTTTGATTCGTGTTAGTTATCGTTTAGCTTCGATTCTTGCGGTTAGTCGATGTTTAAGCAAAGAACAAGATCGTTTTTCATATTTCCGCCTCCCCGCAAGTCGTGGGGTGTTGCACATCGACTTACAATCTAGTGGTTGGGTGTCATGACTGCTTTTCTAAAATGAAGTTTTGGAAGAGAGCGTCTATAAGTACACAGCCAGAGGGCTTCGTAGACAGTGGGAGCAGCGGAAACGTGTGCATGATGCTTTATAGGATAAAGCAGGCATCGTGGAGTTGGAACATCTGTTTTGATGTGGTAGTCAAAGAGTTTGACTTCATCAAAATGGTAGATGAACCTTGTATATACAAAAAGGTAGTAGGGAGTATGGTGGTGATCCTCGTAGAGTACATGGATGACATACTCTTGATAGGGAAGGAGTTTCCTATGCTACGCTCGGTTAGTCTCCGCTTATCACAAAGATTCTTCATATAGGATCAAAGTGATACCTCCTAAACCCTAGGTTTTGGATCTATGAGATAGATCTAATTGGATATTAGGATTCCCGCTAGTTGTAGTGAAATGGTATCAATCGATCCTGGGGAGAATCACTGGAAAGGTTCCAGAGTGATAAGGACGACTGAATGTCAGTCGCAGGCATTGTCTTTACCCTCAGTGGAGGGACGGTATGTTCGAAGAGTTCCAAGCTAGATACCGTGACTTACTAGACGATTAAAGGCAAGATACATCGTTACCAAGGATGCTACCAAAGAGGCAGTCCGGATATATATAAGTTCATAAGATGAACTTCGTTCCTACCATTATGTGACAATGGAGTTATGGCTTTTGCCAAGGAACCTCCCGTCCCATCAGAAATCCAGATATAATTCTTAGGCAGTATCACCTGATCATGGAGATGGTTGATCTCCAGGGAGATCGAGGTTAGGAGAGTAGACACAGAGGACAACAGCGCGGATCTACTCACAAAGGCCTTTTTCCTAGTAGAGACATTTATGGGATGGTTGAGTATGAGATACTTCAACCGCAGCTAATTGTTGGGTATGTGATATCACAACAGATGGCCCTAGTGCAAGTGGGAGATTGTTAGTTATATGTATGCCCTAGAGGCCATTACTGTACATACGATGTATATTGTAGTGGATGCTGGGACATATATAGGGAGGACTTTCTTGCTCGACATGATAGTATGCTATCTGGTTGTATTTTATCTCAACATGTACTCTGTTTGTTTCTATGTTACATGTTGATAAAGCCCTTAGGATATGTACTCGACTACTGGGTGTAGGGTTCCTAGGCACTGTAGTGAAGTCTCACAAGTGATCAAACATGCACAAATCAAATTTTACGGGTGCCTACAAACCCTAATACGGATCGTTTACTAGATATCTAGGCAAAGTATGCAAGTAAACGGAAATGTATCTAAAGGAAAGGGGATACAACCTTTGTAGATCCGGTCCACCACCTCCTAGGCTCCGTGATGAAGTCCCCTCGCTGTCCAAATCGTATCTTGAACTCTAGCATCGGCTTCATCGAAGAATGGGCGGGCTTGATCGTCGGTTCGATGCCGAAGATGATCTACGTCGAGGCATCGCTAGAACAAGCTCCAACTTCACCAAGTCGGGAAAACTTGTGAAGGAAACACCCTATACTACTTGGCAAGAGGTAGAGGATGAAGAAATAGGAAGTGGGTAGACTTTAGTTTTGGATTTCTCACTAGTTTTCATCACTTGCCATTGGAGTAGCAAGCTTTCTCCATGGAAGAAGAAGATGATATGATAAGTCTTAAATAATTCAATACTTATCATACTTTCAACTATAGTTAAGTGTAGAGAATTAACATGGGTTAGTTAAATGGTTAGGGTTAAGCAAAACAACAAAAGAGTGACTTAGTCAAAGTTTCAAGAAACTTCAACTAAAAAACAAAACATACAACCATTCATTTATCTTTTCCTTTTTCCAAAATGAATTAATAAGAAAAAGATAAATGAATAAATAATCAAAACCCTAATCATTAACTTAAACCATGGTTTGATTCTTTATACTTAACCAAGTAAGCATGTATCATCAAACATGATACAAACATGTGCACAAAACTATATCGCATATACAATGTGTACAATTCAAGTGAGAAAATCCTTTTAAAGTAAACCAATACTAGTTAACGCAAAGTAATATATCAAATATATAAATATGCACTAAATCATTAAATCAACACTTGATTTAACGATCCGGTCATATCGGATATAACCGACTAGTATCATATGTATCGGCTTATCGAATCAATCCTTGATTCGATAACTAGGTTATATCGCATATAACCATTCGACACATTCGTCGCGAGAATGGAATACGGTATCACATACACGCATTATTCTCGGTCCCGCACATATCTCATATGCGCTCCTATTTCGTTTCGCTTGAGCCAGGAAACCTCTGTGTAGGACTCTAAAGACTCGTCAATACGCCGGCAGCAGATGATGATCATATCAAACACCCACAAGCCGCAAGCGGTCTGCTAAACATAACGGCCACCCGGGTATTGAGCGATCAGAAGATCGACGAGCAAGCCCGCTCAGACTCCTGCGAATCCAACCAGTAACACTTACCGTACAGTCCGGTCTGTTCGTCTGATATGTCGCATATCTCGCCTAGGGGTGGTAAACGTCAGACCCCAATAGCTCGATAAGTCATGCCGACGTAGGGTCCATAACATTCATGAAACTACTGATAACTCTTACCAGTATATCACTGCAACCCTGGCCAGGGATTTCCTGTTATGGCCAGTCGAGCATTGCGCAACATCAACCCCCAATACCGGGAGAGACGAATCCCCTCCTATCGCTCATTGCCTCCATGTGAATCGGGACTGTACCCAAAAACCACCTGTTTGCACGACTCAGTAGATCCGTGGTAGGGTGGAAATCAAAGCACAGTGGGAGACACACAAGACTCTATGACGATCTCGGGTCAACAGACTAAGCTGTACCGGTGTCACCAGAGAACTGCCATCTGACGTGAGGTATAATACCATCTGGGAGTTCTCGGAGAGTCCGTTCAGTGTACCCAGTCTCCACTGAGCACCCGCATACCATCTTCGATGTCAAACACCAATGGATATGGGATCATCCATCGCCCATCGCATGGGTCGAGAAGATATGCGCTAGTCTACTCTGGAATATCGATGCCCTGTCTCGATATTCCCTCGACTAGGAACATTTCAAGGATGTACTCATGGACTACCCAGGCCCCACTTGTATGATCTACATCATAGTCCTGGAAGTCGAGTACACATCCTAAGGGCTTTATCAACATGTAATCAGAGAGACAGAAAGTATACATGTTAAGATAAAGTGCAACCAGATAGCGTACTATCATGTCGAGCAAGAAAGTCCTACCTATATATGTCCCAGCATCCACTACAATATACATCCAATGTACAGTACTGGCCTCTAGGGCATACATATAACTAACAATCTCCCACTTGCACTAGGGCCATCTGTAGCAGTGGTTGCAGTATCACATACTCAACCATCCCCTAAATTGTCTCTCTTTGGGAAAAGGCTTTCGTGTGTGGATCCGCCGTGTTGTCCTCTGAGTCTACTCTCCTAACCTCGATCACCCTAGAGATCAACTATCTCCATGATCATGTGATGCTGCCTCAGAATTTGTCTGGGTCACTGATGGGACCAGGGTTCCAGGGCCAAAGCCACACTTCCATTGTCATACAATGGCAGGAACCTAGTTCATCTTATGAACCAATATACACCCAAACTTCCTCTTTGGTAGTATCTTCAATAGCGATGTTACCAGCCTTTATCGTCTAGTTTGCCACGGTATCGAGCTTGGAACTCTTCCAACATACCGTCCCTTTATTGAGGGTAAAGACAGTGCCTGTGACTGACATTCAGTCGTCTTTATCACCCTGGAACTCTTCCAGTGATTCTCCCCAGGATCGATTGATACCATCTCACTACACCTAGTGAGAATCCTAGCATCCAATTACATCTATCTCATAGATGAAAACTCAGGATTTAGGAGGTATCACTTTGATCCTATTTGGAGAATCCTAGTGATAATAGGAGATTGACCGATCGTAGTATAGGAAACTCTTTTCCTATCAAGAGTATGTTGTCTACGTACAATACGAAGATGACCACCTTACTCTCTACTACCCTTTTGTATATACAAGGT
This sequence comes from Agapanthus africanus, assembly GCA_030015575.1. Lineage (NCBI taxonomy): Eukaryota > Viridiplantae > Streptophyta > Magnoliopsida > Asparagales > Amaryllidaceae > Agapanthus > Agapanthus africanus. Next base: position 408,944,929 of record JASDDO010000026.1, read on the forward strand.
TCGTCTACCATTTTGATGAAGTCAAACACTTTGACTATCACATCAAAACAGACGTTCCAACTCCGCGATGCCTGCTTCATTATGTAAAGCAACTTGCACACGTTTCCGCTGCTCCCACTGTCTACGAAGACCTCTGGCTGTGTTCTTATAGACGTTCTCTTCTAAATCAGTATTTAGAAAAGCAGTAAGGGCACCCAACCACCAGATATCGTAGTCATGGTATGTAGCCGTGGTAAGTAGGATCTGGATTGACTTAAGCATAGCTACTGGAAAAAGGTTTCATCATTATCCATGCCTGGTCGATGACGAAAACCTTTAACAAGTCTAGCTTTGAAAGTCTCAACTTTTCCATCTAAACCAAGTAATCTTCTCAAGATATACTTGCTCCTGATGGGGATTTAACCCTTCAGATATAGCAGCTAAAGTCCATACTTTGCTGGTGTACATGGATTCCATCTCAGATCGCTAAGCATCCAGCCATTCTTACAGAGTCCCTACTCTCGATGGCCTGCTCGAAACTAGTTGGGTCATCATCTCATGATGCAATCCTTGCTCCCACTGTCATCGAGAAACCGAGGTATCTCTCAGGCGGATGAGGAACCCTACTAGATCGGCGGAGAGGCTGAGGTTCGTCGGGAACTATAGAATCTTATGGTTCTGTCAAATCATCAACTGCAGTTTTGTATAGATGGAACCTTTCCAGTTCTACAGAACTGATCCTGCCTCGATCTTGTCCGGATTTTGCTTTAAACATAGGCCGGACAACCCCAAATCTTAACTCGCTTAAGAGATGGGTTCTTCCCATACCATATCTTATATGGAATGGTAGGTAGTGATTTGATTCAAACCTAATTCAATAGGTATGCAGCTTCTCAAGTGCATAACCCCAAAAGGAAATAGGTAACTCAGTAATACTCATCATAGAGCACACCATATCTAATATTGTGCAATTGCTCCGCCCTGATACACCGTTGTGCTGTGGTGTATTCAGAGGAGTAACACTGAGAGAAAATCTCATTCTCCTTTAGAATAGTCTAGGAATTCTATGCACAAGTATTCTCCTCCCTGATCTTATCATAGGACATAATACTTATACCTGTTATTGGTTCTCTACTTCTTACTTATATTCTGTGAATATCTCAAAAGGTTCGGACTTGTGTTTCAACAGGAACATAGGTCTGAATCTTGAGAGATTATCAGAGAATGTAATGAAGTACAAAGAACCAGTCCTGACATGTGTAGACAGGAGACCTTATATACTCTTTCTCTGTTTCCAATAAACAGAGCTATGGTCATATTATCTTTGTGACATGACTGGCAAGTTTCACAAGATGTAAATTCAAACTGGTTTAAATATACATCTAAATGTAACTTCAGCTAGTCGGGTCGCATTGATATGACCTAGTCTACAATGCCTCAAGAAGAATTCGTTCATTTCTGAACTTTTCTTCCTGTGTGTGTTCAGTATACAAGGAACTGTAGTTTGATTTAGAACGTCAATGCTTTTAGATAACGTGCCTGAACCGATCAACTTTTGATATAGGAAATGTTCAAAACATTATCCATCAATACAAAATTATATCCTTTCTTTTCTAACAAAGAGAGTGATATGATTTGGTATATCAGGTTCGGTATCTAATAACATTCGTTCAGAATCAATGTATTGGTAATACAGGGTGACAGTGACCAACAGACTTGGCTGCAACACTTGCCCCGTTTTCTGCCTCATGAAACTTATCACCCGTTCTCAGTTTTTCTACCCTTTTGTAGCCCTATGTAACATATTACATATCTGGGATCCTGATCCGGTATCATATACCCAGGATGCAGAGGATACTGAGAAACAGTTCTTTGTAATGAACACACCCGAAGGAGATGCATCTCATGCACTTTCTTCGTTTGGGCGGCATGGGAATCCTGGCATTCCCCTATTTCCTGCTCTGTCTTATAACAATTATAGGTTGGAGCGGGACCAACATTCCCCAGCTCAGTATAACAAGCGGGTTCGGTCAATACATCCATATTATTATCTTGATTAAGGCGTGATATGGTCGCTACCTGGAGAGAGAGAGAAGAAAACACTCTGCGTGCGCTCTTGCAAGATCATATTGGTTATATATTTTATCTAATCAGGATGGCTCCCACTGTTTTTATCAAATCTTCCTTCAAACCCTAAAAGGAAAGACTAGCCGGGATTAATTACACTCTACAAGTTCGCCAATCTTTCAGCCAGGCCAGTGTCGGTACTTTGAGGGAGGTTCCCCGTGCTTTCGCACGGACCTAATTACAGTAAACATCGTTTTCCCAGAGGCGTAACCCCGTTGACACCTTTCTAGACACCTACTTGATCGGCTAATTGCAAAGTGCAAAACTCTCCCAGGAGTAACAATTACTCGTAGTGGGTATCGGGATCCAACTATCATATAGAAGGTATGCAATCTCATTGCAAATTTCAACACTTGAAACTCCCGATAAAGGTTTTTACCCCTAGCACCTATGACCTTGGCTAAGGTCAACAAATCATAGGTACTAGTCAAGTTCTACCCGTCATTTCGTGATTAATTAGACCCACCCACATGACCCTTGGCTAAGGTCAACAAAGCCACATGACTGTCCTAACTAATCGCATCATATGCAGTGTAGTAAGACATCACTTAGCTACCGTACACTGTGCCTTGACTATGGTCAACAAACACAGCACGAATACTAAGTACTCTACTTCCTAAAATGATGGAGGGTTGCGAATGGTTTTTGTGAAAACCTTTAACGCTTTGAACTTGATCTCGTTGCGGAATCAAACGGTTTTTAAATGGAATTCTTTTCGAAGCTTTTCTAGTTTTGCTAAAGGGGTCACTCCCGGTGAAGGGATCGTCGACCCTTTCCTCGTCGAATGAGGTGCGGGATATATCATATATATCACTGTGCAAAGCGGAAACTATAGAAGCGATCAAATGACAAACCGATTGTGTAGCATCTGCCAGTTATTGCTAAAGGAGTCACTCCCGGTGAAGGGATCTCGGTCCTTTCCCTATCGAATAAGGTGCAGGATGTTCTACAAGGAACACCGCGATGCAAAGCAAGAACTGTAGCTACCTGTTTTAATTTGAAATTCAATTCCACAACATAAATTAGGTTTATTTTCTTTCATCAATCTCATTAATGAATATCCCATCATTTAAATTACCTAAACATCACAGATAGATATGACGTACACTTATGCCATCCGCATTCGCCTCGATGTCCCCTCTGCACCGTTAGGTTAGGTAACTAACGCCAGAGCGAGGCAGGGCTAGCGCGGGTGTAAAACATAAGCAAAGTCTATATAATATATCATATATATACTATAATATCTGTCACAAGATCACAGATAAATCACAGCAGAAGAAACATATGAAATATTGGATATACTAGGACGTCCGTGTTTTCAATACGAGCCAGTATAAAACACGGATTCCACGGTCGTGATGAATAGCCAATCCCACACCCCTAGACCCCTACGAGAGCGGCAAGCAACCCTACCAATTCTAGGGTTAGGAGACCCGGACTCGACTCCTCGAGTTGGTCTCCCACTGGACCCTAGAACCCGGTTACTTGTGCTCCCCTCCTTGGGTCTATCCTAATGCGGAAAAGTAAATAATATACAACGGGTGACGACTTCCGCAACCTGGAAGTGCCCCAATAAAAGAATATTACATACAAGTTTTTACATGAATGAAAATGGAAAACACTCATCTCACATAAAAAAACCCCGGCTATTCAAACACGACGATCCAATATAACATATCCAGCAACACATAACATCACATGTCATCAACGTAAGTAAATATACGCATCCCAATTGTCGTTGACATATAGCAACGAAACCGGCGACATCACATATTACACTTACGGTCACAGAAAAGAAAGTGTAAAACTACAACAGTTGGAATCCGCAACCACCTCAGATATCGCATGCCTGATCAAATGAATTCCTTAGACATCGCATGCCTAACAATTATAAACCCCGCATTTTAGTCTCATTATCGAAAACTCTTTTCAATATCGAGTCGGGCAATTCAACAGGATTCCCGACATTCTGATCGAATGCTCGTCGCAAACTTTAGCAGGCGGCCGCACCCCCGATACCGTCGACGAAGTGCACCAAGGCGGAACACCGCTGCCGCGAGCACCCGACCGGATGCTTTCGGCCACGGGGTTCTCCTACAGTCACTTGGTCGGGGCTATGGAGTGAGGCTGTCTATTAAGTTTACCCGGCGAGTATCCGCGTACGCTACGTGATTTCGACGGACTTTTGATCACATCAAAATTCCGTGGCAACCGATCAAGTGAGACTAAACCGCTAGATTTATAACATTCATTCAGTTATCTCATAACTATTTGTGAATTCCAATTATTGTATCACATTCCGGATAAATAGAAAATGTTAAACTTTCCGATCGAACAATCGAACACCCAAGTTTTCCCGATACAGCTCAACACATGAAATAAGTCTAACAGCATTCAGTTCGTGCCTCAGTAGCAACGGTCCAGCCGTAGAAGGGTCAAGCCAACGCCTCACATGTGGCACGCCGTACTGCCCCAAACCCGAAGGTTCAAAGGGCAGTTCAAGACGGTCACATAATCGAGTTAAGGTTTGTTGTCTTCTAGAGGGTCCATCGCGTTACTTGCACTACTTAGAACGTCGTTAAACTACGGAAAAATCCAACAATTGGAAATTTCCCGGCAGGGAAAAAAGTGGGTATTTATATCCGGTCGAACTTTTTAACATATTCTAAAATTACCCGGAAAGCCACACCGACAAAATTAGACAGTCCGATCGAATACACCGAGTCCCCAAATCAACCCAGAAATTTCAACTCTTTAATAAATATTAAAAATTCCCAGGAAAACCAGCACTGCCAAATGTGAGTTACTGTGCCAAATGCAACGCAAGATACGACAAAATAGCCGCGGAACCGCCGCACGAGCCACGCTCGTGCCGCGGAACCGCGGCAGTTTAATGGAGTTAGGGTTACGAATTGCACAGTTACTCTTATATTTTCCTGCTGATATTTCTGGATATTTTTAATTCACAAAAATCCCCGAAATTAAAAAATGTACAGAGAGCTCATTTAGGGTTGGGTTTTCGGGTCGTTCGGACTTCAAATTCCGTCGGGACTTCGCCTAAGGCTCTAGCTAGACTCTGATACCACTGTAGGGTTCCAAGGCACTCTAGTGAAGTCTCACAAGTGATCAAACATGCACAAATCAAATTTTACGGGTGCCTACAAACCCTAATACGGATCGTTTACTAGATATCTAGGCAAAGTATGCAAGTAAACGGAAATGTATCTAAAGGAAAGGGGCTACAACCTTTGTAGATCCGGTCCACCACCTCCTAGGCTCCGTGATGAAGTCCCCTCGCTGTCCAAATCGTATCTTGAACTCTAGCATCGGCTTCATCGAAGAATGGACGGGCTTGATCGTCGGTTCCATGCCGAAGATGATCTACGTCGAGGCATCGCTAGAACAAGCTCCAACTTCACCAAGTCGGGAAAACTTGTGAAGGAAACACCTTATACTACTTGGCAAGAGGTAGAGGATGAAGAAATAGGAAGTGGGTAGACTTTAGTTTTGGATTTCTCACTAGTTTTCATCACTTGCCATTGGAGTAGCAAGCTTTCTCCATGGAAGAAGAAGATCATATGATAAGTCTTAAATAATTCAATACTTATCATACTTTCAACTATAGTTAAGTGTAGAGAATTAACATGGGTTAGTTAAATGGTTAGGGTTAAGCAAAACAACAAAAGAGTGACTTAGTCAAAGTTTCAAGAAACTTCAACTAAAAAACAAAACATACAACCATTCATTTATCTTTTCCTTTTTCCAAAATGAATAAATAAGAAAAAGATAAATGAATAAATAATCAAAACCCTAATCATTAACATAAACCATGGTTTGATTCTTTACACTTAACCAAGTAAGCATGTATCATCAAACATGATACAAACATGTGCACAAAACTATATCGCATATACAATGTGTACAATTCAAGTGAGAAAATCCTTTTAAAGTGAACCAATACTAGTTAACGCAAAGTAATATATCAAATATATAAATATGCACTAAATCATTAAATCAACACTTGATTTAACGATCCGGTCATATCGGATATAACCGACTAGTATCATATGTATCGGCTTATCGAATCAATCCTTGATTCGATAACTAGGTTATATCGCATATAACCATTCGACACATTCGTCGCGAGAATGGAATACGGTATCACATACACGCATTATTCTCGGTCCCGCACATATCTCATATGCGCTCCTATTTCGTTTCGCTTGAGCCAGGAAACCTCTGTGTAGGACTCTAAAGACTCGTCAATACGCCGGCAGCAGATGATGATCATATCAAACACCCACAAGCCGCAAGCGGTCTGCTAAACGTAACGTCCACACGGGTATTGAGCGATCAGAAGATCGACGAGCAAGCCCGCTCAGACTCCTGCGAATCCAACCAGTAACACTTACCGTACAGTCCGGTCTGTTCGTCTGATATGTCGCATATCTCGCCTAGGGGTGGTAAACGTCAGACCCCAATAGCTCGATAAGTCATGCCGACGTAGGGTCCATAACATTCGTGAAACTACTGATAACTCTTACCAGTATATCACTGCAACCCTGGCCAGGGATTTCCTGTTATGGCCAGTCGAGCATTGCGCAACATCAACCCCCAATACCGGGAGAGACGAATCCCCTCCTATCGCTCATTGCCTCCATGTGAATCGGGACTGTACCCAAAAACCACCTGTTTGCAAGACTCAGTAGAGCCGTGGTAGGGTGGAAATCAAAGCACAGTAGGAGACACACAAGACTCTATGACGATCTCATGTCAACAGACTAAGCTGTACCAGTGTCACCAGAGAACTGCCATCTGACGTGAGGTATAATACCATCTGGGAGTTCTCGGCGAGTCCGTTCAGTGTACCCAGTCTCCACTGAGCACCCGCATACCATCTTCGATGTCAAACACCAATGGATATGGGATCATCCATCGCCCATCGCATGGGTCGAGAAGATATGCGCTAGTCTACTCTGGAATATCGATGCCCTGTCTCGATATTCCCTCGACTAGGAACATTTCAAGGATGTACTCATGGACTACCCAGGCCCCACTAGTATGATCTACATCATAGTCCTGGAAGTCGAGTACACATCCTAAGGGCTTTATCAACATGTAATCAGAGAGACAGAAAGTATACATGTTAAGATAAAGTGCAACCAGATAGCGTACTATCATGTCGAGCAAGAAAGTCCTACCTATATATATCCCAGCATCCACTACAATATACATCCAATGTACAGTAATGGCCTCTAGGGCATACATATAACTAACACTGGGACTATGATGAGATCATACTAGTGGGGCCACGGTAGTAGACGAGTACATCCTATAACTGTTCCTAGTCGAGAGTGTATCGAGATAGGGCATCGATACACCAGAGTAGACTAGCGTGTACGCATCTTGACCCATATGATGGGCGATGGATGATCCCATATCCATCGGTGTTTGACATCAAGGATGGTGTACGGGTGCTCAGTGGAGACTGGGTACACTGGATGGACTCGCCGAGAACTCCCAGATGGTATTATACCTTATGTCAGATGGCAGTTCTCTAGTAACACTGGTACAGAGTAGTCTGTTGACCCGAGATCGTCATAGAGTCTTGTGTGATTCCCACTGTGCTTTGATTTCCATCATACCACGTCCAAGAGGGCGTGCAAAAAGGTGGCTTTTGGGTACAGTCCCGAATCACATGGAGGCAATGAGCGATAGGAGGGAATTCGTCTCTCCCGGTATAGGGAGTTGATGTTGTGCCGTGTTCGATTGGCTATAACCGGAAATCCCTGGCCAGGGTTGCTGAGATTTACTGGTAAGTGTTATCAGTATTTTCTCAAACTGTTATAGACCTCATATCGACACGACATATCGAGCTACTGGGGTCTGACGTTTACCACCCCTAGGCGAGATATGCGACATATCAGACGACGAGACCAGACTGTACGGGAGTGTTACTGTTTGGATTCACAGGAGAACGTACAGGCTTGCTTGTTGATCTTCTGAGCGCTCGATACCTGGGTGGCTGTTACGTTTAGCTGACCGCTTGCAGCTTGTGGGTGTTCGATATGATCATCACCTACTGCCAGCGTATTGACGATTCTTTAGAGTCCTATACAGAGCTTTCTTGGCTCAGGCAAAACGGAGTAGGAGCACATATGTGATATGTGCGGGACCGAGGATAATGCGGTATGTGATACCGTATTGGATTCTCGCGATATGAGATATCGGCTGGGTATATGTGATATAGTCGGGTCATCGTATTAGTCGGTTATATGCGATATAGCCGGATTGTCGGATTAAGTGTTGATTCGATAATTTAATGTATAATAATATATATAATATATTAAATTACATTAAGAAATATTTGCTCACTAAAAGATTCTTTTTCTCACTCGGGTAATACATTGATATATATGCGATATATGTTAAATGTATTATTTTATTGTGTTACGATAAATATTATATATGTGATATATAATATTGTAACATGATATGATAACTAATGCAACATGTTTAGTGGAGTTTAAACATGATTAGGGTTTGGATTAGGGTTAAGACTTCTAGTTGATTCTAGAAGCTTTTCTTTTGTCATGATAAAGATATTTGTGTTGATTTTTATCTATGACTCATACTTAACCCAACCCAAAACCTAGCCCTTGGTTAATTCTCTACAATGGTTTAGTCAACCATGGTTGCATTATTCATCATATTAATCCATTCATTATTCATCACAAAAGGATTCCCTTCTTCTTCTTCCTTGAGTTCCTTGAGCAAAAGCTTTCTAGTTTTAGTTTTGTGATGAAAGTGAGTGAGAAAATGATTATAAAAGAGAGCAAAAATCCTACTTCATCATCCTCATCTATCCTTGCCATTTAGATGAGGGTGTTCACTTCATATTATGAGTGTTAGCTTGTGTTATCGAAACTTCAAGGTAGATCATCTTTGTATCGAAGATCGGAAGCAAGACTGCATCTTTCTCTTCGTGGAACCTCTCGAGAGTCCGGAACACGATGATCGCAGCGAAGGGACTTCAACACGGAGCTTTAGAATTGAAGGACTGGATCTACAATGGTTGTAATCGCTCTCACTTAGTGTTAAAATGTTTAGCATGCTTGTTTTCGCTTAAACCCTAGTTTAAAGATCCGGCTTCGGGTTGTTCGACACGGCTAATTTTTTAATCGGGCATGGCTGATGCCATGTAGAACCTGGTGCGTGTGCCTAGCAACCCTACAGATACGGGGTATCAAAGTGACTTCATGAATGAAGTTCTTATTTATAATAATTTCCCGATCCCCCCAAAACAAGCATATAAACCCGTATTTTGCTAAACAACCTTTCTCCATGCTCTCAAAGAAACGAGCAATGAGATCCGGAAGCGCGAACGCGTTCGGATGGCTATACAATAGGAAATTCCATCCGCGTTTCTGGATTTCATCACCAAAACAACTACCATACACGTTATGGGAAAACAATTCAGAGAAATCCCGTTCAAACTGAAAACTATGAGCCATGAACAGAAAACGCAAAATTTATAGATCTAAAGAAAGAAGATAGGGAAACCAAACCTCCTCTGAAAATTTCAGAGGTAGAAGCGGTAGGTCGGCGGCAAATCCGCAGCGGAAATTGATATTTGCAGCGCTTCCATGGTGTGTTAGGGAGATCTCGGGTGGAGCTTGCAGTTGTGGCTAGGGTTTTCTGTGAGAGGATGGATGAAGGCTCGGGATATCACAAAAGAAGAGAACAGGGTTTTGTTAAGGGGAAAGTCAAGATGTAGTCAAAATGTGACCTCTTTTGCACAAAAATCCTTATAAATTTTTTTCCCAGATATTCTAGAATATTTACAAAAATACCCCCCCCCCCCGTTTTACAAATGAGAATTTCACCAGGCAAGAAATATCCCGACACAAAAAACCAAAAAAAACAAAACAAAACAAAATCGATATGCATCGGAGAAGAATATCCATTATATATATACAAGATGGTATACGTACCACCAAACTTATTTGAAACGGTGTTTCCACTGTTTATGGCTGGATAACCGAAGTTTGGTGGTAAACGGAGGAAAATTAGTCAATGTAAACCGGCTCCTGCAACATCAGGAGCTCCTCCGATGGTTCTGCGGTGAGAAATGGTTTTACTTTATGTCCATTCACTTTGAATAGTGAACCGTCCTCTGGATTCTCCAAATCCACCGCACCGTGCAGGAATACACACCGCACAAGAAAGGGTCCCTTCCAGCGAGATCGAAGCTTACCGGGATGAAAATGGAGTCGGGTGTCGTAAAGAAGTACTTGTTGTCCAGACATGAAAGTTTTGCGCGTAAGGTGTTTATCATGAAACACCTTCGATCGGTTCTTTATAACAACCGCGTTCTCATAAGACTTATGCCGAACCTCGTTCAGTTCGTTAAGTTGCATCTTCCGATAGCTGCCAGCATCTTCAAGGTTGAAGTTCAGCTCTTTGATTGCCCAAAATGCGCGATACTCGATTTCCACAGGGAGGTAGAAAGCCTTTCCATATACAATCCGATAGGGAGACATTCCATGATCAGTCTTGTACGCAGTTCAAAATGCCCAAAGGGCATCAGTTAGTTTCAAAGACCAATCTTTACGGTTCTTAGAAACCGTTTTCTCCAAAATCCGCTTGATTTGCCGATCTGAAATTTCGGCTTTCCCACATGTTTGGGAGTGGTAGGGCGTGGATAGCTTATGATTAATTGAGTATTTCCGCATCAAGGTCTCAAAAGACCTATTGCAGAAATTCGTCCCATTGTCGCTAATGATAGAGCGAGAGTGCCCGAACTGGGAAAAGATATTTTCTTTAAGAAATCCAATGACAACCTTGTTGTCGTTCGTCCGGCTCGGTACTGTCTCGACCCATTTGGAGACATAATCAATAGCTAAGAGAATGTACAGGTTCCCAAAAGAGTTGGGAAACGGACCCATGAAATCTATTTCCCAAACATCGAACATATCAACAACCAAGATCGGTTGGAGCGGCATCTCATTTCTCCTGGAAATCCGGCCCAAATGTTGGCACCGGGAGCAAGTCTTGCAGTAATCAAGGGCATGTTTGAAAATTTGTGGCCAGTGAAAGCCATACTGCAAGACTTTCTCAGCTGTCTTTCTTGGGCCAAAATTCCCGCAACACGCTTGATCGTGGAAAAACGACAGCACACTCTTGAATTCATTATCTGGAACACACCGACGAATGATTTGGTCTGGACAGTACTTGAACATGTAGGGTTCGTCCCAGTAAAAGTGTTTTACTTGGGATAAAAATCTAAGTCTGTCCTGACTCGACCATTCGTTTGGTATGAGTCTTGTCGCCAAATAGTTCACAATATCTGCGAACCAGGGTTCGCAAGATACTGTCAAGAGTTGTTCATCAGGAAAAACATCGTTAATTGGAAGAGGAAGCGTTGGCGAAGAAGGAAGTCGTGAAAGATGGTCGGCCGCTACGTTTTCACATCCTCTTTTGTCCTTAATGACAAGGTCAAACTCTTGAAGTAAGAGAATCCGAAGTATTAGCCGAGATTTTTCATCCTTTTTCGCAAAAAGATGTCTTGGAGTGGAATGATCGGTGTAGATAATGACTTATGAGTGCTTGGTAAGCTTTCTTCCTTCGCATTCATGTGTATATTTTTTGCATTTGCATACTTATTTTAAAACCCATAAAAATTGAAAAATTTTAAAAAATTATAAAAATTGAAAAGTTCAATTTTGGCCATATTTGATTTAAGTTTAACATAACGGTTGACGAGTTAGGAAAACCTAGATCTTAAACTTAGTAAATTAAAAACCCTAAAAATAACCTTTCTTAAAATTTAATTATAGAAAATAAATGTCCTTGTAGTTTATTTAGAAATAGGAAAAATTTTGAGTTCAGTTCTTGGGCTAAATCAAAATAAAGGGGAGAGTGTTGAAATTTTTATGTGAAGTGTAAGTCTGAAAAATAATTCCGAACCTGAAGTCTAAATTCTGAAAATATATACCCTACAACTCACACAATCACGCACCTTGAAACTTGGGATAGTAGAGGATACCTTGAAATGCTCTTGTCTAAAAATCCTTAGTATGAAATAAAATAAAATAAAAGTATAAGGTGAATAAAAAAAAATGAACACTGGTTTTGTAATTACTTAAGGCTGCATAAATAAAAAATATAGCGAGGGTGCTTAATCACCTAGTGCCTTAGACCAATTGGTTTGGGAGTCACTACTAAAGCCTTAGATATTACAAGATGAGGAATTACGCCTAAATGCGCGAACACATTTTGTAATCGGTCGTTAGTACCTCAAGAAGTATTAACGGTCGTATGAAGGATGTGTGAGCAATTTCATCTAGAATTCACCAACAAAAAATACTTTGGACGATGGACAAGGGTATGATAGCTCGAATTGAATTTCCAAGTATAGGGGTGATACATACACATACTTAGGGGTATATGATTGGAGTTTGGATGAGAGATAGGAATGAAAGATAGGGCTTATACCTTCAGTAGAGATGATAGAAATTCCTAAGTTAAGATGGAACCTTAGAAAGAAAATTCAAAAGATGCTGAAAGCTTAATAAATTTGCAGAACATATACGATCTTAAATTAAATGATAAGTGAATGTGAAAAATATGGGTTGATGATTTCTAATTTGAAGATAATAGAATTTCTTGCTAGAATACCAAATTGAAGAATGAAAGTCAACAGGCTAAATTAATCAGATTTTGTGGGTAGTATCCATTGAAAACTCTCAGGAGACAACACTCCTCCTACTAGGGACACCTAGAGCTTTAACGGCTTGTTGCACGAGCTCAGTGCAATCGCATTCCCTGTGAAAATGAGGTTAGGATTTTTCGAGAATAAAATTGGCTTTGCTCGGGACGAGCAAAAGATAAGTTTGGGGGTATTTGTTCATATCAGAATATTGCATTATTATATCGCCCATTCTTAATCATATTACAAATAAATTGGTGCTTTTGATCCATGTCTGCTAAATAGTTGCAGGTTACAGGTTCTCTGATCATTACGGTGAAATTCATGAAAATCCGCTACAAATGTGAGACTACGACCAACAATAGATGAATCCGGATGATGCCGCCTACCAGTTAAAGGAACAAATAAAAATCATGAGAACAGTTCAATGCACAAAGTAAAAAGGGCAGCACAGGATTAAAGACTTCAACACGAAGCTCACGGCAAAAAGTCCACAACATTCTGCACTGTGGAAATCTGGAAGAAAATAGAAGATACTCTGAGAAACCAAGTAAAGAAAACAGAAGATAAAGGCAACACAGAGAAACCATGAAGAGATGGGCCCAAGTACCCACCAAATGGCCGCGGAACCGCGGGAAAACAGGCCTTTCTGCCACAGTTCCGCGGCAATAATATGCACGTGTCGGTGGCATTTTTAGTTTGATTTGATTGTTTGATTGTTTGAATGTTTGGTGTGTGCATTTTTAGTTTAAGAATATTATACCGCAATCAATAACGGTGTCGCTTGGTAGCTAGCCGGTTGATTACGGGTCGGTCCACAAAAAAACGTATTCTTTCTTTAAGTTCTTACGAGTTAAGTCCTATTTTTGGTAGGTTTTGATTTAAAAAACTAAGATTGAAATTAATTTGATTTAAAATCTTGCTAGGGTTAGGATTAGGTTAGTTTGGAAAAAGAATTCTACTCACTGCTTTCTTTGCCCTAGTTAAGAACAGAGGTGTTAAGGTAATAGTCAACAAAGGGGATTAGCACGACTAGGAAGAAACGTAGTTTCTTCCTTTTGGTCCTTGTAGGGTGTTTTTCGTCACCCCAGTGAGATGGGAATACGCGCGCGCTTGTCAGGCGTACTACAGATTCCCCCTGCCTAGGGTAGGCCGGGGTTTAATGATTATGGGGATCCGAATCTCCGGCAGCCGCGGACTAAGCTGCCGTTAATTACCCCTCGCCTTTGGGGTGAGGGAACCTCCGATTAACGGGTTAAACTGGTCATGCGAACCCAATGTGCGGTGTGCGTGTGTTCTGTTTTGAAAGGGGGGTTTTGGATATATCGGGAGCCAGGCAGAGTTTTTACGGGGGTCCCGCTACCCGGATAGCGGGCTGGGGGTTAAGGGGGCTAGCAGCCCCCTTGCGGGGTTTGGGGCAGCGCCCCGGCCCGAAAATTTTTTGGAGGGGGAGAATGTTGCGGAGTATGTGTATGTGTACATTTGTATACAAATGTATATATATACATATATATGCATATATATATGAATAAAGGGGAAAAAAGACATCCAAAGGATGCGTGGGGCCAACGTCTAGGCGTGCGCGCGCCACGTGTCGGCAAATGGGTGCCTTGCGCAGCGCAAGCGCGCGCGCCACGTGTTGGCACGTGGGCGCCTTGCGCAGCGCAAGAGCGCGCGCCACGTGTCGGCACAAGGGCGCCTTGCGCAGCGCAAGCGCGCGCGCCACGTGTCGGCACGTGGGCGCAAATTGCTCGAGCGCTAGCGCGCTGGTGAGGAAAAGAGGGCTTTTAGCCTAAAAAGGGATTTCTCAAAAGAGAAATCAGAGAGGAGTTGGACTCCTGAATGTGTTTTGGGGTTAATGGAAGGGGTTCTTCTTCTTCCTCCTGTTGCTTGCTGGATCTTGAAGATCAAGAGATGTGAAATCTCAAAATCTCTCATTTTTGAGATCTGATGACAGAACCAAGTTCCCCTTTATGGGTTTTGTGGTGAAAAACTAATTTGTTTTATAAAAAGAAGATTAAAACTCTTGATTTAATTCAATAGAAAGAAGAAGGTTTTGGAACCTTGAAGAAGGAAGAAAGATCTCAGATCTAAAACTTTTTTTTGGAGAGAGAAAAAGTTGTTGGGATATTTCATTATCCTTGCCTTTATAGGCTACACACTTTACACATAGCCCCTTGGGCTTCACAAAATGGCATTTTGCCTATCCCATGGCTCATGTGCCGTTTCTTTTTGCACATAAGCCATGGGCTTTACAAAAATTTGGCTTTATGCCTATTTTTCTTACATTTATCCATAAAATAAAATAAAAGAAATACAACAAAATTATTTATTACAAAATTTTTATCTTGGCATGGGGGAAGGCCGGCCGCTTCATGTTCGGGCTCGACCCGGGCATGGGCCCACTGGATCTGGGCTCGGGCCCACTTGGCTTGGGGTTGACTTTGATTTTGACTTGGTCAACCGGGGTGTAAATTTTTACCCCAACAAATTGCCCCCCATCAATAAATGCACACCACATATGTGGGGCGTGTGTATGAAATTGATGGATCTTCTTTCACGTGGAGGCGACTTGATTCGGTTCCCACCTTTCGGGAAACTGGCACTGCCCTTTTTACGACATGGACGGTCGATGCGGCCCTTTTTGTGACTTGGACGGTCGATGCTGCCCTTTTTGCGACTTGGACGGTCGATGCTGCCCTTTTAGCGACTTGGACGGTCGGTTCTGCCCTTTTTGCGACGTGGACGGTCGATGCTGCCCTTTTTGCGACTTGGACGGTCGATGCTGCCCTTTTAGCGACTTGGACGGTCGGTTCTGCCCTTTTTGCGACGTGGACGGTCGATGCTGCCCTTTTTGCGACTTGGACGGTCGGTGCTGCCCTTTTAGCGACTTGGACGGTCGGTGCTGCCTTTTTAGCGACTTGGACGGTCGGTGCTGCCCTTTTTGCGACATGGACGGTCGATGCTGCCCTTTTTGCGACTTGGACGATCGATGCTGCCCTTTTAGCGACTTGGACGGTCGGTTCTGCCCTTTTTGCGACGTGGACGGTCGATGCTGCCCTTTTTGCGACTTGGACGGTCGATGCTGCCCTTTTAGCGACTTGGACGGTCGGTTCTGCCCTTTTTGCGACGTGGACGGTCGATGCTGCCCTTTTTGCGACTTGGACGGTCGATGCTGCCCTTTAAGCGACTTGGACGGTCGGTTCTGCCTTTTTTGCGACGTGGACGGTCGATACTTGATTTGACTTGCTCTGCTTCTTGCAGTGTCAGGGGTAGACTTGACTTGCTCCGCTTCTTGCGGCGTCGAGATTGGATTCTGACTTGCTCCGCTTTTTGCGGTGTCGGAGTGAAAGTTGACTTGTTGATTTTGATTTAGGTTGACATCAGCATCGCTATACTGGAATATAGTACTAGGAGCGAATCATCATCTGTCATTTAGAGGATTTTGGGATTTTGGCTTTTGTTTGGCATCTGCATTGCTGCACTGGTATAATGCCAGGAGCAACTCATCATTTGCCCCGGGAGGATTTGGGATTTATTTATATATATATATATATTTTTTTTTTGGGACTTTGAATGTGGTCTCACCGGTAGGACTTGGGAGAGGTTGGGATTGTTTTACGCCCGTGGATTGTATACGGTTTTGCAGGATGTATGATCCAGACCGTAGGGCCGGAAAAATTTCAGGGCTTTGTTGGCGTCTGCATCGCTGGACTGGAATGTGGTACCAGGAGCGACTCATCATTCGCCGTTGGGGTATGGGATTTGGAATTTGGTTGGCGTCTGCATCGCTACACTGGAATAATGCCAGGAGCGACTCATCATTCGCCACTTTGGGGTTGGGGACTTGGAATTTGGATCTTGTTTGGCATCAGCATTGCTGCACTGGAATAATGCCAGGAGCAACTCATCATTTGCCTTGGGAGGACTTAGGATTTGGGTTTTTGGTCGGCATCAGCACCGCTAACACTGAAGCGAAATGCCAGGAGCGACTCATCATTTGCCGTTGCCCGTTGGGGAACGATGGCTTAGGAGGCAGGTTTGGGTCCCTATCACCTAAGGCTTTTCAATTTTATGGGCCGTGAGGGTCCCATAAAGCATTTTCTCCCTACGAGTCGTAAGGATCCCGCAGGTGTATTTTCTCCTTAGGAATCGTGAGGATTCCTAAGTGTGTTGCTCCATTGTGAGTCGTAAGGATCTCACGCAGGGGTTTTCTCCTCACAAGGTCGAGAGGACTTTGCGAGTGTATTTCATCTCTTTTCACGAGTTTGCGCCCTTTCGGGTTTTCACAGACTCGCCGGTAGTCCTGCTGTTTTTACTCACGGAGCCCTTTCGGGTTTTCATCCGTGCCCGTTTTGCTTGTGGACATACCGTTTATTTCTTCTTCTTTTTTTTCTTTTTCTTTCTTTTTTCTTTTTTTTTTGCCGCTGGTGGGACTTTAAAAGTAGTCTCACCGGCAGGATTTGGGAGAAATAGGGGTCATTTACGCCCGTGGATTGTATACGGTTTTGCAGGATGTCTGATCCAGACCGTAGGGCTGATGTGCTCAATTCGCCTGCGACTTAGAGCATTCATGTGTAGTATTTCTTGAGATATTGGCCATTGATGGGTGGCATGGTCCTTTCTCCCTCGGCACTTATTAGTTGGTAGGATCCTCCGTCGAACACTTTCTCAATGACATATGGTCCTTCCCAGTTTGGCTCGAATTTTCCCTTGGCAAGTCGATTGGGGATGATCGGTCTCTTGAGGACCAACACCAATTCACCTTTCTTGAAAGCGCGGAGGCGGGTTATCTTGTCATAGGCCCGTGACATTTGGGCTCGGTATAGCTCCAGACTTTGCTGCACCGCGAGCCTCTTTTCTTCGAGGGCATCGAGCTCTTCAAGTCGAAGGAGCACGTTTTCCTCCTCCGTCAACTCGTGCTGAACGGCCATTCTTAAGCTTGGAACTTCGACTTCGAGAGGGAGGACCGCCTCTACTCCGAAGAGCAATGAGTATGGAGTGGACTGTGTTGGAGTACGGTGCGTGGTACGATATGCCCACAACGCCTCGTGAAGTTTGAGATTCCAGTCTCTCTTGTTGGCTGAAGCATTTTTCCTCAGGAGCTTGCATAGAGTCTTATTGAAGGCTTCGGCTAGCCCATTGGCTCTTGGATTGTAGATGGAGGAATATCTCCAGTCTATGTTGTGCTGAGTAGCGAACCTTGAGACATTGAAGCTCTTGAAAGAAGGCCCGTTGTCAGAAATGATTCTTCTTGGTGTACCAAAGCGGTATAGAATATTGTGTTGGAAGAATGTCAGAATATCTTTTGTCTTGACTTCTTTTAGCGGGACAGCTTCAGCCCATCTGGAGAAGTAATCAGTTGCGGCCAGTATGAACCGGTGGCCTTTGGATGACGGAGGATCAATTGGGCCAACAATGTCGGTGCCCCAGACTTCGAAGGGCCACGACGCCACCGTAGGATGCAATGGATTGGGATGCTTGTGAATAAAATCACCGTGAATTTGGCAGATATAACATTTCTTTGCATGCTCTCCGCAGTCCCGTATCATGGTGGGCCAATAATACCCAAGCCGTTTAATTTGCAGTCGCCTCTTGGGGCCAGATTGGTGAGCACCGCAAACGCCTGAGTGAACTTCTTTCATGACTTTTTGGGCTTCGGCCGATGACAGGCACCTGAGCCAGAGTTGGTCATATGACCTGCGGTATAGCGTGTCATTTACAAACACGTATCGGAGAGCTCTTTTCTTTAGCTGAATCCTCGCAGGTTTTTCTTCGGGCAGCTTGTCGTATCGGAGGTACTCTACGAAGGGTTCTCTCCAATCGGGCTCGTCTTGGATGATCGAAGCTTCTTCCGCAGGACTGCTCTTCTGTTCCGCGCTTTCCTCTTCTCGTAGAGAGACTGGGGGTAGAATTTACCGGCTCCTGACTGTGATCATAATTTCGTCCATGTCAGGATCAGCCAGCTCCTTGGCCAAGCGAGCGAGTACATCAGCCTTACCGTTCAACGCTCTAGGGACTCTCGTTAGTTCGATATGAGTGAACCGTTTCATGAGTTCCACCGCTCGGCTTCTGTACCGAGCCAACTCGGGTTTGTATATCTTATAATTTCCGCTTACTTGGTTGACGACAAGCTGGGAGTCACCGTAAACCCGTAGCCGACGGATTTCCATTTCTACGGCAAGCTCCAAACCAGCTATCAGAGCTTCATACTCAGCTTCATTGTTTGTCCGAGGCTCGGTGAGAGCAAAAGAACGCCGTAGGGTTCCCATTGATGGTGTGATGAACACCAATCCTATCCCTGCTTTTATCTCCGGGACGCTTGATTTAATGGAGGTCCTTATTGACGAGGCTCCATCGAAGTAGAGCTCCCAACATGGCTCATCTTCCTCGAGGTGCAGCACTTCTTCATCGGGTAACTCACAATTTAGCGGCAACCCTTCTGGTATGGGATGAGCAGCGAGAAAGTCTGCAAGAGCTTGCCCTTTTACTGCTTTCTGAGGAGTATAAACTATGTCAAACTCGAGTAGCATAACAGCCCATCTTGCCATTCTACCGGCTAGGCTCGCTCTGGTAATCAAGTGTTTGAGCGGGTCGACCTTGGAGATCAGCATAACCTGATGAGCAAGCAGATAGTGCCTCAGCTTCTTCACAGCAAATATCAGAGCCAGGCATTGCTTCTCGATTGGGGAATAGTTGTGTTCCGTCCCGACTAGAGTTCGACTGAGGTAGTAGAGGGCATTTTCTTTTCCCTCCTCATTATTCTGGGCAAGGAGCGCACCGAGTGACTCATCTAGCGCGGCAGTGTAGAGAATCAGCGGTTTATTTGGAATGGGAGCGGGCAGCACTGGAGGGTGCAACAAGTATTGTTTGATGCTTTCGAACGCTGCTTGACATTCGGCATCCCAGATAAAAGGAGCTCCTTTCTTCATGAGCTTTGAGAAGGGCCTACATTTCCCCGATAAATTTGCGATAAACCTCCTTATATAAACAAGTTTGCCTTGAAAAGATCTTAGCTGCGTCAGACTTTTCGGAGGGGGCATCTCCATGATGGCCTTTATCTTTGATGGGTCAACTTCGATCCCTCGATGCCGGACTATAAAACCCAGGAATTTTCCCGATGACACTCCAAAAGCATATTTCAGAGGATTCATCTTCAGATCGTATTCCCTCAGTCTGGTGAGAACGGTCCTAAGATTTTGGATGTGGTCGGCCTTGGCTTTAGTTTTGACGACCAGATCATCAACATAGCATTCGACGACTTTATGGATTAGGTCATCAAAGATATTAGTCATTGCCCTTTGATATGTAGCACCTGCGTTCTTCAATCCGAACGGCATCACCTTGTAGCAATATATTCCGATCGGGGTTTGAAATGCTGTGTGCTTCTCATCCTCAGGCGACATCTTGATCTGATTGTATCCAGACGAGCCATCCATGAAGGTGAACAACTCGTAATTTGAGGTGTCATCGACCATCATTTCCATGACCGGTAGCGGGAAGTCGTCTTTAGGACATGCCTTGTTGAGGTCCCTGAAATCGACACAAACTCGGATCTGCCCATTTTTCTTCTTCACTGGGACTATGCATGCGATCCAGTCTGCATATTTCTCTTCCCTGATGAAGCCGGCATCGATGAGTTTCTTGGTTTCCTCGATAACCTTTTCTTCCAACTCCCTTCTCATTCTTCGAGGAGCTTGTTTGACTGGCTTAGCATAAGGAGATATAGCCAGCTTATGCACGGCTACCTCAGGAGAAAGGCTAAGCATTTCTTTGTACGTCCACGCGAAGCAGTCGACGAACTCACGCAGCAGGGCAATTATCTGCTCTTTCATTTCCTCCGACAAGAGTGAGCTGATGTAGGTCAGCCTTGGATTATCGGGCGTTCCTAAGTCAATCTCGGCTAGCTCATCAAAGGTTGCTTGTCCGCCATCTTCGAGCTCTTGAGGAGCTTCTTCTGGCTCGGCTATCTCGTCATCATCATTTGATCTTTCGCTGGCCTCACCAACATGGATCATGTAGCATGCTTTGGAATCAGGTTGAATGTAGCCTATGCCCCGTCTATCTGGAATTCGTCCATCGATGAGTGCTCGGACCTGGGACGGATACCATAGCCTTTCGTAAAACTTTGCTTCGGACTCCGTTTGATATAACCGGCATCCGCACTTTTTAAAGTATTCCCGCATCTCGGGCGCATAATATCTAGGATTGAGGACGGCTCTTATGCCTTTCTCATAGGGAAGGCACACGCTAGAAAGGTCGTCCGGGTGCACAACGGGGTTTGACCTGTAAAACAGGATGCCCTTCTGTCCATTTTTCCTCCCGGGCACGTAGAAAGTTTTCAGCTGGTCCACGGTAGAGACTGACAATGCGTCGAGCTCTTTGCACATCCGTTCCGGCACCCTTGTGATGGCCAGGGACCCTTCTGCGACTTCGAAGGTCTCTCGTAGTTTCTCTTGCTGCATGGGGGGCCGATCTGCACAGCTGTTGCACGGCAGGTCCTCTTCTTCTAACTCTTCAGTGTCACTGCTAAGATGAGGGCGGACTTTGCTGCTAGATGGGCCTTCAGTAACAGATTCATCCGTATCGCTGCCGAAACGAGGGCGAGTTTTATGGAAGGACGGGCTTCCAGCGTCGGACTCATCAGTGTCGCTACCGAAATGCGGGCGCACTTGGGCAGTTTTGCTTTTGAAAGTGACAGCTGGCGTAGATTTGCTTTTGAGCCTTGGTGCTGGTCTATCCTCAGTCAGTTGTGGCTTAGCATTTTGGTGGTTCATAAAGTACCGAGAATCTTCATATCGGACTTCATGCACACCGAACGGTTGGATGTCTCCGTCAATGCGTCTTTCTTCGCCATTTTTAGTATACTTCATGCATTGATGGAGAGTTGACGGAATGATGCTGTAATCGTGGAGCCACGGCCGCCCCAAGAGAATCTTATAAGACGTGTCGGCGTCGATCACGTATATCTTAGCTTCAGTTTGCAGATCCCCGAATTTGATTGGCAGAGCTATGGACCCCAGAACTTGCTGGCAATTTTGGTTGAAGCCTTGAATGACAATCCTTTCCCTTGACAGGTGTCGGACGTCCATTGACAAACTCTTCAGAGTTCGCAAGTTCATGATGTTCACTGAGGACCCCGGATCAATCAATATGCGATTAATTCGATCTCCGTCGCTGTACCCGGTCACATAAAGCGGCCGATTATGCTCAGCTGTTCCCAGTAGCAAGTCTTCATCCTTAAATGTGACCGCGGCGGCATGCAAAGCGTGATGGGCTTCTTTCATATTAATTTCCGCAAAGTGAGCCTGATACCGCTCGGGGTTTTGTAGAGCGTGAATGAGAACATCTCTAAGCTCCTTAGATAGGACCAAGGCGTCGTAGATGCTCAGGAGAGACAGAAGCTTCCGGAGATGCGCCAAGACATTATGGTCCACCGAGGAAGGACTTATGTTTTCATCAGCCGGTTCTCTGCCATCTTCTTCATTAGCGACTTGTTTTTCCTTCCCTTTTGGGGCGTTACCCTGATTTGGCGGTAGAGCCCTGCCGCTTCTAAGCTGGATTTGATTGGCCGTTGTGGCGAGCTCTTCGTCCTCTTCGGGAAAACAGAGCTCCTCTTCCGAGTCGCTGCCAAGATGGATGGCGTAGCAGGTCACTACTGGGATCTCTTCATTGGAGTCTTCTTCTAACTTCTCCAGAATTTCAGCCGCTTGTACAGGGAAGAACTCCTTCAATTGAATCAATGTTCTTTCCCTTTGTTGGTATTCTTCGAGGGAATCGATATATTTTTGAATGGTCGATCTCCCTGCAGACTCCTTTTCACGCCGAGCTGCACCTTTCTTCTTCTTGAGCTTCTTAGATTTTGAGCCTGATGGAGCCGCATTGGGAGCTGGACTGGTAGGCTTCTTCTGCCCTTCCCATTCCATCCTGGGTTCCTTCCGAAGTAGCTTTATCATCTTCTTCGTCTTATTAGATATGTGCGTACTCCACGGAGGCCGCGATGAGTCCGTTTCATTTCTCAGGGCAGCGGGTTCGGTTGTCTGCTCCCAGAAGGCTTCAGTTTCTGTCTGTATAAAGTTGGTGGTTGCAACTTGATTGTTCACCAACACACTTTTGGACAGCTCGATTTCTCCAGCCTTGTACTGCTTCTCGACCCAATCTTTGAAGATATAGCAATCCTCGATCGCATGGCTCACTACTCGGTGGTACGGGCAATACAGAGGATTGTCGGTCATTTTTGCTTCTTGGGGTCTTTTCGACTCCGGCAATTGTAGGCCGTTGTTCAAGGCATCTTTAAATATCTTGCGAACATTGTCCCTTCTGAAAGAGTAAACCTTGTTCTTTTTCTCCTCTAGGGTGGGCCCATCTCCTCCCAGCAATGGCTTTCGAGACCGGTTAGTTTTGGATTCGCCCGCCCTTCGCTTTTCTTCATTTTCGGACGCATTGAAGACATTGGTACTGCTGGAACTCCCACTTCTATGGTTGTCGTCCCGCTTGCTTTTCCAGGTTTTGTCTCTCTGAGAGTCCGGCGGGGACTCTTGCTTCGAGCGTTCCAGCATTTGTACTTTCTTGGTTAGCTCCTGAAATGTCTTGAGGCCCGCTGTACACAAGAATGGGACCATCCAATTGCTGAGGTTCCCAATAAGAAGGCTGACGGACTGGTCCTGCTCCAGCGGCGGTTCGCACTTGACCGTGAGATTACGCCATCGGGCGATAAAGTCAGTGTTGCTTTCATTCTTCCCCGGCTTGGTACTCACAAGGTCGGCAATGGAGATTTTATCACTGACGCTCATGAATCTTTGCCGGAACAGAGACTCCATTTGGGCAAAGGTAATGACGGACCCGTCTGGTATGCTCGCGTACCAGTCGAAAGCGACACCGGTCAGGCTGTTGACAAATTGACGAAGAAGGAGCGCGTCATTACCCCCTGTATTTCCGTACGATGCTTTGAAGTGGGCAACGTGCTGATTTGCATTCCCCGTTCCATCAAATCTTCCGAACTTAGGAATGACATAGCCGCTTGGGAACTCGATCAGATCGTATTGCGCGGGATATGGCCGGCCACTACTGCCGATTCCTTTCTGAGCTTCAGCTTCGGCCACCAATGTTTTAACCTTGCTGGTGACCAAATCCATTATCCGATCCTGTGTTAGCGGGATAGTGCTATCAGGGGCCAAGGCGTCCCAGAAGCGGAGTGTGGCCGGCTTTCATGCGGCTCGACCAGTCTTGGTCCTAAAGGAACAGGCATTGGCTGCCTCGGATTGTCATCACCCGGCTGATTAGTAGCGGCTTGTGCTTGATTGGGAGGTGCTCGAGCAATTTGAGCCGTAAGCTGCATCACCACGTTCGTTAAGTCGTCAATCTTCGAATAGAGCTTGGCCATCTCTTTATCTTTGCTCCTGAGCTGTTTTCGAAGCTCTTGAAGCAGCTCTTGCTCCGCAGTCCTGGGGCGGAAAGTCGGCTCTTCCTCGCTGTCCGAGCTTGACTCTGCATGGACCGAGGGGTCTTTCTGCCTATCATCATCATCGAGAGGGTTTTCTTCATCTAGCGGGGGCGGCTGTTCTTAGGCGGCGGCAACCACATTCAGGCTAGATTGGGCTTGAGATGTGGTGACCCCGTCCTTGCTTTTGCTGCGAAGGTTGTCGCTGGGGCGCCCGCCCGCCATATAGACCGTATGGATGGTATATCCGGACGTATTTCTATCATTGGCAGCTGATTTCACGGATTGCTGTCTTGACCCCCTTGCTTCAGTTGCTGGTAATCGATTGAAGGCGGCTGGCCTAACCAGGTTCTTGAATGGTGCTGGCGCTTCTTTTCTGGATTTGCCCTGCTGCTTTCGTGCGGCATAGAGTGCTTGATAGACTCTTGAAGAGACAGTGTCATACTTCTTCTGTTGGGGCCGGGACACTTCTCTTTGTAGCACTGTTCAGACTGCTGCCTTCTTGATTTTGGCGGTCGTGGCATTTTTCTGAATCCACTTCAGAGGCTCGAAGGAATTGCTGATTCTTACGTCCGACTCAGCCATCGTCGCGGGGCAATCCTGCACTTGGAACTTCACACGATTCCATTTGGCCAAAGCCTTGGCCCGTTTGTTGGCTCGATACCTGAGCCGCTTCTGCCTTAACTTTTCTGTTCTAAGCACCTGGCAGACTTCGACTCTTTGGGAAGACGCCGTAGACCGATTGATGGAGGGCCTTGGAAATACGTCCGATTGTGCATTTGTTGGAGTCATCGCCTGAGCTCGTCCGTAACATTTGATGTTGCCTTTCGCACCGGAAGCCTTGCCCCCAGCTGGAGCGCCAGGGAGTCGTTCAGACACCATCTTAAGTTTCGGTTGTGGTGCCTTAGCAATCACAACATTCGGCCTCTTGCCCCTTGGGACCGGCTTGGCCACCTGTTCCGCTGGGATTTCCGCCAGATGAGCGCTTCCGGCAGGGTAGATGATGATGGAGCCAAACTGGCGGGGCGGTTCCTCCCACTGTCGACTGAGGCTTGCGGGGAGAACCACACGAGCGTTGATCTTGACCACGTACGGAATCGGGGTCACGTTGGAAGCTGAATTCGTCTGGGGAGACATTGTCGTCGAAGGTTGATTGCTGCATGGGAAAAAAAAACATCATTTCAGTATAGGCAATCGATATGTGTATTGATTGAGTTCGCATGAACGTTTAACCCGAAATATGGGAGGAGAGATTGGTCCCACCGGGCGTGCCAGAATCTGTAGGGTGTTTTTCGTCACCCCAGTGAGATGGGAATACGCGCGCGCTTGTCAGGCGTACTACAGATTCCCCCTGCCTAGGGTAGGCCGGGGTTTAATGATTGTGGGGATCCGAATCTCCGGCAGCCGCGGACTAAGCTGCCGTTAATTACCCCTCGCCTTTGGGGCGAGGGAACCTCCGATTAACGGGTTAAACTGGTCATGCGAACCCAATGTGCGGTGTGCGTGTGTTCTGTTTTGAAAGGGGGGTTTTGGATATATCGGGAGCCACGCAGAGTTTTTACGGGGGTCCCTCTACCCGGATAGAGGGCTGGGGGTCAAGGGGGCTAGCAGCCCCCTTGCGGGGTTCGGGGCAGCGCCCCGGCCCGAAAATTTTTTGGAGGAGGAGAATGTTGCGGAGTATGTGTATGTGTACATTTGTATACAAATGTATATATATACATATATATGCATATATATATGAATAAAGGGGAAAAAAGACATCCAAAGGATGCGTGGGGCCAACGTCTAGGCGCGCGCGCGCCACGTGTCGGCAAATGGGCGCCTTGCGCAGCGCAAGCGCGCGCCACGTGTCGGCACGTGGGCGCCTTGCGCAGCGCAAGTGCGCGCGCCACGTGTCGGCACGAGGGCGCCTTGCACAGCGCAAGCGCGCGCGCCACGTGTCGGCACGTGGGCGCAAATTGCTCGAGCGCTAGCGCGCTGGTGAGGAAAAGAGGGCTTTTAGCCTAAAAAGGGATTTCTCAAAAGAGAAATCAGAGAGGAGTTGGACTCCTGAATGTGTTTTGGGGTTAATGGAAGGGGTTCTTCTTCTTCCTCCTGTTGCTTGCTGGATCTTGAAGATCAAGAGATGTGAAATCTCAAAATCTCTCCTTTTTGAGATCTGATGACAGAACCAAGTTCCCCTTTGTGGGTTTTGTGGTGAAAAACTAATTTGTTTTATAAAAAGAAGATTAAAACTCTTGATTTAATTCAAGAGAAAGAAGATGGTTTTGGAACCTTGAAGAAGGAAGAAAGATCTCAGATCTAAAACTTTTTTTTGGAAAGAGAAAAAGTTATTGGGATATTTCATTATCCTTGCCTTTATAGGCTACACACTTTACACATAGCCCCTTGGGCTTCACAAAATGGCATTTTGCCTATCCCATGGCTCATATGCCATTTCTTTTTGCACATAAGCCTTGGGCTTTACAAAAATTTGGCTTTATGCCTATTTTTCTTACATTTATCCATAAAATAAAATAAAAGAAATACAACAAAATTATTTATTACAAAATTTTTATCTTGGCATGAGGGAAGGCCGGCCGCTTCATGTTCGGGCTCGACCCGGGCATGGGCCCACTGGATCTGGGCTCGGGCCCACTTGGCTTGGGGTTGACTTTGATTTTGACTTGGTCAACCGGGGTGTAAATTTTTACCCCAACAGTCCTTGTCCGTCATTTCTTAGCTCTTAGCCCTAACCTCTATGTAAATCAACCACAACCAGTCTAACTAGGGAATCACCGCTATCTTGTAGGATAGGGTGCCGTAGTGAGCGGTGTGTGGTTAATTTAAATAGAGTCCTAATTAATTAATTTATACAAGCAATGAAAGGAATGAGAGAGATTTCCATCTCTCAAGCCTTCCCTATCATAATCCTAACAAGTGAGGAATTACTCACTCATTAGGAAAGTTACGATGAAATTCATTTTTATAATTTTCTTTTTAATTAACTAATTAACTTGCAGATAAATAAAGACAGATAAAAAATTGCAGAAAATTAAATTTCAATTAAGAAGAACGCAAGATAAAAATGAAAAACACTTACTTTTATTGATGACCTCTTGATGATTACAATGGAAATAAAATTTAATCTACGAAATTAAAAAGTGGCATCCTCCAAAGAGGCACCCTAAAAGAGGCACTTGAGCCCTCCTATTTATAGATAGGAAAAACCGTAGTTTTACATTCTGATCCATACATGAAATTACAAAACAACCCCAAAGACAGAGTCAAAGCACCGACACCCCACCGACACGCGCATATTATGGCCGCAGAACCGCGGCAGAAAGGCCTGTTTGGCCACGGTTCCGCAGCCATTTGGTAGGTTCTTGGGCCCATCTCTTCAGGGTTTCTCTGTGGTTCTTTTATCTTCTGTTTTCTTTACTTGGTTTCTCAGAGTATCTTCTATTTTCTTCCAGATTTCCACAGTGCAGAATGTTGTGGGCTTTTTGCCGTGAGCTTCGTGTTGAAGTCTTTAATCCTGTGTTGCCCTTGTACTTTGTGCATTGAACTGTTCTCATGATTTTTATTTGTTCCTTTAACTGGTAGGCGGCATCATCCGGATTCATCTATTGTTGGTCGTAGTCTCACATTTGTAGCGGCTTTTCATGAATTTCACATTAATGATCTGAAAACCTATAACCTGCAACTATTTAGCAGACATGGATCAAAAGCACCTATTTATTTGTAATATGATTAAGAATGGGCGATATAATAATGCAATATTCTGATATGAACAAATACCCCCAAACTTATCTTTTGCTCGTCCCGAGCAAAGCCAATTTTATTATCGAAAAATCCTAACCTAACTTTCGCAGGGAACGCGATTGCACTGAGCTCGTGCAACAAGCCGTTAAACCCCTATGTGTCCCTAGTAGGAGGTGTGTTGTCTCCTGAGGGTTTTCAGCGGTTACTACCGACAATCAGATCAATTTGGCCTATTGACTTTCATTCTTCAATTCGGTATTCTAGCAAGAAATTCTATTATCTTCAACTTAGAAATCATCAACCCATATTTTTCACACTCACTTATCATTTAACTTAAGATCGTATATGTTGTGCAAATTTATTAAGCTTTCAACATCTTTTGAATTTTCCTTCTAAGGTTCCATCTTAACTTAGGAATTTCTATCATCTCTACTGAAGGTATAAGCCCTATCTTTCATTCCTATCTCTCATCCAAACCCCAATCATATACCCCTACGTGTGTGTATGTATCACCCTTACATTTGGAAATTCAATTCGAGCTATCATACCCTTGTCCATCGTCCAAAGTACTTTTAGTTGGTGAATTTTAGATGAATTTGCTCACACATCCTTCTTGCGACCATTAATATTTCTTGAGGTACTAATGACCGATTACAAAATGTGTTCGCACATTTAGGCGTAATTCCTCGTCTTGTAATACCTAAGGCTTTAGCAGTGACTCCCAAACCAGTTGGTCTAAGGCATTAGGTGATTAAGCACCCTCGCTATATTTTTTATTTATGCAGCCTTAAGTAATTACAAAACCAGTGTTTATTTTTTTTATTCACCCTTATACTTTTATTTTATTTTATTTCATACTAAGGATTTTTAGACAAGAGCATTTCAAGGTATCCTCTACTATCCCAAGTTTCAAGATGCGTGTTTGTGCGAGTTGTAGGGTATATATTTTCAGAATTTAGATTTAAGATTCGGAATTATTTTTCAGACTTACACTTCACATAAAAATTTCAATACTCTTCCTTTATTTTGACTTAGCCCAAGAACGGAATTCAAAATTTTGCCTATTTCTAAATAAATTACAAGGACATATATTTTCTATAATTAAATTTTAAGAAAGGTTATTTTTAGGGTTTTTAATTTACTAAGTTTAGGATCTAGTTTTTCCTAACTAGTCAACCGTCATGTTAAAGTTAAGTCAAATATGGCCAAAATTGAACTTTTCAAGTTTTATAATTTTTTAAAAATTTTCAATTTTTTTGGGTTTTAAATTAAGTATGCAAATGCAAAAAATATACACATGAATGCGAAGGAAGAAAGCTTACCGAGCATACCCCTAAATTTAAACTTGACAGTGCCCTCAGTGTCAGGCTACACCAAGAGGGTCAAAATTGTCGGCACTCCCTTTTTTTTAAAATTTTTATTATTAACAGAAAAAGAAAACAAAATATATATACACAAAAAGGTTCCCCCCAAACTTAAGTGAAACATTGTTTCTACTGTTGCCATTTTTTAAATCTCATAAACTTGTAAACTTGGGTGGAAAAATTTATTAACGGGGACATGAAATATGATCGTGAAAATCTCCCCCAAACTTATTTTTGGCTCACCACTTTGAGTTAGAAAAAATTATTTTCGAGAGCCAAATTATAAACGCCCCCCCCCCCCAAACTTGAGTTAAACAATGTTAAGCTTTTAAAGAGGGGGTTCAAAGTTATTGGTCAATACCAAGCTTTGCAAAGACCAAAAGTCAACACCAACCATTTGATGAATTTATCAATGTAACGTATAGGTCGGTGGAAGAACATGTTATATAGAGCCAAGAAGAAGTGGGGAAGAGATAAGTGGTGGTATGGAAAGGGTTTGCGTGAACGTGAATGTGAGGAGATAAGAGGTGATGATAAATAAAAACGAGAATGTGAATGATTAGAAATGAGTGGAATATTGACATTCTCGTATTTTATAAGAAGAAAGGGTGGTGGTTCAACTTCTATAGGTGGAGGTTGATTAATCACAAAATCCTTGTTGTTTAGGAATGCAAGTTCGTCAGAGAAAAGTTCTTCAAAACTCATCGATGTAATTGAACATTTTACTGTCAGTAAGTTTTGTGCCAGAATTTATCATACTTGATTTGTCAAAAATTATGGAGGTAGGAGACTCGAAAAACTCATCTACCTCATTTTCAAAACTATCCAAATCAAGTTGGTTTTCTGGAATGATCAACTTGAATTATCAGATTGTGATTCATCAACACTCAATGAAATTATAGGAAGAATAGAAGAAGAACCTGAGAAAGTGGGAGAAAGAAGTTGAATACGAACTTGAGAGCGGTGATCGAGTGTATAAATTAACACAATTTGTAATGACCGATGTGTAAAAAGCGATTGTGCTAATCTATCAACCCAATGAGAAATGAGGTCAAATCCCTCAAGATTCGTGAGAAAACATGGGTACGTCGAACTTGGTAAACCAGACATTGAAAATGAAAGTGTAACGGTTTCTTGCAAAGTCGGAGCGAGGATGGAGGGAAGTGATTGAGGAAGGGTATCGGTTAAAGATTCAGGAGGGTGTGCGCAGTCAATGAAAGGGATATAATGAATTGGAAAATATGACTCGTCAAGTAAAACCGCTTCATCCTCAATAATTTCCCTCAAAAGTTATCCCATCCATGCAATTATCATCAAAATCCAGACGCATATGAAGTTCGGGAAAAACAGTTAATGACTTGGGATGATGAGTTGGAGAGAGAAACTCATCCAAATCTGTGGGTTCATCATCCAAAATATTTCCAGCGTCAATATCCTCGATCAAGTGAAAATTAAATTTTTTAGACACCTCATCAAAAGCATGGATATCAATCAATTCAGGTTCTAGAGTGGAGGTGTAGAGGTCAAAAGGATTGGTGATGGTTTCATTTGAAAGAAACCCTTCACAATCAGGTAAATCAAACACTACAAAATCGCACAACTCATTAAACGTTTTATTTTCAACTGGTGAATCATTTGGAACACTTGATAGACATTCAAAACCGGAATTGTGGGATTCAATTGGGGATGGGTAGGTTTTATTTGGAAGGGTGTACAGCTCACTTTTTCCACTCAAATTCTCAACCGATCCTACCGCCTCATCATAAATTGGAAAATGTGGAGCTAATTGGAAACTAGCTACCGGGTCACTAGGTTGTATGAGGGCGGCCATGGACGCATTCAACTTCATTATCTGTTGGCATGACGCTATCCTGAAGTCTTCCAACGCCTGTTCCAGACTAGACATGGGTTGTGAAGGAGTTTCAGTAAAAGATTCAAAATCGTTTGGATACTGGAAACTCCCCAATGGCTGTGTAGAAGCAATATCAAGGGAAGGTGCGAAAGTTGGGTAGGATAGATAGGAATAGAATGGTTGGATGGGGGTAGGATCAACATTTGGATAAGAAGATGAATGGAATTGTTGATCCAAAGAATTCGCACTGGTGAAAGGAATGAAAGATTGGTTATGAGATTGTTCAATATGTTCAGCAATAGACATAGGTTTTAGGGTGACAACTGGACTCTCAAAAGGGGTATCAATATGAGAAGGGGTGAATGTTTGAAACGGTTAGTACGAAGTGGATTGCTGAGTCCAATTGTTTTTCCTAGACGAGTCTATCCGATCTTTCAAAGAAATTTTGGGCATGGAGGGGTCGTTCGAAATTCGACCAAAACAAGAACTGTAGGAAATAATGTCTGGTTGTGGGCACCAAAGTTCAGCAAGAGTTTTGCGAGGTGGGGTACCCATGATGTGATGAGAGAAAGGAGAAGAAAAAGAATGTGTTTTTTTTTTAAATTTTTTATTTTTTTTATAAAAAATTTGTTTGTTTTTGGAGTTCTGAAATTTTTGAAAGTGTTTTTTTTAGAAAGAGTTTTGTAAATATTTGTACGGAACTACAGCACAATGCACAATCACAGTTTAAACATGCACAATGAAACCTAGAGTTAGGGTCTCCTAAGTCAACTAGACTGCTCCTAACTGTTCCAAAGCGACAAGTTGTGAGATATCTCTCAAATTGCCTCTTCACCGCCAATAATGTGGCCAGGTAAGCACAAATAAAGAAAGGAGGGATCCGCTCACGAATCACCGTAAGACGGGCCTTCTAATGTTACATTTCTCACTTATCTAGCCTAGGCACCACAAAGTCAGGTTTAGATAAACGACTGAATGCCTACAACCTTCCTTTGTCCTAATGAGCGCGACAGTCCTTAATTGGATGAGTCTAGATATTTTTTAATTAGCTCAAGGTTGATGCATATGTTTTTTGTGATTTCTAGGGTCTTAGGAAGGGTACTGAAATCCCCACCCAATCTGGATTGGTGTTGTAGCCCCTTAAATTCCATTTTAAATGTGCAAAGCAATTAACACACAAAATCTAAAACACTTGCCAAAAAATTTTTATTTTTATTTGCGTTGCAAAGAATCCTGCACAAAAATAATTTATTGGAGAGGGAGAAAGATTTTGCGCAAAGAACCCTGCAGGAAAAATTTTCAGGAGAGCTTAGGGAGTAGGAGAGAAGACAGAAATAGTTACAGAGAAATTTTTGGGGGGCTGACGTCAGCAATTGACCGTGGAACCGCGGTCAAACACCTTCTTATGCTGCGTTTCCGTGGCAGTTTGGTTGGTTTGGATCTCCAAAATTTTTCTGTTTGCTGTTATGGTTCTCCTCTGTCTGTTCAGATCCTCTGTTTCTTGATTTGTTCACTGGGCTTGCTTCAGATCTGATTCAGTGTTTGCTCCAAGCCTGCACACTTACAAAAAAACATTTCAATCATAACAAGATGATTTTTATTTTTATTTTTTTAATTTTTTTTTAATTTTTAAAATAATTTTTTTTAAAATTTCAATTAACCCGAAATTACAAAAAGAAAATAACTACCGTTTCCCCGGCAACGGCGCCATTTGATTGTTTGAATGTTTGGTGTGTGCGTTTTTAGTTTAAGAATATTATACCGCAATCAATAACGGTGTCGCTTGGTAGCTACCCGGTTGAGTACGGGTCGGTCCACAGGGAAAACGTGTTCTTTCTTTAAGTTCTTACGAGTTAAGTCCAATTTTTGGTAGGTTTTGATTTAAAAAACTAAGAATGAAATTAATTTGATTTAAAACCTTGCTAGGGTTAGGATTAGGTTAGTTTGGAAAAAGAATTCTACTCACTGCTTTCTTTGCCCTAGTTAAGAACATAGGTGTTAGGGTAATAGTCAACAAAGGGGATTAGCACGATTAGGAAGAAACATAATTTCTTCCTTTTGGTCCTTGTCTGTCCTTTCTTGGCTCTTAACCTTAACCTCTATGTAAATCAACCACAACCGGTCTAATTAGGAAATCACCGCTATCTTGTAGGATAGGGTGCCGTAGTGAGCGGTGTGTGGTTAATTTAAATAGAGTCCTAATTAATTAATTTATACGAGCAATGAACGGAATGAGAGAGATTTCCATCTCTCAAGCCTTCCCTATCCTAACGCTAACAAGTGAGGAATTACTCACTCATTTGGAAAGTTACGATGAAATTCACTTTTATAATTTTCTTTTTAATTAACTAATTAAGTTGCAGATAAATAAAGACAGATAAAAAATTGCAGAAAATTAAATTTCAATTAAGAAGAACCAAGATAAAAATGAAAAACACTTACTTTTATTGATGACCTCTTGATGATTACAGTGGAAATAAAATTTAATCTAAGAAATTAAAAAGAGGCATCCTCCAAAGAGGCACCCTAAAAGAGGCACTTGAGCCCTCCTATTTATAGATAGGAAAAACCATAGGTTTACATTCTGATCCACACATGAAATTACAAAACAACCCCAAAGACCGAGTCAAAGCACCAACATCCCACCGACACGCCCATATTATGGCCGCGGAACCGCGGCAAAAAGGCATGTTTGGCCGCGGTTCCGCGGCCATTTGGTGGGTTCTTGGGCCCATCTCTTCAGGCTTTCTCTGTGCTGCTTTTATCGTCTGTTTTCTTTACTTGGTTTCTCAGAGTATCTTCTATTTTCTTCCAGATTTCCACAGTGCAGAATGTTGTGGACTTTTTGCCATGAGCTTCATGTTGAAGTCTTTAATCCTGTGCTGCCCTTGTACTTTATGCATTGAACTGTTCTCATGATTTTTATTTGTTCCTTTAACTGGTAGGCGGTATCATCCGGATTCATCTATTGTTGGTCGTAGTCTTACATTTGTAGCGGCCTTTCATGAATTTCACTGTAATGATCTGAGAACCTGTAACCTGCAGCTATTTAGCAGACATGGATAAAAAGTACCTATTTATTTGTAACATGATTAAGAATGGGCGATATAATAATGCAATATTCTGATATGAACAGTGAGTTAATGAGATATGGCCTGAATTTCTCCAAAGCGAACACAACCGCCAAGAACATTTTCTCGGTTTTCGTATAATTCATTTGTGCATCATTCAGGGTCCGGCTCGCATAGTAGATTACGTGCGACATCTTATCGATGTGTTGTCCTAGGACCACACCGATATTAAAGTCGGATGCATCGCACATAATCTCGAAAGGATGCGTCCAGTCGGGTGAAGAAAGAACGAGAGCAATGGTGAGTGAGCTTCTCAGTGATTCGAAAGCAGTCAAACAGCTCGAGTTGAAGTTGAACGTGGTATCGTTGGCAAGAAGAAGAGTCAAAGGTCTAACAATCTTGCTAAAGTCCTTGATAAACCGTCTGTAGAAACCGGCGTGGCCAAGAAAAGCTTGGATATCTCTGACGCATTTGGGAGGAGGCAGGTTGGAAATGATATCAATCTTTGCTTTGTCAACCTCGATACCATTTCGCGAAATGATATGTCCTAAGACAATTCCTTCGCACACTATGAAGTGTCATTTTTTCCAGTTTAAAGTGAGATTTTTATCCTTACATCGGGTAAGGACAGCATCAAGATGTTGTAGACACTCGTCAAAAGAATCGCCAAAGATGGAGAAATCATCCATGAATATCTCCAGAAATTTCTCAACCATGCCAGAGAATATTCCCATCATACACAGCTGAAAAGTAGCGGGAACATTGCATAACCCAAAGGGCATGCGGCGATAAGC
This sequence comes from Agapanthus africanus, assembly GCA_030015575.1. NCBI lineage: Eukaryota > Viridiplantae > Streptophyta > Magnoliopsida > Asparagales > Amaryllidaceae > Agapanthus > Agapanthus africanus. The sequence goes on from JASDDO010000026.1 coordinate 408,980,011, forward strand.
GAACGTACCGAAAGGACAAGTGAAAGAGGTTTTGTCATGGTCATTCTCGGCGATAGGATCTGGTTGTAGCCTGAGTAACCGTCCAGAAAACAGTAATACTCATGTCCAGCTAATCTTTCAAGAATTTGGACAATGAATGGTAGCGGAAAGTGATCCTTCCGCGTTGCGGCGTTGAGTTTTCGATAATCAATGCATACTCTCCACCCGGTCTGGGTGCGAGTAGGGATCAACTCATTAGCCTCGTTTGTGATGACTGTAATGCCCGACTTTTAAGGGACAACGTGTATAGGACTGACCCACTGGCTGTCTGAAATAAGGTAAATGATACCACTATCGAGACATTTGATAATCTCCTTTTTCACAGCCTCCTTCATATCTGGATGTAATCGCCTCTATGGATCCCTAGCTGGTTTGGCATCATTTATCATATGAATGTGATGTTCGACAATTAGGGGACTAATCCCCTTGATGTCCGCCATCCTCCAGCCGAAAGCTTACCGATTAGATTGCAAGACCGTGAGAAGGGCTTTCTCTTACTCTGGAGCTAAAGAACCCGAGATGATGACTGGCAGGGTCTCGTTTTCGCCCAAGTAAGCGTACTTGAGGTGAGACGGCAGAGGCTTGAGTTCGAGCGTTGGAAGTGAAACGACTGAAGGCAAGATTGGAGAAAATGTCTCGAACTCAAAGGATTCGATCAGGGGCTCAAAGCGAGTGTATGCAACTGAGTCAGATGGTTCAACTAACGCATCCAAAAATTCAAAGATTCAAACTCGGGCTGTGAAAAGCCAAGATCGTTTGAAAACGTAAGCACTCGTAATCATGGTCAGAGTCGGAAGCAGCAAGTTCAAAGTGGTACGCACTGGTGGCATCAAGATTACTGTGATCAAACAAGAATTCCTCAAGTTCACAGTCCTCGGGGGCGATCTCCTAAATGGAACAGACATCCAGTATTGTAGGTGCACGGCGGCGCCCCGGCCGTCAATCCGACGCCGGAATGCGGAAACGAAAATTTTACGAAACTTGTAAACCGGCACCACCGCGCACTACAAAACCCGGATCGGGCCATTAACCTAACTCTAGCAAACTATAAAATGAGTAGAGAGCTATACCGAGCGATCCGTGTCCTTCGGTCTTCGGCCTCCACTCCGATCTCCTCGCGGAATCTCCGGTCTTCATCTCCTCGTCGGAACGGGCACCACATCGCCGGGTTCTTTTACGGGCTCCCACCTCTGGACCGAGGCAACTCGAGCACGAAGTTGGTGAGTCGACGTGCCCAAGGATGCTGTAGATGAAGTGTAGAATAGTTTGTCTCTTGGGGTTTAAGTTGCCATTTGATGGAGCAGGAAAAATGAACTTTGGAGAGGTGTTAGGAATTTTGCAAGCAAGCAAATGAGATGAATGATTTTTTTTCTCTCCCAAAAATGAATCCTCCCTCACCAATGTGGCCGGCCTCACTAGAAATGGGAGAGTCCAAGAATAAACATGAAGGGAGGTAAGTGTAATAGTAAAGAAAAAGGTGACCACAACCCAAAAGCAAGCCTCACATCAAATAACCCTTCAATCACCTCACCATTAATGCAAGTAATGATGCATGAAAAGAAAAGATGCTATCATAATCTTTCCATATCCAAATAAACCCTCCACAAATGCTAATTTGCAAATATGCAAATTAGCCCCTCCATCACAAAAGTCCGGCCGTGAAGGAACAAAGGAAAACTGGCCGGAACGGAATGCAAACTGGCAACTTCAGAAAACTAATCCCGCAATAAAATACAGGAAAACCCCGCGACTGTATATACATACCCGCATTTGTATTCCCACTGAATACAAATGCAAAGAGACAAAATCTACACTGTACAATACTGGGATCCGGCTTAAACCAAAGCCCGCTAGTATTATCCGTCCGATCATGATCCGTACAATACCGCACGTATCTGATCGAACCCTGCCATATCTCCATACGACTCTACAGCGTTTCGTCCGAAACTTGAGAAACTGGTCTGTGGGGGACTCTAAAGACTCGTCAATACTTTGATTGTGGATTTAACCACTAGCACGTCAGAGGTATTAGCCATACATAACGGGCTACCAGGTATTGACCAAAAGGGACGTCGATGAGCGAACTCATCCTAACACCCTACTGAGCCTGTCAGTGACAATATCCGTATAGTCCGGTCCGTTCGTCTATGAGCATCGCATGGCGGGCCTAGGGGGTTGGTAAAAGTCAGACCCCCAAAAGCGGTACAAGTCGTGTCGGAGTGTAGCCCAGAACACCCTAAAATACAATTGGAATACCTACCAGTAAATCTCCTTCCTTGGCCAAGGACTTCGTGTAATGGCTCTCCTAGACACAGCGCGACCTCACCCCCAATACCGGGAGAGACGAACCCCTGAAGATCCTCTCACTGCCTCCATGTGGCTCGGGACTGTACCCAATTAAAACCTCTTTGCACGTCTCCTTTGAGCGTGGTAGGGTAGTAATCAAAGCACAGTGGGAACTCACACGAGATAAATGACGATCTCAGGTCGATGAACTAACATGTACACATGTCACCAGGAAACTGCTATCTGACGCTAGGTATAATACTAACTAGCATGTTCCCGGCGAGTCCTGTCCGGTGTACTCATAACCCACTGAGCACCTGTATACATCTTAGGTGAACCAACTGACACCAGTGGCTTGTGAGACCGGCCACCGCCCCTCGTCGGGGTCTCGACTATATACACTAGTCTACTCTGGAGTATCGATGCCCTGTCTCGAAACTCCCACGACTAGGGACCTTTTAAGGATGTGCTTATAGACCCCAGCTCCCACGTATATGATCGCCCTCATACTGCTGGCAGTCAAGCAAGAATCCTAGGGGCTCTATCAACGTGTAATAGCGACCTGTAAGGTCACCTAAAGCAGCACACGATGATAAAGATAAACCAGATAGCATACTATCATCTTGATTAAGACTGTCATACCGGCATAGGTCCTCCCTCAATCATTGCAATCATGTGCCTGTGATCCAATAATTGACTCTGAGGGCATTATATCCAACAATCTTCCACTTGCACTCAAGGCTAATTATTGCGATGTCGCATGCTCACAGCCCGTGTGATACCGAACACCCAACTCCTCTACTAATCAGTCTCACAAAGCTCGTTTGCGAAACTATTGCGTTCGAGGAATAGCCTCTGTGAGTGGATCCGCCCTAATGTTTCTTTCTATGTCTTTCTTTATCTCATGTTCGCGGAGAAAGCCATCTCCCGAAATGAGCAATACTTGTCTTAGAGTATATCTGGATATCTGATGGGACCTAGTTCATAAGTGAACTCCGAATCCAAACTTCTTAGACTGTATTGTCAACTGAACTTAATCAGTATCCTGCGCCATGTCTCCCTCAGTATCCGCTTGGACCACCTGTCCAAACTACTGCTCCTCGTCAGAGGGAAAACTACAACTCTGACAGTCACTCTGTCATCCAGGTCACCTTGGAAGCCTGGAATGATAACTGTCTCCTAAAAGAGGCTGTTGTTATCATATCCCTAGAACATCCACTTATGTTCTAAAACTGCTTCCGATCGTTTCTCCAGGATTGGATCAATATCAACTTATTGCATCCCGTGCAAAACAACATCTGGTATGGTACTTGACATCTCATGACTGACTCAATTGCCTAAGCAAGTGATCTGTCAATCATGCACATCCCTCTCCCCTTTAGTCTTTAAGACACCTTTAGAGAGGGTGACTCCATCACCTGCAGGTATACTGCCAGGAGTCGTCCATTCTAAAACACCTTTAGAATGTTGTCTAAGTACCCAGATTTGGAAACCACCCAAATCTAGATCTAAAACCATAGATCCAGTAACCATAATGTCTGATATAATATCCAAGTCCCATATGGAGAAACCAATGTGTGACAACCAAAGTATAACCGATCGTAGTATAGGAATTTCACTTCCTACTCTGTGTATGTCATCCAAATACCAGGACATCACACCCTACTACCTTCTTAACAGATCCATCCCCTATTCTGATGAAGTCAAACCTATGACTGTCACATCAGAAATAGATGATCTATCTCCGCTATAGCTGCTTTAGTCTATAAATAGACATAAGCCACTTGTCCACCAATGCTTCTGCTGCTCCCACTGACTACGACAACCCTCTGGCAGAGTCATATAGACGTACACTTCTAAAGCTAGCTTAGAACGACGCTATACTCATTCTCCTGCCGGGTCTCACAGTCTGGAACAACAACATCAGCAAGTCTGGGTAAACAAGAACCTCCCTGTCACCGTCTTTGAGCATACCGAAGTACCTCTCGAGTGCCTGAGGTTACCCACCCTATCTGCGGCATGGCTAATGGAATGTCAATACAGATTGAATCTTTAGGTTCTTATCAAATCTTCCGTAATCGTTTGCGGTTCTGGAATCACTTCCAGTTCTACCATACTCCCACTACTGTTTTATGAAAAAATCCATTTTTATTAAAACTGTGGCGAATCAAGAACAATATCACTACTGATCTTCCAGATGGTAGAAAATCAACCCTCGTCATAACCTGGGTCAACCCACAAACAGCCATTACAGAAACACGCCTTGAGTTATCCGGAGTCTGGTTTTAAGCATAAGCCGGAAAACTCCCCGTATCTTAACAACGTTAAGATATGAACTGTTCTATATCCAATACAGAAACAGAGGCACTGTTTTAATTGAACCAGATTCAAATCATGCAGCTGTCTCCAGTGCATGTCAACTAAATGGAGAGAGGCCGATCAGCGTTACTCAACTTAGGAATACTTCCAATTATGAGTAACCTGAAAGAGAAGCAATTTCTCTTAATCATTACTATCAACTGAATACCATGCACAAGTATCTACATCTTCGATCACCTTGAAGAATCCCGATACTCGCACCACCTGGTTCTCTACTTTACTCTTATACCTATAACTTCTCAAAACTTGGACCATGTGTTTCTACGAAACACCTGTCTAAAAACTAGAGAAGTTATAAGTAAACCGAATATAGTACAAGAACCAACCCCTCTGCCCTCATGGACACAGGACAATATACAATCCTCTGTATAAGTCCTCTGAGTCTAATAACTCAAACCTTGTGCGTCGTAGGTTGAAAACTGTATTATGGTTATAAAGAATTACACCGCTGTTTAATGCTCCTTACCTAACCATCCACTGATATAGGTAAATGTCATAGACATAATTTCAAAAAGTTATATCTCACTCTATGAAAATAGACGTACAGATATATCAATTTAAAATTGGTGCATAACAACGGATATTCAAAACCAAACATTTGCTGTCTGGCAAACAGCCCAGGCGATTTCCTCAAATATCACCAATTACAACGAATTCCGATATAATGAGGATGATCACCTAATTCCTAATAACTTACTCCCACTCATCATCTGTAAAACCATACAGATGTGAGAATCATACCTGGTAAATATATACCCTGGAGTAAGGACTAATTGAGAAATCGGTTTTCTTTTAACAGTACTGTGGGGTTCCTAGGCACACTAATGAGGTCTTACAAGGCATCAACCATGCCAATTTCAGGTTTTGCATGTGCCGGGAAACCCTAATACGGATCGTTGACTAGAATTTTAGGCGAAAAGAGCAACTAGTTGACAAATTAACTAAGTGAACGGAAATACAACCTTTGTAGATCCGGTCCTCCACCTCCATAGCTCCGCAATGAAGTCCTCTCCGCTGTACAAATCGGATCTTGGACTCTAGTGTCGGCTTCATCGGAGAAATGGACGGGCTAGGTCGTCGACTACGATGCCGAAGATGATCTACGTCGAAACATCACAAGATCAAGCTCCCACTTCACCAAGTCATGAAACTTGTGAAGAAAACACACTCTTCTACTTGGCAAGAGGTAAAGGATGAAGAAATAGGAAGTGGGTTCACTTTAGAATTGGATTTCTCACTCATTTTCTCACTTTGCCATTGTTGGTAGCAAGCTTCTTCTTGTGAAGAAGAAGAAGAAGATGATGATATTATATGATAAGTTTTTTTAAAATAAAAACCAATATGATACTTATCATAATCTTAACCTTAGTTAGGTGTAGAGAATAAACCATGGTTAGGGTTAATGGTTAGGTTTAGGAAAAGAACAAGAATGGTCAAGCTTTCAACACATCATGAAGTTTCCACAAAACTACAAAATAAGCCACCATTCTCATTATCTTTTCTAAATGAAATAAACAAATAAATGAATAAATAAATATGGATAAACAAAACCCTAATCATTAGTTTAACCATGGTTTAATTCTTTGCACTTAACCAAGTAAACATGTATCATCAAACATGATACAATTATTTGCACAAAAAATATATCACATATACAACTTGTACATCCAAGTGAGAAAATCCATTTAAAATGAACCAATACTAGTTAATGCAAAGTAATATATCAAATATATAATTATACATTAAATCATTAAATCAACACTTGATTTAACGATCCGGTCATATCGCATATAACCGACTAGTATCCAATGTATCGGCTTATCGAATCAACCCTCGATTCGATAACTAGGTTATATCGCATATAACCATTCGATACATTCATCGCGAGAATAGAATACGGTATCACATACACGCATTATTCTCGGTCTCGCACATATCTCATATGCGCTCCTATTTCGTTTCGCTTGAGCCAGGAAACCTCTGTGTAGGACTCTAAAGACTCGTCAATACGCCGGTAGCAGGTGATGATCATATCAAACACCCACAAGCCGCAAGCGGTCTGCTAAACGTAACGGCCACCCGGGTATTGAGCGATCAGAGGATCGACGAGCAAGCCCGCTCATACTCCTATGAATCCAACCAGTAACACTTACCGTACAGTCCGGTCTGATCGTCTGATATGTCGCATATCTCGCCTAGGGGTGGTAAACGTCAGACCCCAATAGCTCGATAAGTCGTGTCGATATGAGGTCTATAACAATTTGAGAAACTACTGGTAACACTTACCAGTAAATCTCAGCAACCCTGGCCAGGGATTTCCGGTTATAGCCAATCGAACACAGCGCAACATCAACTCTCTATACCGGGAGAGACGAATCCCCTCCTATCGCTCATTGCCTCCATGTGATTCGGGACTGTACCCAAAAACCACCATTTTGCACGCTCTCTTGGACGTGGTAAGGTGGAAATCAAAGCACAGTGGGAACCACACAAGACTCTATGACGATCTCGGGTCAACAGACTACTCTGTACCAGTGTCACCTGAGAACTGCCATCTGACGTAAGGTATAATACCATCTGGGAGTTCTCGGCGAGTCCGTCCAGTGTACCCAGTCTCCACTGAGCACCCGTATATCATCTCTGATGTCAAACACCAATGGATATGGGATCATCCATCGCCCATCTTTATGGGTCGAGAAGGTATACGCTAGTCTACTCTGGTATATCGATGTCCTGTCTTGATACACCCACAACTAGGGACTTTGAAGGATGTACTTATGGACTACCATGTCCCCACTAGTATGATCTGCATCAGAGTCCAGGTAGTCAAGTACACATCCTAAGGGCTTTACCAATAATGTAACAGAGAGACAATCAGTATACACGTTAAGGTAAAGGGTAATCAGATAGCATACTATCATGTCGAGCAAGAAAGTCCTCCCTATATATATCCCAGCATCCACTACAATATACATCCTATGTATAGCAATGGCCTCTAGGGCATACATATAACTAACAATCTCCCACTTGCACTAGGGCCATCTGATAGCAGTGGTTGTAGTATCTCATACTCGACCATCCCATAAAAATCTCTCTCTGGGAACAGGCCTTTGTGAGTGGATCCGCTGTGTTGTCCTCTGAGTCTACTCTCCAAACCTCGATCTCCTTGGAGATCAACCATCTCCATGATCAGGTGATACTGCCTTAGAATATGTCTGGATCACTGATGGGACCTGCGTTCCTTGGCACAAGCCATAACTCCATTGTCACACAATGGTAGGAACCTAGTTCATCTCATGAACCAATATACACCCAAACAGCCTCTTTGGTAGCATCTTTAGTAGCGATGTATCCTGCCTTTATCGTCTAGTATGTCACGGTATCTAGCTTGGAACTCTTCCAACATACCGACCCTTTACTGAGGGTAAAGACAATGCCTGTGACTGACACTCAGTCGTCTTTATCACCCTGGAACACTTCCAGTGATTCTTCCTAGGATCAATTGATACCGTCTCACTACAACTAGTGAGGCTCTTAACATCCATTTAGATCTATCTCATAGATCCACAACCCAGGATTTAGTAGGTATCACTTTGATCCTATATGGAGAATTATTGTGATAAGCGGAGATTGATCGAGCGTAGTATAGGAAACGCCTTCCCTATCAAGAGTATGTCATCCACGTACTCTACGAGGATCATCACCAAACTCCCTACTACCTTTTTGTATATACAAGGTTCATCTACCATTTTGATGATGTCAAACTGTTTGACTAACACATCAAAACAGATGTTCCAACTCCGCGATGTCTGCTTTATCCTATAAAGCATCTTGCACACGTTTTCGCTGCTCCCACTGTCTACGAAGCCCTCTGGTTGTGTACTTATAGACGTTCTCTTCTAAAACATCATTTAGAAAAGCAGTCATGGCACCCAACCGCCAGATATCGTAGTCATGGTACGTAGCCGTGGCAAGTAGGATCCGGATGGACTTAAGCATAGCTACTTGAAAAGGTTTCATCATTATCCACGCCTGGTTGATGACGAAAACCTTTAACAAGTCTAGCTTTGAAAGTCTCAACTTTTCCATCTACACCAAGTAATCTTCTCAAGATATACTTGCTCCTGATGGGGATTTAACCCTTCAGATATAGCTACCAAAGTCCATACTTTGTCGGTGTACATGGATTCCATCTCAGATCGCTAAGCATCCAGCCATTCTTACAGAGTCCCACTCCTGATGGCCAGCTCGAAACTAGTTGGGTCATCATCTCATGATGCAATCCTCGCTCCCACTGTCATAGAGAAACCGAAGTATCTCTCAGGTGGGTGAAGAACCCTACTAGATCGGCGGAGAGGCTGAGGTTCGTTGGAATCTACTGAATCGTCTGGTTCTTTCAAATCATCAGCTGCAGTTTGTATAGCTGGAACCTTTCCAGTTCTACATTACAGTCTTTGTCTCGAGGTTGTCCGGATTTTGCTTTTAGACATAGGCCGATCAACCCCAAATCTTAACTAACTTAAGATATGGGCTCTTCCCTTTCCATATCAAATATGAAGTGGTAGGCAACTGATTTGATCGGAACCCTATTCAATAGGTATGCAACTTCATAAGTGCATAACTCCCAAAAGGAAAAAGGTAACTCATCAGTACTCATCATAGAGCACACCATATCAAATAGGGTGTATCTGCTCCGCCCCGATATACCATCGTGCTATGGTGTATACGGAGGAGTAATGCTGAGAGAGAATCTCATTCTCCTTTAGAATAGTCCAGGAATTCCGTGCTCAAGTATTCTCCTCCCTGATCACATCAAAGGACATAATACTTGTACCCTTATTGGTTCCCTACTTCTAACTTATATTCTGTGAATATCTCAAAAGGTTCGGACTTGTGTTTCAACAGGAACATAGGTCTGAATCTCGAAAGATCATCAGAGAATGTAATGAAGTACATGTTGGAGATAGTGCCCTCAGAGTCAATTATTAGGTCACAGGTACGTGATTGTAATGATTGAGGGAGGACCTATCCCGGTAGGACAGTCTTACTCGAGATGATAGTATGCTATCTGGTTTACCTTTATCATCGTGTACTGCTTTAGGTGACCTAACACGTTGCTATTACACGTTGATAGAGCCCCTAGGATTCTTGCTTGACCACCAGCAGTATGAGGGCGATCATATAAGTGGGAGCTGGGGTCTATAAGCTTATCCTTAAAAGGTCCCTAGTCGTGGGAGTTTCGAGACTGGGCATCGATACTCCATTAGTAGACTAGTGTATACAGTCGAGACCCCGACGAGGGGCGGTGGCCGGTCTCACAAGCCACTGGTGTCAGTTGGATCACCTAAGATGTATACAGGTGCTCATTGGGTTATGAGTACACCGGACAGGACTCGCCGGGAACATGCTAGTTGGTCATATACCAGACGTCAGATGGCAGTTCCCTGGTGACATGTGTGCAGGTTAGTTCATCGACCTGGGGATCGTCATTTGTCTCGTGTGAGTTCCCACTGTACTTTGATTACTACCCTACCACGGCTCAAAGGAGTCGTGCAAACAGGTTTTAGTTGGGTACAGTCCCGAGCCACATGGAGGCAGTGAGCGTATCTTCAGGGGTTCGTCTCTCCCGGTATTGGGGGTGAGGTCGTGCTGTGTCTAGGAGAGCCATTACACAAAGTCCTTGGCCAAGGCAAGGAGATTTACTGGTAGGTATTCCAGTAGTATCTCAGGGTGTTCTGGGCTACACTCCGACACGACTTGTACCGCTTTTGGGGGTCTGACTTTTACCAACCCCCTAGGCCCGCCATGCGATACTCATAGACGAACGGACCGGACTGCACGGATATTGTCACTGACAGGCTCAGTAGGGTGTCAGGCTGAGTTCGCTCACGGACGTCCCTTTTAGTCAATACCTGGTAGCCCGTTATGTATTGGCTTATACCTCTAACGTGCTAGTGGTTAAATCCACAACCAAGGTGTTGATGAGTCTTTAGAGTCCCCCACATTCAGTTACTCAGCTTTCGGGCGAAAGGTTGTAGAGGCCGTATGGAGATATGGCAAGGTCCGATCAGATACGTGCGGTATTGCACGGATCAGGATCGGACAGTCTGTACTATAGGCCGTATGGTTATATGGCAGGGTTCGATCAGATACGTGCGGTATTGCACGGATCAGGATCGAACAGATATTACTAGCCGGCTTTGGTTTAAGCCGGATCCTAGTATAGTACAGTGTAGATTTTGTCTCATTGCATTTGTATTTCGGTCGGAATACAAATGCGGGTGTGTATGCACAGTATCGGGGTTTTCCTGTAATTTATTACGGGACCAGTTTTTGGAGTTGCCAGTTTGCTTTCCGTTTCGGCCAATTTCCATTGTTCCGTTCATTGGCCGAAGATTGGTGGAGGAGGGCTTATTTGCATTGTTGCAAATAAGTGTTTGTGGAGGGGTTCTTTGCTTATTGTTGTATCATGATAGCCTCTCATTGACCTTGACTTCTAGCTTCATGATAGCTTGACTTTCTTTATCATCATGGTTTTGATGATGGTTGTTGATGATGAGAGATGGTTGTTAGTTGAGTGTTGGTTTTGCTTTGTTATCATTTGGTTCATATGATAACCATTCCTCTCTCTCTCTTGTTTTTGGAGATGAGAATGGCTCCCATTTTTTTTGAGCTCTCTCTCTCTTTTCACTCTCCTTCTCCTCTTGTCATGGCCGGCCACCATGAGGGTGGGTTGCCCATTTTTGTAGTGGGGATTTTTTGCTCTCTTGATGTTAGAAAAATCCCCAAGTTCCTCCACATTGTTCTTGTATCATCCCTCCACCTAAAATGGCATCTCCATGAACCCCAAAGTGAGACTTGAGGACTACGTATTCTACAGCGAACCTTGGGCACGTCGAGTAGCCGGCTTCGTGCCCGAGTTGCCTCGGCATTGAGGTGGGAGCCCGTAAACAAAGTAGGCGATGTGGTGCACTTCCGGCGACGAGGAGGAGACGGGACTTTTCCGCAGGAGATCCGGACGATGGCGAAAAGACCGGAGGACTTGGATCGTCGGTATATCTCTAACCCATCTTGTTAAGTAGCTTAGACTTGTTAATGGTTACGATCCGGGTGTTTAGTGCGCGGTGGTGCCGGTTTGCTAAGTCCGCAAAAATTAAAGTTATTCACCGCTTCCGCATTCCGGCGTCGGATCGACGGCCGGGGCGCCGCCGTGTACTTACAGTGGTATCAGAGCCTCGCCATTAACTTAGTCTAACTTTGTGTAATGTGTTTGCATTTCCGATCGATCAAAAAGTTCCAAAACTGCATTTTAGTTCGCATCAGTTTCTGTTGAAAATTTTTGGTCTCGAAAAATTTTTCAGGTTATAAAATATTGATGTACTGGAAAATATAAGAGTTCTGTAAAAATTTGACGAAGTAACTCCACAGTTGGAGCGCGGAACCGCCGCGAAAACCACCTTTGTGCGGCCCTTCCGCCGCGCACTATTCACATCACTTCACCATTTTTTTACAGAGACCTTCTGGGCTTAAAATATGGGCTTTGGAATATTAAAATTGGGCCCAGGTTTTCTGTGAGTGCTACAGTTTTGTTTGGGGCCCACTTGTTAATTGTTTGATCAATCGGAAAATTTTAAACACATTTTTCACAGTATTTACATTATATCTGCGACCGTGAATGTCACTCGATCGGTAAATCCGGTCTAACTGCTATAGCCCGGTTAGACGGATTTGCGAACGTGACTTTCACGTTGATGTTCTATGTATTTGCTGTGATGTTGCGGATCGGTCGTGGGGGATAGCCTGGATGCAATGCTAGTACAGTTTTGTTGTATTATGTACATTTGATATTGCGGGGCGAGCGTCCGACATGTGGACTGCCGTCACTGCCTGACTGTATTATTATTTTGGGGCACGACCTGGTTGCGGTCGATGTACCCGGTGTATGTATATTTTACTTTCTGTACTAGGATTGCCCCGCGGAGGGGTGCACGGATAGCCGGGTTCTGGAGGGCAACAAGCCCGCATCTCATGGCATTGAGACGGAGGGGGCTTCACTCTAGGATTGGCGGGCTATTCGCCGCACTCGTAGGGGGTACAGGTTGACCCAGGAGGGGTGCCCAAGTTGCCGGATTCCGTGAAGTGCTGGGTGGTCCATTCACGGGGCTGAAGGGGGCTGCCTCGCTTCAGGTTTTGGCGGGTAACTTGCCGCGCCCGTAGGGGTCTAGGATTTCATTGCACAGGCTATCCACACGACCAGGGGAACGTCGGGTTTCAGCGGCTCTGTGAAACCCGGGGATCCCAGATATCTGTATTGTTTCTGTGATGCTGTACATTTCTGTGATGTTGCATTTTATTTCACGCCTTGAGCGAAATATAATATATTGGTATATATATTAGTAGATGTCGTATATGTTTTGCATCCGCGCTAGTCCAGTCCCCGCTCTGTCGTTAGTAAGCTAACCTAACGGGTAATGACGGGACCCAGTGGCGAATGCGGATGGCATATACGTACATCAGTATATTTTCGTTCTTTTTGGTGTGATCAATTGATGGGACTGCATTGATTCGGATCAATGCAAATTAAACACAAACCTAATCTGATGTTGTTGGAACACTTTTCAAAAAGTTGTTATTGCAAGGACGTTCACTTTTGTTTTGCATCGCGGTATTCATTTAGAATATCCTGCTCCTCAGTCGACGAGGCAAGGGCCGAGATCCCTTCACCGGGAGTGACCCCTTGGACAAAAGTTTGCGTCAGAGCAATAACTTCACTATAGCCGATCACTTTTGCTTTGCATCGCGGTATTCATTTGGAATATCCTGCACCCCATTCTACGGGGAAAGAGCCGAGATCCCTTCACCGGGAGTGACCTCTTTAGCAACGGTTTTCGTCACTATATTTTTAAAAGCTATCCGTTCCTTCGACGATATCAAGTTCTTTACGTTAAAGGTTTTCGCCAGAAACCATTAGTAGCCCTCCGTCGTTTCATATGGGTGGTCAATAGTATTCAAGCTGTGTATGTTGGCCAAAGTCAAGGCACAGTGATTGGTAGCTATTGGGGTATTCATATGCAGCATAGATAGATGCGTTGGTTTGGGACAGTCGTGCTGCCATTTTGGCCAAAGTCAAGGGTATGTACGGGTGGATTCAAATTAACCTGGAGAATGACGGGTAGAACTTGACATGTGACTTATGATATGTTGGCCAAAGTCAAGGTCATAAGAGCATGGGGCAGAAATCACATCGGGAGTTTCAAAAGAACTGAAACTTGCCAGATATGCGCATACCTTCTGGAGTGTGATAGCGTGAGCGGATTCCGTCACGTTATCATGCAATGATAGTTGGATCCCGATTCCCACTGATGAGTTAGTTTACTCCTCGGGTAACCCCGACTAATTCTTCTTTCAGGTTTGGAGGAGAATTTGAGGTACAGTGGGAGGTTTCCAGATTAGATAAATTGGTTACCATTCTGATCTAGGTTAGAGTGCACGCTGAGTGTTTCTTTTCTCTCTCTCTTTGGCAGCGACCATTGACCCGACCCTAAGACTTTGACTCAGTGACCAAGTTGACCAAACCTTCTTAAACACCGGTTTTTGGATTGTCAGAGTTGCAGACCTCATTGCCACTCCTACTTTTACCCTTTTCTCCAGGACACCCCGTATTACTACGAACGTCCACTTCCATTGGACAAAACCATCGTATGGTTAGATACGAACTCGAAGGAATTCGAGGATGGTTTCCGGTTCTGGAGAAAACGAATAGGATTATTCAGTTGTCTTTTCCTTTTACCCTCTCTCAGGTTACGAGTACTCCTTGGTTTAGGGGTAGTACACCTATTACGCAAATTGGATTGTCTTCTTCCAAACCTTAGGCTGGTGCCGACCGGTAGGAAATGAAGAAAACCAATTAGCATAACGATGGTGTGCAGAAGGTATTAAGTTCAGACAAAGCAAGGGATTAGTAAGAGGGCAAAGTAAATTGCAACAAATATTCACGACCAAACCAAATATTTCGTTACCACTCCCACATCACCTTTGTATTTCTCCAGGACACTCCGTATCACTACGAAGATCCACAGTTTATTTGGATACTCCATCGTATGGTTATATACGAACTCGAATGGAACTTGTTCCAGTTCGGGGATGGATTCTGGTCCAGGAGAAATAGGAATAAGGTTTATTCGGTTGTCTTTTATCTTCACCCTCTCTCATTGCGAGTGTTCCTAGGATTGGGACATTACACCCATTATGCTTATTGGATAGTCTTCTTCCAAACCATAGGCTGGTGCCGAACGGTAGGGAATGAAGAAAACCATTTGGCCTAAAGGGGTGTACAGAAGGTAAAGACTAAAGACATATGAAGGGATTTGGAGAGATGGCAAAGAATTATACGGTTACAATCGTGAATCTGGAAGAGGCATTACTAGGAATACCAGGATACCCCATCGGAACATTTCAATGTTTCAGTCTCACTGTGTACTGTTAAAAGAAAAACTGATTTCCCGATTAGATACTTACTCCAGGGTATGTATTTACCAGGTACGATTCTCACATCTGTATGGTTTTACAGATGATGAGTGGGAGTAAGTTATTGGGAATTGGGTGATTATCCTCATTATATCGGGATTCGTTGTAATCAGTGATATTAGAGGAAATCACCTGGGTTGTTTGCCGGTCGGCAAATATTTGGTTTTGAATATCCGCTGTTATGCACCAATTTCAAATTGATATATCTGTACGTCTATTTTCATAGAGTGAGATATACCTTTCTGAAATTATGTCTACGACATTTACCTATATCAGTGGATGGTTAGGTAAGGAGCATTAAACAGCGGTGTAATTCTTCTTAACCATAAGTACAGTTTTCAACCTACGTCACACAGTGAATGAGTAATCAGACTCAAGGGACTTTTACAGAGTATTGTATGTTGTCCAGAGTCCATCAGGACAGAGGGGATGGTCCTCGTACTATATTCGGTTTACTTATGACTCCTCTAATTTTTAGACAGGTGTTTCGTGGAAACACAGGGTCTGAATTTGGAGAAGTTATATGTATTTGAATAGAGTAGAGAACCAGGTAAAGCAAGTATCGGGATTCTTCAAAGAGATCGAAGATGTAGATACTTGTGTATGGTATTCAGTTGATAGTAATGATAAAGAGATCTTGCTTCTCTTTCAGGTTACTCATGATTGGAAGTATTCCTAAGTTGAGTAACGCTGATCTGGCCTCCTTCCATTTAGTTGACATGCACTGGAGACAGTTGCATGATTTGGATCTGGTTCAATTAAATCAGTGCCTCTGGTCCTATATGGGATATAGAACAGTTCATATCTTAACGATGTTAAGGTACGGGGAGTTGTCCGGTTTATGATTAAAACCAGACACTGGACAACTCAAGGCACGTTTCTGTAATGGCTGTTTGTGGGTTGACCCAGGCTATGACGAGGGTTGACTTTCTACCATCTGGATGAACAATAGCGATATTGTTCTAGACTCGCCACAGTTTTAATAAAAATGGATTTTTTCAGAAAACAGTAGTGGGAGTATGGTAGAACTGGAAGTGATTCCAGAACCACAAACGATTACTGAAGATTTGATAAGGAACCTAAAGATTCAATCTGGATTGACATTCCATTGGCCACTCCGCAGATAAAGTGGGTAACTTCAGGCACCCGAGAGGTACTCAGGTAGCCTCAAGGACGGTGACAGGGAAGTTCTTGTTTACCCACACTTGCCATTGTTGTTGTTCCAGGCTGCGAGACCCGGCAGGAGGATGAGTATAGCGTCGTTCTAAACTAGTTTTAGAAGTGCACGTCTATATGACTCTGGCAGAGGGTTGTCGTAGTCAGTGGGAGCAGCGGAAGCATTGGTGGACATCAGGCTTATATCTATTTATAGACTAAAGCAGATGTAGCGGAGATAGATCATCTATTTCTGACGTGACAGTCATGGGTTTGACTTCATCAGAATGGGGGATGGATCTGTTGAGAAGGTAGTAGGGTGTGATATCCTGGTATTTGGATGATATACACAGAGTAGGAAAGGAAACTCCTACACTACGATCGGTTATACTTTGGTCGTCACACAGTTGTTTCTCCACAATGGAAATGGATTTTATATCAGACATACTGGTTACTAGATCTATGGTCTTAGATCTAGATTTGGGTGGTTTCCCAATCAGGGTACTTGACAGCATTCTAAGAGTATTTAGGATGGACGACTCCTGGCACGGCAGTGTACCTGCAGGTAATGGAGTCACCCTCTCCAAAGGTGTCTTGCAGACTAAAGGGGAGAGGGACGTGCATGATTGGCAGATCACTTGCCAAGGCAATTGAGTCAATCATGAGATGTCAAGTACCACACCAGATGTTGTTCTTGCACTAGATGCAATAAGTTGACATTAATCCAATTCTGGAGAAACAGTCGGAAGCAGTTTTAGAACATAAGTGGATGTTCAGGGATATGATAACGACAGCCTCATTCAGGAGACAGTTATCATTCCAGGCTTCCAAGGTGACATGGACGACAAGGAGGTTGTCAGAGTTATAGTTTTCCTTCTGATGAGGGGCAGTATTTTGGACAGGTGGTCCAAGGCAATACTGAGGGAGGCATGGCGCGCAGGATACTGATTAAGTTCAGTTGACGATACAGTCTAAGAAGTTTGGATTTGGAGTTCATATATGAGCTGGGTCCCATCAGATATCCAGACATATTCTGAGACAGGTATTGCTCTTTTCGGGAGATGGCTTTCTCCGCGAACTTGAGATATAGAGAGACATAGAAAGGAACAACTGAGCGGATCCACTCACTGAGGCTATTCCTCGAACGCAATAGTTCCGCAAACGAGCTTTGTGAGACTGACTAGTAGAGGAGTTGGATGTTCGGTATCACACGGGCTGTGAGTATGCGACATCGCAATAATTACCCTTGAGTGCAAGTGGGAGATTGTTGGAGATAGTGCCCTCAGAGTCAATTATTAGGTCACAGGTACGTGATTGTAATGATTGAGGGAGGACCTATCCCGGTAGGACAGTCTTACTCGAGATGATAGTATGCTATCTGGTTTACCTTTATCATCGTGTACTGCTTTAGGTGACCTAACACGTTGCTATTACACGTTGATAGAGCCCCTAGGATTCTTGCTTGACCACCAGCAGTATGAGGGCGATCATATAAGTGGGAGCTGGGGTCTATAAGCTTATCCTTAAAAGGTCCCTAGTCGTGGGAGTTTCGAGACTGGGCATCGATACTCCATTAGTAGACTAGTGTATACAGTCGAGACCCCGACGAGGGGCGGTGGCCGGTCTCACAAGCCACTGGTGTCAGTTGGATCACCTAAGATGTATACAGGTGCTCATTGGGTTATGAGTACACCGGACAGGACTCGCCGGGAACATGCTAGTTGGTCATATACCAGACGTCAGATGGCAGTTCCCTGGTGACATGTGTGCAGGTTAGTTCATCGACCTGGGGATCGTCATTTGTCTCGTGTGAGTTCCCACTGTACTTTGATTACTACCCTACCACGGCTCAAAGGAGTCGTGCAAACAGGTTTTAGTTGGGTACAGTCCCGAGCCACATGGAGGCAGTGAGCGTATCTTCAGGGGTTCGTCTCTCCCGGTATTGGGGGTGAGGTCGTGCTGTGTCTAGGAGAGCCATTACACAAAGTCCTTGGCCAAGGCAAGGAGATTTACTGGTAGGTATTCCAGTAGTATCTCAGGGTGTTCTGGGCTACACTCCGACACGACTTGTACCGCTTTTGGGGGTCTGACTTTTACCAACCCCCTAGGCCCGCCATGCGATACTCATAGACGAACGGACCGGACTGCACGGATATTGTCACTGACAGGCTCAGTAGGGTGTCAGGCTGAGTTCGCTCACGGACGTCCCTTTTAGTCAATACCTGGTAGCCCGTTATGTATTGGCTTATACCTCTAACGTGCTAGTGGTTAAATCCACAACCAAGGTGTTGATGAGTCTTTAGAGTCCCCCACATTCAGTTACTCAGCTTTCGGGCGAAAGGTTGTAGAGGCCGTATGGAGATATGGCAAGGTCCGATCAGATACGTGCGGTATTGCACGGATCAGGATCGGACAGTCTGTACTATAGGCCGTATGGTTATATGGCAGGGTTCGATCAGATACGTGCGGTATTGCACGGATCAGGATCGAACAGATATTACTAGCCGGCTTTGGTTTAAGCCGGATCCTAGTATAGTACAGTGTAGATTTTGTCTCATTGCATTTGTATTTCGGTCGGAATACAAATGCGGGTGTGTATGCACAGTATCGGGGTTTTCCTGTAATTTATTACGGGACCAGTTTTTGGAGTTGCCAGTTTGCTTTCCGTTTCGGCCAATTTCCATTGTTCCGTTCATTGGCCGAAGATTGGTGGAGGAGGGCTTATTTGCATTGTTGCAAATAAGTGTTTGTGGAGGGGTTCTTTGCTTATTGTTGTATCATGATAGCCTCTCATTGACCTTGACTTCTAGCTTCATGATAGCTTGACTTTCTTTATCATCATGGTTTTGATGATGGTTGTTGATGATGAGAGATGGTTGTTAGTTGAGTGTTGGTTTTGCTTTGTTATCATTTGGTTCATATGATAACCATTCCTCTCTCTCTCTTGTTTTTGGAGA
Source organism: Agapanthus africanus (assembly GCA_030015575.1). NCBI lineage: Eukaryota > Viridiplantae > Streptophyta > Magnoliopsida > Asparagales > Amaryllidaceae > Agapanthus > Agapanthus africanus. The sequence goes on from JASDDO010000026.1 coordinate 408,999,354, forward strand.
TGAGAATGGCTCCCATTTTTTTTGAGCTCTCTCTCTCTTTTCACTCTCCTTCTCCTCTTGTCATGGCCGGCCACCATGAGGGTGGGTTGCCCATTTTTGTAGTGGGGATTTTTTGCTCTCTTGATGTTAGAAAAATCCCCAAGTTCCTCCACATTGTTCTTGTATCATCCCTCCACCTAAAATGGCATCTCCATGAACCCTAAAGTGAGACTTGAGGACTACGTATTCTACAGCGAACCTTGGGCACGTCGAGTAGCCGGCTTCGTGCCCGAGTTGCCTCGGCATTGAGGTGGGAGCCCGTAAACAAAGTAGGCGATGTGGTGCACTTCCGGCGACGAGGAGGAGACGGGACTTTTCCGCAGGAGATCCGGACGATGGCGAAAAGACCGGAGGACTTGGATCGTCGGTATATCTCTAACCCATCTTGTTAAGTAGCTTAGACTTGTTAATGGTTACGATCCGGGTGTTTAGTGCGCGGTGGTGCCGGTTTGCTAAGTCCGCAAAAATTAAAGTTATTCACCGCTTCCGCATTCCGGCGTCGGATCGACGGCCGGGGCGCCGCCGTGTACTTACAGTACAAAGAACCAGTCCTGGCATATGTTGACAGGGGACCTTACATACATCAACATGTATCATCCCAAGAGTTTACTAACTCTTTCTCTGTTTCCAGTAAACAGAGCTATGGTCATCATATCTTTGTGACATGACTGGCAAGTTTCACAAGATGTAAATTCAAACAGATTTAAATATGCATCTAAATGTAACTTCAGCTAGTTAGGTCGCATTGATATGACCTAGTCTATAATACCTCAAGAAAAATCCTTTCATTTCTGAACTCATCCTCTTGTGTGTGTTCTGTATACTAAGAACTGTAGTTTGATTTAGAACATCAATTCTTTTAGATAACGTGCCTGAACCTATCAACTTTTGATATAGGAAATGTTCAAAACATTATCCAACAATACAAAATTTTATCATTTCTTTACTAATAAAGAGACTGATATGATTTTGTATATTAGGTTCGGTATCTAATAACATTCGTTCAGAATCAATGTATTTGGAATACAGGGTGACAGTGACCAACAGACTTGGCTGCAACACTTGCCCCGTTTTCTGCCTTATGAAACTTATCACCCGTTCTCAGTTCTCTATCTATCTGTAGCCCTATATAACAGATTACATATCTGGGATCCTGATCCGGTATCAAATACCCAGGACGCAGAGGATACTGAGAACCAGTTCTTTGTAACGAACACACCCGAAGATGATGCATCATATGCACTTTCTTCGTTTGGACGGCACGGGAAATCTGGTATTCCCTAATTTCCTTCTCTGTCTTATAACAATTATAAGTTGGAGCGGGACCAACGTTCCCCAGCTCAGTATAACAAGCGGGTTCGGTCAAAATTCCGTATTATTATCTTGATTAAGGCGTGATATGGTTATTACCTGGAGAGAGAGAGAAGAAAACACTCAGCGTGCGCTCTTGCAAGAATAGATTGGTTATTATTTTATCTAATCAGGATGGCTCCCACTGCTTTTTATCAAATCTTCCTTCAAACCCTAAAAGGAAAGACTAGCCGGGATTAATTACACACTACAAGTTCGGCAATCTTTCAGCCAGGCCAGTGTCGGTACTTTGAGGGAGGTCCCCCGTGCTTTCGCACGAACCTAATTAATGTAAACCTCGTTTTCCCAGAGGCGTAACCTCGTTGACACCTTTCTAGACACCTACTTGATCGGCTAATTGTAATGCGTAAAATTCTCCTAGGAGTAACTCTTACTCGCAGCGGGTATCGGGATCCAACTATCTCATAGAAGGTATGCAATCTCATTGCAAATTTCAACACTTGAAATTCCCGATAATATTTTGCCCCTAGCAGCTATATGACCTTAACATAGTCAACAAATCATAAGTGCTAGTCAAGTTCAACCCGTCATTTCCCGATTGAATTAAACCCACCCGCACGACCCTTAACATAGTCAACAAAGTCGCACGACTACCCTAATCCAATCACATCATATGCTTATGCAGATAAGCACTAATTAGCTACCGCACACTACGCCTTAACATAGTTAACAAACATAGCACGAATACTAACTAGTACTTATCTGAAATGACGGAGGGCTATGACAGGTTTTTCTGAAAACCTATTGCGTAATGAAGTTGATATCGTTGTAGAATCAAATGATTTTAAAATGGAGTGTTTTTGAGGCTTTTCTAGTTTTGCTAAAGGAGTCACTCCCGGTGAAGGGATCGTCGGTCCTTTCCTCGTCGAATGAGGTGCGGGATATATCATATATATCACTGTGCAAAGCAAGAACTCTTAAAAGCAATTAAAAGACAAACCGAGTGTGTAGCATCTGCCAGTTATTGCTAAAGGAGTCACTCCCGGTGAAGGGATCTCGGTCCTTTCCTTATCGAATAAGGTGCAGGATATATCATATATACCACTGTGCAAAGCAAGAACTGTAGCTACCTGTTTTATTTTGAAATTCGATTCTACAACATCTTAGGTTTCTTTTTATTTCATTAATCATATTAATGAAGTCCCATCAATTAAGTACCTAAACATCACAGATAAATACGACGTACACTTATGCCATCCGCATTCGCCTCGATGTCCCCTCATGCACCGTTAGGTTAGGTAACTAACGGCAGAGCAGGGCAGGGCTAGCGCGGGTGTAAAACATAAGTAACGCTTATATAATATATCATATATACTATATACTGTATCTATCACAGAACATATCACATGATCACATCACAGATATCGCAGCAGAAGAATCATATGAAATATTGGATATACTAGGACGTCCGTGTTTTCAATACGAGCCAGTATAAAACACGGATTCCACGGTCGCGATGAATAGCCAAACCCACACCCCTAGACCCCTACGAGAGCGGCAAGCAACCCTACCAATTCTAGAGTTAGGAGACCCGGACTCGACTCCTCGAGTTGGTCTCTCACTGGACTCCAGAACCCGGTTACTTATGCTCCCCTCCTTGGGTCTATCCTAGAGCGGAAAAGTAAATAATATACAAACGGTGACATCTTCCGCAACCTGGAAGTGCCCCAATAAAAGAATATTACATACAAGTTTTTACATGAATGAAAATGAAAAAACACTCATCTCACATAAAAAACCCCGGCTATTCAAACACGACGATCCAATATAACATATCCAGCAATACATAACATCACATGTCATCAACGTAAGTAAATATGTCCATCCCAATTGTCGTTGACATATAGCAACGAAACCGGCGATATCACATATTACACTTACGGTCACAGAAAAGAAAGTGTAAAACTACAACAGTTGGAATCCGCAACCACCTCAGACATCACATGCCTGACCAAATGAATTTCTTAGACATCGCATGCCTAACAATTATAAACCCTGCATTTTAGTCTCATTATCGAAAACACTTTTCAATATCAAGTCGGGCAATTCAACAAGATTCCCGATATCCTGATCGAATGCTCGTCGTAAACTTCAGTAGACGGCCGCACCCCCGATACCGTCGACGAAGTGCACCAAGGCGGAACACCGCTGCCGCGAGCACCCAGATGTATGCTTTCGGCGACGGGGTTCTCCTACAGTCACTTGGTCGAGGCTATGGAGTGAAGCTGTCGTTTTAGTTTACCCGGCGAGTATCCGCGTACGCTACGTGATTGCGACGGACTTTTGATCACATCAAAATTCCGTGGCAACCGATCAAGTGAGACTAAAGTGCTATGTTTATAACATTCATTCGGTTATCTCATAACTACTTGTGAATTCCAATTATTGTATCCCATTCCAGATAAATAGAAAATGTTAAACTTTCCGATCGAACATTCAAACACCCAAGTTTTCCCGAAACAGCTCAACACATGAAACAAGTTTAAAAACATCCAGTTCATGCCTCAGTACCAACGGTCCAGCCGTAGAAGGGTCAAGCCAACGCCTCACATGTGGCATGCCGTACTGCCCCAAACCCGAAGGTTCAAAGGGCAGTTCAAGACGGTCACATAATCGAGTTAAGGTTTGTTGTCTTCTAGAGGGACCATCGCGTTACTTGCACTACTTAGAACGTCATTAAACTTCGGAAAAGTCCAACACTTGGAAATTTCCCAACAGGGGAAAAATTGGGTATTTATATCCGGCCGAACTTTTTTAACATATTCTAGAATTATCCGGAAAAGCACACAGACAAAATCAGACAATCCGATCGAAACACCGAGACCCCAATACAACCCAGAAAATTTCAACTCTTGAATAAATATTAAAAATTCCCAGGAAAACCAGCACTGCATAATGAGAATTACTGTACAAGATTAAATGCATGAGGAGACCACATGGCCGCGGAACCGCCGCATTAGCCATGCTAATGCCGCGGTTCCGCCGCACTTTAGTGGATTCAGGGGTACGGGCTTCTCAGTAATTCTTATAATCTCCTGCTGATTTTTCTGCCTATTTTTAATATAGAAAAATCCACATTTTACAAAATTGTCCAGAGAGCATGTTCAGGGTTAGGGTTTCGGTCCGAACGGATTTCTAACTCCGTCTAAGCATTGCCTAAGGCTCTAGCTAGGCTCTGATACCACTGTGGGGTTCCTAGGCACACTAATGAGGTCTCACAAGGTATCAACCATGCCAATTTCAGGTTTTGCATGTGCCGGGAAACCCTAATACGGATCGTTGACTAGAATTTTAGGCGAAAAGAGCAACTAGTTAACAAATTAACTAAGTGAACGGAAATACAACCTTTGTAGATCCGGTCCTCCACCTCAATAGCTCCGCAATGAAGTCCTCTCCGCTGTACAAATCGGATCTTGGACTCTAGTGTCGGCTTCATTGGAGAAATGGACGGGCTAGGTCGTCGACTACGATGCCGAAGATGATCTACGTCGAAGCATCACAAGATCAAGCTCTCACTTCACCAAGTCATGAAACTTGTGAAGAAAACACACTCTACTACTTGTCAAGAGGTAGAGGATGAAGAAATAGGAAGTGGGTTCACTTTAGAATTGGATTTCTCACTCATTTTCTCACTTTGCCATTGTTGGTAGCAAGCTTCTTCATGTGAAGAAGAAGAAGATGATGATGATATTATATGATAAGTTTTTTTAAACTAAAAACCAATATGATACTTATCATAATCTTAACCTTAGTTAGGTGTAGAGAATAAACCATGGTTAGGGTTAATGGTTAGGTTTAGGAAAAGAACAAGAATGGTCAAGCTTTCAACACATCATGAAGTTTCCACAAAACTACAAAATAAGCCACCATTCTCATTATCTTTTCTAAATGAAATAAACAAATAAATGAATAAATAAATATGGATAAACAAAACCCTAATCATTAGTTTAACCATGGTTTAATTCTTTGCACTTAACCAAGTAAACATGTATCATCAAACATGATACAATCATTTGCACAAAAAATATATCACATATACAACTTGTACATCCAAGTGAGAAAATCCATTTAAAATGAACCAATACTAGTTAATGCAAAGTAATATATCAAATATATAATTATACATTAAATCATTAAATCAACACTTGATTTAACGATCCGGTCATATCGCATATAACCGACTAGTATCCAATGTATCGGCTTATCGAATCAACCCTCGATTCGATAACTAGGTTATATCGCATATAACCATTCGATACATTCATCGCGAGAATAGAATACGGTATCACATACACGCATTATTCTCGGTCCCGCACATATCTCATATGCGCTCCTATTTCGTTTCGCTTGAGCCAGGAAACCTCTGTGTAGGACTCTAAAGACTCGTCAATACGCCGGTAGCAGGTGATGATCATATCAAACACCCACAAGCCGCAAGCGGTCTGCTAAACGTAACGGCCACCCGGGTATTCAGCGATCAGAAGATCGACGAGCAAGCCCGCTCATACTCCTGTGAATCCAACCAGTAACACTTACCGTACAGTCCGGTCTGATCGTCTGATATGTCGCATATCTCGCCTAGGGGTGGTAAACGTCAGACCCCAATAGCTCGATAAGTCGTGTCGATATGAGGTCTATAACAATTCGAGAAATTACTGGTAACACTTACCAGTAAATCTCAGCAACCCTGGCCAGGGATTTTCGGTTATAGCCAATAGAAAACAGCGCAACATCAACTCCCTATACCGGGAGAGACGAATCCCCTCCTATCGCTCATTGCCTCCATGTGATTCGGGACTGTACCCAAAAACCACCGTTTTGCACGCCCTCTTGGACGTGGTATGGTGGAAATCAAAGCACAGTGGGAACCACACAAGACTCTATGACGATCTCGGGTCAACAGACTACTCTGTACCAGTTTCACCAGAGAAAAGCCATCTGACGTAAGGTATAATACCATCTGGGAGTTCTCGGCGAGTCCGTCCAGTGTACCCAGTCTCCACTGAGCAACCGTATATCATCTCTGATGTCAAACACCAATGGATATGGGATCATCCATCGCCCATCTTTATGGGTCGAGAAGGTATACGCTAGTCTATTTTGGTATATCAATGCCCTGTCTCGATACACCCACGACTAGGGACTTTGAAGGATGTACTTATGGACTACCATGTCCCCACTAGTATGATCTGCATCATAGTCCAGGTAGTCAAGTACACATCCTAAGGGCTTTACCAATCATGTAACAGAGAGACAATCAGTATACACGTTAAGGTAAAGAGTAACCAGATAGCATACTATCATGTCGAGCAAGAAAGTCCTCCCTATATATATCCCAGCATCCACTACAATATACATCCTATGTATAGCAATGGCCTCTAGGGCATACATATAACTAACAAGTACACAGTGAAAGTGAAACATTGAAATGTTTCGTAGGAGTTTCCTGGTATTCCTAGTAATGCCTCTTCCATTATCCAGATTCACAACTGTAACCGTATATTTCTTTGACATCTCTCCAAATCCCTTTATATGTCTTTAGTCATTACCTTCTGTACACCCTCTTAGGCTAAATGGTTTTTTTCCTTCCCTACCGTTCGGCACCAGCCTATGGTTTGGAAGAAGACTATCCAATAAGCATAATGGGTGCACTGTCCTAATCCTAGGAGCACTCGCAATGCGAGAGAAGGTGAAGATAAAAGACAACCGAATAAACCTTATTCCTATTTCTCCTGAACCAGAATCCATCCCCGAACTGGAACAAGTTCCTTTCGAGTTCGTATATAACCATACGATAGAGTATCCATATAACTGTGGATCTTCGTAGTGATACGGAGTGTCCTGGAGAAATACAAAGGTGAAGTGGGAGTGGTAATAAAATACTTGGTTTGGTCGTGAATAGCAGTCGCAATTTACTTTGTCCTCTTACTAATCCCTTTATTTGTCTTTACATAATACCTTCTATACACCATCGTTAGGCTAATTGGTTTTCTTCATTCCCTATCGGTCGGCACCTGCCTATGGTTTGGAAGAAGACTATCCAATTTGCGTAATAGGTGTACTGTCCTAATCCAAGGAGCACTCGCAACCTGAGAGAAGGTAAAAGGAAAAGACAACTGAACAGTCCTATTCGTTTTCTCCAGAACCTGAAACCATCCTCGAATAAATTCCTTCGAGTTCGTATATAACCATACGATGGTTTTATCCAATGGAAGTGGACGTTTGTAGTAATACGGGGTGTCTTGGAGAAAAGGGTAAAAGTAGGAGTGGCAACGAGGTATGCAACTCAGACAATCCAAAAGCCAGTCTTATAAGAAGGTTCGGTCAACTTGGTCATTGAGTTATAGTCAAGGGTCGGGTCATGGTCGCTGCCAAAGAGAGAGAGAAAAGAAACACTCAACGTGCACTCTAACCTAGATCAGAATGGTTATCACTTTATCTAATCTTGAAACCTCCCACTGTACCGTCAAATTCTCCTCCAAACCTGAAAGAAGAATTAGTCGGGATCACCCGAGGGGTAAACCAACTCATCAGTGGGAATCGGGATCCAACTATCATTGCATGATGACGTGAAGGAATCCGCTCACGTTATCACACTCCAGAAGGTATGCGCATATCTGGCAAGTTTCAGTTTCTTTAGAAACTCCCGATGTGATTTTTGCCCCATGCTCTTATGACCTTGACTTTGGCCAACAAATCATAAGTCACATGTCAAGTTCTACCCGTCATTATCCAGGTTAATTTGAACCCACCCGTACAAGCCCTTGACTTTGGCCAACAAGGCTATACGACTGTCCCAAACCAACGCATCTATCTATGCTGCATATGAATATCCAATAGCTACCAAACACTGTACCTTGACTTTGGCCAACAAACACAGCTTGAATACTATTGACTATCCATATGAAATGACGGAGGGCTACGAATGGTTTTTGGCGAAAAACCTTTAACGTAATGAACTTGATATCGTTGAAGGAACCGGATAGCTTTATAAAAATATAGTGGCGAAAACATTTGCTAAAGAGGTCATTCCCGGTGAAGGGATCTCGGCTCTTTCCCCGTAGAATGAGGTTCAGGATATTCCAACTGAATACCACGATGCAAAGCAAAAGTAATCGACTATAGTGGAGTTATTGCCCTGACGCAAACTTCTGTCCAAGGGGTCACTCCCGGTGAAGAGATCTCGGCCCTTCCCTCGTCGACTGAGGTGCTGGATATTCATAACCGAATACCACTGTGCAAAACAAAAGTGAACGTCGTTGCAATAACAGCTTTTTGAAAAATTGTTCCAACAACATCAGAATAGGTTTTTTTAGCTTGCATTGATCCGAATCAATGCAGTCCCATCAATTGATCACACCAATAAAGAACGAAAATAATGATGTACGTATATGCAATCCGCATTCGCCACTGGGTCCCGTCATCACCCGTTAGGTTACTTAACTAACGACAGAGCAGGGACTGGACTAGCGCGGATGCAAAACATATACAACATCTACTAATATATATATATATCAATATATAATATTCGCTCAAGGCGTGATAAAATGCAACATCACAGAAATGTAATAAGCATCACAGAACAATACAGATATCTGGGATCCCCGGGTTTCACAGAGCCGCTATTGAAACCCGACGTTCCCCTGGTCGTGTGGATAGCCTGTGCAATGAACTCCTAGACCCCTACGGGCGGGGTAAGTTACCCGCCAAAACCTGAAGTGAGGCAGCCCCCTTCAACAACGTGAATGGACCACCCAGCACTTCACGGAATCCGGTAACTTGAGCACCCCTCCTGGGTCAACCTATACCCCCTACGAGTGCAGCAAATAGCCCGCCAATTCTAGAGTAAAGCCCCCTCTGTCTCAATGCCATGAGATGCGGGCTTGTTGCCCTCTAGGACCCGGCTATACGTGCACCCCTCCTTGGGGTAATCCTAGTACAGAAAGTAAAATATACATACAACGGGTACATCGACCTCAGCCCGGTCGTGCCCCAAAAGAATAATATACAAACAGGCAGTAACGGCAGTCCACATGTCGGACGTTCTCCCCGCAATATCAAATGTACATATAAAACGAAACTGTACTATCATTGCATCCAGGCTATCCGCACGATAAACCGCAACTTCACAGCACAACACAGAACATCAACGTGAATGTCACGTTCGCAAATCCGTCTAAAAGGGCTATAGCAGTTAGACAGGATTTACCGATCAAATGACATTCACGGTCGCAGATATAATGTAAATACTGTGAACTAACATGTTTAAAATTTTCGATCGATCAAATTTACCGAAGTGGGCCCCAAGCACAACTATAGCACTCAAGGAAAATCTGGGCCCAAAAAGAATATTCCAAAAACCCCATTTTCATCTCAGAAGCCCACTGTAAAAATTTGACGCATTGATTATACTTTCCCGCTGCGGAACCGCGGCCATAACAGGGGTTTGGCCGCGGTTCCGCGGTCCTTCTAAGGAATCAATGCATCGAATTTTTCCAGAATGCTTAGAATTCCCTGCACGTATTTCTAAAATGTACCAAATATTTTTTCGAGCACAAAAAATTTCGACAGAGAACTGAACCAGAAAATGCGGGTTTTCGGAAAATCTGTTCGATCGAACTTGTAAACACGTTAGAGCAATCTAGACTAGGTTAATGGCGTGTCTCTGATACCATTGTAAGTGCACGGCGGTGCCCCGTCCGTCAATCCGACGCCGGAATGCGGAAACGAAAATTTTACGAAACTTGTAAACCGGCACCACCGCGCATTATAAAACCCGGATCGGGCCATTAACCTAACTCTAGCAAACTAAAAAATGAGTAGAGAGCTATACCGAGCGATCCGTGTTCTTCAGTCTTCGGCCTCCACTCCGATCTCCTCGCGGAATCTCCGGTCTTCATCTCCTCGTCGGAACGGGCACCACATCACCGGGTTCTTTTACGGGCTCCCACCTCTGGACCGAGGGAATTCGAGCACGAAGTTGGCGAGTCGACGTGCCCAAGGATGCTGTAGATGAAGTGTAGAATAGTTTGCCTCTTGGGGTTTAAGTTGCCATTTGATGGAGAAGGAAAAATGAACTTTAGAGAGGTGTTAGGAATTTTGCAAGCAAGCAAATGAGATGAATGATTTTTTTCTCTCCCAAAAATGAATCCCCCCTCACCAATGTGGCCGGTCTCACTAGAAATGGGAGAGTCCAAGAATAAACATGAAGGGAGGTAAGTGTAGTAGTAAAGAAAAAGGTGACCACAACCCAAAAGCAAGCCTCACATCAAATAACCCTTCAATCTCCTCACCATTAATGCAAGTAATGATGCATGAAAAGAAAAGATGCTATCATAATCTTTCCATATCCAAATAAACCCTCCATAAATGCTAATTTGCAAATATGCAAATTAGCCACTCCATCACAAAAGTCCGTCCGTGAAGGAACAAAGGAAAACTGGCCGGAACGGAATGCAAACTGGCAACTTCAGAAAACTGATCCCGTAATAAAATACAAGAAAACCCCGCGACTGTATATACATACCCGCATTTGTATTCTCACTGAATACAAATGCAAAGAGACAAAATCTACACTGTACAATACTAGGATCCGGCTTAAACCAAAGCCCGCTAGTATTATCCGTCCGATCATGATCCGTGCAATACTGCACGTATCTGATCGAACCCTGCCATATCTCCATACGGCCTCTACAGCGTTTCGCCCGAAACTTGAGAAACTGGTCTGTGGGGGACTCTAAAGACTCGTCAATACTTTGGTTGTGGATTTAACCACTAGCACGTCAGAGGTATTAGCCATACGTAACGGGCTACCAGGTATTGACCAAAAGGGGCATCGATGAGCGAACTCATCCTGACACCCTACTGAGCCTGTCAGTGACAATATCCGTACAGTACAGTCCATTCGTCTATGAGCATCGCATGGCGGGCCTAGGGGGTTGGTAAAAGTCAGACCCCTAAAAGCGGTACAAGTCGTGTCAGAGTGTAGCCCAGAACACCCTGAGATACTACTGGAATACCTACCAGCAAATCTCCTGCCTTGGCCAATGATTTCGTGTAATGGCTCTCCTAGACACAGCGCGACCTCACCCCGAATACCGGAAGAGACGAACCCCTGAAGATCCGCTCATTGCCTCCATGTGGCTCGGGACTGTACCCAACTAAAACCTATTTGCACGTCTCCTTTGAGCATGGTAGGGTAGTAATCAAAGCACAGTGGGAACTCACACGAGACAAATGACGATCTCAGGTCGATGAACTAACCTGTACACATGTCACCAGGGAACTGCTATCTGACGCTAGGTATAATACCAACCAGCATGTTCCCGGCGAGTCCTGTCCGGTGTACTCATAACCCAATGAGCACCTGTATACATCTTAGGTGAACCAACTGACACCAGTGGCTTGTGAGACCGGCCACCACCCCTCGTCGGGGTCTATACTGTATACACTAGTCTACTCAGGAGTATCGATGCCCTGTCTCGAAACTCCCACGACTGGGGACCTTTTAAGGATGTGCTTATAGACCCCAGCTTCCACGTATATGATCGCCCTCATACTGCTGGCAGTCAAGCAAGAATCCTAGGGGCTCTATCAACGTGTAATAGCGACCTATAAGGTCACCTAAAGCAGTACACGATGATAAAGATAAACCAGATAGCATACTATCATCTTGAGTAAGACTGTCCTACCGCCATAGGTCCTCTCTCAATCATTGCAATCACCTGCCTGTGATCCAATAATTGACTCTTAGGGCACTATATCCAACAAGTATATGAGCGTTCGGTTCAAATGGCTAATTCCCTAACCTAAAAATGTTGAGTTCAATTGTCATGTTGCCAAAAGATAGGTTCATGGAACAATTTCGACAATTGATCACAACATTTGAGATTGCAAGGAATGGATGACCGAGAATCACCGGAATTTGATTCAGGCAAGGAGCGCACTTAAGCATCATGGTTGCAAGGATAAAAGAAAATAGAAGAAGAACAAACAAACAAACAACAACTACTTAACAAAGAGAATTACAAGCAACAAATATAAGAACTAAATTATAAGACATGCATATGAAAAGAACTTTTCTTTATTCATCATTCACTCAAAAGCTCACTACAATGTTAATGGAGAAAAGATGGAGAAGGAAAAGAAGTTACAAACTAAACTAGTCTAAATCCTAACAAAAGAATAAGTATCCTCACTTGGATTGAAACTGGGCTATTTATGGGAAGATAGATAAAACCCTAGGGCCAAAATCTGAGCCGTTACACAATTATAAAACTACCCTAAAAATATCTCCTGACTCTGAGTTGCCTCGGCCGCAGAACCGCCGCATAAATGCCACATCGGCCTTGGTTCCGCGGCGCTTTGGGTGAGTTTCTGTCTCGTTTTTTCTGGGGTATTCCATGTTACTTTTCTTCTCCATTTAGTACACTTGGTTTTTCAGAATCATTCCATTTTTCTCTCAGATTCTCAACAGTCCAAAAAGATGAAAAAATGTGGACTTTTGCCTTGATTTTCTTGAGCTCTGCGTTATCAACTCGATTCCCGTGCTGCCTCTCATGTGCTTTGTTCATGAATGACACTTGATTGACAATTGTCTCTCAAACAGGTGGGCGGCACCTGACGGATGGCGAGCGGAAACCCGTATTTTTATCTGTTGCTCGCAGTTGTCCTGAATTTGTCATGACTGCTCTTGATTTTTATTGTTTTGAGCTGAGAACCTGTAACCTACAATTATGTAGAAAACACGAATCAAAAGTACCTATCTATATGCAATGCGATCAAGAATGGACGGTATAAAAGTGCAAAATTCTGATATGAACAAATACCCCTAAAGTTATCTTTTGCTCGTCCCGAGCAAAGCCATTTTATTCTAAAAAAACTCACTTTTATAGGTATCACGGTTGCATTTAGCGTGTGCAACAAGCCATTAAACCCCTAGGTTGCCCTAGAGGAGGAGTTTTATCTTCTGAGGGTTTTCAGCGGATACAACCTACAAAATCCTATTAAGTTTGCCGTCGACTTTAATCCTACAGTTCAGCATTCTAGCAAGAAACTCTATTATCCTAAGTTAGAAATATTCATCCCTTATTCTTCACACCTCCTATTCATTTAACTTAAGATCCAATACGTTTTGTCGGTTTATAAAGTTCTCGGCATCTCTTGAGTTTTCCTTCAAAAGCGCAGTCTCAAATCCGGAATTTTTATCATCTCTACGGAAGATATAAGCTATATTCTTCATTTCTATCTCTCCTCCAAATTTCGATCATAAACCCCTATGTTTGTGTAATATCACCCCTACACTTGGGACTTCAATTCAAGCTATAGTACCCTTGCCTTAATACCTAGTACTACTTCTTTTTATTAATGATGGACGGATTCGCTCACAAATCTTTCATACGACAATTACAGCTTCCTGAGGCATTAATCAGCCGATTACTGAATGTGTGAGCTTAAAACGTACATAGCAGTTTCCAGGTCTTGTACTCTTTTCTTTTCTTTTTTTCTTTTTTTCTTTTTTTTCTTTTTTCTTTTTTTTAAGACCGAATATTTTTCAATGATGCTCTTTTGGTGGTAAGGTTTAAATACCATTTTTTCTTTCATACTAAGCTTTCAGGCAAGAGTAATTCTAGGTATCCTCTACAATCCTAAGTTTCAAGGTGCGTGTACATACAATTTATAAGGTACATATTTTCAGAATTTGGACTCAAGATTCGGAATTATTTTTCAGACTTACTCTTCAAGTAGAGCTTTCAATACTCTTCCTTCATTTCAACTTAGCCATAGAACTGAACTCAAAATTGCTTATTTCTAAACAAACTACAAGGACGTATATTTACTACAGTTATACTTCAAGGAAAGTTATTTTTAGGGTTTTCAATTACTAAGTATAGGATTTTGTTATTTCTAACTAGTCAACCATCATGTCGATCTTGAGTCTAAATAGCCAACATTGAATATATATATATATATATATATATTATATAAGGGATAACAATGCAATGCAGAAATATAAACAAGATGTGATGCGGAATTTAAACAAGCAAATAAAAGAACAACTATTTACATCAACAAAAAAATGTGCAGATGCAGAATGCATGGATAACTATTTACAACAAACCCCCGTCCCCAAATTTACTCACAGCAGTGCCCTCACTGCTGTCTATTGCGTCTCCTAGAACCAGACGCAGTACCCCTCGTACCGGCTTCACCGGTGGCAGCACCACAACCCCTCGATCGTGCTCTCTCTCCTCGTGCCAACAGGGTGGACATCCCCTGCTCAAGACTCGTGATACGCTAATCAAAAGTCGTCGTCATCCCTAACACTCTCTTGACCCCCTTATGAGTACACCGCAGCAAGCATGCTTGCTTGGCGTGGGTCAGCTCCTCATCGCTCGCTGTGGAGCTCGAGCTGGGGGTTTCTGCCATCACATCCTCGGCCGGCTCGGTGTGCGACCATAACCTATGAAGTCTAGTGCATGACATGGACACACCCTCAAGCAGGGGTCGAATGGGAACCCCATCATGCATAAAAGTATCGAACTCCTCAACAGAAAGAAAATAGCGACACAATTGTCACTAACATTAGGCACGAATAATTGGCTGCCCTTGCCAGCACCAATCGAGTGCAAAAGCACGGTGCACATGTCATAGATAGGGTTTTTCATCATTAAAGTGTGCACAATGTGTAGGGATGGAGTGAAAAAGGTGGTGTTATGTGAACTTCCAAAGATATTATTTTGTGCCCAACGGCACACGGTTAAGATATTCGCATACAGCGTACGTGCCTGAATTACTTTCCTGGGTTCCCTAAAACAATTATCGCCCATCAACGGCATGTAATCCTCAAAGCGGAGGGGTTGGTCGTGTGCGGGGATACGGGGTATCAAAGTGACTTCATGAATGAAGTTCCTATCTATAATAATTTCCCGATCCCCCCAAAACAAGTGTATAAACCCGTATTTTGCTAATTAACCTTCCTCCATGCTCTCAAAGAAACGAGCAACGAGATCCGGAAGCGTGAATGCGTTCGGATGGCTATACAATTGGAAATTCCATCCGCGTTTCCGGATTTCATCACCAAAATAACGACCATACACGTTATGGGCAAACAATTCAGAGAAATCCCGTTCAAACTAAAAACTATGAGCCATGAACAAAAAACGCAAAATTTATAGATCTAAAGAGAGGAGATAAGGAAACCAAACCTTCTCTGAAAATTTCAGAGGGAGAAGCGGCAGGTCGGCAGTGGATCCACAGCGGAAATTGATATTTACAGCGCTTCCGCGGTGTGTTGGGGATATCTCGGGTGGAGCTTGCAGCAGTGGGTAGGGTTTTCTGTGAGAAGATGGATGAAGGCTCGGGATATCATAAAAGAAGAGAAGAGGGTTTTGTAAAGGGGAAAGTCAAGATGTGGTTAAAATGTGACCTCTTTTGCACAAAAATCCTCCTAATTTTTTTCCAAATATTCTAGAATATTTACAAAAATATCCTCCCCTTTTTTTTTACAAATGGGAATTTGACCAGGCAAGAAATATCCTGACACATTGTAACATTTCAGAAAATATAAAATATTATTTTTGGAATTTAATATTAAAATAATATTTTTCACGAAAATTACCCGATTTGCGAAATTGGGGTTTTCGTAAAAAGATATGAATATATACCAATATTTGTGAAATAAACGGAGAATAAAATGATTTATTCATTTAAAAATATTGCGGTGATGGAATTTGTTTGCAATTGTTTTTGGCCAAAAAAAATCCTTGTCTTGTTTTTGATTTCCAGCAAAGAATTTTCGCGGGCTTCTAGATTGGCATGTGCATTGTTGTGCTGGCAAGTGAGGGATGGGAAATTTGTGTGCTGGTGTTGTGTGATGGGTTGGCATTAATTGGTTTTGTTTTTGTGAAAGATTTTTATTGTGATGGGCTGATTTCTTGTGGCTGTGGCTGTGGGGATTAAATTATTCAAGGCTTACACTCACCATTCTTTCTAATTCTCACCACCCCATCAAAATCACCAGATAGCACTAAAGTGTGGCCGGTCTTTTTTTTTTCAAGCACATGTTTTTTTAAAGAGCTCACATTTTTCTAACTTGATCTCATTTTTGGCAACTTCATTTACCTCCATCCAAACCCTTGGGTGCCTTGTGACAAAATGTTCACACACTATCTATAATTCATCTTGGGTATCTAGACTAGCAAACTGGATGCCCGAGTTGTCTCGGTTTTGAAGCGGGAGCCCGTATGAAGACCCATTGACGTGGAGCCCCTTTGATGATGGAGACCGAAGATCGAATTCGTGGGGGCAGCCTCAACAAGCTAGGGGAGGGGATTGAAGACTGAAGGACACGGATCGATCGGTATAATTTCTTAAACCACTTTACAGTTTACTAATATAGGGTTATTGGTACGATTCGGGTTTTAGGCTTGGCGGTTTTCATGGATAGCAACTATAGTTAGGGTTTTGGCTATGTTTTCCGGTATTGGGATTCTTGGTTTTGAGATTTGATATTGTATTTTGGTCGTTGGATGTTTTTACGTCAACGACAATGGTTGTTTATTTGTTTTGCATGCGTAGGCTATAGGTTCTAACCTATGAGCGCACCGCGTGCCGTATTTGGATTTCGGAATTTGATGTTAATAGCTTTGCGATTTCATAATTATTGTAGGTACCTTCGCGTGGATTTCGAGACGACGAAGCGCATCGACTACGGCTAAGCGAGGAGTTTAGCAAGTGAGTAGATTTATATCTACGGGGGAAGTCGGGTGGATGGCATATAGCACCCCCGCAAACATTGATTTGGAATATCGTTTGGTTATTATATCCTGATAAATGATATCGGCGGACATGATTGTAGGATTTACAAACGATAATTTGATAGAAGTTGATGCTAATGGACATATTGACTTATGAGAATATGAAATGATAAGTGATTCATGATGGCTACAAATTTAAAGAGAACAAATGTGACGTTTATATAATGTAATGCGAGATAATAATGTGATGAACGAGTATACGATGTGATATGATGACTTAGTGTGATATATCGTTATATGGATTCGAGTCGATATGGGATTGTTGATACCTTTGTAGGTCCCCTGATACGAGATGGACATGGATGTGACCTGAGAGATAGGTACTTTTATATGGATAATGTTTTGCATATTGAGTGATATACCGTACGAGACTTAGATCCGTACCCCGATGTTATATAGGATGATAGAATCCCTATTTGTTTAATGTTTCCGTACAATAGATTTCCGTACGCGATGAGTTTTACCTGTTGATTTATCCATACCCTTGTTTAGAGGATGCCGTACGATGGATTGTACCGTACGTGATGTTGTGGGGCTGGATGCCGATTGATAGATTCACCGACTCAGATACATATTGTAGACACGTATACCTTATAGCATTCAGTTCACGAGGTATTTTATGCAGCATTCATGTTATTCTCATTGCATTAAAAATACTTGTGCTAGTACACCTACACCATTATCGATGATGCGTATGTTACACTTACACAGATTGCCGGCTCACACACTTCATCATCGATAATTGCTATGCCACTTACATAGTAGAATTGCTACAACATGCCATGATATACTTGCCATGTTCACATCACTATGCTAGGTTGCATGATATACTGGCTATGCTCATACCATTATGATATATCGCATGATATACTTGCCATGTTCATATCACTATGCTAGGTTGGATGATATACTGGTTATGCTCACACCATTATGATATATCGCATGATATACTTGCCATGTTCACATCACTGTTCCGTGTTGCATGATATACTGGCTATGCTCATACCTTTATCCTATGTTCCATGATTTACTTGCTTTGACCACATCACTGTTCCATGTTGCATGATATATGGATATGCTTGCATTCTGTTATATGTCGCATACATCATGCTTTATGATTTTACGCATTGAGATATGTTGTTTTCATGAGATTTTGGATTTGAGAACCGTGGATATGTTTTCAAGAAATTATGTATTGTTTGAAAACCCGGTTTTTCTTGATATGATATTTCAGCGTCCACCATGAGATTTCTCAGTTCTGAGATTTGTGATATATACCCGATGCGAGGAGTGTAGTGGGCCGTGTGCGGGTACATGGTGGAGCCCGGTATGGTACCTGAGCCAAGAAAGGTATGCCTTGCAGGGGATGTGTACTGCCTACCGTGACAGTATTTGGACTCGGTGGTTATCTGGAGGATACCGACCGGAGTCATGAGATGGATTTAGGCCGACCCATTCTGCCGGAGCCCACGGGCCGATCCCGTAGACGGAGCCTATTGTACGAGGATTTACGTGTCGATGCTGGACACGGGTTTCATGATGTTTCGAGTGTCGGGGTTAGACACTCAGGTTTCCATGATTTGATATGTCATTGATGGACACACATTCTTTGATATCCTCATATTTACCTGCATATACTTTTATGATATTTACATGCAGGAATTGTTGTGTCAGTGGTTGACACGTGGACGAGATCCACTGCATACATGCATTGATTATATTGTTGGATGATATCCACTTGCTGATAGGCATTATATTATGTGTTGGCACATATGCAGATACGGTCACCCTAGATATCATAGTATTACCTTTATGATATAGTTGACCTAGGAATCGTTGTTTATTTTGATTTCTACCTGATGATGTTTTTCTATTCACGAGTTGGCAACTCACCCCCGTTGTGCCACAGTTCTTGCAGGTAGACCGCATGGATCAGTAGCGGCATTATTGGTATACAGCTGTTTCGGGTGATTTGCTTTTTGTTAGGTGGTACCTATTGGATCGTGCCACTCTTGTATTATTATTCCTATTGTATCTAGCAAACTCCATCAATTCAGAAATTAGCAAATTTGTTTATGTTGCAGACTTAGAAGACTTGTAGTTGCGAGACTTAGGCGATGGGTTTTATGTTCGCTTTTGGGGTTGATGTCTTGCTTTACTTTATTTCGTTATGTGGATCTTCGCCGTTGGGCGTCGTATACTTGTTATTTATACTTGTAGTGGTTGTTTCCGCCTTTAGGCGTCATTTGCTCCTATTTGGGGATGCTTTCTTTTATATTCTGTGTTGTACCCGTTTTCGGGGTTAGTTTTTATAAGGGAGGTGTAGCCCAAATTTTCAAAAGACAAAATATGATTTACTATACCTTTATTTCTAAGCTTCACCTCTTTATTTCTTAAAAAGGTTTAGATTTTTGGGTTTCAGCTTACTTGAATTACGTTACGCCTGTAGACGTCGCGTGATTTAAGTGCTGTTCGCGAGCTAATATTTTGGGTCGTGACAAAGTTGGTATCAGAGCGCTAGGTTTAACCTTTGTTCGAGTTTAGGTTTGACTATATGGAGTCTAGGGCGTATATATTTTGGAACCTAGGCTTGACCTTACGGAACTTAGACTTGAACAAGGCGTGTTAGACCCGAACTTTCGTTACATAGGCTGACCCTGATTGATGGAGTAGGTAGCTTGAGTAGAGTGACTTACCGTACGTATGTTCCGCGGCATATTTACGATACGATACTCCACTTAAGTGACCTTAGGATGTACATATCTTGAGACTTGTGATTCTATTCGTTTCCTTGATTATACATCCATTTGAGATCCTTGATTCTATTCATTTACATGATCATACTCTCACTGATTCCGTTCCTCCATATGATCATATATTCATTCTGGATCTGTTGATTTATTTCATCACTTTGATCTTTTTCGTTGATACTTGATTGAGGTTCCTGTCATCTTGGTATGAGCGCAGTTTGAGCTGCTGCTAGTGATGCGGTCAGGGCGAGCTCATCATGGACGAGGACTGACCTTCGTGTTTTCTGGTGACATAGGAATGTATAGATGTAGTGTTGTGTTGTGACCTCTCGTTTGAGATGAGTATGCGGTTTTGTACCGGATGATCGGGCCTTTGTTAGAGGCTGCCTGCTGTGAGAGGACTGTTGATGTACATCATACCTCAGAGATTGTAATGTCATCGACCGTGCAGACAGATGACCCAGCTGTTGCTGAGATTGATGTGATGTCTCTTCCAGAGCTTACGAGCAGAGATCGCTGGAGCTTCCAGGCAGAGATGCGACAGGTGATAGCTAGTCTATCTTAAGTTGAGAGATGGAGGTGATTCATCAGATTTGATGCGCCGACGCAGGCCCAGTTGAGTTGAAGATTTTCAGTATGGAGAGTCTTACTCAGATCTAGAGTAGATCGATCCAGAGATGACGTTGTTCGTCGGATGTTCCGATGTGAGATTGGTAAGCTGAACAGCTTCGGATAGAGGGCCTCACCCAGATGCGTTGTGAGTCGATCAAGAGCGGACGAGTATTGAGTATTCCTCCGATAGTTGGGACGGGTTCCCGAGGACGTGTTAGGCTAGATATCTTCGACAGAGTGATGAAGATACCGTGTTCGTAGTTCGAGTCCGTGTGAGAGATTCCGGATTGATTGTAGCCAAGAACAATTGCGGTACGCAGATAGCATGATGCGGCGTCAAGTGGACGATAATAAAGACGAGTGGAGCAAGAGGTTCATGCGAGAGGTTAACGAGCTGTTGTTACTCTCCGTTGAGATTAGAGATCGGATGTGTATACAGAGGCGTTGGGATACAGCCAGTTCCCTAGGGAATGCTGTGCTGAGAACGCAGATGTCTAGAAGGTGAGAAAAGATTTGTAAGAGTACCAGCCTCCGTATAGTTCGGCATAGACGAGATTGGAAGAGACCTTAAGCAGGTTCCTTCCAGGACACTGCTGCAATAAGCTTTGCACCGAGGATCAGATGCGTCACCTGTATTCAGAGGACCAGAGGCCGACGCCAGTGACGTGCTGCCTTATGAGTGATCATACTAAGTGACCGAGGAGTGCCAGAGCGGAATCGTTTCCGTTAGCATACCTGACCGGGCCGATGAGCCGATAGATTGCGAGATTGGTAATCCGCAGAGAAATGAGGACTCGGAGACAGAGGACGCCAGACCGTGAGCAGGAGGCAAGCAGATATTCTTGCTCTGCTTTTGGGCACGCCAATATTTATCGACATTGTAGGAGGTGTACCTCAATGTCATTTGTTACGATTTGCGTTTGTGATCAGAGTATCACGCTTATATCGCTTGGTTTTGAGTTTTGATGATTGAGTTTCATGATATTGTTTTCGTGCACCATGGCTGCACCTACTGTGTATTTGCATTTTGTGCATAGTTATTACACTTGATGTACGTTTTACACACTGCGGTATTTGTTTATGATTTGTGCATATCTATTTGCTCTAGATATTGATTTTTGTGCCTTGGCTGTACATGTTTATGATTTCGTGGATTTCATACGGTTGATTTGATATGTGCGCGTGGTACGCACTCGATTTGATTTTTGCATTCGGTATAGCTCATATGTGCTTGCAGTGCATTGATACGTGTTTTTTGCATGCAGTTGCACACGTTTATGATTTTTATACGCCTTGGTACACTCGGTGTATTTTTCATATGCATTAGAGTTATTGATGAGATTTCGTGTACTGGATGCACAGGATTTGATATTTCGTGTACTGGATGCACAGGATTTGATATTTCGTGCACCGGATGCATAGGATTGGATATTTCGTGCACTGGATGCACTGGATTTGATATTTCGTGCACTGGATGCGCAGGATTGGATATTTCGTGCACTGGATGCACCGGATTCGTATTTCGTGCCTTTGTTGCACTAGATTGTTATTTCGTGCATTGGTTGCACCGGATTTATACTCCGTGCCTTGGTTGCACCCGATTTGTGTCTTTGAGCATGTTGTTACCAGATTTGTGTTTTTGTGCGCGCTTACACTTGATGTCCGTTTTCGTGCATGCTACTGTACCAGATATTTTATACGGACCTGACGCATTTGGGTCAGATTTTTGAACATATTAGGCGCTGTTACTGGATTTTGTGGGCATTGGATGCACTTGATTTAGAGTTTTATTCGTACATGTGGGATGCACTTGATTTTGATTTCATTCATGCATGACGGATGCACTTGATTTGGATTTTCATGCACGTTGGGTGCATGATATGAGATATGATTTTGTGCACACCTGATGCACTTGATTTGGGTTTTTCGTTAGTGCATGTTAGTTGCACTTGATCGAGATTTTCATGCACTATAGATGCACTAGTTGTTGTTGTCGTGCACACCTGTTGCACTGGACAGATGTTTTCGTGCACACCAGTTACACTTAGTTTTGCTTTCATGCATATTGGCACTTGTATTTGGATTTGATTTCTGTGCGCACCAGACACACGTGGTTGTTGGATACGCCTTTTTAGGCTGATTTTGCTTTTGAGCATTTTGTTTTCATGATAGGGCCCTAAACTTTGTAGTACCCTAACAGGACTGATCTGATGACAGTACCTGTGTACTTTGCATGCATAAAAAGTTTACCAAGAGATTTTCAAAAAGGAGCTATAGTCTCGCTATTT
This sequence comes from Agapanthus africanus, assembly GCA_030015575.1. Taxonomy (NCBI): domain Eukaryota; kingdom Viridiplantae; phylum Streptophyta; class Magnoliopsida; order Asparagales; family Amaryllidaceae; genus Agapanthus; species Agapanthus africanus. The sequence continues at coordinate 409,022,232 of JASDDO010000026.1, forward strand.
CTTACGCGTCTGCGAGTGACATGAACGTTTACTATGGAAAACATTTTGGGATATTTTAGAAAGGGTGGAACACATATTTTGGCAAAACATATATGAGCATACATTTATTACTTCATAGATGAGCGTCCGTCACTTGTTCTCTGAGTTACGCATCACACGGCAATTTAGAAAAGATTCTGCATATGTTTTATTTGATTTTTGGAGATTTTTTAAAAATGATGTGTGCTATATACATATTATAGTATTTGCTTAGTTTATATTGGATTTCAGTAATGGATTACGAGATCTGTATCTCCATTGTAACTCCGATGATATGCGTGCAAGTCCGATAATTTGCGTGACGCTTGACGGGGTTCGGTTTTGATTTTTCTTACTCATTTTTCCGGCGCCCAGGATGCGTTGTGGTATTTATGTATCTTCCATGATTTCGGCGCCCCGTTGATTTGAGCTGATTATTGAAATGTTTATCACTTAGGGATTTAAATTTTAAATTCGGAAACCTAATTTATTTAAGGGGGGAAGATTGTAACAATTCAGAAAATATAAAATATTATTTTTGGAATTTAATATTAAAATAATATTTTTTGCGAAATTACCCGATTTGCGAAATTGGGGTTTTCGTAAAATGGTATGAATATATACCAATATTTGTGAAATAATTGGGAGATTAAAATGATTTATTCATTTAAAAATATTATGGTGATGGAATTTGTTTGCAATTGATTTTGGCCAAAAAAAAATCCTTATGTTGTTTTTGATTTCCTGCAAAGAATTTTCGTGGGCTTCTAGATTGGCATGGGCATTGTTGTGCTGGCAAGTGAGGGATGGGCAATTTGTGTGCCGGTGTTGTGTGATGGGTTGGCATTAATTGGTTTTGTTTTTGTGAAAGATTTTTATTGTGATGGGTTGATTTCTTGTGGCTGTGGCTGTGGGGATTAAATTATTCATGGCTTACACTCACCATTCTTTCTAATTCTCACCACCCCATCAAAATCCCCAGAGTGCACTAAAGTGTGGCCGGCCCATTTTTTTCAAGCACAAGTTCAAAGAACTCACATTTTTCTCACTTGATCTCATTTTTGGCAACTTCATTTACCTCCACCCAAATCCTTGGGTGCCTTGAGACAAAATGTTCACACACTATCTCTACTTCATCTTGGGTATCTAGGCTAGCAAACTGGATGCCCGAGTTGCCTCGGTTATGAGACGGGAGCCCGTATAAAGACCCATTGACGTGGAGCCACTTCGACGATGAAGACCGGAGATCGAATTCGTAGGGGCAGCCACAACAAGCTAGGGAGGGGATTGAAGATCGAAGGACACAGATCGATCGTTATAATTTCTTAAACCACTTTACAGCTAGGGGAGGGGATTGAAGACCGAAGGGTTATTGGTACGATTCGGGTTTTAGGCTTGGCAGTTTTCATGGATAGCGACTATACTTAGAGTTTTGGCTATGTTTTCTGGTATTGGGATTCTTGGTTTTGAGATTTGATATTGTATTTTTGTCATTGGATATTTGTACGTCAAGGACAAGGGTTGTTTATTTGTTTTGCATGTGTAGGCTATATGTTCTAACCTATGACCACACCGCGTACCGTATTTAGATTTCGGAATTTGATGTTAATAGCTTTGCGATTTCATATTGATTGTAGGTACCTTCATGTGGATTTCGAGAAGACGAAGCTCATCGACTACGGCTAAACCAGGAGTTTAGCAGGTGAGTAGATTTATATCTACGGGGGAAATTGGGTGGATGGCGTATAGCACCCCCGCAAACATTGATTTAGAATAACGTTTGGTTATTATATCCTGATAAATGATATGCGACGGAAATGATTGTAGGATTTACAAACGATAATATGATAGAAGTTGATACTAATGTGTTAGTTATATGTATGCCCTAGAGGCCATTACCTTACATATGATGTGTATTGTAGTGGATGCTTGGACATATATAGGGAGGACTTTCTTGCTCGACATGATAGTATGCTATCTGGTTGCTCTTTATCTTAACATGTACGATGATTGTCTCTATGTTACATGTTGATAAAGCCCTAGGATGAGTACTTGACTACCAGGACTATGATGCAGATCATACTAGTGGGGACAGTGTAGTCACTAAGTACATCCTTCAAATGTTCATAGTTGCTGGTGTATCGAGACAGGGCATCGATATACCAGAGTATACTAGCGTATGCTTCTTGACCCATGTAGATGGGCGATGGATGATCCCATATCCATTGATGTTTGACATCAGAGATAGTATACGGGTGCTCAGTGGAGACTGGGTACACCGGACGGACTCGCCGAGAACTCCCAGATGGTATTGTACCCCACGTCAGATGGCAGTTCTCTGGTGACACTGGTACAGATTAGTCTGTAGACCCGAGATCGTCATAGAGTCTTGTGTGATTCCCACTGTGCTTTGATTTCCACCATACCACGTCCAAGAGGGCGTGCAAAACGGTGGCTTTTGGGTACATTCTCGATTCACATGGAGGCAATGAGCGATAGGAGGGGTTTCGTCACTCCCGGTATAGGGAGTTGATGTTGCGCTGTGTTCGATTGGCTATAACTGAAAATCCCTGGCCAGGGTTGCTGAGATTTACTGGTAAGTGTTATCAGTAGTTTCTCGAACTGTTACGGACCTCATATCGACACGACTTATCGGTTACTGGGTGACGTTTACCACCCCTAGACTGGATATGCGACATATCAGACGAAGAGACCGGACTGTACGGGAGTGTTACTGATTGGATTCGCAGGAGAATGTACAGACTTGCTTGTTGATCTTCTGATTGCTCAATACCTGGATGGCTCTTACGTTTAGCTGACCGCTTGCAGCTTGTGGGTGTTTGATATGATCATTACCTACTGCCGGCGTATTGACGATTATTTAAAGTCCTACACAGAGATTTCCTGGCTCAGGAAAAATGGAGTAGGAGCACATATGTGATATGTGCGGGACCGAGAATGATACGTGTATGTGATACCGTATTAGATTCTCGCGATATGTGATATTGGCCGGGTATAAGTGATATAGCCGGGTCATCGGATCAAGTGTTGATTTGATGAACTGATACAGATTATATTAGTCGGTTATTTGTGAAATAGCCAGATTATTGGATCAAGTGTTGATTCGATAATTCAATATATAATTATATATTTGATATATTATATTGCATTAACTAATATAAGCTCACTTAAAGATTCTTTTTCTCACATGGATAATACATTGATGTATATGCGATATATGTTAATTGTATTATTTTATTTTGTTACATTATATATTATATTTGTGATATATAATATTGTAACATGTTAGGGTTACAAATGCAACATGTTTTGTGGAGTTTAAACAAGTTAGGGTTTTGATTTGGGTTAGCTTTTGGGTTAGCTTTTTCATGAAGCTTCATGAAGCTTTCTTTTGTTTTTAGCTAAGATATTTTGTGAAGATATTTCTTAACCCAACCCAAAACCCTTTACCCTAGTTAATTCTCTACAAGGGTTAAGCCTTCATTCTTAACTCATTGTTGGATTTGTAACCACAATAAGATTTCATTATTCATCACAAATAGATTTCTTCTTCTTCTTCCTCTTTGAAAAGCTTTCTAGCTTTAGGGTTTGTGATGGATTTTTGTGAGATAAAGAAAACAAAAGAGAGCTAAATTCCTACTTCATCATCCTCATCTATTCTAACCACTTAGATTAGGGTGTTTGCTTTGCTAATACTTGATTAGTGAAGCAAGAGCTTGGGTTTGAGTTTCTTCAAGATAGATCATCTTAGTTGTTGAAAATTGGAAGCAAGCTTTCATCTTTCTCTTCATAGAGCCTCTCTAGAGTCTGGGTACTTGATGATCGCAGTGAAGGGACCTCAACACGGAGCTTATGAAGCGAAGGAACGGACTATAAAGGTTGTAATCCCTAACTCTTAGATATAAAATTGTTTACATACATGTTAAACCCTAAGTCTCTAGTTAAGATCTTGGTTAGGGTTTGTTTAGCACCCCAAAATTTTTAAAGTAGCATGATCGATACTTGCCAAAACCTTCACAAGGTGTTATACTAACCCTATATAATGGACATATTGACTTATGAGAATATGAAATGATAAGTGATTCATGATGGCTACAAATTGAAAGAGAACAAATGTAACGTTTATATAATGTGATGCGAGATATTAATATGATGAACGAGTATACGATGTGATATGATGACTTAGTGTGATATGTCATTATATGGATTCGAGTCGATATGGGATTGTTGATACCTTTGTAGGTCCCCTGATACGAGATGTACATGGATGTGACCTGAGAGATAGGTACTTTTATATAGATAATGTTTTGCATATTGAGTGATATGTCGTACGAGATATAGATCCGTACCCCGATATTGTATAGGATGATAGAATCCCTATTTGTCTAATGTTGCCGTACGGTAGATTTCCGTACGCGATGAGTTTTACTTGTTGATTTATCCCATACCCTTGTTTAGAGGATGTTGTACGATCGATTGTACCGTACGTGATGTTATGAAGCCGGATGCCGATTGATTGATTCACCGACTCGGATACATATTTTAGACACGTATACGTTATAGCATTCAGTTCACGAGGTACTTTATGCTGCATTCATGTTATTCTCATTGCATTAAATATACTTGTGCTAGTACACCTACACCATTATCGATGATGCGTATGTTACACTTACACAGATTGCCGGCCCACACACTTCATCATCGATAATTGCTATGTCACTTACACAGTAGAATTGCTACATCATGGCATGATATACTTGCCATATTCACACCACTATGCTAGGTTGCATGATATACTGGCTATGCTCACAATATTATGATATGTCGCATGATATACTTGCCATGTTCACATCACTATGCTAGGTTGCATGATATACTGGCTATGCTCACACCATTATGATATGTCTCATGATATACTTCCCATATTCACATCACTGTTCCGTGTTGCATGATATACTGGCTATGCTCATACCTTTATGCTATGTTCCATGATTTACTTGCTATGAACACATCATTGTTCCATGTTGCATGATATATGGATATGCTTACATTCTGTTATATGTCGAATACATCATACTTTATGATTTTACGCATTGAGATATGCTGTTTTCATGAGATTTTGGATTTGAGAACCGTGGATATATTTTTAAGAAATTATGTATTATTTGAAAACCCGGTTTCTCTTGATATGATATTTCAGCGTCCACCATGAGATTTCTCGGTTCTGAGATTTGTGATATATACCCGATGCGAGGAGTGTAGTGGGCTGTGCGTGGGTATATGGTGGAGCCCGGTATGGTTCCCCGGGGCAAAAAAGGTATATCGATGGATTAGCCGATGAGCCTGGCAGGGGATGTGTACTGCCTACCGTTGACAGTATTTGGACTCGGCGGTTATCTGGAGGATACCGACCGGAGTCATGAAATGGATTTAGGCCGACCCGTTCTGCCGGAGCCTGCGGGCCGATCGCGCAGATGGATCCTATTGTACGAGGATTTACGTGTCGATGCTGGACACGGGTTTCATGATGTTTCGAGTGTCGGGGTTAGACACTCAGGTTTTCATGATTTGATGTGTCATTAATGGACACACATTCTTTGATATCCTTATATTTACCTGCATATGCTTTTATGATATTTATATGCAGGAGTTGTTGTGTTAGTGGTTGACACGTGGACGAGATCCACTGCATACATGCATTGATTATATTGTTGGATGATACCCACTTGCTGATAGGCATTGTATTATGTGTTGGCACATATGCAGATACGGTCACCCTAGATATCATAGTATTACCTTTATGATATAGTTGACCTAGGAATCGTTGTTTATTTCGATTTCTACCTGATGATGTTAAACTATTCACCAGTTGGCAACTCACCCCATTTGTGCCACAGTTCTTGCAGGTTGACCGTATGGATCAATAGCGGCATCGTTGGCATACAGCTGTTTTCGGATGATTTGCTTTTTAGTAGGTGGTACCTATTGGATCGTGCAACTCTTGTATTATTATTCCTATTGTATCTAGCAAACTCTATCAATTCAGAAACTAAAAAATTTGTATATGTTGCAGACTTAGAAGACTTGTAGTTGCAAGACTTGAGCGATGGGTTTTATTTTCGCTTTTGGGGTTGATATCTTGCTTTACTTTATTTCCTTATATGGATCTTCGCCGTTAGGCATCATATACTTGTTATTTATACTCGTGGTGGTTGTTTCCGCCGTTGGGCGTGATTTTCTCCCGTTTGGGGTTGCTTTCTTTTATATTCTGTGTTGTACCCATTTTCGGGGTTAGTTTTTATGAGGGAGGTGCTGCCCAAATTTTCAAAAGACAAAACATGATTTACTATACCTTTATTTCAAAGCTTCACCTCTTTATTTCTTAAAAAGGTTTAGATTTCTGGATTTTAGCTTACTTGAATTACGTTACGCCTGTAGACGTCGCGTGATTTAAGTGCTAGTCGCGAGATAATATTTTGGGTCGTGACACACATAAAACCGAAAAAACAAAACAAAATGGGTATGCATCGGACAAGAATATCCATTATATGTAGGGTTCCTAAGCACCCTAAGGAGGTCTCACAAGGCATCGATCATGCCAATTTCAAATTTTACGGTGCCGGGAAACCCTAAACTACGGACCGTTGGCTAGATGTCTAGGCGAAAAGTAAACTAGTTAACATTTAACTAAGAGATACGGAAATACAACTTTTGTAGATCCGGCGCTCCACCTCCTAAGCTCCGCAACGAAGTCTCCTCGCTGTCCAAGACCAATCCCGGGCTCTAGCGTCGGCTTCGTCGGAGAATAAGCGAGCTAGGTCGTCGATGTCCATGCCGAAGATGATCTACGTCGAGGCATCGCTAAATCAAGCTCCGACTTCTCAAAGTCAAGAATCTTGTGAAGTAAACACACTCTACTACTTGTCAAGAGGTAGAGGATGAAGAAATAGGAAGTGGGTAGACTTTAGAATTGGATTTCTCACTCTAATTCATCACTTTCCATTGATGGAGACAAGCTTTCTTCACTTGAAGAAATGAAGAAGAAGATGAAGATAATGTTATGATAAGTTAATTTAGAAAATAGAAAATAATAAAATACTTATCATAATCAACCATGGTAAAGTGTAGAGACTAAAATAAGGTTAAATGAAGTGGTTAGGGTTAAGCATGAGACAAAAATGGTCACATAGTCAAAAGTTCAAGAAGCTTCAACTAGAATCCAAAATTAGCAACCATTTTCATTTCATTTTCTTTTATTCATTTATCAAAAATAAATGGATAATTAAATAAGATAAACGAATAACAATTAATAAACCCTAACCATTTCATTAACCAAGGTTTAATACTTTACACTTAACCAAAAAGCATGCATCATCAAACATGATACAAGCAAGTGCACAAAATCATATCACATATATAATGCGCACATCCGAGTGAGAAAATCCATTCAAAGTGAACCGATACTAGTTAATGCAAAGTAATATATCAAATATATAATTATACATTAAATCATTAAATCAACACTTGATTCAATGATCCGGTCATGTCGCACATAACCGACTGGTATCAATAGTAACAACTTATCGAATCAACACTTGATCCGATAACCCGGCTATATCGCATATAACCGATCAATGTTACATCGCGAGAATCGAATGCAGTATCACATACTGGTATTATTCTCGGTCCCACACATATCTCATATGCGCTCCTATTTCGTTTCGCTTGAGCCAGGAAACCTCTGTGTAGGACTCTAAAGACTCGTCAATACGCCGACAGCAGATGATGATCATATCAAACACCCACAAGCCGCAAGCGGTCTGCTAAACGTAACGGCCACCCGGGTATTGAGCGATCAGAAGATCGACGAGCAAGCCCGCTCACACTCCTGTGAATCCAACCAGTAACACTACCGTACAGTCCGGTCTGATCGTCTGATATGTCGCATATCTCGCCTAGGGGTGGTAAACGTCAGACCCCAATAGCTCGATAAGTCGTGTCGATATGAGGTCTATAACTGTTCGAGAAACTACTGGTAACACTTACTAGTAAATCTCAGCAACCCTGGCCAGGGATTTCCTGTTATAGCCAATCGAACACAGCGCAACATCAACCCCCTATACCGGGAGAGACGAATCCCCTCCTATCGCTCATGGCCTCCGTGTGACTCGGGACTGTACCCAAAAACCACCGTTTTGCACGCCCTCTTGGACGTGGTAAGATGGAAATCAAAGCACAGTGGGAACCACACAAGACTCTATGACGATCTCGGGTCAACAGACTACTTTGTACCAGTGTCACCAGAGAACTGCCATCTGACGTGAGGTATAATACCATCTGGGAGTTCTCGGCGAGTCCGTCCAGTGTACCCAGTCTCTACTGAGCACCCGTATATCATCTCTGATGTCAAACACCGATGGATATGGGATCATCCATCGCCCATCTGTATGGGTCGAGAGGGTACACGCTAGTCTACTCTGGTATATCGATGCCCCGTCTCGATAAACCCACGACTAGGGACTTTTAAGGATGTACTTATGGACTACCATGTCCCCACTAGTATGATCCGCATCATAGTCCAGGTAGTCAAGTACAGATCCTAAGGGCTTTACCAACATGTAACAGAGAGACAATCAGTAAACACGTTAAGGTAAAGATCAACCAGATAGCATACTATCATGTCGAGCAAGAAAGTCCTCCCTATATATGTCCCAGCATCCACTACAATATACATCCTATGTATAGTAATGGCCTCTAGGGCATACATATAACTAACATTATATATATACAAGATTGTATATACATACCCCCAAACTTATTTGAAACAGTGTTTCCACTATTTATGAATGGATAACCGAAGTTTGGTGGTAAACGGAGGAAGATTAGTCAATGTAAACCGGCTCCTGCAACATCAAGAGCTCCTCCGATAGTTCTGCGGTGAGAAACGGTTTTACTCTGTGTCCGTTCACTTTGAATAGTGAACCGTCCTTTGGATTCTCCAAATCCAACGCGCCGTGCAGGTATACACAACGCACAAGAAAGGGTCCCTTCCAGGGAGATCGAAGCTTACCGGGATGGAAATGGAGTCGGTTGTCGTAAAGAAGTACCTGTTTTCCAGGCATAAAATTTTTGCGTGTAAGGTGTTTATCATGAAACACCTTCGCTCGGTTCTTTATAACAACCGCGTTCTCGTTAGCCTCATCCTGAAGCTCGTTCTGTTAGTTAAGTTGCAGCATCCGATAGCTGCCTGCATCTTCAAGGTTGAAGTTCAGCTCTTTGATCGCCCAAAATGCACGATGCTCGATTTCCATAGGGAGGTGGCAAGCCTTTCCATACACAAGCCGATAGGGAGACATTCTAAGATCAGTCTTGTACGCAGTTTGAAATGCCCATAGTGTTAGTTATATGTGTGCCCTAGAGGCCATTACTGTACATACGATATATATTGTAGTGGATGCTTGGACATATATAGGGAGGAATTTCTTGCTCGACATGATAGTATGCTATCTGGTTGCTCTTTATCTTAACATGTTCGATGATTGTCTCTATGTTACATGTTGACAAAGCCCTTAGGATGAGTACTTGACTACCAGGACTATGATGCAGATCATACTAGTGGGGACAGTGTAGTCGCTAAGTACATCCTTCAAATGTTCCTAGTCGAAGGTGTATCGAGACAGGGCATCGATATACCAGAGTAGCCTAGCGTATAGCTTCTTGACCCATATAGATGGGCGATGGATGATCCCATATCCATTGGTGTTTGACATCAGAGACAGTATATGGGTGCTCAGTGGAGACTGGGTACACTGGACGGACTTGCTGAGAACTCCCAGATTGTATTATACCTCATGTCAGATGGCAGTTCTCTGGTGACACTGGTACAGGTTAGTCTGTAGACCCGAGATCGTCATAGAGTCTTATGTGATTCCCATTGTGATTTGATTTCCACCATACCACGTTCAAGAGAACGTGCAAAATGGTGGCCTTTGGGTATAGTCCCGAGTCACATGGAGGCAATGAGCGATAGGAGAGGTTTCGTCTCTCCCGGTATTGGGAGTTGATGTTGCGCTATGTTCGATTGGCTATAACAGGAAGTCCTTGGCCGCGGCTGCTTCAGAGATATACTGGTAAGAGTTAACGGTAGTTTCTCGGCCCGTTATGAGCCTCATATCGACTTGACTTATCGAGTTACTGGGGTCTGACGTTTACCACCCCTATACGAGATATGCGACATATCAGACGAAGAGACCAGACTATACGGTAGTGTTACTGATTAGATTCACAGGAGTGTGAGCAGGCTTACTTGTTGATCTTCTGATCACTCAATATCCGGGTGGCCGTTACGTTTAGCAGACCGCTTGCGGCTTGTGGGTGTTTGATATGATCATCATCTACTGCCGACGTATTGACGAGTCTTTAGAGTCTTACACAGGGGTTTCCTGGCTCAAGCGAAACGGAGTAAGAGCACATATGTGATATGTGTTGCACCGAGATTGATACGATATAAGATACCGTATTCTATTTTCGAAATATGTGACATTGGTCGGTTATATGTGATATAGCCGGGTTATCGGATCAAATGTTGATTCGATAAGTTGTTACACATGATATTAGTCGGTTATAGCCGGATTATTAAATCAAGAGTTGATTTAATAATTTAATGTATAATTATATATTAGATATATTATATTACATTAACTAGTATTAGCTCACTTAAGATTTCTTTTCTCACAAGATTGTGCACATTGTATATATGTATATATGTAAGTGTACTTGTTTATGTCATGCTTGATGATACATACAAGATGGGTGTATGAGACTTAGACCATCCAAAGGTTAAATTAGGGTTTTGTTTATTTCTTAAGAATAACAAAAGAGAGAGACTTGGTCAATGTTGTCAAGCTTTTATGAAGCTTGTAGAAACATTGACAAAGTCCACTCTTTTGTCAAGCTTTCATGAAGCTTGTAGAAACCTTGGTTAATTCTCTACATGAGTTAAGCATGATGACTTAACTCACCCATGGTTACATAATTCATTTGGATGAATTATTGACTTGAGTTCATTATCTTCTTCTTCCTCCTCCTCAAAAGCTTTCTAGCTCTAATGGAGTTATAAGAAAAAGTGTGAGAAAATCAATTCTAAAGTGAGCCTACTTCGTATTTCATCATCCTCTACTACTTGCCATTTAGTATAGGGTGTTCTCTTCATAATGTTCTTGACCATGTGAAGAAATAGTTTGGGTTAGTGTCTCCTCGACGTAGATCATCTTCGGCCTCGAAGTCATCGAAGCAAGCATGTTCGTTTCTTCATGGAGCCTCTCTAGAGTCCGGATTTTATGATCGCAGCGAAGGGGACTTCTATACGGAGCTATTGAAGTGAAGGACCGGTCTACAAAGGTAGTATTCCTAGCTCACTTAGATTGCAAAGTGTTTGCATATGTTATTCCTGTTGGAGATAGTGCCCTCATAGTCAATTATTGGATCGCAGGTACGTGATTGCAATGATTGCGGAGGACCTATCCCGGTAGGACAGTCTTACTCAAGATGTTAGTATGCTATCTGGTTTGCCTTTATCAGTCGTGTACATGTTCAGGTGACTGATTGCATGTTACACTTTGATATAGCCCTTAGGATCTTGCTTTACTACCAACAGTATGATGGCGATCATATACGTGAGAGTTGGGTAGTTTATATGCATATCCTTAATTGTGGTCCCTAGTCGTGGGAGTTTCGAGACAGGGCATCGATACTCCGGAGTAGACTAGTGTATACAGTCGAGACCCCGACGAGGGGCGGTGGCCGGTCTCACAAGCCACTGGTGTCAGTTGGATCACCTAAGATGTATACAGGTGCTCATTGGGTTATGAGTACACCGAACAGGACTCGCTGGGAATCTGCTAGTTAGTACTATACCTATCGTCAGATAGCAGTTCCCTGGTGACATGTGTACAGGTTAGTTCATCGACCTGAGGTCGTCATTTGTCTCGTGTGAGTTCCCACTGTGCTTTGATTTCTACCCTACCACGGCTCAAAGGAGTCGTGCAAACAGGTAGCTTTTGGGTACAGTCCCGAGCCATATGGAGGCACGTGAGCGGATCGGCAGGGGATTCGTCTCTCCCGGTATTGGGGGAGAGGTCGTGCTGTGTCTAGGAGAGCCATTACACATAGTCCATGGCCATGGCAGGAGATTTACTGGTAGGTACTCCAGTAGTATCTCAGGGTGTTATTGGGCTACACTCCGACACGACTTATACTGCTTCTGGGGGTCTGACGTTACTAGCCCCCTAGGAGGATATGCGATACTCATTGACGAACGGACCGGACTGTATATACATTGTCACTGTTAGGCTCAGTAGGGTTTCTGGATGAGTTCGCTCATCGGCCTCCCTTGAGTTTGCTCATCAGCTTCCCTTGAGGTCAGTCCGTGGGCAACCGTTACGCATAGCTAGTGCCGCTGACGGTTTGTGGTTAAACCCACTGCCAGGGTACTGACGAGTCATTAGAGTCCCCCACAGACAGTTTCCCAAGTTCGGGCGAAACGTTGTAGAGGCCGTATGGTTTTATGGCAGGGTTCGGAAAATGCACGTGCGTTTACGCACGTGTCAGTTTTCGGGCAGATGATCCTGGTCGGCTTTGGTTTAAGCCGGATCCGAGTATTATATTGAGTAGGTATAATATCTTTGTCTCAGTTGCATTTGTATTCGGTCATAATACAAATGCGGGTATATTTATACAGTTACGGGGTTATCCTGAAAGTCGTTTCAGGATCACTTTTGGAAGTTGCCAGTTTCCAGTTTTCTATCAGCCGTCTTTTAACATTCGGTTAAAGACGGATTTATCTTTTCTTCAGTTGAGGTGAGTCAGTGTTCTAGAAGCATCTAGATGAGGTGACTAGGATTAATTGGTGTTGAGTTTTCATTGGATGCATTAAAGACTTGATGAGGTGTTTTAGTGAGTCATGCTTTAGCTTTAATGATTCTTGTTTAGCTAAGGATATTTTGTGAGAAGCTTCATGTCTTATGGTCACCTCCCTCCTCCTACACTCACCCTCCTCATTCTATATGTTGTGGCCGGCCACCTTTGAAGAGAGATATAGAGATTGATTTCATTTTTGATACAAAAGACTATGGTTTAAAGTGTATGGAAATTTCATAGTTCATTCTTGTTCCATTTCATTTCCATCGGCAACTTCATTAACCGTCCGTTCATAGCTTTGGACGGAACGAGACAAAGTCATCCACTCATTCTCTACATCATTCTTGGTCGTCTCTTCTAGCAAACTTGACGACCGAGTTGCCTCGAGTCAGAGGCGGGAGCCCGTTTAAAGAATCAGTGATGTGGTGCCACCTGGACGAGCAGATCGGAGATCGACGAGATCGGAGCAGCCGCAACGGAGCGTGGGATGATGGTTAAAGAACGAAGGCCTCGGATCGTTCGGTATAACCTTTCTACACTCTTTACAGTTTGTTAGTTTAGCAATAATGGCAGATCCGGGTTAAAGTATACGATAGCGCCAGTTAAAAAGTTTTTGTTCCGCATTTGGCGTCTGTAGACGGCCGGGGCGCTAGCGTAGACTTACAGTGGTATCAGAGCCTCACCATTTTACTATACTAACTTGTGCTAACGCGTTTAAAACATCGATCGAACCGGAAATCAAAAATCATAATTTTTCACCTTGACAGTTTCTGTTGTTTTTAAACGGTGTCCTAAAAATATTTCGCACATCTCAGAAAACTGTGCAGGGTTTTTTAGGAATACTGTAGAAATTCGAGGAAGTAATTCCACTGTTCCGCCGCGGATCCGCCGCGCCAGCTAGGGTTTTGCCGCGGATCCGCCGCAGGAAAGTGGGATCACTCACTCAGTTTTCTACAGTACATTCCATGTTGGAAATTGGGGTTTTTGGTATATATATTTTGGGCCCAGGTTTTGTTACTGTTCAACAGATTTGCGTGGGGCCCACTTTATAATATTTTGTCGATCGAAATTTAAACATGTTAGTTTACAGTGCTTACATTATATCTCCGACCGGGAATGTCATTTGATCGGTAAACCGCGTCTGATTGCTATAGTTCTTTTAGACGGGTTTGCGAACGTGACATTCGCGTTGATGTTCTGTGTTGTGCTGTATTGTTGCGGATTTGTCGTGGTGGATAGCAGTGTGCAATGGTAGTACAGTTTGAGTTTATTTGTACATTTGATATTGCGGGGCGAGCGTCCAACTTGTGGACTGCCGTCACTGCCTGTTGTATAATATTCTTTTGGGGCACGACCAGGTTGCGGTCGATGTACCTGTTGTACTATTTTTCATTACTGTACTAGGTTTTGCCCCGCGACGGAGTGCACGGATAGCCGGGTTCTGGAGGGCAACGGGTCCGCATCTCATGGTTTTGAGAGGCAGAGGGGCCCCACTCTAAAATTGGCAGACTATTCGCCGCACTCGTAGGGGGTACAGGTTGACCCAAGCAGGGGTGCACAAGTTTACCGGATTCCGTGAAGTGCAGGGTGGTCCATTCACTTTGCTATAGGGGGCTGCCTCGCTTCAGATTTTGGCGGGTAACTTGCCGCACCCGTAGGGGTCTAGGTTTCATTGCACAGGCTATCCACGCGACAGGGGAACGTCGGGTTTCAGCAGCGGCTCTGTGAAACTCGGGGATCCCAGATTATCTGTATTGTTCTGTGATGCTTATTACTTTTCTGTAATGTTGCATATTATCACGCCTGGAGCGGTTATTGTATATTGGTTTATATACTATTAGATGTTGTATATGTTTTACACCCGCGCTAGTCCATTCCCCGCTCTGTCGTTAGTTAAGTAACCTAACGGGTGATGACGGGACCCAGTGACGAATGCGGATGGCATATACGTACATTTTATTTTCGTTCTTTTCTGGTGTGATTGATTGATGGGACTGCGTTGATTCTGATCAATGCAAAAAGTTAAACAAACCTGTTTTCAGTTGTTGGAACAAATTTAAAAAGTGTTATTGCAAAGACGTTTTCTTTTGTTTTGCATAGCGGTATTCAGTGGAATATCCTACACCTCATTCGACGGGGCAAGGGCCGATATCCCTTCACCGGGACTGACCCCTTGGGCAGAAGTTTGCGTCAGGGTAATAACTTCACTATAGTCGATTACAAGTTGCTTTGCATAGCGGTATTCAGTGGAATATCCTGCACCTCATTCCACGAGGAAAGAGCCGAGATCCCTTTACCGGGAGTGACCTCTTTAGCAAAAGGTTCTCGCCACTATATTTTAAAAAGCTATCAGGTTCCTTCAGCGATATCAAGTTCACTACGTTAAAGGTTTTTCGCCAAAAACCAGCCGTAGCCCTCCGTCGTTTCTTATGGATGGTCAGTAGTATTCAAGCTATGTTTGTTGGTATACGTCAAGGCATAGTGTTTGGTAGCTGCTGGGTATTCATTTGTTGCATAGATAGATGAGTTGGTTTGGGACAGTCGTATTACCTTGTTGGCATACGTCAAGGGTATGTACGGGTGGGTTCAAATTAACAAGATAATGACGGGCAGAACTTGACATGTGACTTATGATTTGTTGACATACGCCAAGGTCATAAGAGCATGGGGCATAAATCATATCGGGAGTTTCTAAAGAAACTGAAACTTGCCAAGTATGCGCATACCTTCTGGAGTATGAGTAACGTGGATGCATTCCATCACGTTATCATGCGATGAGAGTTGGATCCCGATTCCCACTGATGAGTTGGTTTACTCTTCGGGAGATCCCGATTGATTCTTCTTTTAGGTTTGGGGGAGAATTTGACAGGACAGTGGGAGGTTTCCGGATTAGATAAAGTTATGACCATTCTGATCTAGGTTAGAGTGCATGCAGAGTGTTTCTTTTCTCTCTCTCTCTCTTTGGCAGCGACCTTTGACCGACCCTAGACTATGACTCAATGACCAAGTTGACCGAACCTTCTTAAAATACTGGCTTTTGGATTGTCTATGTTGCATAAGTCATTGCCACTCCTTCTTTTACCCTTTGCATTTCTCAGAACACCCGTATTACTATGGATATCCACTTCCATTGGATAGATCCATCGTATGGTTATATACGAACTCGAAGGGACTTCTTCGAGGACGGATCAAGGTTCAGGAGAAATAGAATTGGTTTATTCAGTTGTCTTTTATTATCACCTTCTCTCAGGTTGCGAGGGCTCCTTGGTTTAGGAGAGTACACCTATTACGCTTATTGGATAGTCTTATTCCAAACCATAGGCAGGTGCCGAAAGGTAGGGAATGAAGAAAACCAATTAGCCTAAGTAGGGTGTGCAGAAGGTAATATGTAAAGACAAAATAAATGGATTAGAAAGAGGGCAAAGTAAATTGCGACTGTTATCATTCACGACCAAAACCGCGTACTTCATCGCCACTCCTATTTCACCTTTAAAGGAATAAGGTATTATTCAGTTGTCTTTTATCATCACCTTCTCTCAGTTATGAGTACTCCTTGGTTTAGGAGGGTACACCTATTATGCTTACTGGATAGTCGTCTTCCAAACCATAGGCTGGTGCTGAACGGTAGGGAAGGAAGAAAACCATTTAGCCTAACGATGGTGTACAGAAGGTAACGACTAAAGACAAATAAAGGGATTTGGAGAGACGGCAATAAAATATACGGTTGAAGTCATGAATTGGATTATGGAAGAGGCATTGCTATGAATACCAGGATACCCCTACGAAACATTTTCATGTTTCAGTGCATTGTTAAAGGAAAACTGTTTTCCCGATTGGATACTTACTCCAAGGGTATGTATTTACCAGGTTTCATTCTCATATCTGTATGGTTTTACAGATGATGAGTGGGAGTAAGTTATTGGGAATTAGGTGATTATCCTCATTATATCGGAATTCGTTGTAATTGGTGATATTTGAGGAAATCGCCAGGGTACAGTTTTCAACCTACGACGCACAGATTTTGAGTTGTTTAAGTCAGTGGACTTATACAGAGTATTGTATGTTGTCCAGTGTCCATTAGGACAAAGGGGTAGGTCCTCGTACTATATTCTGTTTACTTATAATTTTCTAGTATTTAGACAAGTGTTTCGTAGAAATACAAGGTCTAAGTTTTGAGAAGTTGTGGGTATAAGAATAAAGTAGAGAACCAGGTGTCACAAGTATCGGGATTCTTCAAAGAGATCGAAGATGTAGATTCTTGTGATTGGTATTCAGATAATAGTAATGGTTTTGAGAAACTTGTTTCTCTTTCAGGTTACTCATAATTGGATGGATTCCTAAGTTGAGTAATGCTGATTAGCCTCTTTCCATTAAGTTGATATGCACTGGAGACAGCTGCATGATTTGAATATGGTTCCAATTAAATAAGTGCCAAAGTTTCTGTATTGGATATAGAATGGATCGTACCTTAAAAGATGTTAAGGTACGGGGAGTTGTCCAGCTTATGCTTAAAACCAGACACTGGATAACTCAGGGCACGTTTCTGTAATGGTTGTTTGTGGGTTGACCCTGGCTACGACGAGGGTTGATATTCTACCATTTGGAAGATCAAT
Organism: Agapanthus africanus; assembly: GCA_030015575.1. Lineage (NCBI taxonomy): Eukaryota > Viridiplantae > Streptophyta > Magnoliopsida > Asparagales > Amaryllidaceae > Agapanthus > Agapanthus africanus. Next base: position 409,039,802 of record JASDDO010000026.1, read on the forward strand.
AGTGATATTGTCCTTGACTCGCCACAGTTTTAGTAAAATGGATCTTTTTCAGAAAACAGTAGTGGGAGTATGGTAGAACTGGAAGTGATTCCAGAACCGCGAACGATTACGGAAAATTTAATAGGACCTATATATTCAATCAGGTTTGACATTCCAATAGCCACTCCGCAGATATGGTGGGTAACCTCAGACACCCGAGAGATACTTCGGTAGCCTCAAGGACGGTGACAGGGAGGTTCTTATCTACCAAGACTTGACACTACCGTTGTTCCAGGTTATGAGACCCGGTAGGAGGGTTGTCGTAGTCAGTGGGAGCATCGGAAACATAGTGGGCAAGATGCTTGTATCTATTTATAGACTTGAGCAGATATAGCGGAGATAGATCATCTATTTTTGATGTGACAGTCATGGGTTTGACTTCAATCAGAATAGGGGATGGATCTGCTAAGAAGGTAGTAGGGTGTGATGTCATGGTATCTGAGTGACATACACAGAGTGGGAAGTAAAATTCCTATACTACGATCGGTTGTACTGTGGTCGTCACACAGTTGTTTCTCCAGACAGGATATGGATATAATATTTGACATTCTGGATTTGGGTAGTTTCCCAATATGGGTACTTTGACAGATATTCTAATGGTTTTTAGAATAGTTGACTCCTAGCATGGTGGTGTACCTGCAGGTGATGGAGTCACCCTCTCTAAAGGTGTCGTATAGACTAAAGGGGAGAGGGAAGTGCATGATTGGCAGATCACTTGCTTAGGCAATTGAGGCAATCATGAGATGTCAAGTACCACACCAGATGTTGTTTTTGCACTAGATGCAATGAGTTTGTATTAATCCAATCCTGGAGAAACATAAGGAAGCAGTTTTAGAACATAAGTACATGTTCTACGGATTTGATGACGGCAGCCTCCTACGGGAGACGATTATCATTCCAGGCTTCAAAGGTGACATGGTTGACAGAGAGATTGTCAGAGTTATGGTTTTTCCCTCTGACGAGGAGGGACAGTATTATGGACAGGTGGTTCAAGAGGATACTGTGGGTGGCATGGTGCCGGATACTGATTAGGTTCAGTGATCGATACAGTCTAAGAAGTTTGGATTTGGAGTTCATTTATGAACTAGGTCCCATCAGGTATCCAGACATATTCTAAGACAGGTATTACTCAATTCGGGAGATGGCTTTCTCCGCGAACTTGAGATTTAGAGAGATATAGAAAGAAACATCTAGGCGGATCCACTCACTGAGGCTATTTCTCGAACACAATAGTTTTACAAACGGGCTTTGTGAAACTGATTAGTAGAGGAGTTGGATGTTCGGTTTCACACGGGCTGTGAGTAGTCGACATCGCAATAATTAGCCTTGAGTGCAAGTGGGAGATTGTTGGAGATAATGCCATCATAGTCAATTATTGGATCGCAGGTACGTGATTGCAATGATTGCGGAGGACCTATCCCGGTAGGACAGTCTTACTCAAGATGATAGTATGCTATCTGGTTTGCCTTTATCAGTCGTGTACATGTTCAGGTGACTGATTGCATGTTACACTTTGATAGAGCCCTTAGGATCTTTCTTTACTACCAACAGTATGATGGCGATCATATACGTGAGAGTTGGGTAGTTTATATGCATATCCTTAATTGTGGTCCCTAGTCGTGGGAGTTTCGAGATAGGGCATCGATACTCCGGAGTAGACTAGTGTATACAGTCGAGACCCCGACGAGGGGCGGTGGCCGGTCTCACAAGCCACTGGTGTCAGTTGGATCACCTAAGATGTATACAGGTGCTCATTGGGTTATGAGTACACCGGACAGGACTCGCTGGGAATCTGCTAGTTAGTACTATACCTATCGTCAGATAGCAGTTCCCTGGTGACATGTGTACAGGTTAGTTCATCGACCTGAGGTCGTCATTTGTCTCGTGTGAGTTCCCACTATGCTTTGATTTCTACCCTACCACGGCTCAAAGGAGTCGTGCAAACAGGTAGCTTTTGGGTACAGTCCCGAGCCATATGGAGGCACGTGAGCGGATCGGCAGGGGATTCGTCTCTCCCGGTATTGTGGGAGAGGTCGTGCTGTGTCTAGGAGAGCCATTACACATAGTCCATGGCCATGGCAGGAGATTTACTGGTAGGTACTCCAGTAGTATCTCAGGGTGTTATTGGGCTACACTCCGACACGACTTATACTGCTTCTGGGGGTCTGACGTTACTAGTCCCCTAGGCGGATATGCGATACTCATTGACGAACGGACCGGACTGTATATACATTGTCACTGTTAGGCTCAGTAGGGTTTCTGGATGAGTTCGCTCATCGGCCTCCCTTGAGTTCGCTCATCAGCTTCCCTTGAGGTCAGTCCGTGGGCAACCGTTACGCATAGCTAGTGCCGCTGACGGTTTGTGGTTAAACCCACTGCCAGAGTACTGACGAGTCATTAGAGTCCCCCACAGACAGTTTCCCAAGTTCGGGCGAAACGTTGTAGAGGCCGTATGGTTTTATGGCAGGGTTCGGAAAATGCACGTGCGTTTACGCACGTGTCAGTTTTCGGGCAGATGATACTGGTCGGCTTTGGTTTAAGCCGGATCCGAGTATTATATTGAGTAGGTATAATATCTTTGTCTCAGTTGCATTTGTATTCGGTCGTAATACAAATGCGGGTATATTTATACAGTTACGGGGTTATCCTGAAAGTCGTTTCAGGATCACTTTTGGAAGTTGCCAGTTTCCAGTTTTCTATCAGCCGTCTTTTAACATTCGGTTAAAGACGGATTTATCTTTTCTTCAGTTGAGGTGAGTCAGTGTTCTAGAAGCATCTAGATGAGGTGACTAGGATTAATTGGTGTTGAGTTTTCATTGGATGCATTAAAGACTTGATGAGGTGTTTTAGTGAGTCATGCTTTAGCTTTAATGATTCTTGTTTAGCTAAAGATATTTTGTGAGAAGCTTCATGTCTTATGGTCACCTCCTTCCTCCTACACTCACCCTCCTCATTCTATATGTTGTGGCCGGCCACCTTTGAAGAGAGATATAGAGATTGATTTCATTTTTGATACAAAAGACTATGGTTTAAAGTGTATGGAAATTTCATAGTTCATTCTTGTTCCATTTCATTTCCATCAGCAACTTCATTAACCGTCCGTCCATAGCTTTGGACGGAATGAGACAAAGTCATCCACTCATTCTCTACATCATTCTTGTTCGTCTCTTCTAGCAAACTTGACGACCGAGTTGCCTCGAGTCAGAGGCGGGAGCCCGTTTAAAGAATCAGTGATGTGGTGCCACCTGGACGAGCAGATCGGAGATCGACGAGATCGAAGCAGCCGCAACGGAGCATGGGATGATGGTTAAAGAACGAAGGACTCGGATCGTTCGGTATAACCTTTCTACACTCTTTACAGTTTGTTAGTTTAGCAATAATGGCAGATCCGGGTTAAAGTATACGATAGCGCCAGTTAAAAAGTTTGTGTTCCGCATTTGGCGTCTGTAGACGGCCGGGGCGCTAGCGTAGACTTACAATTCCGTATATTTCGAGTTTACGATTCTAGTTAGGGTTAGGTAAAACGGAAAATTTTCGAATTTGGCATGGACGACGCCTCCTTAAACCTTGCTGCTGTCGTAAGTAACCCTTCAGTGGTATCAGAGCCATGCTAGAAATTTATACGGATTTTATTAGAATTACGAAACCGAAAAACCTCTGAAACTTGAAACCCTAAAACCATGTTTCTGTCGATTTTAAAATGAGCTCCAAAAATTTTCCAAACAAGTGCAGAATTATATTTGGGCAAATATAAGTTCATGGGAGTAAATTGGGACCATGTGCTCGGATTTTCGCCGAGCGCCTGGCCACAATTTTCGAGGAGGCCGGCCCCCAGTGGGTATTTTGGTTCCAATTTTTTCCATGCAATTGTCTCTGTGTTTTGGTGTTTCCGATGTTGTTTATTTTGGCAAATTTTGCATGCGATGTAATCTTACACTATAAGCAATTCAGAGTGTTTCGTATTCATAGTTTTAATATTGTTTCGGGTTATTCACGTATTGTCTAGGCGAAATTAAAAAGTTCGATCGAATGTCAAAAACCCATTTTTCCAAGTTTATGGTATTCGGAAAGACATGCAAGTGATTCTGTGGACCCTCTAGAAGAACGTAAAACTTAACTCGATTATGTGGCAGTCAAAACTGCCACTTGAACCCTAGGGTTTGTGGTAGTTTAGCGTTGTCACATGTGAGGCGTTGGTTTGACCCTTCTACGGCTGGTTCATAGGTACTGTGGTATCTTCTGGGTATTATTAAAACTATGCTCAAGTGTTGAGCTGTCGGGAAATTGTGGGACTTTGATGAATAGATCGAAGAGTTTATCGTCGTTCAGATATTATGTGATGGGATACAATATTTGGAATCCATATATAGTTATGAGATAACTAGTTTGAATGTTATAAATCTAGCAGTTTAGTCTCAATTGATCGGATGCCATGGGATTTTTATGAGATCAAAAGTCCATCGCAATCACGTAGTGTATGCGGATACTCTCCGGGTAAACTTAATAGATAGCCATGCCTCATAGCCCCGACCAAGTGACTGTAGGAAAACCCCGTCGCCAAAAGCATCCGTTCGGGTGCTCGCGGCAGCGGTGTTCCGCCTTAGTGCACTTCGTCGACGGTATCGGGGGTGCGGCCGTCTACTAAAATTTCCGACGAGCTTTCAATCAGGATGTCGGGAATCATGTTGAATTGCCCGACTTGTTATTGAAAAGTGTTTTCATTATCGAGACTAAAATGCGGGTTTTATAATTGTTAGGCATGTGATGTCTAAGGAATTCATTTGGTTAGGCATGCGATATCTAAGGTGGTTGCGGATTCCAACTGTTGTAGTTTTTCACTTTCTTTTCTGGGACCGTAAGTGTAATATGTGGTGTTTCGCTGGTTTTGTTGCTATACGTCAACGACAATTGGGATATGCATATTTACTTACGTTGATGACATGTGATGTTATGTGTTGTTGTGATATGTTATATTGGATCGTCGTGTTTTGAATAGCCAGGGTTTTATGTGAGATGAGAGTTTTTCATTTTCATTCATGTAAAACTCATTATATGTAATATTCTTTTATTGGGGTACTTTCGGGTTGAGGATGATGTCACCATTGTATATTGTTTACTTTTCCGCATTAAGATAGACCTAAGGCGGGGAGCACAAGTAACCGGGTTCTAGGGTCCAGTGGAAGACCATCTCGAGGAGTCGAGACCGGGTCTCCTAACTCTAGAATTGGTAGGGTTTCTTGCTGCTCTCGTAGGCGTCTAGGGGTATGGGATTGGCTATGCATCACGACCGTGGAATCCGTATTTTATACATGCTTAATATAAAACACGGAAATCCTAGTATATCCAATATTTCATATGTTTTTATTCTGCTACGATATTCTGTGATGTGATCATTGATTGTATTCTTAGACGAATGCTTATATTATATATATGATATATATTATATATTACTGCTTTTGTTTCATATCTGATGCTTAGGAAGAATAATAAATGGGACTTCATTAATGAGATTAATGAAATAAAAGAAACCTAAAGATGTTATAGAAACTTGTCTCGAAAAATGGTAGCTCTAGTTCTTGCTTTGCATAGCGGTATTCCTTGTAGAATATCCAACGCCTTATTCGATAAGGAAAGAGCCGAGATCCCTTCATCGGGATGAACTCTTTAACGAAACTAGCAGATGCTATAAACTCGGTTTGTCTTTTGATTGCTTTTATAGTTTTTTGCTTTGCATAGTGGTATTTATGAAATATCCTGCACCTTATTCGATAAGGAAAGAGCCGAGATCCCTTCACCGGGAGTGACCTCTTTAGAAAAACTAGTAAAAGCCTAAAAAACACTCCTTTTCAAAATCACTCGATTCTACGACGATATCAAGTTCATTACGCAAAGGGTTTTCCTAAAAACCTGCCGTAGCCCTCCGTCATTTCAGATATGTAATAGTTAGTATTCGTGCTGCGTTTGTTGACCTCTGTCAAGGCGTAGTGTGCGGTAGCTGATTAGTGCTTATCTACATAAGCATATGATGCGATTGGATTAGGGTAGTCGTAAGACCTTGTTGACCTCTGTCAAGGGTCGTGCGGGTGGGTTTATTTCAATCAAGAAATGACGGGTTGAACTTGACTAGCGCCCTATGGTTTGTTGACCTCTGTAAAGGTCATAGGACGCTTGGGGCAAAATATTTTCGGGAATTTCAAGTGTTAAAATTTGCAATGAGATTGCATATCTCCTATGAGATAGTTGGATCCCGATACCCACTGCGAGTAAGAGTTACTCCTGGGAGAGTCTTACATATTACAATTAGCCGATCAAGTAGGTGTCTAGAAAGGTGTTAACGGGGTTACGCCCCTGGGAAAACGAGGTTTATTTTAATTAAGTCCGTGCGAAAGCACGGGGAACCTCCCTCAAAATACCGACACTGGCCTGGCCGAAAGATTGGCGAACTTGTAGAGTGTAATTAATCCCAGCTAGTCTTTCCTTTTAGGGTTTGAAGGAAAATTTGACTAAAACAGTGGGAGCCATCCTGATTAGATAAATTAATAACCAATATAATCCTGTAAGAGCATACGCTGAGTATTTTTTCTATCTCTCTCCAGGTAGCGACCATGTCACGCCTTAATCAGGACAATAATACGGATGTATTGGCCGAACCCGCTTGTTATACTGAGCTAAGGAACGTTGGTCTCACTCCAACTTATAATTGTTATAAGACCGAGCAGGAAATAAAGGATTACCAGAATTCCCGTGCCGCCCAAACGAAGAAAGTGTGTGTTGATGCATCTTCTTCGGGTGTGTTCATTACAGAGAACTGTTTCTCAGTATCCTTTACGTCCTGGGTATGAGATACCAGATCAGGATCCCACATATGTAATCTGTTACATGAGCTATAGATAGGTAAGAACTGAGAATGGGTGATATGTTTTAAGAGTTAAAAACGGTGCAAGTGTTGCAGCCATGTATGTTGGCAGTTATCACCCTGTATTACCAGAATACATTGATTCTGAACGAATGTTATTAGATACCGAACCTGATATACAATATCATATCAGTCTCTTTATTTGGTAAAGAAGGATATAATTTTGTATTGTTGGATAATGTTTTGAACATTTTCCTATATGAAGAGTTGATCGGTTCAGGCACGTTATCTAAAAGCATATACGTTCTAAATCAAACCACAGTTCTTAAAGCTTAGAACACACATAAGAGGAAGAGTTCAGAAATGAACGAATTCTTCTTGAGGCGTTGTAGACTAGGTCATATCAATGCGACCCGACTAGCTGAAGTTACATTTAGATGCATATTTAAATCTGTTTGAACTTACATCTTGTGAAACATGCCAGTCATGTCACAAAGATAAGATGACCATAACTCCGTTTATTGGAAACAGAGAAAGAGTTAATGAACTCTTGGGATTGATATATGATGATGTATGTACGTCCCCTGTCTACACATGCCAGGACTGATTCTTTGTACTTCATTACATTCACTGATGATCTCTCAAGATTCGCACATGTGTTCTTGTTGAAACACAAGTCTGAAACTTTTGAGAAATTCAAAGAATATAAGTTAGAAATACAGAACCACAATGGGTATAAGTATTATGTTCTTTGATGTGATCAGGGATGAGAATACATGAGCACGGAATTCCTGGACTATTCTAAAGGAGAATGAGATTATATCTCAGCATTACTCCTCCGTATATACCACAGCACGATGGTATATCGGGGCGGAGCAATCGCACCCTATATGATATGGTGTGCTCTATGATGAGTACTACTGAGTTTCCTATTTCCTTTTGGGGGTTATGTACTTGAGAAGCTGCATACCTATTGAGTACGGTTCCAATCAAATCAGGTGCCTACCACTCCATATGTGATATGGTATGGGAAGAGCCCATCTCTTAATGATGTTAAGATTTGGGGTTGTCCGGCCTATGTCCAAAAGAAAAATCCGGACAAGCTCGAGGCAAGGTCAGTTATGTAGAAGTTTGTTGGATATCCTATGCATTCATAAGGGAATATCTTCTACCAAACTGAGGAGCAAAAGGTGTTTTGTTTTCTCAGCATGCCACTATTTGGAAAGGAAATTTCTTGTGAAGAAATTAGTGGTCATGAGGTAGAACTGGAAGGAGTTCCAGCTATACAAACTGCAGCTGATGATTTGGTAGAACCGAAGAATTCAATAGTTTCTAACGAACCTCAGCCTCTCCACCGATCTAGTAGGGTTCCTCATCCACTTGAGAGATACTTCGTTTCTCTATGACAGTGGGAGCGAGGATTGCATCATGAGATGATGACCCAACTAGTTTCGAGCAGGCCATCAAGAGTGTGGACTCTGTGAGGATGGCTGGATGCTAAGCGATCTGAGATGGAATCCATATACACCAACAAAGTATGGACTTTGGTTGCTTTATCTGAAGGGTTAAATCCCTATCAGGAGCAAGTATATCTTGAGAAAATTACTTGGTGTACATGGAAAAGTTGAGACATTCAAATCTAAGACTTGTTGCAAAAGGTTCTCGTCCTCCACCAGGTATGGATTATGATGAAACCTTTTCTAGTCCCTATGCTTAAGTCCATCCGGATCCTACTTGCCATTGCTACATACCATGATTACGATATCTGGCGGTTGGGTGTCATGACAGCTTTTCTAAATAGTGATTTAGAAGGGAGCGTCTATAAGTACACAGCTAGACGGTTTTGTAGACAGTGGGAGTAGCGAAAACGTGTGCAAGTTGCTTTATGGGTTAAAGCAGGCATCGCGGAGTTGGAACATCTGTTTTGATGTGGTAGTCAAAGAGTTTGACTTCATCAAAATGGTAGATGAACCTTGTATATACAAAAAGGGTAGTAGGGAGTATGGTGGTGATCCTTGTATTGTACGTGGATGACATACTCTTGATAGGGAAGGTGTTTCCTATGCTACACTCGGTCAATCTCCACTTATCACAATGATTCTGCATATAGGATCAAGGTGATACCTCATAAATCCTGGGTTTTGAATCTATAAGATAGATCTAAATGGATGTTAGGATTCTCACTAAGTGTAGTGAGATGGTATCAATTGATCCTGGGGAGAATCACTGGATAGCTTCCAGGGTGATAAGGTCGACTGAATGTCGGTCACAGGCATTGTCTTTACCCTTAGTGGAGGGACGGTATGTTGGAAAAGTTCCAGGCTAGATACCGTGGCATACTAGACGATAAAGGCTGGATACATTGCTACCAAGGATACTACCAAAGATGTAGTCTGGATGAATATAAGTTCATGAGATGAACTTTGTTCCTACCATTGTGTGATAATGGAGTTGTGGCTTTGGCCTAAGAACCCCCGTCCCATGTGAGATCCATACATATTCTTAGGCAGTATCACCTGATTATGGAGATGGTTGATCTCTAGGGAGATCGAGGTTAGGAGAGTAGACACAGAGGAGAACAGCGCGGATCCACTCACAAAGGCCTATTCCCAGTAGAGACTTTTATGGGATGGTTGAGTATGAGATACTTCAACCACTGTTGATTATTGGGTATGGGATACTACAACAGATGGCCCTAGTGCAAGTGGGAGATTGTTAGTTATATGTGTGCCCTAGAGGCCATTACTGTATATATGATGTATATTATAGTTGATGCTTCGACATATATAGGGATGACTTTCTTCTCGACATGATAGTATGCTATCTGGTTGCTTTTTATCTTAACATGTACGATGATTGTCTCTATGTTGCATGTTGATAAAGCCCTTAGGATGAGTACTTGACTACCAGGACTATGATGCAGATCATACTAGTGGGGACAGTGTAGTCGGTAAGTATATCCTTCAAATGTTCCTAGTCGAGGGTGTATCGAGACAGGGCATCGATATACCAGAGTAGACTAGCGTATAGATTCTCGACCTATGTAGATGGGCGATGGATGATCCCATATCCATTGGTGTTTGACATCAGAGACAGTATACGGGTTCTCAGTGGAGACTGGGTATACTGGACGGACTCGGCGAGAACTCCTAGATGGTATTATACCTCACGTCAGATGGCAGTTCTCTGGTGACACTGGTACAGGTTAGTCTGTACACCCGAGATTGTCATAGAGTCTTGTATGATTCCTACTGTGCTTTGATTTGCACCTTACCACGTTCAAGAGAACATGAAAAACGGTGGCTTTTTGGTACAGTCCCAAGGCACATAGAGGCAATAAGCGATTGGAGGGGTTTCGTCTCTCCCGGTATTGGGAGTTGATATTGCGCTGTGTTCGATTGGCTATAACAGGAACTCCTTGGCCAATGCTGCTTCAGATATATATTGGTAAGAGTTACTAGTAGTTTCTCGACTCGTTATGACCCTCATATCTACACGACTTATCGAGTTACTGGGGTCTGACGTTTACCACCCCTAGACGAGATATGTGACATATCAGACGAAGAGACCGGACTGTACGGTAGTGTTACTGATTGGATTCACAGGAGTGTGAGAAGGCTTGCTTGTTGATCTTCTGATCGCTCAATACCCGGGTGGACTTTAAATTTAGCAGACCGCTTGCGGCTTGTGGGTGTTTGATATGATCATCACCTACTGCCGGCGCATTGGCGAGTCTTTAAAGTCCTACACAGGAGTTTCCAGCCTAAAGCGAAACAGAGTAGGAGCACATATGTGATATGTGCGGCACCGAGATTGATACGATATAAGATACCGTATTCTATTCTCGAAATATGTGACATTGGTCGATTATATGTAATATAGCCAGGTTATCGGATCAAATGTTGATTCGATAAGTTGTTACACATGATATTAGTCGGTTATAGCCGGATTATTAAATCAAGAGTTGATTTAATAATTTAATGTATAATTATATATTAGATATATTACATTACATTAACTAGTATTAGCTCACTTAAGATTTCTTTTTCTCACAAGATTGTGCACATTGTATATATGTGATATATGCAAGTGTACATGTTTGTGTCATGCATGATGATACATACAAGATGGGTGTATGAGACTTAAACCATCCAAAGGTTAAATTAGGGTTTTGTTTATTTCTTAAGAATAACAAAAGAGAGAGACTTGGTCAATGTTGTCAAGCTTTCATGAAGCTTGTAGAAACATTGACAAAGTCCACTCTTTTATCATTCCTTAAGATATTATTTAACCCAACCCTTAACCTTAGACCTTGGTTAATTCTCTACATGAGTTAAGCATGATGACTTAACTCACCCATGGTTACATAATTCATTTGGATGAATTATTGACTTGAGTTCATCTTCTTCTTCCTCCTCCTCAAAAGCTTTCTAGCTTTAATGGAGTTATTAGAAAAAGTGTGAGAAAATCAATTCTAAAGTGATCCCACTTCTTACTTCATCATCCTCTACTACTTTCCATTTAGTATAGGGTGTTTTCTACACAAAGTTCTTGACCTAGTCAAGAAATAGCTTGGGTTAGTGTCTTCTCGACGTAGATCATATTCGGCCTCGAAGTCATCGAAGCAAGCATGTTCGTTTCTTCGTGGAGCCTTTCTAGAGTCCAGATTTTACGATCGCAGTGAAGGGGACTTCTACACGGAGCTATTGAAGTGAAGGACCGGTCTACAAAGGTTGTATTCCTTACTCACTTAGATTGCAATGTGTTTGCATATGTTATTCCGTATATTTCTAGTTTACGATTTTAGTTAGGGCTAGCTAAAACGGCAAATTTTTGAATTTGCCATGGATGATGCCTCCCGAAACCTTGCTGCCGTCGTAGGTAACCCTTCACAAAGGGCATCGGTTAGTTTCAAAGACCAATCTTTATGGTTCTTGGAAACCGTTTTCTTCAAAATCTGCTTGATCTTCCGATTTGAAAATTCGGCTTGCCCACATGTTTGGGGGTGGTAGGGCGTGGATATCTTATCATTAATTGAATATTTTCGCATCAAGGCCTCAAAATACCTATTGCAGAAATGCGTCCCATTGTCTCTAATGATAGCGCGAGGGTGCCCGAACCGGGAAAAAATGTTTTCTTTAAGGAATCAAACAACAACCTTGTTGTCGTTCGTCTAGCTCGGTACTGCCTCGACCCATTTGGAGACATAATCAACAGCGAAGAGAATATATAGGTTCCCAAAAGAGTTGGGAAACGGGCCCATGAAATCTATTCCCAAACATCGAACATCTCAACAACCAAGATTGGTTGGAGCGGCATCTCGTTTCTCCTGGAAATCCGGCCCAAATGTTGGCACCAGGAGCAAGTCTTGCAGTAATCATGGCCATCTTTAAAAAGTTGTGGTCAGTAAAAACCACACTGCAAGACTTTCTTTCTTGGGCCAAAATGCCCGCCACACGCTTGATTGTGGCAAAACGACAGCACACTCTTGAAATCATTATCATGAACACACCGACGAATGATTTGGTCTGGAAAGTACTTAAACAGCTAGGGTTCTTCGCAGTAAAATTGTTTTACATAGGATAAAATGTTGCGCCATGGCAGCACCCCGGCCGTTTATCCGAGGCCAAAATGCGGAATCAAAATTTTTCTTAACTTTAAACTGGCGCTACCGCGGACAATATACCCGGATCGTAACCATTAACCGATACTAGCAAACAAGAGAAAGGGTGAGAGATATACCGAGTGATCCGAGTCCTCCGGTCTTCTCGTCGTAGTCCCGATCTCCCACGGAAACTCCGGTCGTCGCCTCCTTGTCGGAAGGGCACCACATCGTCTGTATCTTTTACGGGCTCCCACCTCAATGCCGAGGCAACTCGAGCACGAAACTGGCAAGTCGACGTGCCCAAGATTTGCTGTAGAATGTGTAGTGCTTTGTCTCTTTGGGGTTATGTTGCCTTGATGGAGGAATGAGGTTGAGAAATGAACTTGGGGATTTTGGTAGCAATGGAAAAATGAGATGGATGATGAATTTCCCACACCAAATCAAAATGAACCTCTCTCATTTTTCTCCCCTCTCCCCAAAATGTGGCCGGCCAAGCTTGCTTGGAAATGGTGGAGGGAAAAGCAACATGTATAAGGGAGGTGAGTGTAGGAAAAAGCAAGTGGTGACCACACCCCAAAAGCAAACCTCACATCCAAACACAAATCAATCCAAATCACCTTTATGCAAGAAATGATGATAGAAAAGAAAGGAATAAAAAGATGCTTTCATAATCAAACCATTTGCAAGAAACCCCTCCACAATGTGTTATTTGCAAACTTGCAAATAACACCCTCCATCGGAAAGTCCGGCCGGGAAAGAACAAAGGAAAACCGGCCGGAACGGAATGCAAACTGGCAACCTCAGAAAACTGGTCCCGTAATAAATTACAGGAAAACCCCGATACTGTGCATACACACCCGCATCTGTATTTCGACCGGATAAAAATGCAATGAGACAAAATCTACATTGTACTAAACTAGGATCCGGCTTAAACCAAAGCCGGCTAGTAATATCCGTCCGATCCTGATCCGTGCAATACCGCACGTATCCAATCGAACCTTGCCATATATCTATACGGCCACTAGTACTAACCGTCCGATCCTGATCCGTGCAATACCGCACGTATCTGATCGGACCCTGCCATATCTCCATACGGCCTCTACAGCGTTTCGCCCGAAAGCTTGAGTAACTGAAAATGTGGTGGACTCTAAAGACTCGTCAATACTATGGCTGTGGATTTAACCACTAGAACGTCAGAGGTATAAGCCAATACGTGACGGGCCACCAGCTATTGACCAAAAGGGACGTCGATGAGCGAACTCATCCTGACACCCTACTGAGCCTGTCAGTGACAATATCCGTACAGTCCGGTCCGTTCGTCTATGAGCATCGCATGGCGGGCCTAGGGGGTTGGTAAAAGTCAGACCCCAAAAGGCGGTACAAGTCGTGTCGGAGTGTAGCCCAGAACGCCCTGAGATACTACTGGAATACCTACCAGTAAATCTCCTGCCTCGGCCGAGGGCTTTGCGTAATGGCTCTCCTAGACACAGCGCGACCTCACCCCCAATACCGGGAGAGACGAACCCCTGAAGATCCGCTCACTGCCTCCATGTGGCTCGGGACTGTACCCAACTAAAACCTGTTTGCACGACTCCTTTGAGCCGTGGTAGGGTAGTAATCAAAGTACAGTGGGAACTCACACGAGACAAATGACGATCTCAGGTCGATGAACTAACCTGTACACATGTCACCTGGGAACTGCTATCTGACGTCTGGTATAATCCCAACTAGCAGGTTCCCGGCGAGTCCTGTCCAGTGTACTCATAACCCAAATGAGCACCTGTATACATCTTAGGTGAACCAACTGACACCAGTGGCTTGTAAGACCGGCCACCGCCCCTCGTCGGGGTCTCGACTGTATACACTAATCTACTCTGGAGAATCGATGCCCTGTCTCGAAACTCCAACGACTAGGGACCATTTAAGGATGTGCTTATAGACCACCAGCTCTCACGTATATGATCGCCATCATACTGCTGGCAGTCAAGCAAGAATCATAGGGGCTCTATCAGCGTGTAATAGCGACCTGTAAGGTCACCTGAAGCAGTACACGCTGATAAAGGTAAACCAGATAGCATACTATCATCTCGAGTAAGACTGTCCTACCGGGATAGGTCCTCCCTCAATCATCGCAATCACGTGCCTGTGATCCAATAATTGACTCTGAGGGCACTATCTCCAACAATCTCCCACTTGCACTCAAGGCTAATTATTGCGATGCCGCATACTCACAGCCCGTGTGATACCGAACACCCAACTCCTCTACTAGTCAGTCTCACAAAGCTCGTTTGCGAAACTATTGCGTTCGAGGAATAGCCTCAGTGAGTGGATCCGCTGTGATGTTTCTTTCTATGTCTCTCTATATCTCATGTTCGCCGAGAAAGCCATCTCCCGAAATGAGCAATACCTGTCTTAGAGTATGTCTGGATATCTGATGGGACCTAGCTCATAAATGAACTCCAAATCCAAACTTCTTAGACTGTATCGACAACTGAACTTAATCAGTATCCTGCGCCATGCCTCCCTCAGTATTGCCTTGGACCACCTGTCCAAAATACTGCCCCTCGTCAGAAGGAAAAACTATAACTCTGACAGCCACTCTGCTATCCATGTCACCTTAGAAGCCTGGAATGATAACCGTCTCCTAAAGGAGGCTGCTGCTATCATATCCCTAGAACATCAACTTATGTTCTAAAACTGCTTCCGACTGTTTCTCCAGGATTGGATCAATATAAACTTATTGCATCTACTGCAAGAACAACATCTGGTGTGGTACTTGACATCTCATGATTGACTCAATTGCCTAAGCAAGTGATCTGCCAATCATGCACATCCTCTCCCCTTTTGTCTGTAAGACACCTTTAGAGAGGGTGACTCCATTACCTGCAGGTATACTACCGTGCCAGGAGTCGTCCATTCTAAATACTTATAGAATGCTGTCAAAGTACCCAGATTGGGAAACCACCCAAATCTAGATCTAAAACCATAGATCTAGTAACCAGAATGTCTGATATAATATCCAAGTCCTATGTGGAGAAACCACTGTGTGACAACCAAAGAATAACCGATCGTAGTATAGGAATATCACTTCCTACTCTGTGTATGTCATCCAAATACCAGGACATCACACCCTACTACCTTCTTAACAGATCCATCCCCTATTCTGATGACGTCAAACCTATGACTGTCACATCAGAAATAGATGATCTATCTCCGCTATATCTGCTTTAGTCTATAAATAGACATAAGCCTGATGTCCACCAATGCTTCCGCTGCTCCCACTGACTACGACAACCCTCTGGCAGAGTCATATAGACGCTCACTTCTAAAGCTAGTTTAGAACGACGCTATACTCATCCTCCTGCCGGGTCTCGCAACCTGGAACAACAACAATGGCAAGTGTGGGTAAACAAGAACTTCCCTGTCACCGTCCTTGAGGCAACCGGAGTGCCTCTCGGGTGCCTGAAGTTACCCACCTTATCTGCGGAGTGGCCAATGGAATGTCAAATCAGATTGAATCTTTAGGTTTCTTATCAAATCTTCAGTAATCGTTTGCGGTTCTGGAATCGCTTCCAGTTCTACCATACTCCCACTACTGTTTTCTGAAAAATAACCATTTCTTTTAAAATGTGGCGAGTTAAGAACAATATCACTATTGATCTTCTAGATGGTAGAAAGTCAACCCTCGTCATAGCCTGGGTCAACCCACAAACAGCCATTACAGAAACGCTCCTTGAGTTGTCCAGTGTCTGGTTTTAATCATAAGCCGGACAACTCCCCGTACCTTAACTTCGTTAAGATATGAACTGTTCTATACCCAATATAGAACCAGAGGCACTGATTTAATTGAACCAGATTCAAATCATGCAGCTGTTTCCAGTGCATGTCAACTAAATGGAAGGAGGCCGATCAGCGTTACTCAACTTAGGAATGCTTCCAATTATGATTAACCTGAAAGAGAAGCAAGTTCTCTTAATCATTACTATCAATTGAACACCATACACAAGTATCTATATCTTCGATCACTTTGAAGAATCCCGATACTTGCTACACCTGGTTCTCTACTCTATTCAAATACCTATAACTCCTCAAAACTTAGACCCTGTGTTCCTACGAAACACATGTCTAAGAACTAGAGAAGTTAAAAGTAAACAGAATATAGTATGAGGACCAACCCCTCTGTTCTAATGGACACTGGACAACATACAATACTCTGTATAAGTCCGCTGAGTCTAACAACTCTTTCACTGTGCGTCGTAGGTTGAAAACTGTACTTATGGTTAAGAAGAATTACACCGTTGTTTAATGCTCCTTACCTAACCATCCACTGATATAGGTAAATGTCATCGACATAATATCAAAAGGTATATCTCACTCTATGAAAATAGACGTACAGATATATCAATTTGAAATTGGTGCACAACAGCGGATATTCAAAACCAAATATTTGCCGACCGGCAAACAGCCCAGGTGATCTCCTCAAATATCACCGATTACAACGAATCCCGATATAATGAGGATGATCACCCAATTCCCAATAACTTACTCCCACTCATCATCTGTAAAACCATACAGATGTGAGAATCAAACCTGGTAAATACATACCTTGGAGCAAGTGTCTAATCGGGAAATCAGTTTTCTTTTAACAGTACACAGTTGAACTGAAACATTGAAATGTTTCGATGGGGTATCCTGGTATTCCTAGTAATGCCTCTACCATTACCCAGATTCACAACTATAACCGTATAATTCTTTGCCACCTCTCCAAATCCCTTTATATGTCTTTAGTCATTACCTTCTGCACACCCCTTAGGCCAAATGGTTTTCTTCCCTCCCTACCGTTCGGCACCAGCCTATGGTTTGGAAGAAGACTATCCAATAAGCATAATGGGTGTACTGTCCTAATCCTAGGAGCACTCGCAATGTGAGAGAAGGTGAAGATAAAAGACAACCGAATAAACCTTATTCCTATTTCTCCTGGACCAGAATCCATCCCCGAACTGGAACAAGTTCCTTTCGAGTTCGTATATAACCATACGATGGAGTATCCAAATAAACTGTAGATCTTCGTAGTGATACGGAGTGTCCTGAAGAAATACAAAGGTGATTTAGGTTTGGCGAAGATATACTCGGTTTGGTCGTGAATAGCAGTCGCAATTTACTTTGCCCTCTTACTAATCCCTTGCTTTGTCTTAACTTAATACCTTCTGTACACCATCGTTATGCTAATTGGTTTTCTTAATTCCCCGCCGTTCGGCACCAGCCTAAGGTTTGGAAGAAGAGTATCCAATTTGCATAATAGGTGTACTATCTCCTAAACCAAGGAGTACTCGCAACCTGAGAGAAGGAAAAAGGAAAAGACAACTGAATAATCCTATTCGTTTTCTCCAGAACCAGAAACCATCCTCGAAGTCCTTCGAGTTCGTATATAACCATACGATGGTTTTGTCCAATGGAAGTGGACGTTCGTAGTAATACGGGGTGTCCTGGAGAAAAGGGTAAAAGTAGGAGTGGCAATGAGGTTTGCAACTCTCACAATCCAAAAACCAGTGTTAAGAAGGTTCGGTCAACTTGGTCACTGAGTCATAGTCTTAGGGTCGGGTCAATGGTCGCTGCCAAAGAGAGAGAGAAAAGAAACACTCAGCGTGTACTCTAACCTAGATCAGAATGGTTATCACTTTATCTAATCTGGAAACCTCCCACTGTAACCTCAAATTCTTCCCCAAACCTGAAAGAAGAATTAGTCGGGATCACCCGAGGAGTAAACCAACTCATCAGTGGGAATCGGGATCCAACTATCATCGCTTGATAACTTGACGGAATCCACTCAAGTCACCACACTCCAGAAGGTATGCGCATGCCTGGCAAGTTTCAGTTCTTTTGAAACTCCCGATGTGTGTTTTTACCCCTAGGACCCAAGTGACCTTGACACAGTCAACAAATCAAAGAGTCCTAGTCAAGTTCAGCCCGTCATTATCCTAGATTGCATTAAACCCACCCGTACGAGCCCTTGACACAGTCAACAAGGCCGCACGACTGTCCTAACCTATCCCATTAATATGCTGCAAACAAACACTACTCAGCTACCGCACACTGCGCCTTGACACAGTCAACAAACGCAGCACGAATACGAAGTAATACTTGTAAGAAATGACGGAGGGCTACGACTGGTTTTTGGCGAAAAACCTTTAACGTAATGAACTTGATATCGTTGAAGGAACTGCATAGCCTTTTTAGAAAATATAGTGACGAAAACCTTTACTAAAGAGGTCACTCCCGGTGAATGGATCTCGGCTCTTTCCCCGTAGAATGAGGTGCAGGATATTCCAACTGAATACCACGATGCAAAGCAAAAGTAATCGGCTATAGTGAAGTTAATGCCCTGACGCAAACTTCTGTCCAAGGGGTCACTCCCGGTGAAGGGATCTCGGCCCTTGCCTCGTCGACTGAGGAGCAGGATATTCCAAATGAATACCACGATGCAAAACAAAAGTGAACGTCCTTGCAATAACAGCTTTTTGAAAAAGTGTTCCAACAACATCAGAATAGGTTTGTTTATCTTGCATTGATCCAAATCAACGCAGTCCCATCAATTGATCACACCACAAAGAACGAAAAAATATACTGATGTACGTATATGCCATCCGCATTCGCCATAGGGTCCCGTCATTACCCGTTAGGTTAGCTAACTAACGACAGAGCGGGGACTGGACTAGCGCGGATGCAAAACATATACAACATCTACTAATATATATACCAATATATTATATTTCGCTCAAGGCGTGATAAAATGCAACATCATAGAAATGTACAGTATCACAGAACAATACAGATATCTGGAAGCCCCGGGTTTCACAGAGCCGCTGCTGAAACCCGACGTTCCCCTGGTCGTGTGGATAGCCTGTGCAATGAAATCCTAGACCCATACGGGCGCGGCAAGTCACCCGCCAAAACCTGAAGCGAGGCAGCCCCCTTCAGCACCGTGAATGGACCACCCAGCACTTCACTGAATCCGGTAACTTGGGCACCCCTCCTGGGTTAACCTGTACCCCCTACGAGTGCGGCGAATAGCCCGCCAATCCTAGAGTGAAGCCCCCTCCGTCTCAATGCCATGAGATGCGGGCCCGTTGCCCTCTAGAACCCGGCTATCCGTGCACCCCTCCGCGGGGTAATCCTAGTACAGAAAGTAAAAATATACATACAATGGGTACATCGACCGCAACCAGGTCGTGCCCCAAAAGAAAAATACAAACAGGCAGTGACGGCAGTCCACATGTCGGACGCTCGCCCCGCAATATCAAATGTACATATAAAACAAAACTGTACTAGCATTGTATCCAGGCTATCCCCCACGACCGATCCGCAACAACACAGCATAAACAAAGAACATCAACGTGAAAAGTCACGTTCGCAAATCCGTCTAACCGGGCTATAGCAGTTAGACAGGATTTACCGATCAAGTGACATTCACGGTCGCAGATATAATGTAAATACTGTGAACCAATGTGTTTAAAACATCCGATCGATTAAATTTTAACCAGTGGGCCCCCAAGTACTACTGTAGCACATCAAGAAATTCTGGGCCCAAAATTAATGTTCCAAAACCCCTAAAATCATCCCAGAAAGCAACTGAAGAAAAACGACACAGTGATCTGACCATAGTGCGGCGGAACCGCGGCACAAAGGGGGGTTTTGCCGCGGTTCCGCGCTCAGACAATGGAATCACTCTGTCGAATTTCTACAGTAGCCTTATATTTTCCAGTACATCACTTTTATGCAATCTGAAAAAAAATTTTGAGCAAGAAAAAAGTCAACAGAAAACTGATGTACAGAAAACGCGTATTTTTGGAATTTTGGTCGATCGGAAAAGTAAAACACATTAGACAAAGCTAGACAAGGTTAATGGCGTGGCTCTGATACCATGTTGCGCCACGGCAGCGCCCCGGCCGTCTATCCGAGGCCAAAATGCGGAATCAAAATTTTTCTTAACTTTAAACTGGCGCTACCGCGGACAATATACCCGGATCGTAACCATTAACCGATACTAGCAAACAAGAGAAAGGGTGAGAGATATACCGAGTGATCCGAGTCCTCCGGTCTTCTCGTCGTAGTCCCGATCTCCCGCGGAAACTCCGGTCGTCGCCTCCTTGCCGGAAGGGCACCACATCGTCTGTATCTTTTACGGGCTCCTACCTCAATGCCGAGGCAACTCGGGCACGAAGCTGGCAAGTTGACGTGCCCAAGATTTGCTGTAGAATGTGTAGTGCTTTGTCTCTTTGGGGTTATGTTGCCTTGATGGAGGAATGAGGTTGAGAAATGAACTTGGGGATTTTGGTAGCAATGGAAAAATGAGATGGATGATGAATTTCCCACACCAAATCAAAATGAACCTCTCTCATTTTTCTCCCCTCTCCCCAAAATGTGGCCGGCCAAGCTTGCTTGGAAATGGTGGAGGGAAAAGCAACATGTATAAGGGAGGTGAGTGTAGGAAAAAGCAAGTGGTGACCACACCCCAAAAGCAAACCTCACATCCAAACACAAATCAATCCAAATCACCTTTATGCAAGAAATGATGATAGAAAAGAAAGGAATAAAAAGATGCTTTCATAATCAAACCATTTCCAAGAAACCCCTCCACAATGTGTTATTTGCAAACTTGCAAATAACACCCTCCATCGGAAAGTCCGGCCGGGAAAGAACAAAGGAAAACCGGCCGGAACGGAATGCAAACTGGCAACCTCAGAAAACTGGTCCCGTAATAAATTACAGGAAAACCCCGATACTGTGCATACACACCCGCATCTGTATTCCGACCGGATACAAATGCAATGAGACAAAATCTACACTGTACTAAACTAGGATCCGGCTTAAACCAAAGCCGGCTAGTAATATCCGTCCGATCCTGATCCGTGCAATACCGCACGTATCCAATCGAACCTTGCCATATATCTATACGGCCACTAGTACTAACCGTCCGATCCTGATCCGTGCAATACCGCACGTATCTGATCGGACCCTGCCATATCTCCATACGGCCTCTACAGCGTTTCGCCCGAAAGCTTGAGTAACTGAAAATGTGGTGGACTCTAAAGACTCGTCAATACTATGGCTGTGGATTTAACCACTAGCACGTCAGAGGTATAAGCCAATACGTGACGGGCCACCAGCTATTGACCAAAAGGGACGTCGATGAGCGAACTCATCCTGACACCCTTTTGAGCCTGTAAGTGACAATATCCGTACAGTCCGGTCCGTTCGTCTATGAGCATCGCATGGCGGGCCTAGGGGGTTGGTAAAAGTCAGACCCCCAAAGGCGGTACAAGTCGTGTCGGAGTGCAGCCCAGAACGCCCTGAGATACTACTGGAATACCTACCAGTAAATCTCCTGCCTCGGCCGAGGGCTTTGCGTAATGGCTCTCCTAGACACAGCGCGACCTCACCCCCAATACCGGGAGAGACGAACCCCTAAAGATCCGCTCACTGCCTCCATGTGGCTCGGGACTGTACCCAACTAAAACCTGTTTGCACGACTCCTTTGAGCCGTGGTAGGGTAGTAATCAAAGTACAGTGGGAACTCACACGAGACAAATGACGATCTCAGGTCGATGAACTAACCTGTACACATGTCACCTGGGAACTGCTATCTGACGTCTGGTATAATCCCAACTAGCAGGTTCCCGGCGAGTCCTGTCCGGTGTACTCATAAACTAAATGAGCACCTGTATACATCTTAGGTGAACCAACTGACACCAGTGGCTTGTAAGACCGGCCACCGCCCCTCGTCGGGGTCTCGACTGTATACACTAGTCTACTCTGGAGAATCGATGCCCTGTCTCGAAACTCCAACGACTAGGGACCATTTAAGGATGTGCTTATAGACCACCAGCTCTTACGTATATGATCGCCATCATACTGCTGGCAGTCAAGCAAGAATCCTAGGGGCTCTATCAGCGTGTAATAGCGACCTGTAAGGTCACCTGAAGCAGTACACGCTGATAAAGGTAAACCAGATAGCATACTATCATCTCGAGTAAGACTGTCCTACTGGGATAGGTCATCCCTCAATCATTGCAATCACGTGCCTGTGATCCAATAATTGACTCTGAGGGCACTATCTCCAACATAAAAATCTAAGTTTGTCCTTACTCGACCATTCGTTTTGTATGATTCATGTCGCCAAATAGTTCAGAATATCTGCGAACCAGGGTTCGCAAGATACTGTCAAGAGTTTTTCATCAGGAAAAACATCATTAATTGGGAGAGGAAGCGTCGGCGAAGAAGGTGCAGGGTTCCATAGGCGCAGCCGCTGGGTTTCGGGACGCATCGTCCATACCAGTTTCAAATTTTTGTCGTACTAAATAACCCTAACCTAGAATCTTAACTACAGATTTAGACGAAACAACAATGTAAACAACTTTACATCTAAGTTAATGAGGAATACAACCTTTGTAGACCGGTCCTTCACTTCTAAAGCTCCGTGTAGTAGTCCCTTCGTTCCAAGTAGTGAACACCCAAACTCTAGTAAGGGTTCACATGAAGAAATGAACAAGCTTGCTCGAAGTCTTCGAGGCCGAAGATGAT
The DNA here is from genome assembly GCA_030015575.1 of Agapanthus africanus. Classification (NCBI taxonomy): domain Eukaryota; kingdom Viridiplantae; phylum Streptophyta; class Magnoliopsida; order Asparagales; family Amaryllidaceae; genus Agapanthus; species Agapanthus africanus. The sequence goes on from JASDDO010000026.1 coordinate 409,062,883, forward strand.
CTACGTCGAGGAGACTCAAGCTCATGCTACCTTTTCACTAAAAGTAGATTAGTGAAGAAAACACCCTAAACTAAATGGCTAATATAGTAGAGGATGATGAAGTAGGAATTTTGCTCACTTTAGATTTATTTTTCTCACAATATTTCTTCACTTGGAGAAAAGCTAGAAAGCTTTCTCATGAGGAAGAAGAAGATGAAGTGGAGATGAGAAACTCATGAGGTGAGAATAGAAATCATGGGTGAGTTTTTATCATATACTAACTCATGTAAAGACTAAACTATGGCTAAGGATAATGGTTAGGTTAATAAATATCTCATGTAAAACAAAGTTAGTGGACTAAGTCAATGGATAGCATAAGCTTCTCCAAGCTTCTAGCCATGTCAAATTTCTAACCATTTTGAATTACTTCGATAAATAAAAACCCTAATATTATCTTAAGTATAGTGTAAGTCTCATACACCCATGTATCATGTGGCATCAAGCAAGACACAAAAGTTGTACATTAATATATATCACATATATAATATATGCACACAAGTGAGAAAAAGAAATGTTTAAGTGAGCTAATATTAATTAATGTAATTCAATATATCAAATATATAATTATACATTAAATTATTAAATAAACACTTGATTTAATAATCCGGCTATATCATATACAACCGGCTAATATCAAATGTAACAACCTATCAAATCAACACTTGATCCGATAAACCAGCTATATCACATATAACCGACCGATATCACATATCGCGAGAATAGAATGTAGTATTACATAGGCGCATTAATCTCGGTCCCGAACATATCACATATGTGCTCCTGCTTCGTTTCGTATGAACCAGAAAACCTCTGTGTAGGACTCTAAAGACTCATCAATACGCCGGCAGTAGGTGATGATCATATTAAACACCCACAAGCTGCAAGCGGTCTGCTAAACGTAACGGCCACCCGAGTATTGAACGATCAAAAGATCAACAAGCAATCCTGCTCATACTCTTGCGAATCCGATCAGTAACACTACCGTACATTCCGGTCTCTTCGTCAGATATGTCGTATATCGCAGCCTAGGGGTGGTAATCGTCAGACCCCAATAGCCCGATAATTCATGCCGATGCAAGGTCCATAACAGTTCGAGAAACTACTGATAATAATTACTAGTAGATCTCAGTAACCCTGGCCAGGGATTTCCTGTTATGGCCAATCAAGCATAGCGCAACATCAACCTCTAATACCGGGAGAGACGAAATCCCCTCATATCACTCATTACCTCCATGTGACTCGGGACTGTACCCAAAAACCACCGTTTTGCATGATCTCTTGAACGTGGTAAGTTGGAAATCAAAGCACAGTAGGAATCACACAAGACTGTATGACGATCTCGGTTCAACAGACTAACATGTACCGGTGTCACCAGAGAACTGCTATCTGACGATAGGTATAATATCATCTAGGAGTTCTCGGCGAGTTCGTTCAGTGTTCCCAGTCTCCACTGAGCACCCGTATACCTTCTCTGATGTCAAACACCAATGGATATGGGATCATCCATCACCCATCATATGGGTCGAGAAGTGTATACTTTAGTCTACTCTAGAATATCGATGCCCCGTATCGATACTCCCACGATAGGAACATTTGAAGGATGTACTTACCGACTACCTCTGCCCCACTAGTATGATCTGCATCATAATCCTGGTAGTCAAGTACTCATCCTAAGGGCTTTATCAACATGAAATAGAGAGACAATAAGTGTACATGTTAAGGTAAAGAGAAACCAGATAGCATACTATCAAGTCGAGCAAGAAAGTCCTCCCTACATATTTCCAAGCATCCACTATAATATGTAGGGTTCCTAGGCACTCGAAGGAGGTTTCACAAGGCATCAACCATGCCAATTTCAAAAAATTTCGGTGCCGAGAAACCCTAATGCGATCGTTGACTAGAGTTTAAGGCGAAACATGCAAGTAGTAAACAACTTAACTGCAAAGTGAAAGGGGCTACAACTTTTGTAGATCCGGTCCTCCACTTACTTATCTCCATGATGATGTCCCTCCACTGCGATCATCGGATCCCAAACTCTAGCGATGGTTTCGTCGAAGAAATGATCGGGCTAGGTCGTCGACTTCGATGCCGAAGATGATCTACGTCGAGGCAACTCAAGATCAAGCTCCACCTTCACCAAGTCATGAAACTTATAAAGAAAACACCTTATACTACATGGCAAGTGGAAGAGGATGAAGAAATAGGAAGTGGGTTCACTTTGGTTTTGGATTTCTCACTTGATTTCAACACTTGATATTTTTCAAGCAAAGCTTTTCTCTTTCTCTTGAAGAAGAAGAAGAAAAAGAATGAAAAAGAATTTGATAAGAATAATCAATAATAGAAAATAAAGTGATTCTTATCATATTAGCAACCATGGTTGAGTGTAGAGAATCAACTAGGGTTAGACGAATGGTTAGGTTAAGCAAAAGAAACAAAAATGGTCAAAGCTTCTTAAAGCTTCAAGAAGCTTCAAGTGTAAAACAAAAAAACCACCATTTTCTTTTCTTTTGACAAAAAGAATAAAGTAAATAAATGAGTAAATGAAACCCTAACCATTAACCTAATCATAGTTTAAAGCATACACACAACCAAGTTTGCAAGTACCATCAAACATGATACAAACTAGTGCACAAAACTATATCATATATATATAATGTGCACATCAAGTGAGAAAATCCATTTTAAGTGAACCAATACTAGTTAATCCAAAGTAATATATCAAATATATAATTATGCATTAAATCATTAAATCAACGCTTGATTTAATGATCTGGTCATACTGCATATAACCGACTAATATTTAGTGTATCAATGTATCGAATCAACACTTGATTCGGTAACCCTGATATATCTCATATAACCGTCCTATGATACAAATCGCGATAATAGAATACAGTATCACATACTGGTATTATTCTCGGTCCCGCACATATCTCATATGCGCTCCTATTTCGTTTCGCTTGAGCCAGGAAACCCCTGTGTAGGACTCTAAAGACTCGTCAATACGCCGGCAGCAGGTGATGATCATATCAAACACCCACAAGCCGCAAGCGGTCTGCTAAACGTAACGGCCACCCGGGTATTGAGCGATCAGAAGATCGACGAGCAAGCCCGCTCACACTCCTGTGAATCCAACCAGTAACACTTACCGTACAGTCCGGTCTGTTCGTCTAATATGTCGCATATCTTGGCTAGGGGTGGTAAACGTCAGACCCCAATAGCTCGATAAGTCGTGTCGATATGAGGTCTATAACCATTCGAGAAACTACTGGTAACACTTACCAGTAAATCTCAGCAACCCTGGCCAGGGATTTCCGGTTATAGCCAATCGAACACAGCGCAATATCAACTCCCTATACCGGGAGAGATGAATCCCCTCCTATCGCTCATTGCCTCCATGTGATTCGGGACTGTACCCAAAAACCACCGTTTTGCATGCCTTCTTGGACGTGGTAAGGTGGAAATCAAAGCACAGTGGGAATCACACAAGACTCTATGACGATCTCGGGTCTACAGACTAACCTGTACCAGTGTCACCAGAGAACTGCCATCTGACGTGAGGTATAATCCCATCTGGGAGTTCTCGGCGAGTCCATCCAGTGTACCCAGTCTCCACTGAGCACCCGTATATCATCTCTGATGTCAAACACCAATGGATATGGGATCATCCATCGCCCGTCTGTATGGGTCGAGAAGGTATACGCTAGTCTACACTGGTATATCGATGCCCTGTCTCGATATACCCACGACTATGGACCTTGAAGGATGTACTTATGGACTACCATGTCCCCACTAGTATGATCCGCATCATAGTCAAGGTAGTCAAGTACACATCCTAAGGGCTTTACCAACATGTAGCAGGGAGACAATCAGTGTACACGTTAAGGTAAAGAGCAAGCAGATAGCATACTATCATGTCGAGCAAGAAAGTCCTCCCTATATATGTCCAAGCATCCACTACAATATACATCCTATTTATAGTAATGGCCTCTAGGGCATACATATAACTAACAATCTCCCATTTGCACTAGGGTCATCTGATAGCAGTGGTTGCAGTATCTCATACTCAACCATCCCATAAAAGTCTCTCTCTGGAAAAAGGCCTTTGTGAGTGGATCCGCCGTGTTGTCCTCTGAGTCTACTCTCCTAACCTCGATCACCCTGGAGATTAACTATCTCCATGATCAGGTGACACTGCCTCTGAATATGTCTGGATCACTGATGCTACGGGCATTCCTAGTCCTAAGCCACAACTCCATTGTCACACAATAGGAAGAACTATGTTTATCTCATGAACAAATAGACACCAGACTGCCTCTTTGGTAGCATCTTAAGTAGCGATGTATCTTGCCATTAATCGTCTAGTATGTCACGGTATCTATCTTGGAACTCTTCCAACATACCGTCCCTCCATAGAGGGTAAAGACAATGCCTGTGACTGACATTCAGTCGTCCTTATCACCCTGGAACACTTCCAGTGATTCTCCCCAGGATCGATTGATACCATCTCACTACATCTAGTGAGAATCCTAACATCCATTTAGATCTATCTCATAGATCCAAAACCCAGGATTTAGTAGGTATCACTTTGATCCTATGTGGAGAATCATTGTGATAAGCGGAGATTGATCGAGCGTAGCATAGGAAACTCCTTCCCTATCAAGAGTATGCCATCCACGTACTCTACGAGGATCGTCACCATACTCCCTACTACCTTTTTGTTTATACAAGGTTCATCTACCATTTTGATGATGTCAAACTCTTTGACTAATACATCAAAACAGATGTTCCAACTTCGCGATGCCTGCTTTATCACATAAAATATCTTGCACACGTTTCTGCTGCTCCCACTGTCTATGAAGCCCTCTGACTGTGTACTTACAGACTCTCTTTTCTGAAACCATGTATCATTTTAGAAAAGCAGTCATGACACCCAACCACCAGATATCATAGTCACGGTATGTAGCCATGGCAAGTAGGATCTGGATGGACTTAAGCATAGCTACTTAGAAAATGTTTCAACAAAATCCATACCTGGTCAATGATGCAAACCTTTAACAAGTCTAGCTTTGAAAGTCTCATCTTTTCCAAGTACACCAAGTAATCTTCTCAAGATATACTTGCTCCTGATGGGGATTTAACCCTTCAGATAAAGCAACCAAAGTCCATACTTTGTTGGTGTATAAGGATTCCATCTCAGATCGCTAAGCATCCAGCCATTCTTACAGAGTCCCACTCCTAATGGCCAGCTCGAAACTAGTTGGGTCATCATCTAATGATGCAATCCTCGCTCCCACTGTCATAGAGAAACAGAAGTATCTCTCAGGTGGGTGAGGAACCCTACTAGATCGGCGGAGAGGCTGAGGTTCTTTGGTAACTATTGAATCATTTGGTTCTTTCAAATCATCAGCTGCAGTTTTGTCTAGCTGGAACCTTTCCAATTCTACAGAACTGACCTAGCCTCGATCTTGTCCGGATTTTGCTTTTGACATAAGCCGGACAATCCTAAATCTTAACTTACTTAAGAGATAGGCTCTTACCATACCATATCTTATATGGAGTGGTAGGCACTGATTTGATTTGAACCTAATTCAATAGGTATGCAGCTTCTCAAGTGCACAACCCCTAAAAGGAAATAGGTAACTCAGTAGTACTCATCATAGAGCACACCATATCTAATACGGTGCGATTGCTCCGTCCTGATACACCGTTGTGCTATGGTGTATACGGAGGAGTAATGCAGAGAGAGAATCTCATTCTCCTTTAGAATAGTCTAGAAATTCCATGCTCAAGTATTCTCCTCCTTGATCTCATCAAAGGACATAACACTTATACCCGTATTGGTTCTCTACTTCTAACTTATATTCTGTGAATATCTCAAAATGTTCGGACTTGTGTTTCAACAGGAACATATGACCGAATCTTGAGAGATCATCAGAGAATGTAATGAAGTACAAAGAACCGGTCCTGGCATATGTAGACGGGGGACCTTACATACATCAACATGTATCAATCCCAAGAGTTCACTAACTCTTTCTCTGTTTCCAATAAACGGAGCTATGGTCATCTAATCTTTGTGACATGACTGGCAAGTTTCATAAGATATAAATTCAAACAGATTTAAATATGCATCTAAATGTAACTTCAGCTAGTCGGGTCGCATTGATATGACCTAGTCTACAATACCTCAAGAAGGATCCGTTCATTTCTGAACTCTTCCTCTTGTGTGTGTTCCGTATACTAAGAACTGTAGTTTGATTTAGAACATCAATGCTTTTAGATAACGTGCCTGAACCGATCAACTTTGATATAGGAAATGTTCAAAACATTATCCAACAATACAAAATTTTATCATTTCTTTACAAATAAAGAGAGTGATATGATTTTGTAGATCTGGTTCGGTATCTAATAACATTCGTTCAGAATCAATGTATTGGTAATACAGGGTGACAGTGACCAACAGACTTGGCTGCAACACTTGCCCCATTTTCTGCCTCATGAAACTTATCATCCGTTCTCAGTTCTCTACCTTTCTGTAGCCCTATGTAGCAGATTACATATTTAGGATCCTGATCCGGTATCAAATACCCAGGACGTAGAGGATACAGAGAAACAATTCTTTGTAATGAACACACCCGAAGGAGATGCATCATATGCACATTCTTCGTTTGGGCGGTATAGAAATTCTGGTATTCCCCCATTTCCTGCTCTGTCTTATAACAATTATAAGTTAGGGCGGGACCAACGTTCCCCAGCTCAGTATAACAAGCGGGTTCGGTCAATACATCCATATTATTATCTTGATTAAGGCGTGACATGGTCGCTACCAGGAGAGAGAGAGAAGAAAACACTCAGCGTGCGCTCTTGCAAGAATAGATTGGTTATTATTTTATCTAATCAGGATGGCTCCCACTGTTTTAATCAAATCTTCCTTCAAACCCTAAAAGGAAAGACTAGCCGGGATTAATTACACACTACAAGTTCGCCAATCTTTCTGCCAGGCCAGTGTCGGTACTTTGAGGGAGGTCCCCCGTGCTTTCGCACGAACCTAATTATAGTAAATCTCGTTTTCCCAGAGGCGTAACCTCGTTGACACCTTTCTAGACACCTACTTGATCGGCTAATTATAATGTGTAAAACTCTCCCAGGAGTAACAATTACTCGCAGCGGGTATCGGGATCCAACTATCTCATAGAAGGAATGCAATCTCATTGCAAATTTCAACACTTGAAATTCCCGATAATTTTGCCCCTAACGTGCTATGACCTTGACGAAAGCCAACAAACCATAGCCCGCTAGTCAAGTTCAACCCGTACATTTCTTGATTGAATTAAACCCACACGCATGACCTTTGACGAAAGCCAACAAAGCCGCACGACTACCCTAATCCAATCGCATCGTATGCAGCAGATAAGCAGCATATAGCTACCGCATACTACACCTTGACGAAAGCCAACAAATGTAGCACGAATACTATATACAACTTATCTGAAATGACGGAGGGCTACGACAGGTTTTTCTGAAAACCTATTGCGTAATGAACTTGATATCGTTGTAGAATCAAATGATTTTAAAATGGAGTGTTTTTTAGGCTTTTCTAGTTTTGCTAAAGGGGTCACTCCCGATGAAGGGATCGTCGGCCCTTTCCTCGTCGAATGAGGTGCGGGATATATCATATATATCGCTGTGCAAAGCAGAAACTATAGAAGCTATTAAAAGACAAACCGAATGTGTAGCATCTGCCAGTTATTGCTAAAGGGGTCACTCCCGGTGAAGGGATCGTCGGCCCTTTCCTCATCGAATAAGGTGCAGGATATATCATATATACCGCTGTGCAAAGGAAGAACTGTAGCTACCTGTTTTATTTTTGAAATTCGATTCCACAACATCTTTAGGTTTCTTTTTCTTTCATTAATCACATTAATGAAGTCCCATCATTTAAAACACCTAAACATCACAGATAAATACGACGTACACTTATGCCATCCGCATTCGCCTCGATGTCCCCTCATGCACCGTTAGGTTAGGTAACTAACGGCAGAGCGGGGCAGGGCTAGCGCGGGTGTAAAACATAAGTAACGTCTATATAATATATCGTATATACTATATATAGTATCTATCACAGAACATCACATGATCACATCATAGATATCGCAGCAGAAAATATCATATGAAATATTGGATATACTAGGACGTCCATGTTTTTAATACGAGCCAGTATAAAACACGGATTCCACGGTCGCGATGAATAGCCAAACCCACACCCCTAGACCCCTACGAGAGCGGCAAGCAACCCTACCAATTCTAGAGTTAGGAGACCCGGACTCGACTCCTCGAGTTGGTCTCCCACTGGACTCCAGAACCCGGTTACTTGTGCCCTCCTCCTTGGGTCTATCCTAATGCGGAAAAGTAAATAATATACAAAGGGTGACATCTTCCGCAACCTGGAAGTGCCCCAATAAAAGAATATTACATACAAGTTTTTACATGAATAAAAAATGAAAAACACTCATCTCACATAAACCCCCCCGGCTATTCAAATACGATGATCCAATATAACATATCCAGCAACGCATAACATCACATGTCATCAACGTAAGTAAACATGCGTATCCCAATTGTCATTGACATATAGCAACGAAACCGGCGATATCACATATTACACTTACGGTCACAGAAAAGAAAGTGTAAAGCTACAACAGTTGGAATCCGCAACCTCCTTAGACATCGCATGCCTAATCAAATGAATTACTTAGACATCGCATGCCTAACAATTATAAACCCCGCATTTTAGTCTCATTATCGAAAACTCTTTTCAATATCAAGTCGGGCAATTCAACAGGATTCCCGACGTTCTGATCGAATGCTCGTCGCAAACTTTAGTAGGCGGCCGCACCCCCGATACCGTCGACGAAGTGAACTAAGGCGGAACACCGCTGCCGCGAGCACCCGAACGGATGCTTTTTGGCGACGGGGTTCTCCTACAGTCACTTGGTCGGGGCTAAGGGGTGTAGCTGTCTATTAAGTTTATCGGCGAATATCCGCGTACGCTACATGATTGCGACGGACTTTTGATCGCATCAAAATTCCGTGGCAACCGATCATTTGAGACTAAACTGCTGTGTTTATAACATCCATTCAGTTATCTCATAACTACTTGTGGATTCCATATATTGTATCACATTCCGGATAAATAGAAAATGTTAAACTTTTCGATCGAACAATCAAACACCCAAGTTTTCCCGAAACAGCTCAACCTTTGAAATAAGTTTAAAAACATTCATTTCATTCCACAGTACCAACGGTCCAGCCGTAGAAGGGTCAAGCCAACGCCTCACATGTGGCACGCCGTACTGCCCCAAACCCGAAGGTTCAAAGGGCAGTTCAAGACGGTCACATAATCGAGTTAAGCTTTATTGTCTTCTAGAGGGTCCATCGCGTTACTTGCACTACTTAGAACATTCTTAAACTACGGAAAAATCCAACACTTGGAAATTTCCCGGCAGGGGAAAAAGTGGGTATTTATATCCGGTCGAACTTTTTAACAGTTTCTAAAATATCCGGAAAAACATAAACGAAGTTAAATTATCCGATCAAATTAACGAGTCCCCAATAAAACCCTAGAAAACTCAACACTTGAGTGGAATTAAAAAAATTCCCATAAAAAATTGCCAAGAAAGGACCTAGTAATAAATATATGAAATTTCAGGGACTAAGTCCAAATTTTGGCCACGGAACCGCCGCCAAACCCATGGTTTAGCCGCGGTTCCGCGGTCAAATTATTGACTTAGTGGACCGTACTTCACAGTAATTCTTAGTTTTTCCTTCTTGTTTTTCTGAGAATTTTTAATTCACAAAAGTCCACAGTTTTGAAAAATGTACAGAGAATGGTTTTGTCGGGGTTTACGGGTTCAATCGGACTTCTAACTTTGTCTACACTGCGCCTAAAGCTTTAGCTAGGCTCTGATACCACTGTAGGGTTCCTAGGCACTCTAAGAAGGTTTCACAAGGCATCAACCATGCCAATTTCAAAAATTTCCGGTGCCGAGAAACCCTAATGCGATCGTTGACTAGAGTTTAAGGCGAAACATGCAAGTAGTAAACAACTTAACTGCAAAGTGAAAGGGGCTACAACCTTTGTAGATCCAGTCCTCCACTTCCTTAGCTCTATGATGATGTCCCTCCACTGCGATCATCGGATCCCGGACTTTAGCGATGGTTTCGTCGAAGAAATGATCGGGCTAGGTCGTCGACTTCGATGCCGAAGATGATCTATGTCGAGGCAACTCAAGATCAAGCTCCACCTTCACCAAATCATGAAACTTGTGAAGAAAACACCCTATACTACATGGCAAGTGGTAGAGGATGAAGAAATAGGAAGTGGGTTCACTTTGGTTTTGGATTTCTCACTTGATTTCAACACTTGATATTTTTCAAGCAAAGCTTTTCTCTTTCTCTTGAAGAAGAAGAAGAAAAAGAATGAAAAAGAATTTGATAAGAATAATCAATAATAGAAAATAAAGTGATTCTTATCATATTAGCAACCATGGTTGAGTGTAGAGAATCAACTAGGGTTAGATGAATGGTTAGGTTAAGCAAAAGAAATAAAAATGGTCAAAGCTTCTTAAAGCTTCAAGAAGCTTCAAGTGTAAAACAAAAAAGCCACCATTTTCTTTTCTTTTGCCAAAAAGAATAAAGTAAATAAATGAGTAAATGAAACCCTAACCATTAACCTAATCATAGTTTAAAGCATACACACAACCAAGTTTGCAAGTATCATCAAACATGATACAAACTAGTGCACAAAACTATATCATATATATATATAATGTGCACATCAAGTGAGAAAATCCATTTTAAGTGAACCAATACTAGTTAATGCAAAGTAATATATCAAATATATAATTATGCATTAAATCAACGCTTGATTTAATGATCCGGTCATACTGCATATAACCGACTAATATTTAGTGTATCAATGTATCGAATCAACACTTGATTCGGTAACCCGGCTATATCTCATATAACCGTCCTATGATACAAATCGCGAGAATAGAATACAGTATCACATACTGGTATTATTCTCGGTCCCGCACATATCTCATATGCGCTCCTATTTTGTTTCGCTTGAGCCAGGAAACCTCTATGTAGGACTCTAAAGACTCGTCAATACGCCGGCAGCAGGTGATGATCATATCAAACACCCACAAGCCACAAGCGGTCTGCTAAACGTAACGGCCACCCGGGTATTGAGCGATCAGAAGATCGACGAGCAAGCCCGCTCACACTCTTGTGAATCCAACCTGTAACACTTACCGTACAGTCCGGTCTGTTCGTCTAATATGTCGCATATCTTGGCTAGGGGTGGTAAACGTCAGACCCCAATAGCTCGATAAGTCGTGTCGATATAAGGTCTATAACCATTCGAGAAACTACTGGTAACACTTACCAGTAAATCTCAGCAACCCTGGCCAGGGATTTCCGGTTATAGCCAATCGAACACAGCGCAACATCAACTCCCTATACCGGGAGAGACGAATCCCCTCCTATCGCTCATTGCTTCCATGTGATTCGGGACTGTACCCAAAAACCACCGTTTTGCATGCCCTCTTGGACGTGGTAAGGTGGAAATTAAAGCACAGTGGGAATCACACAAGACTCTATGACGATCTCGGGTCTACAGACTAACCTGTACCAGTGTCACCAGAGAACTGCCATCTGACGTGAGGTATAATACCATCTGGGAGTTCTCGGCGAGTCCGTCCGGTGTACCCAGTCTCCACTGAGCACCCGTATATCATCTCTGATGTCAAACACCAATGGATATGGGATCATCCATCGCCCATCTGTATGGGTCGAGAAGATATACGCTAGTCTACACTGGTATATCGATGCCCTATCTCGATATACCCACGACTATGGACCTTGAAGGATGTACTTATGGACTACCATGTCCCCACTAGTATGATCCGCATCATAGTCCAGGTAGTCAAGTACACATCTTAAGGGCTTTACCAATATGTAGCAGGGAGACAATCAGTGTACACGTTAAGGTAAAGAGCAACCATATAGCATACTATCATGTCGAGCAAGAAAGTCCTCTCTATATATGTCCAAGTATCCACTACAATATACATCCTATGTATAGTAATGCCCTCTAGGGCATACATATAACTAACATAATATACATCACATGTATAATAAAGGCCTCTAGGGCATACATATAACTAACACATATTATTTCGCGAAATGGCATCGAGGTTGACAAAGCAAAGATTGATGTCATTTCCAACCTTCCTCCTCCCAAATGCGTCAGAGATATCCGATCTTTTCTTGGCCACGCCGGTTTCTACAGACGATTTATCAAGGACTTTAGCAAGATTTCTAGACCCTTGACGTAGATCATCTTCGGCCTTAAAGACTTCAAGAAAGCTTATTCCTTTCATCTTGTGGTGCCATTCTAGAGTTCGGGAGTTCACTACTTGGAGCGAAGGGACTACTACACGGAGCTATTGAAGTGAAGGACCGGTCTACAAAGGTTTTATTCCTTTTTCATTTAGATGTAAAGATATTTACATTCTAGTTTCGTCTAATTCTCTAGTTAAGATTCTAGGTTAGGGTTCTTTAGCACACCAATTTTTTTAAAACGGTATGGTCGATGCCTCTCGAAACCCAGCGGCGATCCTAGGGAACCCAGCAGTGGTATTAGAGCCATGCTTGAGAATTAGATGATGTTTGTAGAATTACGAAACCGAAACAACTCCAAAACACTCAAAATAAAAACCAAGTTTCTGTCGAAATTTTTAAGGAGTCTAAAATTTTTTTAAGCAATTGCAGAATGTTATATGAGATGTAACATGAACACCACAGAAATTTGAGCCCTACTCGCCAGATTTTGGCCGGCGACATGACAATATATTCCGAGCTCGCCGGTTTTGTAGTGGGGTTCTGGCTTCAATTTTTGGTGGTGTTCCAGTCTCTAGGTTTTGATATTTCTGGTGTTGCTTGTTTTTACTGATATTGCATGTGATATTATATTTCTGTAAAGGCAATTCGTAGTGTTTCGTAGTCGTAATTCTAACATCATTTCGGGTTATTTAGACGACGTTAAAAAGTTTGAACGGATATCAATAACCCATTTTCTCCCACGCTGGAAATTTTCCAAGAGCTAGATTTTTCCATGTTTAAAATCTTTAGAAAATCATGTAGGTGTTTTCTATGGACCCTTTAGAAGAACGAAACCCTAACTCGATTCTGTGATCGTCGGAACCGCCACCAAACCCTAGGGTTTGTGGTAGTTCCGCAGCGCCATAGTTAGGGCAAGGGTTGACCCTTCTACGGCTGGTCCATAGGTGCTGTGGCATGTTCTGGGTATTTTTTAAACTCCGCTCAAGTGTTGAGCTCTTTGGGAAATTTTGGTTGTTTGTTGATTCGATCGAAATGTTTAACATCATCTAACTATCTGTGATTGTGATACAATACTTGGAGTCCATAATATTTAGTTTTGTTAAAACTAATTTGAATTTTATAAATCTAGCAATTCAGTCTCATTTGATCGGTTGCCATAGGATTTTGATGTGGATCGAAAGTCCGTCGCAACCACGTAGCGTACGCGGATACTCATCGGGTAATCTTACTAGATAGCCACGCCCCATAGCCCCAACCAAGTGACTGTAGGAGAACCCCGTCGCTAAAAAGCATCCGTTCGGGTGCTCGTGGCCGCGTTGTTCCGCCTAAGTGCACTTCGTCGATGGCATCGTGGTGCGGCCGTCTACTAATGTTTCCGACGATCATTCGATCAGGTTGTCGGGAATCTTGTTGATTTACCCTACTGGTTATTGAAAAGTGTTTTCAATATCGAGACTAAAATACGGGGTTTATAATTGTTAGGCATGCGATGTCTAAGGAATTCATTTGGTTAGGCATGAAATCCAAAGTATGCGATACATTCGGTTTATGATGTTTAAGGGGTTTGCGGATTTCAATTATTGCAGTTTTTCACTTTCTTTTCTACGACCGTAAGTGTAATATGTGGTGTCTCGCCGGTTTCGTTGCTTTATGTCAACGACAATTGGGATACACATATTTACTTACGTTGATGACATGTGATGTTATGTGTTGCTGTGATATGTTATATTGGATCGTTGTGTTTTGAATAGCCGGGGGTTTTTATGTGAGATGAGAGTTTTTCATGTTCATTCATATAAAAACTTGTATGTAATATTCTTGTATTGGGGCACTTCCAGGTTGAGGATGATGTCACCATTGATGTATATTATTTACTTTTCCGCATTAGGATAGACCCAAGGAGGAGAGCACAAGTAACCGGGTTCTAGAGTCCAGTGGGAAACCAACTCGAGGAGCCGAGACCGGGTCTCCTAACTCTAGAATTGGGAGGGTTTCTTGCCGCTCTCGTAGGGGTCTAGGGATGTGGGTTTGGCTATTCATCACGACAGTGGAATCCGTGTTTTTTACTGGCTTAATTTAAAACACGAAATTCCTAGTATATCCAATATTTCATATGTGTTCTTCTGCTGCTGATATTTTTTGATGTGATCACTTGATAAGTTGAGATGAATGCTTATATTATATATATGATATATAATAAATATTGTTGCTTTCGTTTCTTCTATGATGCTTAGGAAGCATAATTGATGGGACTTCATTAATGAGATTAAAGAAATAAAAGAAACCTAAAGATATTGCAGAATCTTATTTTAAAAACTAGTAGCTCTAGTTCTTGCTTTGAATAGCGGTATTCCTTGTTGAATATCCAGCACCTTATTCGATAAGGAAAGAACCGAGATCCCTTCACCGGGAGTGACCGCTTTAGCGAAACTAGCAGAAACTACAACCCACCCGGTTTTGTTTTTTATTGCTTTTTAGTTCATGCTTTGCATAGTGGTATTTGTGAAATATCCAGCACCTCATTCGATGAGGAAAGAGCCAAGATCCCTTCACCGGGAGTGACCTCTTTAGCAAAACTAGTAAAAATCTCAAAAACACTCCTTTTCAAAAACCACTTGATTCTACAACGATATCAAGTTCATTACGCAAAAGGTTTTCTTTAAAACCTGTCATAGCCCTCCGTCATTTCAGATAAGTACTATTTAGTATTCGTGCTGCGTTTGATGACCTCCGTCAAGGCATAGTGTGCGGTAGCTGATTAGTGCTTATCTGCAAAGCATATGATGCGATTGGATTAGGGTAGTCGTGCGGGCTTGTTGACCTTGTCAATGGTCGTGCAGGTGGGTTTAATTCAATCATGAAATGTACGGGTTGAACTTGACTTGCGATTTATGGTTTGTTGACCTTGTCAAGGTCATAGATCGCTTGGGGCAAAATATTATCGGGAATTTCAAGTGTTGAAATTTGCAATGAGATTGCATACCTTCTATGAGATAATTGGATCCCGATACCCACTGTGAGTAAAAATTACTCCTGGGAGAGTTTTACACATTACAATTAGCCGATCAAGTAGGTGTCTAGAAAGGTGTTAACGGGGTTATGCCCCTAGGAAAACGAGGTTTATTTTAATTAGGTTCGTGCGAAAGCATGGGGAACCTCCTTCAAAGTACCGACACTGGCCTGACCGAAAGATTGGTGAACTTGTAGGGTGTAATTAATCCTGGCTAGTCTAACCTCTTAGGGTTTGAAGGACATTTGATAAAAATAGTAGGAGCCATCCTGATTAGATAAAATAAAATAATAACCAATCTGATCTTGCAAGAGCATACGCAAAGTGTTTTCTTCTCTCTCTCTCTCTTTCTCCTGGTAGTGACCGTAACATGCCTTAATCAAGATAATAATATGGATGTATTGACCAAACCTGCTTATTATACTGAGCTGGGGAACGTTGGTTCGGCTCTATCTTATAATTGTTATAAGTCCGAGCAGGAAATAGGGGAATATCCGGATTCCTACGCCACCAAAATGAGGAATGAGCATGTTAATGCATATTCTTCGGGTGTGTTCGATTACCAAGAACTGTTTCTCTGTATCCTCTACGTCCTAGGTATAAGATACCAGAATAGGATCCCACATATGTAAGAGTTACATAGGCTACAGAAAGGTAGAGAACTGGGATTGGGTGATATGTCTCTAAATGTTAGAGAATGGGGCAATTGTTGCAGCCAAATCAGTTGGCAAATATCACCTTATATTACCAAATGGTAAATACATTGATTCTGAACAAATGTTATTAGATGCTGAACCCGATATACAACATTACATCAGTTTCTTTATTAAGTCAAAGAAGGATATAATTTTGTATTACAGGATAATGTTGTGAACATTTTCCTTAATCAAGAGTTGATTGCATTATGCACGTTATGTAATGGCATATAAGTTCTAAATCAAGCCATAGTTCAAAGTATGTAGAACACACACAAGAGGAGTAGTTCAGAAATGAACGAATCCTTCTTGTGGCATTGTAGACTAGGTCATATCAATGTGACACGACCAGCTAAGTCACATAAGGATGAATATGAGAATCTGTTTGAATTTTCATCTTTTGATACTTGCCAATCTTGTCACAAAGGTAAAGTGACCAATACTCCATTTACTGGAAACAGAGAAAGAGTTACTGAACTCTAGGGACTGATACATGGTGATGTATACGGTCCTATGTCTACAAATGCCAGGGTTGGTTCTTTGTACTTCATTACATTCATCGACGATTGATCAGTCGAAAATAATGTATTTTTAACACAGCAATTTCTCCATCTTTTACACTCATTTAGAAGTGTTCGGTATTCATATTTCACATATTAATAAAACAGTCGTAAAATATCAGATTACATGTGTTAGACCTTAAAACCGGCATTTCTAGGGAAATTGACCGCATTTCATGGCATTGCATCATCTCTGTATTTGCGCAACACTTGTGTCGAGATTTGTGCAGGAAATTGCAGGAGCAAAGCCAAAAGAGCCGATCAAAAATACGCCAACTCAATGATTTCAGATCTGGTAGCAATTCAGAAGGAATTATACAAATCAATATATCCTAAAAAGGCCCAAGAATCAGCCCAACCCTGTACCAGAAAGCCCAATCCCCAAGGCTCATAAACCGCCGTGGAACCGCGGCGGGAGCCAGCTTATGCCGCGGAACCGCGGCGCTTTTGCCACATCATCACTTGAATTTTGGTGCAGATTGCTTCTCTCAGGGCCCACATTCATTTCTGATATGTCAAATTCCAGAATTCTCCAGAGTCTTCTGCCAGATCAGCAAAGATCATTAAGCAAAGCTAATCCTAATTAAGCTCCTAACTAACCTCTTCTAGAAGCTCCCTCCTAACTAATCACATCTAGAAGCTTCTCCTCTAACAAACTTTTGGAGGGAAATTCAAATTTCATCCAACAAACTTTTGGAGGGAAATTCAAATTTCATCTAACAAACTTTTGGAGGGAAACTTAAAATTCAAATCCTAGATCTAGGGTTTTGATGGCTATAAATAGGAACCTAGATCTAAGAGTTCATGAGTTCATCATTAGTTGTTCATTCTTACACCATCTTCTTCCACAAGTCTAGTGACAAGGCTTGTGCGAAACCCTAACCCTAATTCCACTCCAAATTCAAGATCTTGAGTACCAATCAAGCGAGAAGCCTTCAACCTTTTAGGAGCCGAGCCGATCTTCAATCGGGCAAGTGATCCAAGCCGATCCGCGACTCAAGGAGACGAGCGAAGCCAAATCGACGATCGAGTTCTTCCTCTTGTAGTTCTTGAGCGAATGTAACGAAATTGTTGATATAAATAAAAGGTGAAATTCTTTAATCTTGCTTTCTTTTAATTCTTGCATCATGATTAGATCTCAATTTGTGATTGTGGTTCTTATTGTGATGTTTGAGTAAAACTCCGCTCGTAAAGGAGTCGAGAAGATTGTAGAATGATGATGTAACAAATCTTAATACGATTTTTAAGTCCTACGAGCTTTGTAAACCCTAGCAAGTTCAAGAATCGATGACCTAGTTTCGTTGCGATGCTTTCTTGATTGTGATCGCTCGAAATTAGGGATTTACGATCGTTTCTTGAATTTACTAGAGGCTAGAATGTGAATGATATCGACGAAAGAATAAGGGATAAGATGAAACCCTAGTTTCATAAGAAATCCCTAATTCTCGATCGACCATCATCGATCTAGTATCAATTCATCGAAGGATAAGAATACGTAATTGTAAGATTACATCACATCTATAGATCCGATCGATTCCTACGAGCCTCATTTCGATTCTTGATATTTGGTTTGGAAAAATCATCAAACTATCAATTCTTGATTCTATCTTTTCTTGTTATTAGATCTAGATTTTCTAATTCTTGAACTTCAAATATAAAATCATGAATTGTTTATTTTCTTTTTCTTCAAAGTTTCAACTCATCTAAATTCGAAAAACGAACTATTACACTGTCCCTGTGGACAATCCGCACTCACTTACAATCTACATCCGACACCGTAGTTGATTGCGGTCAAATAATTTTTGGTTGTGATTTCTATTCTATTTTCTACATACACAACGGAGAACAAATTCAATCAAATGGCGCCGTTGCCGGGGATAGTGCGCTAATTGTTCGTATTTTGAAATTTGAGTTGAAAATTTTATTCCATCTAAATTTTGTGATCTAAACTCGCACAAACTCTAATACGTGTGTTGTGATTTGATTGCGAGGAATTCTGGAATCATTGGAGCTTGGATGAAATTTTTGTGAGCATTCCAGAGAGCTAAGGGGAGTAACAGAAGCATTGTCCTAAAAACTTTTTGCAGTGATCCTTTTCCCCAACCGCGATTCCGCAGCAAAACCCCCCCTCCTGCGGCGGTTCCGCGGCCTCTTCAAGGCTTCTCTGTTCCAAACTTCTTCAGGTACCTTCTTACCTTCTTCTCTCTCCTCTTTTAGCTCCAAATAACAAATTTCTGCAGGTTTCTTTGCAAATAATCGCAACGCCGCAAAAAGCAAAATAAATTGTGCGTGTTTTTGATTTTTGGTTGTTTGCATATTAATACGAAAATTAAGGGGCACGACCAAATCCAGATTAGGTGGGGAGTTCATTACCCTTCCTAAGCCCCGAAAATCACAAAACTTGCATCCGCATTACCCTCATTAATTAAAAAAATATCTAGAGACGACTCTAAGGACCGTCGCGCTCAATTAGGACAAGAGAAGGCCGTGGGTAATTCATTGCTTATCCGCGTTTTCTTGTGGTGTCTAAGGCGAGTGTGTCTAAGGCTAGTGGTTTTTAATAAGGCCCTACTACTTACGTAGTGGAGTACCTTCCTACTTACCTGGCACTTATCCGGCCACAGGGGGACAAAGAGGCAGTGGAGGATTCTATCCTGCGACTTGTCTTTTGGCAGTTAGGAGCGGTCTAGAGCTGGACTTAGGTGACCACTAGATTTTAGGGTTTTGGGTGTTGCATTTGTTGTGTTGCATCATATTTTTTAAAATCCGTATCAATTTTCAAAACAAACACCAATCACATTCATTTCCCCTAATTATAAATCACGCTGCCACTTGTACTAACCCTTTTTAGTGCAAGATAGGCTGGACAACGGGTTTCTAGTGCCTGTTTAGTCTGCGTTTCCCTCATCGACCCAAAAGTCGGTATTTCTACATTTACCCTTTTCTTTACCCACCACCACACCCACATCGATGGATCAGTCTCCATCGAACTTCTTTTCCACTACCCTGCCGCCGTCCGTTTGTGCGCAGAATCCACCTCGCATCTCTCTCCAAGAGAGATGTTATCCTACACGAGGTCCACTTTCCACCTGTCTTTCCATACCACCAGCCAACGGGGAAAATTTTCAAATAAAACCCCAATACATCAACCTTCTACCAAAATTTCACGGTCTCGAGTCTGAAGACGCATACGTGTTTATCACGAAATTTGAAAATGTATGCGCAATGATGGGTACTTCACAGCTTTCTGTGGATGCTTTTCGTCTACGTCTTCTCCCATTCACTTTGTGCGATTTAGCCGAGAAGTGGCTATATAACACTACCGCACATTCCATTTCAAATTGGGATGAATTCGTCAAAGCATTCCTTAAGAAATTCTACCCACATCATAAGACAGCTCGAGTCCGCAGCGAAATCTATCAATTCACCCAGCTTCCAAATGAAACATTTTCAAAATGTCTTGAACGTTTCAAGGATCTGTTAGTCCGATGTCCACATCACGGCATCCCGAAATGGGAATTATGCCGAATCATTTATGAGGGCATTACTCCTTACACAAGACAGACCCTTGAATCCATGTGTCAAGGCAACTTCATGACTAAAGATGATGGGGAAGCCTGGGAATTCCTAGAAAATTTCGCTGAAAAATCTTTACAGTGGGAGGGTGTGAGTCAATCGTCTAGGGAAGGCAATGATATTTCCATAGGAGTTAGAGCTGACATTTCGGCTATGCAAAAGAAACTTGAAACTATGGAAAACAAATTTTTAGCCGCCCTAAGTCAAATATCACTCTCCAAAACTGTATGTGGCTGTTGTTCTGATCCGTCTCACTTGACGGAAGAATGTCCGTTTCAAGGTCATGAGCATACCAATGCCGCATTTCAAAGACCTAGAAACGATCCATTTTCCTCCACATATGATCAGGGTTGGAGGAATCACCCTAACTTTGCTTGGAACCAATCCCAATCTCAAAACACGGTTCCGAACATGAATCATTTCCAAAGGGTCCCTCCACCACAACAGCAGCCACCACTTCAATTGAGTCAGTACCCCTTCCAATCACAAAACTTCCAAAATCCGGCCAGCACTTTTGCACCGTCTAGTCCTTTGCAATTGACCGGTACAGATAATACCTCTGCACTAGCACAAACCTTGGATACTTTCATGAAACAATCCATCCAAGGGACGGCAAGTTTGCAATCTTCCGTCGATAATGTGATGAAGATCATTATCTCTCAAAATGAGAACATCAAATCGATGGAAGAACAAATTGCACAACTAAAAGCCGAAATGAGAGCAAGAGAGAAAGGGAAACTTCCAGCTCAACCTTTTCCTGGCTATTCACATCTTGTGGATGCAATCACGTTGAGATCTGGAAGAGTGCTTGACACTCATGTTGGGGAAGAGTTTGATGATACTGAAAAATCAATCAATAACACCCCGGCTGAGACCTTTCCTCACACACACACTTCTAATTCTGACCCCGGTTCTTCTACCCCACCACCTTTCTGCGAGCCTATTCTTCGTTTCCCAAAAGGCTCGCCACCTCAGCCCATCTCTTCTAGTTCTCCACAGACGATCCCTACTCCTCTTTTGGGATCATGTCTACCCCCACTTCCTTCTCCTATGATGGACCCAGTGCTTATTGCTAAAGCACCTTATCCTAATCGGTTAAGGGCAAACACACCGAGTCCACATATGGAGAAGATTATGAACATTTTTAAGCAAGTTAACATCAACATCCCTCTCCTAGATGCTATCCAACAAGTTCCGTCCTATGCGAAAACTCTTAAGAACTTGTGCACTAGGAAGAGGAAGACTCAAGTGCCCAAGAAGATATTCATGGCAAAAACAGTAGACACAGCCTTTCCCCAGCAATTACCGAGGAAACGTAAGGATCCTGGCTATCCTACTATTTCCATTTCTATCGGGAAAGAACACATTAACCGTGCTCTACTAGACCTTGGCGCCAGTGTTAACTTGCTTCCTTTCTCAGTCTATGAGCAACTAGGTATCGGAGAGTTGAAGCCAACCCATTGCACTCTCCAGATGGCTGACCGATCAATCACCAAACCTAGGGGTGAACTGGAGGATGTGTTAATAAAAATCGGGGAATTTATATTTCCTGTGGATTTTATTATAATTGATACACAGCCTGTAGCGAACCCAAAGAATCAAATTCCGGTGATTTTAGATCGCCCCTTTTTGGCCACTTCCAATGCAATAATCAACTGTCGTAATGGTTCTATGACCCTATCTTTCGGAAATAGGTCAATAGAGCTAAACATTTACAAGTTGGGAAGTGTACCCTCCGAACCTACTGCTCAGGTCTGTTCTGTCGACTTAATGGATGTCGACAGCAGCGAATTTGATGATCCTCTTGATACTGATCTTGACTCTTTTCATATGTTATTGTTTGACCCAATTATGTATCATACACATACGGACTCTTCCACTGAGATGTCCAGGTCAACAATTAACACGGATTATGAACTGTTTTTAGAGTCTGAAGATCACCCCGCACTTTGCGATGACATTATTCATCGGGGTATTGATGGAACTTTTGAGGAGATCTTCGCTGATGAACTCGCATTTTTGAATGACACGGGTGTTGAGATGAATCATGTCCCAATCAATGAAATTGAACCTCCACCCCTTCATATGGACTGTAAAGAGAATGCGAGTAATCCATCACATTCACTGCATCGTCTCTCTAAAATGAGACGCACACACATTCTATTCCACCCCTTACCTTTTCCCCACTTCTTCTTCCACCAACCAGAGCACTGCATTGATAAAATTTTTGAATGGTTGGTGTTAACATTCGGTCTTTGCAAAGCTTGGCATCGACCACTGATTTTTGACCCCCTCATATGATTTTGAAAGATTAACATTGCATAAGTTTGGGGGGGTATATTTTCTTGCTCTTGAAAAGAAAATTTTTACAAAATGATGAGCCAAAAATAAGTTTGGGGGAAGTTCTTCACTTATATATTTTGCCCCCACTAATAATTCCCCCCAGGTTTACAGTTTTGTAGGTATAGCATTTGGCAACAGTGAGGACACTGTTGAAAACAAGTTTGGGGGAGGTTTGTGCTTATTTTTGCATCATTTGCATATCATCTGCATAAGCACAAAACATTTCTTTTAAAAAATCTATAAAAATTGAAAAAAATTCAAATATAAAAATAATTTTAATATTTACACTTTTTTTGTATATAAATAAGATAATGAAAGTTTAGATAGTGAAAAATTACATCTATGAGATTGGAAAAATTTTAGAAAACTAAGAAAATTAGAAGTTTTCTTATACGAACTAGTAATAAGTAGTTATGAGCCGTTGTCCCAAGGGTTAGTAAGATGAAAGACGTCATTAATCTGAGGATAAAAATAAGTCTGAAAAATAGTTTTTATTCTGGAAGCCAAACATTTTGAACGTTTCTACCCTGCTATTCCCACTTACACACATCTTAAAATCTGGGATAGTAGAGGATACCTTGAAATGCTCTTGCTTTTAAGCCGATGTATGAAGGAAATAAAAAGAAAAAAAAATGATGTATAAAGAAAATATAAGTGGTGAGGAAAATGAACACTGGTTTTGTTATCACCAAGGGCAATAAAAAATGTATAGCGAGGGTGCTTCTTCACCTAATTCCCTAAGGCCAACTGGTCTGGGTGTCACTGCTATGCCTGAGGTGGTGCAAGACAAGGAAAATACACCAAGTAAGCAAGCACGGGAGTAATCGGTCGGTTAGTACCTCAAGAAGTATTAACGGTCGCATGAAAGTGTGTGAGCAATCTCATCTAAATATTCATTAATTAAAAAGTACTGAGGCTGATGGGCAAGAGTATGATAGCTTGAATTGAATTCTCCGGGTGTAGGGATGTCTTTACACACACGCAGGGTGATATGATCGATGTTTGGAAGAAAGATAGGAATGAAGAATAAGACGATGTTTTATTGAGGGAGGACGTGATTTCTGACATCTTTTCATGACCATTAAGATAGGGCTCATGACAACCGAAAAGCTAGCTTAGTTGAAAACCCTAATTTTCAAGGCTTTTCTTTTACAATTCTTTTCTTTAAATATAATATTCATGATCTTTCTTTTATTATCGGATTTTGTGGGTGCAATCCGCTGAAAACCCTCAGGAGACAACACTCCTCCTATTAGGGACACCTAGAGGTTTAAAGGCTTGTTGCACGTGCTCAGTGCAATCGTGTTGCCTACGAAAGTGTGCTAGTTAGTTTTTCTCTTTCTTTATTTTCTCCTTCTCTTTTTAATAAAACATTGGCTCGAGACGATCGAAATTAAGTTTGGGGGTATTTGATCAGTCGAAAATAATGTATTTTTAACACGGCAATTTCCCCATCTTTTGCACTCATTTAGAAGTGTTCGGTATTCATATTTCACATATTAATAAAACAGTCGTAAAATATCAGATTACATGTGTTAGACCTTAAAACCAGCATTTCTAGGGAAATTGACCGCATTTCATGGCATCGCATCATCTCTGTATTTGCGCAACACATGTGTCGAGATTTGTGCAGGAAATTGCAGGAGCAAAGCCAAAAGAGCTGATCAAATATACGCCAACTCAATGATTTCAGATCTGGTAGCAATTCAGAAGGAATTATACAAATCAATATATCCTAAAAAGGCCCAAGAATCAGCCCAAGCCTGTACCAGAAAGCCCAATCCCCAAGGCTCATAAACCGCCGCGGAACCGCGGCGAGAGCCAGCTTATGCCGCAGAACCGCGGCGCTTTTGCCACATCATCACTTGAATTTTGGTGCAGATTGCTTCTCTCAGGGCCCACATTCATTTCTGATATGTCAAATTCCAGAATTCTCCAGAGTCTTCTGCCAGATCAGCAAAGATCATTAAGCAAAGCTAATCCTAATTAAGCTCCTAACTAACCTCTTCTAGAAGCTCCCTCCTAACTAATCACATCTAGAAGCTTCTCCTCTAACAAACTTTTGGAGGGAAATTCAAATTTCATCCAACAAACTTTTGGAGGGAAATTCAAATTTCATCCAACAAACTTTTGGAGGGAAACTTAAAATTCAAATCCTAGATCTAGGGTTTTGATGGCTATAAATAGGAACCTAGATCTAAGAGTTCATGAGTTCATCATTAGTTGTTCATTCTTACACCATCTTCTTCCACAAGTCTAGTGACAAGGCTTGTGCGAAACCCTAACCCTAATTCCACTCCAAATTCAAGATCTTGAGTACCAATCAAGCGAGAAGCCTTCAACCTTTTAGGAGCCGAGCCGATCTTCAATCGGGCAAGTGATCCAAGCCGATCCGCGACTCAAGGAGACGAGCGAAGCCAAATCGACGATCGAGTTCTTCCTCTTGTAGTTCTTGAGCGAATGTAACGAAATTGTTGATATAAATAAAAGGTGAAATTCTTTAATCTTGCTTTCTTTTAATTCTTGCATCATGATTAGATCTCAATTTGTGATTGTGGTTCTTGTTGTGATGTTTGAGTAAAACTCCGCTCGTAAAGGAGTCGAGACGATTGTAGAATGATGATGTAACAAATCTTAATACGATTTTTAAGTCCTACGAGCTTTGTAAACCCTAGCAAGTTCAAGAATCGATGACCTAGTTTCGTTGCGATGCTTTCTTGATTGTGATCGCTCGAAATTAGGGATTTACGATCATTTCTTGAATTTACTAGAGGCTAGAATGTGAATGATATCGACGAAAGAATAAGGGATAAGATGAAACCCTAGTTTCATAAGAAATCCCTAATTCTCGATCAACCATCATCGATCTAGTATCAATTCATCGAAGGATAAAAATACGTAATTGTAAGATTACATCACATCTATAGATCCGATCGATTCCTACGAGCCTCATTTCGATTCTTGATATTTGGTTTGGAAAAATCATCAGACTATCAATTCTTGATTCTATCTTTTCTTGTTATTAGATCTAGATTTTCTAATTCTTGAACTTCAAATATAAAATCATGAATTGTTTGTTTTCTTTTTCTTTAAAGTTTCAACTCATCTAAATTCGAAAGACGAACTATTACACTGTCCCTGTGGACGATCCGCACTCACTTACAATCTACATCCGACACCGTAGTTGATTGCGGTCAAATAATTTTTGGTTGTGATTTCTATTCTATTTTCTACATACACAACGGAGAACAAATTCAATCAAATGGCGCCGTTGCCGGGGATCGAACCCGGGTCACCCGCGTGACAAGCGGGAATACTCACCACTATACTACAACGGCAACGGCGCCATTTTGATTGTTAGATTTTCCCGTTGTGTAGTATGAATCAATTCAAAAGGTCCCTAAAACGGCAACATTTGATTGAAACTGTTTCTTGTGTCGGTATTCAGAAAATTTATAAAGAACTTCACAACCAAAAAAATATTTTGACCGCAATCAAACTACGGTGTCAATTGTAGTTCATGAATGAGTGTGGATCGTCCACAGGGATTGCACGATTCGTTGTATTGATATGCTTGAATTGAAAAGTTAAGCTAAGATAAACGAAAACATGATTCAAGAGTATTGATTTTCAAGTGTTACTATTCTATTCAAGAATCAAGAAAAAGATAAACAATCAAGAATCGGTGTATCGATGATATTTCCAATCAACAATCAAGAATCTAAAAGAGGCTTGTAGGAATCGATAGGATCAATAGACGTGATGTAATCTAAAGATATCGTGTTCTTGTCCTTCGAAGGATTGATACTAGATCGATGATCATCGACGAGAGTTAGGGCTTTCTTGATGAAACTAGGGTTCATCTTTTAACCCTTGTTCTTTCGTCGATATCATTCCTTTTGCCAATCTTGTCGCAAAGGTAAAGTGACCAATACTCCGTTTACTGGAAACAGAGAAAGAGTTACTGAACTCTAGGGACTGATACATGGTGATGTATACGGTCCTATGTCTACAAATGCCAGGGTTGGTTCTTTGTACTTCATTACATTCATCGACGATCTCTCAAGATTCGGACAAGTTTTCTTGTTGAAACACGAGTATGAAACTTTTGAGAAATTCAAGGAATATAAGCTTGAAGTTGAGAACCAGACGGGTAGAAGTATTAAGTCCTTCGATATGATCAGAGAAGGGAATACTTGCGAATAGAGTTCCTGGAGTTTTTAAAAGGAGGATGGGATTCTCTCTCACCTTACTCCTTCGTATACACCACATCACAACGGTGTGTCGTGGCGGAGGTATCGTGCCCTATGAGATATGGTGCGCTCTATGATGAGTACTGTTGAGTTACCTGTTTCCTTTTGGAGTTGTGCACTTGAGAAGCTGCATAACCATCGAATGGGGTTCCATCCAAATCAGTGCCTACCAATCCGTATGAGATATGGAATAAGAAGATACCATATCTTAAACAAGTTAAGATAAGGGGTTGTCCGACCTATGTTGAAAAGCAAAATCCGGACAAGCTCGAGGCAAGGTCGGTTCTGTATAACTTTGTTGGATATCCCAAACATTTGCGAGGGAATATCTTCTACCACACTGAGGAGCAAAAGGTGTTTTGTTTCTCAGCATGCCATCTTTTTAGAAAAGGAATTTCTTATGAAGAAATTAGTGGTCATGAGGTAGAACTGGAAGGAGTTCCAGCTGGACAAACTAACAGCTGATGATTTGGTAAAACCAAAGGATTCAATAGTCACCAACGGGTCTCAGCATCTCCGAGAATCTGGTAGGGTTCCTCATCCACCTGAGAGATACTATGATTTCTTCGGTGACGGTGGGAGCAAGGATTGCATCATAGTAGATGATGACCTAACCAGGTTCAGGCAGGCCATTACGAGTGGGGACTCTGTGAAATGGCTGGATGCTATGCAATCAGAGATGGAATCCATGTACACCAACGAAGTATGACTTTGAATGTTGCACCTGAAGGGGTAAAACCCATTGGGAGCAAATGGATCTTGAGAAGATTCTTAGTGTAGATGGTAAAGTTGAGACTTTCAAAGCTAGACTTGTAGTAAAAGGCTATCGTCAATAACCAGGTGTGGTTAATTATGAAACCTTTTCTCCAGTGGCTATGCTTAAGTCCATCAGGATTAAAGCAGGCATCGCGGAGTTGGAACATCTATTTTGAGTGGCAGTCTGAGAGTTTGACTTCAGCAAAAAGGTAGATGAACCTTGTATATACAAGAAAGTTGTAGAGAGTAAGGTTGTCTTCCACGTATTGTACGTAGATGACATACTCTTGATAGGAAATAGTTTCCTATGCTACACTCGGTCAAGCTCCTCTTATCACAAGGATTCTCCACGGAAGATCTAGATGATACCTACTACATCTTGGGGATTATGATCTATGGTGATAGATCTAAGTGGATGTTGGGAGTATCCCAAATCCAGGTACATTAACACCATACTAAAGGGGTTTAGTATGGAAGATTTTAAGCATGGTGGTTCGCCCACTTACTTATGAATCACTCTCTCCAAAAAGATGTCTCCCGAGACTGATTTGGAGAAAGCTCGTGTGCAAGGGATAACCTATGCTTCGGCAGTAGGCTCTATCATGTATGCGATATTATGTACCAGACCAGATGTAGCTGACTCACTAGGTGTAGTGATCAGGAATCAATCGGATCTTGGGAGAATCACTGGACAGCTGTGTAAGACATTCTTAAGTACTTGAGAAGCGCTAAAGAAATATTCTTGGGGTTTGGTGACGGTGAACTCCAGTGGGAGTCCTTTACCAATTCTAGATCCCAGAGTGATATGGTCAACTGAAAGTCAGTCTCGGGCTTTGTCTTTACCTTCACTGGAGGGAAAGTATGTTGGAAGAGTTCCAAACTATATACCATTGCAAACTAGACGATAAAGGTTGAATGCATCGCTACCAACAATGCTACCAAAGTGGATGTCTGGATATTTCTTATTCATGAGATGAACATAGTTCTTACCATTAAGCGTCCAATAACTGTTATTGTGATAAAAATGGAGTTGTGGTTTTGGCATAAGAACGTCGGTCCCATCAGCAATCTAGACATATTCTGAGGACAACATCACCTGATCAGGGAGATGGTTGATCTCTAAGGGATCGAGGTAAGGAGAGTTGACGCGAAGGATAACACAGCGGATCCACTCATAGAGGCCTTTCCCTAGAGAGACTTTTATAGGGCGTTGAGTATGAGATACTACAACAAATGGTCTTAGTGCAAGTGGGAGATTCTTAGTTATATGTATGCCCTAGAGGCCATTATTATACATGTGATGTATATTATAGTGGATTCTTGGACATATATAGGAAGGACTTTCTTACTCGACATGATAGTATGCTATCTGGTTGCTCTTTATCTTAACATGTGCACTTATTGTCTCTCTATTACATGTTGATAAAGCCCTTAGAATGAGTACTTGACTACCAGGATTATGATGTAGATCATACTAGTGGGGCAGAGGTAGTCAGTAAGTACATCCTACAATTGTTTCTAGTCGTGGGAGTATCGAGACGGGGCATCGATATTCCAGAGTAGACTAGCGTATACGCTTCTCGACCCATATGATGGGCGATGGATGATCCCACATCCATTGGTGTTTGACATCAGAGAAGGTATACGGGTGCTCAGTGGAGACTGGGTATACTGGACGGACTCGTCGAGAACTCCTAGATGGTATTATACCTATCGTCAGATAGCAGTTCTCTGGTGACACTGGTAATGGTTAGTCTGTCAACCCGAGATCGTCATAGAGCCTTATGTGATTCCTACTGTGCTTTGATTTCCACCTTACCAAGTTCAAGAGATCGTGCAAAACGGTGGTTTTTGGGTACAGTCCCGAGTCACATGGAGGTAATGAGCGATAGGAGGGGATTTCGTCTCTCCCGATGTTGGGGGTTGATGTTGCGCTATGCTCAATTGGCCATAATAGGAAATCCCTGGCCAGGGTTGCTGAGATTTAATGGTAAGTGTTATCAGTAGTTTTTCAAACCGTTATGGGCCTCATATCGGCATGACTTATCAGGCTATTCGGTCTGACGTATACCACCCCTAGGCTGTGATATGCAACATATCTGATGAAGAGACCAGACTGTACGGTTGTGTTACTGACTGGATTCGCAGGAGTATGAGCAGACTTGCTTGTTGATCTTCTGATCACTCAATACCCGGGTGTCCATTATGTTTAGCAGACCGCTTGCGACTTGTGGGTGACTGATATAATCACCACCTGCTGCCGGCGTATTGACGAGCCTTTAGAGTCCTACACAGAGGTTTCCTGGCTCAGGTGAAACGAAGTAGGAGCACATATGTGATATGTGCGGGATCGAGATTAATACGTGTATATGATACCGCATTCTATTCTCGCGATATGTGATATCGGTTGGTTATATGTGATATAACCGGATTATCGGATCAAGTGTTGATTCGATAAGTTGATACATTTGATATTAGTCGGTTGTATGTGATATAGCCGGATTATTAAATCAAGTGTTGATTTAATAATTTGATGTATAATTATATATTTGATATATTAAATTATATTAACTAATATTAGCTCACTCAAGAATTCTTTTTCTCAAATGTGTACACTTAGTATATATGTGATATATATTAATGTACATTCTTTTGTGTCATTCTAGATGATACAAGAGACATGGATGTATGAGACTCACACCATACTTATTATAGTGATGGGTTTTATTTATTTAAAGTAAATCAAAATTAGTTGGAAATTAGTCACATGGTTCAAGCTTAGTGGAAGCTTGTAGAACCCATTGACTTTGTCCACTAACTTTGTCTTACATTAGATATTTACTAACCCAACCATTATCATTAGCCATGGTTTAGTCTCTACAAGGGTTAATATATGATATTAACTCGCCCATGATTGCCATTCTACACTTGACTTTTCCATGGTTGCTTTTCTTCATCTCCTTCCTCTAGCTCTCTTGCAATTTAGGAGGTGAAGAAAATGATTGAGAAAAATATTTCTAAAATGAGCAGAATTCCTACTTCATCATCCTCTACTAGATTAGCCATTTAGTTTAGGGTGTTTGCTTCACTAATTCCATATTAGTGAAGAGATAGCTTGAGTTGGTGTCTCCACGACGCAGATCATATTCGGCCTCGAAGACTTCAAGCAAGCTAGTTCCTTTCATCTTGAGGCGCCTTTCTAGAGTCCGGGAGTTCACTACTTGGAGCGAAAGGACTACTACACAAAACTATTGAAGTGAAGGACCGGTCTACAAAGGTTGTATTCCTTGTTCACTTAGATGTAAAGATGTTTACATTCTAGTTTCGTCTAATTTTCTAGTTAAGATTCTAGGTTAGGGTTCTTTAGCGCGCCAAATTTTTAAAAACGGCATGGTCGATGCCACCCGAAACCCAGTGGTGACCCTAGGGAACCCAGCAATATGTCCGAAGAAAATTCTTTCGCGCACCATGAAGTGACATTTTTCCCAGTTTAAAGTGAGATTTTTATCCGTACATCGGGTAAGGACATCGTCAAGATGTTGTAGACACTCTTCAAAAGAATCGCCAAAGATGGAGAAATCATCCATGAATATCTCCAGAAATTTCTCAACCATGTCAGAGAATATTCCCATCATACACCGCTGAAATGTGGCGGGAGCATTGCATAGCCCAAAGGGCATGCGGAGATAAGCGAACGTGCCGAAAGGACAAGTGAAAGTGATTTTGTCCTGGTCTTTCTCGGCGATGGGAATCTGGTTGTAGCATGAGTAACCGTCCAGAAAATAGTAATACTCATGTCCACCTAATCTTTCGAGCATTTGGTCAATGAATGGTAGCAGAAAGTGATCCTTCTGTGTTGCGGCGTTGAGTTTTTGATAATCAATGCATACTCACCACCCGGTCTGGGTGTGAGTAGGGATCAACTCATTTGCCTCGTTTGTGATGACCGTAATGCCCAACTTTTTAGGGACAGCATGCATAAGGCCGACCCACTGGTTGTCTGAGATAGGGTAAATGATTCCACTATCGAGACATTTGACGATCTCCTTTTTCACAGCCTCCTGCATGACTGGATTTAATCGCCTCAGTGGATCCCTAGCAAGTTTGGCATCATTCATCATATGAATGTGATGTTCGACTATTAGGGGACTAATCCCCTTGATGTCGTCCATCGTCCAACCGAAAGCTTGCCGATTATATTGCAAGACCGTGAGAAGGGCTTTCTTTTGCTCTGGAGCTAATGAAGCCGAGATAATGACTGGCAGGGTCTCGTTTTCACCCAAATAAGCATACTTGAGGTGAGATGGCAGAGGCTTGGGTTCGAGCGTCGGAGGTGAAATGACTAAAGGAAAGATTGGGGAAAATGTCTCAAACTCAATGGATTCCATCAGGGGCTCAAAGCGAGTGTATGCAAGCGAGTCGGATGGTTCAACTAACGCATCGGAAAATTCAAAAGATTCAAACTCAGGCGGTTACAAGCCAAGATCATTTAAAAACAAGAAGCACTCGTAATCATGGTCAGAGTTGGAAGCAGCAGGTTCAAAGAGGTACGCACTAGTGGCGTCAAGATTTCTATGATCAAACAAGAATTCCTTAAATTCACAGTCCCCGGGGGCGATCTCCTGAATGGAACAGACATCCAATATATGAGCGTTCGGTTCGGATAGTTGATTCCTTAACCTAAAAATATTGAGTTCAATTGTCATGTTGCCAAAAGATAAGTTCATGGAACCATTTCGACAATTGATCACGGTATTTAAGGTTGCAAGGAATGGGCGACCGAGAATCACTGAAATTTGATTCCGGGGGTTAGCTACAAGTTGTGTATCTAAAACAATAAAGTCAACGAGGAATATGAAGTCCCCAACCTTAATTAACGCATCCTCTAGCTCACCCTTAGGATGGGTGATAAATCAGTCAGCCATTTGAAGAGTACAATGTGTAGGTTTCAGTTCTCCTACACCGAGTTGCTCATATACTGAATAAGGAAGAAGGTTAACACTAGCACCAAGATCCAAAGGAGCGCGATTGATGTTCTTATCCCCAATGGTTATTGAAATCGTAGGACAGCCAGGGTCTTTCAAGTTTTTGTGGTAAATCTTGGGTAAGAGCATCACTCACGTTACTAGCCCAGAAAACTTTCTTAGTGCACAAGTCTTTCAAGAGTTTTGCGTAAGACGCGACTTGCTGAATTGCATCTAAGTGGGGAATGTTGATGTTAACCTATTTGAACAACTCCATAATCTTCTCCATTTGTGGATTTTGTTTATTGGATCTCAACCGGTTTGGAAATGGAACATTTTTGAAATTGGTTGAGTCCAATACTTGTGGAGGAGATTGTGGAGTTGGAAGGGAACCCAAAGCTGGAGTTTGAGTTGAGTGAGATGTGGATCCGTTCAGAGCCGCGGTTGAAGAAAAAGTGCTTTTCGACGAATGGAGAATAAGCTCAGAGGAAGAAGAAGGAGTAGAGGAAGAAACGGCCAGGGTGTCATCATCATCAATTCGTGTGCCGATATTGTTTTTCAGTATTCTTCCAGATCTCAATGTAGTCACGACACTGACATTATGGTTCTGTTGTTCAAGAGCAACATGTACATTATGTGGGTGACCAGGATTTGGGAGTGGTTGAGATGGAAGCCTTCCTTTCTCTCGCTCGCTTAAAGCTGCATTCAGCTGTGCAATCTGGGCTTCGATGTTCTTGATGCTTTGCCCGTATGCAGCGGTGTGTTGCACCAGAGACTGAATAGAAGACTGGATGTTGGTGGTGGATTGAGTCGATTACTTTACAAAAGCCTCTAGACTCAGGTACACTGCTTGCTTCCTTTACGTACAGCTAAGGAAGATAGATGTTCTGTTCTTATGACCAATCAAAATTCATTTTTTTTCAATAATAAATCCTTTTCAATTTCAGCGAGGAAACATTATCGTTATTTGACGGAACAAAGTTGTTTTGAGGAAAAGAATTGTTGCAGGGTGCAAAGTTGTTCATCGGATTCTGAAAAGGTTGGGGTTGGAAAGACTACTTAAATTGCTGTTGAGCTTGTTGTTGTTGAGGAGGAAGCCTCTGGAAGTTGTTCTGGCCTTGGAATTGATGCGGGTTCTGATTCCAGGCGAAATTGGGATGGTTCCTTCAACCGGGATTGTATGTAGAAGAGTATGGATCGTTTAACTTTGCACCCTGCAACAATTCTTTTCCTCAAAACAACTTTGTTCCATCAAATAATGATAAGGTTTCCTCGCTAGAACGGAGTCTAGAGGTTTTTGTAAAGCAATCGACTCAATCCACCACCAACATCCAGTCTCTGGTGCAACACACCGCTGCACATGGGCAAAGCATCAAGACCATCGAAGCCCAGATTGCACAGCTGAATGCGGCTTTAAGCGAGCGAGAGAAAGGAAGGCTTCCATCTCAACCACTCCCAAATCCTAGTCACCCACATAATGTACATGTTGCTCTTGAACAACACAATTATAATGTCAGTGCCGTGACTACATAGAGATCTGGAAGAATGCTGAACAACAACATCGGCACACGAATTGATGATGATGACACCCTGGCCGTTTCTTCCTCTACTCCTTCTTCTTATAAGCCTATTCTCCATTCGTCAAAAGGCACTTCTTCTTAAACCGCTGCTCCCAACGGATCTACATCTCACTCCACTCAAACTCCGGTTTTGGTTTCCATTCCAACTCCACAATCTCCTCCACAAGCATTGGACTCAACCAATTTCAAAAATGTTCCATTTCCAAATCGGTTGAGATCCAATAAACAAAATCCACAAATGGAGAAGATTATGGAGTTGTTCAAATAGGTTAACATCAACATTCCCCTCTTAGATGAAATTTAGCAAGTCCCGTCTTACGCAAAAATCTTGAAAGACTTATGCACTAAGAAGAGAAAATCTCAGGTACCAAAGAAATTTTTCTTGGCTAGTAATGTGAGTAATGATATTACCAAGACTTACCACAAAAACGGAAGGACCCTGGTTGTCCTACGATTTCTGTAACCATTGGGGGATAAGAACATCAATCGCGCTCTTTTGGACCTTGGTGCCAGTATTAGCCATCTTCCTTATTCAGTTTATGAGCAACTCGGTGTAGGAGAACTGAAACCAACACATTGTACTCTTCAAATGGCTGACCGATCTATCACCCATCTTAGGGGTAAGCTAGAGGATGTGTTAATTAAGGTTGGGGACTTCATATTCCCCATTGACTTTATTATTTTAGATACACAACCGTAGCTAACCCCCGGAATCATATTCTGGTGATTCTCGGTCGCTCATTCCTTGCAACCTCAAATGCTGTGATCAATTGTCGAAAAGGTTCTATGAACCTATCTTTTGGCAACATGACAATTGAACTCAACATTTTTAGGTTAGGGAATCAGCCATCCGAACCGAACGCTCATATACTGGATGTTTGGTCCATTTAGGAGATCGCCCCCGAGGACTGTGAATTTGTGGAATTCTTGTTTGATCATAGTAATTTTGACGCCACTAGTGCGTACCTCTTTGAACCTGCTGCTTCCGACTCTAACCATGATTAGGAGTGCTTCACATTTTCAAACGATCTTGGCATGTCACCGCCTAAGTTTGAATCTTTTGAATTTTCGGATGCGTTAGTTGAACCATCCGACTCGGTTGCATAGACTCGCTTTGAGCCCCTGATGGAATCCTTTGAGTTCAAGACATTTTCTCCAATCTTTCCGTCAGTCGTTTCACCTCCGACGCTTGAACTCAAGCCTCTGCCATATCATCTCAAGTATGCTTACATGGGTGAAAACGAGACCCTGCCAGTCATCATCTCGGCTTCTTTAGCTCCAGAGCAAGAGAAAGCCCTTTTCACGGTCTTGCAATCTAATCGGCAAGCTTTCGGCTGGACGATGGCGGACATCAAGGGGATTAGTCCCCTAATAGTCGAACATCACATTCATATGATGAATGATACCAAACCAGCTATAGATCCACAGAGGTGATTAAATCGAGGCATGAAGGAGGCTCTGAAAAAGGAGATCGTCAAATATCTCGATAGTGATATCATTTACACTATTTCAGACTACCAGTTGGTTAGTCCTATACACATTATCCCTAAAAAGTCGGACATTACGGTCATCATAAACGAGGCAAATGAGTTGATCCCTACTCGCACATAGACCGGGTGGCGAGTATGCATTTATTATCGATAATTCAACACCGCAATGCGGAATGATCACTTTCCGCTACCATTCATTGACCAAATACTCGAAAGATTAGCTGGACATGAGTAATACAATTTTCTGGACGGTTACTCAGGCTGCAACCAGATTCCCATCACCGAGAAAGACCGGGACAAAACCACTTTCACTTGACCTTTCGGCACGTTCGCTTATCGCCGCATGCCCTTTGGGCTATGCAATGC
This sequence comes from Agapanthus africanus, assembly GCA_030015575.1. NCBI lineage: Eukaryota > Viridiplantae > Streptophyta > Magnoliopsida > Asparagales > Amaryllidaceae > Agapanthus > Agapanthus africanus. The sequence continues at coordinate 409,098,923 of JASDDO010000026.1, forward strand.
TCCTGCTACTTTTCAGCGATGTGTGATGGGAATATTCTCTGATATGGTTGAGAAATTTTTGGAGATATTCATGGATGATTTCTCTATCTTTGGCGATTCTTTTGACGAGTTTCTGCAACATCTTGACTCTATCCTTACCCGATGTAAGGATAAAAATCTCACTTTAAACAGGAAAAAATGCCACTTCATGGTGCGTGAAGGAATTGTCTTATGACATATCATTTCGCAAAATGGCATCGAAGTTGACAAAGCAAAGATTGATGTCATTTCCAACCTCCCTCCTCCCAAATGCGTCAGAGATATCCGAGCTTTTCTTGGCCACGCCTGTTTCTACAGACGGTTTATCAAGGACTTTAGCAAGATTGCTAGACCCTTGACTCTTCTTCTGGCCAAGGATACCACGTTCAACTTCGACTCGAGCTGTTTGACTGCTTTCGAATCATTGAGAAGCTCACTCACCACTGCTCTCGTTCTTTCTTCACCCGACTAGACGCATCCTTTCGAGATTATATGCGATGCATCCGACTTTGCTATCGGTGCCGTCCTAGGACATCACATTCATAAGATGCCGCACGTAATCTACTACGTGAGCCGAAACCCTGAATGATGCACAAATGAATTATACGACAACCGAGATAGAGTTCTTGGCGGTAGTGTTCGCTTTGGAGAAATTTAGGCCATATCTCATTGGCTCACCAGTCATTGTCTACACCGATAATTCCACTCTGAGACATCTTTTTGTGAAAAAGGATGCAAAATCTCGGCTAATACGTTGGATCCTCTTACTTCAAGAGTTTGACCTTGTCATTAAGGACAAAAGAGGATGTGAAAACGTAGTGGCCGACCATCTTTCATGACTTCCTTTTTCACCGACGCTTCCTCTCCCAATTAATGATGTTTTTCTTGATGAACAACTCTTGACAGTATCTTGCAAACCAGAGGACGGTTTACTATTTCTTGTGCAGTGTGTATACCCGCACGGCGCGGTGGATTTGGAGAATCCAGAGGACGGTTTTACTATTCAAAGTGAATTCTCACCGCAGAACCATCAAAGGAGCTCCTAATGTTGCAGGAGCTGTTTTACATTGACTAATTTTCCTCCGTTTATCACAAAACTTCGGTTATCCAGCCATAAACAGTGGAAACACTGTTTCAAATAAGTTTGGGGGTATGTATATACCATCTTGTATATATATAATCGATATTCTTGTCCAGTGCATATCCATTTTGTTTTGTTTTGTTTCGGTTTATTGTGTCGGGATATTTCTTTCATGGTGAAATTCCCATTTATAAAAAAATGGGTGGGATATTTTTGTAAATATTCTAGAATATCTGGAAAAAATTTACGAGGATTTTTGTGCAAAAGAGGTCACATTTTGACCACATCTTGACTTTCCCCTTTACAAAACCCTCTTCTCTTCTTTTGTGATATCCTGAGCCTTCATCCATCTTCTCAAAGAAAACCCTAGCCACTACTGCAAGCTCCACTGTCACGGCCTAAATGTGCGGAACTTGACTGGCAATTAAATTACGAAACGTCTCAAAGTATAACGTAATCTAAGAAAGCCAAAGCCCAGAAATCTAAACCATTTAAAGAAATGGAGTGAAGGAAAACTTTTTAAAGAAAGAGATTTTAATTAAATAATTCGCATTAACATTTTTAAAAACATCAAAACATCCCGAAAATTTCGGTAGAGTCTCCTTTGTAAATACTGGCCCCTAAACGAGTACAAAACAAGAATACATATACGCGATGAATAGAGGCATCCCCAAGCGGGAGCTAGCTCTTCGCCAATGGAGGACCACAACCACATGCAATAATATAAATCATAAAGTGCAAAATAAGCATCTGAAAGTAAGAAATAAGAAAAACACCACGTCGCCTCAAGTAAGCGTCGACAACAAAAACCACAAATACAAGTCTCATGAGTCTCACCGTCTAGTCCAATATACAAGAGTAGATGGAGTATACTAGATACAAATAATAATGCAAGATGGAACAAAAGTATCCTCGCAACCCACCTATGAGAAAACCTGCAAATCGATGCAATGAAGTATATAGAGGAAGTACGCCCGCCGCTACTGTGCTGACGGGTCAAACCTGTAAGATATTATGGCACAACGGGGCTGAGTTGCCAACTCGTGAGTAGTAAGTAATATGTAATAAGGCTATCGTAAGTATGCACACAATGCGTCACAGCCTACATATATCAATACAATGCGATGCACCCGTATGGATGCAATATGAATGCATAATCAAACACGAAACTTGAACATGTCTGGTATGAGAAAATATTTATTTCTACCTTAGAAAAACATCTGTGCAATAAACCAAAGTACCATCAATGAAATCAACAGAAAATCTGTGTCAAGCATTGACACAATATATGTATATCTCAATATCTCAAAGTCGCAATATCTCGATATCTCAAGGTCTCAATATCTCAATGTCTCAATACCTCGGGCTACGTCAGTCCGGATCGACCGATCTCATCAAATCTCACGACTACGGTCGGTATCCTCCGGATATCCGTCGCGCCAATAATAACCGGTCGGTAGTGCTCCCCTGCTGGGCTCAACGCCATCTATGCGATCTTCTTGCCCCGAGGTACCGCACCGGGTCCACCATATACCCGCAGAAGGTGCATCCCCCTCCTCGAATCGGGTATATAATACAGCTCAAGAACCGAGAAAACTCATGGTGGACGCCATACACATCATATCATGAGAAAATCGCAAATTTCTCTTTTTAAAATGATAATAGATTTATACAATTTTTGCGGTTTTCCCTAAAATCCAGAAATCTCATAACTACTGAAATTCTCAAGAAAAATCACAATATGTAAACATGTAAGTCCATGTCATGCACCCCACGAACTTGCGGGGAGGCGGAATATATGAAAAATGATTATCAAAGCTTCGTAACATGGACTTGAGCGCATGAACCGTTATCTAAACCATTGCTAACTATCAACTAGAGGTTTAACTACTCGGATTCGAAGTTATACCTCACGTTACATGTCCTTCGGGTCTTCATCGCTGTCCTCCACTCCTCGTAGGCTCCTTGGAACATCGGCACCTCAACGGCCTCCTCGAATCAAAGACGATCCACCCGAAAGCTCCTACGCCAAGCTTAATCTCAAACTTGAGATAACTAGGTTGCTTAAAATGCTAATCTAAGCCACCTAGGGGATATAGAGTGAGGTTATGGATGTATTAGTCTAGCTAACCCTTGATCTCAACACATGAGAGGCTAGGGTTAGGGTTTGAGGAGAGAGTGAGCTTGAGGAGAGAGAAGGTGAAGGTGATAATAATGAGAAGAAAAATGAACTCACTAGAATATAACAACCATAACAATTAATCAAATAAATAATATAAATGATTAATCATCAAGGTTGATGCATTATCCTTGTGTGATTCATCATATGACTCATTAACTTATTAATGAATCATTTAATGTAAAGGATGAATCACACAAATGAGTCATTAAGCAATTAATGCTCATGCCACCTTAACCCCTTAGTCACCACTCTTCTAGAAGCTTCCCAGAAAATTACGAGAACGCCCCTCCAATCCGTGAAAACACGGAAAAACTTTAGACTGTATAAATCCAATAACCCGATACTAGAATCTGGCTTAAACCAAAGCCGGCTAGTAAAAACTGTCCGAAAAGTCGTACGTGCGTAAACACACGTACGCGTCCGAACCCTTGTCGTAAAACCATACGACCTCTATATCGTTTCGCCTGGAGCAGGGAAACTCTCTGTGTGGGACTCTAAAGACTCGACACTACGCTGGCAGTGGGTTTAACCATAGACCGCAAGCGGCACTAGCTGTATGTAACGGTCCCCAAGTAGATGTCGATAAGAAGGCCGATGAGGAAAATCATCCGAACTCCCACTGAGCCTGATGTGACAATCTCCATACAGTCCGGTCTGTTCGTCTAAGACTATCGCATATCAAGCCTAGGGGGCGGCAAGCGTCAGTCCCCTAATAGCTGTATAAGTCGTGTCGGAGTGAAGCCCATTACACCCTGAGAAGCTACTGGAACCTACCAGTATATCTCACTTGCCCTGGCCAGGGACTTTGCGTAATGGATCTCTGACCAGCTGATTGGTAGAGATTCTGCGTGCTCAAGTTTAGTTAATTACCGCAATCAAGACGGTTTCGCTTGTAGCTAGCCGGTTGAGTACGGGTCGTCCGCAGGGAGATGGGAATCTTTTTCTATGTGCTTTAACGAGTTAAGTCTAGTTTTTCAGATTTTGTTGTGATTAATTAAGTGGTAAAATGATATGTAAAGAGAGCTTGTTAGGGTTAGGATTAGGTTAGTTTGAGTTAGGAGTCTCCCACATCTTTCGTTGCCCCTCTTAATATCGGTGTTACGGTAATCGGCAACAACGGGGATTAGCACGACTAGGAAGGAACTTGCGAGTATAAGCTAGGCTTTCCAACGCATAAGTTCTTCCTTTTGGTGCTTGTCCGTCCGTTCTTGGCTCTTAGCCATAACCTCCGGTTAATTCAACCACAACCGGTCTCACTACGGAATCACCGCTATCATGTAGGATAGGGTGCCGTAAGGAGCGGATTGTGGTTCAATTAACGGGAGTCGAATTAAGCTGTTGGGCAAGGAAAGAGTGAGAGAGATTTCCTTCTCTCAAACTTCCCTTATCCTACCCTAACAAGTATGAAACTACTCACACATCATGATACGGAAAAATAAAACAAAAAAGAGGAAGATAGAAAGAAAGAGATTAGAAGATAACAACTAGCTATTTGCGACCTCACCTTGGCAAGGATCAAGCGTAAGCGTCATGGTTGTTTAAAGGATAAAGAGAAAGAGAAAAGAAAGAAACAACAAGAAATAACAACAACTAAGTTAACAAATTAAAATTACAATAATTAACAAGAGAACAAGACAAGCATAATAATAAACGGTTCTTCTTTATTCATCATTCTTCACTCAAAAGCTCACTGCAAGTTTTAATGGAGAAGAGATGAGAAGAGGAAGAAGAACATGTATTCTAAAACCTAGAGAAAAAATACAAGATTATCCACCCTTTCCTTCACAAAGTTCGGGGCTATTTATAGGCTGAAAAATGAAAACCTAGGGCAACCACCAGAACACAAATACAAAGACCAAAACACCCCTGGAAAATCAACATCTGCCGCCACCATACGGCCGCGGTTCCGCGGCCTAAGCATGCTTAGGCCGTGGTTCCGCGGCCTAATAGAGGGTTTGGGCTGTCCGGTTTCTTGGGCTTCCCTGGTCTTCTGTCCCCTTTTGTCTGGTACATGTTGTTTCTGATAATCTTTCCACATTTCTTCCAGAATTCTAGTGGATCAAAAGGTGATTTGGACATGGATCTTTTGTCATGATTTTCTTGAGCTCCGCGTAGATTTCTTGGATCTTGTGTTGCCATTGAGCCTTGTGCATGAAGGTGACAATCGATTTTCCATTTTGTCTCCTAAACTGGTGTGTGGCAACAGACGGATAAAGAGCGGAGACCCGTGTTTTATCTGTGGTTGGCAGGAACCCGGATTTTGTCGTGTTTTCCATGAATTTCACCGTTTTAGAACCGAGAACCTGTATCCTGCAATTGACTAGCAAACACGGCTCAAGAGTATCTACTGATATGCAATGTGATAAAAATTGGGCGGTATGAAAATGCAAAAATCTGATATAAACAAATACCCCCAAACTTATCATTTGCTCGTCCCGAGCAAAGCCAATTTATTCACAAAAATTTCCTAACCTCACTTTCGCAGGGAACGCGATTGCACTGAGCATGTGCAACAAGCCGTTAAACCTCTAGGTGTCCCTTGTAGGAGGAGTGTTGTCTCCTGAGGGTTTTCAGCGGATACTACCCACAAAATCCGGTCAAGCCAGTTTTGTAAAATAACTAAGATTCAAACCCTAAAGTTTTGTTTCAGAAAATAACAATTCTATGATCCCAAGTCTAGACTATCAAACCTTTATTTTTCACACCTCGCTTCTTATTTAACTACAGATTTTATATGTCTTTACGTGCAGTGTAAATAGTGTCGTTAAGTTCCCGAAAGGTCGAATAAAGTCATTATGTCACACAATAAAGCCCAGATAACAATTTTAAAAGGATCACATAAGTTTTATAAAGAGTTAAGCATTTTTCAAGTTTCGTTTTCCAGTAAAGTTTCAACTTTAGAATTTCAATCTTCCATAACAAGAAACTATGTCTTATTTTTCACTCCACCTTTTTCTTGTTTTCATTTCATACACACCTCTGTGAACGTGCAATAGTCTTTATCATAGAATAAAACCTTCATATCTCCGCTAAATTTTTTATAAAAGCCTGTCTTTTATCAAGATTATTCTCACACAAAGAACCGTTAGGAATTTTAACTCGGAGAGAACACTTTCTTGATTTTGTTTCAAACTGGACTTTCTAGGCTTCTTAGCGAGCTTTGGGCCAATGCACCCAAACCAGTTGGTTTTAGGGCATTAGGTGTAGAAACACCCCAGCGGACTTAATTACTCAAGTTACCTAGGTCCACAAACAAAAGACAGTTGGGCGTGAAAATCATGATGATTTAATATGAACGGAGATATAACCGGCAGTTCAGTTATTTTTTTTTTTTTGGATAAAAGACGTGTTTAGTGGGTTTTGGTGTGTAATCATTCCAATCAAGTTTCGGATGGGTTATTTTTCAGACTTAGTTCCAATTAAGGCATCAATAACATTCCTTCATATTCACTTTACTTCATAAACTATTCTTGACATTACTTATTTTAGAACAAACCTATTTGATCCTCAGAAAATCATTTATCTGTTTAAAAGTTTTTAAACATAAAAGACTTGTCATCTAATTTCCAAAAACTCACGATACGTGTAGTGTGATGTAAAGACGTATATCAGCTATAATTAACTTCAAAGGAGAGTTATCTTTCAGGTTTTCAAAATCTAAACATAAGATTTAGTTATTCTTATTTTATCAAACAAAACCGTCGAAATATTGAATCAGAGTACTCCCACTAGCTAACTTGACAGAAAAGTTTTTATGTTTTTAGAAAATTTTTAGATTTTTATGGATTTTATGGATTTTAATATGCAGATGCAAAATATACATATGAATGCGAAGGTAAGAAATGCGTACCGAGCGTACCCCCAAACTTAAACTGGACAGTGTCCTCACTGTCATTGCATGAAGAGATCATTTGAAGGGTCAAAATTGTCGGTTAGGTATACAAACAAATTTTTATTTTGTTTTTAAAGAAAAGAAAAAGAAAAAGAATATCCACAAAAATGTACAAAATGGTATATACATACCCCCAAACTTATTTGGAACAGTGTCCACTTGTTCTTGGCTGGATAACCGAAGTTTGGAGGTAGGCAGAGGAAGATCATGCAGGGTAAACCGGCTCCTGTAAGAACAGAAGCTCCTCTGTTGGTTCGGCACTAAAGTACGGTTTTAGTCGGTGTCCGTTCACTTTGAAAAATGAACTGTCCTTTGGATTTTCCAAATCCACAGCGCTATGCGGATACACATTCCGCACAAAATACGGCCGTTTCCAGCGAGATCTGAGCTTTCCTGGATGGAAGTGAAGTCGGGTGTCGTAAAGCAGTACCTGCTGACCAGGTACGAAGGTTTTGCGCAAAAGGTGTTTATCGTGAAACACCTTCGTTCTATTCTTAACGACAACCGCGTTATCGTAAGCCTTATCCCTAAGCTCGCTTAATTCGTTCAACTGCAGCTTCCGATGGCTGCCCGCATCCTCGAGAGACAGATTCAGCTTCTTTATCGCCCAAAATGCGCGATGCTCTATTTCGACAGGTAGGTGGCAGGCTTTTCCGTACACAAGCCGATAGGGAGACATGCCAAGGTCGGTCTTATAAGCGGTTCGAAATGCCCAAAGGGCATCAGTGAGTTTCAGCGACCAATCCTTACGGTTCTTGGAAACCGTCTTCTCCAGTATCTGCTTGATTTGCCGATTTGAAACTTCGACCTGCCCGCAGGTTTGGGGGTGGTAGGGCGTAGAGAGCTTATGATTAATGGAATATTTCCGCATCAAGGCCTCGAAAGTCTTGTTGCAGAAATGACTTCCATTGTCGCTAATGATCGCTCGGGGGTGCCCAAAATGGGAGAAAATGTTTTCTTTAAGAAACCTAACGACAACCTTGTTGTCGTTAGTCCGGCTGGGCACAGCCTCGACCCATTTAGAGACGTAATCAACAGCGAGAAGAATGTACAAGTTCCCGAAAGAGCTGGGAAACGGCCCCATGAAATCTATCACCCAAACATCGAAAATCTCCACAACCAAGATCGGTTGGAGCGGCATCTCGTTCCTCCGGGATATCCGGCCCAAGTGTTGGCACCGGGAGCAAGTCTTGCAATAGTCATGAGCGTCTTTGAAGAGTTGTGGCCAGTAGAAACCACATTGCAAGATCTTCTCAGCTGTCTTTCTGGGCCCAAAATGCCCGCCACACGCTTGATCGTGGCAAAACGACAGCACACTCTTGAATTCCTCATCAGGGACACACCGACGAATAATCTGGTCGGGAAAGTACTTGAACAAATAGGGTTCGTCCCAGTAAAAGTGTTTTACTTGGGATAAGAAGCGAAGTCTGTCCTGACTTGACCATTCATTCGGTAGTAATCCCGTGGCCAAATAGTTCACAATATCTGCGAACCAGGGTTCGCAAGATACTGTCAAGAGTTGCTCATCCGGGAAAACGTCGTTGATTGGAATTGGAAGCGAAGGCGAAGAAGGAAGTCGTGAGAGATGGTCGGCAACTACGTTTTCACATCTTCGTTTGTCCTTAATGACAAGGTCAAACTCTTGAAGCAAGAGGATCCAACGTATTAACCGAGATTTTGCATCTTTCTTCGCAAAAAGATGGCGCAGAGCAGAATGGTCTGTGTAGACAATGATTGGAGAGCCGATGAGGTAGGGCCTGAACTTTTCTAAAGCAAATACAACAGCCAAGAATTCCTTCTCAGTTGTTGTATAATTGAGTTGGGCGTCGTTCAGGGTTCGGCTCGCATAATAGATTACGTGCGGCATCTTATTGATGTGTTGTCCAAGGACGGCACCAATGGCAAAGTCGGATGCATCGCACATAATCTCAAATGGGTGCGTCCAGTCAGGGGAAGAAAGAACGGGAGCAGAAGTGAGTGAGCGTTTCAATGACTCGAATGCAGTCACACAGCTCGAGTTGAAGTCGAATGGCGTATCCTTGGCCAGCAAAAGAGTCAAGGGCCTAGCAATCTTGCTAAAGTCCTTGATGAACCGTCTATAGAAACCGGCATGGCCAAGGAAGGCTCGGATATCTCTGACGCATCGGGGAGGAGGTAGATTGGAAATGACCTCAATCTTTGCTTTGTCAACCTCTATGCCATTTTGCGAGATGATATGTCCTAAGACAATACCTTCGCGCACCATGAAGTGGCATTTCTCCCAATTCAAAGTGAGATTCTTGTCCTTACATCAGGTAAGGACAGTGTCAAGATGCAGCAAACACTCGTTGAAGGAATCGCCGAAGATGGAGAAATCATCCATGAAGATCTCCAGAAATTTTTCCACCATGTCTGAGAAAATTCCCATCATACACCGCTGGTAGGTAGCGGGCGCATTGCATAACCCAAAGGGCATGCGTCGATATGCAAACGTGCCGAAAAGACAAGTGAAAGTGGTCTTGTCCTGGTCTTTTTCGGCGATGGGAATTTGATTATAGCCGGAGTAGCCATCAAGAAAGCAGTAGTACTCGTGTCCGGCCAATCGTTCAAGCATCTGGTCAATGAAAGGTAGCGGAAAGTGGTCTTTCCACGTTGCGGCGTTGAGTTTTCTGTAATCAAGGCATACTCGCCATCCAGTTTGGGTGCGAGTAGGGATTAACTCGTTCGCCTCGTTGGTTATGACCGTGATGCCCGCCTTCTTGGGGACAACATGAATGGGGCTAACCCACTGACTATCAGAGATAGGGTAAATGATACCACTATCTAGACATTTTACGATCTCCTTCTTCACAGCCTCTTTCATGACTGGATTGAGACGTCTTTGTGGATCCCGGGCTGGTTTGGCATCATCCATCAGATGAATGTGATGCTCAACGATCAGGGGACTAATCCCCTTGATGTCCGCCATGGACCAGCCAAAAGCTTGCCTGTTGCTGTGCAAGACCGCGAGAAGGGCTTTCTCTTGCTCAGGAGCTAGAGAAGCCGAAATGATGACAGGGAGGGTCTCGTTCTCACCTAAGTAAGCATACTTAAGGTGAGATGGCAAAGGCTTGAGTTCGAGCGTTGGAGGTGAAACGATGGAAGGCAAGATTGGTGCAAAGGTCTCGAACTCAAAGGACTCCAGCAAAGGTTCAAAACGAGTGTAAGCGACCGAGTCGGATGGTTCAGGTAACTCATCCGGAAATTCGAAAGATTCAAACTCGGGTTGTGCGCGGCTAAGATCATTTGAAAATGTGAAACACTCGTAGTCGTTGTCGGGCGCAGAAACAGCAGCAGGTTCGAAGAGAAACGCACTAGTGGCGTCAAGATTATCGTGATCAAACAGAAACTCCTCGAATTCACACTCTTCTAGGGTGATCTCCTGGATCGAGCAGACGTCCAGTATATGAGCATTAGGTTCGGCGGGCTGATTCCCCAACCTAAAAATGTTGAGTTCAATCGTCATGTTTCCAAAAGTGAGGTTCATCGAACCATTGCGACAATTGATCACAGCATTTGAGGTTGCAAGAAATGGGCGACCGAGTATCACCGGAATTTGATTCCGGGGGTTAGCTACAGGCTGTGTGTCTAATACAATGAAGTCAACGGGGAATATGAAGTCCCCGACTTTTATTAACACATCCTCTAGCTCATCCCTAGGATGGGTGATCGATCGGTCGGCCATTTGGAGAGTGCAGTGCGTGGGTTTCAGCTCTCCGACGCCTAATTGCTCGTATACTGAATACAGAAGCAGGTTAACACTGGCACCAAGATCTAATAGTGCGCGGTTGATGTTCTTATCCCCAATGGTAATAGAAATCGTAGGACAGCCAGGGTCCTTCCGTTTTTGTGGTAAAGATTGGGTAAGGGCATCACTCACAGCACTAGCCAAGAAAACTTTCTTGGGTACCTGAGACTTCCTCTTTTTCGTGCACAAGTCCTTTAAGATTTTCGCATAGGACGGGACTTGTTGGACGGCATCTAAAAGAGGAATGTTAATGTTAACCTGCTTAAATAACTCCAGAATCTTCTCCATTTGAGGATTTTGTTTATTAGACCTCAACCGGTTTGGAAATGGAACATTTTGAAAATTGGTTGAGTCTAATGCTGGAGGAGGAGATTGTGGAGTTGGAACGGATCCCAGAACAGGTGTTTTCGTGGAGTGAGAAGTGGGTCCATTCAGAGCAGAAGAAGAAGAAGGAGAGCCTTGTGGAGAACGGAGAATAAGCTCAGAAGACGAAGAAGAAGAAGAAGAAGAAGAAGCAGCGGCCGGGGTGTCATCGTTGATCCGTCTGCCAATGTTGTTTTGCAGTATCCTTCTCGATCTCAGTGTGGTCACGGCACTCACATTATGGTTCTGTTGTTCAAGAGCAACATGTGCATTATGTGGGTGACCGGGATTTGGGAGTGGCTGGGACGGGAGCTTCCCCTTTTCTCGCTCGCTTAAGGCCGCATTCAGCTGTGCAATCTGGGCCTCGATGGTCTTGATGCTTTGCCCGTGAGCGGCAGTGTGTTGCACTAAGGACTGAATGGAAGACTGGATTTTGGCGGTGGACTGAGTCGATTGTTTAACGAACGCCTCCAGACTTCGTTCGAGCGAGGAAACCTTATCGTTGTTTGACGGAACAAAGTTGTTTGGTGGAAAAGAATTGTTGGGTGCAAAGTTGTTCGTCTGATTTTGGAAAGGTTGAGGTTGGAAGGGCTGCTGAAACTGAGTTTGTTGTTGCGCTTGTTGTTGCGGCGGAGGGGCCCTTTGGAAATTGTTGCCTTGGAATTGATTCTGATTCTGATTCCAGGCGAAATTGGGTTGGTTCCTCCAACCGGGATTGTAGGTGGAAGAGTATGGATCATTCCTCAGTCTTTGCTGAAATGCAGCATTAACCTGATCCTGTCCTTGCGATGGTGTATTGTAAGGACACTCTTCGGTTAAGTGAGAAGGATCGGAACAACAAGCGCAGATGGTACGAAGGGGGAGAACAGGGGCAGGAGAAGAGAATTTGCTTTCTATCGCTTCAAGCTTTCTTGTTATTGCAGCCATTTCAGCTTTCATCGTAATAGAGACATCAAGTTGGTGAATTCCTACCCTAGACTGACCGGTAGAAGTGGAGGTAGAAGAAGAAGAAGTCGGTCTGGTGCTCTCCCATTGTAGCGTCTACTCCGCAAGGTCGTCAAAGAACTGCCACGCTTCCTCGTCAGATTTCGATAGGAAGTGGCCCTGACAGATGGTTTCCAACAACTGCTTCGTTGCTGGGTTCAGGCCCTCGTATAAGGTTTGGCAAAGTTGCCATTTCTCTATACCGTGGTGAGGACACTAAACAAGAAGGTCTTTGTACCGGTCAAAGCACTTCCAGAAGGGTTCAGAAGGAAGCTGAGAGAATTGGTTGATTTCATTGCGAATCCTTGCGGTTTTATGATTCGGATAAAATTTCTTTAGAAACGCTTTTACAAACTCGTCCCAACTGGTTATGGAGTGGGAAGCGGTGCTATACAGCCATTTTTCAGCAAGATCGCATAAAGTGAACGGAATGACCCGTAGACGTATAGCATCGTCCGACAGTTGGGTAGTTTTCATCATGGCACAGACGTTTTGAAATTTATTGATGAAGATATAGGCATCTTCAGATTCAAGCCCATGAAATCGTGGAAGCATGTTGATGAAGTGGGGCTTAATTTCAAAATTATCCCCATTGGCCGGTGGAAGAGAAAGGCAGGTGGGAAGTGCAGAACGGGTGGGATAGAAACGATCCTGGAGCGCGATTCGCTGCGGCGCTACAACAGGCGGTGGTGGTGGGTTATTGGTCTCCGTAGAAGGTGGAGCCAATCCAGGGGTAGTCAAAGAGATGTTCGGATTAAATTCTGACATCGCGGAAGAAGAGGTTGGTGAAGGTGAAGATGAAGATGTATGAACAGAATTCCGGTCAACGTCGGAGTTGGCCGGCAAAGGTAAAGGTGAAAGAGGAGTGGACGGAGTTTCGACGTCTGAGTCGATCGCGTAGTCGGTAGCGACTAACGTAACGCGGACTAGGCGGGCGCTAGTGTCCCGAGTCCAAGCGGACATACACTAAACGATTTTAGTATAGTCAAAGCGGAGAAGGTGGGGGTAAGAAAACGTCAATGGAGAAAGGCGATGGGTGGTGGGTGAAAAATGGATTTTGGCGACAAAGGGCAAGTTTTTATAAAAGTTTTTGATTTTGATTTTTTTTTTATTTTTAGAAAGAGATTTACAAAGATATGTACGGACTTACGGCTTTAAGCAATCACAAACAAGATATGCACAATCACACCTAGATCTAGTGGTCACCTAGGTCTGCTAGACCTGCTTCAGAACTTGATTGTCGAAGTAAAACTGTGTCGAGAAACGGGCTCAAGATACACTGATCACGAGGCCAGGTAAGTGCAGAGATAAGGGAAGGTTTTCCAATGCTTTCGCGAAGTTCCTTAATTAAATAACCCTTTCTCTTTTGGCGGTTGCGCCGTTAACACTTTCCTAGACACCCCGTAAACAATATACCGTTAAGCGAGGTTCTAAACACGGTTAACTTCTCCTAATGAGCGCGAAGTCCTTAGGGCTGTAGTCTAGTATTTTTTAATTACAATGGACAATGCATATGCTTTTATGATTTTTGGGGTCCTGGGAAGGGTGATGAAATCCCCACCCAATCTGAATTGGTTTCAAGCCCCTTAAGTCCGTATTAAAGAATGCAAAGCGGTAACAAATCAACTGCAAACAATTTTTTTTTTAGCGCGGCATAAAGAATCCTGCACAAGAACAGTTTATTGGAAGGGGGGAGAGAATTTGCGCAAAGAAGGCTGCAGAAAACACAATTCAGTGGAGTTCAGAGGAGTGGGGGTAAGAAGAGAAAGACTCACAGAAAAAATGGCAGCCTGAAGGCTCCAAAAGGCCGCGGTTCCGCGACCAAACGCGTGCTTAGGCCGCGGTTCCGCGGCTGAACAGAGAGATTGGGCTTCCCATTTTTTTCTGTGTGCTGGCCTGGGAGTTCTCTGCTTTTCTGGATTTGCTGAATCTTGATTTGATCACTGTATCTGCTCAAGATTTTTATAGTAGACCGTTTGCTTCGTTTTGATCCATCGCGGTGTAGCCGCGAAATGTGGGTCTATCTTCCCACGTCTTTGGCACTGAACTCGAATTTCAAATATCCCACTTCTTTGGTACTGAACTTCAAACTTCGTATTATCCTGCACACTTGTACAAAAACTAATCAAGAATAACAAAAAGATTTTTTTACAAGGTATATTTTTTTTTGTTTTGGTTATATTTATATTCATAAGTTAACCCGAAATTACACAAGGAAATAAACTACCGTCTCCCCGGCAACGGCGCCATTTGATTGGTAGAGATTCTGCGTGTTCAAGTTTAGTTAATTACCACAATCAAGACGGTTTCGCTTGTAGCTAGCCGGTTGAGTACGGGTCGTCCGCAGGGAGATGGGAATCTTTTTCTATGTGCTTTAACGAGTTAAGTCCAGTTTTTCAGATTTTGTTGTGATTAATTAAGTGGTAAAATGATATGTAAAGAGAGCTTGTTAGGGTTAGGATTAGGTTAGTTTGAGTTAGGAGTCTCCCACATCTTTCGTTACCCCTCTTAATATCGGTGTTACGGTAATCGGCAACAACGGGGATTAGCACGACTAGGAAGGAACTTGCGAGTATAAGCTAGGCTTTCCAACGCATAAGTTCTTCCTTTTGGTGCTTGTCCATCCGTTCTTAGCTCTTAGCCATAACCTCCGGTTAATTCAACCACAACCGGTCTCACTACGGAATCACCGCTATCATGTAGGATAGGGTGCCGTAAGGAGCGGATTGTGGTTCAATTAACGGGAGTCGAATTAAGCTGTTGGGCAAGGAAAGAGTGAGAGAGATTTCCTTCTCTCAAACTTCCCTTATCCTACCCTAACAAGTATGAAACTACTCACACATCATGATACGGAAAAATAAAACAAAAAAGAGGAAGATAGAAAGAAAGAGATTAGAAGATAACAACTAGCTATTTGCGACCTCACCTTGGCAAGGATCAAGCGTAAGCGTCATGGTTGTTTTAAGGATAAAGAAAAAGAGAAAAGAAAGAAACAACAAGAAATAACAACAACTAAGTTAACAAATTAAAATTACAATAATTAACAAGAGAACAAGACAAGCATAATAATAAACGGTTCTTCTTTATTCATCATTCTTCACTCAAAAGCTCACTACAAGTTTTAATGGAGAAGAGATGAGAAGAGGAAGAAGAACATGTATTCTAAAACCTACAGAAAAAATACAAGATTATCCACCCTTTCCTTCACAAAGTTCTGGGCTATTTATAGGCTGAAAAATGAAAACCTAGGGCAACCACCAGAACACAAATACAAAGACCAAAACACCCCTGGAAAATCAACATCTGCCGCCACCATACGGCCGCGGTTCCGCGGCCTAATAGAGGGTTTGGGCTGTCCGGTTTCTTGTGCTTCCCTGGTCTTCTGTCCCCTTTTGTCTGGTACATGTTGTTTCTGATAATCTTTCCACATTTCTTCCAGAATTCTAGTGGATCAAAAGGTGATTTGGACATGGATCTTTTGTCATGATTTTCTTGAGCTCCGCGTAGATTTCTTGGATCTTGTGTTGCCATTGAGCCTTGTGCATGAAGGTGACAATCGATTTGCCATTTTTTCTCCTAAACTGGTGTGTGGCAACAGACGGATAAAAAGCGGAGACCCGTGTTTTATCTGTGGTTGGCAGGAACCCGAATTTTGTCGTGTTTTCCATGAATTTCATCATTTTAGAACCGAGAACCTGTATCCTGCAATTGACTAGCAAACACGGCTTAAGAGTATCTACTGATATGCAATGTGATAAAAATTGGGCGGTATGAAAATGCAAAAATCTGATATGAACACCAGCGCGATATCATCTCCCAATACCGGGAGAGACGAGTCCTGTCTAACTACTACTGCCTCCAAGTGCTCGGGACTGCACCCAACTGCTACCTGTTTGCACGACTCCTTTGAGCCGTGGTAGGGTAGCAATCTAAGAATAGTGGGACACACTCGAGGCGAAGTAGCAGTGTCAAGTCTCCGGACTATGCTGTACTCATGTCACCTGGCAACTGTTAACTGACGATGGGTATAATACCAACTAATCAGTTCCCCTACGAGTCCTGTCCGGTGTATCCGTAACCTAACAAGCACCTGTATCCTATCTCCAGTACGACGTACTGATGGCTGTGGGACAGACCATCTCCCCAACTGGTATGAGAAGCGTACACACTTAGTCTACTCCGGAATATCGATGCCCTATCTCGATAATCCAATGACCAGGGACCTGTATACGATGTTGCTTACAGACTACCCAGCCCCTACTAGTGTTACTGCCATCACAACGCTGGTAATCAAGCAAAGATCTTATGGGCTCTACTAATATGTATAAGTGATACGTTACGAGAAACATATGCACATATTAAAGTAGACACAAACCAAGTAGCATACTACCATTTTTAGCAAGACTGTTATATACAACTGTGAATATCCCAAGCTTCCATTAAGTAATATACAACCTAGTATGATACAATAATGGCCCTTAGGGCATATACACTAACAATCTCCCACTTGCACTAGGGCCATGAGCTGGCATATCGTAGACCTATCATCTCGAATAGCCTCTCGAACTGCGTTTGAGGAAGGGCCTTTGTGAATGGATCAGCAATGTTATTCTCCGTCTCTACTCTCTTCACCTCGATCTCCCGGCGATCTACGATCTCCCTGATCAGGTGATACCGCCTTAAGATGTGTCTGGACTTCTGATGGGACATGGGTTCCTTCGCTAAAGCTATAGCGCCGTTGTTGTCACAATACAGAGGTATTGGATCAACACTGGTAGGAACCACTTGAAGTTCTGTGAGGAACTTCTTTATCCAGACTGCTTCTTTTGCGGCATCGCAAGCAGCTATGTACTCCGATTCCATTGTTGAGTCAGCAACGGTCTCCTGCTTGGAACTCTTCCAACAGACCGCCCCTCCATTGAGGGTAAAGACATAACCCGACATGGATTTGGAGTCATCCTTGTCACTCTGGAAGCCGGAGTCGGCAAAGGCCTCCATCTGGAGGTCTTTTCCACCATACACCAAGAACATCTTCTTAGTCCTCCTCAGGTACTTGAGAATGTTCTTTACGGCTATCCAGTGCTTCTTCCCTGGGTTTGCTTGATACCGGCTCACTACGCTCAATGCGTATGCCACATCTGGTCTGGTACACAACATCGCATACATTATAGAGCCTACAGCAAAAGCGTAGGGTATAATCGACATGCGATCCCTTTCCAAATCAGTCTTGGGAGACATCTCTTTGGAGAGGGTGATTCCGTGACAAGCCGGTAGGTTACCGCGCTTAGAATCATCCATACTAAATTTCTTCACTATGGTGTCTATGTACCTGGACTGCGAAAGTCCCAACATCCTTTTTGATCTATCACGATAGATCCGGATCCCTACAATGTAGGTGGCATCACCCAGGTCTTTCATGGAGAATTTTTGTGATAAGAATCCTTTGACTGACTGTAACATAGGAATATCATTTCCTATTAGGAGAATGTCACCACGTACAAGACGAGGAATACAACAGCTCTCCCTACAATCTTACTGTATATGCAAGGTTCATCTGGATTTTTGATAAAGTCAAATTCTTTGACAGCATCATCAAAACAGATGTTCCAACTCCGCGATGCCTGCTTTAGTCCATAAATGGACTTAAGTAGCTTGCATACTTTACCGCTGCACCCACTCTGAATGAATCCCTCTGGCTGATCCATATAGACGCTTTCTTCCAAATTACCATTTCGAAAGGCTGTCTTTACGTCCATCTGCCAGATTTCATAATCGTGGAAAACAGCAATAGCAAGAAGGACCTGAATAGATTTAAGCATAGCCACTGGAGAAAAGGTTTCGTCATAGTCCAAACCAGGTCTTTGACGGAAACCCTTTGCAACAAGTCTAGCCTTATAGGTTTCAACCTGTCTATCTACACCAATCTTCTTTTTGAAGATCCATTTGCATCCTACGGGTTTTACCCCATCTGGAGCAATGTCCAAAGTCCATACTTTGTTAGTGTACATGGACTCCATTTCGGTCCGCATTGCATCCAGCCATTTTACTGAGTCACCGCTCTGAATGGCTTGCTGGAAGCTAGTAGGCTCATCATTATCAATGACGCAATCTTCTCGATCCCCATCTATGAGAAAACCGTAGTATCTCTTAGGCAGATGAGACTGCCTACTACTTCTGCGGAGTGGCGTCGGGATGTCCGGTTCTCCTGAACCTTCTTGTTCTACCAAGGTTTCAGTAATAGCTTGTGGCTCTGGAATTTCTTCCAGTTCTATTGCGCTCCCACTCTTCTGATTTTCCAAAAATTCAGTTTCCAAGAAGCGGGCATGTTGAGAAACAAAGACCTTTTGTTCCTCTGCGTAATAGAAACAATATCCCATGGAGTTCTTTGGATATCCCACAAACTTACACTGTACTGAGCGTGCCTCGAGCTTGTCCGCATGCTGCTTCATTACAAAAGCTGGACATCCCCATGTCTTAATATACTTAAGACAGGGTTTCTTCCCACTCCATACCTGATATGGTGTGGTAGGCACAGTCTTGGTTGGAACTCGGTTCAAAAGATATGCAGCTGATTCTAGTGCATATCCTCAGAATGATCGCGGTAACTCAGCGTTACTCATTATGGAACGTACCATATCTAATAAGGTTCGGTTCCGTCTCTCTGATACACCGTTATGTTGTGGTGTGTATGGAGGAGTAAGCTGAGAGAGAATTCCATTCTCTTTTAAGTAACCTAGAAACTCGGCACTTAAGTATTCACCACCTCGATCAGATCTCAGTGTCTTGATACTTTTGCCGGTTTGTTTTTCCACTTCATTCTTGTATTCTTGGAATTTCTCAAAGGTCTCAGATTTATGCTTCATTAAGAAGATATATCCATACCTAGAGAAATCATCCGTAAAAGTAATGAAGTAGGAATAACCATCTCGCGCATGTGTAGACATTGGACCGCATACGTCACTGTGTATGAGTCCTAAGAACTCGTTTGCTCTTACTCCGTGACCAGAAAACGGAGTCTTTGTCATCTTTCCTATGAGACAAGATTCACAAGTAGCATAAGATTGATATTCGAACGGATTTAATATCCTTCTCTATGTAACTTAGTCAACCTTCTCTCATTGATGTGACCTAGTCTACAATGCCATAAGAAAGCCTGATTTAATTCCGGAGACTTTCTTTTAAGTGTATTCTGAACATTGAAAACCTGAGCTTGACTTAATACGTATATGCCGTTATCTAATGTACCTAACCCAATCAGAACTTGATTTAGGTGGATGTTAACTACATCGCTTACGAATGTAAAATCATATCCCTCTCTCGAAAGTGAGGACACTGATATGATATTACAAGTCATACTAGGTATATGTAAACAGCTACATAAAATCAATATATGCCCACTTGTCAAACCTAGGCGATATTCTCCCACGGATTCAGCATTCACTGTCATTCGGTTTGCAACTTTGAGAGACCAATCACCCACCTTTATAACTTTACGGTTTCTCAAAGCATGTAATGAATTACAGATATGAGATCCTGCTCCAGTATCTAATACCCAGGAAGTAGAGTTAATTGACAAACAGTTCTCAATAACAAACACACTTGAGGCTGAAGCCACAACATGCTTTGTATCTTAGCAACTGGCTTCCAAAGCCCTGCAATCATTCTGCCTATGCCAAATCCTATAATAATAGGAACTACCCTCTTTTTCTGCATTAAGTTCCGAAACTTTTGCCCTTCTCTTTCCTTCTACTCCCCTGGTTTCCTTCTGGGTAGAAGGTAGAGACTGTAGAATCAAGTCAGTATCTGACCTGTTTCCCAACGTGGTCTCCAGGTCCTGGAGCTCATTAATATAGCTAGTCATTGTAAGGACGTTGTCCCCTACAAATGACCCGTCAGCCAACCTCGCTTGAATTAATTCGTTCGAGGTTTCATATCTTGTGATATGAGATTGCTCTCCATATAAATCTTTATTATGGAAAAAGATGGAAACTAAGTCCATCTTCTCGTGCTGCTTCTGGTATACACCATCAACTGAAGCTAACACGAGGTACTTAGCTTTCGCTTTATCTTTTTCCCTTATCTGACGGATATCCATATCCGCGACAGTGGAAACTGGACATGGGACGGCGGGATCTTAAGTAGTAATAGGGTGGTCCAGCTTGTCATAGCCAATGGACATCTGGACAGACCTTTGCCAGTCATATAAGTCAGATTCAGTCAATTTGTTATCTAGATGTAACCTATGTGTGGTCACAAGGTCACTGCAATTAAGAGAGAGAGAAGAAAACATTTTAGCATGATGCTGTTACAAGTTTAGATTGGTTTTAAGTTTATCTAAACAGGATGGCTCCCACTGTTTCTCGAATCCTTCTTCAAACCATAAAAGAAGAATTAGCCAGGACAATTCTCACCGTACAATACTTGCTTAACCGTTCAGCCAGGCCAGTGTCGATACTTCGAGGGAGGTTTTCCAACGCTTTCGCAAAGTTCCTTAATTAAATAACCTCTTTTCTCTGGGGGCGTAACCCCGCTGACACCTTTCTAGGCACCTACTTGGTTTATATCATTGATCGTTAAGTGACGAATCTCCTGATAAGTAGCATGTACTCACAGTAGGATCGGGATCCAAAATATCATCGTATGATAATGTTGAAGGAATCCTACCAACATTCATCAAACTCCAAAATGGTATGCTCTCTCTGCAAATTTCAGTTTCTTTAGAAATTCCCGATGTGGATTTTTGCCCCATGCTCTTATGACCTTGACTTTAGTCAACAAATCATAGGACACATGTCAAGTTCTACCCGTCATTATCCAGGTTAATTTGAACCTACCCGTACATACCCTTGACTTTAGTCAACAAGGTAATACGACTGTCCCAAACCAACACATCTATCTATGCTGCATATAAATATCCAACAGCTACCAAACACTGTGCCTTGACTTTAGTCAACAAACACAGCTTGAATACTATTGACTATCTATATGAAATGACGGAGGGCTACGAATGGTTTTGGCAAAACCGTGAACGTAGTGAACTTGATATAATCGAAAGAACCTAATACTTTTTAAAAGGAGTGGTTAAAGCTCCACAATTAAAAATTCTGATCTTTTAAAATAACCGAGTGGTTTCTTTTTAAATTTGTACCAACGATTAAACTATGGTTTATTTTCTTTCCATTATAATAATGCGTCCCATCATTTATCCTATCATTGCAGAAAACAATGAAAATACCACGTCCTCTTATGCCATCCGCATTCGCCACTGGGTCCCGTCATCACCCGTTAGGTTACTTAACTAACGACAGAGCGGGGGCTGGGCTAGCATGGGTGTAAAACATAAGTGACATCTAATAGCTATCATATATAGATATTGTACATTCGTCAGACGCAATAATAAGCATTCTAGATCACAGATGAACTTTATTGGATTTACTAGCAATCCGCATTTGCTTTGAGCCTGCAATAAAAGACGGATTACACGGTTGTGATGAATAGCCATTACCCCACCCTAGACCCCTACGGGTACGGCAAACTACCCGTCAAGTACCCGAAGTGAAGCGGTCTCCCTCAACAACGTGAGTAGGCCACTAAACACTTCAACGTACCCGGTAGTTTGTGTACCCCACCTTGGGTCTATCCTAGGAGCAAAAACAGTAAAAAGAAATAATACAACGGTGGCTACAACCGCAACCTGGATGTGCCCCGCAAAAAAATATTACATCAAATTACATTTACATTGAATGAATGAATATTAAACATATCTCAAACCCCGGCTAATCATCACAACAGTCCAACACAGTTCATATACACAAACAGTAAACATTTCAGAAATGTGCAACCCCCTGCCAACCGACATACTAGCAGTTAGGAGAGGTTTACGAACACATTAAACATTATAGATAAAAACCCAATTAGCAAATATCTTAGAATATCGATCGATTACCATATTCCGTGTCTACCCCAAAAGCAAACCTGCACTGAAGTAACCTGGGTAAAAATAGAACATACAGGAAAACAAAAAACACCAAAATATGAATTACTGTGAAAATCCGAGTCAACTCGGGGTTGACTCGGCCGCGTATCCGCGGCCAAAAGCACACTTTGGCCGCGGTTCCGCAGTCGTCAAGTAGAGTTGGGTCATCGTATTTTCCCAGTATTCTTATAATTCCCTGCTGTGAATTTTAAGGTATGTCAAATTATTTTTCAGACACTTTTAAAATTAACAGAAACTTAGGGTTTTCTGTTTTTTGTTTTCGTGTTTTCCGTCGATCGAACTTCTAATCAGTTGTGAACAAGCTAGTAATGGTTTAGTTGGCTCTGATACCACTGTAAGTCCATGTTACGCACTCCACGAACTTGCGGGGAGGCGGAATATGTGAAAAACGATTATCAAAGCTTCGTAACACGGATTTGAGCGCATGAATCGTTATCTAAACCATTGCTAACTATCAACTAGAGGTTTAACTTCTCGGATTCAAAGTTATAGCTCACGTTACATGTCCTTCGGGTCTCCATCGCTGTCCTCCACTCCTCGTAGGTTCCTTGGAACATCGGTATCTCAACGGCCTCCTCGAATCAAAGACGATCCACCCGAAAGCTCCTATGCCAAGCTTAATCTCAAACTTGAGATAACTAGCCTGCTTAAAGTGCTAATCTAAGCTACCTAGGGAATATAGAGTGAGGTTATGGATGTATTAGTCTAGCTAACCCTTGATCTCAACACATGAGAGGCTAGGGTTAGGGTTTGAGAAGAGAGTGAGCTTGAGGAGAGAGAAAGTGAAGATGATAATATTGAGAAGAAAAATGAACTCACTAGAATATAACAACCATAACAATTAATCAAATAAATAATATAAATGATTAATCATCATGGTTGATGCATTCACCTTGTGTGATTCATCATATGACTCATTAACTTATTATTAATGAATCATTTAATGCAAAGGATGAATCACACAAATGAGTCATTAAGCAATTAATGCTCATGCCACCTTAACCCCTTAGTCACCACTCTTCTAGAAGCTTCCCGGAAAATTACGAGAACGCCCCTCCAATCCGTGAAAACACGGAAAAACTTTAGACTGTATAAATCCAATAACCTGATACTAGAATCTGGCTTAAACCAAAGCTGGCTAGTAAAAACTGTCCGAAAAGTCGTACGTGCGTAAACACACATACGCGTCCGAACCCTTATCGTAAAACCATACGATCTCTATATCGTTTCGCCTGGAGCAGGGAAACTCTCTGTGTGGGACTCTAAAGACTCGACACTACGCTGGCAGTGGGTTTAACCACAGACCGCAAGCGGCACTAGCTGTACGTAACGGTCCCCAGGTAGATGTCGATAAGAAGGCCGATGAGGAAAATCATCCGAACTCCCACTGAGCCTGATGTGACAATCTCCATACAGTCCGGTATGTTCATCTAAGACTATCGCATATCAAGCCTAGGGGGCGGCAAGCGTCAGTCCCCTAATAGCTGTATAAGTCGTGTCGGAGTGAAGCCCATTACACCCTGAGAAGCTACTGGAACCTACCAGTATATCTCGCTTGCCCTGGCCAGGGAATTTGCGTAATGGCTCTCTGACACAGCGCGATATCATCTCCCAATACCGGGAGAGACGAATCCTGTCTAACTACTACTGGCTCCAAGTGCTCGGGACTGCACCCAACTGTTACCTGTTTGCACGACTCCTTTAAGCCGTGGTAGGGTAGCAATCTAAGATCAGTGGGACACACTCGAGGCGAAGTAGCAGTGTCAAGTCTGCGGACTATGCTGTACTCATGTCACGTGGCAACTGTTAACTGATGATGGGTATAATACCAACCAATCAGTTCCCCTGCGAGTCCTGTCCGGTGTACCCGTAACCTAACGAGCACCTGTATACTATCTCCAGTACGACGTACTGATGGCTGTGGGACAGACCATCTCCCTAACTGGGATGAGAAGCGTACACACTTAGTCTACTCCGGAATATCGATGCCCTATCTCGATAATCCAACGACCAGGGACCTGTATAGGATGTTGCTTACAGACTACCCAGCCCCCACTAGTGTGACTGACATCACAACGCTGGTAATCAAGCAAAGATCCTATGGGCTCTACTAATATGTATAAGTGATACGTTACAAGAAACATATGCACATATTAAAGTAGACACAAACCAAGTAGCATACTACCATTTTTAGCAAGACTGTTATATACAACAGTGAATGCCCCAAGCTTCCATTAAGTAATATACAACCTAGTATGATACAATAATGGCCCCTAGGGCATATACACTAACAAAACATGTCGATGATGATGGAAGTCTATGATACGATAGTATATACCATGCGAAGTACGACCAGAAGCTATGCATGAATCATGATGCAATGAGGTATGTATATATGACTAACAATCCTATGTATCCATCTTAATGAAATGAATATATAAGTACAAATCTACAGATCATACATGATGCAAATGCACAGATACCGATTCTAAGCAAGTTCTATAGTGTTCGTGACATCGCAATTACCAATGGCGTGTGTGTTCGTATAAATAGTGCACGTGCGGCATGAACCAATAGTAATGGTACAAGAGTCCTATAAGATAATTATCATATATATATTAGATGATGCAATGCAATAAGATGAATAACTAGAAAACTACGCATATAAATGCAAATACTACTAGTAATCCTAACTATCGGGCGCCTCGCGCAATCCAGACGATTCCCCCATAGATGTGTACATTTACTCACCGGGACTCCTTGGCTAAACTGATCCGATCTCAACCTTATCTTTCTGCGCCACGTCAGATGCCTCCGCACCCGATCCTAGAATCGCACATAAGCAAATAAGAGGATAGATATAAGTAGTCCCGGACACTAACGACACAAGTCAACCACCCGCACAACTAGACGCGTATACACTTGGTGCACAAAACGCGCTCGCGACAACGCCACAAACCATAACTGGGGTCGCTATACATGACAACTACCAAGCCTAGAACCCAATCGTACCAATCGCACATTGACACCAAGCAAAATATTATATGAAATAGGTTGTAAATCATCAAAATCTCAAACTTAATTAAAATTGATTTTTTTCAAAAACCTAGTAAGCATCACCTAACAATTTTTGAGCAAATCTAGATGTTTTAGCAATTCTAGTGGACACAATGATCACTTAAAATCTTAATTAGGTTACATAAATACTAACTAGATTTTAACCTCACCTATTTACATTAATCGTAAAAATTTAGTTTGCAAGATTATATAATTAAGACAAATTAAAAGTAACAATTAGCAAACTAACAACTGGTTTAGGTTTGGCAAGACTTAAGATGTTAAACTACACATTGTAACCATAAAAAAATGATGAAAACCCTAACTTGATCCCAAACCCATCTCTTGAAATTTTCAACTTGCAATTAGAACCATAATTAAACACCTAAATAGATTAGAAGTAATTATCCAACAAGTAACCATTGGGTTAAGATTATGCCTCGACAATCATGAGATCTAGCTTGCAACTTAGCCTCCCAAAAAGCTCTCTTGCTTTTAGATCCAAGCTAGTTTGGGCAAAGGAATAATGGGTGAAGGTTTAATGATGAATTAGTGAGACTTTGTAAGGATTTTTGATGGAAAATGAGGGGATTTTTGTGATGGAATGAAATGGAGAATGGCAGGGGTAGCAGGCCATGGTTTTCGGCCAGAAATAAAATGAGGGGAGGGAGAGAGAGAGAGAGAGAGAGAGTGTGAGGGGTGTGTGTGTGTGTGTAGAAACATCCCCCCATCATATCATATATTAACTTAATCAAAATTATTTCATTTTCTAATTAAAATTCATCCTAGAATTTACTAGAACCATGGAGACTAAATGAGAAGAAGAGTACATGTTATAAACTTGTTATTAAGTTGTCATGGTTCACTAAAATAAGATTAACACATTCTCATTTGTAATTATCACTAATTAAAAGTATATGTGAAAGCTTAAAATAATATTTAAAATAATTAATTAAGAAAAAATATTTAAGTAAACTAGCAATTTATAAGTGGCAAATTAAATACCAAATACTAGCAATTATGTAGCTAAAATAGGTGTATTTAAGTCTATGTTGAAAAATAATAATATCTGGGTTTTTACGGAAAACACAAGTTATTTTACCGATTATCGGAAAATTCACCTAAACGATTTTTAAAACGTTACAATCTTCCACCCTTAAAGAAATTCGGTCCCCGAATTTAAAATCTAACTATGCGTACTCTCGAAGAGATGGGAATATCTCTTCCTCATCTCGACCTCGGCTTCCCACGTGACCTCTTCGCTGCTCGGGCCAAGCCAAAGAACCATTACGGTCGGTATGTCCTCGGACCTCGGTTTCTTCACCTGCCGATCTAAAATCACTATCGGCTGCTCGGTGAAAAAAAGATTGTGCTCCAGCTGGATCGTATGATGTTGTATCACATAAGAGGGGTCATGAAGCTACTTGCGGAGCATCGATACATAAAACACGGGGTGAACATCTAGAAAGCCAGGTGTAAGAGCCAAACGATAAGCAACCGTGCCGATACACTCGAGAATCTCGAAAGAACCCACATATCTGGAACTAAGACTTCCTTCCTTTCCGAATCTCAACACACCCTTTATTGGAGAAACCCTCAAGAAAACATGATCACCTTTAATGAATTCATGTCTGCGACGGCGCCTATCAGCAATAGATTTATGCCTGCTCTGGGCCACTCTCATCCTATCCCGAATCAACTGAATTCCTTCGATCATCTCCTGTACAATCTGTGGCCCCAAAATACTGCTCTCACTGAGCTCTGTCCAACATATGGGTGATCGACATCTCTCCCCATAAAACGCCTCAAAGGGTGACATCTAAATCGCTTCCTGGAAGTTGTTATTATAGGAAAACATTATCAAGGGCAAGTGGCGATCCCAACTGCCATGAAATCTAGAACGCAAACTCGGAGCATGTCCTCAGGAATCTATATGGTCCGCTCTGTTTGACCGTCGGTCTGCGGGTGGAAAATTATACTGAAACTCAATCGGGGTGTCCAAACTTCCTGAAGTTTCTGCCATAGTCGGCTGGTGAACTGGGTGCCTCTGTTGGACATAATACAAGTCGGAACACCGTGTAGTCGCACAATCTTATCAACATATATCTGAGCATACTGAACGAATCCAAAAATGGTCTTAACTGGAAGAAAGTGAGCTGCTTTCGTCAATCGGTCTACGATCACTCAAATAGAGTCATACTCTTGACTGGTTCTATGTAGAACCACGACAAATCCCTGGAGATCTACTCCTATTTCCACTCCGGAAAAGGGAAAAGGTTGTCACTCTCCTACTGTCCTTTGATGCTCGGCCTTGACTTTCTGACAAGTCAAACATCCCAAAACAAAATCTGTGACATCTCTCTTCATCCGTTCCTACCAATAAACATCTCTCAAGCCATGTGTCACGTCCCGAAAGTACGGAAAATGACCGGCACTTAGACTACGAAACGTCTCGAGGCGTACGTAATCTAAGTAAGCCGAAAACCCAGAAATCCAAACCAAGAAAAGTAGTAGAGTGAAGGAAAACCAATTTAAAATCAAGTAGTTTTAATAGCATAAGCCGAATTATGCGGTTTTTTAAAAAAAACATCAAGTATTTCCTGAAAATTTCGGCAGAGTCTCCTTTGTAAATACTGGCTCCCAAACGGGATACAACATGAATAGTATACGAAATCAAAAAAAAGGCATCCCCAAGCGGGAGCTAGCTCTTCGTCAATCGACGGTCACAACCACACAAGCAAAATAATATACAACGCCAAGGGCGAGGATCAAAACTCAAAAGGAAACTCAAAACCACCAGAAATATAACGAGCGACTCTAAGGTCGAAAGAATAAACAACACTGGTCTCTAACTCAATAAATACATGTTTGGTTGATGGAATTTACTAGATACAACTGAATAATATCATACAATGTAAATAATGGGGGTATGATACAAGTAAACCCACCTACTAGCAAATCACCCGAATGAAACTATGCCCGCAAAGCCGTAAGGAACCTGTACGGCAACCTGCAAGAAACTGGGGCACAACGGGGGTGAGTTGCCAACTCGTGAATAGAAAAACATCTACGCACAGAAATCGCATAAATAACACAACCTAGGTCAATGATCATAATATATCCTCAAAAATAAGTATAACATGCAGCCTATAACAATGGCTAGGGTAATATCTAACCGAGTGTAAACTCATGTGCCCGTGTCAATGCTTCAGGTAGCAATATATCATATGAATGAGGTATGAATGCATGAAACAGAATACATGTAAATGAAGAAACTGTTTTCATAAATTAGTGAGATTTCCTTCGTATTTTTAAACTGAGGTATCATAAATGAAATCAGCATCAACAGTGTCTAGCATCGACACAAAACATAAATCTCACTGTCTCGAAATATCAATGTCTCAATCTCAATATCTAGGGCGCCGTCAGTCCAGACCGGCCGCTACCATCCATCTCAAGACCACGACGGTATCCTCCGGATATCCGACGCGTCGGGTAATATCACCGGTAGGTAGTACTCCCCAGCCAGGCTCAACGTCAACACCACATTCCTCTTACCCCGGGGTACCATACCGGGCCCACCATGTACCCGTGACGGTTCCTCCACTCCTCGACACGGATCTCCAAAACCACAGCAAACTCATGGTGGACGACACTTTACATCACTAGAAAACCGCAACATTTTATATTTTAAAAGATCATAAGTTGTAAATTTTGCGGCTTTCCCCGAAATCCAGAAATATCATAAATCTCAAGAAATCATCACAAGTGCATATGTCAATGATAATGAACTAGACATGAACAACTGAATAACAGTATGCATGAAGTGGTAGGTAATAACTACAATGTCTAATATGGCATATAAGGGAAGTACACTAATATCATGTCAAAACTACCAGCTAACAATCTAAGTCAAGCAATTATATTCTCTAAAGTGTACGTGACATGGCAATTACCGATGAAGATGTGTGTGAGCCGGCAAGTAGGTGTACGTGGTACATACGCATCATCGGTAATGGTGCTGGTGTCCTAATAGCATGATATCAATAATGGAATATGCAGCAAAATAAATATGCGAGGCAGAGCGAACAGTAATAATGTGCGGGAGCTGAATACTAGACACAACGATAACTAATCTGCAATAATCTAATATAAGTCCTACGAATGGTGCCTTTTGAAATAACACGAATCATGGGGTTTTGAAAATAGGGGCTACGGTGTTTTTATGAAAAGATACGTCGTTTTTGAAATATCCGTAGATTCCCTTGAGCTGTCTTTAAAAATGCCCACGATTCGTTAGTTTTTGAAATAGGTAAGAAGTCTAATCTAATCTAACAACTACACTAAACTATACGGCTGAACTAACAAGCTGAACTACAGGTAAGGAAACCGCCTATCATCTGAGTCGATACATATACATACCTGTATATGTATAGTCGGTGATACCGCCTCAATAATATCATATCCGATACCATATCTATAATCAGGCATCCCAAGTCAAGAGTGCGGATCAATCATCAATATAGCTCGTACGTAAATCCGTCGTACGGCATCCCAATCTGGGTACGGGTCAATATCGCATTCATCATACTATTCACCTGGTATCCTCTTTATCAAATATCATGATCGAGGTACTGATCTACGTCTAGTACCATACTGATACCGCCTACGTATGCATGGACGTGTGTGAAACACTACGTCAAGGACCCGCTACAACGTCATGTCGTATCTAAGATACGAACCCAGCTATATCACCGATCTCACGGCCTCAAATCAAATCTCATCGACTCAGCTCAATCCCAAGTATCATCCTCAATCCGTGTGTGAACACATAGTCCCATACCCATGTGAACACATAACTATAAAGAATCCCATATGCACATATCAATAGGAATGTATGCAAGTATGTATGTGTGTATGTGTTTGTAACACTACCCTAGGGTTCGCAACACTAAAAATAGTCCAACACACCAATATCCATCCTAAGCATCGTTATTAATCCTAAATAACATATAATAATTGTTGGTGTGTATACGCATCTGTATACACCACCACGGACTGCGGGGGTGCTATACGCCATCCACCCGACTTCTCCCCGTAGATATAAATCTACTCACCTGGTCCTCGCTAGCCGGTGCCGATGTTACCACGCGCTTGCTTGTCGTCTCGAAGTCCACATGGGGGTACCTACATATCATAACGCACCATATCTCATTAAAATCCGACTCATGATCAAAACGTCGCACGAATCCCACATAGGTCAAAACCTATGGTTGCTTTCACAAATCAACCCAAAAACCCTCGACGTCGGCGTACAAACGCCAAACCATCGAGAAAAACCCAAATACACTCATTTGCACATTCACGAACACTAATTTTAATATAAACTAGGTTAAAACTCACAAAAACGCCAATTTCACTCAAAAAGTCATTTTTCCGAAAATCTAGCAAGCACAATTCGCCGTTTTTGTACAAAACACGATGTTTAAATGAATGTAGCGGCCAATATATTTATTAAATATCTTAAATAAGTCATAAAAAACCATTTCCATAATTTAAACTCATAAATTTGCATAATTTCCAAAATCCTAGTTTGCAAAATATCAAATTTAACACCCTTTAAAGCAAAATTCACAATTCATCAATTAAGCTTCGTTTTGCATGAACCAAAGTCATTAAACCACTCATTATAATAGTTATAATGACATGAACACTTAATTATATTTTAATCTAAGCATTTGATAATTTTTCAAAAACTCTAGTTAGCAAAAACAAAACTTAATTTAGACATTTCCGTGCAACAATATGAAATTTAACTACTAAATTACTTTCTACAAATTCTAAGATGGTAAGCTACCCATCACAACCATACACCAATTCACAATAACCTAACTTGCATTCAAACCCTTTTCTTGAATTCCAAAACGTGCAATTAAACTCACATATCCAAATAACACTTAAATAAATTAGCTTAAGAAATTAGTAACAATTTAAGCAACAAATGTTTAGAAATATACCCAAAAGCATATGAAGATCCACAAGCATCCATGGCACTCCAAAATGCTCTCTTTTCACAAGGATCCATGCTTGAAATGCTAAGGAATAATGGGTAAGTGTTGGATTTGGAAAAAAGCTTTGAAATTGTATGGATTTTGAAGCTTTTTTATGGATTTTTGAAGCAAAAATGGAGTGAGAACTTGGGGAGGGGGGGCTGCTGCTAAGGGATCAGTTTCGGCCAGATTTTGGGGGGAGTGGGTGAGTGAGGAGAGAGAGTGAGGTGGGGAAAGTTGTTTCAAGTCAAAGTCAACTCAATTTATATCATTTTCTACTCTTTTCTTTTCTTTTCTTTTCCTTTTCTTTCCTTTGCAAACCAAGTGGGGAAAAAGTGAGGGCTGCTGAATTTGGCTAAGGGGAGGAGTAAGTGGGGGTGTGTGGGTGTGGGTACGGGTGTGGGGTGATGAAAAATGATAAATACAATACCCCAAACATCTATTTACGCTAAAAAAAAGCCATTTTTCTTCAATAATTTCTAAACCGTTTTGGCAAATGATTTCGTTCCAAAAACCACCTGATAAATTTTTATTTAATGTTTTATGATGCACAAAATTTGTTTCAACTCATTCCAATTTGTAATTTTCCCTAATTAAATGTATTAGTGACGGCTTAAAATAATAATAAAATAATATTTTTTTCAGAAAATTTGAAATTTCACCAGCGGCTCAATAAACACCAAATAATAGCAATTACATAGCTAGAATATGTATATTTAATTTTTATAATAAGATATTTGTATTTTGACTTTTTACAGGAAAACCCCCTCATTTTACCGATTTTCCGAAATATCACCGAAACGATTTTCAAAACGCTACAATCATCCCCCCTTAAAGAAATTCGGTCCCCGAATTTAAATTCAAACTCCCCCATATACTAAAACATCTAAGAAAACCATCAAGTCGTCGGGGCTCCGAAATTGTAAATACATAAAACAAATCGTAGCGCAGCGCATGCGCTTGAAAAATGAGCATATAACTCAAATCAAAACTCCGTCAAGTATCTCGCAATCATCGGAGTCATTGAGAATACATCAATGCCAAATCCAAATCAAAACCAATATGACATAACTCGAAACTATACATGTAAATATCGAATCTATATCTGTAAGTATCTGAAGGAAATGCATGCCAAATCTCTTTAAGTCGTTGTGCAACGCGTATAACACTGCACAGTGGCGGACGTCTATCATAAGAAAATAACTATATACATATATACCTTTGTTTGAAATGTACGTTCAACCGTTTTGGAAACAATTTAGAAGGGTCTCCTTGTTTTAAACATTTCGTGTCATATCAGACACGTAGGTAAATACTGAGGTTATAGCTCGCTTTTTGGAAATCCCTTCAATAACTATCAATGCATGCAAAATGTATTCAGGTACTGTCCTCTGACTAGTCCTGCTCAGTACGAAAACACATAGCAATATCATAAAAACGTACCGCTCTATAAGAAATCAATCCCAAAATATGCACATGAATACTACGTGCGTCTGGTGCGCACGGAAATCAAAATCCATGAATGTGCCATACATGCGCACAGAAACAACATCTAAGTGCATCAGGTGTGCACGAAACATCTGTCGTAGGCAACATGTGTGCCTGACAGCAAAATCAGGTGCATCTGACATGCACGAAAAAAAAAATCTCGATTTAGTGCCTCTGGTGTGCACCAAAATCACCCTTCAAAACATGCGCCCAACATGCGCGAAAATCCAAATCAGGTGCATCTATCGTGCATGAAATCATGAAATCCAATATCAAGCGCCGAACGTGCGCAAAAGCAATCAGGTGCACAAGGTGCACAAAACAAATATCGAGTATCACAATCAAAATCGAAGTCCAGTGCATCTAAGTGCACAAAAGGCGTATCACTGCACTGCAAGCATATATAAACTATACCGAGTGCAGGAACGAAATCGTGTGCATGCATACGCACAAAACCAACTCAACTGTTTAAAACCGTAAAATCACAAACATGTGAAACTAAAGAACGAAAACGATATCAAGTGCAACACTGTGCAAAGATCGTAAATCCTCAATCATCAAAATCAAATCATACGAATAAATCACCCAAAACATCGTAATCAATAATGGCGGAATAGTACTGCTTAAGCGCATCCTCTAAGAATCTTGACAACTGTCGCGGTCACTAGTGGGACGTCTCGTCGATGATCATGAACTCTGTCCTGCTGGCGTGCGTAACCATGACCACTCCTGGGTCAAGGTCTTCACTGTGAATTACCAATCTTTCGGTCCATCGGCTCATCGGCCCTGTCAGGTGTGCTAACGGGGACGATTCCGTTCTGGCACTCCTCTGGTCAT
The DNA here is from genome assembly GCA_030015575.1 of Agapanthus africanus. Lineage (NCBI taxonomy): Eukaryota > Viridiplantae > Streptophyta > Magnoliopsida > Asparagales > Amaryllidaceae > Agapanthus > Agapanthus africanus. Next base: position 409,132,638 of record JASDDO010000026.1, read on the forward strand.
CTCTTGGTCAATCATCGCGACCACTCGTAAGACAGCATATCACTGGCGTCGGCCTCTGGCTCTCTGAATGTACGTGACACATCTGATCCTGGGTGCAAGTATCATTGCAGCAGTGTCCTGGAAGGAATCCTGCTCACGGTCACTTCCATGTCTCGTCTCTGCCAACTGTCCGGAAGTCATTGTCCTTTCCTATATCTGCATCTTGCTCTGTAACGGCTGCATACCCATCGCGACTCCTTCTGGAAGGTATATCCAGTACTCTGCCTCGGCATGCGCATCGTATCTCTGATGTCGGCGGAGTGGAACGTCATCTCATCTAGATCTGGTACGAACCTCTTACTTCACTTTTCTCTAATGTCGTCTGCTTTGGACTCGTCTCGTCGCGGCTGCATGGACTGAGCTCCAACGACTATCCTCGTATCTGGAGTCTCCCAAGAATGCGTCTCACCACCTAGCATCCGATTGAAGTCGAACCATTCGATCGATTCGTCAAAACCTCATAATCCCCCAAGAGCTCAACCTCTTGGGCACAGTTTAATAGTATCGAGTACATACCACAGCATCGGTGGTCCAGCCGTAGAAGGGCAAACCCAAGCCTCACTAATGGCGCCGTAGAACTGCCGCAAATCCGAAGGTTCAAAGGCTTTCACACGGTCATTAAGTCGAGTTAGGGTTTCATTCTTCTAGAGGGACCATAGAATTGCCTGCATGTCTTTCCGACTACTTTAAACTTGGATAGATAGGTTTCTGACATTCGATCGTCTCTGTCGACTCCCAACGTCTCCGCGTGAAGTCGTCTCTAGCTGGAATCAATCTATCTGATGACCTCGCATCGGGGTAAGCGAACGAACCACATGTCCTAGTCATTCATCCTCGGGTGACTAGAGACCTTCTATCATCTATTCATACAACTCGCCCTGCAATAGCTCCAACATATGGGGCGATATCTCGTCGCTCGCAGCAGCAACTGGCTCGATCGTCTGCACGCTGAATAGTGCCTCAATCATCAGGAGTAAGCAACACACCAACGGTCATCAAAATCTGGCTGGCCTCTATCATTGGCTCAATTCTCTAGTGTCGATCAGCACCTCCGAGTAACCTCATAAAGGCGATCCGCCAAACGCTCGTGGCGCGAAAACACCGTAAAAAGACACATCTCCGCAATCGTGTGTCGCCGGAATTTCGCCCTGGTCAGTCCTCGTTCGTGATGAGCTTGTGCTGACCGCAACTCTAGCCGTAGCTCCCCCTGTCCGTAACCATAGCAGCAAAACCAAACTGGTACTGATGAGGCTAGATCGGAATGAATATAATACTGAACAAGGAAATGTACATCCTAAGGCTTCATAAGTGGAGTGGCGTGTCGTAAATATGCCACGGAACATACCAACGGTACGTCACTCTACTTTAGTCACCTATTCCATCAACCAAGGGTCATCCTACGCTCCGAAGGTAAATCCTAACGCTCTGATACCAACTTTGTCACGTCCCGAAAGTACGGAAAATGACCGGCACTTAGACTACGAAACGTCTCGAGGCGTACGTAATCTAAGTAAGCCGAAAACCCAGAAATCCAAAACAAGAAAAGTAGTAGAGTGAAGGAAAACCAATTTAAAATCAAGTAGTTTTAATAGCATAAGCCGAATTATGCGGTTTTTTACAAAAAAAACATCAAGTATTTCCTGAAAATTTCGGCAGAGTCTCCTTTGTAAATACTGGCTCCCAAACGGGATACAACATGAATAGTATACGAAATCAAAAAAAAGGCATCCCCAATCGGGAGCTAGCTCTTCGTCAATCGACGGTCACAACCACACAAGCAAAATAATATACAACGCCAAGGGCGAGGATCAAAACTCAAAAGGAAACTCAAAACCACCAGAAATATAACGAGCGACTCTAAGGTCGAAAGAATAAACAACACTGGTCTCTAACTCAATAAATACATGTTTGGTTGATGGAATTTACTAGATACAACTGAATAATATCATACAAGGTAAATAATGGGGGTATGATACAAGTAAACCCACCTACTAGCAAATCACCCGAATGAAACTATGCCCGCAAAGCCGTAAGGAACCTGTACGGCAACCTGCAAGAAACTGGGGCACAACGGGGGTGAGTTGCCAACTCGTGAATAGAAAAACATCTACGCATAGAAATCGCATAAATAACGCAACCTAGGTCAATGATCATAATATATCCTCAAAAATATGTATAACATGCAGCCTATAACAATGGCTAGGGTAATATCTAACTGAGTGTAAACTCATGTGCCCGGGTCAATGCCTCAGGTAGCAATATATCATATGAATGAGGTATGAATGCATGAAATAGAATACATGTAAATGAAGAAACTGTTTTCATAAATTAGTGAGATTTCCTTCGTATTTTTAAACTGAGGTATCATAAATGAAATCAGCATCAACAGTGTCTAGCATCGACACAAAACATAAATCTCACTGTCTCGAAATATCAATGTCTTAATCTCAATATCTAGGGCGCCGTCAGTCCAGACCGGCCCCTACCATCCATCTCAAGACCACGACGGTATCCTCCGGATATCCGACGCGTCGGGTAATATCACCGGTAGGTAGTGCTCCCCAGCCAGGCTCAACGTCAACACCACATTCCTCTTGCCCCGGGGTACCATACCGGGCCCACCATGTACCCGTGACGGTTCCTCCACTCCTCGACACGGATCTCCAAAACCACAGCAAACTCATGGTGGACGACACTTTACTTCACTAGAAAACCGCAACATTTTATATTTTAAAAGATCATAAGTTGTAAATTTTGCGGCTTTCCCCGAAATCCAGAAATATCATAAATCTCAAGAAATCATCACAAGTGCATATGTCAATGATAATGAACTAGACATGAACAACTGAATAACAGTATGCATGAAGTGGTAGGTAATAACTACAATGTCTAATATGGCATATAAGGGAAGTACACTAATATCATGTCAAAACTACCAGCTAACAATCTAAGTCAAGCAATTATATTCTCTAAAGTGTACGTGATATGGCAATTACCGATGAAGATGTGTGTGAGCCGGCAAGTAGGTGTACGTGGTACATACGCATCATCGGTAATGGTGCTGGTGTCCTAATAGCATGATATCAATAATGGAATATGCAGCAAAATAAATATGCGAGGCAGAGCGAACAGCGATAATGTGCGGGAGCTGAATACTAGACACAAAGATAACTAATCTGCAATAATCTAATATAAGTCCTACGAATGGTGCCTTTTGAAATAACACGAATCATGGGGTTTTGAAAATAGGGGCTACGGTGTTTTTATGAAAAGATACGTCGTTTTTGAAATATCCGTAGATTCCCTTGAGCTGTCTTTAAAAATGCCCACGATTCGTTAGTTTTTGAAATAGGTAAGAAGTCTAATCTAATCTAACAACTACACTAAACTATACGGCTGAACTAACAAGTTGAACTATAGGTAAGGAAACCGCCTATCATCTGAGTCGATACATATACATACCTGTATATGTATAGTCGGTGATCCCGCCTCAATAATATCATATCCGATACCATATCTATAATCAGGCATCCCAAGTCAAGAGTGCGGATCAATCATCAATATAGCTCGTACGTAAATCCGTCGTACGGCATCCCAATCTGGGTACGGGTCAATATCACATTCATCATGCTATTCACCTGGTATCCTCTTTATCAAATATCATGATCGGGGTACTGATCTACGTCTAGTACCATACTGATACCGCCTACGTATGCATGGACGTGTGTGAAACACTACGTCAAGGACCCGCTACAACGTCATGTCGTATCTAAGGTACGAACCCTGCTATATCACCGATCTCACGGCCTCAAATCAAATCTCATCGACTCAGCTCAATCCCAAGTATCATCCTCAATCCGTGTGTGAACACATAATCCCATACCCATGTGAACACATAACTATAAAGAATCCCATGAGCACATATCAATAGGAATGTATGCAAGTATGTATGTGTGTATGTGTGTGTAACACTACCCTAGGGTTCGCAACACTAAAAATAGTCCAACACACCAATATCCATCCTAAGCATCGTTATTAATCCTAAATAACATATAATAATTGTTGGTATGTATACGCATCTGTATACACCACCACGGACTGCGGGGGTGCTATACGCCATCCACCCGACTTCTCCCCGTAGATATAAATCTACTCACCTGGTCCTCGCTAGCCGGTGCCGACGTTGCCACGCGCTTGCTTGTCGTCTCGAAGTCCACATGGGGGTACCTACATATCATAACGCACCATATCTCATTAAAATCCGACTCATGATCAAAACGACGCACGAATCCCACATAGGTCAAAACCTATGGTTGCTTTCACAAATTAACCCAAAAACCCTCTACGTCGGCGTACAAACGCCAAACCATCGAGAAAAACCTAAATACACTCATTTGCACATTCACGAACACTAATTTTAATATAAACTAGGTTAAAACTCACAAAAACGCCAATTTCACTCAAAAAGTCATTTTTCCGAAAATCTAGTAAGCACAATTCGCCGTTTTTGTACAAAACACGATGTTTAAATGAATGTAGTGGCCAATATATTTATTAAATATCTTAAATAAGTCATAAAAAACCATTTCCATAATTTAAACTCATAAATTTGCATAATTTCCAAAATCCTAGTTTGCAAAATATCAAATTTAACACCCTTTAAAGCAAAATTCACAATTCATCAATTAAGCTTCGTTTTGCATGAACCAAAGTCATTAAACCACTCATTATAATAGTTATAATGACATGAACACTTAATTATATTTTAATCTAAGCATTTGATAATTTTTCAAAAACTCTAGTTAGCAAAAACAAAACTTAATTTAGACATTTCCATGCAACAATATGAAATTTAACTACTAAATTACTTTCTACAAATTCTAAGATGGTAAGCTATCCATCACAACCATACACCAATTCACAATAACCTAACTTGCATTCAAACCCTTTTCTTGAATTCCAAAACGTGCAATTAAACTCACATATCCAAATAACACTTAAATAAATTAGCTTAAGAAATTAGTAACAATTTAAGCAACAAATGTTTAGAAATATACCCAAAAGCATATGAAGATCCACAAGCATCCATGGCACTCCAAAATGCTCTCTTTTCACAAGGATCCATGCTTGAAATGCTAAGGAATAATGGGTAAGTGTTGGATTTGGAAAAAAGCTTTGAAATTGTATGGATTTTGAAGCTTTTTTATGGATTTTTGAAGCAAAAAGGGAGTGAGAACTTGGGGAGGGGGGGCTGCTGCTAAGGGATCAGTTTCGGTCAGATTTTGGGGGGAGTGGGTGAGTGAGGAGAGAGAGTGAGGTGGGGAAAGTTGTTTCAAGTCAAAGTCAACTCAATTTATATCATTTTCTACTCTTTTCTTTTCTTTTCTTTTCCTTTTCTTTCCTTTGCAAACCAAGTGGGGAAAAAGTGAGGGCTGCTGAATTTGGCTAAGGGGAGGAGTAAGTGGGGGTGTGTGGGTGTGGGTACGGGTATGGGGTGATGAAAAATGATAAATACAATACCCCAAACATCTATTTACGCTAAAAAAAAGCCATTTTTCTTCAATAATTTCTAAACCGTTTTGGCAAATGATTTCGTTCCAAAAACCATGTGATAAATTTTTATTTAATGTTTTATGATGCACAAAATTTGTTTCAACTCATTCCAATTTGTAATTTTCCCTAATTAAATGTATTAGTGACGGCTTAAAATAATAATAAAATAATATTTTTTTCAGAAAATTTGAAATTTCACCAGCGGCTCAATAAACACCAAATAATAGCAATTACATAGCTAGAATATGTATATTTAATTTTTATAATAAGATATTTGTATTTTGACTTTTTACAGAAAACCCCCTCATTTTACCGATTTTCCGAAATATCACCGAAACGATTTTCAAAATGCTACACCATGGAACATCTTGGTGGAAACCGGATGAACACTATATGCTGACTGATGAGCCTCCTCTAAGATCTCGCGTATTAGTCCCTCGAAATCTGGCATACACAGTCGAGTTCCAAATCGTAGTACTCCCTGATCATCAATCATGAACTATGAATCTCTGTCTAACGGCATTGCCGGGTTGTGCCCCGCGAGTACGGTCAAATAATTGTGGATGTGTACGGACACGGACAAGTTTTCCCCCGGTCGACGTAAACTCGAACTATACTCGGCTGTCATAAAAAAATCTGCTAATTTGCCATCGACTGTCTCTGAACTGTACTCAAACAAGAAAAGTTACCTCTGGGCCTCTGACTCAAACCATCTACCACAACATTCTCCTTGTCCTGATGATAAAAAATCTCGCGGTCATAATCTTTCACTATCTCCATCCATCGGCGCTGTCTTAAATTTAGATCTCGCTGCTGAAAGATATACTTTAAGCTTCTTGTGGTCCGTAAATATCTAGCATGACTTGCCGTATAAGTAGTGTCTCCAAATCTTAAGTGTAAAAATAACCGCAGCCATCTCTAAGTAATGCGTGGAATAGTTCTACTCATGCTCCTTCAATTTCCGAGAAGCGTCGCAATAACCAACAAAACCGTCTAATCCTGGAGGCAAAAATAATATTGGCGCCGTAGTCAAACGAGTCTTTAACTGCTGAAAGCTCTGCTCGCATGCCTCGGTCCAAAGAGAAAGAAATTCCCTTCCGGGTCAACCCTATCAACAGTGCAGCTATACGAGAAAAATCCTAACAAAGCATCGATAATATCCGGCCAAACCGAAAAAGCTGCGAACCTCCGTCACTGATACAGGTCTGGGCCAGTGCTGAACGGCCTAGATCTTCTTCGGTTCCATACTTACCATCTCTCATAATTACGTGACCTAAGAAGTCAACACTATCCAAGCAGAAAACACACTTGGATAATTTAGCGAATAACTGGCGCTCCCTCAAGGTCTGTAACGAATTCCTCGATTACTGCCCAGGCTCCACTCGGCTCCAAAAGTGTACTAAAATATCATCAACGAACACGATAATAACTGATCAAGAAACGGCCTGAATATGCGGTACATCAAGTCCATAGACGCTGCTGGGGCATTGGTGAGCTCGAACAACATCACCAAGAACTCATAACGCCCGTAATGTGTGCGAAAAGCAGTCTTCGGAATATCATCCTCTCGAACCCACAACTGGTAGTAGCCTGACCGTAAGTCAATCTTCGAGAAATGTCCCGCACCCTGGAACTAATCAAATAAATCTTCAGTACGAGGTAACGGATATCTGTTCCGCACAGTCACTCCATTCAACTGACGAAAATCGATGCACAAACACAAACATCCGTCTTTCTTCTTGACGAACATAACAAGAGCTCCCCAAAGTGACGCATTCGGACGAACAAGCCATTTATCCAACAAATCTTGCAACTGATCCTTCAGTTCTTTAAGCTTCACCGGGTCCATCCGATATGGCGGTATAGAAAAGGCTCCGTTCCTGGAATCAAATCAAAGCAGAACTCAATATCGCGCTATGGCGACAACCAAGCAACTTGTGAGGAAAGACATCCAGAAACTTTCTCCCAATCGGGACCTGGTCCAACGGGACTCCCACGTTTCTAACATCATGAATATACACCAAAAATCCCTGACATCCTTTCTCAAGATCTGACTAGCACGAAGAGAAGAAATCAAATCGGGAAGGGTGCCGCTACAGTCTTCAAAAATAACCAGAACTCGCTCACCCGGAAAACTAAATCTGACTGCCTTCTCACGGCAGTCCATGGATGAATAACACGTGGCTAACCAATCCAAGCTAAGAAGAGCTTCAAAGTTGATGTTATCGAGGAGAATCAAATTGACAGAAGAATCCCTATCTCCGATACGAACAAAACAAACACGAACGAAAAACATTTCGAGCGACAAAAGATTAGCCTATGGATGAAATCATCACAAGCGGCTGATTTAACAAGGAGTACTATCGGCAAGACCTCGATACAAAGTCTGTGGATACCATTTCAAAAAATAAAAGAAAGAAATACGCATCGGAAGAAAACACTGAAAGAATACCTGTGACAACGGCGTCTACCTAACCGCCTCTAAGCTGGCATACCAGTAAAATTTCGCTTCGACCCAGAAACGACCGAAGTCTCAGAAATGCGCTCTTCTAGCAGTAAGGTTGCGTTCATAGCAGCGACGTAAGTGTCGAAAGGTTGGGCACTAATCGCAAGAAATAACTGCGTGTCTAGTCCCCACACGACCCTCTTTATGCGTTCCTCTTCAGTGCCTACCAGGTAAGGAGCATATCGGACCGCTGAGTAAACTGAATGTCATACTCGGATACTGTCATCCCTGAAGTCTTATGCAAATACTCAAAACTACGAACTCGGCATTTCGAACGCTTCCCGGAAGGAAACGAGCAAGGAATACGGCTGTGAACTCATCCCAAGTCATAGGAGGTAGATTTGCAACTCGGCCTCTCTCGACCGACTCTCACCACGTCTGAGCAAGACCATTTAGATGAAAACTCACAAGCTCAATCCATATCTCGTCAGAACATCTCTGTGAATGACAAATCCTAGCCATCATGTCGAGGATTGTCTATGGATCCTCTGCTGCATCCGTGCCGGTAAAATCTGGAGGCTTCAGCCTCAAAAACTCCTGTAAGGATACGAAAATAATCTCGGTAATAACAGAAACAGCTGCCTGAGCAGCAGGTACAATCACAGTCCTTGAAATAGGAGGGACATCATTGGCTCTTGGAGCTCGGCTAACCCTAACTAATAATCCAACCATCTGTCACAAGTCCTGAATACTCGACTCCAGCCTAGCCACCCGTCCTGGAAAAGGCGGACCAATCTGTCCCTGAGGGGTAGGCGACCGCCCTGATCGGTTCTCGTCTCAAACGAACCTACTCTAATCACATCCCTGGCGGCAGCCCTCTAGCCCTCGTAGTCTCCGGCGGCATAGTGGCTGGAACAAGAAACATGATTAATAGGAACATCGCGATCGAATCAAAGGATTTCAAGAAATCAAGGAAGGAAATACAAGCAAATGTATATCCTAAGGTCACTTAAGTGGAGTACCGTATCGTAAGTATGCCGCGGAACATACACACGCTACGTCACTCTGCTCAAATCACCTACTCCATCAACCAAAGGTCATCCTACACTCAGAAAAGTAAAACCTCGCTCTGATACCAACTTTGTCACGACCCGAATGTACGGAACGTGACTGGCACATAAATTACGAAACGTCTCAAGGTGTAACGTAATTTAAGTAAGCCAAAACCCAGAAATCTAAACCATTTAAAGAAATGGAAAGAAGGAAAACTTATTTAAAAAAAGCGATTTTAACAAAATAAATCGCATTAAACATTTTTAAAAACATCAAAACTTTCCGAAAATTTCGGTAGAGTCACCTTTGTAAATACTGGCCCCCAAACGGGTACAAAACAAGAATACATATACGCGATGAATAGAGGCATTCCCAAGCGGGAGCTAGCTCTTCGCCAATGGCGGAACACAACCACATGCAATAATATATATCATAAAGTGCAAAATAATCATCTGAAAGCAAGAAATAAGAAAAACACCACGTTGGATCAAGTAAGCATCGACACCAAAAAGCACAAATACAAGTCTCACGAATCTTACCGTCTAGTTCAAAAAACAAGGGTAGATGGAGTACACTAGATACAAATAATAATACAAGATGGAACAAAAGTATCCTCGGAACCTACCTATGAGCAAAACTGCAAATCGATGCAATGAAGTATAAAGAGGAAGTACGCTCGCCGCTACTGTGCTGACGGGTCAAACCTGTAAGATACTGTAGCACAACGGGGGTGGGTTGCCAACTCGTGAGTAGTAAGTAACATGTAATAAGGCTATCGTAAGTATGCACGCAATGTGTCACAGTCAACATATATCAATACAATGCGATGCACTCGTATGGATGCAATATGAATGCATAATCAAACACGAAACTTGAACATGTCTCGTATGAGAAAATCTATATTTCTATCTTAGAAAAACCTCTGTGCAATAAACCGAAGTACCATCAATGAAATCAACAGAAAATCCGTGTCAAGCATCGACATAATATATGTATATCTCAATATCTCAAAGTCTCAGTATCTCGATATCTCAATGTCTCAATATCTCAATATCTCAATACCTCGGGCTCCGTCAATCCGGATCGGCCCATCTCATCAAATCTCACGACTACGGTAGGTATCATCCGGAAATCCGCCGCGCCAATACTAACCGGTCGGTAGTGCTCTCCTGCCGGGCTCAACGCCATCTATGCGATCTTCTTGCCCTGAGGTACCGCACCGGGTCCACTATATACCCGCAGATGGTGCACCCCCTCCTCGAATCGCGTATATGATACATCTCAAGAACCGAGAAAACTCATGGTGGACGCAATACACATCATATCATGAGAATATCATATCATGAGAAAACCGTAGATTTCTCTTTTTAAAATGATAATAGGTTTATAAAATTTTTGCGGTTTTCCCCAAAATCCAGAAATCTCATAAGTACTGAAATTCTCAAGAAGAATCACAATATGTAAACATGTCGATGATGATGGAAGTCTACAATACGATAGTATATACCATGCGAAGTACGGCCAGAAACTATGCATGAATCATGATGCAATGAGGTATGTATATATTGTTGGAGATAGTGCCCTCAGAGTCAATTATTGGATCATAGGCACATGATTGCAATGATTGAGGGAGGACCTAACCCGGTAGGACAGTCTTACTCGAGATGATAGTACGCTATCTGGTTTACCTTTAACATCGTGTACTGCTTTAGGTGACCTGACAGGTCACTATTGCACGTTGATAGAGCCCCTAGGATTCTTGCTTGACTGCCAGCAGTATGAGGGCGATCATATAAGTGAGAGCTGGAGTCTATAAGCACATCCTTAAAAGGTCCCTAGTCGTGGGAGTTTCGAGACAGGGCATCGATTCTCCAGAGTAGACTAGTGTATACAGTCGAGACCCCGACGAGGGGCGGTGGCCGGTCTCACAAGCCACTGGTGTCAGTTGGTTCACCTAAGATGTATACAGGTGCTCATTGGGTTATGAGTACACCGGACAGGACTCGCTGGGAACCTGCTAGTTGGGATTATACTTGACGTCAGATAGCAGTTCCGTGGTGACATGTGTACAGGTTAGTTCATCGACCTGGGGATCGTCATTTGTCTCGTGTGAGTTACCACTGTACTTTGATTACTACCCTACCACGGCTCAAAGGAGTCGTGCAAACAGGTTTTAGTTGGGTACAGTCCCGAGCCACATGGAGGCAGTGAGCGGATCTTCGGGGGTTCGTCTCTCCCGGTATTGGGGGTGAGGTCGCGCTGTGTCTAGGAGAGCCATTACACGAAGTCCTTGGCCAAAGCAGGAGATTTACTGGTAGGTATTCCAGTAGTATCTCAGGGTGTTCTGGGCTACACTCCGACACGACTTGTACCGCTTTTGGGGGTCTGACTTTTACCAACCCCCTAGGCCCGACATGCGATGCTCATAGACGAACGGACCGGACTGTACGGATATTGTCACTGACAGGCTCAGTAGGGTGTCAGGATAGTTCGCTCATCGACGTCCTTTTTAGTCAATAGCTGGTGGCCCGTCACGTATTGGCTTATACCTCTGACGTGCTAGTAGTTAAATCCACAGCCATAGTATTGACGAGTCTTTAGAGTCCACCACACTTTCAGTTACTCAAGCTTTCGGGCGAAACGCTGTAGAGGCCGTATGGAGATATGGCAGGGTCCAATCAGATACGTGCGGTATTGCACGGATCAGGATCGGACGGTTTGTACTAGTGGCCGTATGGTTATATGGCAGGGTTCGATCAGATACGTGCGGTATTGTACGGATCAGGATCGGACGGATATTACTAGCCGGCTTTGGTTTAAGCCGGATCCTAGTATAGTACAGTGTAGTTTTTTGTCTCATTGCATTTGTATCCGGACGGAATACAGATGCGGGTGTGTATGCACAGTATCGGGGTTTTCCTGTAATTTATTACGGGACCAGTTTTCTGGAGTTGCCAGTTTGCATTCCGTTCCGGCCGTTTTTTCTTTGTTCTTTCCCGGCCGGACTTTTCCGATGGAGGGTGTTATTTGCAAGTTTGCAAATAACATTTTTTGGAGGGGTTTCTTGCACTTGTGGCATTATGATAAGAAAAGTATCTTTGCTTTATCATGATGGTTTTGCTTTTGTGATTAGATGAGATTTGAAATGAAATTGACTTTGTTATCATTTCATTTTGGCTATGGTCACCCCTTGCTTTTACTACCATGACCTCCCTTCATAGTTTTGCAATTTTGATTCCTCCACCATTCTTGAAAAGGGGCCGGCCACATTTTGTGGGAGAGAGAGAGAATGGTTCATTTTGAGTATGAGAAAATTTCATGATCTCATTTTGCCTTGTACACAAAACCTTCTCACCTTTCCAAAGTTCTTAATGATTCCTCCATCAAAGGCAACTCCAATACCCTAAAGAGACATAGCCTATACACTACACATTCTACAGCAAATCTTGGACGCGTCGGCCAGCCAACTTCGCGCCCGAGTTGCCTCGGTATTGAGGTGGGAGCCCGTAAAAGATGCAGGCGATGTGGTGCCCTTCCGGAAAGGAGGCGACGACCGGAGTTTTCGCAGGAGATCGGGACGACGACGAGAAGACCGGAGGACTCGGATCACTCGATATATCTCTAACCCGTCTTGTAGTTAGCTAGATCTAGTTTAATGGCCCGATCCCGGGTTTAGTGCGCGGTGGTGCCGGTTTGCTAAGTTCGCAAAATTAAAGTTTATCACCGTTTCCGCATTTGGCCGTCAGATTGACGGCCGGGGCGCCGCCGTGCACTTACAGTGGTATCAGAGCCTCGCCATTAACTTCGTCTAGCTTCGTTTGATGTGTTTTGCATTTCCGATCGACCAAAATTCCAAAATCTACATTTTTTGTTAGCATCAGTTTCTGTTGAAAATTTTTGGTTTCGAAAAATTTTTCAGGTTGTCTCAGAATGATGTGCAGGGAGTTCTAAGAACACTGGAAAAATTCGACAACATGATCATTCAGTAAGACGGCGGATCCGCGGCCATTAACCTTTCTCAGGCCGCGGATCCGCCGCAGTAATGAGAGATCATCTCATCGTTTTTTTGCAGTGGGCTTGTGGGCTAAAAATAGGGGTTTTGGAATATTAAAATTGGGCCCAGATTTTCTGTGAGTACTACAGTATTTCTTGGGGGCCCACTTGTTAATTTTTGATCGATCGGATATTTTAAACACATTTTTCACAGTATTTACATTATATCTGCGACCGTGAATGTCACTCGATCGGTAAATCCGGTCTAACTGCTATAGCCCGGTTAGTCGGATTTGCGAACGTGACTTTCACGTTGATGTTCTGTGTTTTGCTGTGATGTTGCGGATCGGTCGTGGGGGATAGCCTGGATGCAATGCTAGTACAGTTTCTGTTGTATTATGTACATTTGATATTGCGGGGCGAGCGTCCGACATGTGGACTGCCGTCACTGCCTGTTTGTATTATTCTTTTGGGGCACGACCTGGTTGCGGTCGATGTACCCGCTGTATGTATATTTTACTTTCTGTACTCGGATTACCCCGCGGAGGGATGCACGGATAGCCGGGTTCTAGAAGGCAACAAGCCCGCATCTCATGGCATTGGGACGGAGGGGGCTTCACTCCAGGATTGGCTGGCTATTCGCCACACTCGTAGGGGGTATAGGATTTCATTGCACAGGCTATCCACACGACCAGGGGAACGTCGGGTTTCAGTAGTGGCTCTGTGAAACCCGGGGATCCCAGATATCTGTATTGTTCTGTGATGCTGTATATTTCTGTGATGTTGCATTTCATTCACGCCTTGAGCGAAATACTATATATTGGTATATATATTAGTAGATGTTGTATATGTTTTTCATCCGCGCTAGTCCAGTCCCCGCTCTGCCGTTAGTTAGCTAACCTAACGGGTGATGACGGGACCCAGAGGCGAATGCAGATGGCATATACGTACGTCAGTATATTTTCATTCTTTGTGGTGTGATCAATTGATGGGACTGCATTGATTCGGATCAATGCAAGTTAAACAAACCTAATCTGATATTGTTGGAACACTTTTCAAAAAGCTGTTATTGCAAGGACGTTCACTTTTGTTTTGCATCGTGGTATTCATTTGGAATATCCTGCTCCTCAGTCGACGAGGCAAGGGCCGAGATCCCTTCACCGGGAGTGACCCCTTGGACAGAAGTTTGAGTCAGGGCATTGACTTCACTATAGCCGATTACTTTTGCTTTGCATCGTGGTATTCATTTGGAATATCCTGCACCCCATTCTACGGGGAAAGAGCCGAGATCCCTTCACCTAGAGTGACCTCTTTAGTAAAGGTTTTCGTCACTATATTTTCTAAAAAGCTATCCGTTCCTTCAACGATATCAAGTTCATTACGTTAAAGGTTTTCACCAGAAACCATTCGTAGCCCTCCATCGTTTCATATGGGTAGTCAATAGTATTCAAGCTGTGTTTGTTGGCCAAAGTCAAGGCACAGTGTTTGGTAGCTGTTGGTTATTCATATGCAGCATAGATAGATGCGTTGGTTTGGAACAGTCGTACTGCCTTGTTGGCCAAAGTCAAGGGTAGGTACGGGTGGATTCAAAACAACCTGGAGAATGACGGGTAGAACTTGACATGTGACTTATGATTTGTTGGCCAAAGTCAAGGTCATAAGAGCATGGGGTAAAAATCACATCGGGAGTTTCAAAAGAACTAAAACTTGCCAGATATGCGCATACCTTCTGGAGTGTGATACCGTGAGCGGATTCCGTCACGTTGTCATGCGATGAGAGTTGGATCCCGATTCCCACTGATGAGTTAGTTTACTTCTCGGGTGACCCCGACTAATTCTTCTTTCAGGTTTGGGGGAGAATTTGACGGTACAGTGGGAGGTTTCCAGATTAGATAAATTGATAACCATTCTGATCTAGGTTAGAGTGCACGCTGAGTGTTTCTTTTCTCTCTCTCTTTGGCAGCGACCATTGACCCGACCCTAAGACTATGACTCAGTGACCAAGTTGACCGAACTTTCTTAACACTGGCTTTTTGGATTGTCAGAGTTGCAGACCTCATTGTCACTCCTACTTTTACCCTTTTCTCCAGGACACCCCGTATTACTACGAACGTCCACTTCCATTGGACAAAACCATCGTATGGTTAGATACGAACTCGAAGGAATTCGAGGATGGTTTCCAGTTTTGGAGAAAACGGATAGGATTATTCAGTTGTCTTTTCCCTTTTACCTTCTCTCAAGTTGTGAGTACTCCTTGGTTTAGGAGATAGTACACCTATTACGCAAATTGGATAGTCTTCTTCCAAACCATAGGCAGGTGCCGACCGGTAGGGAATGAAGAAAACCAATTGGCCTGAAGACGGTGTACAGAAGGTATTAAGTTCAGACAAAGTAAGGGATTAGTAAGAGGGCAAAGTTAATTGCAACAGATATTCACGACCAAACCAAGTATTCCTTCGCCAATCCTAAATCACCTTTGTATTTCTCCAGGACACTCCGTATCACTACGAAGATCCACAGTTTATTGGATACTCCATCGTATGGTTATATACGAACTCGAAAGGAACTTGTTCCAGTTCGGGGATGGATTCTGGTCCAGGAGAAATAGGAATAAGGATTATTCGGTTTTCTTTTATCTTCACCTTCTCTCGCATTGCGAGTGCTCCTAGGATTAGGAGAGTACACCCATTATGCTTATTGGATAGTCTTCTTCCAAACCATAGGCTGGTGCCGAACGGTAGGGAAGGAAGAAAACCATTTGGCCTAAGAGGTGTGCAGAAGGTAACGACTAAAGACATATAAAGGGATTTGGAGAGGTGGCAAAGAATTATGCGGTTATAGTTGTGAATCTGGATAATGGTAGAGGCATTACTAAGAATACCAGGATACCCCATCGAAACATTTCAATGTTTCAGTTCAACTGTGTACTGTTAAAAGAAAACTGATTTCCCGATTAGATACTTACTCCAGGGTATGTATTTACCAGGTATGATTCTCATATCTGTATGGTTTTACAGATGATGAGTGGGAGTAGGTTATTGGGAATAGGGTGATCATCCTCATTATATCGGGATTCGTTGTAATCGCTGATATTTGAGGAGATAATCTAGGCTGTTTGCCGGTCGGCAAATATTTGGTTTTGAATATCCGCTGTTGTGCACCAATTTCAAATTGATATATCTGTACGTCTATTTTCATAAAGTGAGATATACCTTATGATATTATGTCGATGACATTTACCTATATCAGTGGATGGTTAGGTAAGGAGCATTGAACAGCGGTGTAATTCTTCTTAACCATAAGTACAGTTTTCAACCTACGACACACAGTGAATGAGTTATCAGACTCAAGGGACTTATACAGAGTAATGTATGTTGTCCAGTATCCATCAGGACAGAGGGGTTGGTTCTCGTACTATATTTGGTTTACTTATGACTTCTCTAGTTTTTAGACAAGTGTTTCGTAGAAACACAGGGTCCAAATTTTGAGAAGTTATAGGTATTTGGATAAAGTAGAGAACCAAGTATTGCAAGTATCGGGATTCTTCAAAGTGATCGAAGATGTAGATACTTGTGTATGGTATTCAGTTGATAGTAATGATAAAGAGAAATTGCTTCTCTTTCAGGTTACTCATAATTGGAAGCATTCCTATGTTGAGTAACGCTGATCGGCCTCTTTCCATTTAGTGAACATGCACTGGAGATAGCTGCATGATTTGAATCTGGTTCAATTAAATCAGTGCCTCTGGTGCTATATTGGATATAGTACAGTTCATATCTTAACATTGTTAAGGTACGGGGAGTTGTCCGGCTTATGATTAAAACCAGACTCTGGATAACTCAAGGCACGTTTCTGTAATGGCTGTTTGTGGGTTGACCCAGGCTATGACGAGGGTTGATTTTCTACCATAAGAAAGATCAATAGTGATATTGTTCTTGACTCGCCACAGTTTTAATAAAAATGGATTTTTTTTCAAAAACAGTAGTGGGAGTATGGTGGAACTGGAAGTGATTCCAGAACCGCAAACGATTACTGAAGATTTGATAAGGAACCTAAAGATTCAATCTGATTTGACATTCCATTGGCCACTCCGCAGATAAGGTGGGTAACTTCAGGCACCCGAGAGGTACTCCGGTAGCCTCAAGGACGGTGACAGGGAAGTTCTTGTTTACCCACACTTGCCATTGTTGTTGTTCCAGGCTGCGAGACCCGGCAGGAGGATGAGTATAGCGTCGTTCTAAACTAGCTTTAGAAGTGCACGTCTATATGACTCTGCCAGAGGGTTGTCGTAGTCAGTGGGAGCAGCGGAAACATTGGTGGACATCAGGCTTATGTCTATTTATAGACTAAAGCAGATATAGCGGAGATAGATCATCTATTTCTGATGTGACAGTCATAGTTTTGACGTCATCAGAATAGGGGATGGATCTGTTGAGAAGGTAGTAGGAAGTGATATTCCTATACTATGATCGGTTATATTTTGGTCGTCACACAGTGGTTTCTCCACAAAGGAAATGGATTTTGTATCAGACATACTGGTTACTAGATCTATGGTTTTAGATCTAGATTTGGGTGGTTTCCCAATCAGGGTACTTAGACAGCATTCTATGAGTATTTAGAATGGTTGACTCCTGGCACGGTAGTATACCTGCAGGTGATGGAGTCACCCTCTCTAAAGGTGTCTTATAGACTAAAGTAGGTGAGGGATGTGCATGATTGGCAGATCACTTGCTTAGGCAATTGAGTCAATCATGAGACGTCAAGTACCACACCAGATGTTGTTCTTGCACTAGATGCAATGAGTTGACATTGATCCAATACTGGAGAAACAGTCGGAAGCAGTTTTAGAACATAAGTGGATGTTCTAGGGATATGATAACGACAGCCTCATTTGGGGGACAGTTATCATTCCAGGCTTCCAAGGTGACCTGGACGACAAGGAGGTTGTCAGAGTTATAGTTTTTCGCTCTGACGAGGGGCAGTATTTTGGACAGGTGATCCAAGGCAATACTGAGGGAGGCATGGCGCAGGATACTGATTAAGTTCAGTTGACGATACAGTCGAAGAAGTTTGGATTTGGAGTTCATTTATGAGCTAGGTCCCATCTGACATCCAGACATTCCAAGACAGGTATTGCTCATTTCGGGAGATGGCTTTCTCCGCGAACTTGAGATATAGAGAGACATAGAAAGAAACATCAGAGCGGATCCACTCGCTGAGGCTATTCCTCGAACACAATAGTCTCGCAAACGAGCTTTGTGAGACTAACTAGTAGAGGAGTTGGGTGTTCGGTATCACACGGGCTGTGAGTATGCGACATCGCAATAATTAGCCTTGAGTGCAAGTGGGAGATTGTTGGAGATAGTGCCCTCAGAGTCAATTATTGGATCACAGGCACGTGATTGCAATGATTGAGGGAGGACCTATCCCGGTAGGACAGTCTTACTCGAGATGATAGTACGCTATCTGGTTTACCTTTATCATCGTGTACTGCTTTAGGTGACCTGACAGGTCACTATTGCACGTTGATAGAGCCCCTAGGATTCTTGCTTGACTGCCAGCAGTATGAGGGCGATCATATAAGTGAGAGCTGGAGTCTATAAGCACATCCTTAAAAGGTCCCTAGTCGTGGGAGTTTCGAGACAGGGCATCGATTCTCCAGAGTAGACTAGTGTATACAGTCGAGACCCCGACGAGGGGCGGTGGCCGGTCTCACAAGCCACTGGTGTCAGTTCGTTCACCTAAGATGTATACAGGTGCTCATTGGGTTATGAGTACACCGGACAGGACTCGCTGGGAACCTGCTAGTTGGGATTATACTTGACGTCAGATAGCAGTTCCCTGGTGACATGTGTACAGGTTAGTTCATCGACCTGGGGATCGTAATTTGTCTCGTGTGAGTTCCCACTGTACTTTGATTACTACCCTACCACGGCTCAAAGGAGTCGTGCAAACAGGTTTTAGTTGGGTACAGTCCCGAGCCACATGGAGGCAGTGAGCGGATCTTCGGGGGTTCGTCTCTCCCGGTATTGGGGGTGAGGTCGCGCTGTGTCTAGGAGAGCCATTACACGAGTCCTTGGCCAAGGCAGGAGATTTACTGGTAGGTATTCCAGTAGTATCTCAGGGTGTTCTGGGCTACACTCCGACACGACTTGTACCGCTTTTGGGGGTCTGACTTTTACCAACCCCCTAGGCCCGACATGCGATGCTCATAGGCGAACGGACCGGACTGTACGGATATTGTCACTGACAGGCTCAGTAGGGTGTCAGGATGAGTTCGCTCATCGACGTCCCTTTTAGTCAATAGCTGGTGGCCCGTCACGTATTGGCTTATACCTCTGACGTGCTAGTGGTTAAATCCACAGCCATAGTATTGACGAGTCTTTAGAGTCCACCACACTTTCAGTTACTCAAGCTTTCGGGCGAAACGCTGTAGAGGCCGTATGGAGATATGGCAGGGTCCGATCAGATACGTGCGGTATTGCACGGATCAGGATCGGACGGTTTGTACTAGTGGCCGTATGGTTATATGGCATGGTTCGATCAGATACGTGCGGTATTGTACGGATCAGGATCGGACGGATATTACTAGCCGGCTTTGGTTTAAGCCGGATCCTAGTATAGTACAGTGTAGTTTTTTGTCTCATTGCATTTGTATCCGGACGGAATACAGATGCGGGTGTGTATGCACAGTATCGGGGTTTTCCTGTAATTTATTACGGGACCAGTTTTCTGAAGTTGCCAGTTTGCATTCCGTTCCGGCCGTTTTTTCTTTGTTCTTTCCCGGCCGGACTTTTCCGATGGAGGGTGTTATTTGCAAGTTTGCAAATAACATTTTGTGGATGGGTTTCTTGCACTTGTGGCATTATGATAAGAAAAGCATCTTTGCTTTATCATGATGGTTTTGCTTTTGTGATTAGATGAGATTTGAAATGAAATTGACTTTGTTATCATTTCATTTTGGCTATGGTCACCCCTTGCTTTTACTACCATGACCTCCCTTCATAGTTTTGCAATTTTGATTCCTCCACCATTCTTGAAAAGGGGCCGACCACATTTTGTGGGAGAGAGAGAGAATGGTTCATTTTGAGTATGAGAAAATTTCATGATCTCATTTTGCCTTGTACACAAAACCTTCTCACCTCTCCAAAGTTCTTATTGATTCCTCCATCAAAGGCAACTCCAATACCCTAAAGAGACATAGCCTCTACACTACACATTCTACAGCAAATCTTGGACGCGTCGGCCAGCCAACTTCACGCCCGAGTTGCCTCGGTATTGAGGTGGGAGCCCGTAAAAGATGCAGGCGATGTGGTGCCCTTCCGGAAAGGAGGCGACGACCGGAGTTTCCGCAGGAGATCGGGACGACGAGGAGAAGACCGGAGGACTCGGATCACTCGGTATATCTCTAACCCGTCTTGTAGTTAGCTAGATCTAGTTTAATGGCCCGATCCCGGGTTTAGTGCGCGGTGGTGCCGGTTTGCTAAGTTCGCAAAATTAAAGTTTATCACCGTTTCCGCATTTGGCCGTCGGATTGACGGCCGGGGCGCCGCCGTGCACTTACATATATGACTAACAATCCTACGCATCCATCTTAATGAAATGAATATATAAGTACAAGTCTACAGATCATATATGATGCAAATGCACATATACTGATTCTAAGCAAGTTCTATAGTGTTCGTGACATCGCAATTACCAATGGCGTATGCGTTCGCATAAATAGTGTACGTACGTGCGGACACTTGAACCAATGGTAATGGTACAAGTGTCCTATGAGATAATTATCATATATATATGAGATGATGCAATGCAATAAGACGAATAACTAGAAAACTACACATATAAATGCAAATACTACTAGTAATCCTAACTATCGGGCGACTCGCGCCATCCAGACGATCCCCCCATAGATGTGTACATTTACTCACCGGGACGCCTCGGCTAAACTGATCCGATCTGAGCCTTATCTTTCCGTGCCATGTCCGACGCCTCTGCACCCGATCCTAGAATCGCACACAAGAAAATAAGAGGATAGATATAAATAGTCGCGAACACAAACGACACAAGTCAACCACCCGCACAACTAGATGCGTATACACTTGGTGCACAAAACGCGATCGCGACAGCGCCACAAACCACAACAAGGTTCGCTATACATGTCAACCACCAAGCCTAGAACCTAATCGTACCAATCGCGCATTCACAAAACGCTAAATATTATATGAAATAGGTTGTAAATCATCAAAATCTCAAACTTAATTAAAATCGATTTTTTTCAAAAACCTAGTAAGCATCACCTAACAATTTTTGTGCAAATCTAGATGTTTTAGCAATTCTAGTGGCCACAATGATCACTTAAAATCTTAATTAGGTCACACAAATACTAACTAGATTTTAATCTCATCTATTTACATTAATCATAAAAATTTAATTTGCATGATTATATAATTAAGACAAATTAAAAGTAACAATTAGCAAACTAACAACTAGTTTAGGTTTGGCAAGACTTAAGATGTTAAACTACACATTGTAACCATAAACAAATGATAAAAAGCCTAACTTGATCCCAAACCCTTCACTTGAAATTTTCAACTTGCAATTAAAACCATAATTAAACACCTAAATAGATTAGATTGAAGTAATTATCCAACAAGTAACCATTGGGTTAAGATTATACCTCAACAATCATGATATCTAGCTTGCAACTTAGCCTCCCAAAATGCTCTCTTGCTCCTAGATCCAAGCTAGTTTGGGCTAAGGAATAATGGGTGAAGGTTTAATGAAGAATTAGTGAGACTTTATAAGGATTTTTGATAGAAAATGAGGGGATTTTGTGATGGAATGAAATGGAGAATGGGGGGCAGCAGGCCATGGTTTTCGACCAGAAATAAAATGAGGGGAGAGAGAGAGAGTGAGGTGTGTGTGTAGAAACATCCCCCCATCATATCATATATTAACTTATTCAAAATTATTTCATTTTCTAATTAAAATTCATCCTAGAATTTACTAGAACCATGGAAACTAAATGAGAAGAAGAGAACACATTATAAACTTGTTATTAAGTTGTCATGGTTCACTAATATAAGATTAACCAATTCTCATTTGTAATTATCACTTATTAAAAGTATAAGTGAAAACTTAAAATAATATTTAAAAAAATTAATTAAGGAAAAATATTTAAGTAAACTAGCAATTTATAAGTGGTAAATTAAATACCAAATACTAGCAATTATTTTATCGATTATCGGAAAATTCACTTAAACAATTTTTAAAACCTTACATCCACCCGAGATCTCCCCAACACACCGCGGAAGCGACACAAATATCAATTTCTGCCGTGGATCCGCCGCCGACCTGCTGCTTCTCCCTCTGAAATTTTTAGAGGTGGTTTGGTCTCCCTATCTCCTCTCTTTAGATCTATAAATTTTGCGTTTTCTGTTCATGGCACATAGTTTTTAGTTTGAATGGGATTTCTCTGAATTGTTTGCCCATAACGTGTATGGTTGCTATTTTAGTGATGAAATCCGGAAACGCGGATGGAATTTCCTATTGTATAGCCTTTCAAACGTGTTCGCGCTTCCGAATCGCGTTGCTCGTTTCTTTGAGAGCATGGAGGAAGGTTGTTTAGCAAAATACGAGTTTATACGCTTGTTTTGGGGAGATCGGGAAATCATTATAGATAGGAACTTCATTCATGAAGTCACTTTGATACCCCATATCCCCGCACACGACCAACCCCTCCTCTTTGAGGATTACATGTCGTTGATTGGCGATAGTTGTTCTTGGGAACCTAAGAAAGGAATTCAGGCACGTACGCTGTATGTGAATATCTTAACCGTGTGCCGTTGGGCACAAAATAATATCTTTGGAAGTTCGCATAACACCACCTTTTTCACTCCATCCCTACACATTGTGCACACATTAATGATAAAAAAAACCCTAGCTTTGACATATGCACCGTGCATTTGCACTCGATTTGCGCAGGCAAGGGGGCAGCCAATCATCCGTGCCCAATGTTAGTGACACAATTGTGTCGCTATTTCCTTTTTGTTGAGGAGTTCGATGCTTTTATGCATGATGGAGTTCCCATTCGACCCCTGCTTGAGGGTGTGTCCACATCATACACTAGACTTCATGGGTTATGGTCGCGCACCGAGCCGGCCGAGGATGTGATGGCAGAAACCCCCAGCTCGAACTCCACAGCGAGCGATTAGGAGCTGACCCCCGCCGAGCAAGCACTCTTGCTGCGGCGTACTCACAGGGAGGTCGAGAGAGTGTTAGGGATGACGATGACATTTGATCAGCGTATCACGAGTCTTGAGCAGGGGATGTCTACCCTGTTGGCATGAGCAGAGAGAACATAATCGAGGGGTCGTGGTGCTGCCACCGGTGAAGCCGGTACGAGCGGTACTGCGTCTGGTTCTAGGAGATGCAGTAGGCAGCAGTGAGGGCACTGCTGTGAGTAAGTTAGGGGCGGGGGTTTGTTGTAAATAGTTATCCATTTATTCTGCATCTACACGTTTTTTTGTTGTTGTAAATAGTTTTTCTTTTATTTGCATGTTTAAATTCCGCATCGCATCTTGTTTATATTTCTGCATTGCATTATTATCCCTTATAAAAAATTAAAAAAAATTAAAAAATATATATATATTCAATGTTGGCTATTCAGACTCAAGTTCGACATGACGGTTGACTAGTTAGAAATAACTAAATCCTATACTTAGTAATTGAAAACCCTAAAAATAATTTTCCTTGAAGTATAACTGTAGTAAATATACGTCCTTGTAGTTTGTTTAGAAATAAGCAATTTTGAGTTCAGTTCTTGGGCTAAGTTGAAATGAAGGAAGAGTATTGAAAGCTCTATTTGAAGAGTAAGTCTGAAAAATAGTTCTGAATCTTGAGTCCAAATTCTGAAAATATATACCCTACAAATCGCACGTACACGCACCTTGAAATTTGGGATAGTAGAGAATACCTAGAAATACTCTTTCGTGAAAGCCTAGTATGAAAGAAAAAACGGTATTTAAAGCTAACCACCAAAAGAGCATCATTGAAAAATATATCCAGTCTTTAAAAAAAAAGAAAAAGAATAAAAAAAAAGAAGAAGAAAAACAGAGTACAAGACCTGGAAACTGCTATTTACGCTTTAAGCTCACATATTCAGTAATCGGCTGATAATGTCTCAGGAAGCTGTAATAGTCGCATGAAAGATGTGTGAATGAATCCGTCCATCATTAGTAAAAAGAAGTAGTACTAGGTATTAAGGCAAGGCTACTATAGCTTGAATTGAATTCCCAAGTGTAAGGGTGATATTACATACACGTAGGGGTATATGATCGAAGTTTGGAGGAGAGATAGAAATGATGAATATGACTTATATCTTCCATAGAGATGATAAAAATTCCGGATTTGAGACTGCGCTTTAGAAGGAAAACTCAAGAGATGCCGAGAGTTTTATAAACTGACAAAACGTATAGGATCTTAAGTTAAATGAATAGATGGTGTGAAGAATAAGGGATGAATATTCCTAACTTAGGATGATAGTGTTTATTGCTAGAATGCTGAACTGTAGGATTAGAGTCGACGTCCAACTTGATAGGATTTTGTAGGTAGTATCCGCTGAAAACTCTCAGAAGACAAAACTCCTCCTCTAGGGCAACCTAGGGGTTTAACGGCTTGTTGCACACGCTAAGTGCAACCGTAATACCTACGAAAGTGAGTTTTTTAGAATAAAATGGTTTTGCTCGGGACAAGCAAAAGATAAGTTTGGGGGTATTTGTTCATATCACAATTTTGCACTTTTATACCGTCCATTCTTGATCACATTGCATATAGGTAGGTACTTTTGATCCGTGTTTGCTACATAATTGCAGGTTACAGGCTGTCAGCTCAAAACAATGAAAATCAAGAGCGGTCACGACAAATTCAGGACAACTGCCAACAACAGATAAAAATGCGGGTTTCCGCTCGCCATCCGTCAGGTGCCACCTACCAGTTCGAGAGACAAATGTCAATCAAGGGTCATTCATGCACAAAGCACAAGAGAGGCAGCACAAGAATCGAGTTGATAACGCGGAGCTCAAGAAAATCAAGGCAAAAGTCCATGTTTTTTCATCTTTTTTTACTGTTGAGAATCTGGGAGAAAAATGGAATGATTCTGAAAGACCAAGTGTACTAAACAGAGAAGAAAAGTAACATGGAATACCCAAAAAAATGAGACAGAAACTCACCCAAAGCCCCGCGGAACCGCGGCCGATGTGGCATTTATACGGCGGTTCCGCGGCCGAGTCAACTCGGAGTCAGGAGATATTTTTATGGTGGTTTTGTAATTGTGTAAGGGCTTAGATTTTGGCCCTAGAATTTTATCTATCTTCCTATAAATTGCTCATTTTCAAGCCAAGTGAGAATGCTTATTTCTTTTGTTAGGATTTAGTCTAGTTTAGTTTGTAACTTCTCTTCCTTCTCCATCTTTCCTCCATTAATATTGTAGTGAGATTTTGAGTGAATGATGAATAAAAGAAAGTTCTTTTCATATGCATGTCTTATAATTTAGTTCTTATATTTGTTGCTTGTAATTCTCTTTGTTAAGTAGTTGTTGTTTGTTTGTTTGTTCTTCTTCTCTTTTCTTTTTGCAACCATGATGCTTAAGTGTGATCCTTGCCTAAGTGATGTCCTAAATAGCTAGTTGTAATTTTCTACCTCATTTCTTTCATTTTCTTTGTTTGTTTTATTTTCTTTTTCTTTTATAATGGGTGAGTAATTTCTCACTTTTTAGGGTAAGATAAGGAAAGTTTGAGAGAAGGAAATCTCTATCACTCTTTTCTTTGCCCAACATCTTAATTCGAACTCACGTCAAGGCAACCACAATCCACTCCCTACGGTACCCTATCTTACATGATAGCGGAGACACTCTAGTGAGACCGGTTGTGGTTGAATTGACCGGAGGTTATAGCTAAGAGCCAAGAACGGACGAAAAAGGACCAAAAGAAAGGAACTAAGCATTGGAAAGCCTAACTTATACTCGCAAGTTTCCTTCCTAGTAGTGCTAATCCACGTTGTTGCCGATTACCGTAACATCAATATTGAGAGTGGCAAACGAAAGAAGTGAAAGAACTCCTTACTCAAACTAACCTAATCCTAACCTTAACAAGCTCTGTTATCATACATATTTAGCACATACAAACTTGGACAATTAGGACTTAACTCGTTAAAACACTAAGAAAAAAATTCCCATCTCTCAGTGGACCGACCCGTACTCATCCGGCTAGTTTCAAGAGAAATCGTCTTGATTGCAGTAATTAAAAATAGCATACTAAAAATCTATCAATCACCACACAAGACACTATAACGATCTCGGGTCTATAGACTAACCTGTACAAGTGTCACCAGAGAACTGCTATCTAACGATAGGTATGGTACTATCTAAGAGTTCTCGGTGAGTCTGTTCGGTGTACCCAGTCTCCAATGAGCACATGTGTACAATCTTTGATGTCAAACACAAATGGCTGTGGGATCAACCATCGCCCCATACAGGGTAAAGAAACGTACACACTAGTCTACTCTGGAATATCGATGCCCTGTCTCGATACTCTCTCGACTAGAAATTGTTAAAGATGTACTTGTGGACTACTCAAGCCCCACTAGTATGATCTACATCATAGTCTTGATAGTCAAGCCAACATCTTAAGGGCTTTATCAACTTGTTTGAATGAGATAGCAAACTAAAACAAGTGCACATATTAAGATAAAGGGCAACCAGATGGCATACTATCATGTCGAGTAAGAAATTCCTCTATATATATGTTCAACCATCCACTATAATATACTGAAGGGTTGCCTAGCACGGCAGCAAAGTTTCGGGAGGCATCGTCCATGCCAAATTGAAAGATTTGCCGTTCTAGCTAACCTTAACCATGAATCATAACCATAAATAATACGGAAAACATATGCAAACACTTTGCAAGTTATAGTGAGCAAGGAATACAACCTTTGTAGACCGGTCCTTCACTTAAAATAGCTCCATGTAGTAGTCCCCTTCGCTGCGATTGCAAACTCCGGACTCTAGAGGGGATCCCATGAAGAAACGAACGTGCTTGCTTCGATGTCTTCGAGGCCGAAGATGATCTACGTCGAGGAGACACTAACCCAAGCTATTTCTTCACTAATCATATAATTAGTGAAGCAAACACACTCTACTAAATGGCAAGCAGTAGAGGATGATGAAGTAGGAAGTGGGCTCATTTTAGATTTCATTTTCTCACACTTTTTCTCAAAACTCTATTGAAGCTAGAAGCTTTTGATGATGAAGAAGAAGAAGAAGAAAATATCTCATCAATTATTCATCCAAATGAATTATTGCAACCATGGGTGAATTAAAGCCATCATGCTTAACTCATGTAGAGAATATACCATACACTATGGTTAAGGATTGGGTTTGATAAATATTTTTAATTAGACAAAAGAGTTGGCCTTGTGAAAGCTTATCCAAAAGCTTTTGTCCAAGCTTTACCATGACAAACTCAATCTCTTTTGAGTTAGCTTAATATAAATAGAAACCCTAAGTTAACCCTAGCATGGTATTAATCTCATATACCCATCTTGTATGTATCATCAAACATGACACAATACATGTACACAAATATACATATCACATATATACAATGTGCACATCTAGTGAGAAAAGAAATCACAAGTGAGCTTAATATTAGTTAATGTAATATAATATATCAAATATATAATTATAAATTAAATTATCAAATCAACTCTTGATTTAATAATCCGGCTATATCATATACAACCGACTAATACTATATGAATCAACTTATCGAATCAACACTCGAACCGATAACCCGGCTATATCATATATAACCGAACGATATCAAATATCGCGAGAATAGAATACGGTATCTCATATCGTATCAACCTCGGTCCCGCACATATCACATATGTGCTCCTACTCCGTTTCGCTTGAGCCAGGAAACCTGTGTGTAGGACTCCAAAGACTCATCAATACGCCGGCAGTAGGTAATGATCGTATCAAACACCCACAAGCCGCAAACGGTCTGCTAAACGTAACGGCCACCACGGTATTGAGCGATCAGAAGATCAACAAGCAAGCCTGCTCGAACTCCTGCAAATCTAATCAGTAACACTACCGTACAGTCCAGTCTCTTCGTCTGATATGTCGCATATCACAGCCTGGGGGTGGTATAACGTCAGACCCCAATAGCCTGATAAGTCATGCCGATGCAAGGTCCATAACGGTTTGAGAAACTACTGATAACACTTACCAGTAGATCTTGTTAGTAATATGTATGCCCTAGAGGCCATTACTGTACATACAATGTATATTGTAGTGGATGCTTGGACATATATAGGGAGGACTTTCTTGCTCGACATGATAGTATGCTATCTGGTTGCACTTTATCTTAACATGTACTCTGGTAGTCTCTATAATAAATGTTGATAAAGCTCTTAGGATGAGTACTTGACTACCAGGACTATGATGCAGATCATACTAGTGGGGACAGGGTAGTCGTTAAGTACATCCTTCAAATGTTCCTAGTCGAGGGTGTATTGAGACAGGGCATCGATATACCAGAGTAGACTAGCGTATACGCTTCTCAACCCATATGATGGACGATGGATGATCCCATATTCATTGGTGTTTGACATCCGAGAAGGTATGCGGGTGCTCAGTGGAGACTGGGTACACTGAACGGACTCGCCGAGAACTCCTAGATGGTATTGTACCTACCGTCGGATAGCAGTTCTCTGGTGACACTAGTACAGGTTAGTCTGTAGACCCGAGATCGTCATAGAGTCTTGTGTTATTCCCACTGTGATTTGATTTCCACCTTAAGACGTTCAAGAGAACATGCAAAACGGTGGCTTTTGGGTACAGTCCCGAGTCACATGGAGGTAATGAGCGATAGGAGGGGTTTCGTCTCTCCCGGTATAGGGAGTTGATGTTGCACTATGCTCGATTGGCCATAACATGAAATCCCTGGCCAGGGTTGCTGAGATCTACTGGTAAGTGTTATCAGTAGTTTCTCAGACCGTTATGGACCTTGCATCGGCATGACTTATCAGGCTATTGGGGTCTGACGTTATACCACCCCCAAGCTGTGATATGCGACATATCAGACGAAGAGACCGGAATGTACTGCAGTGTTACTGCTTGGATTCACAGGAGTACGAACAGGCTTGCTTGTTGATCTTCTGATCGCTCAATACCCGGGTGACCGTTACGTTTAGCAGACCGCTTGCGGCTTGTAGGTGTTTG
Organism: Agapanthus africanus; assembly: GCA_030015575.1. Lineage (NCBI taxonomy): Eukaryota > Viridiplantae > Streptophyta > Magnoliopsida > Asparagales > Amaryllidaceae > Agapanthus > Agapanthus africanus. The sequence goes on from JASDDO010000026.1 coordinate 409,162,010, forward strand.
ATATGATCATCACCTACTGCCGGCGTATTGAAGAGTATTTAGAGTCCTACATAGAGGTTTCCTGGCTCAAGCGAAATGGAGTAGGAGCGCATATGTGATATGTGCAGGACCGAGATTAATGCGTGTATGTGATACCGCATTCTATTCTCTCGATGTGTGACATGATTGGTTATATGTGATATAGCCGAGTTATCGGATCAAGCGTTGATTCGATAAGATGTTGTATTTGATATTAGTCGGTTATATGTGATATAGCCGGATTATTAAATCAAAAGTTGATTTGATAATTTAATGAATAATTATATATTTGATATATTATATTACATTAACTAATATTTAGCTCACTAATGATTTCTTTTCTCACTTGATGTGCACATTGTATATATGTGATATGTATAATTGTGTACATGTATTGTGTCATGCTTGATGATACATACAAGATGGGTGTATGAGACTTATACCATGCTAGGGTTAAATTAGGGTTTTGATTATTTCTTAAATTATTACAAAAGAGCAAAAGACTTGGTCAAAGTTTTCAAGCTTAGAGAAGCTTGTAGAACTTTCTAAAGGTCAACTCTTTTGTCATTTCTTAGGATATTTTTCCTTAACCCAACCTTTAACCATAGCCTTGGGTTTATTCTCTACATGAGTTAGGCATGATAGCTTTAACTCAACCATGGGTGCAATAATTCATTTTAGATGAATTATTCATGAGTTCTTCTTCTTCTTCTTCAAGCTCCATGAAAAGCTTTCTAGCTTCAATGGAGGTATGAGAAATAATATGAGAAAATCAATTCTAATTTGAGCCCACCTCCTAATTCTTCATCCTCTACCACTTACCATGTAGTAGAGTGTGTTCACTTCACAAATTTCATGACCTAATGAAGGAATAGCTTGAGTTAGTTGTTGGAGATAGTGCCCTCAGAGTCAATTATTGGATCGCAGGTACGTGATTGCAATGATTGCGGAGGACCTATACCGGTAGGACAGTCTTACTCGAGATGATAGTATGCTATCTGGTTTGCCTTTATCAGTCGTGTACATGTTCAGGTGACTGATTACATGTTACACTTTGATATAGCCCTTAGGATCTTGCTTTGCTACCAACAGTATGATGGCGATCATATACGTGAGAGTTGGGTAGTTTATATGCATATCCTTAATTGTGGTCCCTAGTCGTGGGAGTTTCGAGACAGGGCATCGATACTTCGGAGTAGACTAGTGTATACAGTCGAGACCCCGATGAGGGGCGGTGGCCGGTCTCACAGGCCACTGGTGTCAGTTGGATCACCTAAGATGTATACAGGTGCTCATTGGGTTATGAGTACACCGGACAGGGCTTGCCGGGAATCTGCTAGTTGGTATTATGCATATCGTCAGATAGCAGTTCCCTGGTGAAATGTGTACAGGTTAGTTCATCGACCTGAGGTCGTCATTTTTCTCGTGTGAGTTCCCACTGTGCTTTGATTTCTACCCTACCACGGCTCAAAGGAGTCGTGCAAACAGGTAGTTTTTGGGTACAGTCCCGAGCCACATGGAGGCACGTGAGCGGATCGGCAAGGGATTCGTCTCTCCCGGTATTGGGGGTGAGATCGTGCTGTGTCTAGGAGAGCCATTACACAAAGCCCACGGCCGTGGCAGGAGATTTACTGGTAGGTACTCCAGTAGTATCTCAGGGTGTTATTGGGCTACACTCCGACACGACTTATACTGCTATTGGGGGTCTGACGTTACTAGCCCCCTAGGCAGATATGCGATACTCATAGACGAACGGACCGGACTGTATATACATTGTCACTGTTAAGCTCAGTAGGGTTTCCGGGTGAGTTCGCTCATCGGCCTCCCTTGAGTTCAGTCCATGGGCAGCCGTTATGCATAGCTAGTGCCGCTGATGGTTTGTGGTTAAACCCACTGCCAGGGTACTGACGAGTCATTAGAGTCCCCCAAAGACAGTTTCCCAAGTTCGGGCGAAACGTTGTAGAGGCCGTATGGTTTTATGGCAGGGTTCGGAGAATGCACGTGCGTTTACGCACGTGTCGGTTTTCGGACAGACGATACTGGTCGGCTTTGGTTTAAGCTGGATTCGAGTATTGTATTGAGTAGATATAATATCTTTGTCTCAGTTGCATTTGTATTCGGTCGTAATACAAATGCGGGTATACTTATACAGTTACGGGGTTGTCCTGAAATTCATTTCAGGATCACTTTTGGAAGTTGCCAGTTTCCAGTTTTCTATCAGCCGTCTTTTAACATTCGGTTAAAGACGGATTTATCTTTTCTTGGATAAGGATGAGTCGTGTTTCCAGAAGGTTCTAGAGAGGGTAAGGTGGCTAATGAGTCATCTTGACATTAATTGGTGCATTAATGACTTGATGATGTGTTATAATGACTCATGCTTTAAGCTTTAATGTTCTTGTTTACTTAAGGATATTTCTTCATGATCTTTTCTCTTATGGTTACCCTCTCATTGCTCTTACCCTCACCTCCCTCTTGGTTTAAAAGTGGCTTGCCACCATTGTGTGAGAGAGTGAGAGATTGATTTCATTTTTGGTAGAAAAGACTATAGTTTTAGGGTGCATGGAAATTTCATAGCCTCTTTCATTCCATCACCCGATTCGAGTGGCAACTTCATTAACCGATTGTCCACGGTTTTGGACGAAGTGAGACAAGTAATCTACTCATATTCCACATCATTCTTGGTCGTCTCTTTTAGCAAACTTGACGACCGAGTTGCCTCGAGTCAGAGGCGGGTGCCCGTTTAAAGAATCGTTGACGTGGTGCCACCTGGATGAGCAGATCGGAGATCGACGAGATCAGAGCAGCCGCAACGGAGCGTGGGATGATGGTTAAAGAATGAAGGACTCGGATCGTTCGGTATAACCTTTCTACACTCTTTACAGTTTGTTAGTTTAGCAATAATGGAAGATCCGGGTTAAAGTATACGATAGCGCCAGTTAAAAGTTTTTTGTTCCGCATTTGGCGTCTGTAGACGGCCGAGGCGCTACCGTAGACTTACAGTGGTATCAGAGCCTCACCATTATGCTATACTAACTTGTGCTAACGCGTTTAAAACATCGATCGAACCGGAAATCAAAAACTGCAAAATTCAAGTTCACAGTTTCTGTCGATTTTAAATGATGTCCTAAAATTATTCTATATATCACAGGAATATGTGTAGGGTTTTCTAAGCACACTGTGAAAATTTGGGCAAGTGATCTCTCAAGATTGCCGCGGAATCGCAGCCAAACCCATGGTTTGGCCGCGCATCCGCGGCCATTCTATGGGATCAGTGCACCAAATTTGTACAGTGTCTTCTCTGTTGAAATTTGGGGGTTTTGGAATATATCTTTTGGGCCCAGATTTTGTTACTGTTCAACAGATGTTCATGGGGCCCACTTCATGATATTTAGTCGATCGAAATTTAAACATGTTAGTTTTTCAGTACTTACATTATATCTCCGACCGGGAATGTCATTTGATCGGTAAACCGCGTCTGATTGCTATAGTTCTTTTAGACGGGTTTGCGAACGTGACATTCGTGTTGATATTCTGTGTTGTGCTGTGATGTTGCGGATTTTTCGTGGTGGATAGCAGTGTGCAATGGTAGTGCAGTTTGGATTTATTTGTACATTTGATATTGCGGGGCGAGCGTCCAACTTGTGGACTGCCGTCACTGCCTGTTGTATAATATTCTTTTGGGGCACGACCAGGTTGCGGTCGATGTACCTTTTGTACTATTTTTCCATTTCTGTACTAAGTTTTACCCCGCGACGGAGTGCACGGATAGCCGGGTTCTGGAGGGCAACGGGTCCGCATCTCATGGGTTTGAGAGGCAGAGGGGCCTTACTCTAAAATTGGCAGACTATTCGCCGCACTCGTAGGGGGCTCAGGTTGACCCAAGGAGGGGTGCTCAATTTACCGGATTCCGTGAAGTGCCGGGTGTTCCATTCACTATGCTGTGGGGGACTACCTCACTTCAGGTTTTGGCGGGTAACTTGCCGCACCCGTAGGGGTCTAAGTTTCATTGCACAGGCTATCCACACGACCAGGGGAACGTCGGGTTTCAGCAGCGGCTCTGTGAAACCCGCGGATCCCAGATTATCTGTATTGTTTTGTGATGCTTATTACTTTTCTGTAATGTTGCATATTATCACGCCTGGAGCGATTATTGTATATTGGTTTATATACTATTAGATGTTGTATATGTTTTACACCCGCGCTAGTTCAGTCCACGCTCTGTCGTTAGTTAAGTAACCTAACGTGTGATGACGGGACCCAGTGACGAATGCGGATGGCATATACGTACATTTTATTTTCGTTCTTTTCTAGTGTGATTAATGATGGGACTGCGTTGATTCTGATCAATGCAAAGTAAAGCAAACCTTTTTGGCAGTTGTTGGAACAAATTTAAAAAGTGTTATTGCAAACACGTTTCCTTTTGTTTTGCATAGCGGTATTCAGTGGAATATCCTGCACCTCATTCGATGGGGCAAGGGCCGATATCCCTTCACCGGGACTGACCCCTTGGGCAGAAGTTTGCGTCAGGGTAATAACTTCACTATAGTCGATTACAAGTTGCTTAGCATCACGGTATTCAGTGGAATATCCTGCACCTCATTCCACAAGAAAAGAGCCGAGATCCCTTCACCGGGAATGACCTCTTTAGCAAAAGGTTTTCGCCACTATATTTTAAAAAGCTATCAGGTTTCTTCAGCGATATCAAGTTCGTTACGTTAAAGGTTTTTCGCCAAAAACCAGCCGTAGCCCTCCGTCACTTCTTTTGGGTATTCAGTAGTATTCAAGCTATGCATTTTAGCCAAAGTTAAGGCATAGTATTTGGTAGCTGCTGGGTATTCATTTGTTGCATAGATAGATGAGTTGGTTTGGGACAGTCGTTCTGCCATTTGGCCAAAGCCAGGGGCATGTGCGGGTGGGTTCAAATTAACAAGATAGTGACGGGTAGAACTTGGCATGTGACTTATGACATTTTGACCAAAGCCAAGGTTATAAGAGCATGGGGCAAAAATCATATCGGGAGTTTCTAAAGAAACTGAAACTTGCCAAGTATGCGCATACCTTCTGGAGTATGAGTAACATGGATGCATTCCATCACGTTATCATGCGATGAGAGTTGGATCCCGATTCCCACTGATGAGTTAGTTTACTCTTTCGGGTGATCCCGATTGATTCTTCTTTTAGGTTTGGAGGAGAATTTGACAGGACAGTGGGAGGTTTCCGGATTAGATAAAGTGATAACCATTCTGATCTAGGTTAGAGTGCACGCAGAGTGTTTCTTTTCTCTCTCTCTTTGGCAGCGATCTTTGACCGACCTTAGACTATGACTCAGTGACCAAGTTGACCGAACCTTCTTAAAATACTGGCTTTTGGATTGTCCGAGTTGCATAAGTCATTGCCACTCCCTCTTTTACCCTTTGCATTTTTCAGAACACCCCGTATTACTACGGACATCCACTTCCATTGGATAGATCCATCGTATGGTTATATACGAACTCGAAGGGACTTCTTCGAGGATGGATCAAGGTTCAGGAGAAATAGAATTGGTTTATTCAGTTGTCTTTTATTATCACCTTCTCTCAGGTTGCGAGGGCTCCTTGGTTTAGGAGAGTACACCTATTACGCTTATTGGATAGTCTTATTCCAAACCATAGGCAGGTGCCGAAAGGTAGGGAATGAAGAAAACCAATTAACCTAAGTAGGATGTGCAGAAGGCAATAACTAAAGACAAAATAAAGGGATTAGAAAGAGGGCAAAGTAAATTGTGACTGTTATCATTCACGACCAAAACCGCGTACTTCATCGCCACTCCTATTTTCACCTTTAAAGGAATAAGGTATTATTCAGTTGTCTTTTATCATCAGCTTCTCTCGAGATGCGAGTACTCCTTGGTTTAGGAGGGTACACCTATTATGCTTACTGGATAATCTTCTTCCAAACCATAGGCTGGTGCCGAACGGTAGGGAAGGAAGAAAACCATTTAGCCTAACGAAGGTGTACAGAAGGTAACGAGTAAAGACAAATAAAGGGATTTGGAGAGAAGGCAAAGAAATATATGGTTAAAGTCATGAATTGGATTATGGAAGAGGCATTACTAGGAATACCAGGATACCCCTACGAAACATTTTCATGTTTCAGTGCATTGTTAAACGAAAACTGTTTTCCCGATTAGATACTTACTCCAAGGGTATGTATTTACCAGGTTTCATTCTCATATCTGTATGGTTTTACAGATGATGAGTGGGAGTAAGTTATTGGGAATTAGGTAATTATCCTCATTATATCGGAATTCGTTGTAATTGGTGATATTTGAGGAAATCGCCAGGGTACAGTTTTCCACCTACGACGCACAGGTTCTGAGTTATTCAACTTAGCGGACTTATACAGAGTATTGTATGTTGTCCAGTGTCCATCAAGACAAAGGGGTAGGTCCTCGTACTATGTTCTGTTTACTTATAACTTCTCTAGTTTTTAGATAGGTGTTTCGTAGAAATACAAGGTCTAAGTTTTGAGAAGTTGTGGGTATAAGAATAAAGTAGAGAACCAGGTATCACAAGTATCGGGATTCTTCAAAGAGATCGAAGATGTAGATTCTTGTGATTGGTATTCAGATGATAGTAATGATTTTGAGAAACTTGTTTCTCTTTCAGGTTACTCATAATTGGAAGGATTCCTAAGTTGAGTAATGCTGATTAGCCTCTTTCCATTAAGATGATATGCAATGGAGACAGCTGCATGATTGAATATGGTACCAATTAAATAAGTGCCAAAGTTTCTATATTGGATATAGAATAGTACGTACCTTAAAAGATGTTAAGGTACGGGGAGTTGTCCAGCTTATGCTTAAAACCAGACACTGGATAACTCAGGGCACGTTTCTGTAATGGCTGTTTGTGGGTTGACCCTGGCTATGACGAGGGTTGATATTCTACCATTTGGAAGATCAATAGTGATATTGTTCTTGACTCGCCACAGTTTTAGTAAAATGGATTTTTTAAGAAAACAGTAGTGGGAGTATGGTAGAACTGGAAATGATTCCAGAACCGCAAACGATTACGGAAAATTTAATAGGACCTAAAGATTCAATCAGGTTTGACATTCCAATAGCCACTCCGCAGATATGGTGGGTAACCTCAGACACCCGAGAGGTACTTCGGTAGCCTCAAGGACGGTGACAGGGAGGTTCTTATCTACCCAGACTTGACACTACTGTTGTTCTAGACTATGAGACCAGGCAGGAGGATAAGTATAGCGTCGTTCTAAACTAGCTTTAGAAGTGAACGTGTATATTATTCTGCCAGAGGGTTGTCGTAGTCAGTGGGAGCAGCGGAAGTATAGTGGGCAAGTAGCTTATGTCTATTTATAGACTAGAGCAGTTATAGCGGAGATAGATCATCTAATTT